>JASWHV010000012.1:65650901-66953884 GCA_030760725.1 Neostapfia colusana | reverse complement strand
TTCTCTTAGTGGCGTGTCACTCAATCTTGGTTGTCTTTTTTGGAGTGTACTGGTCCCTCTCCCCCGTACTCCCCCCCTTCCTTGGGCTAGACCTGGCATATCTTCTACAGCTAGAACCTTGCTTGCTTTGCTTGCTTGGTTTATGCTACTGACGATAAGCATAAACATCGCAAATTTGCTACCCTGTACTGCTGAACTCCGCAGAAGCCATATGAAAGAAATAAGTAATTGTCCTCTCTGTGGCAATGACAATGAAACTTTGTTTCATGCATTAGTCGAGTGTGAGCATGCAAAATAGTTTTGGAGTGCGGTCCACTTTCTTGATAAACGACTCGATGCATTTTCTGAGCTCTATCGGTCATGGCTTTCTCCTCTCTTCAATTCTTTCTGCCCAAACTAATCCGCACGCCTTAATAATGAACAGATAGGGTACATCAACACTTAAATAAATTTAAAATAAACAAAGATAGCAAAGCAATTTACTACTCAAAGGAACGAAAAATGCCTCAAAAATAGGATTCTCAAAGCTGCCCTTTCTTGCGCAAAGACACGACCAAAAGAACGAATGAAGATCAAGGATGTCGAAACAACTCATTAGCTTTGACTCTTCCTAGTGCCCGGGCTTTGGATTGTCAAGTAGTTGCAATCATCTCAAGTTGGTGTCTCCTATTAGCTCCAGTGCATGAACTCTGAAGACTCTTAGTCTAGGAAATCCTTGAGATATAACGTTACTATACGTCATTTTGCTGGTCAGGTGCGAGGCATGATAGGTGTTAAATACATCCAGTGATGGTGGAGCTAAATCAGCAGGTTTTATATATGGATCCCAAGGTATATACTTATACCAGACAGTACAAAATAACCCTGCATATACTAGACTCGCAAAATAACCGTACAGATTTGCAAGGAGTTTGCCAAAGGCTTTCTCATTCGGGCCTAGAGCTGGTGGTGGTGAGTATGACTAATCGAGCTCCTCAATTGCCGAATTCTTGATTCGGTGGGAACCTTACCGCTGCGCGCCCCCGAGCCACCTACTTTTTTTCTATTCTTTTATTCGAAACGTGCTAAAGCACAAGCCATTTTTATGCATGGGGCATAAGAGTGGACAATCTATGTTATCGAAGGAAGTAAATAACAACACTTCAGCGTTTCGGTCTACCCACCCTCATTCAGTAAACCAAGAAATTGAAGAGGATGGTCGAAAAGATGAACCAGGAGATGGCAAATTATCATAGAGAAATGTTATGATTTCGGTATTGATCAAAAGGTGCTGGGACCTTAGGGGATACTTTAGTGCCATGTTCTATTGCGGAACGGTCGTATCCTGGTAACCTAGCCCCCGTAAGAGCTCTACCTAATCGTCGACATAATGGGTAGAAGGCTGTGCTTATTTCTCGGCAAATAGCTAAGTCGACACCTAACTTCACCATTAGGTAGGTCCCAAGACCTTTTACTTTTTGGTCTCTTCACAGAAGACCCCCGATCACATCCTGAGGCAATAATAGAGCGAATAATTAAAAGAGTACTCCACCACGAGCAGCGAAAGTCCTTTGCGCTCAAGTCTACGGCCAGTACTGCCCGGGGCAATATTAGAAGTTTTCAGAGGACTGCTTGTTTTTCCTTCCCCGCGAGTATAGCATGATGAGCCCAAGTTACGGCAGCTCCGGATGAAGGGAGAATAGGGGTATTAAGAAGAGGCCCCCCATAGTCAAAACCACTCACACCAGTTTTGCCTAGTAGAGTGTACGATCAAAGTGAACTTTTTATGCCAGCCGTAGATTCTTATTTAGTTTCGCCTCTAGTGACTCTTGGAATCATGCGCATGGCTCCATGCATATTCATGGGAGGCCTAACCTTGATGAACCCTTCCGTTCACACGCACCGGCCCCATTCACTTGCAACTCGTAGAGGCTGTAAGTAAACAGTGCCCCCCTTTTTAGCCGATCTTCCCCAGGTGTCTTCGCGTTATCAGCGTCTAGGCCGGACAACTCGTGGCTAAGGTCCATTCGTCGCATGTGAGGCGATTTGATTACTCATATTATGTTAGTCTCATATGTGGCAAGCAGTGCAGTCAGTTTCGAATAGTTTGAAAGCTGTTTTCATGCCAAATGCTCAAGGGGAGGTATGGCGCTTTGGTCAATTCCTCTTGGCATGGCTAGTTCAATGGCCAAAGTTGCTGCCTATTATTTTTGGGAGACCCTTTATAGCTACTGCAGGGGCTGGAAAGGCTAGTAATGTAAAACCTGACTCTGGAATATGGCTCGAGAGATTGAATATAGGGAGGAATGAATCGGGCATCAAGTAAAGAAGAATTGCAGCAATTCTTCAATCCTAACGAAGTCATTCCGGAAGAATCCAATGAACAACAACGATTACTTAGGATCAGCTTGCGAATTTGCAGCAGGAGTATTTCTTTTTGAGTCAGGTGTGGGCGTTAGAGGACTAAGATAAGAGGCTAGGTAACCCATTTATGGCTTGTGGTCTTTCTGCTTATGACGTAGCACTATTCCATCTTGTAAATAACGCCTTCTTTAAGGCGCTACTATTTCTAGCGGCATAGGTGCTTTATCACAATACGAAAGGGCTAGTTCACCCTATTACAAAGTTGGTCCAGGACATCAACACGAATGTCGCGGCACCGGAGAATATGAAATTGGCTCTCGACCCAGGCCTTGCTTTGTTTACCTGTCCTATCGTATCGAATAAGGTTTCCTAGCCTAGCCCATCTCGGTGTCCATGACTGGTAGTTGTCTCTATGTAGTAGTCGGCCTTTGTTAAGCTTCGCCAGAAGCGACTAGTCGCTTCCCGAATGCCTCTTTCTTGTACTAGCTGCACGTCTCAGCTCAGCGCGGCGTGTACGGCTCCCACTCAGCCGTGGTCCCCGACGGAGGGTAACCCTCGCCGGTGGACTCGTACCCCGAGTCCGTGGGTGGCTCCTCACCTGAAAAACACTTAAGCAGCAACCGTGAGCACGAAGGCTCAGCAAGGCTTAACCGACTCACCTAAGCATGAAACTCTACATGAGGTGTACCATGACATAGGATGGTCATATTGCAACAAATGGACTCGCCTACAAGTTCATCCTTAGTTCAACTTTTAGCAACAAGTTAACAGTTCAAGAATCTGAAATTTAGTAAGCAATATTTGGTGGCACACATGTAGCAATGGAATTATATCAAATCAGCAGTATTGAATCACCATATTTCATACATTAGTCTACGTCACGACTCAGTGACCAAGTGGTACTCTTCACCGCGAGGGACGGCGAATCGACTCGATATACACCTGCAGGGAAACCCAAAGAGCACGTCACGTACGCCCACCCGTGGAGCTGCACAGCACGCTCACTCGATGTCGTACGGGACAACCTTTCACCCAACAGCCCAAACGTCGAACCGGTCACACTGAAACGAGCAGGAGGTTCCCCACACGGAGCATCTCTCTATGCCCGTTGGCAGATTTCCACCTTGCTGCCCTCAGCCTACACCTATAAATCGGTGCGTTATGCCTTGACGCCCGGAGGTTTAGGCTACATCGGTTTATCGGGGCCCATATATCCGATATGCCTTCGGTACATTCAAACTTGATCAGCGTGGGCCGCACACGGATCGGTCCTCAATCGACACGGACAGGGCTGCACACACAAGACTCCCTCTTGCTGCGCCCTAGCCCCTGCCTAGTCTCATTTTCATTACTAAAGTGATCTCACATCACTCAACCGAACCCATGTGTCCCAAGCCTATCTCGCGAGTAGATTCCAACTACTCGACTTGTACCGAAGCCCTATGAATCTTTAAGCATAGCCTATCTACTCGAGGTCTTAGACGCTACCCTCACTCTTATGGAAAATTTCTGGTCATGCAAGTGGGGTTCCATCCATCCTATACCTAATGCACATTCACACTTCATATGACATATGTAAACAAAGTAAAACTTATAAAAGGTTAATGCAAACCGGGGCTTGCCTTGTTGCTGCTGGTCAGTAGTAAGTTCTTCGTCCGGAAGAAGGAAATCCAGCACTTCCGGGGTCTCTTCTTCAATGGCTACACGTTGAATACAATACTACATGTAAATTTAAATGCAAATGTGTGAACTTAAATACATAATTGCTAATAACTCTAGCTAGCCCTTCCCTTTGGTTCTGAAATTTTTATTGTGGCTTGGTAGGGTCCTAACCAAAGTCTTGACCAAGTTTTATTTGAAACAAAGTTCCTTTGAACCTTGTACAAATAAAAGCCCATTTGGTCAATATTTGAGCCTCTGAATAATTCCAGGGGTTTTCATGGCACCAACCATTACTTTCTGGAAACTAGAATTTAGGATGGTTCTAATGGAGTTGGTTTCATGTCATTTGAAGAATTCTACAGAAAGTTATGTCCTAACTAAGATTGGAGAAAATCTGAAAAATGTTTCTGTACATTCTTCTATTTTCTCCGGGCAGTTCCCTTAATCACCCAATTAGGGTAACTAAATGAACTTGGATGAGCCTGAAAATTTTACTGGGATTCAGGGATTTTCCAATGAACCATTCAGCCAAATTTCAGAATTTTTCATAACGTAGTTCTCCAGATAAAATTCCCAACAGTTTAAAATTTAGGGATTTAATTCTGGAAAACTATTCTCTTTCATGAGCTGAATTTGGTATTTCTGGAAAGTGCTCAGAGAGCTGAATCCAGCAAAATTTGGTTCACCCGATTTGGAGCTTTCTAGCCAATGTTATGAGGATTTGCAGTTTGGAAGAATTCTGAAAATCGGGGGAAAAGTTTAAACTCTCAGGGCCCGCGGGGACACGTGTCGAGCGCGGAGGTGTCCGGCACACCGGGGATACCACACGTGTTGAGCGCGGAGGTGTCCGGCACACCGGAGATACCACACGTGTCGAGCGCGGAGGTGTCCGGCACACCGGAGCTCACAGGGTATTTGCGCGTCAGCACAGCCGATCCCTGGCCACACCCGATCCCGATTTAAATTCTTCAGCCGCTGACACGTGGGCCAGCCGGCTGCGTCTTCCTCCCGCCGTTCTCTCGCGCCCGCGCCGCCGAGCTCGCCGGAGCAGACTCGGGGCTCGCCGGCTCGCCGCTGCCGGACCTCCCATGGTCTGAAACTCGCCGCCAGGGGGTTGTCGATGTTGAGGAACACGTCGGGCGTGACAGGTCGGGCTGGGGGTGACCGGAAATAGCTCGGCGACGTGCCGCGGCCTCGGTTGAGGTTCGACACCGTCGACCGTGGTTTCTAAACCCGCCAACACCTAGAACAAACGGCCCTACAGCATCAGTGTACCTCTAGGAAGCTCAACAAGGTGTCAAAAGGGTTCAGGGATGGCGGCAAGTCGGTCGGCACCGTGTGCCCGATCGTGCCCGCCATGACCGCCCTCGATCGAGCTCAAAATTCGTCACTCCTAGGCAGTTTCACGATACGGATGCAGAAAAGAACTTGATCGCCGGCTAGTCCAGCGTCTATGTGCAAGATTTGATGACCTCCGAAAGATCATAGAGCGAGAATTTAAAGAAACCGTACCGGAAGCTCGGTTTACGGTCACCGGAGCAAAAACTGGAAATTCTCTGCGGATTCTTCACGGTTGGCTTCCAAACTTGGAGGAGAGCAGCACGGTGGTCACGCGCTCCTGTTGCCTCTCTCGCTGGACCGTGAAAACGCCTGTGGAACGCTGCCCACGGGCGCCTGACTCTCGGCTGAGGCTAGGTCGCCGCGGTGGCGATCGTCTTTGGGCAAAGGAGGTCGGAGCTTGAGGTTTCTGGCGTTGGAGAGGTGGAGTGCGAGCTCAGGTGGCTGTCTAGCAGCTCAGGGACGAAGGAGGAGATGGTTTTGCTGATTTTCCCGATTGAGCAGAGAGCTGCGGCGAGAAACAATGCCGCTGCTCGGGTTTGCCCGCGAGAAGATAAAGCCGGCCGACTCCTGCTCGGCTGAGGCGGTGCCGGTCGCGTGGGGGCGCGAGCCAGCAGCCCTGGGCGCCAACGCGCGGAGAGGGAAGCAGCTGGTGGCGCCGGTAGCTGCTCGGTGGCACAGCCGACAGCTGCTCGGCGGAATTTCCCACCGAGACTCTGACTTTGGGTGCAAGTTTCTCCTTCTTCCCTCTATGACATGTGGGTCCCGCCTGGGGTTTTAACCTCTGAAATTTACTCCTAATCACTGTTGTAAACAGTGAGCCCCATAATACCCCTGGTGATTCAAATTATTCACCCCTGAGCCATTTGAATTGAATAGAATTCAAATTGGGTTCGGTTTGAGTGAATTTCAGCACAAGTTCAGTTTTGAATTCAAATAAAGTTTGAATTCGTCCCACTTAGCTCATGTCAAGATAAACTCCAAATGGAGTGAAAATTGGTGTGTGGGCTCACAAAAATGTGCTGAATAAGAATATGCCTCCCACTTTTAAATTCATGGGACAAAACAGTTTGAATTTGAATGTGGTTTCAAACTGCCCTCTTTCTTTCTATACCCAAAATGACCTCAAAAAGGTTTTGAATTTGGGTGAAACTTGGCATGGACATCCTTAGCAATGTGTAGGAGTTTTAATAAGTCCATCCCACCTATATCACATGTGGGAAATACCACTTTTGCAATATGTGAGTTTGTTCTCTAATGAGCATGTTAATGGTGGTTACATGCTCTTCATTTGTGTTCATCATCTTTCCTCAAATGAGGTGTGTGGTGGGGTGATGAACACTTCAAATGTGTGCCAAAACTGAGGCCCTTACATTCCTCCCCCCTTAAAAGAATCTCGTCCCGAGATTACAAAAGAAGAGATAGTGATGTAGTAGGGACTTACCCGTCTTGAGAAGCCATGAACTCCGGGTAATTTGAGCGAAGGAATTCCTCGCTCTCCCACGTCGCTTCTTCCACGGTATGGTTACTCCAGAGGATCTTGTAGAACCACAATGTTCTGTAACGCGTGGTTTGGGCTTTTTCATCAAGAATTTCCACCGGATACTCATCATATGTTAAATCCGGTTTCAGCTCGCTGATGTCTTCGGTAGGAACAGCAGCCGTATGCCTCAAACATTTTCGCAGTTGCGAAATATGGAAAACATCATGGACACCAGCAAGGGATGCCGGAAGCTCCAGTCTATACGCTGCTGGTCCACACTTCTTGGTGATAGCGTAGGGTCCAATGAAACGAGGAGTGAGCTTCCCCTTGATGCCGAACCGGTGCACGCCCTTCATCGGAGACACGCGGAGGTACACGTATTCACCGACGTCGAAGTGCAACGGTCTACGCCGCTTATCAGCGTAGCTCTTCTTCCGGGATTGAGCGGCCTTCAAATTGGCTTGAATTGTCCGAACGCGCTCTTCGGCGTCGTTCACCACATCAACTCCGAATGTGACCCTTTCACCGGACTCGCACCAGTTTAATGGGGTGCGGCATTTACGACCGTAGAGAGCTTCGTAGGGTGCCATCTTGATACTCGCCTGATAACCATTGTTGTACGAGAATTCCACCAATGGTAGGTGATCATCGCAGTTCCTACCATGGTGGATGGCACATGCTCTCAACATGTCTTCTAATACTTGATTCACCCTCTCTGTCTGCCCATCTGTCTGAGGGTGGTAAGCGGAGCTTCTAATCAGTTTAGTACCCAAAGCAGCATGTAACTGCTCCCAAAAGCGAGATACAAACAATGCACCTCGATCTGAGACTATGGTCTTGGGTACGCCATGCAAATATAGAATCCTGGCAATGTATAACTCCGCATATCGGTTGGTATGGAAATGTGTATGCACGGGAATGAAATGAGCTGACTTGGTCAGTCGGTCAATGATCACCCATATAGAATCATGCTTGTTGGCTGTTAGGGGTAATCCCACAATGAAATCCATGCTCACATCTTCCCATTTCCATGCTGGAATTTTCAGGGGTTGTAGCAGCCCTGACTTCTTCATGTGATCGGCTTTCACTCGTCGGCACGTATGGCACTCGGATACGTACTTTGCTACCTCCCGCTTCATCCGTGTCCACCAAAATTTCTTCTTCAAATCTTGGTACATTTTGTTGCTGCCCGGATGAATGGAGTACTTAGACAAGTGAGCTTCATCGAGGATCTTTTTCCTCAACTCCATATCTCGGGGTACGACTATTCGGTCATTGAACCACAGCGTCCCCTCATCATCTTTCCGGAAACACTTGATCTCTCCATTGTCTATCCGTCTCCGGAGATGTGCCATGCCTTTGTCCGTCTTCTGAGATGCAATGATATCTTCCCTAATGGTAGGGATGAGGGCAAGGTTGTACAGGATCCATAAGGAACCAAGTATAAACTTGGCTCTTCCTCCTCCACCGGTGTAATGGTGAGGTGATGGACATGTGATTTCCGACTTAGCGCGTCGGCAACCACATTCGCCTTGCCAGGGTGGTAATGGATCTCAATCTCAAAATCTTTGATCAGCTCCAACCACCTCCTTTGCCTCATATTCAGCTCCTTCTGGGTGAAAATGTATTTCAAGCTCTTGTGGTCGGTGTAGAGATGCACCAAATTCCCCAGGAGATAGTGCCTCCACATTTTCAGCGCCAACACCACTGCAGCAAGCTCAAGATCATGAGTGGGATAATGCTGCTCATTGTTCCGAAGTTGGCGTGAGCCATAGGCGACCACACGTCCTTCCTGCATCAACATGCAGCCAAGCCCAATACCGGACGTGTCACAATACACGTCGAAGGGCTTTGTTGTATCTGGCTGAGCTAAGACCGGGGCTGTGGTGAGACGCTTCACCAATGTATGGAATGCTCCTTCACACGCCGTGTTCCAAACATATTTCGTCTCTTTCTTCAGCAACTCCGTCATCGGCTTGGCGAGCTTGGAGAAACTTGGAACAAATCTCCGATAGTATCCCGCTAACCCGAGGAAGCTTCTGACTTCATGAACTGAAGTGGGAGCTTTCCATTTCAGCACTTGCTCTATTTTGCTTGGGTCAACCGCAATGCCTTCAGCTGAGATGATATGTCCCAAGAATGGCACTTGGCTGATCCAAAACTCACATTTACTGAACTTGGCGTAGAGTTTATGGTCTCGCAATCATTGAAGAACGGTCCGCAAGTGTTCGGCATGTTCAGCTTCCGTCTTGGAGTAAACCAAGATGTCGTCGATGAACACTACCATGAACTTGTCCAGCTCCAGCATGAACACCGAGTTCATGAGATACGTGAAATGGGCTGGAGCATTTGTGAGACCAAATGACATGACGAGATACTCATATAGTCCATATCTCGTCGAGAATGCCGTCTTCGGAATATCCTCCGCCCGGATTTTTATCTGGTGATATCCAGAGCGAAGGTCCATCTTGGAGAACACACTGGCACCCACAAGTTGATCAAACAATATGTCGATGCGGGGCAGTGGGTACTTATTCTTGATGGTGACGGCGTTGAGCGGCCGGTAATCCACACACAGCCTCAGGGTCTCATCCTTCTTCTTCACGAATAGCGCCGAGCATCCCCAAGGCGAGGAACTCGGCCTAATGAAACCCTTGCTCAACAGATCATTGAGCTGTTCTTTCAGTTCCGCCAGCTCATTTGGAGCCATCTTGTATGGTCTCCGTGATATGGGTGTAGTCCCGGGTGCGAGCTCGATCTTGAACTCGACGTCCCGCTCAGGTGGCATGCCCGGAAGATCATCCGGGAACACGCCAGGATACTCCCGGACTACGGGGATGTCTTCTAACTTGAGAGCCTCAGCACTATTGATCGCTGAAACCTCTCTGACTGGATTATCTAATAGGAGGGACTGCGGACGGTGTAATGGGGAGTTGAGGTGAACCGTCCGTGTTAAAGTTTCCAGGACAGCGCCATGGTAACTTAGCCATGACATCCCCAAGATTGCATCAATCTTCTGCCCCCCTAGGATAATCATAGTGGTGGGATATATCTTCCCACCTAAGCACAATGGTGCTTTTGGAACCATCATAGTTGCTGAAATCTTTCCTCCCGGTGAGCGGATCATATAAGAACACTCGGTTGGAAAGGCTTCCAGATGATGCTGAGCCACATATGATGCACTAATGAAGTTGTGGGTTGCACCAGAATCGAACAATATTATGATGGCTTGATGGTTGAGAGTGAACGTACCCGCCAGCACGTTGTCTCCCTCCGGGGCGTCCTCATTGTCGAGGTTGCGGACGCCTCCAGTCCGCTGACCAACCTTCTTCACCGGAGGTCGGCCTCGAGCACCGCCCTGGAGCTGGGCTTGCCCGCTGCTCTGCTGCCCCTGGAGACAGTCCTTCGCGAAGTGGCCCGCCTGGCCACACGTGAAGCAGGTGAAACAGGGCGGTCCCCCGCTGATCGGTGGACGGAATCCCGGGGCGCGTTGTGGCGGTGAAAATGCCCGGGGTACCGTCTGCTGCTGCTGTTGCTGCCTTGGTGGTGGCATCGGTGGACGGAACGAGAGTGACTGGAAAGGACGTCCCCCGCACCGTTGAGGTCGCGCCGGTGGATGCCACTGCTGCCCGGATGGTGTCCGATACACCATATGGTACTTCTGTGGCGCGCCACCACCGCTGCTAGGTGGAGCGCTGCGCTTCCTCTGCTCAGCTGCCAACTCCCGCTGAGCATCCTCTTGCATAATCGCGGCATTGACTAGGTCGTTGAATGAGCCGCGATTCCACTGAACGAGGTGCGTCTTCATTTCGGGGTGTAACCCCCGATAGAAATGCTCCCTCTTCTTCTCCTCCGTGGAGATATAGTCTGACGCGTATTGCGCCAGATGGTTGAAGGCACGGGAGTAGTCATGGGCACTCCTCCTGCCCTGCTTCAGCTCCAAGAATTCTTGGAACTTCCTCTTCATGATTCCGGGAGGAATGTGATAGGCGCGGAACGCCTCCCGGAACTCTTGCCATTCCACGGCATGGCCAGCCGGACGTGAGGCGACGTAATTCGCCCACCACGCACCAGCGGCACCGTGGAGCTGCTGTGCTCCGAACAGGGTCTTCTGCCGCTCCGTACACTGGAGCAGCCCAAACTTGGACTCGATGGTCCGCAGCCAGTTGTCAGCCTCCAGCGGTTCTTCAGCTTCGGTGAACACTGGAGGGTGCGTACTCATGAAATCCGAGTACGGCACTTCACGGGGCTCACGAGGCCTTCGCTCTTGATGTCCCCCCGCCTGGGACGTATTCTGCACGATCGTGCGGAGCAGGTCGGTCTGCTCCTCACGACCTCCCACCAGTGCCGCTATCACATCCGCTAGAGTAAGTGGAGGCGGCAGTGGTGGCTGCTGCTGCGGGGTGCTGTCGTAGGCCAGTGGCTGGGAGTCATCGCCTCCCCCTTGGCTAGAGCCACCTACCTCGTGCGTGGTCCTAGTGCGAACCATCTGCAACCATACGACAATAACATCAGTCCCGCAACATTTGCATGCAGTCCAATTAAAATGGGCGTAAAAACATTATGACAACAAAAACATGTGATATATCTCGTAAGTAGATAATGTAATAACTTTGCACAAGCTACACCATTACCAGACCAAACACAAGCTAGTTTAATCCAACTTGATGAACCTCCACTTTGGAAGCTCACCATAACTAGGTTTGATCTCTACGAGACATTACTATCGCGTTGTCATCACGTATACCACCCTTAGGGTACATCACCCTCTCCAATGAGTTCAACTGTCATTCTTCTGTCAGAATGACCAGCTTCTACCTATCCCAAGTTTTGATCTGGTTCTGAGCATTTTCATGACTCAAGTTGAATACCAAAGTTAAAGTTAACTTCAGTATCTTTACAACGAGTACTCATTTGTCCTCAGATAAGCTCTGGTGAAAAAATTATGGTAATTCAAAGTCAGCAGAATTTCTGGAAGAATTTTAACAGCACCTCCCTTGGAAGTTGCTGTTTTCAATTCGAGTTTCCACTGAAATCTGTGCTGAAACTTCAGAAACTTTGAATTACAAAGATGTCACACCTCTTCTCTCCTTTCTAAGGATGTATCATATGAGAATTTTTAAATTTTTCTACTAGGATTTATGTTTGAAAAATAGAACAGTCCAGAGAATGTTTTACTCTGTCCTGGTTCCGGACAGTTTACATTCCTCTGGGATTTAAACCATCTTAAGGTGAGTTTCAGCTCTGGAAGTCTACAACAAAGTTGTAGAGTACTTAAATACCTTTCCAGAACTATATAACACACCTCACTGGGCTAAAGGACCTGTGAGTTATACCCTGTGGAAGATCAGCAAACTTGCTGTCCAAACAGAGCACTCTGTTTTTCATCCCTTTAGCTATCCTGGTCCACTATCCCATTCTTATACTCAACCAGGGTCTTAATTGTTGAACCTAATGATTTTAGTTCCTTGTTCTCAATATTTTCATGCATATGCCTACAATATCTCGGTACTACGTTCCTCACCAAAGAAAATCCTAACCGGATCATACCGGCATATACGTCAAAAGTGCGGCACTAAACGGTCTCTCGCACACGTTTTCTACACGGATACATACGTGGTTAGTACCTGCAGAAGACCACACAATGATGGTGCACTCAAAGGTTGTTCATTTCAGGCAGTTCCATATTTAAAAGTAAATACAGACGCCCGTATCATTGCCATACGGCCGTCCTTGAGCTAGGTCACGTCTCAAGGTACGTGATCGTGTTTCAACACCACACGACGGGGAACCCGAGTATGTCATGAACGGGTCGTCACGGTTGGGAATGTTATCAACCCAACAGATACCACCTACTGCCCTGCAGGGCACGCCGATGGCAAGCGCTGCGTATGTCCTCCTGGGCTATTTCCAGAGGAACACACTCTCGCGTTACTGACCATGCGATGGGGTCTCCACTTACTTGCCTAATGCACGCTAGGGATCAGCGTTTCATATGAACTCAGGAACATGAAGAGTTTAAGAGGTTCATATTGACGTCTCACACCAAGCTGTGAGATCAATCCTTGAACCACGTTCCTCGTCAGGGGGAGCTAACCGAAATTGAACTGCTTTCGGTGGCGTTCCTTACCAAACTTATCAGAGCGTAGGTGCGTCGTTACAATAATTGAAATTCAGAAATATAACACATAGGTTAGTGTTTGCCACTTTAAGTAACTATGCTAATATAGTCCTTACTTGGGCAACTACTGAATCCTCACCGTATACCTAAGTTTTTTATCCCATAATGCCGTCCTTAAGTACTGTGCTATCCCCACTGCAGCTCTGATACCAGGCTGTGGTGGACCGGAATCCGCTCATCCAGGATCGCAGAGGGTGGTGCCGCGCGATGCGACACCCGACAGCACACGTCATAAGAACACATTATATTACATGGGAAAACAAACTGAATGTACAAAGTAGTACACTTCTCAGTTACAAACTATTATTACACAGCGGAAGTTTCTTTTGTACAACTCACGCCCGCCTATCTAGCAAAAGTTGGTTGCCCAGCCCTAGGGCAACCCACACTAGCTGCATGTCTCAGCTCAGCGCGGCGTGTACGGCTCCCACTCAGCCGTGGTCCCCGACGGAGGGTAACCCTCGCCGGTGGACTCGTACCCCGAGTCCGTGGGTGGCTCCTCACCTGAAAAACACTTAAGCAGCAACCGTGAGCACGAAGGCTCAGCAAGGCTTAACCGACTCACCTAAGCATGAAACTCTACATGAGGTGTACCATGACATAGGATGGTCATATTGCAACAAATGGACTCGCCTACAAGTTCATCTTTAGTTCAACTTTTAGCAACAAGTTAACAGTTCAAGAATCTGAAATTTAGTAAGCAATATTTGGTGGCACACATGTAGCAATGGAATTATATCAAATCAGCAGTATTGAATCACCATATTTCATACATTAGTCTACGTCACGACTCAGTGACCAAGTGGTACTCTTCACCGCGAGGGACGGCGAATCGACTCGATATACACCTGCAGGGAAACCCAAAGAGCACGTCACGTACGCCCACCCGTGGAGCTGCACAGCATGCTCACTCGATGTCGTACGGGACAACCTTTCACCCAACAGCCCAAACGTCGAACCGGTCGCACCGAAACGAGCAGGAGGTTCCCCACACGGAGCATCTCTCTATGCCTGGCAGATTTCCACCTTGCTGCCCTCAGCCTACACCTATAAATCGGTGCGTTATGCCTCGACGCCCGGAGGTTTAGGCTACATCGGTTTATAGGGGCCCATATATCCGATATGCCTTCGGTACGTTCAAACTTGATCAGCGTGGGCCGCACACGGATCGGTCCTCAATCGACACGGACAGGGCTGCGCACACAAGACTCCCTCTTGCTGCGCCCTAGCCCCTGCCTAGTCTCATTTTCATTACTAAAGTGATCTCACATCACTCAACCGAACCCATGTGTCCCAAGCCTATCTCGCGAGTAGATTCCCACTACTCGACTTGTACCAAAGCCCTATGAATCTTTAAGCATAGCCTATCTACTCGAGGTCTTAGACGCTACCCTCACTCTTATGGAAAATTTCTGGTCATGCAAGTGGGGTTCCATCCATCCTATACCTAATGCACATTCACACTTCATATGACATATGTAAACAAAGTAAAACTTATAAAAGGTTAATGCAAACCAGGGCTTGCCTTGTTGCTGCTGGTCAGTAGTTAGTTCTTCGTCCGGAAGAAGGAAATCCAGCACTTCCGGGGTCTCTTCTTCAATGGCTACACGTTGAATACAATACTACATGTAAATTTAAATGCAAATGTGTGAACTTAAATACATAATTGCTAATAACTCTAGGTAGCCCTTCCCTTTGGTTCTGAAATTTTTATTGTGGCTTGGTAGGGTCCTAATCAAAGTCTTGACCAAGTTTTATTTGAAACAAAGTTCCTTTGAACCTTGTACAAATAAAAGCCCATTTGGTCAATATTTGAGCCTCTGAATAATTCCAGGGGTTTTCATGGCTCCAACCATTACTTTCTGGAAACTAGAATTTAGGATGGTTCTAATGGAGTTGGTTTCATGTCATTTGAAGAATTCTACAGAAAGTTAAGTCCTAACTAAGATTGGAGAAAATCTGAAAAATGTTTCTGTACATTCTTCTATTTTCTCTGGGCAGTTCCCTTAATTACCCAATTAGGGTAACTAAATGAACTTGTATGAGTCTGAAAATTTTACTGGGATTCAGGGATTTTCCAATGAACCTTTCAGCCAAATTTCAGAATTTTTCATAACGTAGTTCTCCAGATAAAATTCCCAACAGTTTAAAATTTAGGGATTTAATTCTGGAAAACTATTCTATTTCATGAGCTGAATTTGGTATTGCTGGAAAGTGCTCAGAGAGCTGAATCCAGCAAAATTTGGTTCACCCGATTTGGAGCTTTCTAGCCAAAGTTATGAGGATTTGCAGTTTGGAAGAATTCTGAAAATCGGGGGAAAAGTTTAAACTCTCGGGGCCCGCGGGGACACGTGTCGAGCGCGGAGGTGTCCGGCACACCGGGGATACCACACGTATTGAGCGCGGAGGTGTCCGGCACACCGGAGATACCACATGTGTCGAGCGCGGAGGTGTCCGGCACACCGGAGCTCACAGGGTATTTGCGCGTCAGCACAGCCGATCCCTGGCCACACCTGATCCCGATTTAAATTCTTCAGCCGCTGACACGTGGGCCAGCCGGTTGCTTCTTCCTCCCGCCGTTCTCTCGCGCCCGCGCCGCCGACCTCGCCGGAGCAGACTCAGGGCTCGCCGGCTCGCCGCTGCCGGACCTCCCATGGTCTGAAACTCGCCGCCAGGGGGTTGTCGACGTTGAGGAACACGTCGGGGGTGACAGGTCGGGCTGGGGGTGATCGGAAATAGCTCGGCGACGTGCTGCGGCCTCGGTTGAGGTTCGACACCGTCGACCGTGGTTTCTAAACCCGCCAACACCTAGAACAAACGGCCCTACAGCATCAGTGTACCTCTAGGAAGCTCAACAAGGTGTCAAAAGGGTTCAGGGATGGCGGCAAGTCGGTCGGCACCGTGTGCCCGATCGTGCCCGCCATGACCGCCCTCGATCGAGCTCAAAATTCGTCACTCCTAGGCAGTTTCACGCTACGGATGCAGAAAAGAACTTGATCGCCGGCTAGTCCAGCGTCTATGTGCAAGATTTGATGACCTCCGAAAGATCATAGAGCGAGAATTTAAAGAAACCGTACCGGATGCTCGGTTTACGGTCGCCGGAGCAAAAACTGGAAATTCTCTGCGGATTCTTCACGGTTGGCTTCCAAACTTGGAGGAGAGCAGCACGGTGGTCGCGCGCTCCTGTTGCCTCTCTCGCTGGACCGTGAAAACGCCTGTGGAATGCTGCCCACGGGCGCCTGACTCTCGGCTGAGGCTAGGTCGCCGCGGTGGCGATCGTCTTTGGGCAAAGGAGGTCGGAGCTCGAGGTTTCTGGCGTTGGAGAGGTGGAGTGCGAGCTCAGGTGGCTGTCTAGCAGCTCAGGGACGAAGGAGGAGATGGTTTTTCTGGTTTTCCCGATTGAGCAGAGAGCTGCGGCGAGAAACAATGCCGCTGCTCGGGTTTGCCCGCGAGAAGATAAAGCCGGCCGACTCCTGCTCGGCTGAGGCGGTGCCGGTCGCGTGGGGGCGCGAGCCAGCCGCCCTGGGCGCCAACGCGCGGAGAGGGAAGCAGCTGGTGGCGCCGGTAGCTGCTTGGTGGCACAGCCGACAGCTGCTTGGCGGAATTTCCCACCAAGACTCTGACTTTGGGTGCAAGTTTCTCCTTCTTCCCTCTATGACATGTGGGTCCCGCCCGGGGTTTTAACCTCTGAAATTTACTCCTAATCACTGTTGTAAACAGTGAGCCCCATAATACCCCTGGTGATTCAAATTATTCACCCCTGAGCCATTTGAATTGAATAGAATTCAAATTGGGTTCGGTTTGAGTGAATTTCAGCACAAGTTCAGTTTTGAATCAAATAAAGTTTGAATTCGTCCCACTTAGCTCATGTCAAGATCAACTCAAAATGGAGTGAAAATTGGTGTGTGAACTCACAAAAATGTGCTGAATAAGAATATGCCTCCCACTTTTAAATTCATGGGACAAAAACAGTTTGAATTTGAATGTGGTTTCAAACTGCCCTCTTTCTATCTATACCCAAAATGACCTCAAAAAGGTTTTGAATTTGGGTGAAACTTGGCATGGACATCCTTAGCAATGTGTAGGAGTTTTCATAAGTCCAGCCCACCTATATCACATGTGGGAAAAACCACTTTTGCAATATGTGAGTTTGTTCTCTAATGAGCATGTTAATGGTGGTTACATGCTCCTCATTTGTGTTCATCATCTTTCCTCAAATGAGGTGTGTGGTGTGGTGATGAAGACTTCAAATGTGTGCCAAAACTGAGGCCCTTACAGAAGGTACCCGAACGGAAGTGGGAAGACATAAGAATGGACTTTATCGTTGGATTGCCACGTACTCAGTCGGGTTACGACTCCATCTGGGTTATCGTGGATCGATTGACGAAAACCACTCATTTCCTTCCGGTTAAGACCAAGTACAACGTCGCACAACTAGCCGAGCTGTACATGGAGCAAATCGTGTGCCGCCATGGAGTCCCGAAGAGGATAGTCTCAGATTGGGGTTCTCAGTTTACCAATAGGTTCTGGAGGAAGCTGCATGAAGCCATGGGTACACGTCCAGCTCTGCTTATCACCCGCAAACCGACGGGCAAACCGAGAGGACAAACCAAATTTTGGAGGACATGTTGAGAGCCTGTGCATTGAAACATGGACGTAGTTGGGATAGGAGCTTACCGTATGCCGAGTTCTCATACAATAATAGCTACCAAGCCAGCTTGAAGATGTCACCCTTTGAAGCATTGTATGGAAGACAATGTAGAACGCCGTTGTTTTGGAACGAGACTGGAGAGAACCAAGTATTTGGACCCGAAGTGCTACAAGAGGCTGAGAAGCAAGTCCAAACGGTACGGGAGAACTTGAAGGCTGCTCAGTCACGACAGAAAGGCTATGCGGACAACAACGTTTCAAAGTAGGAGACTTCGTATACCTTAAGGTATCGCCTATCCGAGGCCAACAACATTTCAATGTCAGAGGCAAGCTAGCACCTCGCTACATTGGACCATTCGAGATTTTGGGCAAGCGAGGAGAAGTAGCCTACCAACTAGAGCTCCCGATGCACCTCTCCGACGTGCATGACATGTTTCACTTATCCCAGCTCAAGAAGTGTTTGAGAGTTCCAGAAGAACAAGTACCGATGGAAGAGCTCAAACTTCAAGAGGATCTAACCTATGTAGAGCACCCTGTCTGAATTTTGGACATAAAGGAAAGGGTCACGAGGAACAAAGTGATCCGACGGTGCAAGATACAATGGAGACATCACACGGAAGCTGAAGCTACATGGGAATGTGAAGAAGACCTCAAGGCAGAATTCCCTCATCTATTCTCCAACTCTACCGAATCTCGAGGGCGAGGTTCAATTTAATGGGAGTAGGTTTGTAACACCCTCAATTTTGTAATTCATGCATGCATTCATATTTCATGTAGAGGAACATTTTAAAATAAGTAGAAATAGCGAAGAAATAAAAAAGGTAGCTAAGAAGAGCCAGTTCCAGTTCACCGAAGGCGTTGTAGACACTACTCGCGGCCTGCTGGCCACGTGGCATGTTGGGAGCTCATCCCTGTGCAGTGGGGAGAGATCCGGCACCATCAGACACGTGGCCGGCTTGGAGCTAGCCTCTGTGGAAGGGGCGAGGTCCGACCTGCAGGACACGTGTTGTCCCCGGGGCTTGTCTCTGCAGGGAAGCGAAGTCCAGCCCCGCAGGACACGTGTCGCCACCGGAGCTAGTCACTACGGGGAAGTAAGGCCCAACCGCGGGACACGCGTCGCTCTCGGAGCTAACCTCCGAGAGGTCTGGTACTACTGGACACGTGTCACCTCCAGAGCTTACCTCCGGGGGGTCTGATACTGTTGGACACGTGTCATCCTCGGAGCTCACGTCCGAGGAGATGACACTGCAGGACACGTGTCAGCCTCGGAGCTCGCCTCCGAGAGGTCCTGCCCTAAAGGAGGTCCAGAACTGACACGTGGCACTCTCGGAGCTCACCTATGAAGAGAGGGGAGGTCCGGAATTGACACAAGGCACATTCAGGGCCACCTCCGAAGGGAGGGGAGGTCCCACACTGACACGTGGCGTACGCGGAGCTCGTCTCTGAATAGAGAGGAGGTCCCGACCCACCAAACACGTTGCGCACGTGGAGCTCACCTCTGAGGGAGAGGGAGGTCCCGATCCGCCCGGAAACGTGGCGCATGCGGAGCTCGCCTCCGAGGAGAAGGGAGGTCTCGCCCGTCTGACACACGACACAACCGGAGCCCGCCTCTGCGGGAAAGGGAGGCCCGGCCTCCGCAGGACACATGGAGCCTCCGGAGCTCATCACCGTGAAGGTAACAAGATCTGAAGCGGTTTTTCTTTGGTACACGAGTGCCCGATACAAGGAAACCGACATGAACTCTTCTACGTTGAATACTGTAACCAAAACAACTAGAGATAAGCTGTTAAGATTCAGAAACGATTTAAATAGGACTCTTATTTGAAATTCGATCAGATTAGGACTCTTATTTCACCATTATAAATAGACCCGAAGCACCCTTGGCCGTAACATCTATTCCCAAGTCGACGACTTAGACGCCCTAGCCCCCAACTCGTCGAGTTAATTCCCTTCGCCGGAGTCCAGTCGCCGGAGACCGTCGATGAGCTCGCCGTCGCCGAAAGAGAGGCCCGGCGATCTATCTTGCAAGGAGGAAGACCCCGAGGCCAAGAAGAACGTGAGGTAGGTGTTCGTTACCCTATTACGACCTCATCGCGATTTTCTTTGCATCTGTTTCTTCGACCCCTTCAAACAGAAGTTTTTTCATGGACAGATCACGTGTTGATCGATTTGATCTAGATCTTGAGTCCAGATCGTCACCACGTCCGCATTTGATCCCTACACCTCTGTTCATCGTAAAACCCCATGCAAACCCTTAAAACATGCAAAAACACGTACAAACTGATCCAATAAAACTGCACCATAGAATTAGCATGCATATGCACCTTTGCATCCTGAGTAAAGTTTGTGCATGATATTGATTGCTGTAAATCTTGTATGTACGAGATTGTAAGTAGAAGGACAAGCTCAGGGATCTATCTACGAAGGATTTCAGCAACAAGACTTTGAGATCCAAGAGCAACAGAAACCTCAGGAACAAGGCAAGTGCTACTTGACCATATTGATCCCATGTTTTTTTGAAAATGTTTTGCTTGCGAAAACTGTTTATGCTCGAGTCAACTTGATGGGAAACCCTTTGATAGGAGTTTACTATTTTTGTTAACCACCCTTGTCGCCAGGGAAGTTTTATGAGTCGAGTATGGTCGTTTTTGGTTTATGCTTCGCTGAGTCCACGGGATTATGGGAAGCGAGATAGATTGTGTCTAGCTACTGCACTCATGAGAATAATGATAATGAAAACTTGATGAACATGAATCGGGGGAGATCTAGGCAAGACTTGGTTTGTGGAAGTGGTAGAATTAGATGGTGGTGTACTTGCCGTATATCTAAGGACAGGTTCATGCGAGCACATGCCAGGAAAACAGTGCCACCACAAGGCCAAGTATGGATATGGCTTAGCTGACTAATTAAATAAGTTGCTAGATTATTATGGACCGTGGAAGGCGTGGGGAATGGGAGTCGAGTGAGGACTGCCCTGGGATATGCATGGCACAAGAGGGGGCCCGTAGGTGGGAGAATTGAAGATTCTAGCCTGCCGATGAAACCTTAGTGAGTCCATACATCTAGTAGCCCCTTTGTAAAGGCTATTTTGTGATCTCTTGACCATACACCGACGGTTGTGTACTGGTATAATGGAGGTTCTGCAGTCGCCGACAGGTGACGAAATCACAAATTTGTGGGTAAAGTGGTGCCACCTCTGCAGAGTGTAAAACTATCATGATAGCCGAGCTTACGGTCACAAGCGCCTGGCCAACTTCCATGATTAGTTGGGATAGTTTTTGGGATGGATCTTGGTTTTGGTTATTGGAAGGTTATGGTATTCGGTTTGGTTATGGTTTGGTCTTTGGATTTGGTTTTCGGGACTGTTGAGTCCGGGTAATGAGATTGGTTGCATGACTGTTGAGTCATGACAATGAGATTTGGTCTCGGTATGAGACGGAATTGAATATGAGATTTAATGGTAGTGAATACGAGATGGTATTCACGAGATGGTAGTGAATACGAGATGGTATTCACGAGCTTGAGAAAAGTTGAGAAAGATAAATGTCTGGAAGAGACATGAAAAGTGATGGATCATGATGGAGGTATGTTGATGTTTAAATGCATGTTGGGATTACATTTACTTAAAGCTAGTTGCTGTTTTTATCGTGTTTTGAGAAATAAATTTTGCTTTCTGCAATGAGCCTTTTTATGCCTGCCTTGTTGTAAGCTACATTTCATACTTTCCGCACTTGCTGAGTACGTCATGTACTCACCCTTGCATTATCATACATCATCAGCAACAAGAGAGGAGTACTATGAAGACCAGGAGGAGTATTAGGCGTATGATCCACCGTCAACCTTGCCTGTGGAGTAGAAGATGGAGCCGCTGCTGCTACTTAGTTGCTTCCGCAATAGTTAGAAGACTTCCGCTGCTAGAATAAAGACTTCCGCTGCTAGATTTAGTTAAGAGACTTCCGCTGCAAGAACACAATATAGATTGGTGTAATAAAGTACTTGAACTTATTCATTCATGGTTATATATTCTTAATTCAATTTGTGGTTATGTGTGTATGTGTGATGAACATCCTGGGTACACATATGCATCAGTCCAGGTTCCTCGGAACCGGGGCATCACAGAAGACAAACACAAGGAACGACTACGAGGATACAATTCATTTGTTCTTGCTAACCAAGTGGAGCAAGTGTATTATCTACCTTATCCATGCAAAAAACTCGATGCTTGGTGGGTGGTACATAAGGTAAATCCGCGTGAGTGGTTATACACTCCAGGAGATGATGGATATCATGATACTAATGAAGTTGATGAGGTTTACCAAGAAGAAGAGTTGCTAGACTCGTTCATCGTTGAGCCTGGTGTAGGACTCAACGACTTGGTTGGAGACGCTCAAAATGTCGAGGCTTATGATATGCGGAAACGAAAATGAAAACAAAATCTAGTCCAGACTCTCAGAAAATAAGATCGATGGTCTGGTTTACATAGTAAGGTACATGATCGTGACGTTGATGAATTTTGAAATTGATGAAGTAATGTTTCACTAACTTATCATGAATTTTATATATTATCTTAGTATATTTTTCAATTACTCCTTACATTAGTATGTCGTGGACGGCATGGAAAGGGGAAGGGGAGGAAGGGGTGAGAGGGTTCCTCACCTAGCACCGGGACGTGGTCTTCTCAGGTACCTCGTCAGGTGCGAGCAGATGCTCTCAGCTGATGAGGCACCTTCCAGACTTTTCAGACCGAGTTTTTGCCTTTCAGCGCACGGAGGTAAATTTCAGTTGCCAATCACGTTATGTGAAATTCCATTTATCAATTACTTTTTCTTATGAATCATTTATTTTTCCAGTCCGACTCAGAGTCTTCTGAGTCAGAGCCAGAGGCTGGGACTACCCAGCCCTCGGAGCCGGCTACACAGCCCATGGAGTCAGCTACGCAGCCCTCGGAGCCGGCGAGCATGGATCCTTCGGGCTCCAACGTGACCAGCCGTCCGGGTCACCGGACGTGGTGCCGCAAAAGAGGCGACAGATGAGGAGGACTCACTTTGCTGCTCCTCCTCCTGTTCCTCATGGGTGGATCACCATTCGTCCACTCAGAGACAGGTAAACAAATTGTATAGTATTAAATATTGGATGTTGTCTGCTGATACATAATAAGTTAATAAATTTTGCAGATCTTGGCACGACTATTTGCTTGCAGGCTAGGGACACCACAAACAGGTTAATGATATCATCGGGGTTTTAGTGCGGTTGCACTATCCCGGTGTCATCGACGGTGTCCCTGCTTTGTCGTGGGACAACTACGCTCGTGTCCCTCACGAGGTCCATGACACCCGTCAGGGGGGCGTGTGGAACAATTTTATGGTAAGTTTAAATGTTTGCATTTTTTCTACTCATTTAAATTGTTCATGCGGATTAATCAAATTTTTGTTTTCTTAAAGCTGCGGTACAAGCTAGAGGACTCGAGCGAGAGCATGATGGAGCATGCGACTGCCGTGTTCCACAACAATGCTCGGAAGCTCGTGGTGCATGCAGTGTCGTACGCCCGCATCTAGGCCATCAACGAGTACAACAAGCGACATCAGCAGAAGCAAGGAGGTCCGTTTACTCCGACACGTACTTGACCGAGCAGTAGTACGCGGAGGTAAGTTATTATTGTTCACTATTTCCAATAATTACTTATGTTAAAAATATTGATGAAATACTAAATATGTGCAGATTAGTATTATCTGGCTAGAGAGCCAGCCCGACGCGTACTGTGACACCCGGTTCCAAAAAATGAACCAAGTGAATGCATATGTGTGCCCAGGATGTTCATCACACATACACATGTATTCCACAAACTGAATTCAGAATATAACCACATACAAATAATGTTTGAGTACTTTATTACATCGACTCATTGTCTCACTGATGAATATCTAACTTATTCTTGCAGCGGAAGTCTCTAAACGATAGCGGAAAAATGACTAAAACAGCAGTCTCCAATTTTCAACTCCACAGGCATGTTGATGGTAGTGCGCACGTCTAGTACTCCACATGTTCTTCGAAGTACTTTTCTCCTGTAGCTGATGTATATGTGGGAATGCAAGGGTGAGTACATGTCGTACTCAGCAAGTGCGGGAAAAGTATGACATGTAGCTTACAACAAGGTAGGGAATAAAAAGGCTCATTGCAGCAAACAAATTTTATTTCTCAAACATGGTAAAAACAGCAACTATTTTTAGATGAGTTAAATCCCAATATAACCAAGTAAATCAGCAACATTCTTTCATCATAATTCACCGTTTATCAAGTCTCAACCAGCCAATAATCTTTCTCAAGTTCATTTCATACTCATAAATATTCATAACCATCTCATTTTCGTAAAATCGAAAGCAAACTCATTTTCATGACTCAAAACAGTCCCAAAACCAATCCCAATGACCATACCATAACCATACCGAATAAACATCCCAAGTTTTGCCTCTAATCATTGAAGATGGCCAGGTGCTTGTGACCGGAAGCACGGCTATCATGATAGTTTTGCGCTTTGCAGAGGTGGCACCACTTTACCCACAAGTTTGTGATTTCGTCACCCGTCAGCGACTAGAGAAACCTCCATTATACCAGTACGCAACCATCGGTGTATGGCCAAAGTTCAAGAAATAGCGTTTACAAAGGGGCTACTAGGATGTACGGACCCACTGAGGTTTCGCCGACAGGCTCGAATCTCCATTCTCCCACCCACGGGCCCCCTCTTGTGACATGCAGTTCCCAGGGAAGTCTTTCTCGACTCCCATTCCCCGCGCCATCAAAAGGTCCATAACAAGCTAGCAACACACCTAATTAGTCAGCTAAGCCGCACCCATATTTGGCCTTGTGGTGGCACTGTTTTCCTGGCATGTGCTCGCATGAACCGGTCCTTAGATCTACGACAAGCAAACCACCATATCATTCAGAAACATCCACGAAACAAGCTCGCCTAGATCTCCATGATTCTATGCTTATTAATCATCAAGTTCTCATCATGTTTAATCTTATGAGTGCAGTAGCTAACCATATTTTATTTCAGCTTCCCGTATCCGGTAAATTAAGCGATGCAAAAGGGAAAACGACCATACCCGACTCATCAACATTCCCGGCGACAAGGATGGTTAACAAAACTAGTAAACTCCTATAAAAGGGTGTCCCATCTTGTTTACACAAGCATACAAGTTTTCGCAAGCAAAACAGTTTCAGAAACATGGGATCAATATGGTCAAGGGGCACTTGCCTTGCTCCCGTGGTTCATGTTGCTCAAGCGTCTCGAAGTCTTGGTGCTGTAGCTCCTCGTAGACGGCCTCTTGAGCTTGTTCTTGTACTCATGACCACGCACATACAAAATTTACAACAATCAATCATCATGCACAAACTTTACTCAATATGCAATGGGGTATATGAATGCAAATCCTATAGTGCAGTTTTATAAAACCAGTTTGTACGTGTTCTTGCATGTTTTAATGGGCTTTCATCGGGTTTTATGATCATCAAGGTTGCTAGGATCAAGTGTGGACGTGGTGATGATCTTGACCCACTTTGTAGATCAACCTCACCGTCAAAAAATCGACCAAAACTTGGTCTTTCCACATGCAAAAGTTTCTGCTCGAAGGGGGCGAAGAAAACGGGTGCATAGAAACAGCGGCAACGTCGTAAGAGGGATAATGAAGACCTACCTCACTTTTTCCTTGTGGCAGGGCCTCCCTCCTAACAATCGCAGCAGCGGGGGATTTTTTGTGGAGAATTATGGTAGGGCAGAACGTCGGGCTTCTTCTCCGATGACGGCGAGGCGTGATGGGGCTCGACGGCGGCCAAACTCCGACAAGGGGGGGGGGGACTCGGTGACTTGGGCAGAGGGGGGGGCAAGTCGGCGACTTGGGGCAGAGGGGGGCAGCGGCCAAAAGGAATAGGGGGTGGCTGGGGGGTATATTTATAAGGGGGGAAAAAGAGAGTCCTAGGGGTGGAAGCAAAGAGTCCTAGCAAGATGGGACTCAACCAAAGAGTCCTAGGGGTGGAAAAAAAGTCCTAGCAAGATGGGAGCCAACCAAAG
Organism: Neostapfia colusana; assembly: GCA_030760725.1. Taxonomy (NCBI): domain Eukaryota; kingdom Viridiplantae; phylum Streptophyta; class Magnoliopsida; order Poales; family Poaceae; genus Neostapfia; species Neostapfia colusana. The sequence goes on along the minus strand of JASWHV010000012.1, from coordinate 66,928,159 downwards.
AGTCCTAAAGGTGGAAACAAAGAGTCCCAAAAGTGGGGGATTTAACCAAAGAGTCCTAATGGTGGAGGATTTAACCAAAGAGTCCTAATGGTGGGGGATAGGGTTCCCCCCTCAAGGGCTGCGGCCAAGGGGTCTCCCCCCTAATTGGTACGGACAATTTGGGGAAAAATTCCCCCCAAATGTGGGGGAAATTCCCCGTAGGGGAATTTTGGGGAAAATCAGGAAAAATTGGGAATTTTTGGGAAGTGGGAAATTTGGGGAAAATTTGGGTTGGCTCAATTTAGCTATTTTATTTTCATTACTCTCCATTTCTATATTCCTTTCTCCATTTCTTTGATCCTTTCTCCATTTCTATATTCCTTCCTCCATTTCTAAGTTCCTTCCTCCATTTCTATATTCCTTTCTCTATTTCTATGTTCCTTTCTTTATTTCTCCATTCCTTTCTCCATTTAAACTTTTTTTTAATGCTTCTCTACATGAAAAATGTATACAATGCATGGCAGTGAAATTGAGGGTGTTACATGTACCGAGCTCTTTGTCGGTACTGGGCTAGCCATGACTTCATCAGTAAGTCCACGAGGGATCGAGCCTGCAGAGGGACAGGCGGCAAGCACAACTACGGCGGTGATGGCTACGTGAGTATGGATAAACCGATGGTATGTATATTTTAAGTTCATTTATGTGTTTCAACTAACACATATCTACAGGAGCAAGAGACCGGTCAAGATCCAACACCGACCGAGGTTTGGAAGAGAGGTCACAGGGGAAGTAACCCTTCCCAGCCTGGGCAGTGTAGTCAAGTCACGGCCGACTGACTGGTAAGTTTTCAAAACACATCAATTTAATCATAAGTAATACTAGTACTGACACGCTTGCAGCATTTCTTTGATTTTAGAAAAAGTGCGCGCAAGAGGTGAAGAAGATACATGGCGAAGGCTATTATTGGGAAAACGCGCCAATCGAGCCTACAGCCGTGTACGCAAGTGGCGGCCGGAAGGCCCATGGACGGTGAGTTGGTCAACTATTTCATTTTTTTTAAACTTCCTTCTTCTACTTATTATTTTTCTATCTTTCGTAGGTTTGCCATTTCCGATGGAGTTGTCGACTCGAGTGCAGCACGACCTTCGAGAGGCACTCCATCGACGGAGGCTTCGTCCGTTGGGCCGTCGAGTGGCCGTCTCTCGCAGAGGGACTTTGAGTTCCGTGCCATGGAGGATAGGCTTTCGCGGACCCGAGAGGAGCTCGACAGAACAAGGGCCGTCCAGGAGTACCAGACCAACCTCATGTCCCAGATCCAGGCAGCGGTGGAGGTAAGTAGTTTAAAATACTGTATTTTAAATTTTTAGCATTTTAGTAATATACATGTGTCCTAATATGTTGCAATGACAGGCCTTAGCTTGACAGAGTGGCCAAGAGCTCGCGTTTCCTTCGTGGCCGCAGCCACCACAGGCGCCCTCGTCAGAGGCGCCCCTAGCACAGGTACCCCCAGAACTGTATAAATCTTTAATACTATTTAATACAAGGAGGGAGATAAAGAGATAGAGAGAGAGGGGGAGAGATAGTGAAAGAGATAGAGGGATGGGGAGATGGAGAGAGAGGGCGGGTGGGAAGAGAGAGAGAGAATGTGAGAGAGAGAGAGTGAAAGAGGGGAGAGAGAGGGGAGAGATAGTGAAAGAGAGAGGGGGGATGGTGAGAGAGCGAAAGAGGAGTAGAGAGAGTGAAATAGAGATAGAAGGGAGAGGGGGATGGGGAGAGGGACAACAAGAGCGAGAGAGAGAGAGTGAAATAGGAGTACTGAGAGTGAAAGAGAGAGAGAATGATGGAGAGGGGGATGGGGAGAGGGGCAACAATAGAGCGAGAGAGAGAGAAGGGAAAGGGGATGGGGAGAGGGACAACGAGAGCGAGAGAGAGAGAGAGAGAGTGAAAGAGGAGTACTAAGTGTGAAAGAGAGAGAGAATGAGGGAGAGAGAGGGAAAGAGAGCAATAGACATGTCTACCTTTTATTTACTTTGTAGGGTTCACCGACGGAGGCGCAGACACCATCTCCTCAGCTACCGGCACTGGGAGGGACGAGCGAAGATGACGTTCACGGCTCCGGAGGTAGTCGCGAGGGGACTGTGTAGCCATTATGTGTTTTTAGATTTCTTTGGACTTTATGAATGAACCGTCAATTGTGTATTGTATTGTTTGTCTGTGTAAATAACTGCATGATTTGTCTCGGCTGGCAACTGTGCCAGGGCAGCTATTTTAGGCCGTCGTAAGTTATCCCATGTTACTTAAGACGGCCGGGTTCATGCCGTCGTAAGTGGTATGACCCAGCCCACCACGTGGCCCAGACACTTAAATACGACGGCTACGGGCCGCCGTCGTAAGTTGCGTACTTATGACGGTGGCCGTCGTAAGTTAGGTAACTTACGAACAAATTTTGACGACGGCTAGGAACCATCGTAATTAGTCGTAAACCGACGTAATAAAGCTAATTACAATGGTTTGTACCTTACTTACGATGGCTGTTGTAAGTGAGTCATATTGCTGTAGTCAATACCTCCCTATCTACCTAGCCGAGCAAGTGAAACACCTCGACCCATAAGATCGGAACTAAACTTATAATATTATACTAGAAACATAGTTCATCACATAATATTACAACACAAGTGGAACCGCAACCATACAGAGCTTTATTTCAACAAGATAGTCTTATGGATGGAAATTATAACTCCCGACAAAAGAAATATAAAGGTTAACAACACATAGACTAGTAGCTCCTCGTCGCCCATGGTTCCACTATACACAACTTGGGTGCGGATGCGACCCTACTCAAAGTCCTCCGGCATGAAGTCGGGATCCTCTGAAAAAACATATCAACATCATTTGAGTACAAAAATACTTAGCAAGCTCCACCTCGCCCTTTAGGAGGGGAATAAAACAGAGATAAATGCAATGAAAAAAATAAAGAGTGGTGCAACCAAATGCAACTAATGCAACCGAATATCACATCCAGAGACATCCCTCACCTAAATCTCATAAAAGGTGGCTTTCTAGTTGTTAGGACAACACCATAACCTGTCCTATACCATGGACACGGCCGTTCGAACGGGTTCTACACTCTGCAGAGATTGTACATTGTACCCACATGGACGGACCATCAGAGACAGCCCATCATAACTGACACCGAGTCAAAACACCATCCAAAGCAGTCATCCCCAACCTATTGTCATGACTTATCTCAATATCATCTCAGTTACATTTCTCTCTCTCCATCATGGATGACTGACGGGCTAGCCATTGTGATGAGGACATCACAACAGTGGATACTCACATTGATATACAAGTACCAATCACAAGAGCACGAGCACGGTTACTAAATCAGCAGGCGAACTCGTTCCTAACTTCCTACCCATGTGAGTTTGAGGATGGATTGCTATTCAATGATTTAATTGTTATTAGGAACCATGGACATGATCAACAAGTAAAGGGAGGAGGTTTTGGGGACATGGAGAACCAGATGAGAGGTCCACAAGTTGATGGAAATAGTCGCTGTGACGCCCGGTCCCGTAAAACACGGAACCCAGCTGATGCATATGTGTGCCCAGGATGTTCATCACACATACACATGTAATCCACAAACTGAATTCAGAATATAACCATGAATAAATAGTGTTTAAGTACTTTATTACATCGACTAATTGTCTCACTCATGATTGTCTAACTTATTCTTGCAGCGGAAGTCTCTAAATGATAGTGGAAACAACTAATCAGCAGTGGCTCCATCTTCAACTCCACAGGCATATTGACGGTAGTTCGCACGTGTAGTACTCCACATGATCTTTGAAGTACTCTTCTCCTGTTGCTGATGTTTACGTGATAATGCAAGGGTGAGTACATGTCGTAATCAGCAAGTGCGGGAAAAGTATGACATGTAGCTTACAACAAGGTAGGAATAAAAAGGCTTATTGCAGCAAGCAAATTTTATTTCACAAACATGATAAAAACAACAACTATTTCTAGGTGAATTAAATCCCAACATAACCATGTTATAACAGCAACATACCTTCATCATAATTCACCACTTATCATATCTCAACTAGCCATTAATCTTTCTCAACTTCATCTCATGCTCATAATATCCATAACCATCTCATATTCATGTCACCAGACCAAACTCATCTTCAAGACTCAACAGTCCCGAAACCAATCCCAATGACCATACTATAGCCATACCGAACAACCATCCCAAGTTTTCCCTCTAATCATGTGAGTTGGCCAGGCGCTTGTGACCGTAAGCTCGGCTATCATGATAGTTTTACACTCTGCAGATGTGGCACCACTTTACTCACAAGTTTGTGATTTCTTCAACCGTTGGCGACTGCAGAACCTCCATTATACCAGTACGCAACCGTCGGTGTATGGCTAAGAGATCACAAAATAGCCTTTACAAAGGGGCTACTAGATGTATGGAGTCACTAAGGTTTCACCGGCAGGCTCGAATCACCATTCTCCCACCCACGGGCCCCCTCTCGTGCCATGCGGTTCCCAGTGTAGTCCTCTCTCGACTCACATTCCCCGCGCCTTGCACGGTCCATAACAATATAGAAACACACCTAATTAGTCAGCTAAGCCGCATCCATATTTGGCCCTGTGGTGGCACTGTTTTCCTGGCATGTGCTAGCATGAACCGGTCCTTAGATCTACGGCAAGTAAACCACCATCTCATTCAACAACATCCACGAACCAAGTTTGCCTAGATCACCCCCCAATTCCATGCTCATTATCATCATCAAGTTCTCATCATTATTATACATATGAGTGCAGTAGCTAGACATGTTTTAATTCAGCTTCCCGTATCCCGTGGATCTAGCGAAGTAAAAAGAAAAGACCACCATACCCGACTCATAAACTTCTATAAAAGTGTATCCCATCAAGTTGACTCAAGAATATGAGTTTTCGCAAGCAAAACAGTTTCAAAACATGGGATCAATATGGTCAGGGGCACTTGCCTTGCTCCCATGGCTCTTGTTGCTCAAGCGTCCCGAAGTCTTGGTGCTGTAGTTCTTTGTAGATGGCTTCCTGAGCTTGTCCATGTACTCACAACCACGCACGTATAAAATTTACAGCAATCAAACATCATGCACAAACTTTACTCAAGATGCAATGGTGTGGATGAATGTAAATCCTATGGTGCTATTTTATCACATCAGTTTGTACGTGTTCTTGCATGTTTTAATGGGCTTTCATGGGGTTTTATGATGAACAATGAACAAGGGTGTACGGATGAAGTGTGGACGTGGTGATGATCTTGACTCAAGATCTATATCAATTCCACCGTCAAAACCCGATCAATACATGATCTGACCACACGAAAAAACTTCTGTTCGAAGGGATCAAAGAAATAGATGCGTAGAAACAGCGACGACATCGTAAAATGGTAGGGAAGACCTACCTCACTTCCCTTCGGTTGGCAGGGCCTTCCTCCTAGCAATGGCAGCAGGAAAGATCGTCGGCGGGCTCACTCGTGGGGCTCACCGGCGACTGAACTCCGGCGAGGGGATCTAACTCGGGGAGTTGGGGGCTAGGGCCTCTAAGTCGCTGACTCGGGAGAGAAAAAGGAAAGGTGTTGCGGCCAAGGGGGTTTTGGGTTCTATTTGTAAGGGGAAAAAGAAAAGGAGTCCTACTCAAAATGGAGCTCAAATAAGAGTCCAACTCAACTTTTGATCTCAACAAACTTATCTCCAATTGATTTGGTGCGGCAGCAATGCAGGAGAAATTGTGTCAGTACCCTCAGTACTGGGTACTCCCTCGCACAAGAGAAAAACCGCCTAAGGGCCTCGCTTCTCCGCAGGGGTGAGCTCCGAAGGCTCCTCGTGTCCAGCGGGGCCGGGCCTCCCTTCTCCGCAGGGGTGAGCTCCGAAGGCTCCACGTGTCCGGCGGGGCCGGGCCTCTCTTCTCTGCAGGGGTGAGCTCCGGAGGCGCCACGTGTCCAGCAGGGCCGGGCCTCCCTTCTCCGCAGGGGTGAGCTCTGGAGGTGCCACGTGTCCAGCGGGGCCGAGCCTCCCTTCTCCACAGGGGTGAGCTCCAGGTCTGCCACGTGTACAGCGGGGCTGGGCCTCGCCTCTCCTCCGAGGCGAGCTCCGAGGACGACACATGTCCAGCGGGGCTGGGCCTCCCTTCTCTTTAGAGGCGAGCTCCGAGGATGACACGTGTCCCGTGGGGTCGGACCTCCCCTCTCTTCAGAGGCGAGCTCCGAAGGCGACACGTGTCCCGCGGGGGTCGGACCTCTCCTCTCTTCAGAGGCGAGCTCCGAAGGTGACACGTGTCCCGCAGGGTCGGACCTCCCATCTACTCATAGGCGATCTCCGAGCCTACCACGTGGCCAGCAGTGCCGGACCTCACCCCTTCGCAGGGGTGAGCTCCGAAAGCGCCACGTGTCCCGCGGGCCGGGGGGAAGTGTCGACAGCGCACCTCGGCAAATTAGAATTGGCTCATTTCATCTATCTTTTTCCCATTCCCCGCCATTTTATGGTTCTTTCTCCAGTTTTACTTTTTATACTGTTTCTCTATATGAAAAATGTATGCATGCATGAAATGAATTTTGAGGGTGTTACAGTCGCCAACTCGGACTCGAGTTCAACTCGGAGTCCAGGAGCAGTCCATCTTAAAACGGACACCCAAAATGCATACGGACTCCATATTCGATGTTCTACATATGCATGGAAAGATGAGAAGATAAACTTTCCAATGGTTCTGGTCCCACATTAAAATTCGCCAGGAGTAATTGGGAATTGTCGATACAAGTCGAATTCAGAGTTCTGTCCGGTGCTGCGCCACCGTATTGGGCTTTTGGGCCTTGTATCCCGTATGAGTCCATTAGGGACGCGTCTAAGGGTCTTATGGCCGAACCCTAGCCTTTAAATACTGTAGCCGCCGACCATATTCGGTGGGTTTTGCTTATATTAAACAATTTCGCCGTTCTACGGTTTGTGAGACCCCAATTTTGTAATTTCAGATTGCATCTTCATCGTTCTTGCTTGTGTTCTCGGTTGCACCTACAGGAATAGCCTTCTTGGCGAGATCAAGCATGTGAAGCATGGTTGATAACCAACGGAGCAGGGGTGTAGTGATTACAGGGGTATTCGGGTCTGCTCGAGTGCCTCGGATCATTAACGTCGAGATCTCCACTTTAATCGACCTACCTTTCGAAAGATCGAGCCTAAACTTCTCATCAATTGATATCAGATTTAAGGTTGCCCGTGAGGTACTTTGATTTGTCACTAGACTAGTTTTTTTTCATACCTAGAATCCACAGAAAGAAGCCACCAAAAAAACATATCGTGTCTACCGATTCCTAGACCATAGTGCCTGCAAGTTTCGTTTTTCAGTTTGCATTGTTGCGTTTGCATTCGTGTGGTCGAGTCTTATTGCTGGTTTAGCTTTGTGTTTTTTGGTCATAGTTATCGTTTTTCTTTCTTGTGTTTTCTTGTTGCTCACCAATTCCAAAATCCCTAAACAACAAACCGATCCACCACGATCATCGGTTTTGCCCTAGCTAGCCGCCTTGCGTGAACTCCCGCATCGCCAGCCCTAGAACTGGTGACAAACCATTGTGCCAGTCCTCCTTGATTCATCACACAACATCCCATCAGTCGCCATTTCTAAATTCCAATTGTTTTTCACATCCTATTGCGAGACCTGTTTGAAAACCGAATTCGAATCAACATAAAAAACAGTAACTTGGATAGCCTACCTTAAAACGACCATAACTTTTGCATACGAACTCGAAATCAGGCGATCTTTTTTAAATTGATCTACTCGAAATTTCGCAACCGATTTTCCACGGCTTGCCATGTTCGGAAAAAATTGTTTGGCCAAATTCTCCTCGGAAGATAGACTATCCGGCCTCCGAAGTTTTAGCACGAATTTTAAAGAATCTTCCTGATTTTCTATAGGCCACATCTTACATCCATTTGAGCTGCAAAGTCGTGCGCTTCCTATTTTCATGCTCTCAAGTAAAAATAAAATATTAGAAAAATATTTAAAAAAGAAAAAGTAGTAAAGAGAGCATAAATATTAAAGCATTGACAGCACACACTTGAAAACAGTTGGCCTATACACTTGTGCTGTACTTGTTGGTTATATCTTCCTGGTCTTCTATTTGCCTTTCTACTACCTTGTTTTGTGCTAGTCCTAGAGCACTTGTTAACCAGCAACAGTTCCTACATTGAATACTTATTCAACTTTGTTTTGCTGTTAACGATTTTTGCTTATTAGCCACCATATTGTGCCATCCAAGCCCCACTTTTCCTCTTGAGCAGAACAGGTACCTTTGCAATCACTCCATGCTTCATTGGTTATCACCGTCCACCGTTTACCACCTGCTGTGTCGGTAAGAACACTTGTAAGAACGTGGTAAGATGCTTGAGAGAGAGAGAGATTGTTTCCTTCCTTCCACTTTTCACATTGCCACTATCCTTCGTAGTTGATAGGGATAACATCTTTTTGTTGTCTTTTGTTTACTACTAACAATGGCAGAAGATAAAAGGGATGATGAATGTGTTCAACATGCTGAGTTGTGTGACATGATGAGGGAAATGACAGATATGTTCACCAAAACCCAAGCATCGACAGAGGCGTCATTGACGACCTTGAATCGCCAACTTGTTGATATTGTTGTTCGGATGGATACTCTTGAGGCGTGGCTGCCTCTCGCTGAAGATCGTGAAGACGATGCTTATAATATGGAAGATCATAACAATCAACCACGACTTCCACGTTATCTACGAGGTATGGGAGGTAATAATCGTTATAATTACAATGATCGTCATAATAATTTTAATCGCCCTCTTGATGATCCTTTTGCTAAAGTCAAATTTACTATACCCTCTTTTTCTGGTGCTTATGATGCTGAGGCATATCTTGATTGGGAGATGACAGTAGAGCAGAAATTTAATGCCCACCTTGTTTCCGAAGAACATAGAGTTTGTCAAGCCACTAGTGAGTTTAAGGATTTTGCTATCATGTGGTGGAATGAATTGTTAAAACTAGAACTGATCATCCAACATGGGATAGATTAAAGGAAGCTATGCGTGTTCATTTTGTCCCTCCTTTTTAGCGGGACCTTCGCAAAAAATTACAGCGCTTAGACCAAGGTAACATGTCCGTAGAGGAGTATTATCAAGAGTTACAAAAGGGTCTGTTGCGCTGTGGGATAGTAGAGGATATGGATGATAAAATAGCTCGTTTTTATGGGGGTTGAGGCGTGAAATTCAGGACATTGTTGATTATAAGGAATATGATACTTTTAACAAATTATTTCAGCTGGCTATGTTGGCATAAAAAGAATTGTAGGGCCGCCAGCAGCAGCAGCAGCAACAACGCACGAGGAGCACCTTCACACCGCGTTCGACATCTACACCATCCAAAACAGCACCATCTTCGAGTTTTCGTACAGTCACTAGACCATCCAATGGTGGCCAACGAACTTCACCTACTGCTCCACTTCCTCGCGTGCCGGAGGGCAGCAAGACGACACCATTCAAGCCTACGTCTTCCACTCCTTCCACGAGTCGAACTTCCGACATTAAGTGTCACCGCTGCTAGGGAGTTGGTCATGTGATGAAGGATTGCCCTAGCCAACGAGCATACATAGCACAATATGATGGAGGGTATGATAGTACTTCAGATGTTAAAGATGAATATTCTCTTGCTACTAACGTTGCAGGACCAAAAAATGACCATTATAGCACAGATGAAGAGGTACTTGGTACTGCAGCAACAGAAAATTATAGAAGCTTAATTGTGCAGTGTGCTTTGAGCTCCAAAGTTGAGGCGGATGACAAGCTACAATGACACAATCTTTTTCATATGTTTCTCATCGTCAAGGATTGCCGTGTCCACAGTATAATTGATGGAGGCAGCAGCAATAACTTGGTGAACACGGATGTGGTCAAGAAACTTGGGTTGACAACAAGAGCACACCCTCATCCATACCACATTCAGTGGTTCAACAACAGCGGTAAGGTTAGGGTAACACAAACAGCGAGAGTACATTTTTCGATTGGTTCTTACCATGATTTTGCTGATTTTGATGTCGTACCTATGGATGCTTGTTCTCTTTTGTTGGGACGTCCTTGGGAATTTAATATGGATGCTATTCATCATGGTAGAACTAATAAACATACTCTGATGCATAAAGGAAAGAAAATCACTTTGCTTCCTATGACTCCTGTTGAAATTGTGCATTTGGAGAAAAGTAAAACACGTGATGATAAAGCAACAAAATGACTAGACTCTGAAAAACAGTAAGTAATTAAGTTAAAATCACCTTCGTTGCTCACAACTAAATATGACCTTGCTGATTTATTTAATACCAAGGGGATGTACTATGCTTTAGTATACAAAGAAGCCATGTTTTCACTTCATGAAGTGTCCATTGCATTGCCCCTTGCTGTTGCTAACCTTTTGCAGGATTTTGCGGATGTGTTTCCCTCTGAGATACCCCCTGTATTACCACCTATGAGGGGCATTGAACATGAGATCGACTTGATTCCAGGGTTTCACACCCAGTTTCTCCGAAGAACAACCGAGTGAATATCACATGTATGCCAGGATCATTTTCTCATACATGTGATGACAAATAGTGAAGCATCATTTATTACAAGCCAGGTGTCGAATATAAATATGTCTTACAAAGCATACGTCTCGATGGACGATAATAAGTACATAACATGTAAATAAAATAGCAGCGGAATATTATTCTTGTGCGCTCCGTCACAGGCGTTGCCCAGGGGACTCCATGAACCTAGAATCCTTCTTCGGGTCCGAAGTCTTGGTCATTGAACGCCACATCATCTCCTTGAGCTGAGCAGCAATTTAAACCAACAAATATGCAAGTTTGAGTACCGTTGATACTCAGCAAGTGTGGGAAAGTTATGTCATGCATGGCCAGAGCAAGGAGAGGTTGAACTCATGGTTAAAGCACTATGCAATTAATACCTATCACCTTAGCTTATTAAGCACCTACGTTACTACACAGGTGAAATGGTTCCCAATCCCTCAACCCATCATCATTATCAAATAAACATAGTCTCATCTCCAATGTTAAGCTTCCCGCATAACATCCTCAACTTCCAAATCCATCATCCTATAATCATGAATAAGTCCAAGCCGCTCTTGACCATGAGCACGGCTGTCATGACAGTTTTGACTCTGCAGAGTTTGCACCACTGTACCCACATGTAGTGATTTCATCCCCCGTTGTCGGGTGGACTAAAAGAACCTCCATTATGCCAGTGGCCGCGAACCACATTCACACTTCCCAGGTCTGTAGCCAGGAGATCACTATGAAGCCTTTACAAAGGGATTCCCGACGAGTGTGGGCCCACTGAGGTTTCACCCCTAACGGCATACAAGAGGCTCCAACCCCGCTACAGTGGCCCCCTCTTGAGCCTTGCGGTTCATATGGTAGTCCAGCTGACACCTATTCCCCGCACCATCCAACACACCCATACTACGCCGGGGATACACCTAATTAATTGGCCAAGCTACCCCATCTCAGCATGTGGTTGGCACGGTAAAGCCAGGTTACATGCTCCATGAACCGGTCCTTAGGATCCAGGCAAGTACTAAACACAAACCCGAGTCTCGTGTACCCAGCACCAACCAAATCATCCAACTTGCCTCGATCCCTATCTCTACGTAACTCATAATATCTCATTCAAGAGTAAGGTAAATAAAATTTATGATCTCATATCCCAATTATCCCATTCTAAGCACGGCTAAGCATAAGCATATAAATGAATGACATGACAAAATAAATCCCAACCCAAGCTACAAGGAAACAAGGTAATGCAATTCTAGGGAAACTTCCTAGCATGGGTTTCATATTTCAATTGACAATGCAAATAATTCTATCTACACATCCTAGCATAGGATCAAAGTGGTCAAGGACACTTGCCTTCCTCCTGCTGCTCTGGGAATGGAAAGTCTTGGTCTTGGAAGGGGAGAACTTGCTCTGGGGCAGGTTCTACTCATGCCAATACACATAGCAAAAGAAAACAACAATCCATAAGACATAGTTCACACTTTCACTTCATACAAACCACACATACATACCTATGAAAGTCATTCACATTACTAAGTGTTGTGGTTATCCTAGATGTGTTGATTTTTGGCCTACATGCACTTTTAAGCATATGTATATGATTTCTAACTTTTGTATTCAGATTTCTGTTTGCACACTATATATGAATTTCCAATTTAAACAAATTCTTTAATACACTCTTTAGCTACCAAGTTTGCATGGAAGGTAATTTCCTACTCCAAATGGGTTTTCAGACCTTCTACCAAATCCTAAACTGAAGTATTTGGATTTGGAGACTTCATTTATCATTTTCTAGTTATGCATAACTATTTTCCTTTATTTTCTAGATTTATTTTCTATGCCTAAAAGTGAGTTTTAATATTAAATAGTAGGGCATATCATCTAAACAGAATAGGTTCTGATCTAAAATATTAAATAATATATTTTTGAACTTCTCCTCTGATGTGAACTAATTTAAATTTATTTTACCAATTTTTAGAATTATTTCCTAACCTGAAATGTGTCCCTATAACTAATAAATGTGAACAATCAATTAGACAGATTTATTTCAGCTTAAAATCTATTTTTCACTCATTCTAAAGTTTTCTAAGTGTTAGGAGAGTTTAAATTTGAATTTGCACATGTGTTTGCTTTACCCTTTAAATTTAAATCCTAGTCACATATTCGATTTCTGAATTTAATATCATATAGGGTCAAAAAGGTAAATCCACACTACTACAGGGTCTAATTTATTATTTCATAAATTTCCAGGGGTCTAACTACACATAACAGAGGGGTTTTCCTAACTTTTATTATGTCCAGGGGCTAAAACTGATTTTTAAATGAATTTACACGAATTTCTGAAGTTCCAGGGGGCTAGATCAGAAGTTTTCGGGGCTAGCTCATGTTTTCCGAGATCCCCAGGGGGTAGCGCGTAAGAATCCCGGCCTCTATAACGCGGGGCTGATGTGGACCGTCCGATTTAAAGTGGACGGCTCAGATTAGATCATCGAACCGGTACGCGCGGGTTTTAATTCTACCGTGTGATTTAAAATAGACGGCCCTCAAGTGGCCACGTCGCCCTGGTCGGAGCCAGCCCGCGCGCGGCGGCGGGGGTGGCGATCTCGCCGGCGCAGCCTCGGCTTTTGCCGCTACTCGTTAGAACTTGCATCTTTTTGCATGGATCGGTTCCGGAGGGGTAGGGGAGGCTCACCGAGGGGTTTTCCAGCACTCGGAGGTCCTGGAAGTCGGTCGGCGACGATCTTCGGTGCACGTCGGAACAGACGCTAGGGTGCAAAACTTGTCGTTTCCTTCACGTGCAGGGCTCCGTGGGGGCGGTGGAGCACGATCAGTGCGTTAGATCAGATAATCCGAGCAATGATCGAAGGAAAACGGGGATTGAATCTTCGGTTCTCACCGGAGAGAAGAACGGTTGATCGGGGGGGGGGGGGACTGGGCAATTGTCAGCGTTTATATAGGCGAGGGAGGGCGGCGGTCTGTTGGGATCGAGTTTGAGACGTCCGGGACCAGAATTCGGGCTGGGGGCGCGGGTTTCCGGAGTTCGTTGAGATCGGCGCGGGGAAGAGTTCGGCCGTTGGGGGCACGCGGGAGGTGAGGGATGACACACGGGCCCCGCGTGTCAGTGAGAGGAAGAGAGGGCGTGCGGTTGTGGGCTGGCGCGGGGGAGTAGTGGGTCGGCTGGCGGGTTTCGGCCCACTGGCCGGTGGGGTTTTTCTTTTTCTTTTCTTTTCTTTTTCCTTTTCTTTTCTGTTTTGATTTGAATTTGAATTCCAATTTAAATTTGAATTTTTGCACCACATGCAATACGTCCAAAATTTTTTAAATTCCCCCCTTTAGCAGATTTTGGGGTGTTACAGCTCTACCCCCTTAAAAGAAATCTCGTCCTCGAGATTGGTGGTTCTAGGAAAACAATTCCGGAAACTGTGCCTTAAGCTCGTCTTCTCGCTCCCATGTGGCCTCCTCCTTCGAGTGATGCTTCCACTGCACCTTGCACATCCGGATTCTTTTATTTCTTGTGAGGCGTTCCATTGTCTCCAAAATCTTGACCGTGCTCGGCATAAGACATATCCTCTCCTACGTCAACCTCATTCATGGGTAACATCTCTTCAGGCGTCCTCAGACATTTCTTGAGCCGTGACACATGGAATACGTCATGCACATCTGATAGGCGAGCCGGTAGTCCTAGTTGATATGCCACTTCGCCTTTCCTCTCCAGAACCTGAAAGGGTCCGATGTATCGAGGTGATAATTTCCCTTTCACCTTGAACCAACGAAGTCCTCGGATAGGGGACACCTTGAGATAGACATAGTCCCCCACGTTGAAAACGAGCTCTCTTCTCCGTACATCGGCATAGCTCTTTTGTCGTGTCTGTGCTATCCTCAAGTTGTTGTGGATTTCCCTCACTTTTGCCTCGGCTTCTTGTATTACCTCGCGCCCAAACAATTCACTTTCCCCTGTTTGGTTCCAAAATAGTGGAGTTCTGCACTTCCTCCCATACAAAGCCTCAAACAGTGACATCTTCATACTAGCCTGATAGCTGTTGTTATAGGAGAACTCCGCATACGGTAAGTTCTTATCCCAACTCCTATTGTTCTTGAGCGCACACGCTCTCAGCATATCCTCAAGGATCTGATTGGTTCTTTCCGTCTGCCCGTCAGTCTGGGGGTGATAGGCAGAACTGAAATTTAGATGGGTTCCCATGGTTTCATGTAACTTCTGCCAGAACCTTGAGGTGAACTGTGTCCCTCGATCTGACACTATCTTCTTTGGCGCTCCATGGAAACACACGATCCTTGACATGTATAATTCTGCCAATTTGGATCCGCTGTAGCTTTCTTTCACGGGGATGAAATGAGCTACTTTGGTTAGCCTGTCGATGATGACCCATATTGAATCATATCCCGATTGGGTCCTAGGCAGTCCCACTATGAAATCCATACCTATTTCTTCCCATTTCCATTTAGGCACTTTGAGTGGTTGCAATAATCCCGCGGGTCGTTGATGTTCTGCTTTCACCAACTGACATGGGTCACATAGGGCAACATGTTCCGCGACATCCCGCTTCATGCCATACCACCAGTACCTGCTCTTGAGGTCATGATACATCTTCGTACTCCCAGGATGAATGGAATAGTCGGAATCATGAGCCTCCTTCAAAATCAATTCACGGATCTCCTTCACTTCAGGCACACAAATTCTTTTCCCGTGCCACACCGTACCTTGTTCATCCTCTCTGAAACAAGGGGCTTTATTATCCTTGATGAGTTCTCTGATTTCTTGTATCTTCTCATCAGTCTTTTGACCGTTGCGTATATCTTGCTCTAGTGAGGAGTCCACTTCCATGGCGATGGCCTCACCACTATTCACGAGACATAGATTGAGTTTTGCAATCTCTTCCTTCAATTCTGTAGGCATGTCCTTCGAACTCAATATGTTGACCTGCACCTTCCAGCTTAAAGCATCTGCTACGACGTTCGCTTTCCCAGGATGATAGTTGATGCCCACATCAAAGTCGTTGATTAGCTTTAACCATCTCCTTTGTCTGAGGTTGAGATCTGGCTGTGTGAAAATATACTTTAAGCTCTTATGATCCGTATATATCTCTGTCCTCTTCCCCATCAAGTAATGCCGCCAAATCTTCAACGCGTGTACCACTGCAGCTAGCTCTAGGTCATGCGTAGGATAGTTTTTCTCGTGCTTCCGGAGCTGCCGGGATGCATGTGCCACGACATGCCCCTCTTGCATGAGAACACATCCCAACCCATTTCAAGAGGCATTGCAGTACACCAAAAAGTTCTTCTGCATATCTGGCATAACTAGCACTGGGGCTGTTGTCAATCTTTTCTTCAGCTCTTGAAAACTCGTCTCGCACTGTGGTGTCCATGTGAATGTGATTCCCTTCTCCAACAATTTGGTGAGGGGTCTCGAAATCTTGGCGAAACCCTCGATAAACCATCGATAATACCCAGCCAATCCTAAGAAGCTTCGAACTTCCCCGACATTTTCAGGAGTCTTCCACTTCTGTACATCCTCGATCTTGGCGGGATCTACGGAGATTCCTCCCTCCGAGATTATATGTCCTAAGAAGGGAACTCTCTTCAACCAAAATTCACACTTGCTCAACTTGGCATATAGTTGGTGTTCTCTCAGCTTTTGCAACACCAACCTTAAATGCCTCTCATGCTCTTCTTCATCTTTGGAAAAGATGAGAATGTCATCAATGAAAACCACCACAAATTTGTCCAGATATTCCATGAATACCTTGTTCATGAGATACATGAAGTATGCCGGGGCATTAGTTAGCCCGAAAGGCATGACGGTGTATTCATACAGTCCGTACCGAGATACGAAAGTTGTCTTTGGAATATCAGTTTGCCTTATCTTAAGTTGGTGGTATCCCGACCTGAGATCAATTTTCGAGAACACACAAGCTCCCCTCAACTGATCAAACAAGTCTTCAATGCGGGGTAATGGGTACTTATTCTTGATGGTTACTTCATTCAACGCACGGTAGTCTACGCATAACCTTTGGGTCCCGTCCTTCTTGGGCACAAATATCACTGGAGCTCCCCATGGTGAGGAACTAGGACGAATGTTCCTTGAGTTCTTCCAGCTGTTTGGAGTCCATCCGATAGGGTCTCTTGTATATCGGAGCTGTTCTAGGCACTAGCTCAATCGCGAATTCCACTTCACGATCGGGGGGAATACCTGGTAACTCCTTCGGAAAAACATCTGGGTATTCCCTGATGATCCTGATCTCCTCCACTTCCACCTCAACTTGATTGAGTTTAATGTCCCTCCTAGGCTCTTGTATGGTTATGAACTTTACTCTTGTGCCACTAGGGTGAGTTAGTTCCACCGTTCTTGTCGAACAATGGATGATTCCTTTATGTTTGGTCAACCAATCCATACTCAAAATAATATCTATCCCTTGTGAATCTATCACTATGAGGTTGGCAGTAAATACTACCCCATTAATGTCTAGATTCACCTTGGGACACACTTGTCTTGTCCTTATGTCTCCCCCTGGAGAGTTTACTGCTAGCATATGGTCCATTTGAGTCGTTGCTAGATCATGCTTCTTAACAAACCCTTGAGCAATGAACGAGTGGGTAGCACCAGAATCAAACAATAAGGTTGCAACGTGTAAATTGGCAGGAAACTTACCAATTACCACGTCAGGTGCCTCTTGCGCTTCCTCCATGGTCACGTGGTTCACCCGTCCTCACATCACATTCTGCTGTTGCGGCTGCACGGGCTTCTTCTTTGGGCACTTATCAGCGTAGTGCCCTACCTCGCCACAATTGAAGCATTGCACCCCAACCTTAGGTGTCTGGCCTTTGTTGTCTTGGGATTGGTTCTGTGGTCCTTGCACTGCTGGTCGAGGTTGATATGTGGAACGAGACTGCTATACAAACTGACGCTGCGGATGTGCCGGTGCTGATGGAGGCCTGAAATTTGGGTTGTACCCTCTAGGTGCTGGGTAGGGCACCACAGCATGGCTCGTCTGCCCTGCGGTTGGTTGCATCAATCGTGGGCGTGTGTTGCTACCCGAGGCTTGGTGTGACCATCCCGCCTTCCTCTTGTTTTCATTTTCCAAGGCCTTCAGCTTCCTCTCCACAACAAATGCTCTGTCCACCATCTTTTGGAAGCTTTCATACTCGTTGGAGGACATTGCACACTGCATTTCCGCTGTAAGTCCTTCCACAAAGCAGTCCTGTTTCTGCTCATCAGTCTCGATGTCCCGTGGTGCATAACGGGATAGTTGGGTGAATTTAGTGAGGTATTCCCTCACAGTCATGTTTCCTTGCTGCAGCCCCAAGAACTCCTTTCTCTTGTTTTTGAGTTCACCCCTTGGTATGTAATGGTTGCGGAAACTACGCTTGAACTCTTCCCAAGTGATGTTCTCAGGGTCATGATGGGCGGCCACGTAAGCGGTCCACCAATCCGCAGCAGGTCCATGCAATTGGTGAGAGGCGAACAGCACCCTCTCATACCCTTGGCATTGTATGATTCTCATCTTGCTCTCAGTGGTCTTTAGCCAATCATCTGCCTCCAAAGGTTCAGCAGCACTTGCAAACTTTGGAGGTTGAGTCCCTAGGAACTCACTCAACCTTGGTTGGCGTGGTGCAGCTTGTGGAGGTGGAACTTGGTGCAAGTTGGCCACCACTTGAGTTAGGCTCTAGATGAGCTGATTCTGATTTTCAAACATTTAGTGGATGGGATCAACTCCTTCACGGCGACCACCCCTGTCTTGTCCTCCAGAAAGATGAGGGTTGCCGGCCTCATCGTTGTTATTGGCAGGGTTGGCACCACGACCCTTTCCTCTTCCGGCCATCTATCATGATCAACCAAATGTTAATTTAAAGCATTTGGTATTAAACTCTCAATTTGCTTGTTTAAACTTGAACTCATGAGGTCTTATTATATTAACATTTTCTG
The DNA here is from genome assembly GCA_030760725.1 of Neostapfia colusana. Taxonomy (NCBI): domain Eukaryota; kingdom Viridiplantae; phylum Streptophyta; class Magnoliopsida; order Poales; family Poaceae; genus Neostapfia; species Neostapfia colusana. The sequence goes on along the minus strand of JASWHV010000012.1, from coordinate 66,909,620 downwards.
AGGATTTCACGTCTCACGCGAACATAAATGCACTCTTAATTCATAGTGGTTCACACATCAAAGCAAAACAGCCTAAAGACGAGGTTGTGGATAAATGCCCATGGCTTCCACAACTCATGTCACACACCAAACATTAACACACAATTAACTAAGGTATTGACTCGACTACTCGATAACTTGCTGAACTAAGGGAAAAGAATCTACACGACTCGTATCACTGAGCTGGCTCCTCGGGATCTTTATTATTGCGGCTGCCCTCTGACTCCGCTTTGGGTGGGGAAGCTGCTGGTGGAGAAGTGCGGTGACGCCTGCTCACCCGGTGATCCGGGGAGTCAGGAGTCCATGTGTCATTCACGGTGACACACAGTTCATTCCCATCTCCTCTTTATCTTGCCCTCAAGCTGGCTCGAAGCAATGCCAAAGTCTCCTTCAGGGTGTCACGCACATCCTGAAGCTCCTGCTGACACTCTTGCAGTCGAGTGCTGAGCATAGCAGCATCCTCCAAGCACAGGTCCATGTGCTCATGGGAAGTCCCCGGCTGCACTAGCGGGTACTTGTACTCCGCTGTACCACTCTCACGCTGGAGGACATACATGTACTTAGTCCTGTCCAGGTGGCGACGGTAGATGTAACTCTGGCAGGTGATGGCCTCCCAGGTGACATCCTTCTCGGCATCGACCTGTGTTTCTCGACAAGCTAGAGAGCGGTGGATCTTGAGCAGCTGATTTTCATGGATAATCCTCACTTCTGAACTCCATTCTTCCCGCTTCTCACGGATGGTCCTGGTGGAGCTGTAGTGTATGGTTAGCTTGCCCGTATTGCCGGCGGCTTGGAGCATACGCCGAAGACGGCACAACAAGCCTCCTACTGCCAATCTGTAGGAGTGGTACGTCACCGGACGATTCCCCTCTCTTAGGGCTAGGGCAACTACAGGAACTCTCCCTCCGGTGGACTTGCGGGCGGTGCGGATCATGCGAACCATCTAAAACATAAAGCATTTAAAATCAAGTTAGATAAGATTTAAATAAAAATCGTGTTTTGAATGGAGTTGGGGAAAGGTGAATAAAGTGACCCATTAAATAACACCTTCAACCCACACCTTTGTAAAATAGTTTTTAGGAAAATAGGGTCCTTAAATACGTCCATTTCTACCTAGCTCCATGTTCCTACGGGCAACCTTGGCTCTGATACCACTTCTGTCACACCCGGTTTCTCCGAAGAACAACCGAGTGAATATCACATGTATGCTAGGATCATTTTCTCATACATGTGATGACAAATAGTGAAGCATCATTTATTACAAGCCAGGTGTCGAATATAAATATGTCTTACAAAGCATACGTCTCGATGGACGATAATAAGTTTATAACATGTAAATAAAATAGCAGCGGAATATTATTCTTGTGAGCTCCGTCACAGGCGTTGGGGGACTCCATAAATCTAGAATCCTTCTTCGGGTCCGAAGTCTTGGTCATTGAACGCCACATCATCCCCTTGACCTGAGCAGCAATTTAAACCAACAAATATGCAAGTTTGAGTACCGTTGGTACTCAGCAAGTGTGGGAAAGTTATGTCATGCATGGCCAGAGCACGGAGAGGTTGAACTCATGGTTAAAGCACTATGCAATTAATACATATCACCTTAGCTTATTAAGCACCTACATTACTACACAAGTGAAATGGTTCCCAATCCTTCAACCCATCATCATTATCAAATAAACATAGTCTCATCTCCAATGTTAAGCTTCCCACTTAACATCTTCAACTTCCAAATCCATCATCCTCTAATCATGAATAAGTCCAAGCCGCTCTTGACCGTGAGCACGACTGTCATGAGAGTTTTGACTCTGCAGAGTTTGCACCACTGTACCCACATGTAGTGATTTCATCCCCCGTTACCGGGTGGACTAAAAGAACCTCCATTATGCCAGTGGCCGCGAACCACATTCACACTTCCCAGGTGTGTAGCCAGGAGATCACTACGAAGCCTTTATAAAGGGATTCACGACGAGCGTGGGCCTACTGAGGTTTCACCCCTAACAGCATACAAGAGGCTCCAGCCCCGCTGCAGTGGCCCCCTCTTAAGCCTTGCGGTTCATATGGTAGTCCAGCTGACACCTATTCCCCGCACCATCCAACACACCCATACTACGCCGGGGATACACCTAATTAATTGGCCAAGCTGCCCCATCTCAGCATGTGGTTGGCACGGTAAAGCCATGTTACATGCTCCATGAACCGGTCCTTAGGATCCAGGCAAGTACTAAACACAAACCCGAGTCTCGTGCACCCAGCACCAACCAAATCATCCAACTTGCCTCGATCCCTATCTCTACGTAACTCATAATATCTCATTCAAGAGTAAGGCAAATAAAATTTATGATCTCATATCTCAATTATCCCATTCTAAGCATGGCTAAGCATAAGCATATAAATGAATGACATGACAAAATAAATCCCACCCCAAGCTACAAGGAAACAAGGTAATGCAATTCTAGGGAAACTTCCTAGCATGGGTTTCATATTTCAATTGACAATGCAAATAATTCTATCTACACATCCTAGCATAGGATCAAAGTGGTCAAGGACACTTGCCTTCCTCCTGCTGCTCTGGGAATGGAAAGTCTTGGTCTTGGAAGGGGAGAACTTGCTCTGGGGCAGGTTCTACTCATGCCAATACACATAGCAAAAGAAAACAACAATCCATAAGACATAGTTCACACTTTCACTTCATACAAACCACACATACATACCTATGAAAGTCATTCACATTACTAAGTGTTGTGGTTATCCTAGATGTGTTGATTTTTGGCCTACATGCACTTTTAAGAATATGTATATGATTTCTAACTTTTGTATTCAGATTTCTGTTTGCACACTATATATGAATTTCCAATTTAAACAAATTCTTTAATACACTCTTTAGCTACCAAGTTTGCATGGAAGGTAATTTCCTAGTCCAAATGGGTTTTCATACCTTGTACCAAATCCTAAACTGAAGTTTTTGGATTTGGAGACTTCATTTATCATTTTTTAGTTATGCATACCTATTTTCCTTTATTTTCCATATTTATTTTCTATGCCTAAAAGTGAGTTTTAATATTAAATAGTAGGGCATATCATCTAAACAGAATAGGTTCTGATCTAAAATATTAAATAATATATTTTTGAACTTCTCCTCTGATGTGAACTAATTTAAATTTATTTTACCAATTTTCAGAATTATTTCCTAACCTGAAATGTGTCCCTATAACTAATAAATGTGAACAATCAATTAGACAAATTTATTTCAGCTTAAAATCTATATTTTAATCATTCTAAAGTTTTCCAAGTGTTAGGAGAGTTTAAATTTGAATTTGCACATGTGTTTGCTTTACCCTTTAAATTTAAATCCTAGTCACATATTCAATTTCTGAATTTAATATCATATAGGGTCAAAAAGGTAAATTCACACTACTACAGGGTCTAATTTATTATCTCATAAATTTCAAGGGGTCTAACTACACATAAAAGAGGGGTTTTCCTAATTTTTATTAAGTCCAGGTGCTAAAACTGATTTTTAAATGAATTTACACAAATATTTGAAGTTCCAGGGGCTAGATCAGAAGTCTCCGGGGCTAGCTCGTGTTTTCCGAGATCCCCAGGGGGTAGCGCGTAAGAATCTCGGCCTCTATAACGCGGGGATGATGTGGACCGCCCGATTTAAAGTGGACGGCGCAGATTAGATCATCGAACCGGTACGCACGGGTTTTAATTCTACCGTGCAATTTAGACGGCCCTCAAGTGGCCACGTCACCCTGGCCGGAACCAGCCCGCGCACGCGGCGGCGGGGGTGGCGATCTCGCCAGCGCAGCCTCGGCTTTTTGCCGCTACTCGTTAGAACATGCATCTTTTTCCAGCACTCGGAGGTCCTGGAAGTCGGTCGGCGGCGAGCTTCAACGGCGACGATCTTCGGTGCACATCGGAACAGACGCTAGGGTGCGAAACTTGTCGTTTCCTTCACGGCAGGGCTCCCTGGGGGCGGTGGAGCACGATCAACGCGTTAGATCAGATATTCCGAGCAATGATAGAAGGAAAACGGGGATTGAATTTTCGGTTCTCACCGGAGAGAAGAACGGCCGATCGGGGGGGGACAGGGCGATTGTCGGCATTTATATAGGCGAGGGAGGGCGGCGGTCTGTTGGGATCGAGTTTGAGACGTCCGGGACCAGAACTCGGGCTGGGGGCGCGGGTTTCTGGAATTCGTTGAGATCGGCGCGGGAAAGAGTCCGGCCATTGGGGGCGCGCGGGAGGTGAGGGATGACACGTGGGCCCCGCGTGTGAGAGGAAGAGAGGGCGCGTGGTTGTGGGCTGGCGCGGGGGAGTATTGGGCCGGCTGGTAGGTTTCGGCCCACTGGCCGGTGGGGTTTTTCTTTTTCTTTTCTTTTTCCTTTTCTTTTCTGTTTTGATTTGAATTTGAATTCCAATTTTAAATTTGAATTTTTGCACCACATGCAATACGTCCAAAAATTTTTAAATTCCCCTCTTTAGCAGATTTTAGGGTGTTACACAGGGGCAAGTTTACCAAATCGTGCGGCATACAGGGCGAATCCAGAAGAGACAAGGGAAATTCAGTGACAAGTTCAAGATCTTTTGAACCGCTGGTATATTCGTGAAAGTCTTAGTCCTTGTTCTGTTACTGTTTTTTTGTTCCCAAGAAAGATGGTAGCTGGCACATGTGTGTTGATTATAGAGTGATCAATAATATCACTATTCGATATCGTTATCATATTCCTCGCTTAGATGGCATGCTTGATGAATTGAGTGGTGCTATTATTTTCACAAAAATTGACTTGCGTAGTGGTTACCACCAAATTAAAATGGCACTAGGCGATGAATAGAAAACTGCATTAAAGCCAAGTTTGGACTTTATGAGTGGTTAGTCATGCCTTTTAGGTTAACTAATGCACCTAGCACTTTTATGCGATTAACAAACGAGATTTTACGTGCTTTTATTGGAAAATTTGTGGTGGTTTACTTCCATGATATCCTCATTTACAGCAAGTCATATGATGAACATCTTGATCATTTACGTGCTGTTTTCAGTGTCTTGAGAGATGCACGTTTGTTTGCTAACCTCGAAAAGTGCATCTTTTGCACCAATCGAGTTTCGTTTCTTGGATATGTCATTTCATCGCAGCGAATTGAGATCGATGAGGCAAAAATTGTGGCGATCACTAGCTGGCCAACTCCATCGACCGTCACGCAGGTGCGTAGTTTTTTTGGTATTATAGGTTTTTATTGACGCTTTGTGCGGGATTTCAGCACCATTGCAGCACCTCTCCATGAGCTAACGAAGAAGGGAGTGCCGTTTCGATGGGGCGAACAGCAGCAACAAGCTTTTGATGTTCTCAAATCAAAGCTTACACAAGCACCATTGCTACACTTTCCTGATTTTGACAAGAAACTTGAACTAGAATGTGATGCAAGCGGCATTGGTATTGGAGGTGTTCTCATACAAGGAGGTAAACCGTTGCATTCTTTAGTGAAAAGTTGCATGGTCCTTCTCTGAATTATTCTACTTATGATAAGGAATTGTATGTCTTAGTGCGAGTTCTACAAACTTGGCAACATTACCTTTGGTCTAAGGAGTTTGTCATACATTTCTATCATGAATCTTGAAGTATCTTAAGTTTCAAACCAATCTGAATAAATGACATGCTAAATGGATTGAGTTTATAGAATCGTTTCCATACAACATTAAGCATAAGAAAGGCAAGGAGAATGTTATTGCGGATGCATTATCTAGACGTTATACCATGCTGTCCCAACTTGATCATAAAAATATTTAGTTTGGAAACAATAAAAGGATTATATCCTACTGATTTGGACTTCAAAGATGCTTTTGCAAATTGTAGAGAAGAAAGAACTCGGAATAAATATGTACTACGGGAGGGCCTCCTCTATTGTGTTAACAAGCTATGTGTTACTGCTAGTTCCGTTCGCCTATTACTTTTGCAGGAAGCACATGGAGGAGGTTTGATGGGACATTTTAGAGTGAAGAAAACTGAGGACGTGCTGGCCACATACTTCTTTTGGCCACAGATGAGACGTGATGTCGAGCGCTACCTGTCACGATGCACTATTTGTAATAAAGCTAAGTCTTGATTTAACCCACATGATCTTTATATGCCTCTTCCTGTTCCTAGTATAACTTGGCAGTACATTTCCATGGATTTTGTGTTGGTATTGCCTAGGAATAAGAGGGGGAGGGATAGTATTTTTGTGGTTGTTGATCGTTTCTCCAAAATGACACATTTTATACCTTGTCATAAGAATGATAATGCCTCACACATTGCTGATTTGTTTATGACGGAAACTATTCGTTTACATGGTGTGCCAAATACCATTGTTTCTCATCATGATACAAAATTTTTTAGTCATTTTTATAGAACTTTGTAGTATAAATTGGAAACCAAGCTGCTGTTTTCAACCACATGTCACCCTCAAACCTATGGACAAACTAAGATAGTAAATCGTACTCTATCCACTATGTTGCGGGCTGTTTTAGAAACAAATTTAAAGGGTTGGGAGGATTGTTTACCACATATAGAATTTGCTTACAACAGGTCAGTTCACTCTACTACAAAGGTAAGCCCATTCCGGATAGTGTATAATTTCAATCCCCGTGCTCCTATTGATTTATTACCTTTGCCTCATTCTGAAACTATAAATTTGGATGCTATACAACGATTTGAATTCATTCTTAAGATGCATGAAACTACAAAGAAAAATATTGAAAGGATGAATGAGAAGTATAGAATTTCAGGTAGTAAATTTATAAAAGAAGTAAAACTTGAACCAGGGGACTTGGTATGGCTACATTTAAGAAAAGAACGATTCTCTCACTTGAGAAAATCTAAACTTTTCCCTCACTTGAGAAAATCTAAACTTATGCCACGAGCTGCTGGTCTTTTAAGATTGTTGAAAAGATCAATGACAATGAATATAAGCTTGAGTTGCCTCCCAATTTTAGGGTTAGTTTCACATTTAACATTTTAGATTTACGACCATACTTGGGAGAAGAAGATGATCTTGAGTTGAGGACGACTCTGATTCAAGAGGGGAGAGGATGATGCGGACATCACAACAGTGGATACTCACATTGATATACAAGGACCAATCACAAGAGCACGAGCACGGTTACTAAATCAGCAGGTGAACTCATTCCTAACCTCCTACCCATGTGAGTTTGAGAATGGATTGCTATTCAATAATTTAATTGTTATTAGGAACCATGGACATGATCAACAAGTAAAGGGAGGAGGTTTTGGGGACGTGGAGAACCAGATGAGACATCCACAAGTTGATGGAAACAGTCGCCAACTCGGACTGAATTTCAACTCGGAGCCCATGAGCATCTCATCTTAAAACGGACGCCCAGAATGCATACGGACTCTGTTTTTGACGTTCTACATATGCATGGAAAGATGAGAAGATAAACTTTCCAATGGTTATGGTCCCATATTAAAATTATCCAGGAGTCATTGGGAATTGTCGAGACAAGTCGAATTCAGAGTTCTGTCCGGTGCTGCGCCACTGAATTGGGCTTTTGGGTCTTGTATCCCGTATGAGTCAATTAGGGACACGTCTAAGGGTCTTATGGCTGAACCCTAGCCTTTAAATACTGTAGCCGCTGGCCATATTCGATGGGTTTTACTTAGATTAAACAATTTTGCCGTTCTACGATTTGTGAGACCCTAATTTTGCAATTTCAGATTGCATCTTCATCGTTCTTGCTTGTGTTCTCGGTTGCGTCTGCAAGAATAGCCTTCTTGGCGAGGTCAAGCGTGTGAAGCACGGTTGATAACCAACGGAGCAGGGATGTAGTGATTGCAGGGGTATTCGGGTCTGCTCGAGTGCCTCGGATCATCAACGTCGATATCTCCACTTCAATCGACTTACCTTTCGATAGATCGGGTCTAAACTTCTCATCATACTGGGGATAGGCTAAGCCCCGCCCATACATGGTCTGTGGTTGTACTTGAAGAGAGTTTGGTGAGATGTCAAAACAACTCAGTGCTTAAGGCTCACCGGGCAACCTCCATAGTCAAACCACAAGTCTACTCTCCTAGTAGAACTCGTCGTAAGTCTACCACCACGGTAGCGCTTACACCAGCACTAGCCCTTCTGCCCCGGTGATAACTCATGCACTCACCAACCAGACCACAAACAAGGGCAACGTCATAATACATAATCTCATCATAACAATATGCAACAACGAAAACTAGCATGGCTTCTATCTCTTTCACTCAAATAGCTCACGCTCCACAAATGCAAGTACCTATTCTACTGGTCACAATGGATGAACATCATATAGAAGCAATATGATAAAAAAGGGCTTGATGGGACTTGCCTTCACTACCTTATGTGGCGTCATGCTCTGGGTGAGTTGGTTCCTCCGGATTCTCTTCTGGCACAGGGTCTGCTCCGACAGCGTCGCACGCACAAACAAACATACATAGCAAGGCATGTATACATCAACATATAATATAACTTTAAGTATAATAAATATATTATGATTTTATATTAATTTTAAAAGAAAAATTGAGTTAAACAGAGGTTCTGTGAGTGAGATATTGGTGGCTGGGTTAATTACAAAAATTTAGTTTTTCATTAAAGGATTTGGCACATGGGTCCGGTTCAGAGCCTCACAGCCTATACGCTGACTTGGTTCCTATGGTCTATGGGCCCACAGTTTTGTTTAATGGGGCTAATAGCCTTTGGTTGCTTTTGGTTTGCGAGAGGTAAGTACGTGGGTGAGGATCAGGCTTTCGGCTGGGCCTACGGCTAACAGTCAGTAGTTCCTTGACCTAGCATAAGTGGAAGCACTGGCAGGTGGGGACTGGGTTTAAGCTTCAATTCTCTTTCTCACTTGCCCATCGAGAAAACAGAGGTGCTTCTTCCTCCGTCCGTCTCTCCATCCACCATGGATGGCTTCTGAAAGCTTGAACTGGGCATGGAAACAGAGGAGAGGGCGGCCTGGGAGGGAGGAAATCACAGGCTGGTGTACCGGCTCACTCGGGTGGGGCATCAATTTGGGCGTAGTCTACGGGAAATACGGTGGATTTGGATGGAGGGCGGCCATGGAAGGGAGAGCTTGATGCTAGCAACAGAGTGGGAGGGGAAAGATCACCTGCACGGCCGCTCGGCGCGGCTAGCATGAGGCACAGCCCACGGTGTCGAATTTATATACGAAGGACGGAGGTAGGCGGCTAGCTTCGCGGACGAATGGAGTAAACTCGCCGTGCCTCTACGGCGAGCACGCATCTCGACCGGTCGCCGGCCAGCGCCTGCATGACGTGTCGTGTTGTCCGACCGCGGCTCAGAGATGCGACGGCTCACTGCTCACGAGGACGGGTGGCTGCACGCCAGCTCTGCAAGCACGCGCGCGGAGGTGGGCGAAGTCAGGCGGCTCTTCGCTGCGTCGCGCCTGTCTGAAGGGTTATTGTTGGCCGTCCGCTACTGTAACAATTTTACCAAGTCAACTGGAAAAATATGTGAGTAAAGAGGTCATAAATGTTTACCAATAGACGTGCAGGGCAGAGGAACGTAGACGCGCATCAGTGTAGAAGAAGTAGATTGTCACGTTTATCTCTTCCATATCCTCGTCACAGAAGCAGGTAGAAGATCACGTTCGTCGTGCCCGATTAGCGCAGCAGTAGCAGCAATGTCTCCACGGAGTACACACATATGGGAGGTCGGTGTGCTAGCATCGAGCGCGCGGTAAGAGTCTCGGCGTGAGGCCTGTGAGTGGTGGTGGCTAGGGCCATCACGTGGTGGTCCGTCCTCAGCCCCGACCCTAATCCTTATATTTATAGGCGTACTAATGGGCTTTTAGGTCGCAAGCCCATTAGTAACCTAATTGCTTATAGATCAAGTATCTAACAAACTTTAACCCGATTTGTTATGATTGCCTCTTGGGCGTATAACCAACAATCTCCCACTTGCACTAGAGACAATCATCTAGCCAACCTTTTCGATATTTTAACCCCTTAAGTATGTGACCCGTTAGGTTCATGTGCAGTCGGTTTTGAATGAAAACCGTTTCCAACTACAAGTAAATAGAGGTACCTAGTAGGACATACTGACTCCTGAATGTACATAAAGATCATATTGGACGAACTTAGATACATTCAAATGCTAATCCCTTTGCCTCACTATACCAGTCAAGCTCAAGGCGAGATGTGTGCCATCCTTGTGATAGCTCGACCATTCACTCGATCGAATAATGAATTCATTCCATGACTAACTTTTAGTCATTATGATTAACCTTTAATCACCTTGGCATGGTCATAGACTTTCAAATCCATCTATCTCGAGGGGCCCAAAGATATCTCTCCTATTATTAAGGAGGGGTAAATCCCATTTTTATCCTTGCACATCCCATTCTATATTTCATTATGTATCCGAAGACTACTTTTATGACTACCCAGTTACGGAGTAGCATTTGGTAGTCTCAAAGTACACAACTACACACAATGAGAAGCAATAGCGATATCAGGTCTAAGAATCTAGTAGATGTATCACTCATGACCAACTGATGACACATATGAAAGATTAATCACAGCAGTGTCTCGGAGTGGGTCAATCCAACACAAAGTTCACTAACATGTGTGCACATTATTAATTTGATATCTCCGTATCTATGACCCGTGAAATGTGATCATAAATTAATACATGTGCTAGTCTATATGACATCATTATCTTATATAATGATATAGACTAGGGATCACTTAGAGTAACATTATTTTTAATAAAGAGTTTCACGAACAAGTCACATACTTGATGATCAAAGTAAATAATGATTACTCATATAACAATTTATTAAATAGTACATAAACATAGTTATGACACAAGTCTCCCACTACACACTATGATCAATGATGTAAGTATCTAATACCCATAGATCTCGTGTGCGCCTCATGCTTTGATTGTGGAAGAGGCTTTGTCAACGGATCTGCAACATTCAAATCTGTGTGCACCTTGCATATCTTCACATCACCTCGGTCGATGATCTCTCGAATGAGGTGAGAGCGTCGAAGTATATGTTTGGATCTTTTGTGTGATCTAGGCTCCTTTGCTTGTGCGATGGCTCCACTATTGTCACAATAGAGATCCACAGGACTAGACGCACTAGGAACAACACCCAACCCGGAAACAAATTTTCTGATCCAAACAACTTCCTTTTTTGCTTGAGAAGCTGCAATATACTCCGTCTCCGTCGTTGAATATGCTACTGTATCTTGCTTGAAACTTTCCAACTTACTGCCCCTCCATTGAGGCAGAATACAAAACCGGATTGTGATCTAGAATCATCCTTATCAGTTTGGAAGCTAGCATCGGTATAACCTTTTACAACGAGTTATTCTCCACCTCCAAACACTAAGAACTCATCCTTGGTTCTTCTCAAGTACTTAAGGATGTTTTTAACAACTGTCCAATGAGTTTCACCATAATCTGATTGATATCTGCTCGTGATGCTTAGAGCATAGGATACATCTGGGCGTGTACATAGCATGGCATACATGATGGATCCAATAGCCGAAGTATAAAGAATCTCTCTCATCCTTTTTTGCTCATCAAGTGTCGAAGGACACTGCCTCCTTCTTAGAGTAATGACATGTGACATTGGCAATAAACCTTTCTTGGAATCTTGCATATTGAACCGATTCAATATCTTGTCTATATATGTATCTTGGCCTAATCCAATTAGCCTTTTAGATCTATCTCTATAGATCTTTATGCTTAAAATGCCCAAAAAGTTCTTCTACGTTCTTGATGAAACCAAACCCTTTGACAACTTCATCAAAACGTAGATTCCAACTCCGAGATGCTTGCTTCAATCCATAGATGGACTTTTGACGTTTGCATATTTTACTAGCATTTTTAGGATCGACAAAATCCTCAGCTTGTGTCATGTACACATCCTCAATCAGACTTCCATTAAGAAAGGTTGTTTTGACATCCATTTCCTATAATTCATATTCAAAACATACATCGATTGCTAGGAGAATCCGAACAGACTTTAGCATTGCGACGGGTGAGAAAGTTTCATCATAATCAACACCTTGAATTTGTTTCAAACCTTTTGCCACCAATCGCGCTTTATAGACGTGAACATTTCCATCTATGTCAGTATTTTTCTTGAAAATCCATTTACAATCGATAGGTCTCACACCTTCTATTGGATCAACCAAGTTCGAAACTTGGTTTTCATGCATGGATTTAATTTCGGATTTCATGTCTCCAAGCCATTTCTCATATTCGGGTCCCTTCATTGCTTGATTATAGGTCATAGGCTCATTATTGTCCAACAATACCATGTCATGTTGCTCCGTGGTTAGAAGCATTAACTTTTCAGTCGCACGACGTGCCCTTGTAGACCTTCGTGGGACTGGTGTTTCATTAACTGGTTGCACAACATCTTGTACATCATGTAAAGGATCAGAGGGTGCTGAAACATTTTCAGGTATTTCTTGAATTTCTTTAAGATGCACCTTGCTCCCACTAACTCCTTGTGAGAGAGACTGTTTCTCTGAGAAGACACCATTGCGAGTGGTAAACACTTTACCCTCTATTTTATTATAAAAGTAATACCCTTTGGTTTCCATAGGATATCCCACAAAGAAGCATTTGTCTGATTTAGGAGTGAGCTTGTCTGACGTCAAACATTTGACATAAGCATCACACCCTCAAACTTTTAGGAAAGACAATCCGAGACGTTTCCCGGTCCACATCTCATATGGTGTCTTCTCAACAGACTTAGTTGGGACTCTGTTTAGTTTAAACGCAGCAGTTTCAAGAGTATAACCACAAAAGGATAGTGGAAGATCTGCTTGGCTCATCATCGACCTAACCATGTCTAACAAGGTTCGGTTCCTCCGCTCGGACACGCCATTCCATTGAGGTGTTCTAGGTGGAGTCAACTGTGGAACAATTCCACATTGTTTTAAATGATCATAAAATTTATGGATCAAATATTCACCTCCACATCAGATCGTAGAAGTTTAATTGTCTTGCCCAATTGATTCTGTACTTCATTATGAAATTCTTTTAACTTTTCAAAGGATTTAGACTTGTGCCTCATTAGATAGACATATCCATATCTACTAAAGTCATCGGTAAACATGATGAAGTACTAAAACCCACCTCTGGCTATTGAACTCATTGGTCGACATACATCGGTATGTATAAGTCCCAACAAGTCACTGGCCCTCTCACTCTGACCAGTGAAGGGTGCTTTGGTCATCTTCCCAAGCAAACAAGACTCACATGTGTCAAGTGATTCAAAATCAAATGAGCTTAGTAAACCATCGTTATGGAGTTTTTCAATGCGTTTCTCATTTATATGACCTAAGCGACAATGCCAAATAAAAATGGGATTTAGATCATTTCGTCGAGCCCTTTTGGTATTAATGTTACAAATAGTTTTATCCTCAAGATCAAGAATATAAAATCCATCCAACAATGGACATTGGGCATAGAAAATATTATTATAATAAATAGAACAACATTTATTCTTTATTATAATATCATAACCATCAACTTATTCTAAACATGAAGAAGAGATAATGTTCTTGCTCAAAGTAGAAATGCAATAACAATTATTCAATTCCAAAAATAATCCTAATTGTAATGACAAGTGGTAGGTCCTGACTGCTATGACCACAACCTTTGCTCCATTGCTAACATGAACATCCAACTCGCCTTTTGCAAATATTTTAGTCTCACTTAGACCCTGCAACGATTTGCAAGTGTGAATCATCGATCCGGTATCAAATACCCATTATTCACTAGAAGATAATGCAATTGTAAGTGCATCTAGGATATCCCTTGTGGGTTTTGGCTAATTGATGACAAGCATATGAGATCCTAATGAAATTATTGCAGCACAAACAAAGTGAACTAGCTCGTGTACACAAAAAGATGAAAAATAGAGTGGTGTCCGAAAAGGAAGATTTTAGTGGAATTTAGAAGAGCAAAATAGATGTAAATGTATAGGGTGTGTGTGAGAGACACATCCCAAGAGCTCATGACTTTGCGTAAGGGTAAGGGGTTTAAAAATCAACTAAAATCCACTGGACACCGGACTAGTCCGCTCATGGACCGGACTAGTCCGGTCAGCTTACTGGAAGGCAACCGGACAAGTCCGGTTTTGGACCGGACTAGTCCGCTCATGTTTCTATTGTCCTCTTTAGAGGATTGCGGACTAGTCCATCCATGTGACAGGACTAGTCCGCTAAACTTTCTGGAACTCCACTTCACATAGCACCGGACAAGTCCGTTTTTGGACCGGACTAGTCCGGTTAACCCACTGGAAGTAGACCGGACAAGTCCGATCATATACCGGACTAGTCCGGTATTAGGTTTTACAACAATAACTTTTTAGAAATTATATAAATGGGTGATCCACGGCCTCCCATAGCAGAAAAACGACTCATACTACTTGAAACAAGAACACTAGCGCCGCCACCTGTCCCATGAGCCCAAAAGCACATCTCCCCACACATCTAAGGTGCAAAAAGGTGAAGATCAATTGAACACTTGGATTCGGGATTGGGAGATCGTCGTTCTTTCGTTGTGAGCTCTTGGGGTTTGATCTCTCTACACTCATATTCTGCATTGTAATCTTTTTGAGTGTATTTGATCGCTTTCTCATTGTAATTCTTGTGGGAGCCCTCAACGTGTGAGGTTGGCCAACAAACTCGGTGATTACCCGTGCTAGTGGAGTCAAGTCGGCCTTGTGTGGTGACTTGAAGAGGGAAAGGGTTAGAGACCCAACTCTGTGTGAGCCTCCTCAACAAGGACATAGATCTCTTGGTGAGATCAAACCTCGGTAAAATTTGTGTCTCGCATGCCTTCTTGTTTTTTGTTGATTATAACATCTAGTTGCTGAACTTCATAATTTGAGTTGCTAAGTCTCATTCACGGGCATAATCATACCTCACATTGTAAAATCAAAATAGAATAATTGTTGTTCTTATTTCCGCTGCTAAACAAGTTAATTCTTCTGCACAACACTTATACAATCTACACAATTCAGCACACCTGACTAGTCCGCCCACACAACCGGACTAGTTCGGTCAATCAAGTTTCTGATAATTCTATTAAGTGTGCAGGAATCTTTTAAAGGCCTATTCACCCCCCTCTAGGCCACATTCAATTGGTATCAGAGCCAAGTTCTCCATCAACGAGACTCACATCTCGGAGAGATCAATGGCCTCTGAGAAGAACAACGATATCCCGAAAACGAACAACAACGATGAGGAGCAAGAAGCCAAAGCCTTCGATGTGCTGAAAGAAAGTCCACATGACGATGATGAAGTGAGACAGCTAAAGGCATTACTGAGAAAGAAATTAATGGCACAAAAGAGAAAAGAGGAAGAAAAGACGATGGGGAGTGGTCATCACGACTACTCCCGGTATCCTTACAACTACAACCGTCTCAATTCAAACAATCACTATCTTTCGATTCCTATGGGAAGGCCTTCACAGTTTGACGGAAGTGACTATACCATGTGGAAGTACAACATGAAGATGCATCTGATATCTCTGAATCCGAGCCTTTGGCATATTGTCTGCACAGGAATAGATATCCCAGACACGGATGAAGAACTCACTCCGGAACAAGAACAAGAGATTCACAGAAATGCACAAGCCGTTGCAGTAATCACATCGTCACTGAGCAGAGAAGAATTTACCAAGATCGATGGACTAGAGAGTGCAAAAGAGATCTGGGATACACTCAAAACAGCCCATGAAGGAAATAGGTCTTTACGTGAAGCCAAAATTGAGAAGGCGAGTTGGGGAGATTAGCTATTGAAGAAGGCGAAAAACCTCAAGACATGTACAACCGGATGAAAGCACTCATCAACAAAATTCGTGCTTATGGAAGTAAGAAATGGACAGATCACGAAGTGGTCAAAAGAATGATTAGAGCCTTTATGCCAAGAAATGTCACACTTTGCTCAATGATCAGAGAGAGCCCCGGTTTTCACAAAATGACTCCCGATGAATTACTAGGGAAGATCATAAATCATGAAATGATGGAGAAAGAAGCCCAATACGTCAAAGACTTAGCCGAACTCACCTCATCCAAAAAGAAAGAAGTTGCTCTCAAAGCAACGTGCAGACCCAAACTCAAAGAAACTCGTGAAGACCAAGACGATGGAGATACAAGCGACGAGAGCACCGATCTTGATGACGAAGAAATGGTACTCTTCATCAAAAAGTTCAAACGCATGATGAAGAGAAGACACGGCAACAATTCACATGAAGACAAAAGCAAGGATAAAGGAAAATCCAAGGCTCGACGCACTTGCTACAACTGCAGAGAGTATGGTCACTTCATGGTGGACTGTACTTATGAAGAAAACAAAAAGAAGAAGGAAACAAGATCTCAAGAAAAGAAAAATTTCAGAAAAAGAAGACAAGTCCATCAATCTCACATTGGGAAGGAGTGGGACTCAAACAACGAGTCCTCCTCCGATGAAGAAGAAGAGATGGCCACTATCGCAGTCAAGAAACCAACTATGAGAGCCACACTCTTTCCAAACATGGGAGGACGGGACATGAACAACCACACTTGTCTTATGGCTAAGGAAGGCAAGAAAAAGGTTCGACTTACTCCTCCTGTACTAAATTCTTCCATTGATGACTTTGATAGCTCTAGTGATAATGAAGAAATGTTTAGAGGGCTAAGTAAAATTGCTTTAAAGAAAATGGAAATGTTGTCGAACGAAATCTTTGAAAAGGAGGAACTTGTCAACCGACAAGAAGATATGCTCATCCGTGAGAGGAAGAGATATAAAGAAGTTGAAAAGCTTCTTGAGCTTGAAAGAGAGAAGAATGAGTCACTTGAGTTAGAGCTAGCCTTGAGTAAGGAAACTTACTCAAAGTTAGAAGACTCGCACATTGCAATCAAGGAAGAACTTGCTAACTTGTCAAAAGTTAACAAAATCCTTGAGGTGCAAGTTGAGTCGCTCAAACAAAGTGACTCCTCTTCCTCCAAGAGCTCTTCCTCCAAAGACATGAGTTCGACAAAAATAAGAACCTGCACTTGCTATAGTAAGAAGAATGTAATTTCTAATGCATCAACCTCTCATGACATGCATTCTTCTCAAAACGGCATCTTTGACAAGGAGAAGATCAAATATGCACGAAGTGCATATATGATCACTAGACCTCCCAATGTCAAAGATGGTCTTGGTTTTGACAGGAACAAAACACATGTCTACTCCTAATCATGCTAAGAATAGAATCGCTTTTGTTAAAGAAAAATCCCATGAATCTGAATTACAGACACTGTTCCGTACATTTGATGCTTCTTATGTTCTCATGAAAAACAAGTATGGAAAAGTCATTGCTAAATATACAGGACCACGCCACAAGAACTTAAAAACTTGTGTGTGGGTGCCCAAGACTCTTGTGACTAACCTGAGAGGACCCAAGCAAGCTTGGGTACCTAAAACCCAGAAATAATTCTATTTTGCAGGCTTACTCCTCCGGCGGATCTAAGTGGATGCTAGATAGAGGATGCACAAATCATATGACCGGAGAGAGAGGTATGTTTGTGGAGTACGAGTGCAACAAGGATCCAAGTGAAGGTATATACTTTGGAGACAACAGCCAAGGAAAGGTCCTTGGTAGTGGTAACATTGAAATATCCTCTCAACACACCTTATCTAATGTTTTACACGTAGACTCTCTAGATTATAATCTTTTATCAATATCTCAACTATGCGACAAAGGTTACAACTGTTTATTCACTAATGAGGGTGTGACCGTCTTTAGAAGAAGCGATGGCTTGATTGCATTCAAGGGATTGTTGAAGGGAAAGCTTTATCTTGTTGACTTCAACAAAGATAAAGCCGAACTCAACACTTGCTTGGTTGCTAAGACCAACATGGGATGGCTGTGGCATAGACGGCTAGCCCATGTTGGAATGAGAAATCTGCAGAAACTTCTAAAAGGTGGTCACATCCGTGGTCTTAAGGATGTGGTTTTTGAAAAAGACAGGCCGTGCAGCGCTTGTCAAGCAGGAAAACAGGTTGGAGCACCACACCCGCCAAGAATGTGATGACCACCGCTAGACCGCTGGAACTTCTCCACATGGATCTCTTTGGTCCAATTGCGTACATCAGCATCGGCGGTAACAAATACGGTTTAGTAATTGTTGATGATTTTTCAAGATTTACCTGGGTATTTTTCTTGTATGATAAATCAGAAACTCAGGGAATCCTCAAGAAGTTCTTGAAAAGAGCTCAGAATGAATTCTCATCAACCGTAAAGAATATCAGAAGTGACAATGGGACAAAATTCAAGAACACCCAAGTCGAAGAATATCTCAATGAAGAAGGTATAAAGCATGAATTCTCGGCACCCTACTCTCCTCAACAGAACGGGGTGGCCGAAAGAAAGAACAGAACATTGATCAAAGTGGCGAGAACAATGTTGGATGAATACAAGATGTCAGACCGATTTTGGGCAGAAGCGGTGAACACCGCTTGTCATGCCACAAATCGGTTGTACCTTCATCGATTACTGAAGAAAACTCCATATGAGCTTCTCACGGGTAAAAAGCCTAATGTTTCTTATTTCAAAGTTTTTGGTTGCAAATGTTTTATCCTGAACAAGAAACCAAGGGCCTCGAAGTTCGCTTCAAAGTCTGATGAAGGATTCTTGCTCGGATATGAATCGAATGCCTACGCCTATCGTGTCTTCAACAAGGTGTCCAGCCTTGTTGAAGTAGCACGTGACGTAGTGTTCGATGAAACTAACGGCTCACAAGTGGAGCAAGTCGATAAGTTTATGCTACATAAGGAGGAAGCTCCATGTAAAGCGCTGAAGAAAATGGCACTTGGTGATATCCTACCACGAGAGGAAACACAAGACGAATTTTAACAAGGAAGCAATGATCAAGGGGGAGCTCCTACACAAGATCAGGTTGAGGAAGGTCAAGAAGATCAAGATGATCATGGAAGCAATGATCTAGGGGGAGACACATGAATACAATGAAGAACAAGCAACTATAGAAATTCCACACCCAAGAGTACATCAGTGTGTGCAAAGAGACCATCCTGTCAACAATACCATTGGAGATATTGCTAAGGGAGTAACTACTAGATCTCAAATTGCAAATTTTTATGAACAATATTCTTTTGTGTCTTTTCTGGAGCCATACAGGGTAGAAGAAGCCTTAAGGGATCCAGACTGGGTGATTGCGATGCAAGAGGAGCTGAACAACTTCAAAAGAAATGAAGTGTGGGAGCTGGTGGAAAGACCAAGGGCGAACATCGTTGGAACCAAATGGGTCTTTCGGAACAAGCAAGATGAACATGGAGTAGTGACAAGAAATAAAGAGAGGTTGGTTGCCAAAGGTTATTCTCAGGCTGAATGTTTGGACTTCGATGAAACTTTCGCTCCTGTAGCTAGACTTGAGTCCATTCGTATTTTATTGGCATATGCTACTCACCATAATTTTAAGATGTATCAAATGGACGTCAAGAGTGCCTTCCTCAATGGTCCGATAAAGGAGGAAGTCTATGTGGAGCAGCCACCGGGATTCGAAGATCAGGAATACCCCAACCATGTCTATAAACTGCGTAAGGCTCTCTATGGCCTCAAACAGGCTCCTCGAGCCTGGTATGAGTGCCTTAGAGATTTTCTGACTCAAAATGGATTCAAAATTGGTAAAGCTGACTATACACTCTTTACTAAACATTTTGATGATCATTTATTCGTATGTCAAATTTATGTTGATGACATTATCTTTGGATCCACTAACAAGTCCTTCTGTGAAGAATTTAGCAAAATAATGACAGACAGGTTTGAGATGTCAATGATGAGTGAATTGAAGTTCTTCTTGGGATTTCAAGTGAAGCAACTGAGAGAAGGTACATTTATAAGCCAAACTAAATATACACAAGACATTCTCAAGAAATTCAATATGGACAAAGCCAATCCCATCAAGACACCCATGGCCATCAACGGACATCTCGACCTCAATGAAGACGGTCTAAATGTGGACCAAAAGGTATATCGGTCCATGATTGGCTCCTTACTTTATTTATGTGCATCTAGGCCAGATATTATGCTTAGTGTTTGCATGTGTGCAAGGTTTCAAGCCGCACCTAAAGAGTGTCACTTAATTGCTGTAAAAAGAATCCTAAGGTACCTTGTGCACACACCCAACTTGGGCCTTTGGTACCCCAAAGGGTCCAAGTTTAACTTGATAGGGTATCCCGACGCCGACTATGCAGGATGCAAAGTCGATAGAAAGAGCACGTCAGGGACTTGTCAATTTCTTGGTAGGTCCCTAGTTTCTTGGTCATCTAAAAAGCAGAACTCCATTGCTCTTTCCACAGTGGAAGCGGAGTATGTTGCAGCCGGTAGTTGTTGTGCGCAACTACTTTGGATGCGACATACTCTTAGGGACTACGGCTACAATCTAAGTCATATCCCGCTTCTATGCGATAATGAAAGTGCTATAAAAATTGCACACAACCCTGTAGAGCACTCAAGAACTAAGCACATAGATATCCGTCATCACTTTCTTAGAGATCATTCATTAAAAGGTGACATTGCTATTTCACATGTTAGGACTGAAAAACAACTTGCGGATATTTTTACCAAACCATTAGATGAGAAAAGGTTTTGTGAACTAAGAAATGAGCTAAACATTCTTGACTCTCGAAATGTGGCTTGAAACATTGCATACCTGGTTGTAACTCAAAATGTTCCTTTGTATTGTTAAAAATGCTCCTCTTCTCCTTTTCCACTCAGAAAACTATCTTAATGAAGAAATTTTGTGGATTATGACCATTGTTTGATTGTTGATTGCCTACTGGTCATAATCACCAAGACTATTTGCAAAATTATTGTCCTTGGATCACTATTAATCATCTATGTATGTATCAGGTCTGTTGGAAACGGACTAGTCCGATTTTCAACCGGACTAGTCCGGACAGACGACAGTTAGGTTAAATCAGGGGTACCGGACTAGTCCGCTACCATGACCGGACTAGTCCGGTCAGTCGCATATAGAAGCAGTTGGCAGGACCAAACGCCTCCCTCTCCACTCATAAGCACTTTGTCTCACCCTCTCTCCTAAACCCTAGCTCCCAAAGTGATTTTCGAGTTGAGCCCTCAAACTCGAAGTTTTCTCCATGAAAAAGCCTCTTCTCGACGAGGGGATCCTACTTTCCGGACTCATCTGGGTAGACTCTTGCTCCTTCAACGTGAATCTTCAAATCTTGGTAAACCCCCCCTAAAACAAAAATCTCAATTTTTCTAGCTCTAGGTAGTTTCCTTTGATTTCAAAAGGATGTACATTGCATAAATAGATGTATTCCTACCACTTTCCTGCCCTTGTGTCCTTAGATAGGAGATTTGTTTCTAATGAAACATTCAATTTAGGGTTCTTATGCTAGGCCGGACTAGTCCGGCGTTCAGATGCGAACAAGTCCGGTCCACCGGACTAGTCCGCACTCTAAAACCGGACAAGTCCGGTCTCTGACAGTTGAACCCCTACATTCCCATTTGAAGTCGATAATGCATCCATTTGCATCTAATCCTTAAACTACTTATCAGACATCATGTCTTCGAGCTCAGGTGACGGCTCTTTTCACCTTGAAGAAGAAGTTCAACGTGAAAGAGTGAGGAGAGCTAAGGAGGGAGTGATGAAGAAGAGACATGATGTCAATGGTCACTCTCCACCCTCCGACGACAATCTACCTAAGAAGAGGAAAGTCATTGTCAAAAGGCCTCAAAGGAAAGATGCTGCTAAGGGCTCGTCAGGGCCAAAAAGAGTTCTCAATAAAGGGAAGGGACTTGCTAGTGGCCCCATTGGGCCTCTGAAAATGAAAAATCCCGTTCACCGCAACAGGCAGCCTTCAAGTGAGGATTTCACTGGAAAAGGGAATGAGCTAGCTGATAACTTCAGGAAGATTGAAGTGTATGACCGACCTAAACAATGTTCTGATCCAAGGTTCTGGAGCAACTTCCATGCAGACTACTACGAGCATGTATACATGAAGATGAAGAATCATGTAGTAGAGAGTCAATGGCTAAATGTTGAATACCTGAAGTCGAAGAGGTATCCTGCCTTTCGTGAGATGGTGGAGGCCTTAGAGAGGCACGGTTTGACGGACCTGCTATCCTTTGAGTATGACTGGAATAATGAAGTTATTACCCAGTTTTACTCCACTCTCTACTTTGCTCGTGGTGATGGAGACAGTCTTACTTGGATGACTCATGGTTCAAGGTACAATGTCACTTATGATGAATTTGCTAGGATTCTTCATCTCCAACACACTTTGCATCATGAACTGATCATCCATAATCTGAAACCCCTGGAGAAGGAAGAGCTTGAGTTTCTCTATGACACAAGGATGCCATATGTTCCTCCCACCATCAAATATCTGAAACCCTTCTTTGTGGTCCTCAATAGAGTCTTGAGAAAGACTATAGCTCCGAAGGATGGAGATGCGGGAACTATACAAGGGACCTTGAGGACTCTCATGAAGGTCATTAGTGGAACGAGACCATTCAATGTGTTTGAGTATATCTACAATGACATCGTGAACATCTAAATCACTCCCAATAGGTCCTGTGAATATGCACCGTATATCATGTACATGATTGAGAAAGTGACGGGGCTTGAGTTCGTAAAGGATGTCAAGCATGCGAGGTTGAAGCCACAAAAACCCACCGAGTACACTCTTCCCCCGGCTCCAACTGTCCCGTCCTCTCCATCAGTGGAGAGGAGATCAAAGCAAGCTCATGATGTCACTAGATCTGCAGCTGCTCCTCCTGGGTCTCCACCTACCCAAGAATCATCCAGTGTCATCCTCAAGATGCTCTCCTCCATCTTTGCCTGCTGCCGCAAGATCGAAGACAGGCAGCGCAAAGAAAATCTTGCAAGGAAGAAACATAAACAGTATGTCAATGGCAATATCAAGTCTATCTGTGCAAAGCTTGAGATTGAGCCCGTTGGATCACCGCCCGCCTCCGAGGACTCAGAGGAAGATCCTGCTCCCGTGGATCCCGAAGTTGGTGAAGATGAAGAACAGACTGAGAGTGAAGGAGAAGGCAGCGATGAGTGATTCCCCTCAATTTTTCCTGTTTTGGTGCCTTGATGCCAAAGGGGGAGAGATTGAGATTAGATTTGGACTCGAACTCTCTAGTATTAGTTATTAAGCTCTTTTGTGATCAGAGACATGTACCTATTTTGAAATCTTGTAATGCATTATTTCTTTTCTTATGTGTGATGCACTATGCTCTAATGCCTACTTATATGTTCACTACTGTTTGTCTTTAATTTATCACATTTTGTTTATCACACACCTGTTAGGCACCCCACCATAAGGTGTGTGCATATGTGAGAAGCTTTTTGTGAATTCCTTACTATTCTCATATGTGCACACATTATGAAAATCAACTTTTTATTCTCAATTGTGATATCTCAAATAGTTGTCATCAATCACCAAAAAGGGGGAGATTGTAAGTGCATCTAGGATATCCCTTGTGGGTTTTGGCTAATTGATGACAAGCATATGAGATCCTAATGAAATTATTGCAGGATAAACAAAGTGAACTAGCTCGTGCACACAAAAAGGTGAAAAATAGAGTGGTGTCCGAAAAGGAAGATTCTAGTGGAATTTAGAAGAGCAAAGTAGATGTAAATTTATAGGGTGTGTGTGAGAGACACATCCCAAGAGCTCATGACTTTGCGTAAGGGTAAGGGGTTTAAAAATCAACTAAAATCCACTGGACACGTGACTAGTCCACTCATGGACCGGACTAGTCCGGTCAGCTTACTGGAAGGCAACCGGACAAGTCCGGTTTTGGACCGGACTAGTCCGCTCATGTTTCTGTTGTCCTCTTTAGAGGACTGCGGACTAGTCCATCCATGCGACATGACTAGTCCGCTAAACTTTCGTGAACTCCACTTCACATAGCACCGGACAAGTCCATTTTTGGACCGGACTAGTCCGGTTAACCCACTGGAAGTAGACCGGACAAGTCCGATCATATACCGGACTAGTCCAGTATTAGGTTTTACAACGATAACTTTTTAGAAACTATATAAATGGGTGATCCACGGCCTCCCATAGCAGAAAAACGACTCATACTGCTTGAAACAAGAACCCTAGCGCTGCCACCTGTCCCAAGAGCCCAAAAACACATCTCCCCACACATCTAAGGTGCAAAAAGGTGAAGATCAATTGAACACTTGGATTCGGGATTGGGAGATCATCGTTCTTTCGTTGTGAGCTCTTGGGGTTTGATCTCTCTACACTCATATTCTGCATTGTAATCTTTTTGAGTGTATTTGATCGCTTTCTCATTGTAATTCTTGTGGGAGCCC
Source organism: Neostapfia colusana (assembly GCA_030760725.1). Lineage (NCBI taxonomy): Eukaryota > Viridiplantae > Streptophyta > Magnoliopsida > Poales > Poaceae > Neostapfia > Neostapfia colusana. The sequence goes on along the minus strand of JASWHV010000012.1, from coordinate 66,885,208 downwards.
TCAACGTGTGAGGTTGCCCCACAAACTCGGTGATTACCCGTGCTAGTGGAGTCAAGTTGGCCTTGTGTGGTGACTTGAAGAGGGAAAGGGTTAGGGACCCGGCTCTGTGTGAGCCTCCTCAACGAGGACGTAGATCTCTTGGTGAGATCAAACCTCGGTAAAATTTGTGTCTCGCATGCCTTCTTGTTTTTTGTTGATTATAACATCTAGTTGCTAAACTTCATAATTTGAGTTGCTAAGTCTCATTCACGGGCATAATCACACCTCACATTGTAAAATCAATATAGAATAATTGTTGTTCTTATTTCCGCTGCTAAACAAGTTAATTCTTCTGCACAACACTTATACAATCTACACAATTCAGCACACCGGACTAGTCCGCCCACACAACCGGACTAGTCCGGTCAATCAAGTTTCTGATAATTCTATTAAGTGTGCAGGAATCTTTTAAAGGCCTATTCACCCCCCTCTAGGCCACATTCAACAATATTAATTTCTATAACATTTATACCTGAAGCGGAAGTCTCACTTCCCTTTTTCTTTCTCAGATCCTCCAAGTACTTTTTGCAGTTCCTTGACCAATACCCCTTAGCATGACATTGAAAGCATTCATCATCAGGAGAAGGGCCAGATTTACCCTTTAGCTTGGACTTTGAGCTTGAGGGCCCATCATGAACCTTTCCCTTGCCATTGCCTTTAGGATGTGTCACACGCTTCCTCTTTTTATTCTCCTTTTGAACCATCATCACATGAGTGGCGTTTCTCTTAATGCTTCCTTCAGCTGTTTTAAGCATCCCATGCAATTCATCCAACGTTTTCTCCATGCATTCATTTGAAAATTCAATATAAACGGCTCGTAACTCAGTGGGAGCGACTGGAGAACAACATCAATAGCCAAATCATCCTTGAGTTCAGAACCAAGTTTTCCCAAAGTCTCAATGTAACCAATCATTTTAATTACATGAGGGCTGACCGAGCTACCCTCCGCCAGCTTGCATGAGAACAAGGACTTTGAGATGTTGTATCTCTCAGCCCTAGCTTGGTTCTCAAACATTCTACGCAGCCCCTCAATCATAGAATAAGCATCTGTATGCTCATACTGTTTCTGCAGATCAGGGGACATAGTGGCGAGCATGAGGCAGCTTACGTTAAGCGCATCATCGCAGTGCTTCTGATAAGCTCTACGTGCTACAACAGGTGCATCACCTCGGAGGTCATTTGGGTATGGTTGCAGAAGAATATACTAGGTTTTCTCTTGCCTAAGAATGATTCTCAGGTTGTGGTACAAATCGATAAAGTTAGCTGCATTGAGCTTTTCTTTTTCAAGCACATATCGCAAATTGAAACCAGAATTGTTACTAGCAGACATGATCTACAATATAAAATATGCAAGGTTTTAGCACTATGTTATGTATCAGTCTTCTATTAACAGTTTAATGAAAGACACCACCACTATAGTGGTCCAAGATCCATATTCACTAATTTCTAGTGAACTTTGGCTTCACTGCAAGAAAATTAGTGACATAGGTAAACAACAATTGTTAGTCACATCTCTATATGACTCTTATTTGTTGGGTGACATCCAATGCCCCGGCTCCCAACTCTATGCCATAAAGCTTAAAACCGTTTTGATAGGTTTGTCGAGTAAACCAACACTATGCATGTGAATGTCCAACATTCACCCTATGCATTATGATTGATGATGATATTTTGCTTTGGCAAACCTACCGCACAATGATCAAAACAACATAGGTGCAGCTATTGGTAAATGGCATCAAATACTCAACTTTTGCGAGGGAAGCTATTCTATCATGAAAAAACATCCACCATATGAAAAGCATGAAAAGAATAGTCATATCATATTGTGAATAGAATGGCCTTTATGATCATAGTTGTCTCCATCGCCATGGTTCCATCATGATCTAAGCTTCCATGCCTCCCTTCTTGTGGTGATCACCATCTCCACCATGCTTGAAGACATCTCCATGAATATAAAAGAAGCTAATACAACTAATAGCTACCAAATAAGTTACATGAGAGATCAAGCATCACAGGTCGACACGCAGGTCGTTATACAGTTATATGACAACCTCAACCCGGTTGTGTTAAATTTGCAACACGCAGGCTGCATGAATATAACACACAGATCATCATATCACAATAAGGCCGTACCATTCACATCATCCTGCAAAAACGAGTTAAGCATAGAACAGTTTCTAGCGCGAAATGATATTATGTAATCGTTATAACAAATCAACCTGAATCCGACCCATTCAGAATGCCTGAATTTTCAATGTGACTGGTTATTTATGAGAAGACCACGACTCATGACCGTGGTCTGTTGGCTCAATCTGTTATCTATGTATGCGATTAGTCCCGATGGAGATTCCAGCCAGTAGGGACAGATTGCTCACACAACATAGAAAGAGCACGAACTGACCCTTTAGTCATATACGATCGCAATCTACTCTAATCAATTCCAATCCACAAAAACCGTGGAATAAAAATTCATCGTATGAACATGTTCACAGCCACTACTACAACAAGCTTCATCTCACGCGGTTTAAATTTCTGCCTGTGAAAACTCTTTATCACATGCGGTTTGTAAGATGATCCGCCTGTGAAGACTCTTTATCACCGACGGTTTGTAACGTAAGATGAACCGCCTGTGTAACTCCATTATCACAGGTGGTTCTTTACTAGTAGATCACATCTACTAACAAGATCCAGACCAAAAACTACGCAAGTCGGCTCTGATGCCACTGTTGGGAAATGGGCGGTCCGCTACTCTAGCAATTCTATCGTGTCACTCAGAAAACATGTGAGTATAGAGGTCATAGATCTTTACCACTAGACGCGCAGCGCAGAGAAACGTAGACGCGCATCGGTGTAGGGGAAGTAGACTGCAACATTCGTCTCTTCCACGTACTCGTCACGGAAGCAGGTATATGATCACGTTTCTCGTGGCCGATCAGCGCAGCAGTAGCAGCAACGCCTCCACAGAGTCCACATGTATGGGGAGGAACACTGTGCACCGGTGTGCTAGCACCGAGCGCGCGGTTAGGGTCTCGGCGTGAGGCATGCGAGGGGTGGCGGCTAGGGCTGTCACGTGGTGGTCCATCCTCAGCCCCAACCCTACCCCTTGTATTTATAGGCGTACTAATGGGCTTTTTGGTTGCAGACCCATTAGTAACCTAATTGCTTATGGATCAAATATCTAACAGGCCTTAACCCGAATTGTTATGATTGCCTCTTGGGCATATCACCAACAAGGCTAGCATGGAAGGATGCTCGGCGGTAGGCCTCGCCGTTACGATGCGAATAAACCGAGAGGTTGGTGGAAGGTGACGAGGTGAATGCGAGGTATGGCAGCTCAGGAGAGTTCTAGTGGGGAGAGAAGGCTAGCTAGATGCTATGGTGCTAGCGTGTTGCCTCTGTGCCCGGTAAAAGAAAACAGCGCTGCTGCCGTGTTTAGTCGGAGGACGACATTATGTCGTTTGGCTAGAGGAAGAAGAAAGGTGTTGGGGCACACTTGTAATTAGGGGAAAAGGAGAATGGGGTGGATGGAAGTTGGTGTGAGCATATCTGGTGCAGAGAGACAGGGTGTGTTGGTTGATCGATGGATGAGCTAGAGCATTGGCTCAGGTATTTTAGTTTTTTTCCTTCTTTTTATTTATTATTGTTTCTTATTTTATAACCCAATTTTCCTAATATACTTGGTGACTAATTCTATAAGTGAGATTTATCATCTTATGGAAAATGAGACGTTACACACCTACCCCACTTAGGTGGAATCTCGTCCTCGAGATTCAGCTTGTCTTCAAAAAGATGGGAAACGGCTCGAAGCGCATCTTCTCTTTCCCACATAGCTTCAGTTTCCAAGTGTATGCTCCACTGGACCCGACAAAGCTTGACAGAGTTTGTCTGTGTTCTTCAAATGATGGTATCCAAGATCTTCACTAGGACCTTCTGGTACCGTAGATCATCTTGCAGGTCCAGGGTGTCTCGTACCACTTGTTCTTCAGGCACCCGTAGACATTTCCTTAACTGTGACATGTGAAAGGCGTTGTGCACGCCTGACATCTCTTCGGACAGTTGGATCCCATATGCCTCTGATCCTACTCTTTTTAGGACCGGGAAAGGACCAATGTACCGTGGTGCCAACTTTCCACGCACCTGGAACCTGCGGATGCCACGAATCGGAGATACTTTATGGTACACATGATCCCCAACTTGGAAACTGAGTTCACGCCTCCTCTTATCTGTGTAGCTTTTCTGAAGCAATTCAGTGGTCTTGAGATCCGCTCGAATTTTTGCTACCTTGTCCTCTGCTGCTAAGATGAAGTCCGGTTGCCCCACAATACAGTCCCCAACTTCTGACCACATGAGCAGGGTTCGACACTTTCTTCCATCGAGGGATTCATACGGTGACATCTTGATGTTGGCCTATGAGAACTCAGCATAGGGTAAACTGTCTTCTCAATCCTTGCCATAGGTGAGAACAGCAGCTCTCAACATGTCTTCCAAAATTTGTTTGATCCTTTACGTCTAACCATCGGTTTGAGGATGATATGCTGAACTAAAGTCTAACTTGGTTCCAAGCGCCTTCTAAGACTCCTCCAAAACCTTGACATAGACTGAGTACCTCGGTCTGAGACTATCCTCGAAGGTACTCCATGGAGTTTCACAATACGGTCTATGTACAACTTGGCAAACTTACTCCCATCCTTGGTAGTGCACACAAGAATAAAGTGTGCAACCTTAGTCAGACGGTCAACCACTACCCACACGGAGTCATTTCCATTCTTCGTCCTTGGCAAGCCATGATGAAATCCGTTCCTACCTCATCCCATTTCCAAATGGGAATTGGTAAGGACTGTAATAGGCCGCTCGACTTTTGATGCTCAACTTTGATCCTCCTACACACATAACAAGAGGACACGAATTTGGCTATGTCACCTTTCATGCCAATCCACCAATACTTCTTCTTAAGATCCAAGTACATTTTTGTGGCTCTATGGTGGATAGAGTTTGCAGGGTTATGAGCTTCATCCATGATGGTATTCCGATAGTGACCTTGTGAAGGCACACACAACCATTTCTTAACCACAATATTCCATCTCTATCAACTCTAAAGTGTGGTGCCTTGCCTTCACTAGTTTGTTCCTTAATCTCCATCAATTTTTCATCCTCCTGTTGGGCCTTCTTGATCTGGTCATCCAGAACAGGGTGAACACTAAGGTTGTAGTTGTAGGAGTAAGTTACAACACTTAGATTCAACTTCATCATCTCCTCGCACAGTTGTGGTAGTTTAGTCACCATGTGATGGTAGTATGCTTTCCTACTGAGAGCGTCTGCCACAACATTTGCTTTACTGTGGTGGTAGTGGATCTCTAAATTATAATCCTTGATTAGTTCCAACCATCTTCGTTGTCTTAGGATGAGATCAGGCTGGGTAAAGATATACTTAAGGCTCTTGTGGTCCATGTAGATCCCACACTTGTTACCGATTAGGTAGTGTCTCCAAATCTTAAGAGCATGCACTACCGCAGCCAATCCCAAGTCATGGGTTGGGTAGTTCCGCTCTTGTGGCCTTAACTGATGAGAGCCATAGGACACCCCCTCGTCCTTCATACATTAGCACACATCCTAAGACGTGTCTGAAAGCACCACAATAAAAGACAAAACTTTGGTGAATATCTGGTAGGACTAAGTCTGGAGCCGTGGTTAGTCTTTCCTTCAACTCATGAAGACTACTCACAGGCTTCAGTCCACACAAACTTCTTATCATTTCTAAGTAGTTCCGTCATTGGTCGAGCTAGCTTGGAAAATTCTTCAATGAACCTCCTATAATAACCAGCCATACCAAGAAAACTACGAATCTCTGAGACTGATGTTGGTTGCTTCCAAGATGATACTGCTTTGACCTTCTCCAGATCACTTGAAACTCACTCGGCTGTCAGCACATGTCCAAGTAAACTAACTTTCTGTAACCAAAACTCACATTTACTGAACTTGGCATAAAGCTGATGGCTTCTGAGCTGGTCCAAAACAACACTCAGGTGTTGCACGTGCTCCTCTCAACTTCGTGAATAGACTAGAATGTCATCGATAAAGACAACGACAAACCTATCCAGCTATTGCATGAACACTCGATTTACCAGGTTCATGAAGTAGGCAGGAGCATTGGTTAATCCAAAAGACATCATCGTGAACTCGAACTGATCATAGCGAGTCACAAATGCTTTCTTAGCTATATCCTTAGGCTTAATTGATGATATCTAGACCTTAAGTCAATCTTTGAAAAAAACTTGGCTTCTTTTAGCTTGTCAAATAGATCATATATCCGAGGTAGAGGGTTGTTTTTGATGGTGACCGCATTAAGAGCTTTGTAATCTACACATAGCCTCTTACTTCCATCCTTCTTCTCTACGAAGAGGACTGGGCGCCCCAGGGTGACGCGCTAGGCTTTATATATCCTTTCTCTTGCAACTCATCTAACTGCTTGTTTAACTCGGCTAGCTCTTGTAACACCCTCATATTCATCACCATGCATTGCATCCATTTTCATGTAGAGAAACATTTAAAAACAATAAGAAAAGGAATAAAGGAATATAGAAATAAATAAATAAGAGAAAAGTAGGAAATAATCAAATAAATAGAAAAGAAAAAATAAAAGAAAAAAGGGGGAAAACCTGGTTGCCCCTAACCCCCCCCCCCCAATTTCCACCCCAGAATTCCCCCTCCTATTTTCCGTAATTTCCCCCTAAATCCCCCTAGGGAATTTTCCCCACATTTGGGGGGGGGGATTTTTCCACAAATTTTGGACAGCCCAAAAGTCCCTAGGGATTTTCCCCCACTTTGGGGATTCTCTTCCCCCCTTGGCCGCACCCACTTAGGGGGAGAAAGCCCTAGCCGCACCAAAATTCCCTCCTCTATGGATTTTCTTTTCCCCCAATTAATCTCAGACCTTGATGGAAAATATTTGATTAAATCCCAGCCCGTAGCTCCCACCTTTTCTCGAATTAAATCCCAACCCTTGGTTAAGAGATTTGCTGAAATCCTAACCCCTTGGCTGTTTTCTCCGTTATAAATAAAACCCTTCCCCTCTTCTAGCCGCCACCCCTACCCCAAAACCCCCTTGGCCGCCGCCCCTTGCTGCAAAGCTCTGGTCGCCACCCTGCTGGTGCCTTGGCCGCCGTCGAAGCTCTGCCTCGCCTTGCCGTCGCTGAAGAAGAAGACCCCAGCGCCCTGCCCTAGCTGCAGCACCGTTCTGCCCCGAAGAAAAACCCCGGCTGCTGCCATTGCAAGGAAAAGACCAGCCGCAGAGGAGGAGGAGAAAGAAGAGAGGTAGGTCCCCGTCACCCCTCTCACCACGTCGCTGCTGTTGCTACGAACCCCGTTTCTCCACACCCTGCGAGCAGGAGCTTCTGCACGTATGTAGATCACGCTCCGGTCTATGTTTTAATGGTGGAATTGATCTACTACTCGAGTTAGGATCATAGCCACGTCCACACTTATTCATCGTAAAACCCCATGAAAGCTTACTAGAACTCGCAAGAACACATGCAAACTAATCGCTATAGGCTGCAGTATAGGATTTGCATGCATCCACATCATTGCATCTTGAGTAAAGATTGTGCATAACATTGACTGCTGTATTATTTGTATGTACGTGGTCGTGAATAGAATAACACGCTCAAGAGGCCGTCTATGAGGAACTCCAACACCAAGACTTCGAGACGCTTGAGCAACACGAACCGCGGGAGCAAGGCAAGTTCCCCTTGACCATATTGAACTTATGTTTTTGAACTGTTTTGTTTGTGAAAATTGCATGTTTGTGTCAACTTAATGGGAAACCCTTTAGTAGGAGTTTACTAGTTTTGTTAGCCACCGTTGTCACCGGGAAACATGTTGAGTTGGGTATGGTCGATTTTCCCTTTTGCATCGCATAATTTACGGGATTTAGGAAAACTAAAATAAACATGTTTAGCTACTGCACTCATAAAGATTAAAGATGATGAGAACATGATGATGTTAATGAGCATGGAATCGGGGAGATCTAGGCAAGCTTGGTTCGTGGTTTTCCTGAATGAGATGGTGGTTTGCTTGCCTTAGATCTAAGGACCGGTTCATGTGAGAACATGTCAGGAAAACAGTGCCACCACAAGCCAAATATGGTGCGGCTTAGCTGACTAATTAGGTGTGTTGCTAGCTTGTTATGGACCATTGGATGGAGCGGGGAATGAGAGTCGAGGAGGACTGCTTTGGGAACTGCATGGCACACGAGGGGGCCCGTGGATGGGAGAATGGAGATTCAAGCCTGCTGGTGAAACCTCAGTGGGTCCGTACATTCTAGTAGCCCCTTTGTAAAGGCTATTTTTTGATCTCTTGTCTATGCACCGATGGTTGTGTAGTGGCAGAATGGAGGTTTTCTCTAGTCTCCGACGGGTGACGAAATCACGAACTTGTGGGTAAAGTGGTGCCACCTCTGTAGAGTGTAAAATTATCATGATAGCTGTGCTTCTAGTTACAAGCACCTGGCGAACTTCCATGATTAGAGGAAAAACATGGAATGGTTATTCAGGTATGGACATGGTATGGTCATTGGGACTGGTTTTGGGTCATAAACATGAGGTTGGATTCGGATATGTGAATATGCATTGATCATGAGAAATTGTGAGTATGAGATAGCTTGAGAATGAGCATTTGCTGGTTAATATGGATAAAAGATGAAGTATGATGGAGTTGATGATGATGATTTACTTGGATATGATGGGGTTCAGCTCATCTAGACATAGTAGGCTGTTTTTATTTTAATTGTGAAATAAAACTTGATTGCTGCAATGAACATTTTATTTCCTACCTTGTTTTAAGCTACATGTCATACTTTTCCCACACTTTCTGAGTACGACATTGTCGGTACCCTCAATATGGGGTACCCCCACGCACAGGGGAAACTGCCTAAGGACCTCGCCCCTCTCCGCGGGGAGAGCTCCAAGGGCGTCATGTGTCCAGCGGGGCCGGACCTCCCTCTCCTCAGAGGAGAGCTCCGGGCCCGCCACGTGGCCAACAGAGCCGGAACTCCCCCCTCCGCGGGGAGAGCTCCGAAGGATCCACGTGTCCAGCGGGGCCAGACCTCCCTCTCCTCAGAGGAGGGCTCTGGGCCCACCACGTGGTCAGCAGAGCCGGACCTCCCCCTCCGTGGGGAGAGCTCCGAAGGCTCCACGTGTCCAGCGGGGCCGGACCTCCCTCTCCTCGGAGGAGGGCTCCGGGCCCGCCACGTGGTCAGCAGAGCCGGACCTCCCCCCTCCACGGGGAGAGCTCCGAAGGCTCCACGTGTCCAGCGGGGCCTGATATGCATGCGCCTAGTAGTTGTTTATTTTGATGATATTCTGATCTATAGCAAATCATTTGATGAACATCTTGATCACATCCGTCAAGTACTTGCTGTTTTGAGGGGAGAGAAATTGTATGGCAACATTGCTAAGTGCACCTTTTGCACAGACCGTGTTGTTTTCCTTGGCTTTGTTGTTTCCGCAAATGGTATTCAGGTTGATGAAGAGAAGGTTAAAGCAATAAAGGATTGGCCTACACCGGTAAATGTGAGCCAAGTTCGAAGCTTTCATGGTCTTGCAAGTTTCTATAGGCGTTTTGTCAAAGATTTCAGCACTCTCGCTGCAGCACTTAACAATCTCACAATGAAGGATGTTCTATTAAAATGGGGACATGACGAAGACCAAGCATTTCAAACGCTGAAAACAAAGCTTTGTGAAGCACCGCTGCTGAACCTTCCTGATTTTGGTAAGACATTTGAGATCGAATGTGATGCAAGTGGTATTGGCATAGGAGGTGTACTGCTGCAAGAAGGTAAACCTGTTGCCTACTTTTCTGAAAAGCTAAATGGTCCACATCTGAATTACTCAGTTTATGACAAGGAGCTTTATGCGTTAGTTCGCGTTTTAGAAGTTTGGCAACATTACTTGTTACCTAAAGAATTTGTAATTCATTCTGATCATGAAGCTTTGAAATATCTTAAAAGTCAAGGCAAGCTAAACCGTCGACATGCTAAATAGATTGAGTTCATTGAAACGTTTCCCTATGTTGTCAAACATAAGCGTGGTAAAGATAACATTGTTGCCGATGCCTTGTGTAGAAGATGTGCGTTGATTACACAACTAGATACAAAAGTGCTTGGTTTGGAATCCATTAAAACACTTTATGCTGCTGATGCTGATTTTAAAGAACCTTTCTCTCGTTGCATTGATGGAAAAGGTTGGGATAAATATTATACGCACGATGGCTTCTTGTTTCGGACTAACAAAATATGCATTCCAGCTTGCTCGATTCGTCAAGTTCTTTTGCAGGAAGCACATGCAGGTGGACTAGCTGGTCATTTTGGTGTCAAAAAGACATTGGACATGCTCTCTGGTCATTTCTTTTGGCCACATATGCGACGTGATGTCCAGCGGCACGTTGGGTGCTGCATCGTTTGCTTGAAAGCTAAGTCCCACCTCAATCCCCATGGTTTATATACTCTATTACCTATTCCACATGTACCTTGGGAAGATATATCTATGGACTTTGTTCTGGGGTTACCTCGGTCTCAGAGAGGGAGGGATTCTATTTTTGTTGTTGTAGATCGCTTTTCTAAAATGGCACATTTTATCCCCTGTCATAAGAGTGATGATGCTTCACACGTTGCTAATTTGTTTTTTAGGGAGATTGTTCATTTACATGGAGTTCCAAAGACTATTGTTTCAGACCGGGATACTAAATTTCTCAGCTACTTTTGGAAGACATTGTGGGCTAAGCTTGGCACAAAGTTGTTATTTTCAACCACTTATCATCCACAAACGGATGGCCAAACTGAAGTTGTCAACCGTAACTTGTCAACCATGTTGCGTGCTGTGTTGAAAAAGAATTTGAAGCTCTGGGAAGACTGCCTTCCACATGTTGAATTTGCTTATAACAGGGCAGTCCATTCCACAACAAACTCTTGTCCATTTGAAATAGTTTATGGGTTTTAACAGCATACTCCCATGGATCTTTTGCCTTTACCATTACAGGAACAAGTTAACTTGGATGCCACAAAAGATCAGACTTTATCAAGCGGTTACATGCGGAGACAAGACAGAATATTGAGAAGAAATCAGCACAATATGCAAAGCAAGCAAACAAAGGTAAGAAGAAGGTTACATTTCAGCCAGGAGATCTTGTATGGTTGCATCTACGAAAGGATCGCTTTCCCCAACAGCGTAAGAGTAAGTTATCTCCTCAGGGTGATGGTCCGTTCAAGGTTCTCCAAAAGATAAATGATAATGCTTACAAAATCGAGCTGCCACCTGAATATTTCAATGTGAGTACAACATTCAATGTCAAAAACTTGCTTCCATTTGTTGGTGAGCCTGAGTCGAGGACGACTCCTTCTCAAGAGGGGGAGGCTAATGAGGTCATGCCTAGCATTCACTCATCTTCAAATGAAAATCCACTTGATATAGCTGGTCCAATTACAAGGAGTAGAGCTAAACAATTGCAGAAGGAAATTCATTCTCAGGTGAACGCTAACCTTATGTTTAATAATCAGTCTATGTTGAATGAGCCTATGCTTTTGAGTTCTTGTTTCAATGTCCTTAGGAATGATGAAGTGTATGAACCAGCATGGGATCAAGATGGATTCAAACCTCTGGACATCTGAACCAAGAAGCCTATGGTGTGCATGAATAAAATGATGGTTCATCACCTTAGCATGGGAATGCAACCAGAAGCTAGATGACTGACACATGGTACGAATTCCAAGCATCACTGCGGACAGAATACAAGGAGTTAGATGGTTTTATATAAGTGGATGGAAGCATCTTCAAGTCTACTTTACAGCCCATCAAACGGTTCATTATTTGGATGTCTTAATAAGAAGTTATGCTCATTTTAGTAACTGCTGCCAGAAGCTGAAAAGATGCGCGAACCAGCCACGAAATCCACTAGAGCATGCGTATGCAGACATTTACTCAAAGATGAACGCCCCTATCTCTATATATATCTTGTACTAGACAATGAAAAGGGGAGGATCTTATTTTGATTGAATTCAGAATACACAAACTCGTGGAGTTTTGTTTATGCATGAGTCTTGAGAGGCTTGCAATACTTGTTCTTTCGATTCCTGAGGGAGTTGTAGAACGCCGAACTGCGGTTCACCCAGTTCGTGCCTTTATGTCTATAGGGCGTGATTGTGTGGGCTGTTTCGTCGATACGTGGAAGGGTGATTGTCTCGGTAGTTCATCGCATGGACAGCCTCGCGGTGCGCTGCCTGTTCACCAGGTCACGCAGCAACAATTTATCAAGTTCGCAGATCCTACGAGAAGATTGGGCCACAACAACTTGTTACGCGGTGCCTAGGCAGCACGTGTGACAAGTTGTTGTGGCCCGATCTTCTCGTAGGATCTGCGAACTTGATAAATTGTCGCTGCGTAACCTGGTGAAGAGGCAGCGCACCGCGAGGCTGTCCACGCGACGAACTACTGAGACAATCACCCTTCCATGTATCGACGAAACAGCCCACGCAATCACGCCCTATAGACGTAAAGGCACGAACTGGGTGAACCACAGTTCGGCGTTCTACAACTCCCTCAGGAATCGAAAGAACAAGTATTGCAAGCCTCTCAAGACCCACGCATAAACAAAACTCCACTAGTTTGTGTATTCTGAATTCAATCAAAATAAGATCCTCCCCTTTTCATTGTCTAGTACAAAATATATATAGAGATAGGGGCGTTCAGCTTTGAGTAAATGTCTGCATGCGCATGCTCTAGTGAATTTCGTGGCTGCTTCGCGCGTCTTTTCAGCTTCTGGCAGCAGTTACTAAAATGCACATAACTCCTTATTAAGACATCCAAATAATGAACCGTTTGATGGGCTGTAAAGTAGACTTGAAGACGCTTCCATCCACTTATAGAACACCGTCTAACTCCTTGTATTCTGTACGCAGTGATGCTTGGAATTTGTACCATGTGTCAGTCATCTAGCTTCTGGTTGCATTCCCATGCTAAGGTGATGAACCACCATTTTATTCATGCACACCATAGGCTTCTTGGTTCAGATGTCCAGAGGTTTGAATCCATCTTGATCCCATGCTGGTTCATACACTTCATCATTCCTAAGGACATTGAAACAAGAACTCAAAAGCATAGGCTCATTCAACATAGACTGATTATTAAACATAAGGTTAGCGTTCACCTGAGAATGAATTTCCTTCTGCAATTGTTCAGCTCTACTCCTTGTAATTGGACCAGCTATATCATGTGGATTTTCATTTGAAGATGAGTGAATGCTAGGCATGACCTCATTAGGGCCGGACCTCCCTCTCCTCAGAGGATCGCTCCGGGCCCGCCACGTGGCCGGCAGAACAGCGCTGCCTTCCCAAGGCGCGGAGACGCGGAGCACGCCTTTGTCAGGTGCCGTTGCGCCCAATCACATCGCAGTGAAGACTGGCGCACCGCGTCAGAGGCTGTGCGCCAATAAACATAACGACAAGACATCCCCTGCCGCCCCTGCCATCATCAACCACTACGACTAGCTTGCGGCATGGGCAGGGCGGCAGAACGAAGACTTAGAAGCCCTCGCCAGAGACAACTGCCAGCGTAACTGCGGATACGGTAGATGGCAGGCAATCTCCTCGGGACCACCTGTCAGGTCCCGGGCCCACCTTGTAAGCCGCTCGAGTCTTGGACTATAAAAGGCTCAGGTAGGCGATGTTAGCAAGGGTTCGACTCTTTGCACACTTGCTCTCTAGACATTCTAGCACTCAGGTCATCCTCAAGCTCAGAACTCCGGTTCTGAGCGCCAAGCAATACAATGAGCACCTTTGCTCACCGTGGACGTAGGGTTTTACGCCCCGGCGCCCTGAACCACGTAAAAATCTCTGTGTCAAGCTTCTCCTTCCATTGTCCCTAACGCGTAAGCTCTCCGTGAGTGTCTAGCCCCTCCGAAAAAGAACCTCCGCGGGCTGCCCAGAGCAGGGCCGGGGGAAGTGTCAACAACATACTTCGACATTTGGCACACCAGGTAGGGGTACTTTTCCCTTGCGTGACGAGCTTTCACCGACGAAGATGACGAAGCTTCCTTCAGCGGCAAGCTCTCCCCGCCCATGTTCACGACGAACGGTGACCAGCGGGGACTACGTCTCGACACACTCAGGACGGAGTGTGTCGGTGCAAGCTGGAAGCCAGCAGCCGACTCCGGCAGCGCCGACTCCAGCGAGCCCAAGATCCACTGCAGCGCTGAGTGTCTCCCACGGGAGTGCACTAGCTGCAGCACGAGCGCTACTGCACAATCCACCTGCTGGGGACGCGCCTCAGTCAGCGACCCAGCAGTGGATTCGCGACGTAGACCGTCGTCGTCGCCGCCGCCAACCCTCGACTTCGGCGGGGACGACGTCCCGGTCAACCAGGTGTGTCGCTGACGCGCACGCCAACGGTTGACGGGCAGACGGCAGACTCCCGCTCCACCAGGCTCCCATCGGCGGACCTGAGGTCGGAGCTAGAACGACGCCACCTGGGCAAGGATGCCCGAGTGGTCATCGAGCAACGGCAAGAAAGGCGTCGCAACCAAGAGGCCGGTGACAACATGTCAACCGCCTCGACCCAGCCTGAGCCGCAGACGTTCGCTACGCGATCTATGCCCCAGGCATACGCCACACAGCATATGCCCCAGCCATATGCACTGCAAATGGTGCCCCCGGGCTATGGTGCAGCCTTGCCCATACCGGGGTACACAGTGCCGACAGCGAACCAAGCGTTCGCGGCACCAACACCTGCAGCAACAGGAGCAGAATGTGCGGCCCTGGCGCCACACCTTCGCTTCGCAAAGTGGCCGTGCAAGTTCCGGCCACACCTGCCCGAGAAGTACGATGGCAGCGTCAACCCTGCGGAGTTCCTCCAGATCTACTCCACCGCCATCCTTGCAGCAGGAGGGGATGAGGCCGTCATGGCCAACTACTTACCCGTCGCCTTGACTGGCCCAGCTCGGTCTTGGCTCATGAATCTCCCCCAGGGTTCCATAACCTCCTAAGGAGAGCTCTGCCGGCAGTTCACTGTGAACTTCGGCAGCTCCTACACCCGGCCTGGCACGGAGCTCGACCTCCACGCCATCCAACAACAGCCTGGAGAGACGCTGCGCTCCTTCATCCAGCGGTTCTCCCAGGTGCGGAACACCATCCCACATATCAAAAATGCTTCTGTGGTGGTGGCGTTCCGGCAGGGTGTACGAGACAAGAAGATGCTCGAGAAGCTCACGACCAGAGAAGTTCGCGACGTCTCAGAGCTCTTCAGCCTGGCGGACAAGTGCGCCAGGGCAGCAGAAGGGCGTAACTGGCACTCACAGCCAGTCTCCGGAGACGGAGAACAGACCAGACCAAATGCTGCCCCCCATGGGAGCGGCAGAAAGGTCAAGAAGGCTGGCGGCAAGATCATGCTGCCGATGGAAGCTCTAGTTGCAGCAGCTGCAGCATCCACTGGAGCTCGGGGGCCACGCCCCGACAAGAGGCCGCTTCAGTCACCAGCCCCGGATGGTGACCAAGACGAGCCGTGCCCCGTGCACAACACCAGCAGCCATACTGCTGCTGAGTGCCGGGAGATCCAGAAGCTCGCGGAGCGCTTCCGCAGAGGGAAGCAGCCGCGTGCTGACGCCCCTCCCTTCCGTCAAAGGGAGGGCAAGCAGAAGGTCAACGCCCAAGACAACGTCGACCACCAGATGGAGTTCCAGGAGCCTCAACGCGCCGTGAAGGTGGTGCGCAACCATAGGACTCCAGCTCCAGCGACGATGAATGCCGGAAGGCGCTCTACGTCATCTATGGCGGGTCCTCTGACCCCTCGTCCCGAAGCGCAGTCAAGACTCTGTGCAGAATAGTAGCGTCGGTGGCTCCTCTCCCAAGTGCCGCACCGCACCTCAAGTGGATGGGAACCTCCATCAGCTTTGATGCCACCGACTGCCCCAGGAACATGGCTGGGGCCGGCCATCTACCGCTCTTGGTAGCCCCCACCATCGCCAACGTGAAGATGTACCACGTCCTGGTAGATGGTGGGGCTGGGCTGAACCTCATCAGCCGTGCAGCCTTCCAGAAGCTGCAGATCCCGATGGCCAAGCTCACCCCATCGAGCCCGTTCTCAGGGGTCGGGACGGGACAGGTCGTCCCCTACGGCAACATCAGGCTTACGGTGACCTTTGGGGCACCGGACAGTTATCGAACAGAGTACATTCTGTTCGACGTGGCGGAGATCGACCTCCCCTTCAACGCCATCATCGGCAGGCCAGCCCTGTACCGGTTCATGGAAGTAGCCCACTATGGCTACCTCGTCTTAAAGATGACTACACCAACAGGTGTTCTCAAGATTCATGAAGACCGCACTGCTGCAGTGTCAGCCTTAGAGAAGCTCCAAGCGCTTGCAGCAGCCCGAGCACCAGCTCCTGGCGGCGCAGAACCGGGCCAGCTCCACCCGAGTGCACGCCACCGTGCCTTGATCTCAGCACCCCATGTGCAACCCCTCGACGAGGGCGACATCCCCCTGAAGGTCGTCCAAGTCGGCGCCGATGCTGCCCAGACCACCCGGGTAGCCGGGGGCCTGGACAGCAAATAGGAAGGCGCGCTCATCACCTTCCTCCGGCACAACGTCGACGTGTTTGCATGGCAACCGTCGCAGATGCCGGGGATCCCTAGGGAGGTGATCAAACACCATCTAAAGATCTTCCTTGACGCCTGGCCAGTCCAACAGAAGCCCCGCAAGCAGTCCATCGAGCGGCAGAACTTCCTTCGTGAAGAAATCAAGAAGCTGTTGGACGCTGGCTTCATACGGGAAGTCCACCACCCCCGGTGGTTGGCAAACCCCGTCGTCGTCCCGAAGGCCGGCGGGAAGCTCCGGATGTGCATCGACTACACTAGTCTCAATAAGGCATGTCCTAAAGATCCATTCCCTCTCACTGGAATAGATCAAATAGTAGACTCTACATCAGGCTGTGATATGCTATGCTTCCTAGACGCCTACTCGGGCTTTCATCAAATCCCTATGTCTAGAGAAGATGAAGAACACACTTTTTTCATCACAGTAGACGGCCTGTATGTTATGTCTCTATACCTTATGGTCTAAAGAATGCTCTCCCCACCTTTGTACGTGCTATGCACAAAACCTTTGGAGAGCTAATAAGAGACTTGGTTGAGGTGTATGTCGATGACATCGTTGTCAAGGTCAGGCAGAGCTCATCCTTGTTAGATAACCTAGCTCTAGTCTTTGACAAACTGCGCTCCACGCGCACTAAGCTGAACCCCGACAAATGTGTGTTCGGCGTATCCTCTGGGAAGCTTCTAGGATTCCTGGTCTCGCACCGAGGGATAGAGGCCAACCCGGAGAAGATCAAGGCCATCGACCTGATGCGCCCCCCCGCCCACATTAAGGATGTCCAGAAACTCACGGGAACCCTAGCCGCGCTGAGTCGGTTTATACCGAGGCTAGCAGAGTGGGCGCTCCCCTTATTTAAGCTCCTGTGCAAATCCGGTCCATTTTCTTGGACCGACGAAGCAGAAGAAGCTTTCCAGGAGTTAAAGCAGCTCCTGACGACCCTACCCATCATGGTAGCCCCCGAGCCCGAAGAGCACTTGCTGCTCTACATCACGGCAACAACTGAGGTGGTGAGCATGGTCCTCGTCGTAGAGCGGCCGGACCCCTCGTCACCGCAGCCTGCTCTGACAGCAGAAGACAAGCACCAGGAGACCCTGAAGGCTCAAGATGACCTCCAGGAGCTCCAAGACAACCTCTCGGAGGTCCAACGGGACCTCCCGGAGCTCCGAGATACCTCCCCCCCCCCCCCCCGGAGCTCCAAAGGGACCTCCCAGGAAGGCAAGACGTCCTCCTAGAGGTCCAAGACGGCCTAGACGCCCCCGGGTCCAAGCTCCCGGAGCCCCCCCCCCCCCCCCCCCCCGGACCCGTATACCTCCTGTCGGCCTGAGCCAATGGACGAGGACATCTCAGGCCCAGGGGAGAAGGTCCGGGCCATCCAGAGGCCTGTCTACTACATCAGCGAAGTCCTCCACGACGCCAAGACAAGGTACCTGGAGGTCCACAAGCTGCTGTATGCAGTACTCGTGGCATCCAGGAAGCTCCGCCACTACTTTCAAGCCCACCGGATCTCGGTGGTCACCTCCTACCCGCTGAAGGCCATTCTGCACAGCCCCAATACGGCCGGCAATGTCGCTAAATGGGCAGCGGAACTAGCGGAGTTTGAGCTGGACTTCCTTCCTCGCCATGCAGTCAAGAGCCAAGCACTGGCTGACTTCGTGGCCGAGTGGACACCAACAAAGACTAACCCAGGGGACCACGAAGACGGTGAACCAAAGCCCTGAGCTCTGGTCTTCACCGGGCCTCACTGGACGCTCTTCTTCGACGGCTCCTCGCGAAAGCAGGGGGCCGGTGCCGGCGTACTGCTTCTCATGCCATTGGGGGAGCAGTTTGGGTACATGGTGCGTCTCAATTTCAAGGAAACCAACAACATGGCAGAGTCTGAAGCACTCGTCTTTGGCTTAAAGACAACCCTGTCTCTGTGCGCTCGCCAGTTGTTGGCACATGGCGACTCCCAGCTAGTCATCAAGCAAGTTAAGGGTGAATGCTGCTGCAATGACCCACAACTAGCTGCTTATCTACTTCACGTGCAGATGCTGGAGAAAGACTTCCTCGCCTTGGACCTGCGCCATGTACCGCACGCTGGCAATGCCGCGGCCGATGACCTCTCAACGAAGGCCTCCACCGGAGCCCCTGTGCCCGAAGGAGTTTTTGAGAGGACGTTACTGCGGCCCACAGCCCGGCCTGCCGAGCCGGGCGAAGGGGGCTGGACCAGCACCTCGAAGCTGGCGGTCCCAGCGATCAAGATCCAGAAGCTTAAGTGAGACCCGATGCATGGATCACGGAGATCCGGGACTACTTGAAAGACAACATCCTCCCTGATGAACGTGTATGTGCTGAACGGATCGTGGGCATGGCTAAAAGATACGCGTTGGTAGAAGGGGATCTCTACCGGCGTGGCACCAACCATGTCCTATTGCGGTGCATTACCCAGGGGGAAGGCTGCGACTTGCTCGCTGAGATCCATGGAGGCGAATGTGGGAGTCACTCTTCCTCACACACGCTCATCGGTAAAGCCTTCCGACATGGCTTCTACTGGCCGACAGCACTCCGGGATTCTTTCAAGCTGGTAGAGAGCTGCAAGGCGTGCCAGTTCCACGCCAAGCAGATCCACACACCAGCTCAGGCGGTTCAGATGATCCCGCCCTCAGGGCCATTCGCCGTATGGGGGTTGGACATCCTGGGACCATTCCCCAAAGACAACGGGGTATTCCGGTATCTACGTCGCCATTGACAAGTTCACCAAGTGGCCGGAAGCTACATCCGTCATCACCATCAACAAGCATCCGCAGTCAAGTTCATTAAGTCGATCGTCTGCCGGTTCGGGGTCCCGAACAGAATCATCACCGACAACGGGACCTAGTTCACCAGCGCAGCGTTCCAAGACTACTGCGAAGACCTCGGCATCCAGGTGTGCTATGCCTCCGTTGCTCACCCAAAGAGCAATGGGCAAGTCGAGAGGGCCAACACCGAGATCCTTCGGGGCCTCAAGACTCGCACCTATGCCAGCTTGAAGAAACATGGTGCCAAGTGGGTGGACGAGCTTCCGAGCACCCTGTGGGCTAACTGGACATCCCAAAGCCGGACCACCGGGGAGACACCCTTCATCATGGTGTACGGGGCCGAAGCTGTGCTTCCCCCAGAGGTCACCATGAATTCTCTCCGTGTCAGAGCTTACGATGAAGCCGCACAGGACAACCTCCGGCATGAAGACATCGACCTCATCGACGAGGCTCGATTACACGCAGCACTCCGCAACGCACGGTACCGGCAGACGCTCCGGCGCTACCACCAAAGGTCCGGACATGTCCGGGAGCTGCAAGAAGGTGACCTAGTACTGCGGCGCATACTTTCTCGCGAAGGGACCAACAAACTCTCCCCCAGCTGGGAAGGTCCCTTCCGGGTCACGAAAGTTTGCTGCCCCGGGTGCGAACGCCTTTCCACCGAGGATGGGGATCCACTCCCGAACCCTTGGAACATAGGACACCTCCGTAAGTTCTATCCCTAAAGAAGTAGTAGGACAATTATTTTTCTTTCTGTAATAAATCCCATAGAGTCCAGGAACAGTGCTCGGAGCGGCTAAGTCCCAGGGGACGGTCCAGGACTACATTTCTGCTTGGCCTGGTCCTGACCCTAAGCGCGTAGAGTCTTGCTTCCCTTCTTAATGGGGCGGGTCATCGTATCAATGTTTAGCCTGCCTTCCTCCTATGGATATTTATATGGAAAGAAATCTGTCCTGCCACGCTCTTACCCTTGTGCTCATTTAAATTACGCATTAATTTTATGACTGCACTTTCCATGTATGCTCACCGTACATCTAGCTCTCCTTTCCCACCCTCATCCCTAGTCGGCATTTGCTATCCTTCCGTATACCGGACTAGGACCGTAAGCCAAATAAGACTATGAGAAAGGGAAGGGAGAGCTCCCGAGGAGAATTACGTTTCCCCTATTTATGTGCAGGACCTCCCGGCTTTAGCTCCCCCGCAGGAGTATGGTAGGTGTGCCCAAAGCATAGGCCACACCTACCAGGGGGCCACTACGGGGACCGCACAGGGAAAGACCCGAGCTCCAGACTACTCCAAGGCAAGACCGGAAGAGCCGGACCTCGCCCCCTCCGCAGGGGCGAGCTCCGAAGGCTCCACGTGTCCCGCCGGGCCGGACCTCCCTCTCCTCAGAGGAGAGCTCCGGGCCCGCCACGTGGTCAGCAGATCGGGACCTCCCCGTACTCACGGCGCGAGCTCCGAAGACCCCTTGGGCCCTTGATGCAACAGGGACCCGAGGAAAGTGTCTGCACAAGACATCAAGATCGGTGAAGGTCTCCGAGGTCCTTGCGGAGCTAAGGACTTGGCCAGGACAAGCCAAGAAGAAGATAAGCACGGACACAAGAAACAAAGAGCCTGTTCATTCATCAAAAGCTCCACGAGCTGGGCTACAGACCCGACAAAAACAAACAAAGAAAAAGAAAAGATACAGGGCCTTCTGGCCGCAGGGGCAACTGCCTAGGAGTCCCCGGACTCTCGCTGGAACCTAGACGCCACAAGGGTGGCCATGTCCCCGACTTCGGCCCTGGCAGCTTCCTCCCGCTCGAAGACGGGGCCTAGTCTCACTGGCTCCAGAGAGAAGGAAGGGTCTTGACTCCGGAAGCACGCCAGCACGTGTGTGGCGACCTCCTTCGCCAGGCCCCGTCCCTCCGCCTCAAGCTCGTCGGCGATCACCGCTTTGAGCCTGCCCAGCTTGGCGCCGATGGACTCAAGTGCTGGGATTGCCTCAAACACCTTCTGCGCCGGAGCCTCCGTCCTCACCGGGCTGAAACCAAGGGGAACCAAGGCAGACCCCGCCTCACCGACAAAGCTCCACCGCTCGGGCCTCGACAGACCACGAAGCCTGGAGCTTCTCCACCTCTTGGTGGGCCGCCAGCTCACGATCCAGCGCCGCCTGGCGCTCCCAGGAGGTCTGCTCCTCCCTCGCGGCAACAGCCGACTCCCGAAGCACCAGCTCCTCGGCGCGGGCCTTCAGCTTGCCCTCGCTGGCTTCCAGCTGTGCGGCGACCTTCTTCTCCTCGGCCGCCACATCACGCTCCCGATCCGCGATGGCACACTCACGATGCGCCACCTGCAACCGCAGCTCCTCCACGGCAGTGGAGCGCGCCTCAGCCCTGGCATGAGCTTCGCGGGTCTCCTGGCGGAGCCACCGGTTCTCGGAGCCCAGGCGGTCGACGACCCTCTTCTGAGCATCGAGCAGCGCCTCCATGGCATCAAGCTTCGACTGCCTCGAGTCGAGCTCTGCCCTAGCCTCCTGATTCTGCTGCTTCACGAGATGCCCCCAGCTGAGGAGGCGGTCCCTCTCTCCATCCAGCACCTCCTGCTCTCGCTCTAGGGTGGCCTGGACCTGCCGAAAGCCAGCCTAGGCAAGCCCCAAGGCATCCGCTAGGGGAATCGGGGCCGCGGAGGCCGAAGCCGCGCCCCCGACCTCCTCCATCACGTCCTCGACCAGTGGAGGTGCCGGTGCCTCGGCAACCGAGGTGAGGCGCCGATCTGGGGAAGCCGGAGGGCCAGCAGCTGCACCCGCAGCTGCCCCTCCAGCCTCAGCACCGGAGGGTCGAGCGCCGCCAGCCGGCTTCTCTGAGCCCTCGACAGCCACCGGCTTCCGAGTTGGTGAAGGGGGACGAGCGGGTGCTGCCGCCGCCACCGCGGGGGATGGTCCCACCGGCACAGAAGAAGCCCCCATCGACATGGGGGCCGTCGGAGCCGCCGCAGCTCCCGGACGCTGCGGCGCAGAACCTCAGCTAGCCGGACATGGCCGGGGAACAGACTCGCCCCCGGCAGCCGATGAGTCCCTACCGACATAAGAAGCTCTCAGGCTAAGAAAGAAGAAAAGAACGCTAGTTCTAAAATCCTGAAAGAGCAACACTTACCGAGGGACGTGAGCACTCCAACGGGCATGGAGACCCGGCTTCCGGGCCGGGACAGAACCACCGGAGCCTGCCGCAGGCGCCTGCGCCGCAGGTACCCGAGCTGGCGGAGTAGGAGGCAGAGCAGTAGGGCCCTCGTCGGTGGCGCCCCTAGCGCTGCTCGCCGATCCGGCTCCTGAGGCCCGGGGCACCTGCGCCCCCGGATGAGTCCCAGCACTGCTCCTTCCGGCGCCGTTGCTTGCCAAGCCTGCGGCTGGGACGCTCGCTGGCTGGGGTGCCTGAGCCCTCTGATCACCCCCGGGCATCGCCCCACCGGCGTCCCTCCTTGAAGCTCCTCTGCCTGAAGAAGGAAGGCGGGATGCCCGGAGCTCCTCGGACCGCCGCTGTCCGAGAGGAGCCCTGCCGGAACTCGAGACCCAAGGTCTCTTTGGGTCGCCGCCCAACGAACCAGCGCCTCCGGAAGATGGGCGCAAGGGTAACCCGGTCCCCTGACTCGGCGCAAACGACGCCCTCGGAGGGGACCGGGCACATTTCTTCTCCGGCTGCCCCGGGGCCGGCTCCTTTCCCTTCCCCTTGTCGACGGTCCGAGCTCCGTCGACCCTCGGTGCGGGTTGGGCAGCAGCTGATGCCTCCCGCTCCGGCCCGGAGCGCTCGACCCCGGGGATCGAGATCCCCCGGAAGGCATCCCCAACCTGACGCACGACGATCCCGATGTCATCCAGGTTCGGCATCTTCCGCAGCAACTCCGCCCTCCACTGCGGCTCCAAGAAGAGGGGAGTGCAAGAGGCCGGGAAAGTGAGGTCGCCGCCGGTGACGAAGTCGCCGCTAACCCTGGCCACCATCTCGTACAACACCTCTTCAGATGGGTCGGAGACGAGACCCGTCTCCAGCCTGGTGCAGTCGTGCTCGCCGGTGTAGTACCACGCCGGGCGGTTGCGATGTTGCAAGGGCACAATACGACGTGACAGGAAGTCTATCAGCACCATCAGGGATGTCAGCCCCTCGTTGGCCAGGAACTGGATCCACTCCAAGACAGGCGCATACTCCGGCTCCAGCTCCGGGGTCTCCTCCCAGAAGCGATGCTCGGTGGTCGGGCCGGCAGTTGGCAGCTGCAGGCGATCATGCTCGTCGGTCTGCACGATCACCCAGTTCTCCCTCCAGCTTTCCCACCTCATCGCGCGGAAAGGTAGAAGGTACTCAGAGGCCTTCGGATCCTTGCAGCGATGCTGGAAATAGTACGCCCCCATCTGATTCTTCGAGCTGCGCACGGTCATCCGCAACACGAAGAAGTAGCGGAAGAGCATCACTGAAGCGCGCACCCCCACGGACATCTCGCAGAAGTGCACGAAGACGACGGCCATCGCGAGGGAGTTGGGGGAGAGATGATGGATCTGGAGACCGTACGTCTCCAGCAGCGTCACGAAGAAGGAAGAAATCGGTGGGACAAACCCCGCTATGGCGTAGGCGGTGAAGAAGACTATCTCCCCCTTCTCCAGGAGCAGGGGGAGAGATCCCCGCCGGAGCCAGTGCTTCTGCTCCTCCGCGTGCCAGCCCAGCAGCCTGCGCACTGTCCCGATCTCGTCCGGTCGGGTAGAGCGCGGCGGAGGCAAGTTGGAAGCCATGGCCGGCGGAAGCTCAAGAACAAGGAAGACAAGGGCACAAGAGCTCGAAGGAACAAGGAAGATTCAAGTGCAGGGAAGTGCGAAGGGAAGCCGCGATGAGGGCGAGATCCCCTTTTAAACTTCCCAGGCGCGATTCAAAGCGATTCGAAACTCTTCGAATATGCTGCTTGGGACAACCGCTTCAGCTCCAAGACCGAGCATCGATGACAAGTGGGCCCAAGCCGTCCAGCAGAAGCAGTGGGCCAAGAAGTCAGTCTCTCAAGAAGACGAGCCGGCAGGACGCTTCGGCGGTTCCCGAAAGGGCGCTGCAACGTGCAGAAGGGGCAGCCTTGGGAACCGCCGCAGTAAAAGCAGCCGTCAAGTGGGGCACACGATCCCACGATCCTGCGACTTTTTGTGCTCCGGTAACGGTCAATGCGGGTCTTCGAGAAGGTGCGCGGAGTGGAAGAGACATGGGCCCCACCTCGGGCATGTTATCTCCCCCGAGATGGGCCCGGGGGCCACTGTCGGTACCCTCAATATGGGGTACCCCCGCGCACAGGGGAAACTGCCTAAGGACCTTGCCCCTCTCCGCGGGGATAACTCCGAGGGTGCCACATGTCCAGTGGGGCCGGACCTCCCTCTCCTCAGAGGAGAGCTCCGGGCCCGCCACGTGGCCAACAAAGCCGGACCTCCCCCCCTCCGCGGGGAGAGCTCCGAAGGCTCCATGTGTCCAGCGGGGCCGGACCTCCCTCTCCTCAGAGGAGGGCTCCGGGCCCGCCACGTGGTCAGCATAGCCGGACCTCCCCCCTCCGCGGGGAGAGCTCTGAAGGCTCCACGTGTCCAGCGGGGCCGGACCTCCCTCTCCTCGGAGGAGGGCTCCGGGCCCGCCATGTGGTCAGCAGAGCCGGACCTCCCCCCTCCGCGGGGAGAGCTCCGAAGGCTCCACGTGTGCAGCGGGGCCGGACCTCCCTCTCCTCAGAGGAGCGCTCCGGGCCCACCACGTGGCCGGCAGAACAGCGCTGCCTGCCTAGGCAGCAAGAGTAAAGACGCGCCATACCTTGCCCGTACAAGGTATTCAAGACCCGCACCTTCCCAAGGCGCGGAGACGTGGAGCACGCCTCTGTCAGGTGCCGTTGCGCCCAATCACATCGCAGTGAAGACTGGCGCGCCGCGACAGAGGCTGTGCACCAATAAACACAGCGACAAGACATCCCCTGCTGCCCCTGCCATTGTCAACCACTACGACTAGCTTGCGGCATGGGCAGGGCGGCTAAACAAAGACTTAGAAGCCCTCGCCAGAGACAACTGCCGGTGTAACTATGGTTACGGTAGATGGCAGGCAATCTCCCCGGGACCACCTGTCTAGTCGCGGGCCCACCTTGTAAGCCGCCCGAGCCTTGGACTATAAAAGGCTCAGGTAGGCGACGTTAGCAAGGGTTCGACTCTTTGCACACTTGCTCCCTAGACATTCTAGCACTCATGTCATCCTCAAGCTCAGAACTCCGGTTCTGAGGGCCAAGCAATACAACGAGCACCTCTGCTCACCATGGACGTAGGGTTTTACGCTCCGGCGGCCTGAACCACGTAAAAATCTCTGTGTCAAGCTTCTCCTTCCATCGTCGCTAACGCGTAAGCTCTCCATGAGTGTCTAGCCCCTCCGAAAAAGAACCTCCGCGGGCTGCCCAGAGCAGGCCCGGGGGAAGTGTCGACAACACACATCGACAGACATGTACTCACCCTTGCATTCCCACAAATAGTTCAGCTAGAGGAGAAGAGTACTTCGAGGAGCAGGTGGAGTATCAGGCATGCACACTACCGTGAACATGCCTGTGGAGTTGAAGTTGGAGCCCAGGCGTCTTTACTTATTTTTTGCTGTCATTTAGTGTGTTCTGCTGCAAAATAAGATAGATACTCATGAATCAAGACTTTGACTCATTGTAATAAAGTACTTAAGCACTATTTGTAACGTGGTTATATTCTGAATTCAGTTTGTGAAGTATGTCTGTATGTGATGAACATCATGGGCACACATGCGCATAACTTGGTTCATTTTTGGAACCGGGTGTCACAGCTATAGCGCTGCCATTCTGTAAGGCCTCTTAGCTATTGGGGCAGTTCCAGAGACTAGATCAATGGAGAACTCCACTTCTCTTTCTGGCGGCATGCCCGACAGCTTCTCAGTGAACACATCAACATACTCCCTAATCACTGACACTTCCTGGGGTGTTTCCGCCTTCAAGTGATTTAATACTGGCTCAGACAGGCTAGACTTGACATGACATGGAACAGAGGGTTCAGTAGCATGGATTCGCTAGTAGATGGTCTAAGCCACCTAAACTTCGAGAAATCTCGGTGTTAGCTTGCCGAAATTAAGGTAGAATGATATTCCTGTCAAACAAGAACGTGATACGTCTCACTTATGTGTAGAGAACCGGATGATTTCCTCGGCAAAGCAACATAGAAGCTACAAACTAAGCTATGATCTTCAAAAATGAAAGAAGAACAAAATAGATGAACGAAAAGTTGTATTGTATTGATCTGGACTCTGGCTCCTTTGTTCCGGCAGATGGCTGCCTTTATATAGACCTTGATTATAACTGAAAAGATCTAATGTTCTAAGTTTAAACTAAGTTCATCTAATCTTTAAAACTCAATCTTATCCAAATGCACGGACGAATGTCATGCTAGACCTTCTATTTAACACCCTCATTTTCATTATCATGCATTGCATCCATTCTCATGTAGAGATCACTTGAAAAAGGAAAGGAAATGAGATAAAACCCTTCCCAATCCGAGTAGGGTTACCCCCTTAGCTGCGGCCACCCTTGGAGATAAACTTCTGAGGTAAAACCTCTTCCAATCCAAGTAGGGTTTATTCCCCCTTGACTTGGCTGTGCCATCTTGGAGATAAAGTTCTCCAAACTGATTAGGATCCTCTCCCAAACTGAGTAGGACTGATCCCTCCTCTCCCAAACCGAGTAGGATTCATCCCTCCTCTCCCAAACCAAGTAGGACTCATCCTTTCTCTTCCAAACCTAGTAGGACTCATCCCTCCTCTCTCAAACCGAGTAGGACTCATCCCTCCTCTCCCAGACCGAGTAGTACTCATCCTCCCCTCCCAAACCATGTAGGACTCATCCTTTCTCTTCCAAACCAAGTAGAACTCACCCCTTCTCTTCCAAACCGAGTAGAATACCCCCCCTAACCCTGGCTGGCATCCCCTTTTTGGATAAAAACCCCCTGGTCAGCCGCCCTTTAGGGTAATTTTCCCTCCAATCCGAGTAGGAGAGTTTCCTCCCCCTTGTCTGCGTATTGGGGTTAAACCCCAGTCTTTGATCAGTTTTTTGCTGAGATATTAGTCCCCCTTGGCTTCACCCTCCCCTATAAATAAAAACCAAACCCTGGCCGCCACCCTGCCCCAGAAACAAAGCCCTGCCGCCCCCCTTGCTGCCCTGCTGCGCCCCTGCCAAGAAGAAGAGCTTTGGAAGCAGCCCTAAGTCCCTGTTGCCCTGATCCTTGGCTGCCGCCCTCCCTGCCCTGGCCGCAGCCCTGATCTTGCCATCAAGGAGCCCCAGCCGCACTGCATAGCCCACAAGAAAATCCCTAGCTGCTGCCACCGACGGAAGAAGGAAGAAGACCAGCCGCAGAGAAGAAGAAGAGGAGGAGAAGGCAGGAGCCGTCATCCTTCGTGCAACATCGCCGCTGCCATCTCCAACACCGCAGCATCACATCCCACGACCTTGGAGCTACTGCACATAAGTAGATCACTCTCCAGTCTACGTCTTGACGGTAGAATTGATCTACTACTCGAGCTAAAACCCCAGCCGCACCAAATTGATTTCCAGCAGCACCAATCATCACAAAACCCCACTGAAACCTATCGAATCTCGCATGGGCATATGTAAAATGAGTAGTGCAGGTTGCATTGTAGGATTGCATGCATCCGCATCATCACATCTTGGGTAATATGTGTGCATCATATTGACTGGATGTGCTGTCTTGTATGTACATGATCGTGAGTAGAAGGACACACTTAAGAGGCCGTCTACGAGGACCTCCAGCACCAAGATTTCGAAGTTCTTGAACAACCCACTTTATTGGAGCAAGGCAAGTGTCCCTTGAACAATTTTGCGAGGACCTGACGGTCTCGACAAGCCAGGATCATGCTGAGGGGTGCTGCGTTGCATAACATCGAATAACACACATAAAAGGCATAAAGCGGAAGCAAAAATTTTATTACATAAACATGTTTATGAACATAATTACATCAAAATATGTTAACTCTACACTCACGTCCATAGACTAAGCAAAAGAAGTTCACGTTCAGCCCATGAACGTGTCGTCACTAGCACACACGCACACTAACACGGCGGCGTGCACGGCTCCCACTCGACGGTGGTTCCCTCTTGTGGTCCGTCTCCTCCTTGGGAGCCTCCTCCTCATAGAACCATGAAAACGCTTCAAACACAAGCAGTGAGCATGATGGCTCAGCAAGACTGACCCGTCTTACCTACACATGAAACTCTACATGCTGGGTTTGTAGTGTATAATAGGAAAGCATGTTGTAAAAGACACGCCTAATTAGTTGAAACTTACTTTCAAGTTTTAGCCTCAAGATAGTGGAAAACCTCATGCTAAGACACATAAGAAAGTCGCAATCAAACAAGAAACGCATTTCTCTTATGTGCTTTGCCTAAGGTTGAAAGGAACTTTGATTAGCTCTAAACTAAAGCATTTCATTAGCAAACAATGTAAAGCTTTCAATCAGCAATCTTTTAACATGACACTAGCCTGTTATTTCTATGTCACAGTACAGTGAACAAGTGGTACTCACGGACCACGAGGGATGGTGATTATAATCGATTTACACCTGTAGGGTTACCCGAACAACCCGTCACATACGCCCGTACTCGATGTTGCCTACAGAAACCACCACGGATGTCGTACGCAACCACCTTTCATCCGTTGGACAAGTGTTGAACCGGTTCATCATCCCGAGCAGGAGGTCTCTATGCAGAGAATCCACAGTGCCCGCCAGCCAATTAACACCTTGCTGCCCTCAACCTACCCTCTGGACGACAAGCAATGCCTCAACGTATCGCTACCCGAATTACATCCGTTTCCCAGTTCCCATATATCCGGTAGGTCTTCGGTACTGTTCTAGCTTGTTCAAAAGGCCCGAACATGGCTCGATCCTCAATCGACACAAGCAGAGCTATGACACCCAGGCCCTGAAGTCCTGTTGCCCTTACTCTCCGCTCGGTCTCATTTTCTTGCCATGTGATTCATTTGCTATCTCTAACCAAGTAGTCTACCTCTAACCTATTCTCGCGAGTAGTTCCAACTACTCGACTTGTACCGAATCCTACACCAATTTAGCATCAAAGTGGCTACTCGAGGTTTAAAACCTAAGCCCAAAACCCTGGTTCTCTTGGCCATGCATCTGGGTTTTCAAACAAGACTCTAATGCACAATTGAAGGAAATATATAAAGTAAGTGATCAAAACATAAGACTTTATGAAATGGCTAATGCAAACCGGAGATTGCCTTGCTGCTGGTTGTAAGCTAGTTGTTCCACTGGAGTAATAAAATCCAGAACCTCCGGGCCTTCTTCGATCTTAGCGACCACACAAAAAAGAATTACGACGCGTGTCAATTTAAATGCAATTGAGTTGAATATGATAATGTGAAGGCTATAAGTATAGCTATAAAGTCCTATTTACTCTGAAATTTTTACTGAGGTTTGGTGACAACCTAAACAGGATCTTGGCCAAATTTCATTTGAAGCAAATCTCATTTGAGCCCTGCAAAAATAAATGTGTATGTGGCCCTAATTAAAGCTCTTATGGTTTTCTAAGGACTTTCATGGATCAAGCCATGACTTTATGTAAAATAGATTTTAATATAGTTCTATTGGAATTGGTTTCACCTAATTTGAAGCATTCTAGCAAAAGATATGAGCTGAACAAGTTCAGAGAAAATCTGAAAAATGTTTCTAGTCATTTTTCTTTTTCTCCGGACCAGTTTCCTTAATCACACCATTCGGTGGATCAAAATAGCTCGGATGGATCTGAAATTTTTATGGTGGCTCTTTCATACTATGAGGAACATCCTGACCAAATTTCAGAATTTTCCACAAAAGGGTTCTCCAGTTAAAATTCTAGACACTTTAAATTTTGGAGAATTAATTCTCGAGATATAAAGGTTTTCATGGGGTGAAACTATATTTTATGGAATGTTCTCAGGGAGCTGAATCCAACAAAATTTGGTTCACTCGATTCGGAGCTTCCTATCAAAAGTTGTGTGAGTTTGAAGTTTGAACTAAATCTGAAAATCGGGAAAATGTTTAAATCCTGCCAGTGGGTCTGGGGCTACGTGTCGGCTCCTCAGCCAATGCCACACGGGGCCACTGAGTTTCACTGCATATCCGAAAATGGATCCCAATCCACAGAGAATCCGGCGCCCGGGGTAACCGAGGCTGACATGCGGGGGCCCGCGGGTTGTCTTCAACCTCGCACTCCCGCGCTCGGCCGCCGCCCCCCTCGCTGGAGTGCTCGCCGGAGGAGCTTTGCTGTGTGCCAAGATCCTCGATTTTTTCCGCCTCTGCCTAATCCAACATGGGGAACATAGTGCTGGCCTTAGCTCGATCAGGGAACAACCGGAACATGACCGGCGACGAGCGGCGGCTTTGGAAGAACTTTGGCCGTGTCGCCGGACTCCCTAGCACCCCAAAAAACTCGAGCAAAGGGTCGTACAGCATCAGTGAACACAAGGTATGATCGGTGTGAACTCAAATGAGCATGGAAACAGCTCTAAATAGCATGTCACCGTGCGCGAGGTAAAAAATCGGGAAAACTAGCAAAACTCAGAGAACAGTGGCTATACTCTATGGTTCTCCGAGGTTTCTGATCCTATGGACTCCCACGAGCATATAGAAGTGGTTTACTAAATTTGGTGATGAGTGGTGCAACGTGTATCATGAATTTTGCCAAGTTAGCCGGCGGTAGCATTTGCACACCGGCACAAGAACATGAAATTCCGGCGAAAGTAGCCCATGGCATGCGGCCGGAGCTTGCGGTGAAGGAAGAGGAGACCTTAACGAACCTCTTCGATGTTCACAGCTCGAGGAAAGACGGGCTGTGGTGGCCGGATGGCACATTCTTGTTGCGGCGGCTCGGTTTGAACCGAGGAAGAAGAAAAGGTGCAGTGAAGCTCGAAGGAAGCTGATCACACGCTGCCGAGGGCTGGAACACGTCGAGTGAAGGTCGGCGACTTCGTTTGCGACCTCAACTCAGTGTGCAAGCCGTTGCTTCGGCCGGTCGAGGGGGAACCAGAGGGTTCGGGTGAGCAGCGATGTGTAGCGGGATTGCTGTGCGAGAGAGTGTCGGGGCACCGGTGAAACAGGCC
Source organism: Neostapfia colusana (assembly GCA_030760725.1). Lineage (NCBI taxonomy): Eukaryota > Viridiplantae > Streptophyta > Magnoliopsida > Poales > Poaceae > Neostapfia > Neostapfia colusana. The sequence goes on along the minus strand of JASWHV010000012.1, from coordinate 66,853,622 downwards.
TGTGGAGGCTCGGGCGCAAGGATAATAGAGCAGAGGACTGCTTGGTGGCCAGAGGAAGCAAGCAGCTGCTGGCAGGCCGTCCTCGCCGTGGCGTCCGCGCTGTTGCGCGCAAGAACCCGAGCACAGCGGCTTCAGTCGGTTTGATCACTTGAGTGGCTGACAGAAGGGCCCCACCTCTCCAATTTGACCTCACAAATTGAATTCCTACTACTCCAAATATTAGGGACCCTAATACACTTTGTAATTTTATCAAACCCCCAAATGTCCACTTGAATTTGAATGAATCAAAGTGTGATTTGATTTGACTGAATTTGCAGCAATTATGAACTGAAATTCAAATTTGATTTGAATTTAGCCAAAATAGCTCATGTCAAGATCAACTCCAAATGGAGTGAAAATTGGTGTGTGAGCTCATAAAAATGTGCTGAGTGTGAATACGAATTCCTCTTTTGAATTCATGAGATAAAGGAGTTTGAATTTGAATTTATGTTCAAACTAGCCTTTTACTAGTTGTACCCAAAAGTACCTCAAAAGGTTTTGTATTTGGGTGAAATTTGGCATGGGCATTCCTAACCAAGTTTAGGAGTTAATCATGTGCTCAGGCCCTATATGATACATGTGGGAAATACCACTTTTGCATTTTCTGAGTTCATCTTCTAGTTATCTATTAATGGTGGTTACTTGCTCTTCCAATATGTTCATGTGATTACCACAAATGAGGTGAGGTGTGGGTTTGATGAACACTTCTAGCAAGTGAAAACTTGGGAGAATCTCGTCCTGAGATTATAAGGTAAAAATGAGAGAGAGGACGATGGAAAATTATCGGATGTGCGACGTTCAAAAGTCCGGGTAATTGGCGCGAAGAAATCCTTCGTTCTCTCATGTCGCTGCATCCTCGGAGTGATTACTCCGTAAGACTTTATAGAACCACAACGTACGGTTGCGTGTGGTTCGGGCCTTCTCATCAATGATCTGAACCAGCTCCTCCTGATAAGTGAGATCCGGTTTCAGTTCCTCGATATCTCCCAGCTGAACGGTAGTTGACAACTTGATGCACTTCCTCAGCTGAGAAATGTGGAAGATGTTGTGCACAACGGAGAGCGTCGCTGGTAATTCCAACCGGTATGCAACTGATCCTCATCTTTCCAGAACCTTGAACTGACCGATGAATCGGGGTGCCAACTTTCCTCTGACCCCGAATCTGATCACGCCCTTCATTGGAGAGACACATGAATACACGTGATCCCTGACTTCAAATTGTAAAGTACGCCGTCTTCGGTCCGCATACTGTTTTTGTCCGGATTGGGCGGTTTTAAGTTTGCTTGAATCAGCTGAACTTTTTCTTCTGCATTGTTGACTAGATCAATCCCGAAGGTGACCCTTTCGCCAGACTCACACCAATTCAGCGGTGTGCGGCATTCCTTCCGTATAGTTTGTCGTAGGGCGCCATTTCGATGCTGGCTTGGTACCCATTATTGCACGAGAACTCGGCTAACAGTAAGTGATCATTCCAATTCTTACCATGGTTGATAGCACAAACTCGTAACATGTCTTCTAAGATTTGATTTACCCATTCGGTTTGCCCATCTGTCTGTGGGTGGTACGCTGAACTACGGATCAGCTTCGTACCCAAGGCAGCATGTAACTGCTCCCAAAAACGAGACATAAATAAAGTGCCCTGATCCGAGATGATAGTGCGGGGTACGCCGTACACGCAAACAATCCGTGAGATGTATAGTTCAGCATACTTCTTGGTGTTGTAGTTGGTGTTGACCGGGATAAAATGGGAAACCTTTGTGAGCCGTTCGACGATCACCCACACTGAATCATGTTTCTGAAATATGGTGGGTAGACCGATGATGAAGTCCATGCTCACATCCTCCCATTTCCAGGCGGGAATACCGAGCGGTTGCCACAGTCCCGGTTTCTTCATGTGGTCAGCTTTAACCCTTCGGCATGTATCACACTCGGACACGTATTTCACGATCTCCCGCTTCATCCGTGTTGACCAAAACTTGCTTCTGATTTCTTGATACATCTTGTTGCAGTCGGGATGAATAGAAAACTTTGACAAGTGAGCCTCGTCAAAAATTTTCTTCCTCAATTCCGGGTCACGGGGTACGACGATCCTGTCCTTGAACCACTGCACGCCGTCTCCGTCTTTCCAGAAATATTTCAAATCCCCACTGTCTACATGTGTCCGCAAATGTGACATGCCCTTGTCATGTTTCTAGGCTGCTGCTATGTAACACCCTCAAAATTACTACCACGCATTGCATATATTTTTCATATAGAGAAGCATTTAAAAAGGGAAGAAATAGAAAGAGGAATATAGAAGCAAATAAAATAGTTAAAGGGAATACAAATAGAAAATCAGGAAATAAATAGAAAAGGAAATGAAATAAAAATAAAAATAAATAAAATAGTCAAATCAGGCCACGCCAAATTTTCCGCGAAATTCCCCAATCCCCCCCCCCCCCCAAATTCCCCTCTCCCCTAATTTTCCCAATTTTCCTGATTTCCCCAAATTCCCCAAAATTCCCCTAGGGAAATTTTCCCCACATTGGGGGGGGGGGGGGAGGGGATTTCCACCAATTTTGGCCGCACCAATTAGGGGGGATGGAAACCCTAATGGGCTCCACCCCTTGGCCAGAGCCCATTAAGGGGGGAAACCATAGCCGCCCCCCTTCGTGGATTTTGTAGGCTTTTATTTCTCAAATAATCTCAGCCGTTGGTGGAAAATAAATAATAAAATCCCATCCCCTAGCTCCCACCTCTTTTAAAATTAAATCTCAGCCATTGGATAATTGGGTTGCTAAAATCCTAGCCTCCCTAGCCATTTTCCCCTCTTGTAAATGAAACCCTCCCCCCAGCCGCCACCTCGAGGCCCCCCACCCAGCTGGAGGTTGGCCGTCGTCGAGCTCCGTAACGCCTCGCCATCGCCGGAGAAGAAGCCCCCGACATTCTGCCCTAGCCGCAGCCTCGTAATTCTTCATAGAAAATCTCCCGCTGCTGCCATTGCAAGGAAGAAGGTTCTGCCGCCAGGAAGAGAGGAGGAACAAGTGAGGTAGGTTTCCGTTACCCATCTTACAACGTCTCCGCTGTTTCTACGCACCCGTTTTCTTCACCCCCTACGAGCAGAAAATTCTGCGTGTGGACAGACCATGTTTTGGTCTATTTTTGATGGTGGAATTGATCTACAAAGTGTGTCAAGATCATAACCACGTCCACACTTGATCCCAGCAGCCTTGATCATCATAAAACCACATGGAAGCCTACTAAAACATGCAAGAACACGTGCAAACTGATTTTTATAAACTGCACCATAGGAATTGCATTCATCCACTTCATTGCATCTTGAGTAAAGTTTGTGCATGATAATTGATTGCTATAAATTTTGTACGTGCGTGGTCATGAGTAGAAGGACACGCTCAAGAGGCTATCTACGAGGAGCTACAGCACCAAAACTTCGAGATGCTTGAGCAATCCGAACCACGAAAGCAAGGCAAGTGCCCCTTGATCATATTGATCCCATGTTTTTTAAACTGTTTTGCTTGCAAAAACTTGTATGCTTGTGTCAACTTGATGGGACACCCTTTTATAGGAGTTTACTAGTTTTGTTAACCATCCTTGTTGCCGGGAAAGTTGATGAGCTGGGTATGATCGTTTTTCCTTTTTGCTTCGCTTAACTTACGGGATACGGGAAGCTGAAACAAACTTGTTCAGCTACTGCACTCATGAGAATGAAGATAATGAGAACTTGATGATGTATATGAGCATGAAATCAGGGAGATCTAGGCGAGCTTGGTTCATGGATGTTGCTGAATAAGATGGTGGTTTGCTTGCTGTAGATCTAAGGACTGATTCATGCGAGCACATGCCAGGAAAACAGTGCCACCACAAGGCCAAATATTGCTGTGGCTTGGCTGACTAATTAGGTGTGTTGCTAGCTTGTTATGGACAACTGGATGGCATGGGGAATGGGAGTCGATGAGGACCTGCCCTAGGAACTGCATGGCACAAGAGGGGGCCCTGGGTGGGAGAATGGAGATTCGAGCCTGTCGGCGAAACCTCAGTGGGTCCGTACATCCTAGTAGCCCCTTTGTAAAGGCTATTTTGTGATCTCTTGGCCATACACCGATGGATGTGTACTGGTATAATGAAGGTTCTCTTTAGTCGCCAACGGGTGACGAAATCACAAACTTGTGGGTAAAGTGGTGCCACCTCTGCAGAGTGTAAAACTATCATGATAGCCGTGCTTCCGGTTACAAGCACCTGGCCAACTTCCATGATTAGAGGGAAAACTTGGGATGTTTACTCGGGTATGGTCATTGGGATTGGTTTTGGGACTGTTTTTGGTCATGACAATGAGTTTGTTTTCGGTTCTACGAAAATGAGATGGTTATGAATATTTATGAGTATGAGATGAACTTGAGAATGAGTAATGGATGGTTGAGTATTGATAAATGGTAAATTACGATGAAGTAATGTTGATGAATTACTTGGTTATGATGGGATTTAACTCACCTAGAAATAGTTGCTATTTTTACCTTGTTTGTGAAATAAAATTTGGTTGCTGCAATGACCGTCTTTATTCCCTACCTTGCTGTTTTTACTGACCCTTGCATTCCCACATATATATCAGCTACAGGAGAAGAATACTTCGAGGAATAGGTGGAGTATTAGGCCTGCGCACTACCGTCAACATGCTTGTGGAGTTGAAGTTGGAGTCCATTGTCTTAGTCATTTTCCACTGCCGTTTAGAGTCTTCCGCTGCAAGAATAAGTTAGATATTCATGAGTGAGACAATGACTCAATGTAATAAAGTACTTAAACATTATTCATACATGGTCATATTCTTAATTTAGTTTGTGATAAAGCTGTGTATGTGTGATGAACATCCTGGGCACACATATGCATTTCACTTGGTTCATTTTTGGAACCTGGTGTCTCAAATTGGCATCAGAGCCACGTTGACCATAGGACACAAGCCTCGGTAGAATGTACATTATAAAACACATAGGAACACCCCTCTATACTATTATTTTCAAAACTTGCTTGCTGCTGCACTTCAATCAGCTACCACAAAGTGCTATTTTCAGCCCCTCTTTTCCTCATTTCTTGTGGACAGCCACACTTTTCTGTTCTCTTGCTTTATAGTTTCTGATGTCTTATTTATAGATGCTGGTGACTAGGAGCACAGCACGTATGAGAACCGGTCCACCGCCATGTGGGAGTGCACTTAACCCCATTGAGGTTTCCGAAGGACCGTATTGGGAGGAGGTGAAGATGAAACCCCATGAGGAAGATGAAGTCAGTAGCTCCATGCATGAGTAAGAGGATTCGGAAGAGGTGGAACCAATAGAGGACGACATGGAAGATGATCCACAAGAAGAACAGCATTGGTACGCACCTTAGGAGGAATTTCACGCGGGATTACACCCAGCGGAGCCTCATAAAGCTATGTCGAAAGAGAAGAATCCGAAGAGGAGCTACACACTGCTGAGGTCGAGAATGAAGGTGATGAATGGGCAATCCGTTCAGTTCAAGAATTCCGGTCCGACGGGATAAAGGGAGGACACATATCCAAGGAGCTTAGAGAGTTCCTGGATTGCTGCAGCTTATACTCGGACTACCTCCTCAAGAAAGTCCCTCGTCTTGGACATGAAGAGTGAAAGGCTGAGGTAACCATCCTATCTAACGGTAGGGTTGTCACACGGCACTTCGCACCCACATGGAGAGCCACAAGGGCAGAAGCTATTGATGATGCTGCATGGGATGCACTCACCGGACTGTGCTATGCCTTCCGTGAGCAGCTTGAGAATACTACCTTTGAGCTGCACCCGTATCGGAAGAGTGGTACATGGGAGATCATTGGACCCCATGAAGGGGCTCTTTCCAACCCAAAAGCTGCTGTTAAGTCTCAGAGAGTTGCTCGTGGAGTTGGGAAACCGCTATGCAAGCGCACAAGAAGAGATCCGTTACCTCCGCAAGAAACTGTACTTGCTAGAAAAACAAGAGGAGACTCGTGCCAACACGGGAACAAATGGAGCTCCAGCGTCATATATCCCTACATGGACTGCCGACTCACCATGGCATGCTCCAATGTATGGACCACCTCCGTCACATTGCGAGAACATCACCGGTTCTCATGATTAAGTTTAGGTTTTCTACTGAATAAACATGTAATAGGAACGCTTAGATCGTTGTAGCTTGAATAAGAGTGGTGTGCCGAATTTCTATGATGATTGCTTGTGTTTGTGTGCTTGGTATGAGTTGTGGGATGCTTTGGTGAATGTTCAGATCCACACATAGTAGAGAGATGTCAGATGCTTTGGCACTTGTTCACGTCCTCATATAGGTTGATATTAATAAAGAAGTTGCTTAGTTCGTACACCTTGATGCATATAGTATGTTCGAAAGTAAGCCTTAAAATAAGGGGGGTAGACTTTCTTGCCAACCTTATTGTCTTGGATTTCCAAGGGATTGACATAATACTTGCAATGAACTAGTTGAGCAAGTACAATGGAGTAATTCAATGCGCTCAAAGGATCGTGCACTTGACAAGTGAGCACGGTACTCATATTGAGTTTAAGGCAGCCCAACCTGCAACCGAGAAAGCAGTGCTGAACCACGTCAAAGAAGCGACATTGGAAAACATTCCGGTGGTTCAAGAATATTCAGATGTGTTCTTGGAAGAACTTTCAGGTATGCCACCTGACCGGGACATCAAATTTGTCATTGATTTAGTACCCGGAACTGCACCTATAGCTATGAGGCCATATAGGATGCCTGCTAATGAATTAGTGGAGCTCAAGAAACAAATTCAGGAGCAGCTAGATAAGGGTTTTATACGCCCAAGCTCGTCACCGTGGGGAGCCCTCGCGCTATTCATAGACAAAAAAGATGGAACCCAAAGGACGTGTGTGGACTATAGATCTCTCAACGAAGTGACGATCAAGAATAAATACCCGCTGCTCCGCATGGAGGACCTATTCGATCAAATGAAAGGCACCTGGATTTTCTCCAAGATTGATCTTCGGTCGGAATACTTCCAGCTGAAGATTAAGCCCTCCGACATACCCAAAACTGCATTTCAAACACGATATGGTTCGTATGAGTATACTGTTATGTCTTTTGGGTTGACGAATGCACCCACATACTTTATGTACCTCATAAATAAGGTCTTCATGGAGTACTTGGACAAGTTTGTCATGGTTTTCATCGACGATATCATGGTGTATTCAAAAAGCGAGGAGGAACATGAAGAACACTTGAGATTGACGTTGCAGAAACTGCGAGAGCATCAGTTGTATGCTATGTTCAGCAAGGGTCAGTTATGGCTAAAGGAGATATCGTTCCTAGGCCACATCATCTCCGAGGGAGGAGTATCGGTTGATCCCGGAAAAGTGAGGGATGTTTTGAAGTGGAACCAGCCGCAGAATGTGAGGGACATTCGTATTTTCCTTGGGATGGCTGGATACTACCGCAGGTTCATCAAGGATTTCTCCAAAATAGCGAAGCCTATGACTCAATTGCTCATGAAAGGGAAAGCATTTCAGTGGACACAAGCATGTCAAGACAGCTTTGAGGAGCTAAATAAGAGATTAACAACAGCGCCGGTTTTGGTATTGCCAGATGTGACAAAGAGTCTCGATATATATTGTGACACATCAAGACAAGGGCTTGGATGTGTGCTTATGCAAGGAGGACAAGTGGTAGCCTATGCATCAAGGCAATTAAAGAAACATGAGCTGAACTACCCTACACACGATCTGAAACTTGTAGCCGTGGTACATGCCTTGAAGATTTGGAGGCATATATCATCGGTCACCAATGTGAGATCTATACAGATCACAAAAGCCTCAAGTCTATATTCACGCAAATGGATCTGAATTTGAGGCAACGTCGATGGTTGGAACTCATCAAGGATTATGATGCTGGAATCAAATATCACACTAGAAAGGCCAATGTAGTAGTTGATGCATTGAGCCAAAAGGGAGCATGTCACCAACTCACGGTTCGGGAGCTGCCACCCGAGCTACGCAAGGAGTTCGAACGATTACATCTCGGGTTCTTGAACGAGATGGAGGTGATAGAACTGAACCTCAACGCTGAAACAAGAGATACGAGATGGCCAAACAACGGATGAGGAAATAAAAGAAATAAAGGAAATAATTCGACAAGGGATAGAGAAGGATTTCCAGGAAGACGAGAATTGCAACCCCTGAAAATTCCAGCATGGAAATGGGAGGATGTGAGCATGGATTTCATTGTGGGATTACCCCTAACATCCAACAAGCATGATTCCATTTGGGTGATAGTTGACCGACTAACCAAGTCGGCTCACTTCATTCCCGTGCATACACATTTCCATGCCAACAGATATGAGGAGTTATATATTGCCAGGGTTCTATGCTTGCATGGCGTACCCAAAACCATAGTCTCAGACCGAGGTGCATTGTTTGTGTCTCGCTTTTGGGAGCAGCTACACGCTGCATTGGGTACTAAGCTGATCAGGAGCTCCGCCTACCACCCTCAGACAGATGGCCAAACAGAGAGGGTGAATCAGGTTCTGGAAGACATGTTGAGAGCATGTGCCATCCACCATGGTAGGAACTGGGATGATCATCTACCATTGGCAGAATTCTCGTACAACAATGGCTATCAGGCGAGTATGAAGATGGCACCCTACGAAGCTCTCTACGGTCGTAAATGCCGCACCCCATTATATTGGTCCGAGTCCGGTGAAAGGGTCACATTCGGGGTTGATGTGGTGAACAACGCTGAAGAACGCGTTCGGACGATTCAAGTGAATTTGGAGGCCGCTCAATCCCGGCAGAAGAGCTACGCTGATAAGAGGCGTAGACCGTTGCACTTTGACGTCGGTGAACACGTGTACCTCCACGTGTCTCCGATGAAGGGCGTGCACCGGTTCGGTGTGAAGGGGAAGCTCGCTCCCCATTTCATTGGACCCTATGCTATCACCGAGAAGTGTGGACCAGCAGCGTATAGACTGGAGCTACCGGCATCCCTTGCTGGTGTCCATGATGTTTTCCATGTTTCACAACTGCGAAAATGTCTAAAGCATACAGCTGGTGTTCCTACTGAAGACATCGGCGAGCTGAAACCAGATTTGACATATGATGAGTATCCGGTGAAAATTATTGATGAGAAAGCCCGAACCATGCGTAGCAGAACGTTGTGGTTCTACAAAATACTGTGGAGCAACCACACCGCCGATGAAGCGACGTGGGAGAGCGAGGAATTCCTTCGCTCAAGTTACCCGGAGTTCATGGCTTCCCAACGCAGGTAAATCCCTATTACATCACTATCTCTTCTTTTGTAATCTCGGGACCAGATTCTTTTAAGGGGGGAGGGATGTAAAAGCCCAAGAAAAGGGACTTGCAAAAAATTTTCTTCACCGCACAACACCACAGTTTTTGTTATGGAGATCTTAGGAAATATTGTGAAGAGCAAGTAACCTCCATCAAAAGAGTGATTAGAGGGGAAAGCCTTCATTTTCACAAAGTGGGATTTGTACACATGAACATGAGAGGTTGAGCTCACCCCTAGAACATAAAAAGTCTTGGGAAGGTTCAGTCCAAGTTTCATGTAAATCCAACACTTTTTGAGGCACTTTTGAGAGGTAATTGAAAAAGAGGCCAATTTGAATGTAAATTCAAATTGCAACAACCTTCATCAGTCAAATTCAAAAGTTAGCTTCATATTAAAACTCAGCACATTTTTCTGAGTAAGCGCACCAATTTTCATCCTCATTGGAGTTCATCTTTTCAAGAGCTAAATTTGCAAGAATTCAAAACTAAATTTGAATTTCAGTTTAAACATGCAGCAAATTTAGCCAAACACAGTTCAAATTTGAGAATTCAAATTTAAACTAAGACTTGGTGACTAAGTCTCACATTAAATTGTGAGTAGCTGAGGATATTTTGGCACAACAGAATTGAGAATATTTGGAAAAAGAATTTGAGGGGAGGTCCCACATGTCAGCAGACTTAACAGAGAAGTTTACCCTGATCTTTTCTTTTTCGGTCGAAGCCGCACGCCAGCGCACGGAGGCACCGGCGCCCGATCGCGTCGGCCGGCCACCTCCTGGTTCCCTTTGCTCGCGCTGGCAGCTGGGAAACAGCTCGCCCCCTCCTCTACGTGACCCCCTCCCCACGCCACCGAGCCGTACGCGTGCTTCTCTGCAAAACAGCACAGCCCCGGCTCTGTTCGGTCACCGGCGCTGCTCCTCCGATTCTCCCCTGTACGCCGACGCCTGCTCGGCCTTTGCCCGAGCTTCCAACACAAAAAGGGAGCGCCTGTGTCTGCTCTAGCTAACCACCCCACCACCTCGCGGCGTTAGCACTTCATTCGGCCACCAATCGACGATCGCAGCTGAGGACCGAGGCCCCCCGGCGGAAAACCGAGTTTGCTCTCCGTGAGCAGCACAGCACGGCCAGTTTCACCGCCGGACTTCTACACGAAAAAGGTGTGCCTTAGTATCCAGATTGTGTAGCTGCAACCCTCCCAACCATTGATAGACCGTGCGCAGAGAATTCCTAAGAATCCCGAGAACTAGTGCAACCGGGTAGGGGTCGGTCTACCCCGAAATTCTAGCTGCACCGTCCAACCCAGCTCAGGTAAGCCTGCACACACCTTCCTTACTTCCTAGCGGCCCTCCTCGACCAAGAATCAAGGAATATAGTCCAGAAGTGGCCGGGTTCTGGTTGTTTTTTTCGGGCCGCCATAGAATAATAGCTGGGGTCACCGTGGAGCTCTAGGTTGCCGACCTTTTAATGGGGTTTGGTGGCCATTTCCATCACCCTCGAGTTTCCGCGGTGCTCTCCGACCCTCTTCCGATCGTTTGATGCGTTGTAACGCATTCCTGACCACGCCGGAACCCTAACCGCCGCTGTCACCGTCGGGCGCCCTGTTCCGGTGAGCTACGGCCGCCGGCGACCCCCGAGCTGAGTTCAGCATCCTGAGTTAGGGCGGGGCGGCAAGCCTGGGGTCGGGTGATGGCCGGGAAGGCGGTTCCGGCGATGCTCGCCGGAGTGCGCCGCCGCGGGCCCCTGCTTGGCGCGAGGAAGGAGAATACCTGCCGGGTGGGACCCACTGGCAGACATTTAAACAATTTGGAATTTCCAGTTTGTAGTTTAAACTTTGGAGGGCCACAACTTGGGGTAGGAGAGTCCGAAAATTATGAAACAAATTTTGTTGGATTCCTCTAACAGAGTACAATCCAAATATGAAACCCAATTAGTATGAAACCTATTATTTAATTCTGGAAAATTCTTTAAAGCTTTTCAGCAAAAGAATTTTAGAGGGAGTTCGGTTCATCCAAAAATCCCCTAATTTTGTCAGGATGTTCTATAGGATGTTAGTGAACCCTGTAAAAGTTTCAGACCATTTGGAGTTGATTTGATCAGAGCAATTCAAATTTGAAGATGCTGTGTTCATTTGAATACAGAAACATTTTCAGAGAATTTCCAAAACTTGGAAATTCAGTTCTGGATAAATCTTAGCTCCAAAAATGCTACGAAAATTCATGCAAACTCTATGAGCAATAATTGAATTGTAGTTCACTAAGTTGGGCATGAACAGGGGTGTTACCTAAGAATTAATTCTTCTTTGCTTATTTGCTGAAAGAATTATTCTGAACAAACCACTCAATGACAAGTGCTAAATTTTGATCCAGAGAGTTGTCTTGTGACAAGGAACTCACACAAAAATTCTCAGCTCCATTGGAGCACTGGATCACCCCTGCTCTGTTTAACCATTTGAGGGGTTATTATAGAAGAAGGGGATAACCACTTAGCACTTAAATCATGTGCTTAGATCCAAGCCCAAACCACTAACCCCAGTTCAATTTTAAATTCTTACACAAAGTTCCAGTTGTTAGAAACTGGTTATTAAAACTAATAGTGGAAACATTACCATAAACTCATGTGCATATTCATTAACATGTAGTATTTATTAACGTGTAGTCACTGAAGGCGAGGAGGCTCCGGAAGTTCTTGACTTCCTACTTCCGGAAGAGGAACTAACCCCTGACCAGCAGCAACAAGGCAAGCCCCGGTTTGCATTAACCTTTTTATAAAGTTTTACTTTGTTTATATACGTAGTGTGAAGTGTATATGTGCATTAGGTGTAGGATGGATGAAAACCCCACTTGCATGACCAAAAGTCTCCATAAGAGTGAGGGTAGTGTCTAAGACCTCGCGTAGACAAGCTATGCTTAATATTTCATAGAACTTCAGTACAAGTCGAGTAGTTGGACTCTACTCGCGAGATAGGATTGGGACACACGGGATTGGTTCGAGTGATGCGAGATCATTTTAGTAATAAAAATGAGACTAGGCAGGGGCTAGGGCACAGAAAGAGGGAGTCTTGTGTACGCGGCCCTGTCCGTGTCGATTGAGTACCGATCCGCGTGCGGCCCACGCTGATCAAGTTTGAACGTACCGAAGGCATATCGGATATATAGGCCCCGATAAACCGATGTAACATAAACCTCCGGGCGTCGAGGCATAACGCACCGATTTATAGGTGTAGGCTGAGGGCAGCAAGGTGGAAATCTGCCAATGGGCATAGAGAGATGCTCCGTGTGGGGAACCTCCTGCTCGTTTCGGTGCGACCGGTTCGACGTTTGGGCTGTTGGGTGAAAGGTTGTCCTGTACGACGTCGAGTGAGCGTGCTGTGCAGCTCCACGGATGGGCGTACGTGACGTGCTCTTTGGGTTTCCCTGCAGGTGTATATCGAGTCGATTCACTGTCCCTCGCGGTGAAGAGTACCACTTGGTCACTGAGTCGTGACGTAGGCTAATGTATGAAATATGATGATTCAATATTGCTGATTGATATAATTGTATTGCTACATGTGTGCCATCAAATATTGCTTACTAAATTTCATATTCCTGAACTGTTAACTTGTTGCTAAAAGATGAATTAAGGGTGAACTTGTAGGCGTGTCCATTTGCTGCAGTGTTACTATCCTATGTTCATTATACACCTCATGTAGAGTTTCATGCCTAGTGAGTCGGTTAAGTCTTGTTGAGCCATCGTGCTCATGGTTGCTGCTTAAGTGTTTTTCAGGTGAGGAGCCACCCACAGACTCGGAGTACGAGTCCACCGGCGAGGGTTACCCTCCGTCGGGGACCACGGCTGAGTGGGAGCCGTACACGCCGCGCTGAGCTGAGGAGTGCAGCCAGTGTTAGTTGCCCTAGGGCTAAGCAACCGACTTTTGCTAGATAGGCGGGCATGAGTTGTACAGAGTAGACTTCCGTTGTGTAAAATAAATAATAGTTTGTAACTGAAGTTGTACCTTTTTGTACAGTTCAGTTTGTTTTTCCCATGTAATATATTGTGTCCTTATGACGTGTGCTGTTGGGTGTCGCATCGTGCGGCACCACCCTCTGCGATCCTGGATGAGCGGATCCCGGTCCGCCACAGCCTGGTATCAGAGCTGCATTGGGGATAGCACGGTACTTAAGGACTGTATTATGGGAAAACTTAGGTTTACGGCGAGGATTCAGTAGTTGCCCAAGTAAGGACTATATTAGCATAGTTACTTAAAGTGGCAAAGACTAACCTATGTGTTATAATTCTGAATTTTAATTATGTAATGACGCACCTACGCTATGGTAAGAATGGTAAGGAACGCCACCGAAAGCGGTTCAATTTCGGTTAGCTCCCCTGACGAGGAACGTGGTTCAGGGATGGGTCTCACAGCTTGGTGTGAGACGCCAATATGAAACTCTTGGACTCTTCATGTTCCTGAGTTCATATGAAACGCTGATCCCTAGCGTGCATTAGGCAAGTAAGTGGAGACCCCATCGCGTGGTCAGTAACGCGAGAGTGTGTTCATCTGGAAATAGCCCAGGAGGACATACGCAGCGCTTGCCATCGGCGTGCCCTGCAGGGCAGTAGGTGGTATCTGTTGGGCTGATAACATTCCCAACCGTGACGACCCGTTCATGACATACTCGGGTTCCCTGTCGTGTGGTGTTGAAACACGATCACGTACATTGAGACGTGGCCTAACTCAAGGACGACCGTATGGCAATGATATGGGCGTTTGTATTTAATTTTAAATATGATCCAGCCTGAAATGAAAACAACCATTGAGTGCATCACTATTGTTTGGTCTTCTGCAGGTTCTAACCACGTATGTATCCGTGTAGTAAACGTGTGCGAGAGACCGTTTAGTGCCACACTTGAGACGTATATGCCGGTATAATCCGGTTAGGATTTTCTTTTGTGAGGAACGTTGAGACGACCCCATGGACTTGTCGAGCCAGGATCACGCTGAGGGGTGCTGCGTTGCACAGCACCAGGTAACACACGTCAAAGGTACAAAGCGGAAGCGAAATTTTATTACATAAACAAGTTATGAACATGTTTACATCATAATAAGTTCAGTCTACACTCGCGGGCGTAGACTAAGCATCAAGTGCACGTTCAGCCCTTGAACGTGCCCTTGCTAGCACACACGCACACTAACTCCGCGGCGTGCACGACTCCCACTCGACGGGGTTCCCCTCCTGGGGTTCCGTCTCCTCCTCGGGAGTCCCTTCCTCATAGAACCCTGCAAAAGCTTTAAACACAAGCAGTGAGCACGAAGGCTCAGCAAGTCTGACCGTCTCACCTAAACATGGAACTTCTACATGAGGGGTGGTGGGTTACATGAGGTAAAAATCATTTGCAAGGACTCGCCTAATTAGTAGAGCCTTACTTTCAAGTTTTAGCAGCAGGTTGTGGAGAACCTTACGCTAAGGCACATGAGAGAGCCGCAATCAAACAAGAAACGCATTTCTCTCATGTACTTTGCCCAAAGTTGAAAAGAACTTTAGTTAGCTCTAAGCTACAACATATCATTAACAATCAATATCCATCTTTCAATCAGCAACATTTTAACATGTGACTAGCCTGTTCTTTCTACGTCACGGTACAGTGAACAAGTGGTACTCACTGACCGCGAGGGACGGTGATTATAATCGATTTTTACCTGCAGGGTTACCCGAACAACCCGTCACGTACGCCCGTACTCGATGTTGCCTACAACAACCATCACGGACGCCGTACGCAACTACCTTTCACCCGTCAGCCAAATGTGGAACCGGTCCAATCGTCCCGAGCAAGAGGTCTCTACACGCGCATCTCAGTGCCGCCAGCCGATTTACACCTCGAGCTCTCAACCTACCCTCTGAACGACCAGCTATGCTTCAACACCCAGCTACCCGAGTTACATCAGTTTCCCGGTTCCCATATAGCCGGTAGGTCTTCGGTACTGTTCTAGCTTGTTCAACAGGCCCGCACACGGCTCGGTCCTCAATCGACACAAGCGGAGCTACAGCACACAGGGCCCAAAGTCCTGCTGCCCTTACCCTCCGCTTGGTCTCATTTTCTTGCCATGTGTTTCATGTGCTATCACTACCCGAGTCGAGTGCCTCTAGCCTATGCTCGCGAGTAGTTCCAACTACTCAACTTGTACCGAATCCTACACTATCTTAGCATTGCAGTAGCTAACGGGGTTTGCAATCCTAAACCCAACCCATGGTCTTCTTGGCTATGCAATTGGGTTTCCAAACAAGACTCTAATACAAAGAATAAAGTAAACAAGTATGTGCTCAAAACAATAAAAATTTGTAAAAAGGTTAATGCAAACCGGAGCTTGCCTTGCTGCTCTTGGTCGTAGGCTAGCTGCTCCTCCGGAGTTACGAAGTCTAGGACTTCGGGTTCCTCCTCGACCTTAGCTACTACATGATAGAAGGAATACATGTATCAATTTAAATGCATTTGTATTAAGTTTAAAGTTGTGAGGTCTATAATCCTTGCTAGACAGACCCAATGACTTTGAAACTTTTACTGGGGCCTGGTTACAACCTATACAGAGATTTGGTCAAGTTTTAGTTGCAGTAAAGCTCATTTGAGCCCTCCACAATTAATTATGTCCTTGACTTTAATTGGAACTCTTAGGGTGTTCTAGAGATTTTCATGAAAGAAACTATGACTTTCTGAAAACTAGATTTTGAGAGGGTTCTAATGGAGTTGGTCTCACTTAATTTGAAGGTTCCTAGCTAAAGTTATGAGCTAAACAATTTCAGAGAAAATTCTGAACATTTTCTATTTTCTCTGGAATAGTTTCACTAATCACACCATTAGGTGGACCAAATGAGCTCAAATAGATCTGAAATTTTTATGGTAGTTCCGGGATATTTTGGTGAACATCCCAAAAAAATTTCAGAATTTTCCTCCAAAGGATTCTCCAGTTAAAATTCCTAACAGTTTAAACTTTGAGGAATTAATTCTGGAGAATTAAGTGTTTTCATGAAGTGAAACTTGATTTGCTGAAAAGTGCTCAAAGAGCTGAATTCAACCAAATTTGGTTCACTCGATTTGGAGCTTTCTAGCCAAAGTTATGAGGATTTGAAGTTTAGAAGAATTCTAAAAATCGGGAAAAAGTTTAAACTCGCGCGTGGGCCCAGGGGACACGCGTCGCACGCTGAGGCGACAGCACACCGTGGCCCACAAGGACTTTGCGCACCAGCACACCTGATCCCATCCGCAGCCGGATCCCGATTCAAAATATCTCCCGCTGACAGCTGGGGTCCACCCATTTGTCAACCTCCCGACGCCCGCGCTCTGCCGCCGAGGGACCTCGCCGGAGAGCTCGCCGCCGGCTTCTGTACAGCTCCAAACTTCATGATTATGGCTGCCCCTGCCTACTTTTACTCGGGGAACAGGATTCTAGGGTCAGCTGCTCATGACAATGGCCGGAGCATGGTCGGCGATGAGCCGCCACCTCGGAACGACTTCGGCCATGTCGGCTAACTACCCTAGCACCGCAACTACTCGAGGAATCGGTCGGGAAGCATCAGTGGACCTCAGAGAAGGTCGACATGAGCTCGAGGCAGCTCGGGGAAGGACCGAAATAGGTCCTCACCGTGCGCCCGACGCCTCCCGTTTATGCTGCCCTTGGTAAACCTCGAATTACGCCGGGTACAGAGGTTCTCCGGCCCAGAGTTGTGAAGGCAACTTGTGCGTTACCGTGTCTAGCTTGTGTGTAAGGGCCTCAGTTTTTGACACACATTTGCAGTGTTCATCACCACACCACACACCTCATTTGAGGAAGAATGATGAACACAAATGAAGAGCAAGTAACAATTATCAACATGCTCATTAGAGAACAAACTTACACATTGCAAAAGTGGTATTTCCCACATGTGATATAGATGGGCTGGACATATGAAAACTCCTACACTTTGCTAAGGATGTCCATGCCAAATTTCACCCAAATTTAAAACCTTTTTGAGGTCAGTTTGGGTATAGTTAGGAAGAGGGCAGTTTGAAACCATATTCAAATTCAAACTGTTTTTATCCCATGAATTTAAAAGTGGAAGGCATATTCTTACTCAGAATATTTTTGTGAGCTCACACACCAATTTTCACTCCATTTGGAGTTGATCTTGACATGAGCTAAGGGGGAGAAATTCAAACTTTATTTGAATTTCAAACTGAACTTGTGCTGAAATTCATTCAAACCAAACCTCATTTGAACTTGGATCAATTCAAATGGCTCATGGGTGAATAATTTGAATTGCCAAGGGTAGTATGGGGTTCACTGTTTACAACAGTGATTAGGAGTAAATTTCAGAGGTTAAAATGGGGGGTGGGACCCACATGTCAGCCTCTACTTCAACACAAACCGAATGAAACACAGCTCAATCGGTTCCCGGGTGCAGTGTGCGCGCACCACCGAGGGGGGAAGCCGGCGCCAGCTCCTGCTGCGCGCCCCAAGCCGGAGACCAGTCGCCGGGCTACTTATTCCCTCCCCGGCGTGCTTCAGTCGCCCATTCCCCGAGCTGCCGACGTGCACGACCTGTTCTTCCACTACCATCGCCGCCGCCCGAGCTCACGTTTGATCAAGCCCGATCACTCGCGAGCACCGCCTCCTCCACAGCAAAACGGCACCAAGAGATCGTGAGCAACCTCCTAGACCCCATGTTGTCCAGTGAGCAAGCGTCCTCGAGCTGTACGAGCCATTTCTCCGGCGAGCCGAACATCGCCGCCGATCGGGCTCTCGTGGACAGCACAACCCAGCCGCTGTCACGTCCTCTTCTCTACACAAGAAAGGTGCGTGATTGTATGTAGATGGAGTAGCCGAAAGCCGTTTGGCAGTTGATCAAACCTCGGCCGAGAATTTCCATGTTTACTCGTGATCAGTTCATAAGGACCGAGCTCACTTTCGGGTGAAATTCGTGCTCCATACACGAGGGTTGGGCAAGCTCGTTCTCTAGTAGCGTCAACGCGCGATAGCGCCCATGCCCGAACTGGAATCAGAGGAAACCGTCGAGAATAGGCCATGATATGGCCGTTTTCCCCGCCGCCATGGCTGAACACCTCGGCTCACCGTCGAGAGCCTAGTTGCCGGTATTTCTAGCTTCCACCCAGCCCTGGTTCGTGTTTCCCATGCTCTACTGATGCTCTCCGACCGATTCCCAGTCGATTTGGTGCACGGGAGAGCGGGACCGACCTCACCGGAACCCTAGCAGGTGCTGTCACCGGTGCGCACGGGTTTCCGGTCATCGCCGGCGGCCGGCGACCCCACCAGCGAGTCCAGGGGGTCAGTAAAAGGGCAGGCGGCGAGTTTCGGGCCGGGGGGTGGCCGGGAACTCAGTTCCGGCGAGGGTCGCCGGAGATCGCCGCCGCTGCGCAGTTGGCGCGAGGAGGGAGACGACGCACTGTGTGCGGGGCCCACAAGCCAGAGTTTAAACTTTTTCCCGAATTTCAGTTTCAGTTCAAACTTCAAAGCCTTATAACTTTGGCTAGAAAGCTCCAAATTGAGTGAACCAAATTTTGCTGGATTCAGCTCTCTGAGTACTTTCCAGAAAATCAAGTTTCACTTCATGAAATTCCTTATTTCCACAGAATTAATTCCTCAAAATTTAAACTGTTAGGAATTTTAACTGGAGAATCCTTTGGAGGAAAATCCTGAAATTTTGCTGAGATGTTCACCAAAATATCCTTGAACTACCATAAAAATTTCATTGAGCTCATTGAAAATAGAAAATGTTCAGAAACATTTTCAGAATTTTCTCTGAAATTGTTTAGCTCATATCTTTAGTTAGAGACTTCCAAATTAAGTGAGACCAACTCCATTAGAACCCTATAAAAATCTAGTTTTCAGAAAGTCATAGTTTGTTTCATGAAAATTCCTAGAACACCCTAAGAGTTCCAATTAAGGTCAAGGACATAATTAATTGTGGAGGGTCAAATGAGCTTTGCTGCGATTAAAACTTGACCAAGTCTCTGTTTAGGTTGTAACCAAGCCACAGTAAAAGTTTCACAGTCATTTGGTCTGTCTAGCAAGGGTTATAGACTTCACAACTTCAAAGTTAATACAAATGCATTTAAATTGATACATATATTGCTCTTATCATGTAGTCGCTAAGGTCGAGGAGGAACCCGAAGTCCTAGACTTCGTAACTCTGGAGGAGCAGCTAGCCTACGACCAAGAGCAGCAAGGCAAGCTCCGGTTTGCATTAACCTTTTTACAAATTTTATTGTTTTGAGCACATACTTGTTTCCTTTGTTCTGTGCATTAGAGTCTTGTTTGGAAATCCAACTGCATAGCCAAGAAAACCACGGGTTGGGTTTAGGATTGCAAACCCCGTTAGCTACTGCAATGCTAAGGTAGAGTAGGATTCGGTACAAGTCGAGTAGTTGGAACTACTCGTGAGAATAGGCTAGAGGCACATTGCTCGGGTAGAGATAGCACATGATACATATGGCAAGAAAATGAGACCGAGCGGAGAGTAAGGGCAGCAGGACTTTGGGGCCTGTATGCTGTAGCTCCGCTTGTGTCGATTGAGGACCGAGCCGTGTGCGGGCCTGTTGAACAAGCTAGAACTGTACCGAAGACCTACTGGCTATATGGGAACCGGGAAACTGATGTAACTCGGGTAGCTGGGTATTGAGGCATTGCCCGTCGTTCAGAGGGTAGGTTGAGAGCTCGAGGTGTAAATCGGCTGGCGGCACGGAGATGCGCGTGCAGAGACCTCTTGCTCGGGACGATGGGACCGGTTCAATATTTGGCTGACGAGTGAAAGGTAGTCGCGTACCGCGTCCGTGATGGTTGTTGTAGGCAACGTCGAGTACGGGCGTACGTGACGGGTTGTTCGGGTAACCCTGCAGGTGTAAATCGATTATAATCGCCGTCCCTCGCGGTCAGTGAGTACCACTTGTTCACTGTACCGTGACGTAGAAAGAACAGGCTAGTTACATGTTAAAATGCTGCTGATTGAAAGATGGACTTTGCTCGTTAATGGTTTGTTGTAGTTTAGAGCTAAATAAAGTTTCTTTCAACTTTGGGCAAAGTACATGAGAGAAATGCGTTTCTTGTTTGATTGCGGCCCTCTCATGTGCCTTAGCGTAAGGTTCTCCACAACCTGCTGCTAAAACTTGAAAGTAAGGTTCTACTAATTAGGCGAGTCCTTGCAAATGATGTTTACCTCATGTAACCCATTACCCTCATGTAGAAGTTCCATGTTTAGGTGAGACGGGTCAGACTTGCTGAGCCTTCGTGCTCACTGCTTGTGTTTGAAGCTTTTGCAGGGTTCTATGAGGAAGGGACTCCCGAAGAGGAGACGGAACCCCAGGAGGGGAACCCCGTCGAGTGGGAGTCGTGCACGCCGCAGAGTTAGTGTGCGTGTGTGTGCTAGCAAGGACACGTTTGAGGGCTGAACATGACTTGATGCGTAGTCTACGCCCGCGAGTGTGGACTAAACGTATTTTGATGTAAACAGGTTCATAAAACTGTTTATGTAATAAACTTCCGCTTCCGCTTTGTACCTTTGACGTGTGTTATACGGTGCTGTGCAACGCAGCACCCCTCAGCGTGATCCTGGCTCGACAGGACCAATTGGGGTCGTGTCATTGTGTGAGAGCAGATTGAGGCCCTCTAATCCTTTCTAGAGCACGAATTTAACAGAATCGCTCCCGAAGGTCGTTCTATACACAGAAAGGGGAAAACTGGAAATTAGCTGCCGGTGAGCAACCACTCGAGCTGTGGCTAGGGGGTGAGCAGCACCGGTCATCAGCGCGTCCATGGGTGGCTTGGCTCGGGCGTGACAATGCCCTGGTTGGGCTGTCCACGGAAGCCCGAGATGCAGCGGTTCCAAGTCCCGAATTTAATCTTTCGGCACAGCCGATATCAATCGGTTTCAACTGAATTCTAGCCGCGGGGAGGACGGAGGAGGTCTCTAGTACCTTGCTGGGGCTCTGGAGTGGACGGAGGGAGCTGTGATCGGCGTTCTCCGATCGATTCTGAGCTGCGGAAAACTTCGGCCAGCGCTGAGTTATTGCGGGGAAGAACGGCGATGCCTCGGCCGAGGAGGGGGGCAGGCGCCTTAAGAAGGCTCTGCACCGCCTCACGCCCGCGCGTGGGCAAGAAGCTGCTGGCGCGGCGGCTGCCCTCGGTGGCGATCGCAGCGGCGGCTCGGCGACCCGAGTGAGAAAAGTCTCAGTCGGTTTGATCTGAGCAGTGGCTGACATGTGGGTCCCACTTCCAGTTTTAACCTCTCAAATTTACTCCTAATCACTGTTGTAAACAGTGAGCCCCATAATACCCCCGGTAATTCAAATTATTCACCCATGAGCCATTTGAGTTGATCAAAGTTCAAATTGGGTTTGGTTTGAATGAATTTCAGCACAAGTTCAGTTTGAAATTCAAACAAAGTTTGAATTTCCCCCACTTAGCTCATGTCAAGATCAACTCCAAATGGAGTGAAAATTGGTGTGTGGGCTCACAAAAATGTGCTGAGTAAGAATATGCCTCCCACTTTTAAATTCATGGGATAAAAACAGTTTGAATTTGAATATGGTTTCAAACTGCCCTCTTCCTAACTTTACCCAAAATGACCTCAAAAAGGTTTTGAATTTGGGTGAAACTTGGCATGGACATCCTTAGCAATGTATAGGAGTTTTCATATGTCCAGCCCCCTTATATCACATGTGTGAAATACCACTTTGGCAATGTGTGAGTTTGTTCTCTAATGAGCATGTTGATAATTGTTACTTGCTCTTCAATTGTGTTCATCATCCTTCCTCAAATGAGGTGTGTGGTGTGGTGATGAACACTGCAAATGTGTGTCAAAAACTGAGGCCCTTACATTCCTCCCCCCTTAAAAGAATCTCGTCCTGAGATTATAAGGTGAAAATGAGAGAGAGGACGGTGGAAAATTACCGGATATGCGACGTGAAATTCGGGGTAGTTAGTGCGAAGGAATTCTTCGCTCTCCCATGTCGCTTCGTCCATGGAGTGATTACTCCATAGAACCTTGTATAACCACAACGTACGGTTGCGTGTGGTTCGGGCCTTTTCATCAAAAATCTGCACCGGTTCCTCCCGATAGGTGAGGTCCGGCTGCAGTTCTTCAATGTCTTCCAGTTGAACGGTAGTGGATAGCTTGAGACACTTCCTCAGCTGGGAAATGTGAAAGACGTCATGCACACCGGAAAGTGCTTCTGGTAATTTCAGCCGGTATGCCACTGATCCATATCTTTCGGTAATCTGGAATGGACCGATGAATCGGGGTGCCAACTTTCCTGTCATCCCAAATCTGTTTACGCCCTTCATTGGAGACACCCGTAGGTATACGTGATCTCCAACTTCGAATTGTAATGGGCGCCTTCTCCGGTCCGCATATTGTTTCTGACGGGATTGAGCGGCTTTTAGGTTCGCTTGAATCAGTCGAACCTTTTCTTCCGCGTTGTTGACGAGGTCAATCCCGAAGGTAACCCTTTCGCCAGACTCACACCAGTTCAACGGTGTGCGGCATTTCTGCCCGTATAGCGCCTCGTAAGGTGCCATCTTGATGCTGGCTTGGTACCCATTATTGTACGAGAACTCGGCTAACGGCAAGTGATCATCCCAATTCTTGCCGTGGTCGATAGCGCAAGCTCGTAGCATGTCTTCTAAGATTTGATTTACCCGCTCCGTTTGCCCATCCGTCTGCGGGTGGTAGGCTGAACTACGGATCAGCTTCGTCCCCAAGGCAGCGTGCAGCTGCTCCCAAAAACGGGACACAAATAAAGTGCCCCGGTCCGATATGATGGTATGGGGTACGCCGTATAAGCATAGGATCCGTGAGATGTACAGTTCAGCGTACTTTTTGGCATTGTAATTTGTGTTGACCGGGATGAAATGGGCAACTTTGGTGAGCCGATCGACGATCACCCACACAGAATCATGTTTCTGCAAGGTGATGGGTAAACCGACGATGAAGTCCATGCTCACATCCTCCCACTTGCAGGCAGGAATGCCCAGTGGTTGCAGCAGTCCCGGTTTCCGCATATGATCTGCCTTCACCCTTCGACATGTATCACACTCGGACACGTATTTTGCAACCTCGCGCTTCATCCGTGTCCACCAAAACTTGCTTCTGAGTTCTTGATACATCTTGTTGCTGCCGGGGTGAATAGAGAACTTTGATAAGTGAGCCTCATCAAAGATCTTCTTCCGTAGTTCCGGGTTTCGGGGTACGACAATCCGGTCCTTGAACCATAGGACGCCGTCTCCGTCCTTCCGGAAACACTTCAGCTCCCCACTGTCTACACGCTTCCGCAAATGTGACATGCCCTTATCATTCTTCTGGGCTGCCGCTATCTCTTCACGGATGGTGGGGATCAAAGCTAGGTTGTAGAGAGCTCCGTGTGGAATCACATGTAGTGGTGGTTCGCTCTCTTCCAACGGTGTGATGGTCAGATTATTGACGTGTGACTTGCGGCTCGCATCTGCCACTACGTTTGCCTTGCCCGGATGATAATGGATCTTTATCTCATAATCCTTTATCAGTTCTAACCATCTTCGTTGCCTCATGTTCAGCTCCTTCTGAGTAAATATGTACTTGAGGCTTTTGTGGTCGGTATATAGATGTACGAGGTTACCGAGTAGGTAGTGCCTCCACATTTTTAGTGCAAGTACCACGGCAGCGAGCTCCAAATCATGAGTTGGATAATTTTGCTCATGGTTTCTAAGCTGCCGTGACCCATACGCGACCACCCTTTGGTCTTGCATCAGCACACATCCGAGCCCAATGCCGGATGCATCGCAGTACACATCGAATGGTTTTGTTGTGTCTGGCTGCGCCAAAACCGGTGCTGATGTCAGGTGCTTGACTAAAGCCTTGAATGCTGCTTCACATGTTGGACTCCAAACATATTTGGTAGTCTTCTTCAGCAGCTCTGTCATTGGCTTGGCAATCTTCAAGAAGTTCGGAATGAACCTCCGATAATATCCCGCGAGTCCGAGGAAACTCCGTACCTCGTGAACAGTTCTCGGGGATTTTCAATTCAGCACTTGAGTGATCTTGCTCGGGTCCACAGCGATACCCTCCGCTGAGATGATATGCCCGAGGAAAGGCACTTGCGATATCCAAAACTCGCATTTGCTGAATTTTGCGTATAAATTGTGATCCCGCAGCCGTTGTAAGACTATACGCAGATGTTTCTTGTGATCTTCCTCCGACTTGGAATATACCAGGATGTCGTCGATGAAGACCACGACAAACTTGTCCAGCTCCGGCATGAATACCAAGTTCATCAAGTACATGAAGTGAGCTGGAGCATTGGTGAGGCCGAAGGACATAACCAGGTACTCATAAAGTCCGTACCTCGTCGAGAAAGCCGTCTTCGGAATGTCCTCAGCCCTTATCTTAATCTGATGGTACCCGGATCTTAAATCCATCTTGGAAAAGATCTTTGCTTCGACCAACTGATCAAACAACATGTCGATCCATGGCAACGGGTACTTGTTCTTGATGGTTACAGCATTTAATGGATTATAGTCCATGCAAAGCCGCAACGTCTCATCCTTCTTCTTGACAAA
Organism: Neostapfia colusana; assembly: GCA_030760725.1. Taxonomy (NCBI): domain Eukaryota; kingdom Viridiplantae; phylum Streptophyta; class Magnoliopsida; order Poales; family Poaceae; genus Neostapfia; species Neostapfia colusana. The sequence goes on along the minus strand of JASWHV010000012.1, from coordinate 66,828,728 downwards.
TAACGCCGAACAGCCCCATGGCGAGGAGCTCGGCCTAATAGAACTCTTCTCCAGGAGGTCCGTGAGCTGAGTCTTCAGTTCAGCCAACTCCTTGGGTGCCATCTTGTACGGCCTTCGGGATATTGGCATGGTTCCCGGTGCAAGTTCAATCTTGAACTCCACCTCTCTATCAGGCGGCATCCCCGGCAAATCGTCCGGAAATACATCAGGGAACTCTCGGACCACTGGAATATCCTCCAATCTGATGGTTGGGGCTTGATAGACACTTGGAAGTTTTATTTCTGGACTGTCCAGAAATAATGAGTGAGACTCGTGCACTTCTGAGTTCAAGTGCACGACTCGGAGGACGGTGTCTAAAACAGCGCCGTGGCGGGTTAACCACGACATCCCTAAGATGACATCGACCTTTTGTCCCTCTAAAATTATGAGAGCCGTAGGGTAAACTCTACCCTCTAAGCACAATGGCGCTTTTGGGACCATCATGCTTGCTGAAATTTTCCCACCCGGTGAACAGATCACATAAGGACTATCGGTGGGTAGTATTTGCAAGCTATATTTATCAATGAAAGCTTGGCTAATGAAGCTATGCGTGGCGCCTGAATCAAATAGTACTATAGCGGGATGCTGGTGGAGTTGGAACATACCCGCAAGGATTGGCTCGCCCTCCGGCACGTCCTCAATGGTAAGCTGGTGGACGGTGCTGGGCCTAGGGTTTGCCCGCCGCGCATTAGTAGGGTTCCGGGGTTGATTCCTCCCCGGAAACTGCGGTGCCACTCCGCCGCCTTGCCTCTCCAGGCAACTGCTCGCGAAGTGTCCTGGACGACCACACTTGTAACATGTGGCCGTTGCTGGTGTAGTGCTCGGGGGACGAAAGCCCGGCATGTGTTGTTGAGGTGCAAACGCACGCGGCATCGCCTGCTGCTGCTGTTGTTGCGGAGGTGGTCCTGGCAGTACCGGCCGGAATGCCGGTGGAGAGTACGGTCGATTGTGGAACGGCATCAACCGCTGTGGTGGCTGCCAGCGTGGACCTGATGGTGGCCGATTCACCATCCGAAACTTCTGAGAAGGACCGCCTCCTTCTCCGCTGCTTTGCGGCGCGCTTCGCTTTCGCTCTGCCGCCGCCAACTCCTTGCCGGAGTCCTCTTGAACAATCGCAGCATCAATGATGTCGTTGAGGCTGCCGCGATTGAACATCGCCAACTTGTCCTTCAGGAGCGGGTTAAGCCCCTGGTAAAAATGGTCCCGCCGCTTCTCGTCAGTATCTGCGTGATATGATGCGTAAAGCGCGAGATCGTTGAACGCTCTGGAGTATTCCATCGCGTTCCGTCTCCCTTGCTGCAAGTGCAGGAATTCCTGCGTCTTCCTCTTCATCAGACCTGGCGGGATGTGATAGGCCCTGAAGGCCGTCTGGAACTCCGCCCAGGTCATCACTCGGTCGGTGGGCTGTGAAGCACAGAAGTTGGCCCACCACGCGCTCGCGGATCCTTGGAGCTGCTGGACCGCGAACTGAGTCTTGCGCTGCTCGCTTATCTAGAGCAGCCCGAACTTCATCTCTATGGCGCGGAGCCAGTTGTCCGCGTCAAGTGGTTCATCTGCCCTTGAGAATACCGAGGGATGAGTCGCCAGGAAGTCGGAGTAGGAGCTCTGTTGACGCTTCTCCCGGTCTTGACGTCTCTCTGGGCGAGACGTATTGGCGATGAGAGTCTGCAGCAACTCTGTGTGCTGCTGATGCGAACCCGCCATTGCCGCGACGATGTCGGCCAATGGAACCGTTGGCAGTGGTGGTGGCGGTGTTTGCTGTTGCTGTTGCTGCTGCTGTCCCGAGGAGTCCTCGGGAGGTGGTTGGGAGGTCTCTCCCCCTTGACTGGTACCCCCAACGTCAGGGTTGGCACGAGTACGCGTCATTCTGAAATTCAAAACAGCAGCGATTAGTACATGTATTACTTAAAATCCCATAAGCAACAGTAGGTATTGAAGTGACACATGATTAATTTGCACAACATTCACATATATTGATAAAGCATAAACTTTATACAAGATACATTATTCTCGGGTCTCCGAGAAGTCGTGCTCATGTCGTCACTACCTATACATACGCTACTATCTACACGACATGTCACCGATTACAAAAGTTGGGTTACGCTACCCTAGCTGCCCTACTTGGCAACCGTAACCCCCTACTCGGAGTAGAACTCGACCTCCTGTGGGTCGTCCTCCTCCGGTACCTCTGCTGGTGGCTCTGGATCTACCACCTCTTCTCCCATTCCGGGTTCTCCCATTGCTGGAAGACCCAAGACCACCGGTACGCCTAACACCAGGGGCACGAGGTCCTGCAAAGCATGCACCTCGTCCATAGCCTGGTTATAATCTTCTTCCCAGCCTTGCCCTTCCTCAATAGCGTCGTCCCGCTCTTGAGTAAGTTCCTCGTTCTTCTGGGTCAGATTTTGTACCAGTTCTTGTAACGCCGCGATGTCGACACGGCTTTTTCTCTTCGCCTTCTTCAGACGATGCAACTGATTATGCTGTTCATTCAGTCGCTTAATCGTCGGAAGGAGCACATTGCGGAGTGCGATGTGAGCACTCTCGAAATGATCTCCACGGCTTGTGCTCTCCTTGAGCTTTGTGGCGAGATGCTCCGTATGAACAGCTTGGCTGTCCATCACGGTGATTCCCGCCCTCATCTGGAGGCTAAGGTTTGCCTCCGCGGGGTTGTACCTTGGGCAACTCAGGTCCGTTGCCTCCAGGTACCTCTCTTCCCACATATGCTGAGCCCGTCCCTCCACCGGAACGAGCGCGTATGGAGTGCCCTCCATAGCCTGCACGTGTAGTTGGCAGAAGCGTGACATAGTGTCACGGGCTGCCACTTGCCACACCCCTTCCGGTTGCCTTCCTCTCACCGTGACGGTGAACGGCACCCAACCGGGTGGCGTAGGTCCTGCTGGGACTTCGACATGGATCGTCCACGTCTTGTTCCCCTCTTCGCCTTCTTCCTTGGAGAAGTACTGCGGCATCTGATTGTACCCGAAATATTGGAGCATTTGCCACAATGCATCCGGGTAGCCGCTACGGTGAGAACAGTGGGACATCACCCACCCGTTCTCCAACTTCTTATCTGCTGTCATCTGTAAAAATATATTTGAGAAATGTCAAATATTTATTTAAACAGTAAACCATTGAGTTATAACATAAGACATGTCATTGAACCCATAAAACATCGAAACATAGTTCAAATTTTAAACAAATTTGACTGCTGATCTGCTGTTCCCATGACAGCCCTGACCAGTTTGCTGTTCCCATGACAGCCCTGACCAGTTTCCATTTCAACCTGATTTAGGCCATGTTAAATGCAAAACTAATTCCGAAGCTCAACATCAAAGTTAAAGCTAACTTCAATAGCTTTCCAGAAAGCATTTGCTTGGCCTAATATCTGTCCTGGTTCAAAGTTATGAGATGTCAAAGTTAACAGAATTTCTGGAAACAATTGGACAGCACCTCCCTGCTTTAGGTACTGATTTAATCCAAGAATTCCAGTTAATTCTGTCCCTAATCTGACAAAACTTTCGGTTACAAAGTTGTAACCCATCTCATAAGCTTTACAGAACTACCTCATTTTCTATTTTTGGATTTTTAAGCAGGAAGTTATGCTTAATTTACAGAGAGTTTACAGAGAGTCTTTACTCTGTCCTGTTATCTGGACAGTTTCAACTCTACTGCAGTTTTCGAGTGGTTAGGGGATGAAACACCTCTGGAATTCAACAGAAAAGTTGTAAAGCTCTTCCAAAGCTTCCCAGAAATGTATCATACGACCCAAATATCGAAAGAACTCAACCCCTAACCTCTGGTTAACATCAACCTTAATGCAGCTGAAACAGAGTGCTCTGTCCTTAACAACCTATAAGTTGAAAACTTGTTAACTTTGAATATCCTGTTTGAGGAAAGGAGTTACACCAAGTTTTACTGCTTTGGATCAAAACCTTCAAGTTTTTTAGATGAAGTTGTTCATTTAATGGGGTGTGACGTCGATGCGTCACCAGAGCATGTCGGTACTACGTCCTCACAAAGAAAAACCTATACCGGACTTAGCCGGCTTCGTTAATTTAGTGGCACTAAACGTCACTCGCACACGGATACTATACTTCTACCGTTTCGTGGTTAGGCTACCTGCAGAAACTCAAACAATCATCAGACTCGGCTGCACACCGAGCCCGGAATCCATACAGTTCGTACACCCGGCCGTCATCACTCGCCCGGATGTTCTCAAGCCAAACACGCCTTGAGTTACGTGTTCACGTTTCAGACCACGTGACGGGGTCTCCCAAGTTGCACCACGCATACCAGGGACAGACGTTGCTCAAATACCCCAAACGACATGAAGAGTCGTAGAGGATATTAACGCGGGTCGGGTTACCTGCCACCCGTGGGGCTCCACCTTTTAGCTTGAGCGCACTGGTGGACAGCGCTTACGTGCACCCCCCAAGATATGAACGTCCCGAGATGCACGATTTTCCGACATAAAAAATAGGTTAATATGCCACTTTCTATATGCTAATAACATCCTTATACGGGCTACTAGCTCGTTCCTCACTGGATTTTTGAAAAAGAAGACCTTTGTACTGTGTTAAACCTCAAGCGAGCTCTGATACCACGCTGAGACGACCCCATGGTCTTGTCGAGCCAGGATCACGCTGAGGGGTGCTGCGTTGCACCGAACCGGGTAACACACGTCAAAGGTACAAAGCGGAAGCGAAATTTTATTACATAAACAAGTTATGAACATGTTTACATCATAATAAGTTCAGTCTACACTCGCGGGCGTAGACTAAGCATCAAGTGCACATTCAGCTCTTGAACGTGCCCTTGCTAGCACACACGCACACTAACTCCGCGGCGTGCACGACTCCCACTCGACGGGGTTCCCCTCCTGGGGTTCCGTCTCCTCTTCGGGAGTCCCTTCCTCATAGAACCCTGCAAAAGCTTCAAACACAAGCAGTGAGCACGAAGGCTCAGCAAGTCTGACCCGTCTCACCTAAACATGGAACTTCTACATGAGGGGTGGTGGGTTACATGAGGTAAAAATCATTTGCAAGGACTCGCCTAATTAGTAGAGCCTTACTTTCAAGTTTTAGCAGCAGGTTGTGGAGAAACTTATGCTAAGGCACATGAGAGAGCCGCAATCAAACAAGAAATGCATTTCTCTCATGTACTTTGCCCAAAGTTGAAAAGAACTTTAGTTAGCTCTAAGCTACAGCATATCATTAACAATCAATATCCATCTTTCAATCAGCAACATTTTAACATGTGACTAGCCTGTTCTTTCTACGTCACGGTACAGAGAACAAGTGGTACTCACTGACCGCGAGGGACGGCGATTATAATCGATTTACACCTGCAGGGTTACCCGAACAACCCGTCACGTACGCCCGTACTCGATGTTGCCTACAACAACCATCACGGACGCCGTACACAACTACCTTTCACCCGTCAGCCAAATGTTGAACCGGTCCAATCGTCCCGAGCAAGAGGTCTCTGCACGCGCATCTCAGTGCCTCCAGCCGATTTACACCTCGAGCTCTCAACCTACCCTCTGAACGACCAGCTATGCCTCAACACCCAGCTACCCGAGTTACATCAGTTTCCCAGTTCCCATATAGTCAGTAGGTCTTCGGTACTGTTCTAGCTTGTTCAACAGGCCCGCACACGGCTCGGTCCTCAATCGACACAAGCGGAGCTACAGCACACAGGCCCCAAAGTCCTGCTGCCCTTACCCTCCGCTTGGTCTCATTTTCTTGCCATGTGTTTCATGTGCTATCACTACCCGAGTCGAGTGCCTCTAGCCTATGCCCGCGAGTTGTTCCAACTACTCGACTTGTACCGAATCCTACACTATCTTAGCATTGCAGTAGCTAACGGGGTTTGCAATCCTAAACCCAACCCATGGTGTTCTTGGCTATGCAATTGGGTTTCCAAACAAGACTCTAATACAAAGAATAAAGTAAACAAGTATGTGCTCAAAACAATAAAAATTTGTAAAAAGGTTAATGCAAAGCGGAGCTTGCCTTGCTGCTCTTGGTCGTAGGCTAGCTGCTCCTCCGGAGTTACGAAGTCTAGTACTTTGGGTTCCTCCTCGACCTTAGCGACTACATGATAGAAGGAATATATGTATCAATTTAAATGCATTCGTATTAAGTTTAAAGTTGTGAGGTCTATAATCCTTGCTAGACAGACCCAATGACTGTGAAACTTTTACTGGGGCCTGGTTACAACCTATACAGAGATTTGGTCAAGTTTTAGTTGCAGTAAAGCTCATTTGAGCCCTCCACAATTAATTATGTCCTTGACCTTAATTGGAACTCTTAGGGTGTTCTAGGGATTTTCATGAAACAAACTATGACTTTCTGAAAACTAGATTTTCAGAGGGTTCTAGTGGAGTTGGTCTCACTTAATTTGAAGGTTCCTAGCTAAAGTTATGAGCTATACAATTTCAGAGAAAATTCTGAAAATGTTTCTGAACATTTTCTATTTTCTCTGGAACAGTTTCACTAATCACACCATTAGGTGGATCAAATGAGCTCAAATGGATCTGAAATGTTTATGGTAGTTCAGGGATATTTTGGTGAACATCCCAGCAAAATGTCAGGATTTTCCTCCAAAGGATTCTCCAGTTAAAATTCCTAACAGTTTAAACTTTGAGGAATTAATTCTGGAGAATTAAGGGTTTTAATTAAGTGAAACTTGATTTGCTGAAAAGTGCTCAAAGAGCTGAATCCAACCAAATTTGGTTCACTCGATTTGGAGCTTTCTAGCCAAAGTTATGAGGATTTGAAGTTTGGAAGAATTCTGAAAATCGGGGAAAAGTTTAAACTCACGCGTGGGCCAAGGGAACACGTGTCGCACGCTGAGGCGACAGCACACCGCGGCCCACAAGGACTTTGCGCGCCAGCACACCCGATCCCGGCCGCAGCCGGATCCCGATTCAAAATATCTCCCGCTGACAGCTGGGGTCCACCCCTTCGTCAACCTCCCGACGCCCGCGCTCTGCCGCCGAGGGACCTCGCCGGAGAGCTCGCCGCCGGCTTCTGTAAAGCTCCAAACTTCACGATTCTGGCCGCCCCTGCCTACTTTTACTCGGGGAACAGGATTCTAGGGTCAGCTGCTCATGACAGTGGCCGGAGCATGGTCGGCGACGAGCCGCCACCTCGGAACGACTTCGGCCATGTCGGCTGACTACCCTAGCACCTCAACTACTCGAGGAATCGGTCGGGAAGCATCAGTGGACCTCAGAGAAGGTCAACATGAGCTCGAGGCAGCTCGGGGAAGGCCCGAAATAGGTCCACACCGTGCGCCCAACGTCTCCCGTTTATGCTGCCCTTGGTAAACCTCAAATTACGCCGGGTACAGAGGTTCTCCGTCCCAGAGTTGTGAAGGCAACTTGTGCGTTACCATGTCTATCTTGTGTGAGAGCGGATTGAGGCCCTCTAATCCTTTCTAGAGCACGAATTTAACAGAATCGCACCTGAAGGTCGTTCTGCACACAGAAAGGGGAAAACTGGAAATTAGCCGCCGGTGAGCGACCACTCGAGCTGTGGCTCGGGGGTGAGCAGCACCGGTCATCAGCGCGTCCAAGGGTGCCTTGGCTAGGGCGTGACAACGCCCTGGTTGGGCTGTCCACGGAAGCCCGAGATGCGGCGGTTCCAAGTCCCGAATTTGATCTTTCGGCACAGCCGATATCAATCGGTTTCAACTGAATTCTAGCCGCGGGGAGGACGGAGGAGGTCTCTAGTACCTTGCTGGGGCTCTGGAGTGGACGGAGGGAGCTGTGATCGGCGTTCTCCGATCGATTCCGAGCTGCGGAAAACTTCGGCCGGCGCTGAGTTCTTGCGGGGAAGAACAGCGATGCCTCGGCCGAGGAGGGGGGCAGGCGCCTTAAGAAGGCTCTGCACCGCCTCACGCCCGCGCGTGGGCAAGCAGCTGCTGGCGCGGCGGCTGCCCTCGGTGGCGATCGCAGCGGCGGCTCGGCGACCCGAGTGAGAAAAGTCTCAGTCGGTTTGATCTGAGCAGTGGCTGACATGTGGGTCCCACTTCGAGTTTTAACCTCTGAAATTTACTCCTAATCACTGTTGTAAACAGTGAGCCCCATAATACCCCTGGTAATTCAAATTATTCACCCATGAGCCATTTGAGTTGATCAAAGTTCAAATTGGGTTTGGTTTGAATGAATTTCAGCACAAGTTCAGTTTGAAATTCAAACAAAGTTTGAATTTCCCCCACTTTGCTCATGTCAAGATCAACTCCAAATGGAGTGAAAATTGGTGTGTGGGCTCACAAAAATGTGCTGAGTAAGAATATACCTCCCACTTTTAAATTCATGGGATAAAAACAGTTTGAATTTGAATATGGTTTCAAACTGCCCTCTTCCTAACTATACCCAAAATGATCTCAAAAAGGTTTTGAATTCGGGTGAAACTTGGCATGGACATCCTTAGCAATGTATAGGAGTTTTCATATGTCCAGCCCCCTTATATCACATGTGTGAAATACCACTTTGGCAATGTGTGAGTTTGTTCTCTAATGAGCATGTTGATAATTGTTACTTGCTCTTCAATTGTGTTCATCATCCTTCCTCAAATGAGGTGTGTGGTTTGGTGATGAACACTGCAAATGTGTGTTAAAAACTGAGGCCCTTACAAACGTAGCACCGAGATATTGTAGGCATATGCATGAAAATAATGTTAACAAGGAATTAAAATCATTAGGTTCAACATTTAGGCCCTGGTTGGGTAGCAAAGATTGAAGAGTGATGAGTGTAGTTCCAAAAGACTGAAAAACAGAGTGCTCTGTTTTGGGGCAGCAAGTTGCTGATCTTCAACAAGGCATAACTCACAGGTCTCTTAGCCCAGGGAGGTGTGGTATATAGTTCTGGAAAGATATCTAAGTACTCTACAACTTTGTTGTAGATTTTCAGAGCTGAAACCCACCTTAAGATGGCTTAAAACCCAGAGAGAGGTAGACTGTCCAGATTCAGGACAGAGTTAAACACTCTTTGGACTGTTCTGTTTTTTTTTTCAAACATAACTCCTAGTAGAAAAATAAAAAATTTTCATATGATGCATCTTTAGAAAGGGTAGAAGATGTGTTACATCTTTGCAATTCAATGTTTCTGAAATTTCAGCACAGAATTCAGTGGAAACCAGAGGTGAAAACAGCAACTTTTCAAGGGAGGTGCTGTTAAAATTCTTCCAGAAATTCTGTTGACTTTGAATGACCATAACTTTTTAACCAGAGCTGATATGAGGGCAAATGAGTACTCGTTGGAAAGATACTGAAGTTAGCTTTAACTTTGGTATTCAGCTTGAGTCATGAAAATGCCCAGAACCATATCAAGATCCGTTCGGAGGATATCCCGAAGACGGCCTTTTCGACGAGATACGGATTATATGAATATCTCGTCATGTCTTTTGGTCTCACAAACGCTCCAGCCCATTTCATGTATCTCATGAACTCGGTGTTCATGCCGGAGCTGGACAAGTTCGTGGTAGTGTTCATCGATGATATCTTGGTTTACTCCAAGCAAGAAGCCGAACATGCCGAACACTTGAGGATCGTTCTTCAACGATTGCGAGACCACAAGCTCTACGCCAAGTTCAGTAAATGCGAATTTTGGATCAGCCAAGTGCCATTCTTGGGACATATCATCTCAGCTGAAGGCATTGCGGTTGACCCAAGCAAAATAGAGCAAGTGCTGAAATGGAAAGCTCCCACTTCAGTTCATGAAGTCAGAAGCTTCCTCGGGTTAGTGGGATACTATCGGAGATTCATTCCAAGCTTCTCCAAGCTCGCTAAGCCGATGACAGAATTGCTGAAGAAAGGGACGAAATATGTTTGGAACACGGCGTGTGAAGGAGCGTTCCAAGCATTGGTGAAGCATCTCACCACAGCCCCGGTCTTTGTAAGGGCCTCAGTTTTTGACACAAATTTGAAGTGTTCATCACCACACCACACACCTCATTTGAAGTAAGTTGATGAACACAAATGAAGAGCAAGTAACCACCATCAACATGCTCATTAGAAAACAAACTCACATATTGCAAAAGTGGTACTTCCCACATGTGATATAGAGGGGCTGGACATATGAAAACTCCTACACATTGCTAAGGATGTCCATGCCAAGTTTCACCCAAATTCAAAACCTTTTTGAGGTCATTTTGGGTATAGTTAGAAAGAGGGCAGTTTGAAACCATATTCAAATTCAAACTGTTTTTATCCCATGAATTTAAAAGTGGGAGGCATATTCTTATTCAGCACATTTTTGTGAGCTCACACACCAATTTTCACTCCATTTGGAGTTGATCTTCACATGAGCTAAGTGGGACAAATTCAAACTTTATTTGAATTCAAAACGGAACATGTGCTGAAATTCATTCAAACCAAACCCAAACTAAATTTTAATCAATTCAAATGGCTCATGGGTGAATAATTTGAATCACCATGGGTATTTTGGGGCTCACTATTTACAACAGTGATTAGGAGTGAATTTCAGAGGTTAAAACCCCGGGTGGGACCCACATGTCAGTCACTGGTTCAAAGCAACCGACTGAGACTTTCTCCACTCGGGTCGCCGAGACGCCGCTGCGATCGCCACCGAGGGGAGCCGCCACGCCAGCAGCTGCTTGGCCACGCGCGGGCATGAGGCGGTTCAGAGCCTTCTTAAGGCACCCCCCTCCTCGGCCGAAGCTATCGCCGTTTCTTCCCCCGCAAGAACACGGCGCCGGCAAGGTCCTTCCGCTGCTTTGAACCGATCTGGAGCACCGATCACAGCCTTCCCGTCTCCTCCAGAGCTATGGCAAGGTACTAGGAACTCTTCTCCTGCCTCCCCGTTCCTAAAACTCAGCTGAAACCGATTGATCTCGGCTATACCGAAAGATCAACTCGGTGACTTAAAACCGCCGCACCTCGGGTTCCCGTGGACAGCCCAGCCAGGGCGTTGTCACGCCCGAGCCAAGGCACCCTTGGACGCGCTGGTGACCGGTGCTGCTCACCCCCGAGCCACAGCCCGAGTGTTTGCTCACCGGCGGTGAATTTCCAGTTTTCCCCTTTCTGTGTGCAGAACGACCTTGGGGTGCGGTTCCGTCGAATTCGTACTCTACAAAGGATTAGAGGGCCTCAATCCGCTCTCACACAAACTAGACACGGTAACGCACAAGTTGCCTTCACAACCTTTGGCCGGAGGACCTCTGTACCCGGCGTAATTCGAAGTTTACCGACGGTGGAACAAACGGGAGGCATCGGGCGCACGGTGAGGACCTACTTCGGGCCTCCCCCAAGCTGCCTCGAGCTCGTGTCGACCTTCCCTGAGGTCCACTGATGCTTCCCGACCGGTTGCTCGAGTAGTTGAGGTGCTAGGGAAGTCAGCCGGCACGGCCGAAGTCTTTCCGAGGCGGCGGCTTGTCGCCGACCATGTACCGGCCGTTGTCATGACGAGCTGACCCTAGAATCCTGTTCCCTGAGTGAAAGTAGGCAGGGGCGGCCAAGATCGTGAAGTTTGGAGCTCCACAGAAGCTGCCGGCGAGCCCTCCGGCGAGGTCCTCCGGCGGCAGAGCGCGGGCGGCGAGAGGTTGACGAAGGGGGTGGACCCCAGCTGTCAGCGGGAGATATTTTAAATCGGGATCGCGCTGCGGTGGGGATCGGGTGTGCTGCCGCGCAAAAACCTTGTGGGCCATGGTGTGCTGTCGCCTCGACGCTCAACACGCGTCCGTGCAGGCCCCGGCCGATTTAAACTTTTCCCCCGATTTTCAGATTTCTTCCAAACTTCAAATCCTCATAACTTTGGCTAGAAAGCTACAAATCAAGTGAACCAAATTTTGTTGGATTCAGCTCTCTGAGAACTTTCCAGCAAATCAAGTTTCACTTCATGAAAATCCCTATTTCTCCAGAATTAATTCCTCATAATTTAAACTGTTTGGAATTTTAACTGGAGAATCCTTTGGAGGAAAATCCTGAAATTTTGCTGGAATGGTCACCAAATTATCCCTGAACTACCATAAAAATTTCAGATCCATTTGAGCGCATTTGATCCACCTAATGGTGTGATTAGTGAAACTGTTCCAGAGAAAATAGAAAATGTTCAGAAACATTTTCAGAATTTTATCTGAGATTGTTTAGCTCATATATTTAGTTAGGAACCTTCAAATTAAGTGAGACCAACTCCATTAGAACCCTCTGAAAATCTAGTTTTCAGAAAGTCATAGTTTGTTCCATGAAAATACCTAGAACACCCTAAGAGTGCCAATTAAGGTCAAGCACATAATTAATTGTGGAGGGCTCAAATGAGCTTTGCTGCAACTAAAATTTGACCAAGTCTGTATTTAGGTTGTAACCTTGCCCCAGTAAAAGTTTCACAGTCATTGGGTCTGTCTAGTAATGGTTATAGACTTCACAAATTTAAATTCAATCAAATGCATTTAAATTAATACATATACTTGTATATCATGTAGTCGCTAAGGTCGAGGAGGAACCCGAAGTCCTAGACTTCGTTACTCCGGAGGAGCAGCTAGCCTACGACCAAGAGCAGCAAGGCAAGCTCCGGTTTGCATTAACCTTTTACAAGTTTTTGTTGTTTTGAGCACATACTTGATTACTTTATTCTTTGCATTAGAGTCTTGTTTGGAAGCCCAACTGCATAGCCAAGAAAACCATGGGTTGGGTTTAGGATTGCAAACCCCGTTAGCTACTGCAATGCTAAGATAGAGTAGGATTCGGTACAAGTCGAGTAGTTGGAACTACTCGCGAGCATAGGCTAGAGGCACTCGACTCGGGTAGAGATAGTACATGATACACATGGAAAGAAAAATGAGACCGAGCGGAGAGTAAGGGCAGCAGGACTTTGCGGCCTGTGTGCTATAGCTCCACTTGTGTCGATTGAGAACCGAGCCGTGTGCGGGCCTGTTGAACAAGCTAGAACAGTACCGAAGACCTATCAGCTATATGGGAACCGGGAAACCGATGTAACTCGGGTAGCTGGGTATTGAGGCATTGCCCGTCGTTCAGAGGGTAGGTCGAGAGCTTGAGGTGTCAATCGGCTGGCAGCACGGAGAAGCGCGTGCAGAGACCTCTTGCTCGGGACGATGGGACCTGTTCAATGTTTGGCTGACGGGTGAAAGGTGGTTGCGTACGGCGTCCGTGATGGTTGTTGTAGGCAACATCGAGTACGGGCGTACGTGACGGGTTATTCGGGTAACCCTGCAGGTGTAAATCGATTATAATCGCCGTCCCTCGCGGTCAGTGAGTACCACTTGTTCACTGTACCGCGACGTAGAAAGAACAGGGGCTAGTTACAGGTTAAAATGCTGCTGATTGAAAGATGGACTTTGCTTGTTAATGGTTTGTTGTAGTTTAGAGCTAACTAAAGTTCCTTTCAACTTTGGGCAAAGTACATGAGAGAAATGCGTTTCTTGTTTGATTGCGGCTCTCTCATGTGCCTTAGCGTAAGGTTCTCCAGAACCTGCTGCTAAAACTTGAAAATAAGGTTCTACTAATTAGGCGAGTCCTTGCAAATGATTTTTACCTCATGTAACCCATCGATCCTCGTGTAGAAGTTCCATGTTTAGGTGAGACGGGTCAGACTTGCTGAGCCTTCGTGCTCACTGCTTGTGTTTGAAGCTTTTGCAGGGTTCTATGAGGAAGGGACTCCCGAAGAGGAGACGGAACCCCAGGAGGGGAACCCCGTCGAGTGGGAGTCGTGCACGCCGCAGAGTTAGTGTGCGTGTGTGCTAAAAAGGACACGTTCAAGGGCTGAACGTGGACTTGATGCGTAGTCTATGCCCGTGAGTGTAGACTGGACCTATTTTGATGTAAACATGTTCATAAACTTGTTTATGTAATAAAATTGCGCTTCCGCTTTGTACCTTTGATGTGTGTTATCCGGTGCTGTGCAACGCAGCACCCCTCAGCGTGATCCTGGCTCGACAAGACCGTGGGGTCGAGTCAGCGCTGGTATCAGAGCTCGCTTGAGGTTTAACGCACTACAAAGGTCATCTTTTTCAAAAATCCAGTGAGGAACGAGTTAGTAGCCCATATAAGGATGTTATTAGCATATAGAAAGTGGCATACTAACCTATTTGTCTATGTCATAAAATCGTGCATCTCGGGACGTTTATGTCTTGTGGGGTGCACGTAAGTGCTGTCCACCAGTGCGCACAAGCTGAAGGGTGGAGCCCCACGGGTGGCAGGTAACCCGACCCGCTTTGATATCCTCTGCGACTCTTCATGTCGTTTGGGGTATTCGAGCAACGTCTGTCCCTGGCGTGCGTGGTGCAACTTGGGAGACCCCATCACGTGGTCTGAAACGTGAACACGTAACTCAAGGCGTGTTTGGCTTGAGAACATCCGGGCGAGTAATGACGGCCGGGTGTACGAACTGTATGGATTCCGGGCTCGGTGTGCAGCCGAGTCTGACGATTGTTTAAGTTTCCTGCAGGTAGCCTGACCACGAAACGGTAGATGTGTAGCATCCGTGTGTGAGTGACGTTTAGTGCCACTGAATTAACGAAGCCGGCTAAGTCCGGTATAGGTTTTTCTTTGTGAGGACGTAGTACCGACATGATCTGGTGATGCATCGACGTCACACCCCACTAAATGAGCAAATGCATTGTAAAACTTGAAAGTTTTAATCCAGAGCACTAAAAATTGCTGTAAACTCTTTCCTTAATCAGGATATTCAAAGTTAACAAGTTTTCAACTTATAGGTTGTTAAGGACAGAGCACTCTGTTTTCAGCTGAATTAAGGCTGAAGTTAATCAGAGGTTAGAGGTTAAGTTCTTTCGGGGTTGGGGTCATATGATACATTTCTGGAAAGATTTGGAAGAGCTTTACAACTTTCTGTTGAGGTCCAGAGGTGTTTCATCCCTTAACCAATCGAAAAATGCAGTAGAGTTGAAACTGTCCAGAAAACAGGGCAGAGCAAACACTCTCTGTAAATTGAGTATAACTTCCTGCATAAAAATCCAAAACTAGAAAATGAGGTAGTTCTGGAAAGCTTATGAGATGGGTTACAACTTTGTAACAGAAAGTTTTGTCATATTTAGAGCAGAATTAACTGGAATTCTTGGATTAAATCAGTATCTAAAGCAGGGAGGTGCTGTCCAATTGTCTCCAGAAATTCTGTTAACTTTGACCTCTTATAACTCTTGAACCAGGACAGATCTTAGGCCAAGCAGATACTTTCTGGAAATATTTTGAAGTTAGCTTTAACTTTGATGTTGAGCTCCAGAATTGGTTTTGCCTTTAACATGGCCTAAATCAGGTTGAAATGGAAACTGGTCAGGGCTGTCATGTTGGACAGCAGATCAGCAGTCAAGTTTGCTTAAAATTTGAACTGATTCCAAATTTTATGGGTTCAATGACATGTCTTATGTTACAACTCAATGGTTTACTGTTTAAATAAATATTTGACATTTCTCAAATATATTTTTACAGATGACAGCAGATAAGCAGTTGGAGAACGGGTGGGTGGTGTCCCACTGTTCTCACCGCAGCGGCTATCCGGAAGCATTGAGGCATATGCTTTAATATTTCGGGTACAACCAGATGCCGCAGTACTTCGCCAAGCAAGAAGGCGAAGAGGGGAACAAGACGTGGACAATCCATGTCGAGGTCCCTGCAGGACCCACGCCATCCGGTTGGGTGCCATTCACCGTTACGGTGAGAGGTAGGCAACCGGAAGGGATGTGGCAAGTGGCAGCCCGTGACACCATGTCACGTTTCTGCCGACTACACGTGCAGGCTATGGAGGGCACTCCATATGCGCTTGTTCCGTTGGAGGGACGGGCTCAGCATGTGTGGGAAGAGAGGTACCTGGAGGCAACGGACCCGAGTTGCCCAAGGTACAACCCCGCGGAGGCAAATCTCAGCCTCCAGATGAGGGCGGGAAACGCCGTGATGAACAGCCAAGCTGTTCATACGGAGCATCTCGCCACAAAGATCAAAGAGAGCACGAGCCGTGGAGACCATTTGCAGAGTGCTTACAGCGCACTCCGCAATGTGCTCCTTCCGACGATCAAGCGACTGAATGAACAGCACAATCAGTTGCATCGCCTGAAGAAGGCAAAGAAGAAGAGCCGTGTCGACATCGTGGCGTTACAGGAACTGGTACAGAATCTGACCCAGAAGAACGAGGACCTTGCTCAAGAGCGAGACGACGCTATTGAGGAAGGCCAAGGCTGGGAAGAGGACTACAACCAGGCTATGGACGAGGTGCATGCTTTGCAGGATCTTGTACCTCCAGTATTGGGCATACCGGTGGTCTTGGGTCTTCCAGCAATGGGAGAACCCGGGATGGGAGAAGAGGTGGTAGATCCAGAGCCACCAGCAGAAGTACCGGAGGAGGACGACCCACAGGAGGTCGAGTTCTACTCCGAGTAGGGGGTTACAGTTGCCATGTAGGGCAGCTAGGGTAGAGTAGCCCAAATTTTGTAATCGGTGACATGTCGTGTAGACAGTAGCGTATGTATAGGTAGTGACGATATGAGCACAACTTCTCGGAGACCCGAGAATAATGTATCTTGTATAAAGTTTATGCTTTATCAATATATGTGAATGTTGTGCAAATTGATCATGTGTCACTTCAATACCTACTGTTACATATGGAATTTTAAGTAAGACATGTGCTAATCGCTGCTGTTTTGAATTTCAGAATGACGCGTACTCGTGCCAACCCGGATGTTGGGGGTACTAGCCAAGGGGGAGAGACCTCCCAACAGCCTCCCGAGGACTCCTCGGGACAACAGAAGCAACAGTAACAGCAAACACCACCACCGCCACTGCCAACGGTTACATTGGCCGACATCGTCGCTGCAATGGCGGATTCACATCAGCAGCACACGGAGTTGCTGCAGACTCTCATCGCTAATACGTCTCGCCCAGAGAGACGTCAAGATCGTGAGGAGCGTCAACAGAGCTCCTACTCCGACTTCCTGGCTACTCATCCCCCGGTATTCTCAAGGGCGGATAAACCTCTTGACGCGGACAATTGGCTCCGCGCAATAGAGATGAAGTTCGGGCTGCTCCAGATAAGTGAGCAGCGCAAGACTCAGTTCACGGTCCAGCAGCTCCAAGGATCCGCGAGCGCGTGGTGGGCCAACTTCTGTGCTTCACAGCCCACCGACCGAGTGATGACCTAGACGGAGTTCCGGACGGCCTTCAGGGCCTATCATATACTGCCAGGCTTGATGAAGAGGAAGACGCAGGAGTTCTTACACCTGCAACAAGGGAGCCGGAACGCGCTGGAATACTCCAGAGCGTTCAATGATCTCGTGCTCTACGCGCCGTATCACGCAGATACTGACGAGAAGCGGCGGGACCACTTTTATCAGGGGCTTAACCCGCTCCTGAAGGACAAGTTGGCGATGTTCAATCGCGGCAGCCTCAGCGACATCATTGATGCTGCGATTGTTCAGGAGGACTCCGGCAAGGAGTTGGCGTCAGCGGAGCGAAAGCGAAGCGCACCGCAAAGCAGCGGAGAAGGAGGCGGTCCTTCTCAGAAGTTTTGGATGGTGAATCGCCCACCATCAGGTCCACGCTGGCATCCACCACAGCGGTCGATGCCGTTCCGCAGTCGGCCGTACTCTTCACCGGCATTCAGGACGGCACTGCCTGTACCACCTCCGCAACAACAGCAGCAGCGGGCGATGCCGCGTGCGTATGCACCTCAGCAGCGCATGCCGGGCTTTCGTCCCCCGGGCACTACACCAGCAGCGGCCACATGTTATAAGTGTGGTCGTTCAGGACACTTCGCAAGCAGTTGCCCGGAGAGGCAAGGCGGCAGAGTGGTACCGCAGTTTCCGGGGAGGAATCAACCCCGGAACCCTACTAATGCGCAGCGGGCAAACCCTAGGCGCGGCACCACCCACCAGCTTGCCATAGAGGACATGCCGGAGGGCGAGCCAATCCTTGCGGGTATGTTCCAACTCCACCAGCATCCCGCCATAGTACTGTTTGATTCAGGCGCCACGCATAATTTTATTAGCCAAGCTTTCATTGCTAAACGCAGCTTGCCAATACTACCCACCGATAGTCCATATTTAATTTGTTCACCGGGTGGGAAGATTTCAGCAAGCGTAATGGTTTCCAAAGCACCATTATGATTAGCGGGTAGAGTGTACCCCACGTCTCTCATTATCTTAGAGGGACAAAAGGTCGATGTCATCCTAGGGATGTCGTGGTCAACCCACCACGGCGCTGTTTTAGACACCGTCCTTCGAGTCGTGCACTTAAACTCAGAAGTGCACGGGTCTCACTCATTATTTCTGGACAGTCCAGAAATAAAACTTCCAAGTGTCTATCAGGTCACAACTATCAGATTGGAAGATATTCCAGTAGTCCGAGAGTTCCCTGATGTGTTCCCGGATGATTTACCGGGAATGTCGCCCGATAGAGAGGTGGAGTTCAAGATTGAACTTGCACCGGGAACCATGCCAATATCCCGAAGGCCGTACAAGATGGCGCCCAAGGAGCTG
Source organism: Neostapfia colusana (assembly GCA_030760725.1). Classification (NCBI taxonomy): domain Eukaryota; kingdom Viridiplantae; phylum Streptophyta; class Magnoliopsida; order Poales; family Poaceae; genus Neostapfia; species Neostapfia colusana. The sequence continues at coordinate 66,810,219 of JASWHV010000012.1, read as the reverse complement.
GCCGAACTGAAGACTCAGCTCATGGACCTTCTGGAGAAGGGTTTTATTAGGCCGAGCTCCTCGCCATGGGGCTGTTCGGCATTATTTGTCAAGAAGAAGGATGAGACATTACGGCTTTGCGTGGACTATCGTCCATTAAATGTCGTAACCATCAAGAACAAGTACCCGTTGCCACGGATCGACATGTTGTTTGATCAGTTGATCGAAGCGAAGATCTTTTCCAAGATGGACTTAAGATCCGGGTACCATCAGATTAAGATAAGGGCGGAGGACATTCCAAAGACAGCTTTCTCAACGAGGTACGGACTTTATGAGTACCTGGTCATGTCCTTCGGCCTCACCAATGCTCCAGCTCACTTCATGTACTTGATGAACTCGGTATTCATGCCGGAGCTGGACAAGTTTGTCGTGGTCTTCATCGACGACATCCTGGTATATTCCAAGTCGGAGGAAGATCACAAGAAGCATCTGCGTATAGTCTTGCAACGGCTGCGGGATCACAAGTTATACGCGAAATTCAGCAAATGCGAGTTTTGGATACCGCAAGTGCCTTTTCTCGGGCATATCATCTCAGCGGAGGGTATCGCTGTGGACCCGAGCAAGATCACTCAAGTGCTGAATTGGAAATCCCCGAGAACTATTCACAAGGTACGGAGTTTCCTTGGACTCGCGGGATATTATCGGAGGTTCATTCCGAACTTCTCGAAGATTGCCAAGCCTATGACGGAGCTGCTGAAGAAGGCTACCAAATATGTTTGGAGTCCAACATGTGAAGCAGCATTCAAGGCTTTAGTCAAGTACCTGACATCAGCACCGGTTTTGGCGCAGCCAGACACAACAAAGCCGTTCGGTGTGTACTGCGATGCATCCGGCATTGGGCTCGGATGTGTGCTGATGCAAGACCAAAGGGTGGTCGTGTATGGATCACGGCAGCTTAGAAACCATGAGAAAAATTATCCAACTCACGATTTGGAGCTTGCTGCCGTGGTACTTGCACTGAAAATATGGAGGCACTACCTACTCGGTAACCTCGTACATTTGTAGACCACAAAAGCCTCAAGTACATATTCACTCAGAAGGAGCTGAACATGAGGCAGCGAAGATGGTTAGAATTGATAAAGGATTACGAAATAGAGATCCATTATCATCCGGGCAAGGCAAACGTAGTGGCAGATGCGCTGAGACGCAAGTCACACGTCAACAATCTGACCATCATACCGTTGGAAGAGAGGGAACCACCACTACATGTGATTCCACACGGAGCTCTCTACAACCTAGCTTTGATCCCCACCATCCGGGAAGAGATAGTGGCAGCCCAGAAGAATGACAAGGGCATGTCACATTTGCGGAGACGTGTAGACAGTGGGGAGCTGAAAGGTTTCCGGAAGGACGGAGACGGCGTCCTATGGTTCAAGGACCGGATCGTCGTACCCCGTAACCCGGAATTACGGAAGAAGATCTTTGATGAGGCTCACTTGTCAAAGTTTTCTATTCACCCCGGCAGCAACAAAATGTATCAAGAACTCAGAAGCAAGTTTTGATGGATACGGATGAAGCGTGAGACTGCAAAATACGTGTCCGAGTGTGATACATGTCGAAGGGTGAAGGCAGACCATATGCGGAAACCGGGACTGCTACAACCACTGGGCATTCTTGCCTGGAAGTGGGAGGACGTGAGCATGGATTTCATCGTTGGTTTGCCCACCACTCTTCAAAAGCATGATTCTATGTGGGTGATCGTCGATTGGCTCACCAAAGTTGCCCATTTCATCCCGGTCAACACAAACTACAACGCCAAGAAGTACGCTGAACTGTACATCTCACGGATCCTATGCTTGTACGGCGTACCCCGTACCATCATATCGGATCGGGGCACTTTACTTGTGTCCCGTTTTTGGGAGCAGCTGCACGCTGCCTTGGGGACGAAGCTGATCCGTAGTTCAGCATACCACCCGCAGACGGAGGGGCAAACGGAGCGGGTAAATCAGATCTTAGAAGACATGCTACGAGCTTGCGCTATCGACCACGGCAAGAATTGGGATGATCACTTGCCGTTAGCCGAGTTCTCGTACAATAATGGGTACCAAGCCAGCATTAAGATAGCGCCCTACGAGGCGCTATACGGGCGGAAATGCCGCACACCACTGAATTGGTGTGAATCTGGCGAAAGGGTTAGCTTCGGGATTGACCTTGTCAACAACGCGGAAGAAAAGGTTCGACTGATTCAAGCGAACCTAAAAGCCGCTCAATCCCGTCAGAAACAATATGCGGACTGGAGAAGACGCCCATTGCAGTTTGAAGTCGGGGATCACGTATACCTATGTGTGTCTCCAATGAAGGGTGTAAACAGATTTGGCGTGAGGGGAAAGTTAGCACCCCGATTCATCGGTCCATGCCAGATTACCGAAAGATGTGGATCGGTAGCATACCGGCTGAAATTACCAGAAGCACTTTCCGGTGTGCACGACGTCTTTCACATTTCCCAGCTGAGGAAGTCTCTCAAGCTATCAACTACCGTTCAGCTGGAAGACATTGAAGAACTGCAACCGGATCTCACCTATCGAGACGAACCGGTGCAGATTATTGATGAAAAGGCCCGAACCACACGCCACCGTACGTTGTGGTTCTACAAGGTTCTATGGAGTAATCACTCCGTGGATGAAGCGACATGGGAGAGCGAAGGATTTCTTCGCGCCAACTACCCCAACTTTTTCACGTCGCATATCTGGTAATTTTCCACCGTCCACTCTCTCATTTTCACCATAGAATCTCGGGACGAGAATCTTTTAAGGGGGGAGGAATGTAAGGGCCTCAGTTTTTGACACATATTTGAAGTGTTCATCACCACACCACACACCTCATTTGAAGTAAGTTGATGAACACAAATGAAGAGCAAGTAACCACCATCAACATGCTCATTAGAAAACAAACTCACATATTGCAAAAGTGGTACTTCCCACATGTGATATAGAGGGGCTGGACATATGAAAACTCCTACACATTGCTAAGGATGTCCATGCCAAGTTTCACCCAAATTCAAAACCTTTTTGAGGTCATTTTGGGTATAGTTAGAAAGAGGGCAGTTTGAAACCATATTCAAATTCAATCTGTTTTTATCCCATGAATTTAAAAGTGGGAGGCATATTCTTATTCAGCACATTTTTGTGAGCTCACACACCAATTTTCACTCCATTTGGAGTTGATGTTGACATGAGCTAAGTGGGACAAATTCAAACTTTATTTGAATTCAAAACTGAACATGTGCTGAAATTCATTCAAACCAAACCCAAACTGAATTTTAATCAATTCAAATGGCTCATGGGTGAATAATTTGAATCACCATGGGTATTTTGGGGCTCACTGTTTACAACAGTGATTAGGAGTGAATTTCAGAGGTTAAAACCCCGGGTGGAACCCACATGTCAGTCACTGGTTCAAAGCAACCGACTGAGACTTTCTCCACTCGGGTCGCCGAGCCGCCGCTGCGATCTCCACCGTGGGGAGCCGCCGCGCCAGCAGCTGCTTGGCCACGCGCGGGCGTGAGGCGGTTGAGAGCCTTCTTAAGGCATCCCCCCTCCTCGGCCGAAGCTATCGCCGTTTGTTCCCCCGCAAGAACACAGCGCCGGCAAGGTCCTTCCGCTGCTTTGAACCGATCGGGAGCGCCGATCACAGCCTTCCTGTCTCCTCCAGAGCTACGGCAAGGTACTAGGAACTCTTCTCCTGCCTCCCCGTTGCTAAAACTCAGCTGAAACCGATTGATCTCGGCTATACCGAAAGATCAACTCGGTGACTTAAAACCGCCGCACCTCGGGTTCCCTTGGACAGCCCAACCGGGGCGTTGTCACGCCCGAGCCAAGGCACCCTTGGACGTGCTGGTGACCAGTGCTGATCACCCCCGAGCCACAGCCCGAGTGTTTGATCACCGGCGGCGAATTTCCAGTTTTCCCCTTTCTGTGTGCAGAACGACCTTCGGGTGCGGTTCCGTCGAATTCGTACTCTAGAAAGGATTAGAGGGCCTCAATCCGCTCTCACACAAACTAGACACGGTAACGCACAAGTTTCCTTCACAACCTTTGGCCGGAGGACCTCTGTACCCGGCGTAGTTCGAAGTTTACCGACGGCGGAACAAACGGGAGGCATCGGACGCACGGTGAGGACCTACTTTGAGCCTCCCCCGAGCTGCCTCGAGCTCTTGTCGACCTTCCCTGAGGTCCACTGATGCTTCCCAACTGGTTGCTCGAGTAATTGAGGTGCTAGGGAAGTCAGCCGACACGGCCGAAGTCTTTCCGAGGCGGCGGCTCGTCGCCGACCATGTACCGGCCGTTGTCATGACGAGCTGACCCCAGAATCCTGTTCCCCGAGTGAAAGTAGGCAGGGACGGCCAAGATCATGAAGTTTGAAGCTCCACAGAAGCTGCCGGCGAGCCCTCCGGCGAGGTCCTCCGGCGGCAGAGCGCGGGCGGCGAGAGGTTGACGAAGGGGGTGGACCCCAGCTGTCAGCAGGAGATATTTTAAATCGGGATCGGGCTGCGGCCGGGATCGGGTGTGCTGGCGTGCAAAAAACCTTGTGGGCCGCGGTGTGCTGTCGCCTCGGCGCTCAACACGCGTCCCTGCGGGCCCGGCCGATTTAAACTTTTCTTCCAATTTTCAGATTTCTTCCAAACTTCAAATCCTCATAACTTTGGCTAGAAAGCTCCAAATCAAGTGAACCAAATTTTTTTGGATTCAACTCTCTTAGCACTTTCCAGAAAATCAAGTTTCACTTCATGAAAATCCCTATTTCTCCAGAATTAATTCCTCAAAATTTAAACTGTTTGGAATTTTAACTGGAGAATCCTTTGGAGGAAAATCCTGAAATTTTGCTGGAATGTTCACCAAAATATCCCTGAACTACCATAGAAATTTCAGATCCATTTGAGCTAATTTGATCCACCTAATGGTGTGATTAGTGAAACTGTTCCAGAGAAAATAGAAAATGTTTAGAAACATTTTCAGAATTTTCTCTGAGATTGCTTAGCTCATATCTTTAGTTAGGAACCTTCAAATTCAGTGAGACCAACTCCATTAGAACCCTCTGAAAATCTAGTTTTCACAAAGTCATAGTTTGTTCCATGAAAATCCCTAGAACACACTAAGAGTGCCAATTAAGGTCAAGTACATAATTAATTGTGGAGGGCTCAAATGAGCTTTGCTGCAACTAAAATTTGACCAAGTCTGTATTTAGGTTGTAACCTAGCCCCAGTAAAAGTTTCACAGTCATTGGGTCTGTCTAGTAAGGGTTATAGACTTCACAAATTTAAATTCAATCAAATGCATTTAAATTAATACATATACTTGTATATCATGTAGTCGCTAAGGTCGAGGAGGAACCCGAAGTCCTAGACTTCGTAACTCCGGAGGAGCAGCTAGCCTACGACCAAGAGCAGCAAGGCAAGCTCCGGTTTGCATTAACCTTTTACAAGTTTTTATTGTTTTGAGCACATACTTGATTACTTTATTATTTGCATTAGAGTCTTGTTTGGAAACCCAACTGCATAGCCAAGAAAACCATGGGTTGGGTTTAGGATTGCAAACCCCGTTAGCTACTGCAATGCTAAGATAGAGTAGGATTCGGTACAAGTCGAGTAGTTGGAACTACTCGCGAGCATAGGCTAGAGGCACTCGACTCGGGTAGAGATAGTACATGATACACATGGCAAGAAAAATGAGACCGAGCGGAGAGTAAGGGCAGCAGGACTTTGGGGCCTGTGTGCTATAGCTCCGCTTGTGTCGATTGAGGACCGCACCGTGTCCGGGCCTGTTGAACAAGCTAGAACAGTACCGAAGACCTACCGGCTATTTGGGAACCGGGAAACCTATGTAACTCGGGTAGCTGGGTATTGAGGCATTGCCCGTTGTTCAGAGGGTAGGTTGAGAGTTTGAGGTGTAAATCGGCTGGCGGCACGGAGATGCGCATGCAGAGACCTCTTGCTCGGGAAGATGGGACCGGTTCAATGTTTGGCTGACGGGTGAAAGGTGGTTGCGTACGGCGTCCGTGATGGTTGTTGTAGGCAACATCAAGTACGGGCATACGTGATGGGTTATTCGGGTAACCCTGCAGCTGTAAATCGATTATAATCGCCGTCCCTCGCGGTCAGTGAGTACCACTTGTTCACTGTACCGTGACGTAGAAAGAACAGGCTAGTTACAGGTTAAAATGCTGCTGATTGAAAGATGGACTTTGCTTGTTAATGGTTTGTTGTAGTTTAGAGCTAACTAAAGTTCCTTTCAACTTTGGGCAAAGTCCATGAGAGAAATGCGTTTCTTGTTTGATTGCGGCTCTCTCATGTGCCTTAGCGTAAGATTCTCCACAACCTGCTGCTAAAACTTGAAAATAAGGTTCTACTAATTAGGCGAGTCCTTGCAAATGATTTTTACCTCATGTAACCCATCGACCCTCATGTAGAAGTTCCATGTTTAGGTGAGACGGGTCAGACTTGCTGAGCCTTCGTGCTCACTGCTTGTGTTTGAAGCTTTTGCAGGGTTCTATGAGGAAGGGACTCCCGAAGAGGAGATGGAACCCCAGGAGGGGAACCCCGTCGAGTGGGAGTCGTGCACGCCGCAGAGTTAGTGTGCGTGTGTGCTAACAAGGACACGTTCAAGGGCTGAACGTGGACTTGATGCGTAGTCTACGCCCGTGAGTGTAGACTGGACCTATTTTGATGTAAACATGTTCATAAACTCGTTTATGTAATAAAATTGCGCTTCCTCTTTGTACCTTTGATGTGTGTTATCCGGTGCTGTGCAACGCAGCACCCCTCTGCGTGATCCTGGCTCGACAAGACCGTGGGGTCGTGTCAGTCTTAGCTCAGCCGGATACAACAAAGCCCTTCGACGTGTATTGTGACGCGTCCGGTATTGGGCTCGGCTGCGTGTTGATGCAGGAAGGATGTGTGGTCGCATATGGCTCACGCCAACTTCGGAACCATGAGCAGCATTATCCGACTCATGATCTTGAGCTTGCTGCCGTGGTGTTTGCACTAAAAATGTGGAGGCACTATCTCCTGGGGAATCTGGTGCATCTCTACACCGACCACAAGAGCTTGAAATACATTTTCACCCAGAAGGAGCTGAACATTAGGCAAAGAAGGTGGTTAGAACTGATCAAAGATTATGAAATTGAGATTCATTATTACCCCGGCAAGGCGAATGTGGTTGCCGACACGCTGAGTCGGAAATCACATGTCCATCATCTCACCATTAACCGGTGGAGGAAGAAGAGCCAAGTTTATATTTGGTTCCTTATGGATCGCTGTACAACCTTGCCCTCATCCCTACTATTAGGGAGGACATCATTGCAGCTCAGAAGACTGACAAAGGCATGGAACATCTCCGGAGACGAATAGACAATGGGGAGATCAAATGTTTCCGGAAGGATGACGAGGGGACGCTATGGTTCAATGACCGCTTGTCGTACCCCGGGATGTGGAGTTGAGGAAACAGATCCTCGACGAAGCGCACTTGTCTAAGTACTCCATTCATCCGGGCAGCAACAAAATGTACCAGGATTTGAAAAAGAAATTTTGGTGGACACGGATGAAGCGGGAGGTAGCGAAGTACGTATCCGAGTGTGATACGTGTAGACGAGTGAAGGCGGATCATATGAGGAAATCAGGGCTGTTGCAACCCCTGAAAATTCCAGCATGGAAATGGGAGGATGTGAGCATTGATTTCATTGTGGGATTACCCCTAACATCCAACAAGCATGATTCCATTTGGGTGATCGTTGACCGACTAACTAAGTCGGCTCACTTCATTCCCGTGCATACACATTTCCATGCCACCAGATATGCGGAGTTATATATTGCCAGGGTTCTATGCTTGCATGGCGTACCCAAAACCATAGTCTCAGACCGAGGTGCATTGTTTGTGTCTCGCTTTTGGGAGCAGCTACACGCTGCATTGGGTACTAAGCTGATCAGAAGCTCCGCCTACCACCCTCAGACAGATGGCCAAACAGAGAGGGTGAATCAGGTTCTGGAAGACATGTTGAGAGCATGTGCCATCCACCATGGTAGGAACTGGGATGATCACCTACCATTGGCGGAATTCTCGTACAACAATGGCTATCAGGCGAGTATCAAGATGGCACCCTACGAAGCTCTCTACGATCGTAAATGCCGCACCCCATTAAATTGGTGCGAGTCCGGTGAAAGGGTCACATTCGGGGTTGATGTGGTGAGCGACGCCAAAGAGCGCGTTCGGACGATTCAAGCGAATTTGAAGGCCGCTCAATCCTGGCAGAAGAACTACGCTGATAAGAGGCGTAGACCGTTGCACTTTGACGTCGGTGAACACGTGTACCTCCGCGTGTCTCCGAGGAAGGGCGTGCACTGGTTCGGTGTGAAGGGGAAGCTCGCTCCCCGTTTCATTGGACCCTATGCTATCACCGAGAAGTGTGGACCAGCAGCGTATAGACTGGAGCTACCGGCATCCCTAGCTGGTGTCCATGATGTTTTCCATGTTTCACAACTGCGAAAATGTCTAAAGCATACAACTGCTGTTCCTACTGAAGACATCGGCGAGCTGAAACCAGATTTTATATGATGAGTATCCGGTGGAAATTATTGATGAGAAAGCTCGAACCACGCGTAGCAGAACGTTGTGGTTCTACAAAATACTCTGGAGCAACCACACCGCCGATGAAGCGACGTGGGAGAGCGAGGAAATCCTTCGCTCAAATTACCCGGAGTTCATGGCTTCCCAATGCGGGTAAGTCCCTATTACATCACTATCTCTTCTTTTGTAATCTCGGGACGAGATTCTTTTAAGGGGGGAGGGATGTAAAAGCCCAAGAAAAGGGACTTGCAAAATTTTTCTTCACCGCACAACACCACAGTTTTTGTTATGGAGATCTTAGGAAATATTGTGAAGAGCAAGTAACCTCCATCAAAAGAGTGATTAGAGGGGAAAGCCTTCATTTTCACAAAGTGGGATTCGTACACATGAACATGAGAGGTTGAGCTCACCCCTAGAACTTAAAAAGTCTTGGGAAGGTTCAGTCCAAGTTTCATGTAAATCCAACACTTTTTGAGGCACTTTTGGGAGGTAATTGAAAAAGAGGCCAATTTGAATGTAAATTCAAATTGCAGCAACTTTCATCACTCAAATTCAAAAGTTAGCTTCATATTCAAACTCAGCACATTTTTCTGAGTAAGCCCACCAATTTTCATCCTCATTGGAGTTCATCTTGTCAAGAGCTAAATGTGCAAGAATTCAAAACTGAATTTGAATTTCAGTTTAAACATGCAGCAAATTTAGCCAAACACAGTTCAAATTTGAGAATTCAAATTTAAACTAAGACTTGGTGACTAAGTCTCACTTTAAATTGTGAGTAGCTGAGGATATTTTGGCACAACAGAATTGAGAATATTTGGAAAAAGAATTTGAGGGGAGGTCCCACATGTCAGCAGACTTAACAGAGAAGTTTGCTCTGATCTTTTCTTTTTCAGTCGAAGCCGCGCGCCAGCACACGGAGGCACCGGCGCCCGATCGCCTCGGCCGGCCACCTCCTGGTTCCCTTCGCTCGCGCTGGCAGCCGGGAAACAGCTCGCCCCCTCCTCTACGTGACCCCCTCCCCACGCCACCGAGCCGTACGCGTGCTTCTCTGCAAAACAGCACAGCCCCGGCTCTGTTCGGTCACCGGCGCCGCTCCTCCGATTCTCCCCTGTACGCCGATGCCTGCTCGGCCTTTGCCCGAGCTTCCAACACAAAAAGGGAGCGCATGTGTGTGCTCTAGCTAACCACCCCACCACCTCGCGGTGTTAGCACTTCATTCGGCCACCAATCGACGATCGCAGCTGAGGACCGAGGCCCCCCAGCGGAAAACCGGGTTTGCTTTCCGTGAGCAGCATAGCACGGCCAGTTTCACCGCCGGACTTCTACACCAAAAAGGTGCGCCTTAGTCTCCAGATCGTGTAGCTGCAACCCTCCTAGACATTGATAGACCGTGCGCAGAGAATTCCTAAGAATCCCGAGAACTAGTGCAACCGGGTAGGGGTCGGTCTACCCCGAAATTCTAGCTGCACCGTCCAACCCAGCTCGGGTAAGCCTGCACACACCTTTCTTACATCCTAGCAGCCCTCCTCGACCAAGAATCAAGGAATATGGTCCAGAAATGGCTGGGTTCTGGTTGTTTTTTTCGGGCCGCCATAGAATAATAGCTCGGGTCACCGTGGAGCTCTAGGTTGCCGACCTTTTCATGGGGTTTGGTGGCCATTTCCATCACTCTCGAGCTTCCGCGGTGCTATCCGACCATCTTCCGATCGTTTGATGCATTGTAACACATTCCCGACCACGCCGGAACCCTAACCGCCGCTGTCACCATCGGGCGCCCTGTTCCGGTGAGCTACGGCCGCCGGCGACCCCCGAGCTGAGTTCAGCGTCCTGAGTTAGGGCGTGGCGGCATGCCTGGGGTCGGGGGATGGCCGGGAAGGCGGTTCCGGCAATGCTCGCCGGAGTGCGCCGCCGCGGGCCCCTGTTTGGCGCGAGGAAGGAGAAGACCTGCCAGGTGGGACCCACTGGCAGACATTTAAACAATTTGGAATTTCCAGATTGTAGTTTAAACTTTGGAGGGCCACAACTTGGGGTAGGAGAGTCCAAAAATTATGAAACAAATTTTGTTGGATTCCTCTAACAGAGTACAATCCAAATATGAAACCCAATTAGTATGAAACCTATTATTTAATTCTGGAAAATTCTTAAAACTTTTCAGCAAAAGAATTTTAGAGAGAGTTTGGTTCATCCAAAAATCCCCAAATTTTGCCAGGATGTTCTTTAGGATGTTAGTGAACCCCTGTAAAAGTTTCAGACCATTTGGAGTTGATTTGATCAGAGCAATTCAAATTTGAAGGTGCTGTATTCATTTGAATACAGAAACATTTTAAGAGAATTTCCAAAACTTGGAAATTCAGTTCTGGGTAAATCTTAGCTCCAAAAATTCTAGGAAAATTCATGCAAACTCTATGAGCTATAATTGAATTGTAGTTCCCTAAGTTGGGAATGAACAGGGCTGTTACCTCAGAATTAATTCTTCTTTGCTTATTTGCTGAAAGAATTATTCTGAACAAACCACTCAATGACAAGTGCTAAATTTTGATCCAGAGAGTTGTCTTGTGACAAGGAACTCACACAAAAATTCTCAGCTCCATTGGAGCGCTGGATCACCCCTGCTCTGTTTAACCACTTGAAGGGTTATTATAGAAGAAGGGGATAACCACTTAGCACTTAAATCATGTGCTTAGATCCAAGCCCAAACCACTAACCCCAGTTCAATTTTAAATTCTTAAACAAAGTTCCAGTTGTTAGAAACTGGTTATTAGAACTAATAGTGGAAACATTACCATAAACTCATGTGCATATTCATTAACATGTAGTATTTATTAACGTGTAGTCACTGAAGGCGAGGAGGCTCCGGAAGTTCTTGACTTCCTACTTCCGGAAGTGGAATTAACCCCTGACCAGCAGCAACAAGGCAAGCCCCGGTTTGCGTTAACCTTTTTATAAAGTTTTACTTTGTTTATATATGTAGTGTGAAGTGTATATGTGCATTAGGTGTAGGATGGATGAAAACCCCACTTGCATGACCAAAAGTCTCCATAAGAGTGAGGGTAGTGTCTAAGAACTCGCGTAGACAAGCTATGCTTAATATTTCATAGAACTTCGATACAAGTCGAGTAGTTGGACTCTACTCGCGAGATAGGCTTGGGACACACAGGATTGGTTCGACTGATGCAAGATCATTTTAGTAATGAAAATGAGACTAGGCAGGGCTAGGGCGCAGCAAGAGGGAGTCTTGTGTGCGCGGCCCTGTCCGTGTCGATTGAGGACCGATCCATGTGCGGCCCACGCTGATCAAGTTTGAACGTACCGAAGGCATATCGGATATATGGGCCCCGATAAACCGATGTAACCTAAACCTCCGGGCGTCGAGGCATAACGCACCGATTTATAGGTGTAGGCTGAGGGCAGCAAGGTGGAAATCTGCCAACGGGCATAGAGAGATGCTCCGTGTGGGGAACCTCCTGCTCGTTTCGGTGCTACCGGTTCGATGTTTGGGCTGTTGGGTGAAAGGTTGTCCCGTACGACATCGAGTGAGATGCTGTGCAGCTCCACGGATGGGCGTACGTGACGTGCTCTTTGGGTTTCCCTGCAGGTGTATATCGAGTCGATTCGCCGTCCCTCGCGGTGAAGAGTACCACATGGTCACTGAGTCGTGACGTAGGCTAATGTATGAAATATGATGATTCAATATTGCTGATTGATATAATTGTATTGCTATATGTGTGCCACCAAATATTGCTTACTAAATTTCAGATTCCTGAACTGTTAACTTGTTGCTAAAAGATGAATTAAGGGTGAACTTGGAGGCGTGTCCATTTGCTGCAATGTTACTATCCTATGTTCATTATACACCTCATGTAGAGTTTCATGCCTAGTGAGTCGGTTAAGTCTTGTTGAGCCATCGTGCTCACGGTTGCTGCTTAAGTGTTTTTCAGGTGAGGAGCTACCCACGGACTCGGAGTACGAGTCCACCGGCGAGAGTTACCCTCCGTCGGGGACCACAGCTGAGTGGGAGCCGTACACGCCACGCTGAGCTGAGGAGTGCAGCCAGTGTTGGTTGCCCTAGGGCTGGGCAACCGACTTTTGCTAGATAGGCGGGCATGAGTTGTACAGAGTAGACTTCCGCTGTGTAAAATAAATTCTAGTTTGTAACTGAAGTTGTACCTTTTTGTACAGTTCAGTTTGTTTTTCCCATGTAATATATTGTGTCCTTATGCCGTGTGCTGTCGGGTGTCGCATCGTGCGGCACCACCCTCTACGATCCTGGATGAGTGGATCCCGGTCCGACACAGCCATCTCCCGAGCCTAAACTCGCCGCTCCCCCATATTTTACCGTGCTGAACACTTTGGGAGGGTCGCCGGCGGCCGTAGCTCACCGGAAACCACCGCGCACCGGTGACAGCAAAGTTTTGAACTCCGGCGAGGTCGGGAACCCTTATTCCTCCATCACACGATCGGTTCTCGGGCTCTAGAGCATCAGTGAACGATGTAGGAGCCCGTAAGGGTCCTGGCCGTCAGTGAAACCGCCAGCAACCGGGGGCTCTACGGCGACCCGGGGTGCTTTTGCACCGGCGACTAAGAAAACAGCTAGGGCTCCCTCATTTCTTGATGTTTTTGCTCGGTTCTTTGTCAAGGAGAGGCTCTAGGAAGTAGGGAAACTATGTGCATGCTTGCTTAAGCTCTAATGGATCGTGTGCCACGAATTTCCAGTTAGACCGAGCACTACCCATCGGTGCACAGTTTGGGGAAACGGTGAAATTCTCGCCACCGGTTCTAGCAATCGCTAAACGGCCTCCGCCTAGACGATCAGGACATGTCCATGCACCTTTCGTGGACAGCAAGTTGGGGCAGAGGGTGACCGAGGCGCTCTGTCCACGGTGGCCCGACTTCGGTTCCCGCCGATGGCTTCGGTTCTTGGCGCGGATCCTCGGATTAGGGCCAACAATCACCTCAAGCGTCGAAGCTGAGTGGGGGACTACCTTGTACTCACGTCGGCGCTCCTCCTTCGCGTTGGCAACTCAGGCAAGGAGGGATCAGTACTGGTTGGGGATCGAAAATGGCCGAGACCGCACCGGCGGCTCGCGTTCGCGCGGTGGAGCAGGGCAGAGGCCGAAGCACAAGCTGTAAGTGGCGAAATGCTTCTGTGGCACTCGGGGTGAGCTGATCAAGATGAGCAGCGGCGAGGAGACCCTGAGGTGGCGCGGTGGAAGCCTCGGGCGCGAGTAAACGTCGAGTGCTGGCGCACTGTGATCGCCCGGGGAGAAAACAGTCGGTTGAGTTGCTTTGTGTGGCTGACAATTGGGTCCCACCTCCCCCCTTTGATTAGTCAAATTTTTCTGATATTTTCCATCCAGCAACTCAACATTAAGGGCCTTACTTGACCCCAAAGTTAAGGTTTGAATTTGCTGAATTCAAATGGTTTGAATTCTGGTGTGGAATTTGAATTGGGTTTGATCATTTGAATTTTGAAAAGGAGTTTGAATTCTCCACTTTGTATTGTCCCAAAGTCATAGAAAACCAGCTCCAAATGTTCCAATCTTTGGCATGGCTGCTTATTCAAAGGTGGAGATCACATTTGTGAAACCCGATTTTCAAATTAGGGAAATAGAATTTGAAACTGAATTTGAAATTCAGATTAGAGGGCTTTTCCTTTTAATCCCAAACAAATTTGAAACTCCTCCAACTGAGCTGAAATTTGGAAGGGTAAATATTTGAAATATGAAGACCCAAGTTGTGAATTTAGATCTCCATATTTGGAAGTTTTGGGGAGCTTGGATCCTCACTTTGAACTTACATCGTTATAATTCAAAGTTTTAATTCCCCTCATTTTTCTTAAGTGCACATGAGCTGAATTTTTCTTGCTACCACTTTTGGGGATTTTACATCCCTCCCCCCTTAAAAGAATCTCGTCCCGAGATTCCAAAGGAAAAGTAAAGTGGGGAAAACTTTACCGGGTATATGACGACAGCAAGTCCGGATATTATGTTCGCAGGTAATCCTCGCCTTCCCATGTCGCCTCATCAGCGGTATGGTTACTCCACAAGACCTTGTAGAATCTTAAGGTCCGGTTTCTTGTGGCGTGAGTCTTTTCATCGATAATCCGGATTGGATACTCCGTGTACGTGAGGTCCGGTTGAAGAACTTCTATGTCTTCAGTGCGGATTTCAGCGGTGGGTTTGAGGCACTTTCGCAGGTGAGATGTAGAAGACATTATGAATTCCTGCGAGTGACGCCGGTAACTCCAAGCGATATGCCACGGGTCTGCATCTTTCAATGGCGGTGAACAGACCAATGAACCGCGGCACAAGTTTACCCTTCACTCCGAAACGATGAACTCCCTTCATCGGAGACACACGGACATAAACCTGGTCCCCGATGTCGAAGTGGAGAGGGCGGCGTCTTTTACCCGCATAGCTTTTCTGACGAGATTGAGCAGCCTTGAGATTGGCTTGTATTACTCACACTCATTCTTCAGCTTCATTTACAAGTTCAATGCCGTATATAACTCGCTCGCCGGACTCGCACCAGTTGAGAGGTGTGCGGCGTTTCTGGCCGTAGAGAGCTTCATACGGCGCCATCTTAATGCTAGCTTGATAGCCATTATTGTAAGAGAACTCCGCCAACGGCAAATGATCATCCCAATTCTTGCCGTGGTGGATGGCACAAGCGCGTAGCATGTCTTCCAGCACTTGATTCACCCGTTCAGTTTGACCATCCGTCTGCGGGTGATACGCGGAGCTTCGGATCAGTTTGGTCCCCAATGACGCGTGCAGCTGTTCCCAAAACCGAGAGACGAACAGCGCACCGCGATCTGAAATAATGGAGCGGGGAACACCATGCAAGCACAAGATCTTTGCAATGTACAGCTCCGCATATTGCTTGGCCACGTACTTTGTATGTACGGGGATAAAATGAGCCGACTTGGTTAGTCGATCGACTATCACCCAAATCGAGTCATGCTTGTGAGACGTGAGAGGTAATCCGACTATGAAGTCCATGCTGATATCCTCCAACTTCCACGCCAGAATGTTCAATGGTTGCAGCTGTCCGGCTTTACGCATATGGTCAGCTTTCACCCGCCGACACGTATCACATTCGGATACGTACTTTGCGATTTCTCTTTTCATCCGTGTCCACCAAAACCTTGTTTTCAGATCTTGGTACATCTTATTGCTGCCCGGATGAATGGAATACTTGGACAAATGAGCTTCATCCATGATTTTCTTCCGAAGCTTCATGTCACAGGGTACCACTATACGGTTTTTAAACCATATAGTGTCGTGTTCATCTCCTCGGAAGCATTTCATTTCGCCGTTCTCCATCCTTCTCCGAATGTGCGACATTCCCATGTCTTTCTTATGAGCTTCCATAATCTCCTCTCGTATTGTAGGGACGAGAGCAAGATTATATAATGCCCCATATGGAACCAAGTACAGACTCGGCTCCTCCTCTTCAAGTGGGCTGATGGACAGATTGTTGACATGGGATTTGCGGCTTAAGGCATCGGCAACCACGTTTGCCTTTCCGGGATGGTAGTGAATCTTGACTCATAGTCTTTGATCAGTTCTAGACATCTCTGTTGCCGCATATTGACACGACCCCACGGTCTTGTCGAGCCAGGATCACGCTGAGGGGTGCTGCGTTGCACAACACCGGATAACACACGTCAAAGGTACAAAGCGGAAGCGAAATTTTTATTACATAAACAGGTTTATGAACATGTTTACATCAAAATAAGTTTAGTCTACACTCGCGGGCATAGAATACGCATCAAGTCCACGTTCAGCCCTCGAACGTGTCCTTGCTAGCACACACGCACACTAACTCTGCGGCGTGCACGACTCCCACTCGACGGGGTTCCCCTCCTGGGGTTCCGTCTCCTCTTCGGGAGTCCCTTCCTCATAGAACCCTGCAAAAGCTTCAAACACAAGCAGCGAGCACGAAGGCTCAGCAAGTCTGACCCGTCTCACCTAAACATGGAACTTCTACATGAGGGGTAATGGGTTACATGAGGTAAAAACCATTTGTAAGGACTCGCCTGATTAGTAGAACCTTACTTTCAAGTTTTAGCAGCAGGTTGTGGAGGACCTTACGCTAAGGTACATGAGAGAGCCGCAATCAAACAAGAAACGCATTTCTCTCATGTACTTTTCCCAAAGTTGAAAAGAACTTTAGTTAGCTTTAAACTACAACAAACCATTAACAAGCAAAGTCCATCTTTCAATCAGCAGCATTTTAACATGTAACTAGCCTGTTCTTTCTACGTCACGGTACAGTGAACAAGTGGTACTCACTGACCGTGAGGGACGGCGATTATAATCGATTTACACCTGCAGGGTTACCCAAACAACCCGTCACGTATGCCCGTACTCGATGTTGCCTACAGCAACCATCACGGACGCCGTACGCAACCACCTTTCGCCCGTCAGCCAAATATTGAACCGGTCCCATCGTCCCGAGCAAGAGGTCTCTGCACGCGCATCTCCGTGCCGCCAGCCGATTTACACCTCAAGCTCTCAACGTACCCTCTGAACGATGGGCAATGCCTCAATACCCAGCTACCCAAGTTACATCAGTTTCCCGGTTCCCATATAGCCGGTAGGTCTTCGGTACTGTTCTAGCTTGTTCAACAGGCCCGCACATGGCTCGGTCCTCAATCGACACAAGCGGAGCTACAGCACACAGGCCCCAAAGTCCTGCTGCCCTTACCCTCCGCTTGGTCTCATTTTCTTGCCATGTGTTTCATGTGCTATCACTACCCGAGTCGAGTGCCTCTAGCCTATGCTCGCGAGTAGTTCCAACTACTCGACTTGTACCGAATCCTACCCTATCTTAGCATTGCAGTGGCTAACGGGGTCTGTCATCCTAAACCCAACCCATGGTTTTCTTGGCTATGTACTTGGGTTTCCAAACAAGACTCTAATGCAAGGAACAATAGTATTCAAGTGTGTGCTCAAAACAATAAAAATTTGTAAAAAGGTTAATGCAAACCGGAGCTTGCCTTGCTGCTCTTGGTCGTAGGCTAGCTGTTCCTCCGGAGTAACGAAGTCTAGGACTTCGGGTTCCTCCTCGACCTTAGCGACTACATGATAAGAGAGGTACATGTATTAATTTGAATGCATTTGTATTAAGTCCCACTAGACAGACTCAATTACTGTGAAACTTTTACTGTGGCTTGGTTACAACCTAAACAGAGACTTGGTCAAGTTTTAGTTGCAGCAAAGCTCATTTGAGCCCTCCACAATTAATTATGTCCTTGACCTTAATTGGAACTCTTAGGGTGCTCTAAGGATTTTCATGAAACTGTAAAATCCCCAAAAGTGGTAGCAAGAAAATTCTGCTCATGTGCACTTATGAAAAATGAGGAGAATTAAAACTTTGAATTATAATGGGGTAAGTTCAAAGTGAGGGTTTAGACTTCCCAAAACTTCCAAACATGGGGATCTAAATGCACAGCTTGGATCTTCATAGTCCAAATATTCACCCTTCCAAATTTTAGCTCATTTGGAGGAGTTTCAATATTTGTTTGGGATTAAAAGGAAGATCCCTCTAATCTGAATTTCAAATTCAGTTTCAAATTCCAATTCCCTCAGTTTGAAAATTGGGTTTCACAAATGTGTTCTCCATCTTTGAATGAGCAGCCATGCCGAAAATTGGAAATTTTGGAACTGGTTTGCTATATTTTTGAGGCAATACAAAGTGGAGAATTCAAACTCATTTTCAAATTCAAATGATCAAACCACATTCAAATTCTACACCAGAATTCAAACCATTTGAATTCTGCAAATTCAAATTTAACTTTGGGATGAAGTATAGCCTTAATTGTTGCGTAGCTGGGGGAGAAATATCAGTGGAAATTGAATAAAAATTTGAGGTGGTGGGACCCACATGTCAGCCACACAGTTTCCTTTTTCATCTCTGTTTTCCCTTCGGTTGATCACCGAGCTGCCACCGAGCTGTGCTTCCCTCCACAGAGCAGCTTGCAGAGACTTGCTCCCGAAGGCAGAATTTGGGGCGTGGTGATTGCTATCCAAAGCAGCTGCCAAAACCAATTTCTATTCCCTGCCTCCAACCGGTTTCCTCAGGTGCTCGAGCGTCCAGCGAAGGAAAAAACAGTGCGCCCCCTCTCTGTGCTCGTGGTTAAGCAGCCCTCCAGCCCCTCCTAGCACCGGTTGAGCCACCCAGGAGCTGCGCCGGCGCCTCCTCAACGTGTTCCACAGCTCCTGAGCTCATCCCCGAGCTCCCCTCGCAGTGCCCGAGCCGTTCTTCACCTGGAGAACACAGAGCACGTCGCCCCTCACTGCTCCTCACGTTCCGGCCGCTCCAACGCCTCTCCTGCATGTCCAGCACCTCCCTAAGGTGCGCCAAGGTGTGTAGATCATGCTACCGCAGTCCCCTTGCCCTTCCCCATCACTGTCTCGCTGGAATTTGGATTTTGGCGCCGGTACACGTGAAGAACAGCCCCAATCCAAAACTGTAAATTCGACCAACGTGGTTGATCATCGGTTCTACAATTCAAGCCACAGAAACTAGTGATCCTAGCGCCCTCCCACGCCAAAGCACGCATCAAACCGTCCAACACAGGCCCCGGGCGACGAGAAATCGCCGGCGGCGGCAAAAACGGGTCGGTCCTCCGGTGAACCCTATGTTCCGGCCATTTGCTGCAAGGTTTAGCCTGCGTTCCATGTTCTCCGATCATTGGTGATGCTTTAGGGCAAGGTAGCTCGCCGGGAGAAGCTTCGGACGCGCCAGAACGCGTTGATGCCGAGCTCCCGAGCCGCCCCACCGGTGCCGGCCTGTTTTCGGCCGTTTTCATGCGTGGAAACCTTGCCCGGCAGCTGCGCCATGTTCCCAGGAGCATGTAGGGCGAAACCGGAGCTAATTTGGTGGAGAAATGAGGGAGAACGAGCCATGCCACGATTTGAGCTGGTGTGCACGCGCGCCTCTGGGGGAGGTCGAAGAAGGACCTGACCAGTGGGCCCCCCTGTTAAGTCTCTGTGTAGATTTTAAACAGAGAGCTATCACAGTTTGAAAAATTCATAACTTTGTGTAGACAGCTCCAAAAAGGGTGAGACAAATTTTGTCTGAATCCTTAGGAGGAGTACTTTACAGAGGAACAAATTGCATGCTATGAAAATGCCCAGGAATTTCTGTAGAATTGTTTTTATTAAATCCTTTAGGGATTTATTACAGGAGCAATTCTTTATGAAATATTCCCAAATTTTGGCAGACAGTCCTTTTCATAGTGCCTGACCTCCAGTAAAACTTTTAGGATTTTTGGATCTTATTTGGGGCTTAATCAGTAGGTTATCTCAGGATTAAATAAATTAGCTAAAAATCATAGAATTGATTTCCAGAAAATGGTTCAACCTTCATACCTCCATAACTTTCTGTAGGGATGTCCAAAATTTGTAAAACAAATTTTGTTGGACTTCTCTCAGTCAGTACTTTGCAGAGATGCAAAGAAATTGATTTGATGATCTCTGGATATTTCTCCAAGATTCCTCAAGATTAAATCTTTGGGAATTTAGTCCAGAATATCTCTGTTATGGAATTTCTTCAACTTTGGCCAGGAAGTTCCTCATGATATTACTGATCTCCAGTAAAAATCTTAGCTTCATTGAAGTTCGTTTGCTAGGTCAAATTACCTTCCCAAGTTCAGCCTGTATTTGGAAATTCAAATTTAAACAGAAACTTTTCAGAACTCTGTCCATCTTCAAAAATTCATATCTCTCTGATGGTAGCTCCAAAAATGGTGAAACAAATTTTGTTAGAACCATGGAGACTGACCCTAATCAGATCTTCCACTATTAGCTATGTCAAAGCTCCTGAATTGGGCTCAAAATTCAGAGAAGCATTGTACTTGTAGGAATTTTAAAGACTACATTGTGCAATGACATGTCTCCAAATTTGGCTCAAATCATCCTTAGAGTCTAGTATCTACTGTAAAAATTCCAAAACCAATTAAGGATCCTAAATAGCAATAGCTATGAATAGTAGTTTAATTCTTATAAATCCTTAATACTTACACATGTATTTTATTACATTTCATAATAGTGACCAAAGTTGAGGACGCACCGGAGCCCTTGGACGTCCTGCCACCTGAAGTTGACTTCCCATCTAACTTGTAACCAGGCAAGCCCCGGTTTGCACTTAAGTACCTTTTATAAAATTCTTTATTTGTATCACTTATGTCTAGGGTGAATGTTTGCATTAGAGTTAAGGTGTTTGAAACCCCACTTGCATAACATTTTAAATCCTATGAAGGGTTGGGTAGATTACAAAGCCGACGAGTAGACAAGGCCCCGCTAATATGCTTAGGACCTCGGTAGAAGTCGAGTAGTTGGAATCTACTCGCGAGGTAAGGTTTATCACACGGTTTGGTAAGAATAGAAAATGGCTTAAGAGTGGTGAAAATGAGACCCAGCAGGGGGGATAGGAAGCATCGAGCGGAGGTCTCACGTGCGTAGCCCTGTTGGTGTTGATTGAGGACCGAGTCGTGTGCGGGCCTGCTGAACAAGTATCGAACAGTACCGGATGGCATACTGACATAAGCAGGAAACCGATATAAATGGTTAACCTGGGTGCCGAGGCTTACCCAACCGTAAATAGGAGTGGGTTGAGGGTAGCAAGGTGTAAATCTGCCGGTGGGCACAGTCACGCTCCACGCGGGGACCTCCTGCCCGTTACGGATGGACCGGTTCGGTGTTTGGGTTGCCTTTGAAAGGTGGTTGCATACAACAGAGTAGGAAGGGGTGTGGAATCACGCTTCTGAAAGTGGGTGTATGCAACGCGTTGTCCGGGTGTCTCCTGATTGCAATCACCGTCCCTCGCGGTTATTTGAGTACCGCTTGTTCACTGTTTCGTGACGTAGTAAGAAGTGAAGTAAGCCAGTTGAATGATAATATGCTGTGATGATATATTAATGTTTTGGAAACCATGTATGCTGTAGATGTAGAGCTAATTAAGTTTACTTTCCGCTTTGGGCATCACCACATCGGAGGAAAGCGTTTCTTGTTTGATTGTGGACTTCCGTTGTGAGGGCTGCCTAAGGCACATGAATTTGACGCTATAAAACTGAAAGTAAGGATCAACTTATAGGCGTGTCTTTGTCGCAAATTCCTTTTCCTATAATACACCTCCTTGCATGTAGAGTTCCATGCCTAGGTCAGACGGTTAAGCCTTGCTGAGCCATTGTGCTCACGGTTGCAATATTTGAGCTGTATGCAGGTGAGAGCTATGAGGAGGGTTCCGAGGATGAGGCGATGCCCCCGTCAGGGTACACGGCCGAGATGGAGCCCTGCACGCTGCCGTGATTTCTCCGGTTCCATGCTGCTAGCGTGTAGCGTCCCCGGGCTGGACGGCTGCACTTTTGCATAGTTAGGATGAGAGGCTACTAATGTACATTACTTCCGCTGTCTAGTTATATTTTGTAAAAGACTTCCGCTGTTTTATATCAAATAAAAGTTTGTATTTTGTTCTTTATTCTTTTCGTGTGTGCTGTTGGGTGCCGCATCGTACGGCACCACCCTATGCGATCCTGGAGTGGGTGAACCACGGGGTGGTCCCTACAGTCGTGGTATCAGAGCCGCATTGGGAATAGCACGCTCGAAAAGAGCTTATTTTGAAAACTTAGAAGTAGTCGAGTGAGGATTAGTCATTAAGCCCACATAAGGTCTATGATAGTACTAGTTATGATGGTGGAAAGCTAACATATTTGTTATACATTCTGTAACGAGGCTCCGACATCAGGTATGAGGTAAGGTATGCCACCGCAGGCGGATCAATTGCGGTAACTCGCCATACGAGTAATAGTATGGAATGATATACCGTGGCTTGGCACGGTAGTGAATATGAGTCTCTGGACCTCTCTATGGTTCTGAGAGCATATGAAAACGCTGATCTCCAGCGTGCTTTAGGCAAAAGTGAGAATACCCCATTGTGTGGTAAGCAACACGATAGTATGCAACTCTTGAACGTTCAATGTTCAAAGGGCCATACGCAGCGCTTGCCATCGGCGTGCCTCAACAGTCATGAGGCAGTAGGTGGTATCCGTTGGGTTGATAAAATTCCCAACCGTGACGACCCGTTCACGCTCTACTCGGGTTCCCCGTCGTGTGGTGTGAAAACACGACCATGTACCTTGAGACGTGGCTTGACTCAAGGACGATCCGTATGTCAATGAAACGGACCGTATGTTTTTACTATGATATGGAACTGCCTGCAATGTTAAAACCTTTGTGTGCATCATTATTGTGTGTTTTTCTGCAGGTACACTAACCACGTTAGTGCATGACGTGTAGAAACCGTTTGTGAGTGACGACTTTAGTTCCACCATTTGACACGTATATGCCGGAATACCAGTTTAGGATTTTTCTTTGCTGAGGAAACGTAGTACCGACTGCATAAAAGTTTATTTTCAATGAAAAGAGTCAAAATGAAGTTTAGGATTTCATTTAGCGGTTAGTAAACTCCTATATTGAACTAAGAGTCAATTGGGAGTATAGATTCAATCTCAAAAGCTTAAGAACAATCTCCCCTGTTTTTGGCAGAAATTTTTCTGAACTTGAACAGGGCATAACTTAAGATTGGTTGAACCAATGGAGGTGTGGGATACCATTCTGGAAAGGTTTAGTAGTCCTCTACAACTTTTCTGTAGAGCTCCAGAACAAAATCTCCCTCCAAATGGATGAAAATCTCAGATGAGTAGGTACTGTCCAGAAACAGGGCAGACCAAATGCTCTATGGAATTTTGTGTATTTCAACCAAAACACTTAGTTTCACCGTTTGACGTCCAGTGGCTGTTGTAAAACAGCGATTTAGAGTCGAAGGGTTTATGCATTTGACATATCACTTCGAGTTAGTACATGTTTGGGTCCAATACAATAGCGAGGAATTACGCATGCTAACACACTTAACATCCCGTGGTGACCCCGATGGTCGAAATGAACTTTTAACCCATAAAGTTCAATACATTGGAACTCGATCGTATGACACGGTCCAGGGATGTATATGGTGCATAAAGTTTATACTTTATCCATATGTGTGATTGTTATGCGCATTGTTTATCCCATTCTCTCATTACTATTGTATAGACTGGATGAGCTAAACCCACATGTGCTGATCATTTGAATGATCTGAATGCAGAATGGTGCGGACACGCTCAACGCAAGAGGAGGGAGGTCCGAGTCAGGTTCGTGGTGATGAGTCTCCACCTCCGGAGCAAACCACGACGCAGCAGCAACCACCTCCTCCACCGCCAGAACTTCCAAGGAATCTTGCGGAGGTTCTCGGCGCAGTGCTCGGCTCGCGTGACGAGCAAACCGAGCTGCTGCGGATGTTGGTGCAGCAGAATGCGTCCCATCAGGGAGGACGCCAAGACAATGGGCAACGCCAGCCCCAACAAACTTCATATTCAGAATTCATGGCGACCCATCCACCGGTCTTCACGGAGGCCGAAGAACATTTGGAGGCGGACAGCTTTATCCGCACTCTGGAGGCAAAGTTAGGGCTGCTACGATGCACCGAACATCAGAAGGCGCTGTACGCAGCGCAACAACTTGAAGGAGAAGCCGGTACCTGGTGGGCGAACTACACCGCCTCCTTACCGGCTGGCCATGCCGTCACATGGACGGAGTTCCGGGAGGCGTTCCGCGCCTATCACATACCTCCCGGTGTGATGGAAATGAAGCTCCAGGAGTTCCTGGCGCTACGACAAGGCGAGAGGAGTGCTCATGAGTACTCCAGGTTATTCAACCGGCTGGCGCAGTATGCACCAGGATTTGTGGGCACTGAAGACAACAAGCGCAATGCGTTCTTCCGGGGCCTGAACTCCAAGATGAAGGTCCATCTCGCCCAGAGCAATCGCGGCACATTCAACGACCTAGTTAATGCCGCGATTCTACAGGAGAATGCTCAGCGCGAGCTCGGTTCTGACAAGAGGAAACGCAGCACGCTGACGAGCAGCAGTGGTGGAACGCCACAGAAATACCGCGTGGTATATCGTTCACCATCCGGTCAGAGACGGCAGCCACCGGCGATACCGCCTCAGTTTCGCGGTCGGCAATATAATGCGCCGGGCTTTCGACCGACGTATCCACAAAAGCAACAGCAGCAGCAAACGATGGTCCCGCGTGCGCCCCAGTTTCAACAGCGTGCACCGGGATTCCGTGCTCAAGTCGGCGGGACCCCGACACCTTACACGTGCTATACGTGTGGCCGTGTCGGGCATATTTCAAGGGACTGCCCCGAGCCGCGACAGGGCAGGGGTGCAGCACCATATCAGGGTACTAATCAGCCCCGCAATCAGCCCAAGAAACCAGCACCAAAACCCGACAACGTCCACCACTTAGCTATCGAAGACGTACCGGAAGGCGAACCTGTTCTCGCCGGTACATTCTCTTACCTGGATCATCCCGTAGTCATACTTTTTGACTCCGGTGCCACCCATAATTTCATAAGTCAGTCTTATGTTATTAAATATCAACTGCCTATCATTCCCACAAATAATTCATATTTGATATGTTCTCCGGGTGGGAAAATAACAGCTGATAGAATGGTCTATAGAGCACCATTACAGTTGGGTGGGAATCTATATCCGACTTCTCTAATCATGTTAGAGAGTCAAAAACTTGATGTCATTTTAGGAATGTCATGGCTACATCACCATGGTGCTGTTCTTGACATCATTCCACGTGTGGTTCATTTAAACTCTCCACTTCATGAACCACATGTTCTTATTCTTGACCGTTTGGTTCAAGAAACCCCAGCCACATATAACACGGAAGCCAGGAAACTTGAGGATATTCGTGTGGTCCGTGAATACCCGGATGTCTTTCCGGATGATCTTCCGGACATGCCACCCGAAAGAGATGTCGAGTTCAAGATTGAACTCGTACCTGGGACTACACCAATCTCACGGAGACCATATAAGATGACTCCGAATGAGCTGGTTGAACTAAAGGAGCAGCTCAACGATTTGATGAAGAAGGGTTTCATTCGACCGAGTTCCTCGCCATGGGGATGCTCGGTGCTGTTTGTGAAGAAGAAGGATGAAACCTTGAGGTTGTGTGTGCACTACCGACCTCTCAACGCCGTCACCATCAAGAATAAATATCCACTGCCCCGCATCGATATTCTCTTCGATCAACTTGTGGGTGCGAGTGTATTTTCCAAGATGGATCTTCGCTCCGGATATCATCAAATCAAGATCCGAGCGGAGGATATCCCAAAGACGGCCTTCTCGACGAGATATGGGTTGTATGAATACCTCGTCATGTCCTTTGGTCTCACCAACGCCCCGGCACACTTCATGTATCTCATGAACTCAGTGTTCATGCCGGAGTTGGACAAGTTTGTGGTGGTGTTCATAGACGACATCTTGGTTTACTCCAATACTGAAGAAGAACATGCCAAACACTTGCATATCGTACTTCAGCGATTAAGAGACCATAAGCTTTATGCTAAGTTCAGCAAGTGCGAGTTTTGGATCAGCCAAGTGCCATTCCTTGGTCACATTATTTCTGCAGAAGGCATTGTAGTTGATCCAAGCAAAATTGAACAAGTGCTGAAATGGAAGTCCCCCACATCAGTTCATGAAGTCAGGAGTTTCCTCGGGTTAGCAGGATATTATCGGAGATTCATACCAAATTTCTCCAAGCTTGCTAAGCCGATGACTGAACTGTTGAAAAAGGGGATCAAATATGTTTGGAGCTCAGCTTGTGAAGAAGATTTCCAATCATTAGTGAAGCATCTTACAACAGCCCCGGTGTTAGCTCAACCGGATACAACCAAGCCCTTTGACGTATATTGTGATGCGTCTGGCATCGGGCTTGGCTGTGTATTGATGCAAGGAGGAAGAGTGGTCGCCTATGGCTCACGTCAACTTCGTAACCACGTGCAGCACTATCCGACTCATGATCTTGAGCTCGCTGCTGTGGTATTGGCCTTGAAGATGTGGAGGCACTATTTGCTTGGGAACTTAGTGCACCTCTACACCGACCACAAAAGTCTGAAATATATATTCACTCAAAAGGAGTTGAATATGCGGCAACGGAGATGGCTAGAACTGATCAAAGACTATGAGATCGAGATTCACTACCATCCCGGGAAGGCAAACGTGGTTGCTGATTCCTTAAGACGCAAATCCCATGTCAACAGTCTGTCCATCACCCCACTTGAAGAGGAGGAGCCGAGTCTGTACTTGGTTCCATATGGGGCATTGTATAATCTTGCTCTCGTCCCTACAATACGAGAGGAGATTATGGAAGCGCAGAAGAAAGACGTGGGAATGTCGCACATTCGGAGAAGGATGAAGAATGGCGAAATGAAATGCTTCCGAAGAGATGATAACGGTACACTATGGTTTAAAGACCGTATAGTGGTACCCCGCGACATGAAGCTTCGGAGAAAAATATTGGACGAAGCTCATTTGTCCAAGTATTCTATTCATCCGGGCAGCAACAAGATGTACCAAGATATGAAAACAAGGTTTTGGTGGACGCGGATGAAAAGAGAAATCGCAAAGTACGTATCCGAATGTGATACGTGTCGGCGGGTGAAAGCCGACCATATGCGTAAAGCCAGACAGCTGCAACCTTTGAACATTCCGGCGTGGAAGTGGGAGGATATCAGCATGGACTTCATAGTCGGATTACCTCTCACGTCTCACAAACATGACTCGATTTGGGTGATAATCGATCGACTAACCAAGTCGGCTCATTTCATTCCCGTACATACCAGTTACGTGGCCAAGCAATATGCGGAGCTTTATATTGCAAGAATCTTATTCTTGCACGGTGTTCCCAGCTCCATTATTTCAGATCGCGGTGCGCTGTTTGTCTCTCGGTTTTGGGAACAGCTGCACGCATCATTGGGGACCAAACTGATCCGAAGCTCCGCGTATCACCCGCAGACAGATGGTCAAACTGAACGGGTGAATCAAGTTCTTGAAGACATGCTACGCGCTTGTGCCATTCACCACGGCAAGAATTGGGACGATCATTTGCCGTTGGCGGAGTTTTCTTACAACAATGGCTATCAAGCTAGCATCAAGATGGCGCCGTATGAAGCTCTCTACGGCCAGAAATGTCGCACACCTCTCAACTGGTGCGAGTCCGGCGAGCGAGTCATCTACGGCATTGAACTGGTGAATGAAGCTGAAGAACGAGTGCGAGTGATACAAGACAACCTCAAGGCTGCTCAATCTCGTCAGAAAAGCAATGCGGATAAAAGACGCCGTCCTCTCCACTTCAACATCGGGGACCATGTGTATGTCCGTGTGTCTCTGATGAAAGGAGTTCACCGTTTCGGAGTGAAGGGTAAACTTGCGCCGCGGTTCATTGGTCCATTCACCGTTATTGAAAAATGCGGACCCGTGGCCTATCACCTAGATTTACCGGCGTCGCTCGCAGGCATTCACAACGTCTTCCACATCTCTCAGCTGAGGAAATGCCTCAAACCCTCAGCTGAAATCCGCACTGAAGACATAGAAGTTCTTCAACCGGACCTCACGTACACGGAGTATCCAATCCGGATCATAGATGAAAAGACTCGTGCCACAAGAAACAGGACCTTATGGTTCTACAAGGTCTTGTGGAGTAACCATACCGCTGATGAGGCGACATGGGAAATCGAGGATTATCTACGAGCGTATTATCCGGACTTGCTATCATCATATACCCGGTAAGGTTTTCCCCACTTTACTTTTCCTTTGGAATCTCGGGACGAGATTCTTTTTAAGGGGGGAGGGATGTAAAATCCCCAAAAGTGGTAGCAAGAAAATTCTGCTCATGTGCACTTATGAAAAATGAGGAGAATTAAAACTTTGAATTATAATGGGGTAAGTTCAAAGTGAGGGTTTAGACTTCCCAAAACTTCCAAACATGGGGATCTAAATGCAAAGCTTGGATCTTCATAGTCTAAATATTCACCCTTCCAAATTTCAGCTCATTTGGAGGAGTTTCAATATTTGTTTGGGATTAAAAGGAAGATCCCTCTAATTTGAATTTCAAATTCAGTTTCAAATTCCAATTCCCTCAGTTTGAAAATTAGGTTTCACAAATGTGTTCTCCATCTTTGAATGAGCAGCCATGCCGAAAATTGGAAATTTTGGAACTGGTTTGCTATATTTTTGAGGCAATACAAAGTGGAGAATTCAAACTCATTTTCAAATTCAAATGATCAAACCACATTCAAATTCTACACCAGAATTCAAACCATTTGAATTCTGCAAATTCAAATTTAACTTTGGGATGAAGTATAGCCTTAATTGTTGCGTAACTGGGGGAGAAATATCAGTGGAAATTGAATAAAAATTTGAGGTGGTGGGACCCACATGTCAGCCACACAGTTTCCTTTTTCATCTCTGTTTTCCCTTCGGTTGATCACCGAGCTGCCACCGAGCTG
Source organism: Neostapfia colusana (assembly GCA_030760725.1). Lineage (NCBI taxonomy): Eukaryota > Viridiplantae > Streptophyta > Magnoliopsida > Poales > Poaceae > Neostapfia > Neostapfia colusana. Next base: position 66,781,213 of record JASWHV010000012.1, on the reverse strand, counting down.
TGCTTCCCTCCACAGAGCAGCTTGCAGAGACTTGCTCCCGAAGGCAGAATTTGGGGCGTGGTGATTGCTATCCAAAGCAGCTGCCCAAACCAATTTCTATTCCCTGCCTCCAACCGGTTTCCTCAGGTGCTCGAGCGTCCAGCGAAGGAAAAAACAGTGCGCCCCCTCTCTGTGCTCGTGGTTAAGCAGCCCTCCAGCCCCTCCTAGCACCGGTTGAGCCACCCAGGAGCTGCGCCGGCGCCTCCTCAACGTGTTCCACAGCTCCTGAGCTCATCCCCGAGCTCCCCTCGCAGTGCCCGAGCCGTTCTTCACCTGGAGAACACAGAGCACGTCGCCCCTCACTGCTCCTCATGTTCCGGCCGCTCCAACGCCTCTCCTGCATGTACAGAACCTCCCTAAGGTGTGCCAAGGTGTGTAGATCATGCCACCGCAGTCCCCTTGCCCTTCCCCATCACTGTCTCGCTGGAATTTGGATTTTGGCGCCGGTACACGTGAAGAACAGCCCCAATCCAAAACTGTAAATTCGACCAACGTGGTTGATCATCGGTTCTACAATTCAAGCCACAGAAACTAGTGATCCTAGCACCCTCCCACGCCAAAGCACGCATCAAACCATCCACCACAGGCCCCGGGCGACGAGAAATCGCCGGCGGCGGCAAAAACGGGTCGGTCCTCCGGTGAACCCTTTGTTCCGGCCATTTGCTGCAAGGTTTAGCCTGCGTTCCATGTTCTCCGATCATTGGTGATGCTTTAGGGCAAGGTAGCTCGCCGGGAGAAGCTTCGGACGCGCCAGAACGCGTTGATGCCGAGCTCCCGAGCCGCCCCACCGGCGCCGGCCTGTTTTCGGCCGTTTTCATGCGTGGAAACCTTGCCCGGCAGCTGCGCCATGTTCCCAGGAGCATGTAGGGCGAAACCGGAGCTAATTTGGTGGAGAAATGAGGGAGAACGAGCCATGCCACGATTTGAGCTGGTGTGCACGCGCGCCTCTGGGGGGAGGTCGAAGAAGGACCTGACCAGTGGGCCCCCCTGTTAAGTCTCTGTGTAGATTTTAAACAGAGAGCTATCACAGTTTGAAAAATTCATAACTTTGTGTAGACAGCTCCAAAACGGGTGAGACAAATTTTGTCTGAATCCTTAGGAGGAGTACTTTACAGAGGAACAAATTGCATGCTATGAAAATGCCCAGGAATTTCTGTAGAATTGTTTTTATTAAATCTTTTAGGGATTTATTACAGGAGCAATTCTTTATGAAATATTCCCAAATTTGGGCAGACAGTCCTTTTCATAGTGCCTGACCTCCAGTAAAACTTTTAGGATTTTTGGATCTTATTTGGGGCTTAATCAGTAGGTTATCTCAGGATTAAATAAATTAGCTAAAAATCATAGAATTGATTTTCAGAAAATGGTTCAACCTTCATACCTCCATAACTTTCTGTAGGGATGTCCAAAATGTGTAAAACAAATTTTGTTGGACTTCTCTCAGTAAGTACTTTGCAGAGATGCAAAGAAATTGATTTGATGATCTCTGGATATTTCTCCAAGATTCCTCAAGATTAAATCTTTGGGAATTTAGTCCAGAATATCTCTGTTATGGAATTTCTTCAAATTTGGCCAGGAAGTTCCTCATGATATTACTGATCTCCAGTAAAAATCTTAGCTTCATTGGAGTTCGTTTGCTAGGTCAAATTACCTTCCCAAGTTCAGCCTGTATTTGGAAATTCAAATTTAAACAGAAACTTTTCAGAACTCCTGTCCATCTTCAAAAATTCATATCTCTCTGATGGTAGCTCCAAAAATGGTGAAACAAATTTTGTTAGAACCATGGAGACTGACCCTAATCAGATCTTCCACAATTAGCTATGTCAAAGCTCCTGAATTGGGCTCAAAATTCAGAGAAGCATTGTACTTGTAGGAATTTTAAAGACTACATTGTGCAATGACATGTCTCCAAATTTGGCTCAAATCATCCTTAGAGAGTCTAGTATCTACTGTAAAAATCCCAAAGCCAATTAAGGATCCTAAATAGCAATAGCTATGAATAGTAGTTTAATTCTTATAAATCCTTAATACTTACACATGTATTTTATTACATTTCATAATAGTGACCAAAGTTGAGGACGCACCGGAGCCCTTGGACGTCTGCCACCTGAAATTGACTTCCCATCTAACTTGCAACCAGGCAAGCCCCGGTTTGCACTTAAGTACCTTTTATAAAATTCTTTATTTGTATCACTTATGTCTAGGGTGAATGTTTGCATTAGAGTTAAGGTGTTTGAAACCCCACTTGCATAACATTTTAAATCCTATGAAGGGTTGGGTAGATTATAAAGCCGACGAGTAGACAAGGCCCCGCTAATATTCTTAGGACCTCGGTAGAAGTGGAGTAGTTGGAATCTACTCGCGACGTAAGGTTTATCACAAGGTGTAAATATGCCGGTGGGCACAGTCACGCTCCACGCGGGGACCTCCTGCCCGTTACGGATGGACCGGTTTGGTGTTTGGGTTGCCTTTGAAAGGTGGTTGCATACAACAGAGTAGGAAGGGGTGTGGAATCACGCTTCTGAAAGTGGGTGTATGCAACGTGTTGTCCGGGTGTCTCCTGATTGCAATCACCGTCCCTCGCGGTTATTTGAGTACCGCTTGTTCACTGTTTCATGACGTAGTAAGAAGTGAAGTAAGCCAGTTGAATGATAATATGCTGTGATGATATATTAATGTTTTGGAAACCATGTATGCTGTAGATGTAGAGCTAATTAAGTTTACTTTCCGCTTTGGGCATCACCACATCGGAGGAAAGCGTTTCTTGTTTGATTGTGGACTTCCGTTGTGAGGGCTGCCTAAGGCACATGAATTTGACGCTATAAAACTGAAAGTAAGGATCAACTTATAGGCGTGTCTTTGTCGCAAATTCCTTTTCCTATAATACACCTCCTTGCATGTAGAGTTCCATGCCTAGGTCAGACGGTTAAGCCTTGCTGAGCCATTGTGCTCACGGTTGCAATATTTGAGCTGTATGCAGGTGAGAGCTATGAGGAGGGTTCTGAGGATGAGGCGATGCCCCCGTCAGGGTACACGGCCGAGATGGAGCCCTGCACGCTGCCGTGATTTCTCCGGTTCCATGCTGCTAGCGTGTAGCGTCCCCGGGCTGGACGGCTGCACTTTTGCATAGTTAGGATGAGAGGCTACTAATGTACATTACTTCCGCTGTCTAGTTATATTTTGTAAAAGACTTCCTCTGTTTTATATCAAATAAAAGTTTGTATTTTGTTCTTTATTCTTTTCATGTGTGCTGTTGGGTGCCGCATCGTACGGCACCACCCTATGCGATCCTGGAGTGGGTGAACCACGGGGTGGTCCCTACAGAAACAAACTATGACTTTCTGAAAACTAGATTTTCAGAGGGTTCTAATGGAGTTGGTATCACATAATTTGAAGGTTCCTAGCTAAAGATAGGAGCTAAACAATTTCACAGAAAATTCTGAAAATGTTTCTGAACATTTTCTATTTTCTCTGGGACAGTTTCACTAATCACCCCATTAGGTGGATCAAATGAGATCCAATGGGTCTGAAATTTTTATGGTAGTTCAGGGATATTTTGGTGAACATCCCAACAAAATTTCAGGATTTTCCTCCAAAGGATTCTCCAGTTAAAATTCCAACCAGTTTAAATTTTGAGGAATTAATTCTGGAGAAATAAGGAATTTCATGAAGTGAAACTTGATTTCTGGAAAGTACTCAGAGAGCTGAATCCAGCAAAATTTGGTTCACTCGATTTGGATCTTTCTAGCCAAAGTTATGAGGATTTGAAGTTTGAAGGAAATCTGAAAATCGGGGAAAAGTTTAAAGTCGCGCGTGGGCCCCGGGGACACGCGTCGCACGCCGAGGCGACAGCACACCGCGGCCCACAAGGATTTTGCGCGCCAGCACACCCAATCCCGGCCGCAGCCCGATCCCGATTCAAAATATCAGCCACTGACAGCTGGGGTCCACCCCTTTCTTCAACCTCGCGACGCCCGCGCTCCACCGCCGAGGGACCTCGCCGGAGAGCTCGCCGCCGGCTTCTGTACAGCTCCAAACTTCACGATTTTGGCCGCCCCTGCCTACTTTCACTCGGGGAACAGGATTCTGGGGTCAGCTACTCATGACAATGGCCGGTGCATGGTCGACGACGAGCCGCCACCTCGGAAAGACTTCGGCCATGTCGGCTGACTTCCCTAGCACCTCAACTACTCGAGGAACCGGTCGGGAAGCATCAGTGGACCTCAGGGAAGGTCGACATGAGCTTGAGGCAGCTCGGGGAAGGCCCGAAGTAGGTCCTCACCGTGCACCCGATGCCTCCCTTTTGTTCCGCCGTTGGTAAACCTCGAATTACGCCGGGTACAGAGGTTCTCCGGCCAAGGGTTATGAAGGCAACTTGTGCGTTACCGTGTCTAGTTTGTGTGAGAGCGGATTGCAGCCCTCTAATCCTTTCTAGAGCACGAATTCGACGAAATCGCACCTGAAGGTCGTGCTGCACACAGAAAGGGGAAAACTGGAAATTCGCCGCCGGTGAGCAATCACTCGGGCTGTGGCTCGGGGGTGAGCAGCACCGGTCACCAGCGCATCCAAGGGTGCCTTGGCTCGGGCGTGACAACGCCCTGGTTGGGCTGTCCATGGAACCCCGAGGTGCGTCGGTTCTAAATCACCGAAATGATCTTTCGGCATAACCGATTTCAATCGGTCTCAATTGAATTCTAGCAGCGGGGAGGACGGAGGAAGGTCTCTAGTACCTTGCCATGGCTCTGGAGGGGACGGAGAGGTGGTGGTCAAGCTTCTCTGATCAGCTCCGAGTGATCGGCAGCGATGGCGCGGTTCTGATGCGAGGAGGCAGCAGAGTGGGCGGTGATCGCTCCGATCAGGGCGGTGGCGTAGATAAGGGGGCTGTGAGGCGGTTCAGCACGTCGGGGCGGCAAGCAGGTGGTGTCCCGGTCGCCTCTTCGCCGTGGCGGCTGCTCAGTCTGGCGCAAGAACCCGAGCTGGGTTTTCAGTCGGTATGGGTTGGAGTGGTGGCTGACATGTGGGTCCCCCTTCCAGTTTTGACCTCTGAAATTTACTCCTAATTACTGTTGTAAACAGTGAGCCCCAAAATACCCCAAGTGATTCAAATTATTCACCCATGAGCCATTTGAATTGAATAGAATTCAAATTGGGTTTGGTTTGAATGAATTTCAGCACAAGTTCAGTTTTGAATTCAAATAAGGTTTGAATTTGGATCTCACAAAAATGTGCTGAGTAAGAATATGCCTCCCACTTTTAAATTCATGGGATAAAAACAGTTTGAATTTGAATGTGGTTTCAAACTGCCCTCTTTCTAGCTATACCCAAAAATGACCTCAAATAGGTTTTGAATTTGGATGAAACTTGGCATGGACATCCTTAGCAATGTGTAGGAGTTTTCATATGTCCAGCCCCTCTATATCACATGTGGGAAATACCCCTTTTGCAATATGTGAGTTTGTTCTCTAATGAGTATGTTGATGGTGGTTACTTGCTCTTCATTTGTGTTCATCAACTTTCCTCAAATGAGGTGTGTGGTGTGGTGATGAACACTTCAATTATGTGTCAAAAACTGAGGCCCTTACATTCCTCCCCCCTTTAAATAATCTCGTCCTGAGATTATAAGGTGAAAATGAGAGAGAGGACAGTGGAAAATTACCGGATATGCGACGTGAAAAAGTTGGGGTAGTTGGCGCGAAGAAATTCTTTGCTCTCCCATGTCGCTTCGTCCATAGAGTGATTACTCCATAGAACCTTGTAGAACCACAATGTACGGCTGCGTGTGGTTCGGGCCTTCTCATCAATAATCTGCACCGGTTCCTCCCGATAGGTGAGATCCGGTTGCAGTTCTTCAATATCCTCCAGCTGAACGGTAGTTGATAGCTTAAGACACCTCCTCAGCTGGGCAATGTGAAAGACGTCGTGCACACTGGAAAGTGCTTCTGGTAACTTCAGCCGGTATGCCACCGATCCACATCTTTCGGTAATCTGGAATGGACCGATGAATCGGGGTGCTAACTTTCGTCTCACCCCAAATCTGTTTACGCCCTTCATTGGAGACACCCGTAGGTATACGTGATCTCCAACTTTGAATTGTAATGGGCGCCTTCTCTGGTCCGCATACTGTTTCTGACGAGATTGAGGGGCTTTTAGGTTCGCTTGAATTAGTCGAACCTTTTCTTCCGCGTTGTTGACAAGGTCAATCCCGAAGGTAACCCTTTCGCCAGATTCACATCAATTCAGTGGTGTGCGGCATTTCCGCCCATATAGCGCCTCGTAGGGCGCCATCTTGATGCTGGCTTGGTACCCATTATTGTACGAGAACTCGGCTAACGGCAAGTGATCATCCCCAACTCTTGCCGTGGTTGATAGTGCAAGCTCATAGCATGTCTTATAAGATTTGATTTACCCGCTCCGTTTGCCCATCCGTCTGCGGGTGGTATGCTGAACTACGGATCAGTTACGTCCCCAAGGCAGCGTGCAGCTGCTCCCAAAAACGGGACACAAATAAAGTGCCCCGATCCGATATGATGGTACGGTTTACGCCGTACAAGCATAAGATCCGTGAGATGTACAGTTCAGCATACTTCTTGGCGTTGTAGTTGGTGTTGACTGGGATGAAATGGGCAACTTTGGTGAGCCGATCGATGATCACCCACACAGAATCATGTTTCTGCAAGGTGGTGGGTAAACCGACGATGAAGTCCATGCTCACATCCTCTCACTTCCAGGCAGGAATGCCCAGTGGTTGCAGCAGTCCCGGTTTCCGCATATGGTCTGCCTTCACCCTTCGACATGTATCACACTCGGACACGTATTTTGCAGTCTCACGCTTCATCCGTGTCCACCAAAATTTGCTTCTGAGTTCTTGATACATTTTGTTGCTGCCGGTGTGTATAGAAAATATTTGATAAGTAAGCCTCATCAAAAATTTTCTTTCGTAATTCCGGGTTACAGGGTACGACGATCCGGTCCTTGAACCATAGGACGCCGTCTCCGTCCTTCCGGAAACATTTCAGCTCCCGACTGTCTACACGTCTCCGCAAATGTGACATGCCCTTGTCATTCTTCTGGGCTGTCGCTATCTCTTCACGGATGGTGCGGATCAAAGCTAGGTTGTAGAGAGCTCCGTGTGGAATCACATGTAGTGGTGGTCCGCTCTCTTCCAACACTGTGATGGTCAGATTGTTGACGTGTGACTTGCGGCTCAGCGCATCCACCACTACGTTTGCCTTGCCCGGATGATAATGGATCTCTATTTCATAATCCTTTATCAGTTCTAACCATCTTCGCTGCCTCATGTTCAGCTCCTTCTGAGTGAATATGTACTTTGAGGCTTTTGTGGTTGGTATATAGATGTACGAGGTTACCGAGTAGGTAGTTCCTCCACATCTTCAGTGCAAGTACCACGGCAGCGAGCTCCAAGTCGTGAGTTGGATAATTTTGCTCATGGTTTCTAAGCTGCCGTGATCCATATGTGACCACCCTTCAGTATTGCATCAGCACACATCCGAGCCCAATGCCAGATGCATCGCAGTACACATCGAACGGTTTTGTTGTGTCTGGCTGCGCCAAAACCGGTGCTGATGTCAGGTGCTTGACTAAAGCCTTGAATGCTGCTTCACATGCTGGACTCCAAACATATTTGGTAGCCTTCTTCAGCAGCTCTGTCATTGGCTTGGCAATCTTCGAGAAGTTCGGAATGAACCTCCGATAATATCCCGCGAGTCCAAGGAAACTCCGTACCTCGTGAACAGTTCTCGGGGATTTCCAATTCAGCACTTGAGTGATCTTGCTCGGGTCCACAGCGATACCCTCCGCTGAGATGATATGCCCAAGAAAAGGCACTTGCGATATCCAAAACTCGCATTTGCTGAATTTCGCGTATAACTTGTGGTCCCGCAGCCGTTGCAAGACTATACGCAGATGTTTCTTGTGATCTCTCGGACCACTGGGATATCTTCCAATCTGATGGTTGTGGCTTGATAGACACTTGGAATTTTTATTTCTGGACTGTACAGAAATAAGGAGTGAGACCCGTGCACTTCTGCGTTTAAGTGCACGACTCGAAGGACGGTGTCTAAAACAGCGCCGTGGTGGGTTAACCACGACATCCCTAGGATGACATCGACCTTCTGTCCCTCTAAGATAATGAGATACGTGGGGTACACTCTACCCGCTAAGCATAATGGTGCTTTGGAGACCATTACGCTTGCTGAAATCTTCCCACCCGGTGAACAAATTAAATATGGGCTATCGGTGGGTAGTATTGGCAAGCTGTGTTTAGCAATGAAAGCTTGGCTAATAAAATTATGCGTGGCGCCTGAATCAAACAGTACTATAGCGGGATGCTGGTGGAGTTGGAACATACCCGCAAGGATTGGCTCGCCCTCCGGCACGTCCTCAATGGCAAGCTGGTGGACGGTGCCGGGCCAAGGGTTTGCCCGCCGCGCATTAGTAGGGTTCCGGGGTTGATTCCTCCCCGGAAACTGCGGTGCCACTCCGCCGCCTTGCCTCTTTGGGCAACTGCTCGCGAAGTGTCCTGGACGACCACACTTGTAACATGTGGCCACTGCTGGTGTAGCGCTCGGGGGACGAAAGCCCGGCATGCGCTGCTGAGGTGCATACGCACGCGGCATCGCCCGCTGCTGCTGTTGTTGCGGATGTGGTACTGGCAGTGCCGGACTGAATGCCGGTGCAGAGTATGGCCGACTGCGTAACGGCATCGAACGCTGTGGTGGCTGCCAGCGTGGACCTGATGGTGGGTGATTCACCATCCGAAACTTCTGAGAAGGACCGCCTCCTTCTCCGCTGCTTTGCGGCGCGCTTCGCTTTCGCTCCGCCGCTGCTAACTCCTTGCCGGAGTCCTCCTGAACAATCGCAGCATCAATGATGTCGTTGAGGCTGCCACGATTGAACATCGCCAACTTATCCTTCAGGAGCGGGTTAAGCCCCTGATAAAAATGGTCCCGCCGCTTCTCGTCGGTATCGGCATGATACGACGCATAAAGCGCGAGATTGTTGAACGCTCTGGAGTACTCCAGCGCGTTCCTGCTCCCTTGTTGCAGGTGTAGGAATTCCTGCGTCTTCCTATTCATCAGACCTGGTGGTATGTGATAGGCCCTGAAGGCCGTCCGGAATTCCGTCCAGGTCATCACTCGGTCGGTGGGCTGTGAAGCACAGAAGTTGGCCCACTACGCGCTCGCGGATCCTTGGAGGTGCTGGACCGCGAACTGAGTCTTGCGCTGCTCACTTATCTGGAGCAGCCCGAACTTCATCTCTATGGCCCGAATTTCAATTCTACCGTGCGATTTAAAATAGACGGCGCACAAGCGGCCACGTCGCTCTGACCGTGCGCGGGCGGCGCTGCCTGGTGGCGCGCGGCGGCGGGAGGCGGCGATCTTGCTGGAAAACTTCAGATCTTCGTCTATTCTTCCTAAAACTGTGACATGGCATAGATCGGTAGAGGGGAGGTCGGGGATCTCACCTCGGGGTTTTTCTTGAGCTCGGAGGTCCTGGAAGGCGGTCGGCGACGAGGTCCGAGGTGAATTCACGGCGATGCTCGACGGCGCTGTGTCTGAAGCGCAAACCACCGAGTTTTCTGCACCTGCGTGATTCCCCGGAGGCGGTGGAACACGGTCGGCGCGTTAGATCAGAGAACCCGAGCAAAGATCGAGAGAAAACGGTGATCGGAGCTTCGGTTCTCACCGGGAGGAAAAACAGCCGATCGCGGGCGAAAAACGGGACGATGCCGGTGTTTATATAGCCGGGGGAGGGCGGCAATCGGTTGGGATCGAGCTGGAGTCGTCTAGAACCGAAATTCGGCTGGGATACGCGAGTATCCGGGGTGGTTTCGATTCAGGGGAGAGAGGAGTCCCCGCTCGGCCGAGCGCGCGCGCGAGGAGGAAGAAGACGGCGGGCCCCACATGTCAGTAAGAGGAAAACGGGGCGCGCGGCTGCGGGCTAGCGCGGGGGCGAGGTGGGCCGGCTGGTGGGTTTTGGCCCACTGGCCGGGGGGGTTTTGTTTTTTTCTTTTTCTTTTTCTTTTTATTTTCTGTTTTGAGTTGAATTTGAATTCCAATTTGAATTTGAATTTCTGCTACACATGCAATACGTCCAAAAAATTTTAAATTCCCTTCTTAACAGGTTTTGGGGTGTTACAGGGATGCTACACACTAGCAGCAAGTAACCGGAGATCACGGCGGCATGCAGGGCTCCAGATCGGCCGTGTACCCCGACGGGGGCATCACCTCGTCCACAGAACCTTCCTCATAACTCTCACCTGCACACAGCTCAAATATTGCAACCGTGAGCACGAAGGCTCAGCAAGTCTTAACCGTCAACCCTAGGCATGGAACTCTACATGCAAGGATGTGTAAGATAGGAAAAACGACTTTGCAATAAAGACACGCCTACATGTTGATCCTTACTTTCAGTTTTATAGCAACAGTTTAATGAGCCTTAGGCATCCCTCACATTGGAAGTCCAAAATCAAACAAGAAACGCTTCCCCCCGATGTGGTGATGCCCAAAGTGGAATATAAACTTAGTTTGCTCTATAACTACAGCATACAAGGTTTCAAGTCATTTAATAGTTCAATGCGGCATATTCAGTTGGCTTATTTCACTTCTTACTACGTCACAGCGCAGTGAACAAGCGGGTACTCAAATAACCGTGAGGGACGGTGATTGCAATCAAGACACACCCGGATAACACGTTACATATACCCACTTTCAGAAGCGTGATTCCACACCCCTTCCTACTCTGTTTTATGCAACAACCTTTCGAAGGCAACCCAAATGCCGAACCAGTCCATCCGTAACGGGCAGGAGGTCCCCGCGTGGACCGTGACTGTGCCCACCGGCAGATTTACACCTTGCTACCCTCAACCCAATCCTATTTACGGTTGGGTAAGCCTCGGCACCCAGGTTAACCAATTACATCGGTTTCCTGGTTCCCATATGCCAGTATGCATCCGGTACTGTTTGATACTTGTGCAGCAGGGCCGCACACGGACGGTCCTCAACCGACGCCATCAGGGCTACGCACGTGAGACCTCTGCTCACTGCATCCTATCCCCCCCTGCTGGGTCTCATTTTCACAGCTCACGCCATTTTCTACCTCTTCTCATTCCGTGGGATAACTACCATCTCGCGAGTAGCTTCCAACCACTCGACTTCTACCGAGATCCTAAACATTAGCATGGCATTCTATACTCGTCGATTTTGTAAACTACCCAACCCTTTATAGAAGTTAAAAGGCTATGCAAGTGGGGTTTCAATCACCCTAACTCTAATGCAAGCATTCACCCTAGACATAAGTGATACAAATAAAAAGCTTTATAAAAGGTACTTATGTGCAAACCGGGGCTTGCCTGGTTGCAAGTTAAATGAGAAGTCAGCTTCTGGTGGGAGAATGTCCAAGGGCTGCGGTGCGTCCTCAACTTCGGTCACCAAATGAAATGTAGCAAAATATGTGTATAAGTATTAAAGACTTATAAGAATTGAACTTCTATTCATAGCTACTGCTATTCAGAGTCCTTAATTGGCTTTGGGATTTTTACAGTGGATACTAGACTCTCTAAGGATGATCTGAGCAACATTTGGAGACATGTCATTGCACAATGTAGTCTTTAAAATTCCTACAAGTACAATGCTTATCTGAATTTTGAGCCCAATTCAGGAGCTTTGACTTAGCTAAAAGTAGAAGAACTGATTAGGGTAAGTCTCCATGGTTCTAACAAAATTTGTTTCACCATTTTTGGAGCTACCAACAGAGAGATATGAATTTTTGAAGTTGGACAGGAGTTCTGAAATGTTTCTGTTTAAATTTGAATTTCTAAATAAAGGCTGAACTTTGGAAGGCAATTTAGCCTACCAAATGAACTCCAATGAAGCTCAAGTTTTACTGGAGATCAGTTACTAGGAAAAGGACTACCTGCCCAAATTTGGGAATATTTCATAAAGAATTGCTCCTGTAATAAATCCCTAAAGGATTTACTAAAAACAATTCTACAGAAATTCCTGGGCATTTTAATAGCCAAAAATTGGTTTCTCTGTGAAGTACTCCTCATGAGGATTCCAACAAAATTGGTCTCACCCTTTTTGGAGTTTTCTACACAAAGTTATGAGTCTCCAAAGTTTAAACTGCATTAGGAAATTCTGGAAATGTTTAAATCCCAGCGGTGGGTCCCACCTGTCAGTTCTTTCTTCTCCCTCGCGCCAAACAGAGGAGTCCGCGGCGGTTGCTCCGGCGAGGGTGGCGGGAACGGCTTTCCCGGCCATCTCCCGAGCCTAAACTCGCCGCTCCCCCATATTTGACCGTGCTGAACACTTTAGGAGGGTCGCCGGCGGCCGTAGCTCACCAGAAACCACCACGCACCGGTGACAGCAAAGTTTTGAACTCCGGCGAGGTCGGGAACCCTTATTCCTCCATCACACGAACGATTCTCAGGCTCTAGAGCATCAGTGAACGATGTAGGAGCCAGTAACGGTCCTGGCCATCGGTGAAACCGCCGGCAACCGGGGGCTCTATGGCGACCCGAGGTGCTTTTGCACCGGCGACTAAGAAAACAGTTAGGGCTCCCTCATTTCTTGATGTTTTTGCTCGGTTCTTCGTCGAGGAGAGGCGCTAGGAAGTAGGGAAACTATGTGCACGCTTGCTTAAGCTCTAATGGATCGTGCACCACGAATTTCCGGTTAGACCGAGCACTACCCGTCGGTGCACAGTTTGGGGAAACGGTGAAATTCTCGCCACCGGTTCTAGAAATCGCTAAATGGCCTCCGGCTATACGATCAGGAAATGTCCATGCACCTTTCGTGTACAGCAAGTTGGGGCTGAGGGTGACTGAGGCACTCTGTCCACGGTGGCCCGACTACGGTTCCCGCCGATGGCTTCGGTTCTTGGCGCGGATCCTCGGATTAGGGCCAACAACAGCCTCAAGCGTCGAAGCTGAGTGGGGGACTACCTTGTACTCACATCGGCACTCCTCCTTTGCGTTGGCAACTCGGGCGAGGAGGGATCAGTACTGGTTGGCGATCAAAAATGGCCGAGACCGCACCGGCGGCTCGCGTTCGCGCGGGGGAGCAGGGCAGAGGCCGAAGCACAAGCTGTAAGTGGCGAAATGCTTCTGTGGCACTCGGGGCAAGCTGATAAAGAAGAGCAGCGGTGAGGAGACCCTGAGGTGGCGCGGTGGAAGCCTCGGGCGCGGGTAAACGTCGAGCACTGGCACGCTGTGATCGCCCGGGGAGAAAACAGTCGGTTGAGTTCCTTTGTGTGGCTGACAATTGGGTCCCACCTCCCCCCTTTGATTAGTCAAATTTTTCTGATATTTTCCATCCAGCAACTCAACATTAAAGGCCTTACTTCACCCCAAAGTTAAGGTTTGAATTTTCTGAATTCAAATGGTTTGAATTCTGGTGTGGAATTTGAATTGGGTTTGATCATTTGAATTTTGAAAAGGAGTTTGAATTCTCCACTTTGTATTGTCCCAAACTCATAGCAAACCAGCTCCAAATGGTCCAATCTTTGGCATGGCTGCTTATTCAAAGTTGGAGAACACATTTGTGAAACCCAATTTTCAAATTGAGGGAAATAGAATTTGAAACTGAATTTGAAATTCAGATTAGAGGGCTTTTCCTTTTAATCCCAAACAAATATTGAAACTCCTCCAAATGAGCTGAAATTTGGAAGGGTGAATATTTGAAATATGAAGACCCAAGTTGTGAATTTAGATCTCCATATTTGGAAGCTTTGGGGAGCTTGAATCCTCACTTTGAACTTACATCGTTATAATTCAAAGTTTTAATTCCCCTCATTTTTCCTAAGTGCTCATGAGCTGAATTTTTCTTGCTACCACTTTTGGGGACTTTACACTTAAGTGTTTGAACAATCCAAAGAATTTGTGAGCAAGCACTAGCAGCAGCTACATATTCAGATTCGGCTGTGGATTGTGGAACTGAACTTTGTTTTCTAGAGGACCAGGCAACAAGTGAATTACCAAGAAAATGACAAGCACCAGAAGTACTTTTCCTATCAATCCTACAACCCCCAAAATCAGCATCGGAAAAAGCTTTCAAAGTAAAGGTTGAGGAAGAAGGAAGAAAAATGCCAAATTCTTGAGTTCCATGTAAGTACCTGAGAATCCTTTTGACGGCTTGACGATGTGAAGCACGTGGTGAGGCTTAAAACCATGCACAAAGACATACGCTGAATTGTATGTCCGGTCTTGATGCCGTGAGATACAAAATGTGAGGCCCAGCCGGGAATCGCAGTGGGTGGTGCCGTGCGATGTGGCACCCAACAGCAAGCACGAAAAGAGGAGTAATAACATAACGGAACCATTTTGTTACTCAACATAAGATCTTTTACAACATAAGTACACACGCAGCGGAAATTAAAACTAGCTGGACAATCTACTCACTCTCGACCCTAACTACGCCGAAGAGAAGTCGTTCAGCCCGTGAACGCTTCCTACTAGCATCACCAAAGAAAGGCAGTGGCTGGTTTCCGATGAGTTGAACAAACCGTGAGGTTCATCGTCTCACCAAACAACCCTCTTCATAGCAGGCATCCTGCTACCTGCAAAAACAACTCAGAAGCAACCGTGAGCACTAAGGCTCAGCAAGACTTAACCGTCACTCCTAAACATGTAACTCTAAATGCAGGAGTAGTAAGACAGTAGGAATAGGAATTTGCAAAATGCAGCTTGACTAAACTTGATCCTTATATTTAGATTCTTATAGCCTTCATTTTAGTGGTCCTAACGCCTCACAACATCGGAAGTCCACAATCAAACAAGAAACGCTTATCCCGATGTTGCTAGCCTAAGGCGGAAATGAAATTTAGTTGGCTCTATATCGACTTCAGTCAAGGTTCCAATACAGTGATTAATCCACAACCAGCAAGTTAAGAGACTTAGTTCCTCTTCTTACTATGTCACGGCGCAGTGGGCAAGTATGCTCAATCCTCTTCCGCGAGCGACGGTGATGTGGCGGACCGGAATCCGCTCATCCAGGATCGCAGAGGATGGTGCCGCACGATGCGACACCCGACAGCACACGTCATAAGAACGCATTATATTACATGGGAAAAACAAACTGAATGTACAAAGTAGTACATTTCTCAGTTACAAGCTAGGGTTTTTATTACACAGCGGAAGTTTCTTTTGTACAACTCACGCCCGCCTATCTAGCAAAAGTCGGTTGCCCAGCCCTAGGGCAACCCACACTAGCTGCACGTCTCAGCTCAGTGCGGCGTGTACGGCTCCCACTCAGCCGTGGTCCCCGACGGAGGGTAACCCTCGCCGGTGGACTCGTACTCCGAGTCCGTGGGTGGCTCCTCACCTGAAAAACACTTAAGCAGCAACCGTGAGCACGAAGGCTCAGCAAGGCTTAACTGACTCACCTAAGCATGAAACTCTACATGAGGTGTACAATGACATAGGTTAGTAATACTGCAGAAAAGGGACAGGCCTACAAGTTCATCCTTAGTTCATCTTTTAGCAACAAATTAACAGTTCAAAAATCTGAAATTTACTAAGCAATATTTGGTGGCACACATGTAGCAATACAATCATATCATAACAGCAAGATTTAATCATCACATTTCATACATTAATCTATGTTACGACGCAGTGAACAAGCGGTACTCGTCACCGCGAGGGACGGCGATCGACTCGATATACACCTGCAGGGAAACCCAAAGAGCACGTCACGTACGCCCACCCGTGGAGCTGCACAGCACGCTCACTCGATGTCGTACGGGACAACCTTTCACCTAACAGCCCAAACGTCGAACCGGTCGCACCAAAACGAGCAGGAGGTTCCCCACACGGAGCATCTCTCTATGCCCGTTGGCAGATTTCCACCTTGCTGCCCTCAGCCTACACCTATAAATCGGTGCGTTATGCCTCGACGTCCGGAGGTTTAGGGTACATCGGTTTATCGGGGCCCATATATCCGATATGCCTTCGGTACGTTCAATACTTGTTCAGCAGGGCCGCACATGGATCGGTCCTCAATCGACATGGGCAGGGATGCACACACAAGACTTCCTCTTGCTGCGCCCTAGCCCCTGCCTAGTCTCATTTTCATTACTAAAGTGATCTCACATCACTCAACCGAACCCGTGTGTCCCAAGCCTATCTCGCGAGTAGATTCCAACTACTCGACTTGTACCGAAGCCCTATGAATCTTTAAGCATAGCCTTTCTACTCGAGGTCTTAGATACTACCCTCACTCTTTTAGGAACCTTTGGTTATGCAAGTGGGGTTCCATTCATCCCACACCTAATGCACAATCATACTTCACATGACTCATGTAAACAAATTAAAACTTATAAAAAGGTTAATGCAAACCAGGGCTTGCCTTGTTGCTGCCGGTCAGTAGTTAGCTCTTCTTCCGGAAGGAGGAAGTCCAGCACTTCTGGGGTCTCTTCTTCAGTGACTACACGTTTAATGAAATATGATATGTAAATTTAAATGCAATGTGTAAACTTGAATACTTAACTACTAATAACTCTAGATAGCTCTCCCCTTTGGTTCTGAAATTTTTATTGTGGCTTGGTAGGGTCCTAACCAGAGTCTTGACCAAGTTTCATTTGAAACAAAGTTCATCTGAACCTTGTACAAATAAAAGCCCATTTGGTCAATATTTGAGCCTCTGAATAATTCCAGGGGTTTTCATGGCTCCAACCATTACTTTATGGAAATTAGAATTTAAGATGGTTCTAATGGAATTGGTTTCATGTCATTTGAATAATTCTACTGAAAGTTATGTCCTAATTAAGATTGGAGAAAATATGAAAAATGTTTCTGTACATTTTTCTATTTTCTCAGGGCAGTTCTCTTAATCACCCCATTAGGGTAACTAAATGAACTTGTATGAGTTTGAAAATTTTACTGTGATTCAGGGATTTTCCAATGAACCTCTCAGCTAAATTTCAGAACTTTTCATAAAGTAGTTCTCCCGATAAAATTCCCAACAGTTTAAATTTTAGGGATTTAATTCCGGAACACTATTCACTTTCATGAGCTGAATTTGATATTGCTGGAAAGTACTCAGAATTATGAGTTCAGCAAAATTTGGTTCATCAAATTTGGAGTTTCCTAGCCAAAGTTCTATGCATTTGAAGTTTGAACTAAACTGGAAATTCCAAAAATGTCTAAATCCTGCGGGTGGGACCCACTCCTCGAGCCGGCCCACTCAAAATGCGGCCACACCGCGGCCCACGGGGTTTTACCCGCGCTGCCACACTGAATCCCGGCCGCAAACCGATCCCTGCGCGAGATCAGAGGCTGACCGGTGGACCCGGCCCCCCCTTCGTCTACCTCGCGCCCTCCCGCAGCTCCCGCGGCGGCGCTTCGCCGGAGCGCTCGCCGCCGGGCGTTTAACCGCCCAACCTTCGACGAAACTTACCGCCTGTTCCTAACTCGACTCGGAGAACACACTGGTGCCCTCACCGGAGCTCGACAATGGCCGGAACTATGCCCGCGACGGTGACAGAGCTTCCCTCTCCTCCGGCGACGTCGCCCAGGCTACTCCGGGCTTATTTCTCAAGCGGTTTGCCCCTACAGCTCCGCCGTGGCATGCTTCCCCCGGATATGAGCTCGGCTGGCCATGGAACTGGCCGGAACTAGGACCTCACCGTCGACCTAGGCCCGATATCGGCTGTTGCTCGAAAAACTTGGATATCGGCGCAAAAACTCGACGGTTTTCGATGGTTTTGGATCCTAGATGGCCGTGGGGACGTGTAGAACATGTGCTCGGCTGGGTTTACGCCGTGCAGGACCGATCGCCGCGAATTTCAGAATGTCTGCTTACTCGTTCTTGTTGAACACCAAGGACTAGACGGGGAAATACTCCCTCTACAAAGCATGGAAGAGGGTAGAGTCTTCACCGTGAGTTCGAGCAGTCCCCGGCGCGTATCTTTGCTGTTGAGCTCCAGTCGCGAGGTCGCCTGGATCAACGGCGCGACGAGGAGCCGAGGGGAGCGGCGTGTGCTGTTTTTCGTTTCGGGTGGGAATGAGCAGAGCGGAGGAGATGAGGTCGGCACACGTGGGCTGGGGACTTTAACCGCGTCGGGCACGCGTGCGCTCGGTCGCCGAGCAGGAGGTGGCGCCGGATTGAGTTGGTCGGCCGCCGGGCGATCGTGCTGGCGCGCGCGTGAGGCCTCGGCCGAGAGAAAAATCAACCGAGGAGACTTCAGTCTGAAGTCTGCTGACATGTGGGCCTCCCCTCTTATTCTTTTGTTTTTCCCAATTTTCTGAATTCTGTTATGCCCAAAATATCCTCAGCTACTCACAATTTAATGTGAGACTTAGTCACCAAGTCTTAGTTGGAATTTGAATTCTCAAATTTGAACTGTGTTTGGCTAAATTTGCTGCATGTTTAAACTGAAATTCAAATTCAGTTTTGAATTCTTGCAAATTTAGCTGTTGACAAGATGAACTCCAATGGAGATGAAAATTGGTGGGCTTACTCAGAAAAATGTGATGAGTTTGAATATAAAGCTAACTTTTGAATTTGGGTGATGAAAGTTGCTGCAATTTGAATTTACATTCAAATTGGCCTCTTTTTCAAATACCCCCAAAAGTGCCTCAAAAAGTGTTGGATTTACATGAAACTTGGACTGAACCTTCCCAAGAGTTGTCAAGTTCTAGGGGTGAGCTCAACCTCTCATGTTCATGTGTACAAATCCCACTTTGTGAAAATGAAGGCTTTCCCCTCTAATCACTCTTTTGATGGAGGTTACTTGCTCTTCACAATATTTCCTAAGATATCCACAATAAAAACTGTGGTGTTGTGAGGTTAAGAAAAGTTTTTGCAATTCCCTTTTCTTGGGCTTTTACAGGTGATTCGAATCAATAACAACCCGGAATACACGACACATACACCCGCCTCGAAAGACTCTCTCAAGAGCTCTTTCTTACGTTGTATGCAGCAACCTTTCACACGACACCCTGACATAGAAAAACGCTTCGCGCCGAGCAGGATGGTCCTCTATGCGGACACGTCGAAGTTGCCCGCTAAAGGATTTACACCTCCCGCCTTCTCAATGCCATCCCACGCAAAGGATGAGTTTCTACGGTCCATCGAGTTACATCGGTTTCATGGGTCCCATACCCCACTATATATCCGGTACAGCTCAATATTGTCCAGCAGGGCCGCATACATACGGTCCTTAACCGACACGGACGGGGCTACAGCCAACCTCCACATTTGCCTTACCATTCCAGTCCAGGCCAAATGTGATCTCAAGCATTGTCACACCCATCGCAGGTCGAGACCAACCTTGAGCGCTCCATCCTACAGGAACATCCCCGTCCCCATCTCATTTTCATGAGATTGCTCTTATCATTAATCTCTCGCGAGTAACTCCATTACTCGAACTTTCTCGCGAGTAGCTTTATACTATTCGACTTCTACCGAGCTAGCTACAACATTAGCCTAGCATCTACAACGAGGCAAAGCCTACACTAAACCTTCTACTCAGGGATGTAATAGTCATGCAAGTGGGTTTCAATCATCCTTGACATAATGCACAATATCAAGTCTAATAAACATGATGTGAAGTAAAGCAAAATTTAAAACGGTAACGATATGCAAACCGGGGCTTGCCTTTCTCAATGGTTTTGTTAGAAGCTATGAGTTAGTCTTCCACCGGAGAATCCGCCAAACTCATCACGAGATGGAGATCCTCGCTGCAGAGTCGAGTCCTCGTCGAACGTCGACGTCACGTGCTATTAAGATGATTTATGTACATGTATTCAAAAGCAATTTAGAAAATGATTCAAAACTGTTGTACAAGTTAACTCACACATAAGATAGATAAACAACAGCAAGGTTTCTGTTGTTGGATCTAAACCTTAGAGATGATGAAAGCTAGGGTGAAAAGAGATACTAGTAATCACCATGTGATTAAGTCCATTAGATGAACACTTAAACCTAAAAGATGGTAGCTCAAGTTCCAGAGGTCCAATGACGCTGAGAATTTAACCACAGCCTCTATGGACGGTATTTAGGCAGTGTGCAAAAATTGAGCTCATGAAATGGCTCAAGGTGATCACAATAATTCCTTATGTGATTTTCACTAACCTGCCTTTACCCCCTAGGTATTTAGCTTTTTATGCTGCAAAGTAGCCTTTTTGTGAAGTACAAAATGTCTTGAGTCCATAGGAATTGGTTTTACTATTTTTGGAGTTTCCTACATGGAGATATGGATTTTTTAAGGATTGGGGAAAAGCTGAAAATGTCTCTGTTTATTTTCCCATTTTTCAGAGACATAAGGAATGAACAGATCATGTGACCAAGAAAATGAGTTCCAATGCCTCTGAAATTATTACTGGAGTTCAAGGAATTTTGGAAGAATGTCCTGTCCAAATTTGGGAATTTTCCAATAAACAGAACTCCTGTAAAAATTCATACAATATTTTCCTTAAATGAATTAATGAGCCAAATCCAAGGATTTTCATAAACATTGGGCTGCACCCCTGGATAGTACTCTTTGATAGGAATCCAACAAAATTTGTTTCACAATTTTTGGACACTCCTACACAAAGTTATGGCTCTCCAAAGTTTGAACTAAAGTGGAAAAATCTGGAAAATGTTTAAATGCTGACAGTGGGTCCGACCTGTCATCCCTAACCTCCAGACTCACGCCAAACAGGGCAGTGACGGCCCCCTCCGGTGAGGTCGCTGGAAGGGCACTTCACAGCCACCTCCAGACCCCCTGCTGGCCGCCCTCCCATATTTCCCCGCGCTGAACACGTTGGTGAGGTCGCCAGCGGCTGAAACTCGCCGGAAAACAGGGCATACCGGCCACAGCAAACCATAGGGCTCCGGCGAGGTCTTGCACGGTGAATTCTCTACCAAATGGTCGGTTCTTGGGCTCTACAGCACCAGGGGATTATGTAGAAGACCGGCATGAGGTCTAAACAAACTGGAGAGGGCTCTAAACCTATCGGCACCGTGCGCCCGATAGGGTCCAGCGGTATACCCACTAAAAGAGCTCGGATTGCTCATTCTACACTCAATTTCATGGTCTAAAATTGATGGAGGAGGTCTGCTAGGCAGTTAACATCCTGTGTGTGTAGTTTGAAACCCAACAAACACGAACTGAGGACGAATTTTACAATTCCTTACCTCAAGGTCCGTTTCTGCTGCACGGGAGAAAAACTTGAAATTCTCCCTCTGTGATCAATGGATAGGGCTGAGCTTTAGAGGTGAGCAACTAGACTTGTTGGTGAACAGATGGGGTGGCTTGCTTGGGCGTGATCCCTTCTGGTTTGTGCTGTCCATGGCGTCCAATTCCGGTATCTTCAGTTTCAGTTCGAGAGCAGTGGAAACTTTGCAGTTTCTGGGCGCCGGTGAACTCAGGACGGTGGAGGGAAGTTGACAGCCGGCTAGAGCACTCAGGGGCGAAGGCTATTGCTGTGGGGAGCTCGAGCAAAAGTTGCTGGTTTGCTGGGGCGATCAGAGGAAAACAGAGGGAACGGTGGCTGCTGTTTTTCTTCTCGGGAGCAGACACACGGGAACGAGGCAGCACGGGGAGGAAGCAAAGTAGCCCTGTTGCACTCGCTGTGGGGAGGATCAGATCGAGCAAGCAAGCAGGAGCAGGCCTCGGTGGTACGTCGGTTGACGCCGGTGAGCAGGAGGTGGCGTGCTCCCGTGGACAGAGTCTATTATGTGATTTGTGAGACTGACCGGTGGGGTCCACAGCCACAATTCTCCCTCTTATCCCCCATTTCGATTTAAAATAGCAAACGAGCTCTGAATTTAATCAAACTTGGAGGATAGGTCAAAAGAATTATGAGGAACTCAAATCTGAAATCAGATTTTGAAATTGAGTTTGTTTGGTTCAAAATTCAAATTTAAATCTGAATTTAGGTGTGCCCTCATTTAATCCTCAGAATAAATAGTATATGAAACCTAAAATTCTCCAAATTTGAAACTTAGGTTCTTGAATACATGAGAAATGCATCTATGATCTCTCATATAGGCATTTGGACAATCTGAATAGGAATCCTTCCAAAAGATTCAAAATGGTGTTTAAATTTCCTCCACTCTCCTCATAGAGGAGGTGCACATGAGTAGAGTTTTTGGGAGTGTAATTCTTTCCCCTAGGTTAACATGTGTTGAGCATGGGCTAGAGAAATTTTTTTAACTCCCTCACATGTCCGTGTTTGTGTTCATCATTTCATGTGACACAACTATAGCCTTTTATTGCCTTAACTTTGTTTCATACGTTGAAATCAAACTTTACAAAAGTTAGGGCTGTTACATTCCTCCCCCCTTAAAAGAATCTCGTCCCGAGATTACAAAAAGAAAGAAGAAGGGACAATGACTACTGGACATATGGTACAAACAAGTCGGGAAAATTTAAACGGAGAAAATTCTCGCTTTCCCACCTGGCTTCATCAGCGGTGTGGTTGCTCCACAAGACTTTGTAAAATCGCAATGTCCGATTTCTTGTGGCGCGAGTCTTCTCGTCAATAATCAGTATCGGATACTCAGAATAAGTGAGATCCGGTTGAAGATCCTCAATGTTCTCCATAGGAACTGCGGTTGGGTACTTAAGACATTTCCGTAGCTGAGAGACGTGGAAAACATTGTGAATACCCGACAGTGACGCCGGTAGCTCCAGACGATAGGCCGCGGGTCCGCATATTTCAGTGACAGCATATGGCCCGATGAATCGCGGAGCAAGCTTTCCCTTCACTCCGAACCGATGAACCCCTTTCATCGGAGAGACACGAAGATAAACGTGGTCCCTGATGTCAAAGTGAAGAGGTCGACGTCTTTTGTCTGCATAGCTTTTCTGCCGAGATTGAGCAGCCTTTAAATTGGCTTGGATCACTCGCAATCGTTCCTCGGCTTCATTCACAAGATCAATCCCGTAGACCACTCTCTCGCCGGACTCACACTAATTCAGCGGTGTGTGGCACTTCCGGCCATAAAGAGCTTCATACGGAGCCATCTTGATGCTGGATTGATAACCGTTATTATATGAGAATTCTGCTAACGGTAGATGGTCATCCCAATTCTTCCCATGATTGATGACACATGCCCGTAGCATATCCTCCAGAATCTGATTGACTCTCTCCGTTTGACCATCAGTTTGCGGATGATACGCTGAACTCCGAATCAGCTTGGTTCCCAGTGAAGCATGTAGTTGCTCCCAAAATCTGGATACGAATAACGCACCTCGATCAGAAACGATGGTGCGGGGAACCCCGTGTAAACACATGATCCTCGAGATGAAAATCTCCGCATACTTCTTTGCCACATATTTGGTATGGACTGGAATAAAATGAGCTGTCTTGGTCAAAAGATCGACGATTACCCAAATAGAATCATGCTTGGTCCTGGTCATGGGTAAACCGACGATGAAGTCCATACTTATGTCTTCCCACTTCCATGCTGGAACCTTCAGCGGTTGAAGTGGTCCGGCTTTCCTCATATGGTCGGCTTTAACCCGCCAACACGTATCACACTCGGATACGTATTTTGCAATCTCCCTTTTCATCCGTGTCCACCAGAACTTAGATTTTAAGTCCTGGTACATCTTGTTGCTTCCTGGATGACTGGAGTACTTGGATACATGCGCTTCATCCAATATCTTCCTCCGCAATTTCATATTCCTAGGTACAGCTATGCGGTTGTTAAACCATAGAGTACCCTATTCATCCTTGCGGAACATCTTCAATTCACCGCTGCCCACTCTCCTCCAGATATGAGACATACCCCTGTCTCTCTTCTGAGCCTCTACAATCTCATCTCGGATTGTAGGAATAAGAGCGAGGTTGAACAGCGATCCATAGGGAACTAAGCGCAGGCTTGGTTCTCTTTCTACATCTGTAGCCATGGCTAAATTGTGAACGTGGGCTTTCCGACTAAGTGCGTCGGCAACCACATTCGCTTTGCCCGGATGGTAATGAATTTCAAGTTCATAGTCCTTGATCAATTCTAGCCATCTTCGCTGCCTCATATTCAATTCTTTCTGTGTGAATATGTACTTCAAGCTTTTGTGGTCAGTGTAGAGATGTACTAGATTGCCTAGTAGATAATGTCTCCACATTTTCAACGCTAAGACCACTGCAGCTAGTTCAAGGTCGTGCGTCGGGTAATTCTGCTCATGACCCCTGAGTTGCCGGGATCCATATGCGACCACACGTCCTTCTTGCATCAACACACGACCCAAACCAATGTCGGATGCATCACAATAGACATCAAAAGGCTTCGTGGTGTCCGGCTGGGCCAAAACTGGAGCTGTAGTGAGATACTTCACTAAAGTTTGAAAAGCTTGTTCGCATGAATTGCTCCAATCATACTTGGTGCTTTTCTTCAACAGCTCCGTCATAGGTTTAGCGACTTTGGAGAAGTTTGGAATGAATTTACGGTAATAACCTGCTAAGCCTAGGAAACTCCTCACTTCATGAACAGATGTTGGAGATTTCCAATTCAGCACTTGCTCGATTTTACTTGGGTCCAAAGCGATGCCTTCCGCTGGAATAATATGCCCAAGAAACGGCACTTTGCTGATCCAAAACTCACATTTACTGAACTTTGCATATAGCTTGTGATCCCTCAAGCGTTGGAGTACAATACGCAAATGTTCAGCATGTTCTTCTTCTGACTTTGAATAGACCAAGATGTCGTCGATAAAAACCACGACGAACTTGTCTAACTCCGGCATGAAAACAGAGTTCATGAGATACATAAAGTGAGCCATAGCATTGGTCAACCTAAAGGACATGACAAGATATTCATAAAGACCATATCTTGTTGAGAACGCCGTCTTAGATACATCTTCTGCCCGGATCTTTATCTGATGATACCTGGCCGAAGATCCATCTTGGAGAATACCTTAGCACCCACTAGTTGATCAAATAAAATATCGATGCGCGGTAGTGGATACTTATTCTTGATAGTGACAGCATTCAGTGGACAATAATCTACGCATAGTCTCAAAGTCTCGTCCTTCTTCTTCACGAAGACTGCGGAACAGCCCCAAGGTGAAGAACTTGGGTGTATAAAACTTTTGTCCATGAGGTCATTCAGCTGCTCCTTCAATTCTGCTAGCTCCTTTGGTGCCATTTTATATGGTCGCCGAGAAATAGGTG
Organism: Neostapfia colusana; assembly: GCA_030760725.1. Lineage (NCBI taxonomy): Eukaryota > Viridiplantae > Streptophyta > Magnoliopsida > Poales > Poaceae > Neostapfia > Neostapfia colusana. The sequence goes on along the minus strand of JASWHV010000012.1, from coordinate 66,756,054 downwards.
TTGATCCAGGTGCAAGTTCAATCTTGAACTCAACATCACGTTCGGGTGGCATGCCCGGCAAGTCTTCGGGAAACACAACTGGATATTCACATACCACTGGAATATCCTAAAGTTTAGGAGCTTCAATATGATGCACTGCTGCAACTCGTTGTGATGGATCCACAAGATTCAATGTGTTGCAACCGTGTATTGGGGAATTCAGTTGGACAGTATGAGAGATGATATCAAAGATAGCTCCATAATGTGTCAACCATGACATCCCCAAGATAATATCAATCCTTTGGCCTTTGAGTATGATAAGGCTTGCAGGATAGATATTTCCACCTAAACATAAAGGTGCCCGTGAGACCATTTCATCTGTTGATATCTTGCCTCCGGGTGAGCTGATATGAAACGGATGCTTAACTGTGCTAAATGGAAGATTATTCTTCAGCACATAGTCTCTGCTAATAAAATTGTGGGTGGCTCCGGAATCAAACAAAATGAAAATGGGCTGTTCATGTAACGTGAACATACCTGCTAACACTGGTTCGCCTTTTGTAATGTCCTCAATAGCAGTATAACTAACCCTGCCAGCTTTTGAAAGATTCTCCTTTGAAGGTTCATGGTGCTGATCTGAGCATTGACGAGGCAACACATAAGTGTGGCTCTGCTCAGCTCCATGACGGTTTCGTGCTACAGAAATCCTCAGCTCTCTACTAACACGAGGTGGAGATAATTCGTGCGTAGCTGGTTGCGGTAGGGTTGCACGAATAATTTCTGACCGCTGCTGTTGAGGTGGAGGCTCATAAGTGATCATCTTTAGCCGTGGTTCTGAGAGTTGCACCACAGGCTGAATTTGTTGCCTAACTGGTGAGTAATACCGCACTCGATAGTTCGGATGAACCTCGATATCGTGGTCTGGCGGTATACTTCTTTTCAACTCCGCTTCACATCGGAGATGCATGTCTTCCTTAATGATAGCGGCATTTACCATTTCATTGTAAATACCGTTATTGAACAAGGCCACTTGTTCCTTAAGTTCGACATTCAAACCTCAGAAGAAATACTCACACTTCAACCCTTCCGAGTCTACCATATGAGTGGCGTATTGCATCAAGTCTTCAAACTCCTAGAAGTACTCGTACGCACTCTTTTCTCCTTGCTTTAATTCCAGAAAATCTTGATATTTTGTTCGAAGAATTCCCGAACAAATGTGACGTGCCCGGAAAACATTCCGGAATTCATCCCATCACTCGATGACCTTCAGGAAGAGTAGTGATGTACTCCGCCCACCAAGCTCCAGCGGCTCCTTGGAGTTGTTGAGCGGCAAATAGAGTCTTCTAATACTCATCGCACTCAAGCATATCAAACTTGGCTTCAATACATTGGAGCCAATGAGCCGACTCCAACGGTTCTTTCGCTTCCGAGAAAACCGGTGGTTGTCTTGCTAGAAAATCCAGATAAGTGCTTGGCGGGGGATTTTGCTATAGTGTCTCCTGTCGTATGCTTTGTCGCACCAACAGATCCAGAGACTCCGCCATCTTTGCCAAGATTCCCGCCAATCCGGTTGATGATGTCGGCACTTGTTATTGTGGCGAATTACTTTCGCCGTGACTCGACTCACCAACCTCACTCCTGGAATGAGCACGATCCATGCTGCAAGAGTGAGAAATTTACGGTTAAAATTCAAAGTTTAAACAAAACTTGAATTGAAAACATAACCGTAAAAGCATCACATCAATATTGCAGCATTACATAAGCTAACTAGGGTTTCGACAATTCTGAAATCTACCAAACTTGAGCTAGTTTGTCCAAACCCTTAATTCCAACAGTAGGATAAACTGGAAAATAACTCAAGAACATGCTATGGAACTTAGAGAAGTCTAAAACATCCCTGTCCACAACAAGTCCTAAGTTACATGGGCAATAAGCACTACTCTGTTCAGAATGACCAATAGATCTTAATCCCAGAATTTGTATATGAAAATGGCAATTTCATGTCTCAAGTTTAATATCAAAGTTATAGTTAACTTCAATATCTTTCCAAAGAGTATTGATTTGCCTTCATATCAGTTCTGGATCAAAAGTTGTGATATGTCACAGTCGACAGAAATCTGGAACAATTTTGACAGCACCTCCTTTGAAAGTAGCTGTTTTGTCCGCAAGATTTCATCCCTTTAAACTCCAAATATGGAGAAACTTTGAACTACAAAGTCATAGCATATATCACAAGCTTTCCAATGGTTTATTACATGACCCTTAGAAAATTTACTACATAAAGTTATGGTCGAAATACAGAAATTTCCAGAGAGCAATTTGTGCCTGCCCTGTTTTTGGGCAGTTCATACTCCTATGAGAATTTCATCCATTTGGAGGGTGATTCTGATCTATAATTCTACTGAATAGTTGGAGAAGACTTCAATAGCTTTCCAGAAATGTATCACTCACCTCCATTGGTTCAACCAAAGAAATGTTATGTCCTGTTCAAATTCAGCAAAAATTCAGCCAAAAACAGGGGAGGTTATTCCTAAGTCTTGGTGAATAAATCTATACTCTGTAAGGGCCTCAGTTTTGGCACACATTTGAGCTGTTCATCACCACACCACACCAATTTTCACTCCATTCGGAGTTGATCTTGACATGAGCTAAGTGGGACGAATTCAAACTTTATTTGAATTCAAAACTGAACTTGTGCTGAAATTCACTCAAACCGAACCCAATTTGAATTCTATTCAATTCAAATGGCTCAGGGGTGAACAATTTGAATCACCAGGGGTATTATGGGGCTCACTGTTTACAACAGTGATTAGGAGTAAATTTCAGAGGTTAAAACCCCGGGTGCGACCCACATGTCATAGAGGGGAGAAGGAGAAACTTGCACCCAAAGTCAGAGTCTTGGTGGGAAATTCCACGGAGCAGCTGTCGGCTGTGCCACCGAGCAGCTACCGGCGCCACCAGCTGCTTCCCTCTAAGCGCGCTGGCGCCCAGGGCGGCTGGCTCGCGCCCCCACGCGACCGGCACCGCCTCAGCCGAGCAGGAGTTGGCCGGCTTTATCTTCTCGCGGGCAAACCCGAGCAGCGGCATTGTTTCTCGCCGCAGCTCTCTGCTCAATTGGGAAAACCAGCAAAACCATCTCCTCCTTCGTCCCTGAGCTGCTAGACAGCCACCTGAGCTCGCACTTCACCTCCCCAACGCCAGAAACCCCGAGCTCCGACCTCCTTTGCCCAAAGACGATTGCCACCGCGGCGACCTAGCCTCAGCCGAGAGTCAGGCGCCCGTGGGCAGCGTTCCACAGGCGTTTTCACGGTCCAGCGAGAGAGGCAACAGGAGCGTGCGACCACCGTGAGGCTCTCCTCCAAGTTTGGAAGCCAACCGTGAAGAATCCGCAGAGAATTTCTAGTTTTTGCTCCGGCGACCGTAACCCAATCTTCCGGTACGGTTTCTTTAAATTCTCGCTCTATGATCTTTCGGAGGTCATCAAATCTTGCACATAGACGCTGGAATAGCCGGCGATTAAGTTCTTTTCTGCATCCGTAGCGTGAAACTATCTAGGAGTGACGAATTTCGAGCTCCATCGAGGGCGGTCATGACGGGCACGATCGGTCACACGTTGCCGACCGACTAGCCGCCATCCCTGAACCCTTTTGACACCTAGTCGAGCTTCCTAGAGGTACACTGATGCTGTAGGGCCGTTTGTTCGAGGTGTTGGCGGGTTTATAAACCACGGTCGACGGTGTCGAACCTCAACCGAGGCAGCGGCACGTTGTCGAGCTATTTCCGGTCACCCCCAGCCCGACCTGACACCACCGACGTGTTCCTCGACGTCGACAACCCCCTGGCGGCGAGTTTCAGCCCCTGGGAGGTCCGGCAGCGGCGAGCCGGCGAGCCCCGAGCCTGCTCCGGCGAGGTCGGCGGCGCGGGCGTGAGAGAACGGCGGGAGGAAGACGAAGCCGGCTGGCCCACGTGTCAGCGGCTGAAGAATTTAAACCGGGATCGGGTGTGGCCGGGGATCGGCTGTGTTGGCGCGCAAAATACCCTGTGAGCTCCGGTGTGCCGGACACCTCCGCGCTCGACACGTGTGGTATCTCCGGTGTTCCGGACACCTCCGCGCTCGACACGTGTCCCCGCGGGCCCGAGAGTTTAAACTTTTCCCCCGATTTTCAGGATTCTTCCAAACTTCAAATCCTCATAACTTTGGCTAGAAAGCTCCAAATCGAGTGAACCAAATTTGGTTGGATTTAGCTCTCTGAGAACTTTCCAGCAATACCAAATTCAGCTCATGAAAGTGAATAGTTTTCCAGAATTAAATCCCTAAAATTTAAACTGTTGGGAATTTTATCTGGAGAACTACTTTATGAAAAATTCTGAAATTTGGCTGAAAGGTTCATTGGAGAATCCCTGAATCCCAGTAAAATTTTCAGACTCATCCAAGTTAATTAGTTACCCTAATTGGGTGATTAAGGGAACTGCCCAGAGAAAATAGAAAGATGTACAGAAACATTTTTCAGATTTTCTCCAATCTTAATTAGGACATAACTTTCTGTAGAATTCTTCAAATGACATGAAACCAATTCCATCAGAACCATCCTAAATTTTAGTTTCCAGAAATTAATTGTGGGAGCCATGAAAAACCCTGGAATTACTTAGAGGCTCAATTATTGACCAAAGAGGCTTTTATTTGTACAAGGTTCAAATGAACTTGGTTTCAAATGAAACTTGGTCAGGACTCTGGTTAGAACCCTACCAAGCCACAATAAAAATTTCAGAACCACAGGGGAGGGCTAGCTAGAGTTATTAGTAAATAAGTATTCAAGTTTACACTTTGCATTCAAATTAACATGTAGTATTGTATTAAACGTGTAGCCATTGAAGAAGAGACTCCGGAATTGCTGGACTTCCTCCTTCCGGAAGAGGAACTAACCCCTGACCAGCAGCAACAAGGCAAGCCCCGGTTTGCATTAACCTTTTTATAAGTTTTTCCTTTGTTTACATGTGTCATATGAAGTATGTATGTGCATTAGGTATAGGATGAATGAAACCCCACTTGCATAACCAAAGGTTCCTAAAACAGTGAGGGTAGTGTCTAAGACCTCAAATAGATAGGCTATGCTTAAAGATTCATAGGGCTTGGGTACAAGTCGAGTAGTTGGAATCTACTCGCGAGATAGGCTTGGGACGCACAGGTTCAGTTGAGTGATGTGAGATTACATTAGTAATGAAAATGAGACTGGGCAGGGGCTAGGGCGCAGCAAGAGGGAGTCTTGTGTGCGCAGCCCTGTCCGTGTCGATTGAGGACCGAGCCGTGTGCGGCCCACGCTGATCAAGTTTGAACATACCGAAGGCATATCGGATATATGGGCCCCGATAAACCGATGTAGCCTAAACATCCGGGCGCTGAGGCATAACGCACCGATTTATAGGTGTAGGCTGAGGGCAGCAAGGTGGAAATCTGCCAACGGGAATAGAGAGATGCTCAGTGTGGGGAACCTCCTGCTCGTTTCGGTGCGACCGGTTCGACGTTTGGGCTGTTGGGTGAAAGGTTGTCCTGTACGACATCGAGTGAGCGTGCTGTGCAGCTCCACGGGTGCGCGTACGTGACGTGCTCTTTGGGTTTCCCTGCAGGTGTATATCGAGTCGATTCGCCGTCCCTCGCGGTGAAGAGTACCACTTGGTCACTGAGTCGTGACGTAGATTAATGGATGAAACATGTTGATTCAATATTGCTGGTTGATATAATTGTATTGCTACATGTGTGCCACCAAATACTGCTTACTAAATTTTGGACTTCATGAACTGTTAACTTGTTGCTAAAAGATGAACTAAGGATGAACTTGTAGGCGTGTCGTTTTGCTGAAATGTTACTATCCTATGTCCATTGTACCCCTTATGTAGAGTTTCATGCTTAGGTGAGTCGGTTAAGCCTTGCTGAGCCTTCGTGCTCACGGTTGCTGCTTAAGTGTTTTTCTGGTGAGGAGCCACCCACGGACTCGGAGTACGAGTCCACCGGCAAGGGTTACCCTCCGTCTGGGACCACGACTGAGTGGGAGCCGTACACGCCGCGCTGAGCTGAGGAGTGCAGCTAGTGTGGGTTGTCCTAGGGCTGGACAACCACTTTTGCTAGATAGGCGGGCGTGAGTTGTATAGTGTAGACTTCCGCTGTGTAATTTAAACAATAGTTGTAACTGAAGTTTGTACCTGTTTGTACAGTTTCAGTTGTTTTTCCCATGTAATATATTATGTCCTTATGACGTGTGCTGTCGGGTGTCGCATCGCGCGGCACCACCCTCTGCGATCCTGGATGAGCGGATTCCGGTCTGCCACAGCCTGGTATCAGAGCTGCAGTGGGGATAGCACTGTACTTAAGGACTACATTATGGGAAAACTTAGGTTACGGTGAGGAATTGGTAGCTGCCCAAGTAAGGACTATATTAGTATAGTTACTTAAAGTGGCAAATGCTAACCTATGTGTTATAATTCTGAATTTTAATTATGTAATGACGCACCTACGCTCTGGTAAGTATGGTAAGGAACGCCACCGAAAGCGGTTCAATTTCGGTTAGCTCCCCCTGACGAGGAACGTGGTTGAGGGATAGAGTCTCACAGCTTGGTGTGAGATATCAATATGAAACTCTTGGACTCTTCATGTTCCTGAGTTCATATGAAACGCTGATCCCTAGCGTGCATTAGGCAAGTAAGTGGAGTCCCCATCGCGTGGTCAGTAACGCGAGAGTGTGTTCGTCTGGAAGTAGCCCAGGGGGACATACGCAGCGCTTGCCATCGGCGTGCCCTGCAGGGCAGTAGGTGGTATCTGTTGGGTTGATAACATTCCCAACCGTGACGACCCGTTCATGACATACTCGGGTTCCCCGTCGTGTGGTGTTGAAACACGATCACGTGCCTTGAGACGTGACCTAACTCAAGGACGGCCGTATGGAAATGATACGGGCATTTGTATTTACTTTCAAATATTGAACTGCCTGGATTGAACAACCTTTGAGTGCACCATTATTGTGTGGTCTTCTGCAGGTACTAACCACGTATGTATCCGTGTAGAAAACGTGTGCGAGAGACCGTTTAGTGCCACACTTGAGACGTATATGACGGTATGGTCCGGTTAGGATTTTCTTTTGTGAGGAACGTAGTACCGAGATATTGTAGGCATATGCATGAAAATAATAATAACAAGGAATTAAAATCTATAGGTTCCACATTTAGGACCCTGGTTGGGTATAAGAATGGGGTAGTGATGAGTGTAGTTCCAAGAAGACTGAAAAACAGAGTGCTCCGTTTTGGGACAGCAAGGTTGCTGATCTTCAACAGGGCATAACTCACGGGTCCTTTAGCCCAGAGAGGTGTGCTATATAGTTCTGGAAAGGTATTGAAGTACTCTACAACTTTGTTGTAGACTTCCAGAGCTGAAACACGCCTTAAGATGGCTGAAATCCCAGAGGAAGGTAAACTGTCCAGAACCAGGACAGAGTAAAACATTCTCTGAACTGTTCTGTTTTTCAAACATAACTCCCAGTAGAAAAATCTAAAATTGTCATATAATACCTCCTTAGAGAGAGTAGAAGATGTGTGACATCTTTGCAATTCAAAGATTCTGAAATTTCAGCACAGAATTTAATGGAAATCAGTGTTGAAAACAGCCACTTCCAAGGGAGGTGCTGTTAAAATTCTTCCAGGAATTCTGTTGACTTTGAATTAGCATAACTTTTTAACCAAAGCTGATCTGAGGGCAACAGAGTACTCGTTGTAAAGATACTGAAGTTAACTTTAACTTTGGTATTCAACTTGAGTCATGAAAATGCACAGAACCAGATCAAAATTTGGAATAGGTAGAAACTGGTCATTCTGACAGAAGAATGACAGTTGAACTCATTGGAGAGGGTGTTGTACCCTAAGGGTGCTATACGTGATGACAAAGCGATAGTAATGTCTCGTAGGGACCAAAACCAGTTATGGTGAGCTTCCAAAGAGGGGGTTCATCAAGTTGGATTAAACTAACTTGTGTTTGATCTGGTAATGGTGTAGCTTGTGCAAAGTTATTACATTATCTACTTACGAGATATTTCGCATGTTTTGTTGTCATAATGTTTTTACGCCCATCTCAAGGAGACCATACAAAATGGCTCCAAATGAGCTGGCTGAACTGAAAGAACAGCTCAATGACCTGTTGAGCAAGGGTTTCATTAGGCCGAGTTCCTCACCTTGGGGATGCTCGGCGCTATTCGTAAAGAAGAAGGATGAGACCCTGAGGCTGTGTGTGGATTACCGGCCACTCAACGCCGTCACCATCAAGAATAAGTACCCACTGCCCCGCATCGACATATTGTTTGATCAACTTGTGGGTGCAAGTGTTTTCTCCAAGATGGACCTTCGCTCTGGATATCACCAGATAAAGATCCGGGCGGAGGATATCCCGAAGACGGCCTTCTCAACGAGATATGGATTATATGAATATCTCGTCATGTCCTTTGGTCTCACAAATGCTCCAGCCCATTTCATGTATCTCATGTACTCGGTGTTCATGCCGGAGCTGGAAAAGTTCGTGGTAGTGTTCATCGACGATATCTTGGTTTACTCCAAGACAGAAGCTGAACATGCCGAACACTTGCGAATCGTTCTTCAACGATTGCGAGACCACAAGCTCTACGCCAAGTTCAGCAAATGCGAGTTTTGGATCAGCCAAGTGCCATTCTTGGGACATATCATCTCAGCGGAAGGCATTGCAGTTGACCCAAGCAAGATAGAGCAAGTGCTTAAATGGAAAGCTCCCATTTCAGTCCATGAAGTCAGAAGCTTCCTCGGGTTAGCGGGATACTACCGGAGATTCATTCCAAGCTTCTCCAAGCTCGCTAAGCCGATGACAGAGTTGCTGAAGAAAGGGAAGAAATATGTTTGGAATACGGCGTGTGAAGGAGCGTTCCGAACATTGGTGAAGCATCTCACAACAGCCCCGGTGTTAGCTCAGCCGGATACAACAAAGCCCTTCGACGTGTATTGTGACGCGTCCGGTATTGGGCTCGGCTGCGTGTTGATGCAGGAAGGACGTGTGGTCGCTTATGGCTCACGCCAACTTCGGAACCATGAGCAGCATTATCCCACTCATGACCTTGAGCTTGCTGCAGTGGTTTTGGCGCTGAAAATGTGGAGGCACTATCTCCTGGGGAATTTGGTGCATCTCTACACCGACCACAAGAGCTTGAAATACATTTTCACCCAGAAGGAGCTGAACATGAGGCAACGGAGGTGGTTAGAATTAATCAAGGACTACGAAATTGAGATTCACTACCACCCCGGCAAGGCAAATGTGGTTGCCGACGCGCTGAGTCGGAAATCACATCTCCATCACCTCACCATTACACCGGTGCAGGAGGAAGAGCCAAGTTTATACTTGGTTCCTTATGGATCGCTGTACAACCTTGCCCTCATCCCTACTATTAGGGAGGACATCATTGCATCTCAGAAGACGGATAAAGGCATGACACATCTCCGGAGACGGATAGACAATGGGGAGATCAAGTGTTTCCGGAAAGATGAGGAGGGGGCGCTATGGTTTAATGACCGCATAGTCGTGCCCCAAGATATGGAGTTGAGGAAAAAGATCCTCGATGAAGCTCGCTTGTCTAAATACTCTATTCATCCGGGCAGCAACAAAATGTACCAAGATTTGAAATAGAAATTTTGGTGGACACGGATGAAGTGGGAGGTAGCTAAGTACGTATCCGAGTGTGATATGTGTAGACGAGTGAAGGCTGATCATATGAGGAAATCAGGGCTGCTGCAACCCCTGAAGATTCTAGCATGGAAATGGGAGGATGTGAGCATGGATTTCATTGTGGGATTACCCCTAACATCCAACAAACATGATTCCATTTGGGTGATTGTTGACCGACTGACCAAGTCAGCTCACTTCATCCCCGTACATACACATTTTCATGCCAACCGATATGCGGAGTTATACATTGCCAGGATTCTATGCCTGCATGGTGTACCCAAGACCATAGTCTCTGACCGAGGTGCATTGTTTGTATCTCGCTTTTGGGAGCAGCTGCACGCTGCTTTGGGTACCAAACTGATTAGAAGCTCCGCCTACCACCCTCAGACAGATGGCCAGACAGAGAGGGTGAATCAAGTTCTGGAGGACATGTTGAGAGCATGTGCCATCCACCATGGTAGGAACTGGGATAATCACCTACCATTGGCGGAATTCTCGTACAACAACGGCTATCAGGCGAGTATCAAGATGGCACCCTACGAAGCTCTCTACGGTCGCAAGTGTCGCACCCCATTAAATTGGTGCGAGTCCGGTGAAAGAGTCACATTCAGGGTTGATGTGGTGAACGACGCCGAAGAGCGCGTTCGGACAATTCAAGCCAATTTAAAAGCCGCTCAATCCCGGCAGAAGAGCTATGCTGATAAGAGGCGTAGACCGTTGCACTTCGACGTCGGTGAATACATGTACCTCCGCGTGTCTCCGATGAAGGGCGTGCACCGGTTTGGCGTCAAGGGGAAGCTCGCTCCCCGTTTTATTGGACCCTACGCTATCACCGAGAAGTGTGGACCAGCGGCGTATCGATTGGAACTACCGGCATCTCTTGCTGGTGTCCATGATATTTTCCATGTTTCGCAACTGCGAAAATGTTTGAAGCATACAGCTGCTGTTCCTTCCGAAGACATCGGCGAGTTGAAACCGGATTTAACATATGATGAGTATCCGGTGGAAATCCTTGATGAGAAAGCCCGAATCACGCGTAGCAGAACGTTGTGGTTCTACAAGATCCTCTGGAATAACCACACCATGGAAGAAGCGACGTGGGAGAGCGATGAATTCCTTCGTTCAAATTACCGGGACTTCATGGCTTCTCAACACGAGTAAGTCCCTACTACATCGCTATCTCTTCTTTTGTAATCTCGGGACGAGATTCTTTTAAGGGGGGAGGAATGTAAGGGCCTCAGTTTTGGCACACATTTGAAGTGTTCATCACCACACCACACCAATTTTCACTCCATTCGGAGTTGATCTTGACATGAGCTAAGTGAGACGAATTCAAACTTTATTTGAATTCAAAACTGAACTTGTGCTGAAATTCACTCAAACCGAACCCAATTTGAATTCTATTCAATTCAAATGGCTCAGGGGTGAACAATTTGAATCACCAGGGGTATTATGGGGCTCACTGTTTACAACAGTGATTAGGAGTAAATTTCAGAGGTTAAAACCCTGGGTGGGACCCACATGTCATAGAGGGGAGAAGGAGAAACTTGCACCCAAAGTCAGAGTCTCGGTGGGAAATTCCACCGAGCAGCTGTCGGCTGTGCCACCGAGCAGCTACCGGCGCCACCAGCTGCTTCCCTCTCCGCGCGCTGGCGCCCAGGGCGGCTGGCTCGCGCCCCCACGTGACCGGCACCGCCTCAGCCGAGCAGGAGTCGGCCGGCTTTATCTTCTCGCGGGCAAACCCGAGCAGCGGCATTGTTTCTCGCCGCAGCTCTCTGCTCAATCGGGAAAACCAGCAAAACCATCTCCTCCTTCGTCCCTGAGCTGCTAGACAGCCACCTGAGCTCGCACTTCACCTCCCCAACGCCAGAAATCCCGAGCTCCGACCTCCTTTGCCCAAAGACGATCGCCACCGCGGCGACCTAGCCTCAGCCGAGAGTCAGGCGCCCGTGGGCAGCGTCCCACAGGCGTTTTCACGGTCCAGCGAGAGAGGCAACAGGAGCGCGCAAGCACCGTGCGGCTCTCCTCCATGTTTGGAAGCCAACCGTGAAGAATCCACAGAGAATTTCTAGTTTTTGCTCCGGCGACCGTAACCCAAGCTTCCGGTACGGTTTCTTTAAATTCTCGCTCTATGATCTTTCGGTGGTCATCAAATCTTGCACATAGACGCTGGACTAGCCGGCGATCAAGTTCTTTTCTGCATCCGTAGCGTGAAACTGTCTAGGAGTGACGAATTTCGAGCTCGATCGAGGGCGGTCATGACGGGCACGATCAGTCACACGGTGCCGACCGACTTGCCGCCATCCCTGAACCCTTTTGACACCTTGTCGAGCTTCCTAGAGGTACACTGATGCTGTAGGGCCATTTGTTCGAGGTGTTGGTGGGTTTAGAAACCACGGTCGACGGTGTCGAACCTCAACCGATGCAGCGGCACGTCGCCGAGCTATTTCCGGTCACCCCCAGCCCGACCTGATACCACCGACGTGTTCCTCGACGTCGACAACCCCCTGGCGGCGAGTTTCAGCCCCTGGGAGGTCCGGCAGCGGCGAGACGGCGAGCCCCGAGCCTGCTCCGGCAAGGTCGGCGGCGCGGGCGTGAGAGAACGGCGGGAGGAAGACGAAGCCGGCTGGCCCACGTGTCAGCGGCTGAAGAATTTAAACCGGGATCGGGTGTGGCCGGGGATCGGCTGTGCTGGCGCGCAAAATACCCTGTGAGCTCCGGTGTGCCGGATACCTCTGCGCTCAACACGTGTGGTATCTCCGGTGTGCCGGACACCTTCGCGCTCGACACGTGTCCCCGTGGGCCCGAGAGTTTAAACTTTTCCCCCGATTTTCAGGATTCTTCCAAACTTCAAATCCTCATAACTTTGGCTAGAAAGCTCCAAATCGAGTGAACCAAATTTGGTTGGATTTAGATCTCTGAGCACTTTCCAGCAATACCAAATTCAGCTCATGAAAGTGAATGGTTTTCCAGAATTAAATCCCTAAAGTTTAAACTGTTGGGAATTTTATCTGGAGAACTACTTTATGAAAAATTCTGAAATTTGGCTGAAAGGTTCATTGGAGAATCCCTGAATCCCAGTAAAATTTTCATACTCATCCAAGTTCATTTAGTTACCCTAATTGGGTGATTAAGGGATCTGCCCAGAGAAAATAGAAAGATGTACAGAAACATTTTTCAGATTTTCTCCAATCTTAATTAGGACATAACTTTCTGTAGAATTCTTCAAATGACATGAAACCAATTCCATCAGAACCATCCTAAATTCTAGTTTCCAGAAAGTAATGGTGGGAGCCATGAAAAACCCTGGAATTACTTAGAGGCTCAATTATTGACCAAAGAGGCTTTTATTTGTACAAGGTTCAAATGAACTTGGTTTCAAATGAAACTTGGTCAAGACTCTGGTTAGGACCCTACCAAGCCACAATAAAAATTTCAGAACCACAGGGGAGGGCTAGCTAGAGTTATTAGTAAATAAGTATTCAAGTTTACACTTTGCATTCAAATTAACATGTAGTATTGTATTAAACGTGTAGCCATTGAAGAAGAGACTCCGGAAGTGCTGAACTTCCTCCTTCCGGAAGAGGAACTAACCCCTGACCAGCAGAAACAAGGCAAGCCCCGGTTTGCATTAACCTTTTTATAAGTTTTTCCTTTGTTTACATGTGTCATATGAAGTATGTATGTGCATTAGGTATAGGATGAATGAAACCCCACTTGCATAACCAAAGGTTCCTAAAAGAGTGAGGATAGTGTCTAAGACCTCGAATAGATAGGCTATGCTTAAAGATTCATAGGGCTTTGGTACAAGTCGAGTAGTTGGAATCTACTCGCGAGATAGGCTTGGGACGCACGGGTTCAGTTGAGTGATGTGAGATCACATTAGTAATGAAAATGAGACTGGGCAGGGGCTAGGGCGCAGCAAGAGGGAGTCTTGTGTGCGCAGCCCTGTCCGTGTCGATTGAGGACCGAGCCGTGTGCGGCCCACGCTGATCAAGTTTGAACGTACCGAAGGCATATCGGATATATGGGCCCCGATAAACCGATGTAGCCTAAACCTCCAGGCGCCGAGGCATAACGCACCGATTTATAGGTGTAGGCTGAGGGCAGCAAGGTGGAAATCTGCCAACGGGCATAGAGAGATGCTCCGTGTGGGGAACCTCCTGCTCGTTTTGGTGCGACCGGTTCGACGTTTGGGCTGTTGGGTGAAAGGTTGTCCTGTACGACATCGAGTGAGCATGCTGTGCAGCTCCACGGGTGGGCGTACGTGACGTGCTCTTTGGGTTTCCCTGCAGGTGTATATCGAGTCGATTCGCCGTACCTCGCGGTGAAGAGTACCACTTGGTCACTGAGTCGTGACGTAGATTAATGGATGAAACATGTTGATTCAATATTGCTGGTTGATATAATTGTATTGCTACATGTGTGCCACCAAATACTGCTTACTAAATTTTGGACTTCATGAACTGTTAACTTGTTGCTAAAAGATGAACTAAGGATGAACTTGTAGGCGTGTCCTTTTGCTGAAATGTTACTATCCTATGTCCATTGTACCCCACATGTAGAGTTTCATGCTTAGGCGAGTCGGTTAAGCCTTGCTGAGCCTTCGTGCTCACGGTTGCTGCTTAAGTGTTTTTCAGGTGAGGAGCCACCCACGGACACGGAGTTTGACACTATATATGTTGTTGAACTTACACAATTTCATTGTTTTTCAGACTAGGTATGGGCAAGAGGCTGTGAGGATACACGGCGAAGGGTTCGATTGGGAAAACTCCCCGAATATCGACCCTCAAGCCGCGTATGCAAGCGGAGGTGGAAAAGCACACGGAAGGTGAATTCATTTACTTTCATTGTTTTCAATTCAAGATTATTTAATTTTACCTTGAATTGATTCGTTTTTTTAGGCTTGCCATATTCTCTGGAGTCGTCAACTCTAGGGAGGCACGACCTGCGAGAGGCAGCTCCTCGCAGTCTTCGGCTGCAGGCTCCTCCAGCCTCCGTGTCACCAAGAGAGATCTCGAAGTCATGGCGCTTCGGGAGAGCTTGGCTCGGCAGGAGGAGGCCTTGGCGAGAGAGCGAGAGAACAACAGGGCTGCCATGGCGTACCATGCGTCCTATAGGGCACAGATGCAAGCGGCAATGGAAGTAAGAAACATACAATTATAGTTTAATTACATTGCATTTTAATTAGTTTTGTAAATTGTAATGTTTGAAATGGCAGGTGCTAGTTCGACAACAAGGGCAGCAAATCCAGATACCGTTGTGGCAGCCACCTCTGTTCGTGCTGGAGCCGTCGCCACCACAGGAGCAGTTTCCTGGAGTACAGGTATAAAAAGAAAGTTACATTAAGTGGAAGCCCCAACCGCTAAGAATCCTAATGAACCTAGAAAAACAATTGTAAACTTGTACATATGTCACTTTGTTTCGCAGGGATCAGGGACGGAGGCTCAGACTCCATCACCACAGCTAAGGGCGCCAGGTTCGCCGCGGCAGGATGACTTCTTCGCTCCCGGAGGTAGTGGAGGGGCTAGTAATCAATAGATTTGTGATTTTGTTTTCATTTGTGTGGATGTCAGACTTTGTGATTGTCGATGTGTACTATTGCACTTTGTTGTGAATTTATATATCAAACTGTTTTTTTGTTGTCTTTGTATGTGTAGCTGGCCATCGAGCCAGGTTAGCCGTTTTCTATTTTTTAAAAAAATGGAAAAGCTTATATACGACGGCCTGTATAGTTTATATACAACGGCCACTATACAGGGCCGTCGTATATAAGCCTAAATTATATACGACGGCTGGGCCAGGCTGTCGTATATAAGGGCTTATATACGACAGCCAGGGCCCAGCCATCGTATATAAGGGCCCTGGTCCACTGGGGCAAGTCCACGAAACCAGCCGTTGTATATAAGCGCCCGTCGTATATATACTGTTATATACGACGGCGCCGTCGTATATAACCATATATACGACAAATTATATACGACGGCCACAAACCGTCGTATATAAACAACTGCCGTCGTATATAAACTATATAAGACGGCTCCGGCTTTATATACGACGGTTTTAGCCGTCGTATGTTGACAGGAATCCTGTAGTGCCATGTGGGGAACCTCCTGCTCGTTTCGGTGCGACCGGTTCGACGTTTGGGCTGTTGGGTGAAAGGTTGTCCCGTACGACATCGAGTGAGCGTGCTGTGCAGCTCCACGGGTGGGCGTACGTGACGTGCTCTTTGGGTTTCCCTGCAGGTGTATATCGAGTCGATTCGCCGTCCCTCGCGGTGAAGAGTACCACTTGGTCACTGAGTCGTGACGTAGATTAATGGATGAAACATGTTGATTCAATATTGCTGGTTGATATAATTGTATTGCTACATGTGTGCCACCAAATACTGCTTACTAAATTTCAGACTTCATGAACTGTTAACTTGTTGCTAAAAGATGAACTAAGGATGAACTTGTAGGCCTGTCCTTTTGCTGAAATGTTACCATCCTATGTCCATTGTACCCCTCATGTAGAGTTTCATGCTTAGGTGAGTCGGTTAAGCCTTGCTGAGCCTACGTGCTCACGGTTGCTGCTTAAGTGTTTTTCAGGTGAGGAGCCACCCATGGACTCGGAGTACGAGTCCACCGGCGAGGGTTACCCACCGTCGGGGACCACGGCTGAGTGGGAGCCGTACACGCTGCGCTGAGCTGAGGAGTGCAGCTAGTGTGGGTTGTCCTAGGGCTGGACAACCACTTTTGCTAGATAGACGGGCGTGAGTTGTATAGTGTAGACTTCCGCTGTGTAATATAAACAATAGTTGTAACTGAAGTTTGTACCTGTTTGTACAGTTTCAGTTGTTTTTCCCATGTAATATATTATGTCCTTATGATGTGTGCTGTAGGGTGTCGCATCGCGCGGCACCACCCTCTGCGATCCTGGATGAGCGGATTCCGGTCCGCCACATACTCCCAATTGACTCTTAGTTCAATATAGGAGTTCATTACCACCTAATGGAATCCTAGACTCCAAATTTACTCTTTTTCTTGCAAATCTTCTCTTTTTATGCAGTTTCAAAACACATCACGGTACTACGTTTCCTCACCAAATTAAAATCCTAACCGGCTTTACACCGGCATATACGTTTCAAATGGTGGCACTAAAACGATCACTCACAAACGTTTTCTACACGACATGTTCTAACGTGGTTAAGGTACCTGCAGAAAATCACTCAATAATGATGCACTCAATGGTTTGTCATTACAGGCAGGTCCATATCATAGTAAAAACATACGCCCCGTATCATTGCCATACGGGCCGTCCTTGAGTCAAGCCACGTCTCAAGGTACATGATCGGGTTATTCACCACCCGACGGGGGCTCCACACTTTTGCAATAAAGCACACTGGTAGAACAGCGCATTCATATGCCTCATAGGACATGAAGAGTCCTAAAGAACACACTTCGTGTTACAAACCACACGATGGGGTCTCCTCCTCTTGCCACTGGGTTTGCGCACTGGAGGCTAGTGCCATTCATATGTCTCTAAGACATGAAGAGTCTTAGAAAATATATTCACTTCCCGTCCATTTCTGAACGGGACACCCCACACTACTTTCCTCGTATGGGTGAGCTAACCGAAATTGATCCGCTTTCGGTGGCGTTCCTTACCATTCTTACCTCCACGTAGGTGCGTCGTTACTGAATTTAAATACTGAAGAGTAACACACTGTTAGCTTGCCACCTTAAGTAACTATGCTAATAATACTCCTTATGTGGGCATACTATACGTTCCTCACTCTTATACTCCTAAGTTTTCTAAAAATAGACCCTTTTCATGCGTGCTATTCCCAATGCGGCTCTGATACCACGCGGTGAGGTCCGGCCCGGGAATCGCAGTGGGTGGTGCCATGCGATGCGGCACCCAACAGCAAGCACGAAAAGAGGAGTAAGAACATAACGGAACCATTTTGTTACTCAACATAAGATCTTTTACAACATAAGTACACACGCAGCGGAAATTAAAACTAGCTGGACAATCTACTCACTCTCGACCCTAACTACGCCGAAGAGAAGTCGTTCAGCCCGTGAACGCTTCCTACTAGCTTCACCAAAGAAAGGCAGCGGCTGGGTTTCCGATGAGTTGAACAAACCGTGAGGTTCATCGTCTCACCGAACAACCCTCTTCATAGCTGGCATCCTGCTACCTGCAAAAACAACTCAGAAGCAACCGTGAGGACTAAGGCTCAGCAAGACTTAACCGTCACTCCTAAACATGTAACTCTAAATGCAGGGGTAGTAAGACAGTAGGAATAGGAATTTGCAAAATGCAGCTTGACTAAACTTGATCCTTATATTTAGATTCTTATAGCCTTCATTTTAGTGGTCCTCACGCCTCACAACATCGGAAGTCCACAATCAAACAAGAAACGCTTATCCCGATGTTGCTAGCCTAAGGCGGAAATAAAATTTAGTTGGCTCTATATCTACTTCAGTCAAGGTTCCAATACAGTGATTAATCCACAACCAGCAAGTTAAGAGACTTAGTTCCTCTTCTTCCTATGTCATGGTGCAGTGGGCAAGTATGCTCAATCCTCTTCCGCGAGCGACGGTGATTCGAATCAATAACAACCCGGAATACAAGACACATACACCCGCCTCGAAAGACTCTCTCAAGAGCTCTTTCTTACGTTGTATGCAGCAACCTTTCACACGACACCCCGACATAGAAAAACGCTTCGCGCTGAGCAGGATGGTCCTCTACGCGGACACGTCGATGTTGCCCGCTAAAGGATTTACACCTCCCGCCTTCTCAACGCCATTCCCACGCGAAGGATGAGTTTCTATATCATGGTCCATCGAGTTACATCGGTTTCATGGGTACCATACCCCACTATATATCCGGTACAGCTCAATCTTGTCCAGCAGGGCCGCATACATACGGTCCTTAACCGACACGGATGGGGCTACAACCAACCTCCACATTTGCCTTACATCCCGGTCCAGGCCAAATGTGGTCTCAAGCATTGTCACACCCATCGCAGGTCAAGACCAACCTTGAGCGCTCCATCCTACAGGAACATCCCCGTCCCCATCTCATTTTCATGAGGGTGCTCTTATCATTAACCTCTCGCGAGTAACTCCATTACTCGAACTTTCTCGTGAGTAGCTTTTTACTATTCGACTTCTACCGAGCTAGCTACAACATTAGCCTAGCATCTACAACGAGGCAAAGCCTACACTAAACATTCTACTCAGGGATGTAATAGTCATGCAAGTGGGTTTCAATCATCCTAGACATAATGCACAATATCAAGTCTAATAAACATGATGTGAAGTAAAGCAAAATTTAAAACGGTAACGATATGCAAACCGGGGCTTGCCTTTCTCAACGGTTTTGTTAGAAGCTATGAGTTAGTCTTCCTCCAGAGAATCTGCCAAACTCGTCACGAGATGGAGATCCTCGCTGCAGAGTCGAGTTCTCGTCGAACGTCGACGTGACGTGCTATTAAGATGATTCATGTACATCCATTCAAAAGCAATTTAGAAAATGATTCAAAATTGTTGTACAAGTTAACTCACACATAAGATAGATAAACAACAGCAAGGTTTCTGTTGTTATATCTAAACCTTAGAGATGATGAGAGCTAGGGTGAAAAGAGATACTAGTAATCACCATGTGATTAAGTCCATTATATGAACACTTAAACCTAAAAGATGGTAGCTCAAGTTCCATAGGTCCAATGAAGCTGAGAATTTAACCACAGCCTCTATGGATGGTATTTAGGCCGTGTGCAAAAATTGAGCTCATGAAACGGCTCAAGGTGATCACAATAATTCCTTATGTGATTTTCGCTAACCTGCCTTTACCCCTAGGTATTTAGCTTTCCTATGCTGCAAAGTAGACTTTTTGTGAAGTACAAAATGTCTTGAGTCCATAGGAATTGGTTTTACTATTTTTGGAGTTTCCTACATGGAGATATGGATTTTTTAAGGATTGGGGAAAAGCTGAAAATGTCTCTGTTTATTTTCTCATTTTTCAGAGACATAAGGAATGAACACATCATTTGACCAAGCAAATGACTTCCAATGCCTCTGAAATTTTTACTGGAATTCAAGGAATTTTGGAAGAATGTCCTGTCCAAATTTGGGAATTTTCCAATAAACAGAACTTCTGTAAAAATTCATACAATATTTTCTTAAATGAATTAATGAGCCAAATTCAGGGATTTTCATAAAAATTGGGCTGCACCCCTGGATAGTACTGGTTGATAGGAATCCAACAAAATTTGTTTCACAATTTTTGGACACTCCTACACAAAGTTATGGCTCTCCAAAGTTTGAACTAAAGTGGGAAAATCTGGAAAATGTTTAAATGCTGACAGTGGGTCCCACCTGTCATCCCTAACCTCCAGACTCGCGCCAAACAGGGCAGTGGCGGCCCCCTCCGTTGAGGTCGCCGGAAGGGCACTTCCCAGCCACCCCCAGACCCCCTGCTGGCCGCCCCCCATATTTCCCCACGCTGAACACGTTGGTGAGGTCGCCGGCGGCTGAAACTCACCGGAAAACAGGGCGTACCGGCCACAGGAAACCCTAGGGCTTCGGCGAGGTCTTGCACGGTGAATTTTCCACCAAATGGTCGGTTCTTGGGCTCTACAGCACCAGTGGATCATGTAGAAGACCGGCATGAGGTCTAAACAAGCTGGAGAGGGCTCTAAACCTATCGGCACCATGCACCCGATAGGGTCCAGCGGTATACCCACTAAAAAAGCTCGGATTGCTCATTCTACACTCAATTTAATGGTCTAAAATCGATGGAGGAGGTGTGCTAGGGAGTTAACATCCTGTATGTGAAGTTTGAAACCCAACAAACACGAATTGAGGACGAATTTTACAATTCCTTACCTCAAGGTCCGTTTCTGCCGCCCTGGAGAAAAACTTGAAATTCTCCCTCTGTGATCAATGGATAGGTCTGAGCTTTGGAGGTGAGCAACTAGACTTGTTGGTGCACAGATGGGGTGACTTGCTTGGGCGTGATCCCTTCTGGTTTGTGCTGTCCACGGCGTCCAGTTCCGGTATCTTCAGTTTCAGTTCGGGAGCAGTGGAAACTTTGCAGTTTCTGGGCGCCGGTGAGCTCAGGACGGTGGAGGGAAGTTGACAGCCGGCTAGAGAACTCAGGGGCGAAGGCTTTTGCTGTGGGGAGCTCGAGCAAAGGTTGCTGGTTTGCTGGGGCGATCAGAGGAAAACAGAGGGAACAGTGGCTGCTGTTTTTCTTCTCGGGAGCAGACGCACGGGAACGAGGCAGCACGGGGAGGAAGCAAAGTAGCCCTGTTGCACTCGCTGTGGGGAGGATCAGATCGAGCAAGCAAGCAGGAGCTGGCCTCGGTGGTACGTCGGTTGACGCCGGTGAGCAGGAGGTGGCGTGCTCCCGTGGACAGAGTCTGTTCTGTGATTTGTGAGACTGACCGGTGGGGTCCACAGCCACAATTCTCCCTCTTATCCCCCATTTCAATTTAAAATAGCAAACGAGCTCCGAATTTAATCAAACTTGGAAGATAGGTCAAAATAATTATGAGCAACTCAAATCTGAAATCATATTGAAATTGAGTTTGTTTGGTTCAAAATTCAAATTTAAATCTGAATTTGGGTGTGCCCTCATTTAATCCTCGGAATAAATAGTATATGAAACCTAAAATTCTCCAAATTTAAAACTTAGGCTCTTGAATACATGAGAAATGCATCTATGATCTCACATATAGGCCTTTGGACAATCTAAATAGGAATCCTTCCAAAAGATTCAAAATGGTGTTTAAATTTCCTCCACTCTCCTCATAGAGGAGGTGCACATGAGTAGAGTTTTTGGGAGTGTAATTATTTCCCCTAGGTTAACGTGTGTTGAGCATGGGCTAGAGAAATTTTTTAACTCTCTCACATGTCCATATTTGTGTTCATCATTTCATGTGACACAACTATAGCCTTTTATTGCCTTAACTTTGTTTCATACGTTGAAATCAAACTTTACAAAAGTTAGGGCTGTTACACAAAAGTGATCCGATCATGCTTCTATATTCTTTTTGATCAACGGGATCACAATCTTCATCAAGTTCAAGTGTTGTTGCTGTTCCCATTGGTGTCCGAAGAGGCTTGCTTTTGTCCATGTTGAAGCGCCTTAGGAGATCTTTTGTATACTTTGTTTGATGCACAAAGGTACCCTCGTTGGTTTGCTTGATTTGCAGCCCCAAAAAGTACGTGAGTTCTCCCATCATACTCATCTCAAATTCTAAACTCATCATAGCTGAAAACTTGGACACAAGATCATGAGAAGCACAACCAAAGATAATATCATCCACATACACTTGAACGAATAATGAGTCATTGCCATGCTTAAGCACAAAAAGAGTTTTATAAACCTTGCCCATGGTAAACACCTTTTCAAGTAAGAATGTTTTTAACCTATCATACCATGCTCTAGGGGCTTGTTTGAGACCGTACAAGGCTTTGGACAGTTTGTAAATATGATTAGCAAAATTTGGATTTTCAAAACCAGGTGGTTGTTTGACATAAACCTCCTCATCTATGTAGCCATTAAGAAAAGCACTTTTAACATCCATTTGATATAGCTTAAAACCTTTAGATGCAGCAAAAGCTAACAAAATTCTTATGGCTTCTAATCTAGCAACAGGAGCAAAAGTTTCATCAAAATCTAGACCTTCAACTTGTGTGAAACCTTGAGCAACCAACCTAGCCTTATTCCTAACCACAACCCCATCATCACTTTATTTATTTTTAAATACCCATTTAGTTCCAATTAAAGTGTGACCTTGAGGTGGAGGTACAAGTTTCCAAACATTATTTCTTTCAAAATTTTCTAACTCTTCTTGCATGGCAATAATCCAAGATTCATTACTGAGTGCATGTGATATATCTTTGGGTTCAAAATAAGCAACAAAAGCAGAATGAGCATGAGAATTGGGGTCAAAAAACCTGGATCTTGTAACTCGTGAATGCAAGCTTCCAATAATTTTTTGTGGAGGATGACTTTTGAGAATCCAGAGGGGAGTGGACACTTCACAAGCTTCTTCTTCTTCATGTTCATCACAAATAGATGAGCTTGTGACGTGAGGAGGATCTGGACCAGCAATGGTGGTCGTCGGTGCTGGCTGTGAATCAAGATCAGGAGCTGGAACAATGTCATTAGCTGCTAAATTTTCGGGCAGCAGCACCACTTCTTCCTCTTCTTCAACGAAAATACTCTCCCCCTGCGGATATGGATCCAGACCCGCAATATTTGAACTAGTACCTGGGCTAGATTCATCAAAAGAAACTTCATAAGTCTCGAAAATTTTGTTAGTATCAAGTAAAAGCACATGGTAGCCTCTAGTATGAGATGGATATCCAAGAAACATGCCATTAACAGATCTAGCTTCAAATTTATCAAGATTACCATGTTTCTTAACAAAGCATTTGCAACCAAAGACCCTAAAGTGTGTGACACTAGGCCTATGTCCAAACCTGAGCTCATATGGTGTTTTACCTAGCTTAGCACGCAAGAAAACACGATTTGAGACATAACAAGCGGTTGCAATTGCATCAGCCCAAAATTTCCTAGGAGTTTGATATTCATCAAGCATAGTCCTAGCCATCTCAACTAAGGTTCTGTTCTTTCTCTCTACAACACCGTTTTGTTGAGGTACATATGGTGAAGAAAATTGATGATCTACTACATTTTCAGCAGAAAAGTGATCAAACGATTGATTTTTAAATTCGGTTCCATTATCACTTCTAATTGCTCTTAAAGATCCTGGGTGATCAATTGATAATCTAAGAAATTGACACGACCCCACGGTCTTGTCGAGCCAGGATCACGCTGAGGGGTGCTGCGTTGCACAGCACCGAATAACACATGTCAAAGGTACAAAGCGGAAGCAAAACTTTTATTACATAAAGTGGTTTATGAACATTTTTACATCAAAATAGGTCCAGTCTACACTCACGGGCGTACACTATGCATCAAGTTCACGTTCAGCCCGTGAACGTGTCCTTGCTAGCAAGGACGCACACTAACACGGTGGCGTGCACGACTCCCACTCGACGGGATTCCCCTCCTGGGGTTCCGCCTCCTCTTCGGGAGTCCCTTCCTCATACAACCCTGCAAAAGCTCCAAACACAAGCAGTGAGCACGAAGGCTCAGCAAGACTGACCCGTCTCTCCTAAACATGGAACTTCTACATGAGGGGTGATGGGTACATGAGATAAAAACAAGTTGCAAAGGACTCGCCTAATTAGTGGGACCTTACTTTCAAGTTTTAGCAGCAGGTTGTGGAGAACCTTACGCTAAGGCACATGAGAGAGCCGCAATCAAACAAGAAACGCATTTCTCTCATGTACTTTGCCCAAAGTTAAAAAGAACTTTAATTAGCTCTAAACTACAATAAATCATTAACAATCAAAGTCCATCTTTCCAATCAGCAACATTTTAACATGTAACTAGCCTGTTCTTTCTACGTCACGGTACAGTGAACAAGTGGTACTCACTGACCGCGAGGGACGGTGATTATAATCGATTTACACCTGCAGGGTTACCCGAATAACCCGTCACGTATGCCCGTACTCGATGTTGCCTACAGCAACCATCACGGACGCCGTACGCAACTACCTTTCACCCGTTAGCCAAATGTTGAAGCGGTCCAATCGTCCTGAGCAAGAGGTCTCTGCACAACCATCTCAGTGCCGCCAGCCGATTTACACCTCGAGCTCTCAACCTACCCTCTGAATGACCAGCTATGCCTCAACACCCAGCTACCCGAGTTACATCGGTTTCCCGGTTCCCATATATCCGGTAAATCATCGGTACTGTTCTAGCTTGTTCAACAGGCCCGCACACAGCTCGGTCCTCAATCGACACAAACGGAGCTATAGCACACAGGTCCCAAAGTCCTGCTGCCCTCACTCTCCGCTCGGTCTCATTTTTCTTGCCATGTGTATCATGTGCTATCTCTACCCGAGTTGAGTGCCTCTAGCCTATGCTCGTGAGTAGTTCCAACTACTCGACTTGTACCGAATCCTACATAAACTTAGCATTGCCATAGCTAACGGGGTTTTCAATCCTAGTCCCAACCCATGGTTTTCTGGGCTATGCAATTGGGTTTCCAAACAAGACTCTAATGCAAGGAAACATAATACTCAAGTAAGTGCTCAAAACAATAAAAACTTATAAAAAGGTTAATGCAAACCGGAGCTTGCCTTGCTGCTCTTGGTCATAGGCTAGCTGCTCATCCAGAGTAACGAAGTCTAGGACTTCGGGTTCCTCCTCGACCTTAGCGACTACATGATATAAGAAGTACATGTATTAATTAAATGCATTTGAATTGAGTTTTAAACTTGTGAACCTTTTACTGTGGCTTGGTTACAACCTAAACAAAGACTTGGTCAAGTTTTAGTTGCAGCAAAGCTCATTTGAGCCCTCCACAATTAAATTATGTCCTTGACCTTAATTGGAACTCTTAGGGTGCTCTAGGGATTTTCATGGAACAAGCCATGACTTTCTGAATACTATATTTTCAGAGGGTTCTAATGGAGTTGGTCTCACTTAATTTGAAGGTTCCTAGCTAAAGATATGAGCTAAACAATTTCAGGAAAAATTCTGAAAATGTTTCTGAACATTTTCTATTTTCTCTGGAACAGTTTCACTAATCACACCATTAGGTGGATCAAATGAGCTCAAATGATCAGTGGGCTGTGGTGGCCGGAAGGATGGTTCCCACAGCGGCTGCTCGAGCTGAACCGGCAGAGGAAGGATCGCCGCGGTGGAGCTCGGGGAGGACTGCTCCGAGCCTGGAACTGACGTGAGGGTGTCGAAGATGGCTTGGCGCACCTGGTGCTGGTCTCCGATCGCCTGGAGGATCACTGGATCGACCCGGCGATGAGGAACCGAAAATTCAACCGAGTGGCGAGGAGCTTCGGCTTTCTGGGTGGAAACGCGTCGAGGCAACGGTAAAGACCCCCTGCGATCGCTCGGGCACGTAGATAAGGACCCTGCGAGGTGGTTCACCGGCTGAGGGCGGCAAGCAGCTGCTGTCCTCGCTGTTTCTTCGCCGTGGCGGTCGCTGCAGCGCGCGCGAGTACCCGAGCTGAGCTCTCAGTCAGGTTCTTTTGCCTCAGTGGCTGACATGTGGGTCCCACCCGGGGTTTTAACCTCTGAAATTAACTTTGCTCTACTGCTCTAAACAGTAGAGACTAAACTAACCTCAAGTACTTGAATTATCTGCCCCTGAGCCATTTGAATGGGGTAGAATTCAAATTGTTTTGGGTTTGACTAAAACTCAGCACACATGTGGTTTGAAATTCAAATAAGGTTTGGATTTGCTACATTTAACTCATGTCAAGCTCAACTCCAAATGGAGTGAAAATTGGTATGTGAGCTCACAAAAATATGCTGAGCAAGAATATGCCTCCCACTTTTGAATTTATGGGATCAAAACAGTTTGAATTTGCATTTGAGTTCAAACTGCCCTCCTCCTAGCTATACCCCAAAATGACCTCGGAAAGGTTTTGAATTTGGGTGAAACTTGGCAAGGACATTCCTAGCAATGTGTAGGAGTTTTTCACATGCCCAGCCCCTATATTACATGTGGGAAATACCACTTTTGCAATATGTGAGTTTGTTCTCTAATGAGCATGTTGATGGTGGTTACTTGCTCTTCAAATGTGTTCATCAACTTGCTTCAAATGAGGTGTGTGTGTGTGTGTGTGGTGATGAACACTTCAAGCATGTGTCAAAAACTGAGGCCCTTACAGAAATAAAGTTCTAAAGTGACTAAAAGCTTCATTCTTAGATGCCATAAAGTAAACTCAAGAGTATCTAGAATAGTCATTAACAATCACAAGAACATACCATTTACCTCCGAAGGATTGAACACGTAAAGGTCCTACGGTGTCAAGGTGTAAAAGTTGACCCGGTTCAGTTGTCATGGTCATTGTGAGAGGAGCATGTGAACCTGCAACCATCTTAGCATGTCTACAAGAAGAGCACACAATTTCTTTGTCCCCTTAAAGCTTAGGCAGCCCACATATGCGATCAAGAGCACTAACATGCGTGAGATGATCAAAGCCTACGTGACCAAGTCTACGATGCCAAAAATATAAATCTTTGGAATCATTTGCAACTAGACATCTATGCATAGAGGAAGACATATCAAAATCAGTTTTAAAAACTCGTCCAAACCGAGACATGTTAAAAATAAGCTCACTATTTGAAAACCTACAACTTTGCAGCAGTTTTTATTGAAAATAATTTCCAGATTTTCATCTAGCAATTGTGAAACTGAAAGCAAGTTGTATTTCAAATTTTTGACAAGTGCCACATCCTTCAAAGTGTAGTGATCATTTACTCTAACCGAACCCTTAGCAATTATAGGAGTTGAAGAATTATCAGCAAAAGTAACATTCTCTACACGTGACACAAACGAGATAGGGGAGAACCATTCTTTGTTACCGGTCATGTGGCGTGAGCAACCTGAATCCACAATCCAAATGTTCTCCTTCCTCAACCGTGTAACCTACATAGAAGCACAATACGTCGATGACTCAATACTGGGGTTAGTTAAAAGGCATTTAGGAATCCAGTACTGAGTCACACGATGTCAAGCAGGAATAACATGTAAAAGCTGAGATAAAACAGCAGTTTATGAGTCAAAGTTTGAGATTTTTTGTTCTTAACTACTGACCTATGAGATGTTACTTGTGTAGCACGAAAATCAGAAGCTCCGGAGGCAAAAACAGAAGGTCCGGAGGCAAAAACTGAATCTCCGGAGGCAAAAACTGAAGCTCCGGAGGTAAACTTTGAATTATTTCTGACTCATAACAGCAGGTTGCATGTTCCTGATATTTGGTTTCGTATGTGCAGCAAATTTTGCATGAGGGTTATAAGATCTAGCTTGCATTCTTTCCTTTTTATGTTGTTTAGCTAGTCTATAACAAAAATCTATGACATTACCATCTCTACCACAATAGGTACAATGAAATTTAACTTTGTGTTCATGTCTAGATGAGCATGCAGTATGCTTATTTGAACCTGAATGTGACAACACTCCTGCAGATTTAAAAACCACTTCTTTTGTTTAGGAACTGTTTGAATCAAACCACTTCCTAATGATTTTACAATTTTAGGTGGGTTTTCCTTAGCATGAGCATGTGAATCAAAACCTAAACCAGTTTTATCATTGCAAGACTTTGAAGAATTCAGCAGCAAGTTTAGGTTCTTATTCCCATTACAAAACCGATCTAATGTCCTATGCATGTTATCAAGTTTATTTGATAGATCAAGGCAATTTTCACATGAAGTTTTTCCTTTTAATTTGCAATTGGAACAATATTTAATTTCATGAGAACGTAAAGCATCGTTCAATATAGAAATTTCTTTCATAGCATCTTGTAGTTTCTTATCAAGATCATCGCAAGTAGAACAATGTAAATCAATTGTAGAACAACAAGCATCTTTCAAGTTTTTATCATTAAGTGCAGCAAGCTTTTTGTTCTTTTCAATTTCAAGTTCAATTTTATCATGTGTGGAAGTGTGTGCACTTCTTAGAGAGGACAATTGTTCATATATTAAATCACATGAGGAACAAGAATCATCACTAGGAATCAAGGATTTTAAACGATTAATTTCAGATTCTAGTGACTCAATTTTAACAGCATTGTCCCTAAGCTTTTTGTACTTTTTCTTAACAATAATAGTGGCACGAGAAATAGCATCACACATTTCTTCGCAAGTAGGACATACCTCTTTGTTGTCACTGTTGTGTTCTGCATCCTCCATACTTGATTTTGTTTTGCCCGCCATGAAGCACAAGTTTGTCATATCATCTTCATCTTCATCACTTCCAATGTTTACATCACTCGAGCCAAGTTCTTGAAGTGCGGTGATGAAACTGTTTATCAGTTTGAGTCCTGTAAAACCCTTCTTTTTCTTGTTGGTGTTGCCAAAAGAGGACTTGACTTTATTTTGCTTTTTATCACGGTTAGAAGGACCTGAAAGGTTAGGGCAATCTGTATGAAAGTGTCCTGTCTTACCACATTCAAAGCATCGTTGAGGTCCGGAGCTTCCTCTCCTTCTAGTTCTCACATTTTGCAATGCTTTTGAGAACCTAGTAGAAAGAAGTACTAGCTCTTCCTGTGGAAACTCCTCAATCTGTTCTAGGGTTAGTGAAGACAGCAAAGCAAGTGTATTGCTAGATGATTGGCCGGAGCTAGGCATATCACATTGTGAGACAAATGCAATAGTCTTATTTGGGTTCTTGCGTGATATAATGTCAATTTCATGAGTTTTTAGCTTAGAATAAAGCACATCTAATGTAAGAGTACTAATGACAGTGGATTCACGTATGAATGTTACTTTCATCTCCCAAATTGACATGTCTAATGCACTTAGTAATTGCCTAGCATTTTCAGCATCTGAAAAATTAACATTGACGCTACGCAAGTTGCTGAGAATTTTATTAAAGCGAGCAAAGAGGTTATCAATGGACTCACCGGGTTGCATCTCAAAGCGCATGTATTCTTTCTTGAACATATCCTGTCTTACCTCCTTGATTGTGTTGGATCCTTCGTGGTAGTCACAAAGTGCTCTCCCCACATCGTACACCGATCGGAGGTGTGCAACACGGTCGAAGTCGCTCTGAGTTAGTCCTTGTATGATCAAGTTCCGAGCCTTGTTGTTGTTGTCGACATCTCTCCTGTTTGTAGCCGTGACTTGATCGTTTGAAGGCACATCGTAAGGCTTGTACACCTTTTCCCATATTGCAAAGCCTTGCGCCTGGATGAAAGCTTCAATGCGTGCCTTCCAAACCTGAAAATCAATACCACTAAACACACAAGGTTTGGCGGAGTATTTCTCCATGATGATTAGTCAAAACACGTGAAAATCACAAAGATTAGAGCAACCTGGCTCTTATTCCAATTGTAGGATCGAAGTACACGTGTAATGCTACCAGAGGGGGTGAATGGTAGATAAAAACTTCTCAGCGGAAGCAACAAAACACCCCTCAGAAGAAAACCGATCTGTTAAAGAAACCGTGTGTGCGACTCATCTATAAATGTTCAACTGTGACAAAACTAGTATATATTGTAGAGAATCAAGTCACGAAGACGTCACAACAAGACTCATGAAAATCCGTTGAGAGAAACTCAAGTTACGATCGAAAGATCGAACAAAGGTCAATCTGTCCTACGCGAGAAAAACAGTTCCGGAATACTGCAAAGAAACTCGTGTAGATCAGAAACCACAAATTCAATGAAAGTGAAATTTTCACAGATGATAGATAATCAAGTTGTGAAGACAACCCAAAAAGAATCACATCAATTGAATCTGTAAAACTCGAGTTATGATAAAACCACCGAAGCAAGGTAGTGCTGAACAGAAACTCGACGAGAAAAACTTGTCTGAAACAAGTCGGACGAACAAGGCACAAAAGTTCCTTTAGAATACGAATTTTATTTATCAAAACACAAGAGGAACACCCCCAAAGTCGTGCACACACGAGCCTTGGCCTCCCTTGCTTATATAACCAGCCCTAAGGCCAACCCAATTCAAACTAGGACTCCTACTCCTACTTGGATTCAAACTGTAACTTTCCAATACTGCTCAAGAATCTTCTACACGCAGATAGAAGCAATCTTAAGACTTCCAAACACCTTAGTAACGTCCCAAACATTCCTAAAACAACTCAAATTCGTGACCCACACGAAATCCTATCATAACCAACTCAAAACTTTCCATATTTGAGTCAAAACACAACTCAGCCGCAGCCTGAGTCCATAACCTAGTCGGTTGGACCTTACCGACCAATTCTTTACGTACACATCTCTTCATCACGCCTTGGAACCATGCAGCCACGTCCATGCACTCCTTACAGACGTGCAAACATCTTACATCGACGTCCAAGATACCTTCATATGCATTGTTCTTGATTCAAACATACTGCACAACCTCCCGATCAACTCAACCACAATTCCTCCCGAACTTGGTTGTTGAACTTCATCTTCTCCGTAAGACTAGTTCAATGGATCCCGTCACCAGCCATGTCTTGAACTCAAGCAACACCTACACATGAATAAACAACCAATACTTCCGAGCACAAGTCCTCGACTTGACTCTCGTTAGTTCCGAAACTACAACATCTTACGTGAGTACCTCACATAAGCATGTTGTAAACCATAGCAAAATGATATCAGCCATAACTACCAAAATAAACCAAAAACTTAGTAAATAATACCAAGCAAACTTTCCATAAGAGTAAAGCAAGTTCGAAACATTGCAAGTTAAAAGCAGAACCATTGCAGTCAAGCTTCGAACCTTACCAAAGCTAACCGGACCTTGAACCGGAGCTTACCAAAGCTAGTCGGACCCAGCACCAGAGCTTACTAAAGCTTAGTCGGACCTAACACAGAACTTACCAAAGCTAGTCGGACCTAGCACCGGAGCTAGCAAAAACAAGTCGGACCTTATGTCGGACCTTGCCGGAGCTACCCAAAACAAGTCGGACCTTGCAAGAGCTCAGACCTTGTTAAAAAGGTGTTTTGGTAGTATCCAAAACTTTTATCGTCAAAGCCAATGTATTCAGCACACATAGGTCTTACAAAAGTAATCCGGTTGTGCAAGGTACAATGGAGCCATCACACGGAAGCCGAAACTATATGGGAACGTTAGGAAGATCTCAAGGCGGAATTCCCTCATCTCTTCTCCACTGCATCGAATCTGAAGGGTGATATTCATTTTAAGGGGGGTACGTTTGTAACACCCTCAAAATTACTACCATGCATTGCATACATTTTTCATATAGAGAAGCATTTAAAAAAGGAAGAAATAAAGAGAGGAATATAGAAGCAAATAAAATAGTAAAAGGGAATAAAAATAGAAAATAATGGAAATAAATAGAAAAGGAAAAGAAATAAAAATAAAAATAAATAAGATAGCCAAATTGACCACCCCAATTGCCCCCAAAATTCCCCAATTTTCCCCCAAATAACGCCCTCCCTTATTTTCCCATTTTTTCAAATTTTCCTGATTTTTTCCAAATTCCCCAAAATTCCCCTAGGGAACTTTCCCCCATATTTGGGGGGGGGGGATTTCCCCCAATTTTGGTCGCACCAATTAGGGGGGGAACCCTAATGGGACCCCCTTGGCCGCAGTCCATTAAGGGGGAAACCCTAGCCGCAAACCTCTGTGGATTTCTGTGGGCTTTTATTTCTCAATTAATCTCAGCCATTGGTGGAAAATGAATAATAAAATCCCAACCCCTAGCTCCCACCTCTTTTAAAATTAAATCTTAACCATTGGATAATTGGATTGCTAAAATCTTAGCCTCCCTAGCTCTATTCCCCTCTTATAAATAAAACCCTCCCCCTAGCCGCCACCCTACACCTCTTTTGGGCCGCCGCCCTCCCCTTGCTGCAAGTCCAAGTCGCCGCCCCCAGCTGGAGTTTAGCCGCCGTCGAGCTCCGTCACGCCTCGCCGTCGCCGGAGAAGAAGCCCCCGACGTGCTGCCCTGGCCGCAGCCTCGTAATTCTCCATAGAAAATCTCCCGTTGCTGCCATTGCAAGGAAGAAGGTTCTGCCGCCAGTAAGAGAGGAGGAACAAGTGAGGTAGGTTTCCGTTACCCCTCTTACAACATCGCCGCTGTTTCTACGCCCCCGTTTTGTTCACCCCTTGTGAGTAGAAAATTCTGCATGTGTACAGACCGTGTTTTGGTCGGTTTTTGATGGTGGAATTGATCTATATAGTGTGTCAAGATCATAACCATGTCCACACTTGATCCCAGCAGCCTTGATCATCATAAAACCCCATGGAAGCCAACTAAAACATGCAAGAACACGTGCAAACTGATTTTTATAAACTGCATCATAGGAATTGCATTCATCCACCTTATTGCATATTGAGTAAAGTTTGTGCATGATAATTGATTGCTATAAATTTTGTATGTGCGTGGTCGTGAGTAGAAGGACACGCTCAAGAGGCTGTCTACGAGGAGCTACAGCACCAAGACTTCGAGACGCTTGAGCAACACGAACCATGGGAGCAAGGCAAGTGCCCCCTTACCACATTGATCCCATGTTTTTGAAACTGTTTTGCTTGTGAAGACTTGTATGCTTGTGTCAACTTGATGAGACACCCTATTATAGGAGTTTACTAGTTTTGTTAACCATCGTTGTCACTGGGAAAGTTGATGAGTCGGGTATGACCGTTTTTCCTTTTTGCTTGCTTAATTAACGGGATACGGGAAGCTGAAATAAAACTTGTTTAGCTACTGCGCTCATGAGAATAAATATAACGAGAACTTTATGATGTTAATGAGCATGGAATCAGGGAGATATAGGCGAGCTTGGTTCTTGGATGTTGCTGAATGATATGGTGGTTTGCTTGCCGTAGATCTAAGGACCAGTTCATACGAGCACATGCCAGGAAAACAGTGCCACCACAAGGCCAAAAAATGTTGCTGTTTTTACCTTGTTTGTGAAACAAAATTTGCTTGCTGCAATGAACCTCTTTATTCCCTACCTTGTTGTAAGCTACATGTCTTATTTTTCCCGCATTTGCTGAGTATGACATGTACTCACCCATGCATTCCAATATATACATCAGCTACAGGAGAGGAATACTTTGAGGAACAGGTGGAGTACTAGGCGTGCGCACTACCGTCAACATGCCTGTGGAGTCAAAGTTGGAGCCTGCTGTCTTAGCCATTTTCCGCTGTCGTTTAGAGTCTTCCGCTGCAAGAATAAGTTAGATATTCATGAGTGAGAAATTAGTCAATGTAATAAAGTACTTAAACATTATTCGTACGTGGTTATATTCTGAATTCAGTTTGTGATAAAGCTGTGTATTTGCGATGAACATCCTGGGCACACATATGCATTTCACTTGGTTCATTTTTGGAACCGGGTGTCACATGCTATCTCTTCACGGATGGTGGGGATAAGAGCTATGTTGTAGAGAGCTCCATGGGGAACCACATGCAATGGAGGCTCACTCTCTTCCAACGGGGTGATGGTCAGATTATGAACGTGTGACTTGCGACTCAGCGCATCCGCCACTACGTTCGACTTGCCGGGGTGATAATGGATCTCTATTTCATAATATTTTATCAGTTTTAACTATCTCCTCTGCCTCATGTTCAACTCCTTCTGAGCGAATTTGTTAACTTGAGACTCTTGTGGTCGGTATATAAATGTACGAGGTTACCGAGTAGGTAGTGCCTCCACATTTTGAGTGCGAGTACCACGGCAGCGAGTTCTAAGTCATGAGTTGGATAGTTTTGCTCATGATTCCGGAGCTACCGTGATCCATACGCAACCACCCTTCGGTCTTGCATCAGCACACATCCGAGCCTAATGCTGGATGCATCACAGTACCCATCGAACGGTTTTGTTGTGTCTGGCTGCGCCAAAACCGGTGCTGATGTTAGGTGCTCACTAATGCCTTGAACGCTGCTTCACATGCAGGACTCCAAACATATTTGATATCCTTCTTCAGAAGCTCTGTAATAGGCTTGGCAATCTTCGAGAAGTTCGGAATGAACCTCCGATAATATCCCGCGAGTCTGAGGAAACTCCGTACCTCGTGGACAGACCTTGGGGACTTCCAATTCAGTACTTGTGTGATCTTGCTCGGGTCCACAGCGATACCCTCCGCTGAGATAATATGCCCGAGGAAAGGTGCTTGCGATATCTACAATTCGCATTTGCTGAATTTCGCGTATAGCTTGTGATCCCGCAGCCGTTGCAAGACTATACGCAGGTGCTTCTCGTGTTCTTCCTCTAACTTGGAATATACCAATATGTCATCGATGAAGACCATGACAAACTTGTCCAGCTCCGGCATGAATATCGAGTTCATCAAGTACATGAAATGAGCCGGAGCGTTGGTGGGGCCGAAGGACATGACCAGGTACTCATAAAGCCCGTACCTCGTTAAGAAAGACGTCTTCGGAATGTCCTCAGCCCGTATTTTAATCTGGTGGTACCCTGATCTTAGATCCATTTTGGAGAAGATCTTTGCTTTGACCAACTGATCAAACAACATGTTGATCCGTGGCAGCGGGTACCTGTTCTTGATAGTTACGGTGTTTAGTGGATGATAGTCCATGCAAAGCCGTAACATTTCATCCTTTTTCTTCACGAATAATGCCGAACAGCCCCATGGCGAGGAGCTCGGCCTAATAAACCCTTTTTCCAGCAGGTCCGTTAGCTGCGTTTTTAATTCTGCCAACTCCTTTAGCGCCATATTGTACGGCCTTTGGGATATTGGCATAGTTCCCGGTGCAAGTTCAATCTTGAACTCCATCTCTCATTTGGGCGACATCCCCGGTAAATCATCCAGGAACACGTCACGGAACTCACGGACTAATGGAGTATCTTCTGATTGGTATACGGTTGGAAGTTTTATTTCTGGACTGTCCAGAAATAATGAATGAGACTCGTGCATTTCTGGGTGCAAATGCACGACTCGTAGGACGGTGTCTAAAACAGCGTCACGGCGGGTTAACCACGACATCCTTAGAATGACATCGATCTTTTGTCCCATTTGCTGGCGTTTTCGGCTCGGGCTAGGGGTAGCATATTGTTCTACATACTCTAGGAATGGTGTACGGCACGTTAGCTCACCGGTTGAAGCTTGGGACGTGCTGTTCCTCGCTGGAGCCGCGCCGCCGAGCCGCGTCGCCAGTGCCGATGGTTTTTCTGGCGTTTTCATGCCTCAAGTCCTTGCCCGGCTGCTAGGCCGTGGTCCTAGGGTGGTGTAGCACGAAACCGCATCGAGAATGGTTGAGAAACGAGCGAGAATGAGGCGCACCATCTTCGTTTCTGGCGTACACGCGCGGGTCTGTTAGGAGGTTGAAGACGACCGACCTGTGGACCCCACTGTCAGCCGCCGGTGGAATTATTTGAAGTTTCTGTTAAGCAAATAATTCCAGAATTTGGCTAATCTTTGCAAGCCCATAACAAGATGTAGAAAACTCCAAAAAGGGTGAGGCCAGTTTTGTTGGAATCCTCATAAGGAGTACTTCACAGAGGAACAAATTGATTGCTATGAAAATGCCTAGGAATTTCTGTAGTATTGTTTTTATTAAATCATTTAGAGATTTATTTCAGGAGCAATTCTTTAAGAAACATTTCCAAATTTGGGCAGCTAATCCTTTTCATAGTTACTGATCTCCAGTAAAAATTTGAGCTTAATTGGAGTTCATTTGCTTGGCTAAATTGCCTTCCAAAATTCAGCCTTTATTTGGAAATTCAAGTTCTAAACAGAAACTTTTCAGCACTCCTGTTCAACTTCCAAAATTCACATCTCTCTGTTGGTAGCTCCAAAAATGGTGAAACAAATTTTGTTACAACCTTGGAGACATACCCTAATTAGATCTTCCACTGTTAGACATGTCAAAACTCCAGATTTGGTCTCAAAATTCAGAGAAGCCTTGTACTTGTGGGAATTTTGGAGACCACAAGGTGCAATGAAATTTCCCCAAATTTTGCCTAGATCATCTTTATAGGATCTAGTATCCACTGGAAAAATCCCAAAGCCAATTAAGGAACATAAATAGCAGTAGCTATGAATAGAAGTTAATTCTCATAATTCCTTAGCACTTATGCATATATTTTGTTACATTTCATATAGTGACCGAAGTTAAGGACACCCCGGAGCCGTTGGACGTCCTCCCACTAGACGCTGACTTTCCATTTAACTCGCAACCAGGCAAGCCCTGGTTTGCATTAAGTACTTTTGCAAAATTTTCATTTGTATCACTTATGTTTAGGGTGAAATGCTTGCATTAGAGTTATGGTGATTGAAACTCCACTTGCATAACCTTTAAATTCTATGGAGGGTTGGGTAGTTTATAAACTCGATGAGTAGAGAATGCCATGCTAATGTTCTGAGGATCTCGGTAGAAGTCGAGTGGTTAGAATCTACTCACGAGATAGGTATTTATTCACCCGGTATGGAAAGAGGTAGATAATAGCTTAAGATTGTGAAACTGAGACCCAGCAGGGGGGATAGGATACAGTGAGCGGAGGTCTCACGTGCGTAGCCCTGTTGGTGTCGATTGAGGACCGAGCCATGTGCGGCCCTGCTGGACAAGTATCAAACAGTACCAGATGCATACTGGCATATGGTAACCAGAAAATCGATGTAATTGGTTAACCTGGGTGTTGAGGCTTACCCAACCATTTTATAGGAGTGTGTTGAGGGTAGCAAGGTGTAAATCTGCCGGGGGGCACAGACATGCTCCACACGGGGACCTCCTGCCCGTTACGGATGGACCGGTTCGGCATTTCGGTTGCCTTGCATACAACAGAGTAGGAAGGTGTGAAGCACCACACTTCTGAAAGTGGGTGTATGTGACGTGTTATCCGGATGTCTCCTGATTGCAACCACCGTCCCTCGCGGTTATTTGAGTACCGCTTGTTCACTGCACTGTGACATAGTAAGAAGCGAAATAAGCCAAATAAATATGCCGCATTGAACTATTAATGTCTTGAAACCCTGTAT
Organism: Neostapfia colusana; assembly: GCA_030760725.1. Taxonomy (NCBI): domain Eukaryota; kingdom Viridiplantae; phylum Streptophyta; class Magnoliopsida; order Poales; family Poaceae; genus Neostapfia; species Neostapfia colusana. The sequence goes on along the minus strand of JASWHV010000012.1, from coordinate 66,718,829 downwards.
GCTGTAGTTGTAGAGCTAATTAAGTTTATCTTCCACTTTGGGCATCACCGCATCGGAGGAAAGCGTTTCTTTTTTGATTGTGCACTTCCAATGTGAGGGCTGCCTAAGGCTCATTAAACTGCTGCTATAAAACTGAAAGTAAGGACTAACTTGTAGGCGTGTCTTTATTGCAAAGTCGTTTTCCTATATTACACATCCCTGCATGTAGAGTTCCATGACTAGGGTTGTCGGTTAAGCCTTGCTGAGCCATCGTGCTCATGGTTGCAATATTTGAGCTGTGTGCAGCTGAGAGTTATGAAGAAGGGTCCGAGGACGAGGCGATGCCCCCGTTGGGGTACATGGCTGAGCTGGAGCCCTGCATGCCGCCGTGATCTCCGGTTGTATGCTGCTAGTGTGTAGCGTCCCCGGGCTGGACGACTGCACTTTTGCATAGCTAGGCTGAGAGTTTAGCTGTTAATAATATTTCCACTTATAATTAAATTTTGTAAAAGACTTCCGCTGTTTCTATGTAAAATAGAAGTTTGTATGTTGTTCTTAATCTTTTCTTGTGTGCTGTTGGGTGCCGCATCGCTCGGCACCACCCTCTGCGATCCCGAAGTGGGCGAACCACGGGGTGGTCCCCACCGGTGTGGTATCAGAGCCGCATTGGGAATAGCACACTCGAAAAGAGTCTATTTTGAAAACATAGAAGTAGTCGAGTGAGGATTAGTCATTATGCCCACTTAAGGTCAATGATAGTAGTAGTTACTAAGGTAGAAAAGCAAACATACTTGTTATACATTCTGTAACGACGCTCCGATGTTAGGTAAGAGGTAAGGTACGCCACCGCAGGCAGATCAATTGCGGTAAGCTCGCCATACGAGCATTAGTATAGAATGGTTTACCATGGCCTGACACGGTAGTTAATATGAGTCTCTAAACCTTTCCATGGTTCTGAGAGCATATGAAAACGCAACCTCGTAATACTCCATAGAAAATCTCCCGCTGCTGCCATTGCAAGGAAGAAGGTTCTGCCACCAGGAAGAGAGGAGGAACAAGTGAGGTAGGTTTCCGTTACCTCTCTTACAACGTCTCCGCTGTTTCTACGCACCCGTTTTCTTCACCCCCTGCGAACAGAAAATTCTGCGTGTGTACAGACCATGTTTTGGTCGATTATTGATGGTGGAATTGATCTACAAAGTGTGTCAAGATCATAACCACGTCCACACTTGATCCCAGCAGTCTTGATCATCATAAAATCCCATGGAAGCACCCTAAAACATGCAAGAACACGTGCAAACTGATTTTTATAAACTGCACCATAGGAATTGCATTCATCCACTTCATTGCATCTTGAGTAAAGTTTGTGCATGATAATTGATTGCTATAAATTTTGTATGTGCATGGACATGAGTAGAAGGACACGCTCAAGAGGCTGTATACAAGGAGCTACAGCACCAAGACTTCGAGACGCTTGAGCAACACGAACCACGAAAGCAAGGCAAGTGCCCCTTGATCATATTGATCCCATGTTTTCAAAACTGTTTTGCTTGCGAAAACTTTTATGCTTGTGTCAACTTGATGGGACACCATTTTATAGGAGTTTACTAGTTTTGTTACCATCCTTGTCGCCCGGAAAGTTGATGAGCCGGGTATGACCGTTTTTCCTTTTTGCTTCGCTTAACTTACGGGATACGGGAAGCTGAAACAAACTTGTTTAGCTACTGCACTCATGAGAATGAAGATAATGAGAACTTGATGATGTTAATGAGCATGGAATCAGGGAGATCTAGGTGACCTTGGTTCGTGGATGTTGCTGAATTAGATGGTGGTTTGCTTGCTGTAGATCTAAGGACCGATTCATGCGAGCACATGCCAAGAAAACAGTGCCACCACAAGGCCAAATATGGGTGTCGCTTAGCTGAATAATTAGGTGTGTTGCTAGCTTGTTATGGACCATTGGATGCAATGGGGAATGGGAGTCGATGAGGACCTGCCCTAGGAACTGCAAGGCACAAGAGGGGGCCCGTGGGTGGGAGAATGGAGATTCGAGCCTGCCGGCGAAACCTCAGTGGGTCCGTACATCCTAGTAGCCCCTTTCTAAAGGCTATTTTGTGATATCTTGGTCATACACCGATGGTTGTGTACTGGTATGATGGAGGTTCTCTTTAGTCTCCAACGGGTGACGAAATCACAAACTTGTGGGTAAAGTGGTGCCACCTCTGCAGAGTGTAAAACTATCATGATAACCGTGCTTCCGGTTACAAGCACCTGGCCAACAACAATGATTAGAGGCAAAACATGGGATGTTTACTCGGGTATGGCCATTGGGATAAGTTTTAGGTCATGACAATGAGTTTGTTTTCGGTTCTATGAAAATGAGATGGTTATGAATATTTATGAGTATGAGATGAACTTGAGAATAAGTAATGGATGGTTGAGTCTTGATAAATGGTAAATTACGATGAAGAAATGTTGATGAATTACTTGGTTATGATGGGATTTAACTCACCTATAAATAGTTGCTGTTTTTACCTTGTTTGTGAAATAAAATTTGCTTGCTGCAATGAACGTCTTTATTCCCTACCTTGTTGTAAGCTACATGTCATATTTTTCCCGCACTTTCTGAGTACGATATGTACTCACCCTTGCATTCTCACATATACATCAGCTACAGGAGAGGAATACTTTGAGGAACAGGTGGAGTACTAGGCGTGCGCACTACCGTCAACATGGAGTCAAAGTTGGAGCCTGCTGTCTTAGCCATTTTCCGCTGTCGTTTAGAGCCTTCCGCTGCAAGAATAAGTTAGGTATTCATGAGTGAGACAATGACTCAATGTAATAAAGTACTTAAACATTATTCATACGTGGTTATATTCTGAATTCAGTTTATGATAAAGCTGTGTATGTGTGATGAACATCCTGGGCACACATATGCATTTCACTTGGTTCATTTTCGGAACCGGGTGTCTCAAATTGGCATTAGAGCCACGTTGACCATAGGACACAAGCCTAAGTAGATTGGACACTCTAAAACACATAGGAACACCCCTCTATACTATTGTTTTCAAAAATTGCTTGCTGTTGCACTTTATTCAGCTACCGCAAAGTGCTATTTTCAGCCCCTCTTTTCCTCTTTTCCTGTGGACAGCAACACTTTTCTGTTCTCTTGCTTCATAGATTCTGAAGTTTTGGAGTCATTTTCTTCTTCTCTAAAGTTTCTGATGTCTTATTTATAGATGTCGGTGACTAGGAGCACATCACGTATGAGAACCCGTCCACCGCCATGTGGGAGTGCACTTAACCCCATTGAGGTTTCCGATGGACCGTATTGGGAGGAGGTGAAGATGGAACCCCACGAGGAAGATGAAGTCAGTAGCTCCATGCATGAGTAAGAGGATCCGGAAGAGGTGGAACCAATCGAGGACGACATGGAAGATGATCCACAAGAAGAACAGCATTGGTACGCACCTTAGGAGGAATTTCACGCGGGATTACACCCAGCGGAGACTCATAAAGCTATGTCGAAGGAGAAGAATCCGAAGAGAAGCCACCCACTGCTGAGGCCAAGAATGAAGGTGATGAATGGGCCAACCGTTCAGTTCAAGAATTCCGGTACGACGGGATGGAGGGAGGACATATATCGAAGGAGCTTAGAGAGTTTCTGGATTGCTGCAGCTTATACCCAGAGTACCTTCTCAAGAAAGTCCCTCGTCTTGGACATGAAGAGTGGAAGGCTGAGGTAACCATCCTATCTAACGGTAGGGTTGTCACACGGCACTTTGTACCCACATGGAGAGCCACAAGGGCAGAAGCTATTGATGATGCTGCATGGGATGCACTCACCGGACTGTGCTACGCTTTCCGTGAGCAGCTTGAGAATACTACCTTTGAGCTGCACCCGTATCGGAAGAGTGGTACAAGGGAGATCAATGGATCCCATGAAGGAGCTCTTTCCAACCCAAAAGCTGCTGTTAAGTCTCAGAGGTTGCTCGTGGAGTTGGGAAACCGCTATGCAAGAGCACAAGAAGAGATCCGTTACCTCCGCAAGAAACTGTACTTGCTGGAAAAACAAGAAGAAACTCATGCCAACACGGGAAAAAATGGAGCACCAGCGTCATCTATCGCTACATGGACTGCCAACTCACCATGGTGTGCTCCCATGTATGGACCACCTCCGTCACACTGCGAGAACAGCACCGGTTCTCACGATTAAGTTTAGGTTTTCTATTGAATAAACATGTAATAGGAACGCTTAGATCATAGTAGCTTGAATAAGAGTGGTGTGCTGAATTTCCATGATGAATGCTTGTGTTTGTGTGCTTGGTGTGAGTTGTGGGACGCTTCGGTGAATGTCCAGATCCACACATAGTAGAGAAATGTGAGATGCTTTGGCACTTGTTCACATCCTCATATAGGTTGATATTAATAAAGAAGTTGCTTAGTTCGTACACCTTGATGCATATAGTATGTCTGAAAGTAAACCTTAAAATAAGGGGGGTTGAATTTCTTGCCAACCTTATCGTCTTGGATTCCCAAGGGATTGACATAATACTTGGAATGAACTAGTTAAGCAAGTACAATGGAGTAATTCAATGCGCTCAAAGGATCGTGCAGTTGACAAGTGAGCACAGTACTCATATTGAGTTTGAGGCAGCCCAACCTGCAACCAAGAAGGCAGTGCTGAACCATGGCAAAGAAGCGACATTGGAAAACATTCCAGTGGTTCGAGAATATTCAGATGTGTTCTTGGACGAACTTCCACGTATGCCACCTGACCGGGACATCAAATTTGTCATTGATTTAGTACCCGGAACTGTACCTATAGCTAAGTGGCCGTATAGGATGCCTAATGATGAATTAGTGGAGCTCAAGAAACAAATTCAGGAGCAGCTAGATAAGGGTTTTATACACCCAAGCTCGTCACCATGGGGAGACCCCGCGCTATTCGTAGACAAGAAAGATGGAACCCAATGGACGTGTGTGGGTTGTAGGTCTCTCAACGAAGTGACGATCAAGAATAAATACCCGCTGCTCTGCATAGAGGACCTATTCGATCAAATGAAAGGCGCCCGTATTTCTCCAAGATTGATCTTCGGTCGGGATACTTCCAGCTGAAGATTAATCCCTCCGACATACCCAAAACTACATTTTGAACACGACATGGTTCGTATGAGTATACCGTTATGTGTTTTGGGTTGACGAATGCACCCGCATACTTTATGTACCTCATGAATAAGGTCTTCATGGAGTACTTGGACAAGTTCATCGTGGTTTTCATCAATGATATCATGGTGTATTTAAAAAGCGAGGAAGAACATGAAGAACACTTGAGATTAACGTTGCAGAAACTGCGAGAGCATCAGTCATATTCTAAGTTCAGCAAGTGTCAGTTTTGGCTAAAGGAGATATCGTTCCTAGGCCACATCATCTACGAGGGAGGAGAATCAGTTGATCCTGGAAAAGTGAGGGATGCTTTGAAGTGGAACCAACCGCAGAATGTGAGGGACATTTGGAGTTTTCATGGAGGTTCATCAAGGATTTCTCCAAAATAGCAAAGTCTATGACTGAATTGCTCATGAAAGGGAAAGCATTTCAGCGGACACAAGCATGTCAAGACAGCTTTGAGGAGCTAAATAAGAGATTAACAACAGCGCCGGTTTTGGTATTGCCAGACATGAGAAAGAGTCTCGATATATATTGTGACGCATGAAGACAAGGGCTTGGATGTGTGCTTATGCAAGGAGGACAAGTGGTAGCCTATGCATCGAGGAAATTAAAGAAACATGAGCTGAACTACCCTACACACGATCTGAAACTTGTAGCCGTGGTACATGCCTTTAAGATTTGGAGGCATTATATCCTCGGTCACCGATGTGAGATCTATAAGGATCACAAAAGCCTCAAGTATATATTCACGCAAACAGATCTGAATTTGAGGCAACATCGATGGTTGGAACTCATCAAGGATTATGATGCTGGAATCAAATATCACACTGGAAAGGCCAATGTAGTAGCTGATGCATTGAGCCGAAAGGGAGGATGTCACCAACTAACGGTTCGGGAGCTGCCACCCGAGCTACGCAAGGAGTTCGAACGATTACATCTCGGGTTCTTGAACGATATGGAGGTCATAGAACTGAACCTCAACACTGGAACAGGAGATACAAGATGACCAAGCAACGGATGAGGAAATAAAGGAAATAAAGGAAAGAATTCGACAAGGGATAGAGAAGGATTTCCAGGAAGACGAGAATTGCACGCTTTGGTTAGGGAAAAGGATTTGTGTGTCTAACGTGAAGCACATCCGCGACACGATACTAAAGGGGGCACATGACTCACCTTATTCTATACACGCCGTCTGTACAAAGATGTACAAGGACCTGAAAACATGCTATTGGTGGGACGGTATGAAAAGGGACATTGCTGAATATGTTGCCTTATGCGACACGTGCCAACGGGTGAAGGCCGAACACCAAAGACCTGCTGGAATATTACAACCATTGAAAATACCCGAGTGGAAGTGGGAACACATCAGCATGGATTTCATAGTCAGATTGCCACATACTCAGTCGGGCTACGACTCCATTTGGTTTATCGTGGACCGATTGACGAAAATAGCCCACTTTATTCCTGTTAGGACTAGGTACACCGTGGCGCAATTAGTCGAGCTGTATATGGAGCAAATCGTATGTCGTCATGGAGTTCCGAAGAGGATAGTTTCAGATCGAGGTTCTCAATTTACCTCTAGGTTCTGGAAGGACAGGGATTCGCAAACAAAAAGGGGAATTCGTAGTCACTATTTGCTCTCGTGTTCCTCCGCAAGGTTCGTCCACGGAGGGTGAGTCAGGGCCTAAGATCAGGCCGAAAGGCCCGCAAACCGACGGGCAAATTGAGTGGACAAATCAGATTTTGGAAGACATGTTGAGAGCTTGCGCCTTGAAACATTGGCGTAGTTGGGATAAGAGCTTGCCCTATGCTGAATTCTCATACAACAAAAGTTACCAAGCCAGCTTGAAGATGTCACCTTTCAAAGAATTGTATGGTAGACGGTGTACAACACCGCTGTTCTGGAATGAGACCGGAGAAAGACAAGTATTTGGACCCAAAGTGCTGCAAGATGCCGAAAAGAAAGTTCAAATGATACGTGAAAACTTGAAGGCCGCTCAGTCGCGACAAAAGGGCTATGCGGACAATAGGCGAAGGAGTTTGACTTTCAAAGTTGGAGACTTTGTGTATCTTAAGGTGTCTCCTATCTGATGCCAATGACAGTTCAATGTCATAGGCAAGCTAGCACCCCGCTACATCGGGCCATTCAAGATTTTGGGTAATAGAGGAAAGGTAACCTATCAACTAGAGCTGCCAACGCACCTCTCTGACGTGCATGATGTATTTCATGTCTCCCAGCTCAAGAACTGCTTAAGAGTACCAGAAGAACAAATACCGATGGATGAGCTAGAACTTCAGCAGGATCTGACCTACGCTGAACACCCCATCAAAATCTTGGACGTAAAGGAAAGGGTCACGAGGAACAAAGTAATCCGGTTGTGTAGGGTACGATGGAGCCATCACACGGAAGCCGAAACTACATGGGAACGTTAGGAAGATCTCAAGGCGGAATTCTCTCATCTATTCTCCACTTTATCGAATCTCGAGGGCGAGATTCATTTTAAGGGGGGTACGTTTGTAACACCCTCAAAATTACTACCATGCATTGCATACATTTTTCATATAGAGAAGCATTTAAAAAAAAGGAAGAAATAAAGAGTGGAATATAGAAGCAAATAGAAGAGTAAAAGGGAATTAAAATAGAAAATAATGGAAATAAATAGAAAATGAAAATAAATAAAAAAATAAAAGAAGAAATAAAATAGCCAAATTGGGCCACCCCAATTTTCCCATAAATTCCCAATTTTCCCCCAAATTCTCCCTCCCCTAATTTTCCCATTTTCCCCAATTTTCCTGATTTTTCCAAAATTCCCAAAAATTCCTCTAGGGAATTTTCCACCAAATTTGGGGTGGGGGATTTCCCCCAATTTTGGCCGCACCAATTAGGGGGAATCCTAATGGGGCCCACCCTTGGCAGCAGTCCATTAAGGGGGGGAAACCTAGCCGCCCCACCTTTGTGGATTTTTGTGGGCTTTTATTTCTCAATTAATCTCAGCCATTGGTGGAAAATAAATAATAAAATCCCAGCCCCTAGCTCCCACCTCTTTTAAAATTAAATCTCAGCCATTGGTGGAAAATAAATAATAAAATCCCAGCCCCTAGCTCCCACCTCTTTTAAAATTAAATCTCAGCCATTGGGTAATTGGGTTGCTAAAATCTTAGCCTCCCTAGCTCTAGTCCCCTCTTATAAATAAAACCCTCCCCCTAGCCACCACCCCTACACGTCTTTTTGGCTGCCGCCCTTCCCTTGCTGCCAGCCCAAGTCGCCGCCCCCCAGATGGAGTTTGGCCGCCGTCGAGCTCCGTCAGGCCTCGCCGTCGCCGGAGAAGAAGCCCCCGACGTGCTGCCCTAGTCGCAGCCTCGTAATTCTCCATAGAAAATCTCCCGCTGCTGCCATTGCAAGGAAGAAGGTTCTGCTGCCAGGAAGAGAGGAGGAACAAGTGAGGTAGGTTTCCGTTACCCCTCTTACAACGTTGCCGCTGTTTCTACGCCCCCGTTTTCCTCACCATCTGTGAGTAGAAAATTCTGCGTGTGGACAGACCATGTTTTGGTCGGTTTTTTTATGGTGGAATTGGTCTACAAAGTGTGTCAAGATCATAACCATGTCCACACTTGATCCCAGCAGCCTTGATCATCATAAAACCCCATGGAAGCCTACTAAAACAAGCAAGAACATGTGCAAACTGATTTTTATAAACTGCATCATAGGAATTGCGTTCATCCACTTTATTGCATCTTGAGTAAAGTTTGTGCATGATAATTGGTTGATGTAAATTTTGTATGTGCGTGGTCGTGAGTAGAAGGACACACTCAAGAGGCCATCTACGAGGAGCTACAGCACCAAGACTTCGAGACGATTGAGCAACACGAACCACGGGAGCAAGGCAAGTGCCCCTTTACCACATTGATCCCATGTTTTTGAAACTGTTTTGCTTGTGGAAACTTGTATGCTTGTGTCAACTTGATGAGATACCCTTTTATAGGAGTTCACTAGTTTTGTTAACCATCATTGTCACCAGGAAAGTTGATGAGTCGGGTATGGTCGTCTTTCATTTTTGCTTCGCTTAACTAACGGGATACGGGAAGCTGAAATAAAACTTGTTTAGCTACTGCATTCATGAGAATAAAGATAATGAGCATGGAATCGGGGATATATAGGCGAGCTTGGTTCATGGATGTTGCTGAATGAGATGGTGGTTTGCTTGCCGTAGATCTAAGGATTGGTTCATACGAGCACATGCTAGGAAAACAGTGCCACCACAAAGGCCAATTATGGGTGCGGCTTAGCTGACTAATTAGGTGTGTTGCTAGCTTGTTATGGACCATTGGATGGCTCGGAGAATGGGAGTCGATGATCACTGCCTTGGGAATTGCATGGCACAAGAGGGTGCCCGTGGGTGGGAGAATGGAGATTCAAGCCTGCTGACAAAACCTCAGTGGGTCCATACATCTTAGTAGCCCCTTTGTAAAGGCTATTTTGTGATATCTTGGCTATACACTGATGGTTGTGTACTGGTATAGTGAAGGTTCACTTTAGTCACCGATGGGTGATGAAATCACAAACTTGTGGGTAAAGCGGTGCCATCTCTGTAGAGTGTAAAACTATCATGATAGCCGTGCTTCCGGTTACAAGCACCTGGCCAACTTCCATGATTAGAGGCAAAACTTGGGATGTTTACTCAGGTATGGTCATTGGAATTGGTTTTGGGACTGTTTTGGATCATGACAATGAGTTTGGTTTCGGTTCTATGAAAATGAGATGGCTATGAATGTTTATAAGTATGAGATGAACATGAGAATGAGTAATGCCTGGTTGAGTCTTGATAAATGGTAAATCGATGAAGAAATGTTACTTGGTTATGATGGGATTTAACTCACCTAAAATAGTTGCTGTTTTACCTTGTTTGCGAAACAAAATTTGCTTGCTGCAATGAACCTCTTTATTCCCTACATTGTTGTAAGCTACATGTCATATTTTCCCGCATTTTCTGAGTAAGACATGTACTCACCCTTGCATTCCCACATATACACAGCTACAGGATAGGAATACTTCGAGGAACAGGTGGAGTACTAGGCGTACGCACTACCGTCAACATGGCTGTGGAGTCAAAGTTGGAGCCTGCTGTCTTAGCCATATTCCGCTGTCGTCTAGAGTCTTCCGCTGCAAGAATAAGTTAGATATTCATGAGTGAGAGTCATTGTAATAAAGTACTTAAACATTATTCGTACGTGGTTATATTCTGAATTCAGTTTGTGATAAAGCTATGTATGTGTGATGAACATCCTGGGCACACATATGCATTTCACTTGGTTCATTTTCGAAACCGGGTGTCACATGCTATCTCTTCACGGATGGTGGGATAAGAGCTAAGTTGTAGAGAGCTCCATGGGGAACCGCATGCAATGGAGGCTCGCTCTATTCCAACGGGGTGATGGTCAGATTATGAACGTGTGGCTTGCGAATCAGCGCATCTGCCACCATGTTCGCCTTGCCGTGGTGATAATGGATCTCTATTTCATAATCTTTTATCAGTTCTAACAATCTCCTCTGCCTCATGTTCAACTCCTTCTGAGTGAATATGTACTTGAGGCTCTTGTGGTCGGTATATAAATGTACGAGGTTACCAAGTAGGTAGTGCCTCCACATTTTGAGTGCAAGTACCACGGCAGCGAGTTCTAAGTCATAAGTTGGATAGTTTTGCTCATGATTCCGGATATGCCATGATCCATACGCAACCAACCATCGGTCTTGCATCAGCACACATCCGAGCCCAATGCCGGTTGCATCACAGTACACATCGAACGGTTTTGTTGTGTCTGGCTGTGCCAAAACCGGTGCTGATGTTAGGTGCTCGCTAATGCCTTGAACGCTGCTTTACATGCAGGACTCCAAACATATTTGGTAGCCTTCTTCAGCAGCTCTGTTATAGGCTTGGCAATCTTCGAGAAGTTCTTAATGAACCTCCAATAATATCCCACGAGTCCGAGGAAACTCCGTACCTCGTGGACAGACCTTGGGGACATCCAATTCAGCACTTGTGTGATCTTGCTCAGGTCAACAGCGATGCCCTCCGCTGAGATAATATGCCCGAGGAAAGGTACTTGCGATATCTAGAATTCGCATTTGCTGAATTTCACGTATAGCTTATGATCCTGCAGCCGTTGCAAGACTATACGCAGGTGCCTCGCGTGTTCTTCCTCTAACTTGGAATATTCCAATATGTCATCGATGAAGACCATGACAAACTTGTCCAGCTCCGGCATGAATATCGAGTTCATCAAGTACATGAAACGAGATGGAGCGTTGGTGGGGCCGAAGGACATGACCAGGTACTCATAAAACCCGTACCTCGTCGAGAAAGTCGTCTTCGGAATGTCCTCAGCCCGTATTTTAATCTGGTGGTACCCTGATCTTAGATCCATTTTGTAGAAGATCTTTGCTTTGACCAACTGATCAAACAACATGTTGATCCGTGGCAGCGGGTACTTGTTCTTGATAGTTACTGTGTTTAGTGGACGATAGTCCATGCAAAGTCGTAACGTTTCATCCTTCTTCTTTACGAATAATGCCAACAGCCCCATGGAGAGGAGATCGGCCTAATAAACCCTTTTTCCAGCAGGTCCGTTAGCTGCGTTTTTAATTCTGCCAACTTATTTGGCACCATCTTGTACGGCCTTCGGGATATTGGCATAGTTCCCGGTGCAAGTTTAATCATGAACTCCACCTCTCAGTCGGGCGGCATCCCTGGTAAATCATCCGGGAACATGTTAGGGAACTCACGAACTACCGGAATATCTTCCAATCTGATGGTGGTGGATTGCTATACGGTTGGAAGTTTTATTTCTGGACTGTCCAGAAATAATGAATGAGACTCGTGCATTTCTGGGTGCAAATGCACGACTCGTATGACGGTGTCTAAAACAGTGTCGTGGGGTTAACCACGACATCCTTACAATGACATCGACCTTTTGTCCCTCTAAAGCTATGAGAGACATAGGGTATACTCTACCCCCTAAGCATAATGGCGCTTTTGGAACCATCATGCTTGCTGAAATTTTCCCACCCGGTGAACAAATCAGGTATGGACTTTTGGTGGGTAGTATTTATAAACTGTATTTAGCAATAAAAGCTTGGCTAATGAAATTATGCGTGGTGCCTGAATCAAATAATACTATGGCGGGATGCTTGTGGAGTTGGAACATACCCGCAAGGATGGGTTCTCTCTCCAGCACGTCCTCTATGGCGCGCCGGGTTTAGGGTTTGCTCGCCGTGCATTAATGGAATTCCAGGGATGATTCCCCCCCAGAAACTGTGGTGCCACTCCGCCGCCTTGCCTCTCGGGGCAGTTGTTGGCAAAATGCCCTTGGAAACCGCACTTGAAACATGTGGTCGATGGCTGGCCGGTGCTTGGGGGACGAAAGCCCGCATGCGCTGCTGAGGTGCAAATGCACGCGGCATCGCCTGCTGCTGCTGTTGTTTCTGTGGAGGTGCTGGTAAGGCCGGTCGGAACACCGGTGGTGAATACGGCCGATTGCGAAATTGCATCGGTCGCTGCGGTGGCTGCCAGCATTGACCCGATGGTGAGCGATACACCATCCGATATTTCTAGGGAGGACCACCTCACTCTCCGCTGCTTTGCAGCGTGCTTCGCTTCTTCTCCGCTGCCGCTAACTCCTTGCCGGAGGTCTCTTGTACAATCGCAGCATCAGTTATGTCATTCAGACTGCCGCAATTGAACATCGCAAGCTTGTCCTTCAGGAGCGGATTTAGCCCGTGGTAAAAATGATCCCGCCGCTTCTCATCCGTATCGGCGTGATAGGAAGCATAAAGCGCGAGATCATTGAACGCCCTGGCATAGTTCAGCGCGTTCCTGTTGCCTTGCTGCAGGTGGAGAAATTCTTGCGTCTTCCTTTTCATCAGACCCGGCGGTATATGATAGGCCCTAAAGGCTGTCCGGAAATCCGCCCAGGTCAGCACTGGCTCGGTGGGTTGCGAGGCGCAATATTTTGCCCACCAAGCGCTCGCGGACCCCTGAAGTTGCTGGGCCGCGAGCTGAGTCTTCCGCTGCTCACTAACATGGAGCAGCCCAAACTTCATCTCTATCGTTCGGTGCCAGTTGTCCGCATCGAGGGGTTCATCCGCCCTTGAGAATACCGGGGATGGGTTGCAAGGAAATCCGAGTAGGAACTTTGTTGGCATTCCTCTCGGTCTTGACGCCTCTCCAGACGAGATGTATTGGCAATTAAAGTCTGCAGCAACTCCGTGTGCTGCTGATGCGAGCCCGCCATGGCCACAACAATGTCGGCCAATGTAGCAGTGGTTGTGGTTGCTGCTGCTGCTGTCCCGAGGAAGTCTCGGGAGGCTGTTGGGAGGTTTCTCCCCCCTGACTGGAATCCCCAACCTCAGGGTTGGCACGAGTGCGAGTCATTCTGAAATTCAAAACAGCAATGGCCAGCACATGTGATTCTTAAAATTCCATGAGAAAAACAGTAGGTACTGCAGTGACACATTGAGAAAAATGGCACAACATTAACATATATTGATAAAGCAAAAACTATATACAAGATACATGATTCTCGGGTAAAATCTACAGCCACTATGTTGTCACTACATACTCACACACTTTTGTCTTTCTAATGATATGTCGCTGTTAAAAAAGCTACCATCCGTAGAAAATATTTGAAAAGGTCAAATATTCATTTCTACAGTAAATCATTGAGTTATAACATAAAACATGTCATTGAACTCACAAAACCTGGAAACCCAAATCAAACTTATAACAAATTTGATTGCTGGTCTGCTGCCCAAACTGACAGCCCAGACAAGTTTCCCTTTTAACCTTATTTAGACGATGCTAAAGGAAAAACCAGTTCTGTAGACCAACAAAAGTTAAAGTTAACTTCAATATATTTCTAGAATGTATTTGTTTGCCCTCAGATGTGTCCTGGTTCAAAAGTTATGAGATGTCAAAGTTGACAGAATTTCTGGAGAAAATTGGACAGCACCTCCCTGCCTGAGGTACTGATTTGATCCAAGAATTCCAGTTAATTCTACCTTGAATTTGAGAAAACTTTCTGTTACAAAGTTCTAACCTATCTCATGAACTTTTCAGAACTACCTCTTTTTCTATTTTTGGATTTTTATGCAGGAAGTTATGCTCATTTTACAGAGAATTACAGAGGGTATTTGCTCTGCCCTGTTTTCTGGACAGTTTCAACTCTACTGCATTTTTCGACTATTTAAGGGATGAAGCACCTCTGTACATCAATAGAAAATTTGTAAAGCTATTCCAAAGCTTTCCAGAAATGTATCATACGACCTCAACATCAAAAGAACTCGACCTCTATCCTCTGTATAACTTCAGCATTATTTCAGCTGAAAACAGAGGACTCTGTTCCTATTATCATATAATTTGAAAACTTGCTTACTTTGAACATCCTGATTAAGGGGAGGAGTTAAATTAAAGTTTTAGTACTCTGGATAAAAACTTTCAAGTTATACAATCATGTTAATCATTTAGTGGAGTGTGACATCGAAGCGTCACCCAATTCATGCCGGTACTACGTTCCTCACAAAGAAAACCTATACCGGACTTAGTCGGCTTCGTTCATTCAGTGGCACTAAACGTATCTCGCAATCGTATACTACTGGTCTACCGATCCATGGTTAGACTACCTTCAATTAAACCACACAATCGTCAGGTTCAGCTGCACACTGAACCCGGTCCCAATACAGTTCCATACAACCGTCCGTCATCACTAGCACAGTTGTTCTCATGCCAAACACGCCTTGGGCTACGTGTTCACGTTACTAACCACGTGACGGGGTCTCCCATACTTGCCCGTAGCACGCCAGGGAAGGGTGTTGCTCGAATACCTCAAACGACATGAAGAGTCGTAGAGGATACTAAAGCTGGCCGGGTTACTTGCCACCCGTGAGGCTCCACCTTAAGCTTGTGCGCACTGGTGGACAGCGCTTACATGCACCCCCAAGACATATGAAGTCCCGAGATGCATGATTTTCTGACATAAGAAAATAGGTTAATGTTGCCACTTTCTATACACTAATAACATCCTTATATGGGTTAATAACTCGTTCCTCACCGAGTTTTTTAAAATTTACCTTTTTAAGTAAAATAAACCTCAACAGAGCTCTGATGCCACGCTGCGAGGATCCAATGGTCTGGACAAGCCAGGATCATGCTGAGGGATGCTGCGTTGCACAACACCGGATAACACACATAAAAGGCATAAAGCGGAAGCGAAAATTTTATTACATAAACGTGTTTATGAACATAGTTACATCAAAATACGTTAAGTCTACACTCACGGGCATAGACTAAGCAAATAAAGTTCATGTCCAGCCCATGAACGTGTCCGCACTCGCACACGCGCACACTAACACGGCGGCATGCACGGCTCCCACTCAACGGTGGTTCGCTCTTGGGGATCCATCTCCTCCTCGGGAGCCTCCTCCTCATAGCAACCTACAAACGCTTCAAACACAAGCAGTGAGCGCGATGGATCAACAAGACTGACCCGTCTTACCTACACATGAAACTCTACATGCTGGGTTTGCAGTGTATAATAGGAAAGCATGTTGCAAAAGACACGCCTAAGCAGTTTGCAAAAGATACGCCTCAAGATAGTGGAAAACCTCGTGCTAAGACACATAAGAAAGCCGCAATCAAACAAGAAACACATTTCTCTTATGATCTTTGCCTAAGGTTGAAAGGAACTTTGATTAGCTCTAAACTAAAGCATTTCATTATCAAACAATGTAAAGCTTTCAATCAGCAAACTTTTAACATGACACTAGCCTATTCTTTCTACATCACGGTACAGTGAACAAGTGGTATTCACTGACCGGGAGGGACGGCGATTTTAATCATTTTACACCTGCAGGGTTACCCGAATAACCAGTTATGTATGCCCATACTCGATGTTTCCTACATCAACCATCACGGACGTCGTATGCAACCACCTTTCATCAATCAGCCAAATGTTGAACCGGTCCTATCGTTCCGAGCAAGAGGTCTCTGCGCGAGCATCCACAGTGCCGCCAGCCGATTTACACCTCAAGCTCTCAACCAACCCTCTCGACAACAAGCAATGCCTCAACATATCGCTACCTAAATTACATTGGTTTCCCGGTTCCCATATATCCGGTAGGTTTTTGGTACTGTTCTAGCTTGTTCAACAGGCCCGCACACAGCTCGGTCCTCAATTGACACAAGCAGAGCTATGGCATCCAGGCCCCGAAGTCCTGCTGCCCTTACTCTCCGCTCGGTCTAATTTTCTTGCCATGTGATTCATTTGCTATCTCTAACCGAGTAGTGTGCCTCTAGCCTTTTCTCGTGAGTAGTTCCAACTACTCAACTTGTACCGAATACTACACCAATTTATCATTGCAGTGGCTACTCGAGGTTTAAAACCTAAGCCCAAAACCCTGGTTCTCTTGGCCATGCATTTGGGTTTTCAAACAAGACTCTAATACACAATTGAAGGAAATACATAAAGTAAGTGATCAAAACATAAGACTTTATGAAATGGCTAATGCAAACTGGAGCTTGCCTTGCTGCTGGTCATAAGCTAGTTGTTCTTCCGGAGTGATAAAATCCAGAACCTCCGGGCCTTCTTCGATCTTAGCGACTACACAAAAAAGAATTACGATGTGTGTCAATTTAAATGCAATTGAGTTGAATATGATAATGTGAAGTCTATAAGTATAGCTAGACAGTCCTATTGACTCTGAAATTTTCATGAGGTTTGATGACAACCTAAACAGGAACTTTGCCAAATTTCATTTGAAGCAAAGCTCATTTGAGCCCTGCACAAATAAATGTGTGTTTGGTACTAATTAAAGCTCTTATGGTTTTCTAAGGATTTTCATGGATCAAGCCATGACTTTATGGAAACTAGATTTTCAGATGGTTCTAATGGAATCGGTTTCACCTAATTTGAAGCACTCTAGCAAAATATATGAGCTAAACAAGTTCAGAGAAAATCTGAAAAATGTTTCTGGACATTTTTCTTTTTTCTGAACCAGTTTCCTTAATCACACCATTAGGTAGATCAAATGAGCTCGGATGGATCTGATATTTTTATGGTGGCTAGGGACATTATGGGGAACATCCTGGCAAAATTTCAGAATTTTCCACAAAAGGGTTCGTCAGTTAAAATTCTAGATAGTTTAAATTTTTGGAGAACTAATTTTGATAAATAAAGGTTTGAATGGGTTGAAACTTGATTTGCTGGAAAGTTATCAGATATCTGAATCCATAAAAATTTGGTTCACTTGATTCGGAGCTTCCTAGCAGAAGTTGTGTGAGTTTGAAGTTTGAACTAAATCTGAAAATCAAGGAAATGTTTAAATCCTGCCGGTGGGTCCGGGGCTATGTGTCGGCTCCTCAGCCAATGCCACACGGGGCCACTGAGTCTAAAATCCCCAAAAGTGCTAACAAAAATTTCAGCACTTTATACTTAGGAAAAATGAGGGGAATTAAAACTTTGAATTATAACGGTGTGAGTTCAAAGTGGTGATTCAAACTTCCCAAAACTTCTAAACATGGAGATCTGAATTCATAAATTGGATCTTCATATGTCAAATATTCAAACTTCCAAATTTCAGCTCATTTGGAGGGGTTATACTATTTGTTTGTGATTAAAAGAGGAAGCCCTCGAATCTGAATTTAAATTTCAGTTTCAAATCCAAATTTCCTCAATTTGCAAATTTGGTTCCACAAACGTGTTCTCCACATTTGAATTAGCAGCCATGCCAAAATTCAGAAATGTTGGAGTTGGTTTGCTATGTTTTTGGAACAATGCAAAAGGAGAATTCAAATTCCAATAACCAAACTAAATTCAAATTCCACACTAGAATTCAAATCATTTGAATTCAACATTTCAAACCATGACATTGAGGTGAAGCAAAGCATTCAATTGTGAGTACCTGTGGTGAAAAGATTAGTGTGAAAAATTGGAAAGAGATAAAATGGTGGAGCCCACTAGTCAGCTACACAGAGATGCAAACCGCCTCTGTTCTCTTCGGATGATCACCGAACGCCGCCAGCTCCCGGCTGAATTCCCTCGCCCGATGCTCCACCGAGCTGCCTCCCTCGTGTGTTCCCAAAGTGAGCCTGTGCGCGTGGGTGATCAAAGTGGCAGCACGATTGAGTTTCTCCTCTTCTCCAGGATTACACCGAAGCCTCCTCAGCCTCTCTGCTCGAGCGCACAACCGAAACCCCCGAGCTATGCCACTGCTCTCGGTCACCCATAGCTGATCATCTTCCGGCAATATAAGCACCTAGCTGAGCCGCCCAAAAGCTCCGCCGTAGACCCCTCGATGTTTTGCACCCTTTCCCAGCCCGTGGCCGAGCCGTCTACACTGGTGCCGAGCTGTTCTTCTCTGAGGAAAACAGGGCACGACGCCGCCGACTCGGTTCCACGTCTTCCAGCTGACTCCGACCTACCCATCGCAAGAAAAACAACACAAAGGTGCTCCATCGGGTCTAGTTTCTCATACCGAAGCCCTTTTGTTCTTTACCACCGCTGGCTAACCGGAATTTGGGGATTACCGACGGGGCACGTGAAGAACCGATCAAAACAACTTCGGGAAATTCTCTCCACACGTTTGATCATCGGTTCTCCGGTCCTATACATAGCTACTAGGGCTCCTAGCGCCCTCCCACGCCAAAGGACGAAGCAAACCATCCCTTGTACACCCCGGGCGACAAGAATCCGTCGCCGCCGGCCAAAACGGCTCGGTTCACCGTCGAGCTCCCATTTGCGGGCATTTTCGGCTCAGGCTAGGGGTAGCATCTTGTTCTACGTACTATAGGAATGGTGTACGGCACCTTAGCTCGCCGTTTGAAGCTTGGGACATGCTGTTCCTCGCCAGAGCCACGCCACCAAGCCGCCTCGCCAGTGCCGATGGTTTTTCCGGCATTTTCATGCCTCAAGTCCTTGCCCGGCTGCTAGGCCGTGGTCCTAGGGTGGTGTAGCACGAAACCGCATCGAGAATGGTTGAGAAACGAGCGAGAACGAGGTCTGCCATCTTCGGTTCCGGCGTGCGCGCGCGGGGTCTGTCGGGAGATTGAAGACGACAGACCTGTGGACCCCACTGTCAGCCGCTGGTGGAATTATTTAAAGTTTCTGTTAAGCAAATAATTCCAGAATTTGCTAACCTTTGCAATCCCATAACAAGGTGTAGAAAAATCCAAAAAGGGTGAGACCAATTTTGTTGGAATCCTCATAAGGAGTACTTCACAGAGGAACAAATTGATTGCTATGAAAATGCCCAGGAATTTCTGTAGAATTGTTTATTAAATCCTTTAGAGATTTATTTCAGGAGCAATTATTTATGAAACATTCCCAAATTTGGGCAGCTAATCCTTTTCATAGTTACTGATCTCCAGTAAAAATTTAAGCTTCATTGGAGTTCATTTGCTAGGCTAAATTGCCTTCCAAAGTTCAGCCTTTACTTGGAAATTCAAGTTCTAAACAGAATCTTTTCAGCACTCCTGTTCAACTTCCAAAATTCACATCTCTCTGTTGGTAGCTCCAAAAATGGTGAAACAAATTTTGTTAGAACCTTGGAGACTTACCCTAATTAGATCTTCCACTGTTAGAAATGTCAAAACTCCAGATTTGGGCTCAAAATTCAGAGAAGCCTTGTACTTGAGAGTATTTTGGAGACCACAAGGTGCAATGAAATTTCTCCAAATTTTGCTCAGATCATCTTTATAGGATCTAGTATCCACTGGAAAAATCCCAAAGCCAATTAAGGAACATAAATAGAAGTAGCTATGAATAGAAGTTAATTCTTATAATTCCTTAGCACTTATGCATATATTTTGTTGCATTTCATATAGTGACCGAAGCTGAGGACACCCTGGAGCCGTTGGGCGTCCTCCCACCAGATGCTGACTTTCCATTTAACTTGCAACCAGGCAAGCCCTGGTTTGCATTTAAGTACTTTTGCAAAATTTTCATTTGTATCACTTATGTTTAGGGGTAAATGCTTGCATTAGAGTTAGGTTGTATGAAACCCCACTTGCATAACCTTTGAATCCAAGGGAGGGTTGGGTAGTTTATAAACTCGACGAGTAGAGAATGCCATGCTAATGTTCTGAGGATCTCGGTAGAAGTCGAGTGGTTGGAATCTACTCGCGAGATAGGTATTTGTTCACCCGGTATGGAAAGAGGTAGATAATGTCTTAAGATTGTGAAACTGAGACCCAGCAGGGGGGATAGGATGCAGTGAGTGGAGGTCTCATGTGCATAGCCCTGTTGGTGTTGATTGAGGACCGAGCCGTGTGCGGCTCTGCTGGACAAGTATCGAACAGTATCGGATGCATACTGGCATATGGGAACCAGGAAACCAATGTAATTGGTTAACCTGGGTGCCGAGGCTTACCCAACCGTTTTATAGGAGTGGGTTGAGGGTAGCAAGGTGTAAATCTTCCAGTGGGCATAGACACGCTCCACGCGGGGACCTCCTGCCCGTTACGGATGGACCGGTTCGGCATTTGGGGTTCCTTTGAAAGGTTGTTGCATACAACAGAGTAGGAAGGTGTGAAGCACCACACTTCTGAAAGTGGTGGTATGTGACGTGTTATCCGTGTGTCTCCTGATTGCAATCACCGTCCCTCGCGGTTATTTGAGTACCACTTGTTCATTGCACTGTGACGTAGTAAGAAGTGAAATAAGCCAAATGAATATGCTGCATTGAACTATTAATGTCTTGAAACCCTTTATGCTGTAGCTGTAGAGCTAATTAAGTTTATCTTCCACTTTGGGCATCACCACATCGGAGGAAAGCGTTTCTTGTTTGATTATGGACTTCCGATGTAAGGGCTGCATAAGGCTCATTAAACTGCTGCTATAAAACTGAAAGTAAGGACTAACTTGTAGGTGTGTCTTTATTGCAACATCATTTTCCTATATTACACATCCCTGCATGTAGAGTTCCATGACTAGGGTTGTCAGTTAAGCCTTGCTGAGCCATCGTGCTCACGGTTACAACATTTGAGCTGTGTGCAGGTGAGAGTTATGAGGAAGGGCCCGAGGACGAGGCGATGCCCCCGTCGGGGTACACGGCCAAGCTGGAGCCCTGCACGCCGCTGTGATCTCCGGTTGTATACAACTAGTGTGTAGCGTCCCCGGGATGGGCGACTGCACTTTTGCATAGCTAGGCTGAGAGTTTAGGTGTTAATAAGACTTCCGCTGTACAATTAAATTTTGTAAAAGACTTCCGCTGTTTCTATGTAAAATAAAAGTTTGTATGTTGTTCTTAATCTTTTCTTTTGTGCTGTTGGGTGCCGCATCGCATGGCACCACCCTCTGTGATCCCGGAGTGGGCGAACCACGGGGTGGTCCCCACAGGTGTGGTATCAGAGTCGCATTGGGAATAGCACGCTCGAAAAGAGCCTATTTTGAAAACTTAGAAGTAGTCTAGTGAGGATTAGTCATTATGCCCACATAAGGTCTATGATATTAGTAGTTACTAAGGTGGAAAAACTAACATACTTGTTATACATTCTGTAACGACGCTCCGATGTCAGCTAAGAGGTAAGGTACGCCACCGCAGGCGGATCAATTATGGTAAGCTCACCATACGAGCATTAGTATGGAATGGTTTACCGTGGCTTGGCACGGTAGTGAGAGGGCCCGGCCTCCATCATGGGGCCATGCCGCCTCGCCCGGGGATCGCATTGGGTGGTGCCGTGTTATGCGGCACCGAACAGCACACATATAAGGAACCTTGTATTACATAACTCAAAGCGGAAGCTTACAACTCTTCTTTATAAATACTTTACATAAAGTAGCTACAGCAGAAGTCAGTAACCTCTCATGTCGAATATCTAAGAAGCACCGAGAAGAGGTCCAGCCTGCGGACTCCTCTCGCTAGCAACACGAAGACATGGCAGCGGCTAGGTTCTCCAAGTGTGACATGACTCGGAAGTTCCCGAGTCTCACCGGACAACCTTCTTTATAGCGTCGAGGTTTACCTGCAAAACCACTTATATAGCAAGAGTGAGCACAAAGGCTCAGCAAGACTTAACCGTCTCTCCTAAGACATGAAACTCTACATGAAAGTAACCTAAGACTTAAGCCTGTCCTTTGCGAAAATACTCGCCTACAAGTTCATCCTTAACTTTCAGATTTTAGCCATAATAGTAGTGACCTTGCGCTCAGCAACATTGGAACTCCACAATCAAACAAGAAACACTTCATTCCAATGTTACTTGTCCCAAGGTAGAAAAATAACTTTAGTTTGCTCTATCTCTACTGCAACTATGGTTTTCATGCAATTTACAATTATCATAACAGCATTTAAAACTTTGCAAACTATTTCCACATAACTTGATTACTACGTCACAACACAGGGAGCAAGCGGTAATCAATAACCGCGATGGACGGTGATTCGAATCAAACACTACCCGGATAACTCGACACATACGCCTGCCTCTGAAGACCCAACTCTGGCGTCCTTCATTACATCGTATGTTGCCACTTTTCGCAGGACACTAGACTGTAGAACCGGTCGCGCCGTCTCGGGCTCATAGGTCTAACGAGACGATGTGGTATGCCTCTACAATCCAGTGAACCTGGTACATCGGTTTCCTGGTTCCCATATGTCAGTAAGCATCCGGTACACAACTCAATACCTGCTCCTAGGTGCCGCACACGCATCGGTCCTTAACCGACACAGGTAGAGCTACTCGACCAAGACCTCATCTTGTCGCTGCCTAACCATCCTGCCCGGTCTCATCTTTAGAAATGTAAACTTTAGTTTGCCTCAATCCCGACTATACCCGTGTAATCCCGTCTATAACTCGCGAGTAGATTCCAACTACTCGACTTCTACCGGATGTCCTAAGCTATTTAGCACGGCATTATTCTACAGCGGTGTCCCTTTCTACCCTTAAATCCAAGGTTCATTTGGTCATGCATTTGGAGTGTAAAACATCCTTGACCTAATGCACATACAAACTTAGACTGTAACACCCCAAATATTTAGTCAAGACTCAAATTTTGATTTAGAACCATAAACCATGTTCAGAGGGGAATTTAGAAATTTTTGGACGTATTGCATGTTTTGCAAAAATTCAAATTCAAACTGGAATTCAAATTATACTCAAAACAGAAAAGAAATGAAAAAGAAAAAGGAAAACCAGAAAAAAAACTGGCCAGTGGGCCGAAACCCCAGCCGGCCCAGCTAACCCCCGCGCAGCCCGCCCCCGCGCGCGCCGCGCTGCCCCTCGCTGACATGTGGGACCCGCATGTCATCCCTAACCCGAGCCCCCGCGACCCCGGACTTCTTTCCCCGCGCGCGTGCTCGATCTTAACCGATTGGAAACTCGTTCCCGCAGCCGAATTTCGGTCCCAGCGGACTCCAACTCGATCACAACAGAACCACCGCCCTCCCCCGGCTATAAAAACAACCGATCCGATCAGTTTTTCTCACGCGATCGCCGATTTTCACTCCGGTGAGCACCGAGACTTCGCCGGTGAATTCTGGCCGATCTAAGCTCGGAAACTCTGATCTAACTCGTTGGTCTTGATCCACCGCCTCCGGGGAACTTTGCAGGTGCAGAAAACCCGAAGACTTACGGTGCAAATCCAGCTCCGACGAGCTTCGCCGTGGTTTTGCCTCGGACCTCGCCGCCGAGCACTTTCCGGGACCCCCGAGCTCGAGAAAACCCCCGAGGTGAGATCCCTGACCTCCCCTCTACCGATCTATGCCATGAGATCACAGTTTTAGGCAGAATTCTCGAGGATCCGAAACTTTCCAGCGAGATCGCCGCTTCCCGCCGCCGTGCGCCGCCGGCAGCGTCGCCCGCGCTCGATCAGAGCGACGTGGCCGCTTGTGCGCCGTTTATTTTAAATCGCACGGTAGACTTTAAAACCCCGCGTACCGGTTCGATGTTATAATCTCAGCCGTCGGTTTAAAATCAGACGGTCCACGTCAGCCCCGCGTTATAAAGACTGGAATTCTTACGTGCTACCCCCTGGGGTTCTCTGGAATTGAGAGCTAGCCCCGGAAACTTCAGATCTAGCCCCTGGAACTCCAGAAAATCATGTAAATTCATTTAAAAATCAGTTTTAGCCCCTGGACTTAATAGAAATTAGGAAAAGCACTTCTGATAAGTGTAGCTAGACCCCTGGAAATTCTGAAAATAATATTATAGGCCCTGTAATGGGGTGAATTCATTATTTTAACCCTGTTTAGTATTTAATTTAGAAAATTGAATATGTAACTAGTGTTTAAATATTAAAAAGGGGGACAAACCTAATTGTCAAAATTATTAAAAACTTTCTCAGTACTTAGAAAACTTTGGAGTGAGATCAAAATATATTTTTGGGGCTGAAATAAATCTGTTTCATCTATTATTCACATTTAATAGTATGGGGACACATTTTTAGGTAAAGAATAGTTAAAGAAAAATAGGGAAAATAATTATGAAATGGTATACAACAGAAGCCAAGGTCAAGACATGATCTTAAATTATTTAGGACCAGAACCTAATCTGTTTAGGTAGTGTGTATTACTAATTTAATAATAAAATGCACAATTATGCATAAGAATATAAATCTGAAAATATAGAAACTAGTAAATGATGAATGGAGTTTCTAAAATACAAAGAATTCAGTTTAGGGTTGATAGAAATTATGAAGGCACATATGGAGAAGAAAAATACTTTTCATACATACTTGGTAGTTTAATATATAAGGAATTTATTTAAAACTGAAACACACATATATACATATTTAATATGTGAGTATAAATATGAACACCAAAGTAGGAATCATACACATGTAAATAAAAGTGTGTGCAAGCCCCAAATCAACACACATAGAGTATCCACAACACATAAAATGGTAAAGAAACTTTCATAAATGTGAATGTGTGGTTTGTATGAAGTAGAAGTGTGAACTATGTCTTATGATTGTTGTTTTTCTTTTGCTATGTGTGATGATATGAAGTAGAACCTGTTCAAGAGCAAGCTATCACTTTCCAAGATCAGGACTACCCATTTCAAGAGCAGCAAGAAGGAGGCAAGTGTCCTTGACCATTTTGATCCTATGCTAGGATGTGTAGATAGAATTATTTGCATTGTCAAATGAAATATGAAACCCATGCTAGGAAAGTTTCCCTAGAATTGCATTACCTTGTTTCCTTGTAGCTTGGGTTGGGATTTATTTTACCATGTCATTTATTTCCATGCATATGCTTAGCCATGCTTAGAATGGGGTATTTGGGACATGAAATCATCAGTTTATGCTACCATACTCTTGAATGAGATATTGTGAGTTATGTAGAGGTAGGAATCAAGGCAAGTTGGATGTTTTGGTTGTGTGCTGGGTGCACGAGACTTGGGTTTGTGTTTAGTACTTGCCTGGATCCTAAGGACCGGTTCATGGAGCATGTAACCCGGCTTTACAGTGCCAACCACATGCTGAGATGGGGCAGCTTAGCCAATTAATTAGGTGTATCCCCGGCGTAGTATGGGTGTGTTGGATGGTGCGGGGAGTAGGTGTCAGCTGGACTGCCATATGAACCGCAAGGCTCAAGAGGGGGCCACTGCAGCGGGGTTGGAGCCTCTTGTATGCTGTTAGGGGTGAAACCTCAGTGGGCCCACGCTCGTCGGGAATCCCTTTGTAAAGGCTTCGTAGTGATCTCTTGGCCGCACACCTGGGAAGTGTGAATGTGGAACGTAGCCACTGGCATAATGGAGGTTCTTTTAGTCCACCCGGCAACGGGGGATGAAATCACTACTTGTGGGTACAGTGGTACAAACTCTGCAGAGTTAAAAACTGTCTTGACAGCCGTGCTCACGGTTAAGAGCGGCCTGGACTTATTCATGATTAGAGAATTGATGGTTTTGGAAGTTAAGCGGGGAGCTTAACATTGGAAATGATGATTATGGTTATTGGTTTATGATGATGGGATGGGAGATTTGGATCATTTCACCTGTGTAGTAATGTAGGTGCTTAATAAGCTAAGGTGATAGGTATTAATTGCGTAGTGCTTTAACCATGAGTTCAACCTCTCCTTGTTCTAGCCATGCATGATATAATTTTCCCACACTTGCTGAGTACCATTGGTACTCAACCTTGCATATTTGTTGGTTTATATTGCTGCTCAGGTCAAGATAATGAGGTGGTGTATAATGACCAAGATTTTGGACCCGAGGAAGGTTTTTAGGTTCATGAAGACCCCCGGGCAACACCTGTGATGGAGCCCTAAAGAATAATATTCCGCTGCTAGTTTATTTACTTGTGATGAAGCATTAGTGTTCACTAAGACATTTGTGATGTAAGACTTATTTATATTCGACACCTGGCTTGTAATAAATGATGCTTCACTATTTGTCATCACATGTATGAGAAAATGATCCTGGCATACATGTGATATTCACTTGGTTGTTCTTCGGAAAAACCGGGTGTGACAGAGGTGGTATCAGAGCCAAGGTTGCCCGTAGGAACGTGGACCTAGGTAGAAATGGACGTAATTAAGGGCCCTATTTTCTTAAAAACTATTTTCCAAGGTGTGGGTGGAAAAGTGTTATTAAAGGAGTCATTTTCTTCATCTTACCCCAACTTTCATTCAAAATAGGATTTTTGTTTGAGAATTTATCTAACCTAATTTTAAATTCTTTTGTTTTAGATGGTTCGCATGATTCGCACCGCTCGTAAGTCCACAGGAGGGAGAGTTCCCGTAGTTGCCCTTGCCGAAAGAGAGGAGAGTCGTCCAGTGACGTACCTTTCCTATGGATTGGCAGTAGGAGACTTGTTGCGCCGTCTTCGACGTATGCTCGAAGCCGCCGGCAATACGGGCAAGCTAATCATCCACTATAACTCCACCAGGACCATGCGTGAGAAGAGGGAAGAATGGAGTTCGGAGATGAGGATTATACACGAGAATCAGCTGCTTAAGATTCACCACTCTCCAGCTTGTCGAGCAACACAAGTTGACGCGGAGAAAGATGTCACCTGGGAGGCCATCACCTGCCAGAGTCACATCTATCGTCGCCACTTGGACAAAACTGAGTACATGTATGTCCTCCAACGTGAGAGTGGTACCACGGAGTACAAGTACCCACCGGTGCAGCAAGGGACTTCCCATGAGCACATGGACTTGTGCTTGGAGGATGCTGCTATGCTCAGCACTCGACTGCAGGAGTGTCAACAAGAGCTTCAGGATGTCCGAGACACCCTGAAGGAAACGGAGGCGTTGCTGCGAGCCTGCTTAAAGGCGAGAGAAAGAGGAGATGGGAATGAACTGTGTGTCACCGTGAGTGATACATGGACTCCTGACTCCCCGGATCGCCGAGCGATCAGGCGTCGTCGCACTTCTCCACCAGCAGCCTCCCCACCCAAAGCAGAGTCAGAAGGTAGCCGAAATGAGGAGGAAGATCCCGAGGAGCCAGCTCAAGAGGATGAGTAGTGTAGAGTCTTTCCCCTAGCTAGCAAGAGGTCGAGTAGTCGAGTCGTTACGTAGTTAATGGTGTGATAATGCTTGGTGTGTGACGTGAGTTGTGGAAGCCATGAGCAAGTGTCCACAGCCTCGTCTTTAGATTGTTTTGCTTTGGTGTGTGAACCCACAGGAAATAATAGTGCATTTATTGGGTGTGAGATATAAAACCCTCGTAAGATTTTAACAAAACTTCAACACTTCAAAGTACAAACAAGTGAAAGTAGTAAGATGATACTAAATGCTTTCAAATTAACATTTGTTGATTCTGCCAGATGGCCGGAAGAGGGAAAGGACGTGCTGCCAACCCCGCCAACAACAATGATGAGGCATGCAACTCTCATCTTTCTGGAGGCCAGAACCGGGGTGGTCGCCGTGAAGAAGTCGATCCTCTGCACCAAATGCTGGAGAATCAAAATCAGCTCATCCAGAACTTGACTCAAGTAGTGGCCAACTTGCATCAAGTTCCACCTCCACAAGCTGCACCACGCCAACCAAGGTTGAGTGAGTTTCTAGGAACTCAACCTCCAAAGTTTGCAAGTGCTGCTGAACCTCTGGAGGCAGATGATTGGCTGAAGACCATTGAAAGTAAGATGAGGATCATACAATGCCAAGGGTATGAGAGGGTGCTGTTTGCCTCTCATCAATTGCAGGGACCTGCTGCTGATTGGTGGACCGCCTACGTGGCCGCCCATCATGACCCTGAGAGCATCACTTGGGAAGAGTTCAAGCGTAGCTTCCGCAACCATTACATCCCAAGAGGTGAACTCAAAAACAAGAGGAAAGAGTTTTTGGGACTGCAGCAGGGAAACATGACGGTGAGGGAATACCTCACTAAATTCACTCAACTATCCCGTTATGCTCCACGAGACATAGAGACAGATGAGCAGAAACAAGATTGTTTCGTGGAAGGACTTACCGCAGAGATGCAGTGTGCAATGTCCTCCAATGAGTATGAAAGCTTTCAAAAGATGGTGGACAGAGCGTTTGTGGTGGAAAGGAAGCTAAAGGCCCTGGAAAATGAGAATAAGAGGAAGGCTGGGTGGTCACATCAAGCCTCAGGGAGCAACACCCGCCCACGTATGATGCAGCAACCTACGGGGCAGACGAGCCGTGCTGCGGTACCCTATTCAGCACCAAGAGGGTACAACCCAAACTACAGACCCCCCGCAGCACCAGCACAGCCGCAACGTCAGTTTATGCAGCAGCCTCGCCCTGCATATCCACCTCGACCCGCAGTGCAAGGACCCCCAAACCAACCCCAAGACAACAAGGGCCAAGCATCTAAGATTGGGGTGCAATGTTTCAGCTGTGGTGAAGTGGGGCACTACGCCCATAAGTGTCCAAAGAAGAAGCCCACGCAGCCACAGCAGCAGAACGTAATGAGAGGACGGGTGAACCACGTCACTATGGAGGAAGCACAAGAGGCACCCGACGTGGTAGTTGGTAAGTTTCCTGCCAATTTACACCTTGCAACTCTGCTGTTTGATTCTGGTGCTACCCATTCGTTCATTGCTCAAGGGTTTGTTAAGAAGCATGACCTAGCAACCACACAAATGAACCATATGCTAGCGGTAAATTCTCCAGGTGGAGAAATAAGGACAAGACAAGTGTGTCCCAAAGTGAACCTAGACATTAATGGGGTAGTATTTACCGCTAACCTCATAGTGATCGAT
This sequence comes from Neostapfia colusana, assembly GCA_030760725.1. Classification (NCBI taxonomy): domain Eukaryota; kingdom Viridiplantae; phylum Streptophyta; class Magnoliopsida; order Poales; family Poaceae; genus Neostapfia; species Neostapfia colusana. The sequence goes on along the minus strand of JASWHV010000012.1, from coordinate 66,689,522 downwards.
TCACAAGGGATAGATATTATTTTGGGTATGGATTGGTTGACCAAACATAATGGAATCATCCATTGTTCGACCAGAACGGTGGAACTAACTCACCCTAGTGGCACAAGAGTAAAGTTCATAACGATACACGAGCCTAGGAGGGACATTAAATTAAATCAAGTGGAGGTGAAAGTTGAGGAAATCAGGACTATCAGGGAATATCCAGATGTTTTTCCGGAGGAGTTGCCAGGAATGCCTCCCGACCGTGACGTGGAATTCGCAATCGAGCTAGTACCGGGAACAGCCCCGATATACAAGAGACCTTATCGAATGGACTCCAAGCAGCTAGAAGAGCTCAAGGATCATTTAAGAGAATTGACGGAAAAGGGGTATGTTCGCCCTAGTTCCTCACCATGGGGAGCTCCGGTAATATTTGTGCCTAAGAAAGATGGAACTCAAAGGTTATGCGTGGATTACCGTGCCTTGAATGAGGTGACCATCAAGAACAAGTATCCATTACCCCGCATTGAAGACTTGTTTGATCAGTTGAGGGGAGCTTGCGTGTTCTCGAAAATTGATCTCAGGTCGGGATACCACCAACTCAAGATAAGGCAATCTGATATTCCCAAGACAGCTTTCGTATCTCGGTACGGACTGTATGAATACACTGTCATGCCTTTCGGGCTAACCAATGCCCCGGCATATTTCATGTACCTCATGAACAAGGTATTCATGGAATATCTGGACAAATTTGTGGTGGTTTTCATAGATGATATTCTCGTCTTCTCCAAAGATGAAGAAGAACATGAGAAACATCAAAGGTTGGTGTTACAGAGGCTTAGAGAACACCAACTATATGCCAAGTTGAGCAAGTGTGAGTTTTGGCTAAAGAGAGTTCCCTTTTTAGGACATATAATCTCGGAGGGAGGAATCTCCGTAGATCCCGCCAAAATCGAAGATATCCAGAAATGGAAAACCCCTGAAAATGTCGGGGAAGTTCGAAGCTTTTTGGGATTGGCTGGATACTATCGACGATTTATTGAGGGATTCTCCAAGATCTCGAGACCTCTCACCAAACTGTTGGAAAAGGGAATTACATTCACCTGGACGCCACAGTGCGATACGAGCTTTCAGGAGCTAAAGAAGAGATTGACAACAGCCCCCGTGTTGGTTATGCCAGATATGCAGAAAAATTTCACGGTGTACTGCGATGCCTCTGGAAACGGGTTGGGATGTGTTCTCATGCAAGAGGGACATGTCGTGGCATATGCATCCCGGCAGCTTCGGAAGCACGAGAAGAACTATCCTACACATGACTTAGAACTAGCTGCAGTGGTACACGCGTTGAAAATTTGGCGGCACTATTTGATGGGGAAGAGGACAGAGATATATACGGATCATAAGAGTTTGAAGTACATATTCACACAGCCAGATCTCAACCTTAGACAAAGGAGATGGTTAGAGCTAATCAATGACTTTGATGTAGGCATCAACTATCATCCCGGGAAAGCAAACGTCGTGGCCGATGCCTTGAGTCGGAAAGTGCAGGTCAATAAGTTGAGCTTGAAGGATATGCCTGCAGAATTGAAGGACGAGGTTATAAGGCTCAATCTATGTCTAGTAAATAGTGGTGAAGCCATCGCCATGGAAGTGGACTCCACACTTGAGCGAGACATACGCGAGGGACAAAAGAATGATGAGAAGATACAAGAGATCAGACAGCTCATCAAGGAAAATAAAGCTCCTGGTTTTAGAGAGGATGAACAAGGAACGGTGTGGCATGGGAAAAGGATCTGTGTGCCAGAAGTAAAGGAGATTCGTAAATTAATTTTGAAGGAGGCTCACGATTCCGACTATTCCATTCATCCTGGGAGTACGAAGATGTATCAGGACCTCAAAAGCAGGTATTGGTGGTATGGCATGAAGCGAGATGTCGCGGAACATGTTGCCCTATGTGACACATGTCAGTTGGTGAAAGCAGAACATCAACGACCCGCGGGATTGCTGCAACCACTCAAAGTACCTGAATGGAAGTGGGAAGAAATCAGCATGGATTTTGTCGTGGGATTGCCTAGGACCCAATCCGGGTATGATTCAATATGGGTCATTATTGATCGGCTAACCAAGGTAGCTCATTTCATCCCTGTGAAAGAAAGCTACAGCGGATCCAAATTGGCAGAATTGTACATGTCAAGGATTGTGTGTTACCATGGAGTGCCAAAGAAGATAGTGTCGGACCGAGGGACACAGTTCACCTCGAGGTTTTGGCAAAAGTTGCATGAAACCATGGGAACCCATCTGAACTTCAGTTCTGCCTATCATCCCCAAACTGACGGGCAGACGGAGAGAACCAATCAGATTCTTGAAGACATGTTAAGGGCATGTGCACTCAAAAACAATAGGAGTTGGGACAAGAACTTACCGTATGCGGAGTTTTCCTATAACAACAGTTATCAAGCTAGTATGAAGATGTCACCGTTTGAAGCTTTGTATGGAAGGAAATGCAGAACTCCCCTATTTTGGAACCAAACAGGAGAAAGTAAAGTGTTTGGTCCCGAAGTGCTACAAGAAGCCGAAGCGAAGGTGAGGGAGATTCGCAACAACTTGAGGATAGCACAGACACGCCAGAAGAGTTATGCTGATGTACGAAGAAGAGAGCTCGTTTTCAACGTGGGAGACTATGTTTATCTCAAGGTGTCCCCTATTAGAGGACTTCGTCGGTTTAAGGTGAAAGGGAAGTTGTCACCTCGATACATCGGACCCTTTCAAGTTTTGGAAAGAAAAGGCGAAGTGGCGTACCAACTAGAGTTACCGGTTTATCTATCGGACGTGCACGACGTATTTCATGTGTCACAACTCAAGAAATGTCTGAGGACGCCTGAGGAGGTGTTACCCATGAATGAAGTGGATGTAGCCGAGGATTTGTCTTATGTCGAGCAACCATACAAGATTTTGGAGACAATGGAACGCCTCACCAGAAATAAGAGAATCAGGATGTGCAAGGTGCAGTGGAAGCATCACCCAGAAGAGGAAGCCACCTGGGAACGGGAAGATGAGCTTAAGGCACAATTTCCGGAATTGTTTTCTTAGAAACACCAATCTCGAGGACGAGATTTCTTTTAAGGGGGGTAGAGCTGTAACACCCCAAATATTTAGTCAAGACTCAAATTTTGATTTAGAACCATAAACCATGTTCAGAGGGGAATTTAGAAATTTTTGGACGTATTGCATGTTTTGCAAAAATTCAAATTCAAACTGGAATTCAAATTATACTCAAAACAGAAAAGAAATGAAAAAGAAAAAGGAAAACCAGAAAAAAAACTGGCCAGTGGGCCGAAACCCCAGCCGGCCCAGCTAACCCCCGCGCAGCCCGCCCCCGCGCGCGCCGCGCTGCCCCTCGCTGACATGTGGGACCCGCATGTCATCCCTAACCCGAGCCCCCGCGACCCCGGACTTCTTTCCCCGCGCGCGCGCTCGATCTTAACCGATTGGAAACTCGTTCCCGCAGCCGAATTTCGGTCCCAGCGGACTCCAACTCGATCACAACAGAACCACCGCCCTCCCCCGGCTATAAAAACAACCGATCCGATCAGTTTTTCTCACGCGATCGCCGATTTTCACTCCGGTGAGCACCGAGACTTCGCCGGTGAATTCTGGCCGATCTAAGCTCGGAAACTCTGATCTAACTCGTTGGTCTTGATCCACCGCCTCCGGGGAACTTTGCAGGTGCAGAAAACCCGAAGACTTACGGTGCAAATCCAGCTCCGACGAGCTTCGCCGTGGTTTTGCCTCGGACCTCGCCGCCGAGCACTTTCCGGGACCCCCGAGCTCGAGAAAACCCCCGAGGTGAGATCCCTGACCTCCCCTCTACCGATCTATGCCATGAGATCACAGTTTTAGGCAGAATTCTCGAGGATCCGAAACTTTCCGGCGAGATCGCCGCTTCCCGCCGCCGTGCGCCGCCGGCAGCGCCGCCCGCGCTCGATCAGAGCGACGTGGCCGCTTGTGCGCCGTTTATTTTAAATCGCACGGTAGACTTTAAAACCCCGCGTACCGGTTCGATGTTATAATCTCAGCCGTCGGTTTAAAATCAGACGGTCCACGTCAGCCCCGCGTTATAAAGACTGGAATTCTTACGTGCTACCCCCTGGGGTTCTCTGGAATTGAGAGCTAGCCCCAGAAACTTCAGATCTAGCCCCTGGAACTCCAGAAAATCATGTAAATTCATTTAAAAATCAGTTTTAGCCCCTGGACTTAATAGAAATTAGGAAAAGCACTTCTGATAAGTGTAGCTAGACCCCTGGAAATTCTGAAAATAATATTATAGGCCCTGTAATGGGGTGAATTCATTATTTTAACCCTGTTTAGTATTTAATTTAGAAAATTGAATATGTAACTAGTGTTTAAATATTAAAAAGGGGGACAAACCTAATTGTCAAAATTATTAAAAACTTTCTCAGTACTTAGAAAACTTTGGAGTGAGATCAAAATATATTTTTGGGGCTGAAATAAATCTGTTTCATCTATTATTCACATTTAATAGTATGGGGACACATTTTTAGGTAAAGAATAGTTAAAGAAAAATAGGGAAAATAATTATGAAATGGTATACAACAGAAGCCAAGGTCAAGACATGATCTTAAATTATTTAGGACCAGAACCTAATCTGTTTAGGTAGTGTGTATTACTAATTTAATAATAAAATGCACAATTATGCATAAGAATATAAATCTGAAAATATAGAAACTAGTAAATGATGAATGGAGTTTCTAAAATACAAAGAATTCAGTTTAGGGTTGATAGAAATTATGAAGGCACATATGGAGAAGAAAAATACTTTTCATACATACTTGGTAGTTTAATATATAAGGAATTTATTTAAAACTGAAACACACATATATACATATTTAATATGTGAGTATAAATATGAACACCAAAGTAGGAATCATACACATGTAAATAAAAGTGTGTGCAAGCCCCAAATCAACACACATAGAGTATCCACAACACATAAAATGGTAAAGAAACTTTCATAAATGTGAATGTGTGGTTTGTATGAAGTAGAAGTGTGAACTATGTCTTATGATTGTTGTTTTTCTTTTGCTATGTGTGATGATATGAAGTAGAACCTGTTCAAGAGCAAGCTATCACTTTCCAAGATCAGGACTACCCATTTCAAGAGCAGCAAGAAGGAGGCAAGTGTCCTTGACCATTTTGATCCTATGCTAGGATGTGTAGATAGAATTATTTGCATTGTCAAATGAAATATGAAACCCATGCTAGGAAAGTTTCCCTAGAATTGCATTACCTTGTTTCCTTGTAGCTTGGGTTGGGATTTATTTTACCATGTCATTTATTTCCATGCATATGCTTAGCCATGCTTAGAATGGGGTATTTGGGACATGAAATCATCAGTTTATGCTACCATACTCTTGAATGAGATATTGTGAGTTATGTAGAGGTAGGAATCAAGGCAAGTTGGATGTTTTGGTTGTGTGCTGGGTGCACGAGACTTGGGTTTGTGTTTAGTACTTGCCTGGATCCTAAGGACCGGTTCATGGAGCATGTAACCCGGCTTTACAGTGCCAACCACATGCTGAGATGGGGCAGCTTAGCCAATTAATTAGGTGTATCCCCGGCGTAGTATGGGTGTGTTGGATGGTGCGGGGAGTAGGTGTCAGCTGGACTGCCATATGAACCGCAAGGCTCAAGAGGGGGCCACTGCAGCGGGGTTGGAGCCTCTTGTATGCTGTTAGGGGTGAAACCTCAGTGGGCCCACGCTCGTCGGGAATCCCTTTGTAAAGGCTTCGTAGTGATCTCTTGGCCGCACACCTGGGAAGTGTGAATGTGGAACGTAGCCACTGGCATAATGGAGGTTCTTTTAGTCCACCCGGCAACGGGGGATGAAATCACTACTTGTGGGTACAGTGGTACAAACTCTGCAGAGTTAAAAACTGTCTTGACAGCCGTGCTCACGGTTAAGAGCGGCCTGGACTTATTCATGATTAGAGAATTGATGGTTTTGGAAGTTAAGCGGGGAGCTTAACATTGGAAATGATGATTATGGTTATTGGTTTATGATGATGGGATGGGAGATTTGGATCATTTCACCTGTGTAGTAATGTAGGTGCTTAATAAGCTAAGGTGATAGGTATTAATTGTGTAGTGCTTTAACCATGAGTTCAACCTCTCCTTGTTCTAGCCATGCATGATATAATTTTCCCACACTTGCTGAGTACCATTGGTACTCAACCTTGCATATTTGTTGGTTTATATTGCTGCTCAGGTCAAGATAATGAGGTGGTGTATAATGACCAAGATTTTGGACCCGAGGAAGGTTTTTAGGTTCATGAAGACCCCCGGGCAACACCTGTGATGGAGCCCTAAAGAATAATATTCCGCTGCTAGTTTATTTACTTGTGATGAAGCATTAGTGTTCACTAAGACATTTGTGATGTAAGACTTATTTATATTCGACACCTGGCTTGTAATAAATGATGCTTCACTATTTGTCATCACATGTATGAGAAAATGATCCTGGCATACATGTGATATTCACTTGGTTGTTCTTCGGAAAAACCGGGTGTGACATAGACCCATAGTAGTGCACAAAGTAAAAACTTTAGAAAACAACTTAAATGCAAACCGGAGCTTGCCTTGGTTTTGCAGGTGACTAAAGTCAGATGATATGGGGTTAGTTGCTGATGCCTTGAAGTTCAACACCTGCCCTTCTTGCTCCTCGATCCAAGCTCAACTTCTCCTTCTTCACTTTCCACGTTTAATCACTACACGTTATGAATATGTAAACATGTTTAATTATAAAACCTTTGCTAACCTGTGCTAAAGACAAGTTTAAAACTGGAACTCTGTTTAAGAATTTAAAATGACACTGGGGCTGGTAGTTTGGGTGTGTGTTCAAGCACTATGATCAAGTGATGAGTGGGGTTTCATCACTTGGGTGAGGATCAACTAATGAGGTTGAACAGGACATAATGATCCAATACTCCAATGGAGCAGAAAATTTTCTTGTGCCTTCCTTGTCACAAGAAAGTCATCTCGACCAAAATTCAGAATATTTCGATGCGTAGATCACTCAGAATAATTCCCTAAGCATTTAGGCAAAAAGGAATTAATTCTGAATAAATTTGCACTGTCATGCAAATACAAGTGAACTACAATTTCAATCATAGTTCAGAGAGTATGCCTGAATTTTCCTAGGATTTTTGGAGCTAAGGAATGCCCAGAACTAAATTTCCAAGTTTTGGAAATTCTCTGAAAATGTTTCTGTATTCATTTGAATACAGAAACTTGAAACCAGAATTACCCTTGTTAATGAACTCCAAATGAGCTGAAACTTTTACAGGAGTTTCCTAATATCCTAAAGACTATTCTGGCAAAAGTTAGGGAATTTTGGATGAACCAAACTCCCTCAAAAAATCTTTTGCTGAAAAGATTTAAAGCATTCTTCAGAATTTTCTATTAGTTTTCATGCAAATTGGGTTGCATATTTGGATAGGGTTTTTCATCCTGAATCCAACCCAATTTGAATCACTAAATTTGGATCTTCCTAGCAATAGTTATGAGGTTCTAAAGTTTGAACTAAATCTGGAATTCAAATTAATTCGGGAAATGTTCAAAACTGACGGTGGGTCCCTCCTACACGTGTCAGCCGCTGGGATCACGCCACACTGGGCCACAGAACCCTTACGCGCTGTCGCAATGGATCCCGGGGCCACAGAGGATCCGCACCTTTAACTTTAGCTGCTGACAAGTGGGGCCGAAGGGGTCTTCTTCTTCCTCCCGCTCCCGCGCCTCCCCCTCGCCGGACCCAGCTTTCCGGCTGCCTCTCGGACGGAGACTCGCCACCTGTGAGTTTGGGAGGTCAGGAAACATGTCTACGGGGTTGGCTCGGGCTGCCGGTGGCCGGACTACCCTCGGCGACGAGCCGCTGCCTTCGGTGACGATCGGCACCGTCGCCCGGCCCCTGTAGCCCGCTAACAGCTCAACCGAACCGCCCAAAAGAACCAGCAGAGGATGGCCTAGCTCGGCATGGCCTCAACGTGGCTCGGAAAGGGCGGCAAGTGGGGGTTCACCGTGCGCCCGAGGGTCCCCGCCATGATCGCCACTCGAAAAGCTCCAAATTAGTTGTAACCATTCGGTTCTATGCTAGGTTTAAAAAGAGGAGATCACCGCCATCTAGCTTAGCTCCTCTGTGCCTAATTTTAGGACCAAAGATTGAGGATGGAAGGAGAATTTCTAGATTGCGTACCGGAAGGTCGGGTTGCAGCCTCCGAAGGAAAATTCCTAAATTGCCTCTCGGTGATTCACAGCTCGACTGGAGGTTTGGGTGTGAGCATGAGGGTTCACCCGCGCGTCCGAGGGTGGCCTTTCTTGGGCGTGGAAGTGCCTGGATTAGTCTGTCCACGAGCGCCCCAACCCTCTGTGCGGTTAAACAGCCGCGGCGACGAGCCAGTCTCGGGTCGGGGATGCAGCAAATCGCTGGATTCAGGGCTTAGGAGCTGTAGGACGAGCTCACCGTGTGGTTTTCCGGCTTGGCTGGCCTCTGCGCGCTCGGTTTTCCTCAGTTCCCGGTCGATCGCCCGAGGCGGCAGCGTCCTCGGTTTTTTGGTCGTGCGAGGGAGGAAAAGCAGGCCGAGGCGTCGGTGATGAGGCAAAAGATCGCACGGGAGAAGGGATAGGCATCCCGGCAGCTCTCCAGCATGCTGCTTCAGTGAGGAGGTGGCAGCAGTTTGCTCCCGGTGGCGCCCGGAGCCTCGCTCGGCAGCTCGGTGTGAGTCGATACACAGGGACTGAAACTTAAGCAGTAAGTTACTCCCTCCCCCTCTCAATGACAGGTGGGTCCCTCCACAGTTCCTGTCCAAAATATCTCCAATTTTTGGTACTTTACAAATTCAATTCTGAGGAACTCAAATTCCAAAGCCATTTGGCAATTTGACATGTTTTGCCTCAGTTTCAAATTTGAATTCAAATTTAGATGAAATTTACAAGTCCCGTTGATAATCATATCAAGGCACCTCCAAATTTGCTCAAAATTTGCCTCCTTCACAACTTGAACCTGGGGAATTCAAATATGTCCTCTGATCATTGAGTTGGCCATTGCAAACACAACTTTTCAAACAACAGTTTGAATTTCCTCTTTTGAAAATGCCCTCCTTCTTTTTGAAGTGACCCTCTTAATTCAAACTGAAGTCAAAGTTTTATTGCACATGCCAACACTTTCAAGAGTAAACAAAAGTTTTTGTAAGTCCCATTTCTTGTATTCAAACTCAACTTTATTCATAGCTCAATTTTTCTATTTACAAGTTTTGGGACTTTTACATTCCTCCCCCCATAAAAAGAATCTCGTCCCGAGATTCATGATTAAGGACAATGTGGAGAGGACAACTACTCAACATAAGCCTCTAACAACTCCGGATGATTGTGTTGCAAATACTTCTCGCTTTCCCATGTAGCTTCTTCGGACGTGTGATTTTCCCATAGCACCTTGAAAAATTGTAACGTCCGGTTTCTAGTCTCGCGAGTCTTTTCGTCAATGATCCGGGTTGGATGCTCAACATATGTGAGGTCCGGCTTCAAATATGCTATGTCTCCGGTGAGGACCTCCGTTGGAACTTTCAAACACTTCCCCAACTGAGATATGTGGAAGACGTTATGAACTACGGCTAAGGCTGCCGGTAGCTCCAAACGGTATGCCACGGGTCCACACCTTTCAATGATAGCGAAGGGACCGATAAAACGTGGAGCTAATTTCCCTTTCACTCCGAACCGGTGAATGCCCTTCAACGGAGATACACGGAGGTATACGTGGTCCCCAACTTGGAATTCCAGAGGACGACGCCTCTTATCCGCATAGCTCTTTTGTCTGGACTGAGCGGCTTTAAGATTTGCTTGAATAAGCCTTACCAGCTCTTCAGCCTCATCCACGACATCAATCCCGTAAATAACTCTCTCGCCGGATTCGCACGAGTTCAAGGGTGTGCGGCACTTCCGGCCGTAGAGAGCTTCATAAGGCGCCATTTTGATACTTGATTGATACCCGTTGTTATATGAGAACTCTGCCAACGATAAGTGATCATCCCAGCTCTTACCGTGGTGGATGGCACATGCTCTCAGCATATCTACCAGTATTTGATTTCACCCTCTCAGTTTGCCCATCGGTTTGAGGGTGATACGCGGAGCTTCGAATCAATTTTGTTCGCAAAGATGCGTGTAGCTGCTCCCAGAAACGAGCAACAAACAACGCGCCCCATTCGGAGATGATCGTCCGGGGGACTCCATGTAGGCACAAGATCCGTGCTATGTATAACTCCGCATACTGCTTGGCGGTGTATCTGGTATGCACGGGGATGAAGCGTGCTGATTTGGTTAACTGGTCCACGATTACCCAAATCGAATCATGGTGGTGGGAGGTCATCGGCAACCCAACGATGAAATCCATACTCAAGTCTTCCCACTTCCATGCTGGTATTTGTAGCGGTTGCAGCAGGCCCAACTTCTTCACATGGTCGGCCTTAACTCTTCGAGATGTATCACATTCTGAAACGTATTTTGCATCTTCACGCTTCATACGTGTCCACCAAAACTTCTTTCGGAGGTCTTGGTACATTTTATTGCTGCCCGGGTGAATAGAAAATTTGGATAAGTGAGCCTCATCCAAAATTTTCTTCCGCAGCCTCATATCACGGGGTACTACGATCCGGTCCTTGAACCATAGGGTGTCTTCATCATCTAACCGGAAACATTTCATCTCCCCGTTCTTCAACCTCCTTTTGATATGAGCCATGCCCTTGTCTTTCTTTTGAGCTTCCATAACCTCCTCTTTTATTGTTGGTATGAGAGCTAGATTATGCAGAGCTCCATATGGAACCAAGTAGAGACTTGGTTCTTCCTCTTCTATCGGCGTAATGGTCAGGTTATGAATAGAGACTTCCGGCTCAGTGCATCGGCAACCACATTTGCCTTGCCCGGATGATAATGAATTTCAATCTCATAGTCCTTGATCAGCTCCAACCATCGTTGTTGTCGCATATTCAACTCCTTCTGAGTGAATATGTACTTCTTTTGTGGTCGGTGTAGAGATGAACCAGATTTCCCAATAGGTAATGTCTCCACATCTTCAAAGCTAATATCACCGCAGCAAGCTCGAGATCATGAGTTGGATAATGTTGCTCATGATTCCGTAATTGCCGTGATCCATATGCGACCACACGTCCTCCTTGCATGAGTACACAACCAAGCCCGACGCCGGATGCATCACAAGCTTGTGGTCGGTTGTATCCGGTGGAGCTAGAACCGGGCCTGTTATGAGGTGTTTCACCAACTCTTGAAAAGCTTCCTCACATGGCTTGCTCCAACCATATTTGATGCCCTTTTTCAGTAGCTCAGTCATAGGTTTGGAGATCTTTGAGAAGCTCGCGATGAACCTCCGGTAATATCCCGCCAAACCCAAGAAGCTACAAACTTCATGGACTGATGTTGGAGACTTCCATTTCAGCACTTGTTCAATCTTGCTTGGATCAACAGCAATGCCTTCTGCTGAAATAATGTGCCCAAGAAATGGCACTTGATCAATCCAGAATTCACATTTACTAAACTTTGCATAGAGCTTGTGATCCCACAGTCGTTGGAGCACAATATGCAAGTGTTTAGCGTGTTCCTCTTCTGATTTGGAATAGACCAAGATGTCGTCGATGAACACCACGACGAACTGATCCAGCTCCGGCATGAACACCGAGTTCATAAGATACATGAAGTGAGCTGGAGCATTGGTCAACCCAAATGACATGACAAGATACTCATAGAGTCCATATCTTGTCGAGAATGCTGTTTTCGGGACATCTTCTGCTCGAATCTTGATTTGATGATATCCCGACCTTAAGTCCATCTTAGAGAAGACTTTAGCACCGACTAGCTGATCGAAAAGAATATCAATTCTTGATAGTGGATACTTGTTCTTTATTGTCACAGCATTTAAAGGACGATAATCGACGCATAGCCTCAGCGTCTCATCCTTCTTCTTCACAAATAAAGCTGAGCAACCCCATGGTGATGAACTTGAACGAATAAACCCCTTGTCCATCAGATCCTTTAGTTGCTCCTTCAATTCTTCTAACTCACTCGGAGCCATTTTGTATGGTCTCCGAGAGATCGGCGTGGTTCCCGGTATCAACTCTATTTTGAACTCAACCTCGCGCTCAGGTGGTAGACCTGGAAGATCTTCAGGAAACACGTACAGATATCACGGACTACCGGAATGTCTTCTAACTTGTACGCCTCGGCATTACATACTTCCGGGTCTTTGGAGACCGCTTCACCGAGATACAATGTTTGACATCCGTGAATTGGAGAGTCCAAGTGAACACTCCTGTTCTCGATGTCCAGAATAGCCTTATGGAAGGTCAACCATGATATTCCCAATATGGAATTGATTCCTTGGTCTTCGTGAATGATGAGGGTGGTAGGATAAATTTTTCCACCCAAGCAAAGTGGTGCTCGAGAGACGACTTCGTTTGTTGATATGTCTCCACCTGGCAAATGAATAAGGTAAGAACCTTTTGTGATAGTGGTGGAGATCTGATCCCGGATCACCGTCGCCCTGCTAATGAAGTTATGTGTTGCACCAGAGTCGAATAAAATGACAACCGGCTTGTCATTTAAGGTGAACCTGCCAGCAAGAACAGGTCCTTCCTTTGGCAGATCATCGACTGACACATAATTAACCGTCCCCACTTTTGACATAGCCCTACTTTGCTGTCCAAGATCACACTGTGGAACTGGACCCGCAGACACAATGTTGCTGCTCGGTTCAGTTGCTTCATTAACGTTGAGCTCGTTGTACACATGAAGTGGGACAGCACTTGGTTCAACTGAGAAATCACCTTGTTCATCTTCAACCTCTTGAGGGAAATAATATACTGATGCACCTTGTTGATACTGAGGTGCAGGAGAAATAAGTTGCTGCTGCGGTGGAGGTGAATAAGACCTCCGTGGAGTAGAAAAGTCGTCACACTCCCAGAATGATTGCACCACTTGTGGAATCTCTCGACCGGAAGGTGAACGGATTACCAACCGATACTTCTGAGGCAGACGATTGTCTTCATCCTGTGATGAGTCCCTCTCCCTCTTTTCTTTGAGGTAGAGATTGGAGTAATATTCTTGAGCGATAGCACAGCTCACAAACTCATCAAAATTCTCTTGGCTAACATGAGCCAATTCACATCGCAGCCTAGCGGTCAGCCCTCGATAGAAATGAGAACCCTTCAGAGATGGTTATTTCACATAGTCAGGGACATATTGAGCTAAGCGATTGAATTCCTTCGCATACTCAATAACACTCATGTCCCCTTGCTTCAGACTCTAGAATTCATCCAGACTGGTTTGCATTATGCCCTCAGGAATGAAACGAGCACGAAATGCAGCCTGGAACTCCGCCCATGTGACACGATGCCCTGCGGGATGGACAGCAAAGTATTCTTCCCACCATGCTCCAGCAAAGCCGTGAAGTTGCTGAGCGGCACATAGAGTCTTTTGGAAGTCATCACATTGAATCAACCCAAACTTGGACTCAATGACACGTAACTAGTGATTTGCTTCACAATGGACAGCCGCCTCGGAGAATACCGGCGGTTGTGTCGCCAAGAAATCCAGATACGTGCTCTGGGTTGGCATGTGACGTTGAGCTTCTCGATTTATGCCTTGCTAAACTAGAGTTTGGAGGGTTTCATTCATCTTCGCGATAATTTCAGCCAATCCGGTTGGCGATGGCTCTTGTGATGAAGTCGAGCCACTCCCACCTCGACTTGAACCTCCAATCTCCATTTTGGATGTGTGCGTACCATACTGCACGAAACAAAATTTTGAGTCAATTAAAATTCAATTTCAGTAGTGAGTAAAGATAAGTAAAACATGAACATGTCATGAACTTTATGAAAGCATAACCACATTCACGTTTAAACAAATCTTAAGTACGCTAAACTAATCAGCGGGACTACCCTGACAAGTTCACACAAACTCCAAATTTTACTCAAGTTAACCACAGCTTCTTGACTTGAGTTCAGTACCAAAGTTCTAGTAAACTTCAGTATCTTTTCCAACGGTGTATCATGGGCTCCTTAAGGATTTTTTGTCACACCCGATTTTTCCGAAGAACAACCAAGTGAATATCACATGTATGCCAGGATCATTTTCTCATACATGTGATGACAAATAGTGAAGCATCATTTATTACAAGCCAGGTGTCGAATATAAATAAGTCTTACATAGAAAATGTCTCGCTGGACAATAATAAGTTCATCACAAGTAAATAAACTAGCAGCGGAATAATTATTCTCGTGGGCTCCGTCACAGGCGTTGCCCGGGGGACTCCATGAACCTAGAAACCTTCTTCGGGTCCAAAGTCTTGATCATTATACACCACCTCATTATCTTGACCTGAGCAGCAATATAAACCAACAAATCTGCAAGGTTGAGTACCGATGGTACTCAGCAAGTGTGGGAAAGTTATGTCATGCATGGCTAGAGCAAGGAGAGGTTGAACTCATGGTTAAAGCACTACGCAATTAATACCTATCACCTTAGCTTATTAAGCACCTACATTACTACACAGGTGAAATGGTCCCAATCTCTCATCCCATCATCATAATCAAATAACCATAACATCATTTTCAATGTTAAGCTCCCCGCTCAACATCCTTAACTTCCAAAACCATCACTCCTATAATCATGAATAAGTCCAAGCCGCTCTTGACCGTGAGTATGGCTGTCATGACAGTTTTGACTCTGCAGAGTTTGCACCACTATACCCACATGTAGTGATTTCATCCCCCGTTGCCGGGTGGACTAAAAGAACCTCCATTATGCCAGTGGCTACGAACCACATTCACATTCCCAGGTGTGTAGCCAGGAAATCACTATGAATCCTTTACAAAGGGATTCCCGACGAGCGTGGGCCCACTGAGGTTTCACACCTAACTGCATACAAGAGGCTCCAACCCCGCTGCAGTGGCCCCCTCTTGAGCCTTGCGGTTCATATGGTAGTCCAGCTGACACCTACTCCCCGCACCATCCAACACACCCATACTACGCCGGGGATACACCTAATTAATTGGCCAAGCTGCCCCATCTCAGCATGTGGTTGGCACGGTAAAGCCAGGTTACATGCTCCATGAACCGGTCCTTAGGATCCAGGCAAGTACTAAACACAAACCCGAGTCTCGTGCAGCCAGCACCAACCAAAACATCCAACTTGCCTTGATCCTTACCTCTACATAAATCACAATATCTCATTCAAGAGTATGGTAATATAAACTGATGATCTCATATCCCAAATATCCCATTCTAAGCATGGCTAAGCATATGCATAATAATAAATGACATGATAAAATGAATCCCAACCCAAGCTACAAGGGAACAGGGTAATGCAATCCTAGGGAAACATCCTAGCATGGGTTTCATATTTTCAATTGACAATGCAAATAATTCTATCTACACATCCGAGTATAGGAACAAAGTGATCAAGGACACTTGCCTCCTTCCTGCTGCTCTTGGAATGGAAAGTCTTGTTCTTGGAAAGGAAGAACTTGCTCTGGAGCAGGTTCTACTCATACCATCACACATAGCAAAAGAAAACAACAAGTCATAAGACATAGTTCACACTTCCACTTCATACAAGCCACACATTCACATTTATGAAAGCCATTCTCATTTCTATGTGTTGTGGTTACTCTATGTGTGTTGATTTTGGCTTACATGCACTTTTAAACATGTACATATGATTCCTATTTTTGTATTCATATTCATGTTGGCATACTATATATGAATTTCTAATTTAAATAAATCCCTTATATTTAATTGATACACATTTTAGCTACCAAGTATGCATGAAAGGTATTTTCCTACTTCATATGTGTCTTCAAACCTTCTACCAACACTAAACTGAATCCTTTAGATTTTGGAAACTTCATTTATCATTTTCTAGTTATTTATACCTAGCTTGCTATATTTTAAGATTTATTTCCTATGCCTAAATGTGCACTTTATTATGAAAATAGTAAGACACCTCATCTAAACAGAATAGGTTTTGGGTCTAAAATATTAAATAATATATTTTTGAACTTCTCCTCTGATGTGAACTATTTTACATTTATTTTACTAATTTTCAGAATTATTCTCTACTTAAAATGTGTCCCTATTACTAATAAATTTGAATAATCAATTACACAGATTCATTTCAGCCAAAAATCTATTTTTACCTCACTCCAAAGTTTTCCAAATACTAGGAAAGTTTTTAATTTGAATTTACAATGTGTTTGTCCCATCTTTTAAATTTTAAATACTAAACACATATTCAAATTCCTAAATTTAATATCACATAGGGTTAAAAAGGTAAACTCACCCCACTACAGGGTCTATTATATTATTTTAAGAATTTCCAGGGGTCTAACTACACATAACAGAGGGATTTTGCTAATTTTTATTAAGTCCAGGGGCAAAACTGATTTTTAATTGAATTTACATGAATTTCTAAAGTTCCAGGGGCTAGATCAGAAGTTTCCGGGGCTAGCTCGTATTTTCCGAGAACCCCAGGGGGTAGCGCGTAAGAATTCCGGCCTTTATAACACGGGGCTGACGTGGACCGTCCGATTTAAAACAGACGGCTGAGATTATAACGTCGAACCGGTACGCGGGGATTTAAATTCTACCGTATGATTTAAAATAGACGGCGCACAAGCGGCCACGTCGCTCTGATCGAGCGCGGGCGGCGCAGCCCGGCGGCGGGAGGCGGCGATCTCACCGGAAAGTTTCGGATCTTCATCAATTCTCCCTAAAACTGTGATTTTATGGCATAGATCGGTAGAGGGGAGGTCGGGGATCTCACCTCGGGGGTTTTCTTGAGCTCGGAGGTCCTAGAAAGTGATCGGCAACGAGGTCCGAGGTGAATTCACGGCAAGGCTCATCGGCGCTGTGTTTGAACCGCAAACCACCGAGTTTTCTGCACCTGCGAGGTTCCCCAGAGGCGGTGGATCAAGACCAGCGAGTTAGATCAGAATTCCCGAGCAAAGATCGAGTAGAATTCGCCGGAGAAGCTCGGGTTCTCACCGGAGAGAAAAACGGCGGATCGTGGGGAAAAACGGGACGATGCCGGGGTTTTTATAGACCGGGGAGGGCGGCGTGTTAGTTTAGATCGAGTCGGAGTCCTCCGGAACCAGAATTCGGTTGAAATCCGGTCGGTTGAGATCGCGCGCGGGGGGGGGGGGGGAACAGTCCGGGTTTCGGACGATCAAGGGTTAGGGATGACAGGTGGGTCCCGCCTGTCTGCGAGAGGGGGCGCGGGCGCGCGGCTGCGGGCTGGTGGGTTTCGACCCACTGGCCGGGAAGATTTGTCCTTGACGTCTGCCCGTCAGTTTGAGGATGATAGGCAGAACAAAAGTTCAGATGGGTCCCCATGGTTTCATGCAACTTCTGCCAGAACCTTGAGGTGAACTGTGTCCCTCGATCCGACACTATTTTCTTGGGCACTCCATGGTAACACACGATCCTTGACATGTACAACTCCGCCAATTTGGATCCGCTGTAGGTTTCTTTCACGGGGATGAAATGAGCTACCTTGGTTAGCCTGTCGACGATGACCCATATTGAGTCATATCCGGATTGAGTCCTAGGCAATCCCACTATGAAATCCATACCGATTTCTTCCCATTTCCATTCAGGCACTTTGAGTGGTTGCAATAATCCCGCGGGTCGTTGATGTTCTGCTTTCACCAACTGACATGTGTCACATAGGGCAACATGTTCCGCGACATCTCGCTTCATGCCATACCACCAATACCTGCTCTTGAGGTCCTGGTACATCTTCGTACTCCCAGGATGAATGGAATAGTCGGAATCGTGAGCCTCCTTCAAAATCAATTCACGGATCTTCTTTACTTCAGGCACATAGATTCTTTTCTCGTGCCACACCGTTCCCTGTTCATCCTCTCTGAAACCAGGGACTTTATTTTCCTTGATGAGTTGCCTGATTTCTTTTATCTTCTCGTCATTCTTTTGACCCTCGCGTATTTCTTGCTCTAGTGTGGAGTCCACTTCCATGGCGATGGCTTCACCACTATTCACAAGGCACTCGTCCTTCAATTCTGCAGGCATGTCCTTCAAGCTCAACTTATTGACCTGCACTTTCCGACTTAAAGCATCTGCCACGTCATTTGCTTTCCCAGGATGATAGTTGATGCCCACATCAAAGTCATTGATTAGCTCTAACCATCTCCTTTGTCTGAGGTTGAGATCTGGTTGTGTGAAAATGTACTTTAAACTCTTATGATCCGTATATATCTCTGTCCTCTTCCCCATCAAGTAGTGCCGCCAAATTTTCAACGCGTGTACCACTGCGGCTAGCTCTAGGTCATGTGTAGGATAGTTCTTCTCGTGCTTCGGGAGCTGCCGAGATGCATAAGCCACGACATGCCCTTCTTGCATGAGAACATATCCCAACCCATTTCTAGAGGCATCGCAGTCCACCGTAAAGTTCTTCTGCATATCTGGCATAACTAGCACTGGGGCTGTTGTCAATCTTTTCTTTAACTCCTGAAAACTCGTCTCGCACTGTGGCGTCCATGTGAATGTGATTCCCTTCTCCAACAGTTTTGTGAGGGGTCTCGAGATCTTGGAAAATCCCTCAATAAACCGTCGATAGTATCCAGCCAATCCCAAGAAGCTTCGAACTTCCCCGACATTTTCAGGGGTCTTCCACTTCTGTATATCCTCGATTTTGGCGGGATTTACGGAGATTCCTCCCTCCGAGATGATATGTCCTAAGAAGGGAACTCTCTTCAGCCAAAACTCACACTTACTCAACTTGGCATATAGTTGGTGTTCTCTCAGCCTCTGCAACACCAACCTTAGATGTTTCTCATGTTCCTCTTCATCTTTGGAGAAAACGAGAATGTCATCTATGAAAACCACCACAAATTTGTCCAGATATTCCATGAATACCTTGTTCATGAGATACATGAAGTATGCCGGGGGATTAGTTAGCCCGAAAGGCATGACAGTTTATTCATACAGTCCGTACCGAGATACGAAAGCTGTCTTGGGAATATCATATTGCCTTATCTTAAGTTGGTGGTATCCCGACCTGAGATCAATTTTCGAGAACACACAAGCTCCCCTCAACTGATCAAACAAGTCTTCAATGCGGGGTAACGGGTACTTGTTCTTGATGGTTATCTCATTCAAGGCACGGTAGTCTACGCACAACCTTTGGGTTCCGTCCTTCTTGGGAACAAATATCACTGGAGCCCTCCATGGTGAGGAACTAGGACGAATATACCCCTTCTCCGTCAGTTCTCTCAAATGATCCTTGAGTTCTCCCACCTGTTTGAAGTCCATTCGATAAGGTCTCTTGTATATCGGGGCTGTTCCAGGCACTAGCTCAATTGCGAATTCCACTTCACGATCAGGAGGCATACCTGGCAATTCCTCCGGAAAAACATCTGGATATTCCCTGATGGTTCTGATCTCCTCCAATTTTACCTCAACTTGATTTAATTTAATGTCCCTCCTAGGCTCTTGTATTGTTATAAACTTTACTCTTGTGCCACTAGGGTGAGTTAGTTCCACCGTTCTGGTCGAACAATGGATGATTCCTTTATGTTTGGTCAACCAATCCATACCCAAGATAATATCTATCCCTTGTGAATCTATCACTATGAGGTTAGCAGTAAATACTACCCCATTAATGTCTAGGTTCACTTTGGGACACACTTGTCTTATCCTTATTTCTCCATCTGGAGAGTTTACTGCTAGCATATGGTTCATTTGTGTTGTTGCTAGGTCATGCTTCTTAACAAACCCTTGGGCAATGAACGAGTGGGTAGCACCAGAATCAAACAACAGGGTTGCAATGTATAAATTGGCAGGAAACTTACCAACTACCACGTCAGGTGCCTCTTGCGCTTCCTCCATGGTGACGTGGTTCACCCGTCCTCTCATTACATTCTGCTGTTGTGGCTGCGTGGGCTTCTTCTTTGGGCACTTATGGGCGTAGTGCCCCACTTTACCACGGTTGAAACATTGCACCCCAACCTTAGGTGCCTGGCCTTTGTTGTATTGGGGTTGGTTTGGGGGTCCTTGCACTGCTGGTCGAGGTTGATACGTAGGGCGAGGCTGCTATACGAACTGACGGTGTGGCTGTATTGGTGCTGCCGGAGGCCTGTAGTTCGGGTTGTACCCTCTTGGTGCTGAGTAGGGTACCGCAGCACGGTTCGTCGGCCCTGCAGGTTGCTGCATCAGACGTGGGCGGGTGTTGCTCCCTGAAGCTTGATGTGACCACCCGGCCTTCCTCTTGTTCTCATTTTCCAAGGCCTTCAGCTTCATTTCTACCACAAACGCTCTGTCCACCATCTTTTGGAAGCTCTCATACTCGTTGGAGGACATTGCACACTGCATTTCTGCGGTAAGTCCTTCCACGAAACAATCCTGTTTCTGCTCATCAGTCTCTATGTCCCGTGGGGCATAACGGGAGAGTTGAGTAAATTTAGTGAGGTATTCCCTCACAGTCATGTTACATTGCTGCAACCCCAAGAACTCCTTCCTCTTGTTTTTGAGTTCACCCCTTGGTATGTAATGGTTGCCGAAGCTACGCTTGAACTCTTCCCAAGTGATGTTCTCAGGGTCATGATGGCCGGCCACGTAGGCGGTCCACCAATCAGCAGCAGGTCCATGCAATTGATGAGAGGCAAACAACACCCTCTCATACCGTTGGCACTGTATGATCCTCATCTTGCTCTCAATGGTCTTTAGCCAATCATCTGCTTCCAGAGGTTCAGCAGCACTTGCAAACTTTGGAGGTTGAGTTTCTAGAAACTCACTCAACCTTGGTTGGCGTGGTGCAGCTTGTGGAGGTGGAACTTGATGCAAGTTGGCCACCACTTGAGTCAGGTTCTGGATGAGCTGATTTTGATTTTCAAGCATTTGGTGGATGGGATCAACTCCCTCACGGCGTCCACTCCTGTCTTGGCTCCCAGAAAGATGAGGGTCGCAGGCCTCATCGTTGTTGTTGGCGGGGTTGGCAGCACGACCCTTTCCTCTTCCGGCCATCTAGCATGATCAACCAAATGTTAATTTAAGGCATTACGTATTATCTTACTACTTTCACTTGTTTTTACTTTGAAGTGTTGAGGCTTTATTATACTTTCTGAGGGTTCATGTCTCATACAAAAATAAATGCACTTTTATTTCATGTGGGTTCACACACCAAAGCAAAACAATCTAAAGACGAGGCTGTGGACAATTGCTCATGGCTTCCACAACTCACGTCACACACCAAGCATTAACACATTATTAACTAAGATAACGACTCGACTACTCGACATCTTGCTAACTAAGGGAAGGACTCTACACTACTCGTATCACTGAGCTGGCTCCTCGGGATCTTCCTCATTATTGCGGCTGCCTTTGACTCTGCTTTGTGTGGGGAGGCTGCTGGTGGAGAAGTGCGACGACGCCTGATCGCCCGGCGATTTGGGGAGTCAGGAGTCCATGTATCATTCACGGTGACACACAGTTCATTCCCATCTCCTCTTTCTCTCGCCCTCAAGCAGCCTCGAAGCAACGCCTCGGTTTCCTTCAGGGTGTCACGAACATCCTGAAGCTCCTGCTGACACTCCTGCAATCGAGTGTTGAGCATAGCAGCATCCTCCAAGCACAGGTCCATGTGCTCATGGGAAGTCCCCTGCTGCACTGGCGGGTACTTGTACTCCGTGGTACCACTCTCACGCTGGAGGACATACATGTACTCAGTCCTGTCCAGGTGGCGACGATAGATGTGACTCTGGCAGGTGATGGCCTCCCAGGTGACATCCTTCTCCGCATCGACCGGTGTCGCTCGACAAGCTGGAGAGCGGTGGATCTTAAGCAGCTGATTTTCATGGATAATCCTCATCTCTGAACTCCATTCTTCCCTCTTTTCACGGATCGTCCTGGTGGAGCTATAGTGTATGATTAGCTTGCCCGTATTGCCGGCAGCTTGGAGCATACGTCGAAGACGGCGCAACAAGCCTCCTACTGCCAATCCGTAGGAAAGGTACGTCACCGAATGGCTCTCCTCTCTTTGGGCAAGGGCAACTACGGGAACTCTCCCTCCTGTGGACTTGCGAGCGGTGCGAATCATGTGAACCATCTAAAACAAAAAGCATTTAAACTAGGTTAGATAAACTTTTAAACAAAAATCCTATTTTGAATGAATGTTGGGGTAAGATGAAGAAAGTGACTCCATTAAATAACACTTTTCAACACACACCTTGTGAAATAGTTTTTAAGAAAATAGGGCCCTTAAATACGTCCATTGCTACCTAGGTCCACGTTCCTACGGGCAAACCTGGCTCTGATACCACTTCTGTCACACCCGGTTTTTCCGAAGAACAACCAAGTGAATATCACATGTATGCCAGGATCATTTTCTCATACATGTGATGACAAATAGTGAAGCATCATTTATTACAAGCCAGATGTCGAATATAAATAAGTCTTACATAGCAAATGTCTCGCTGGACAATAATAAGTTCATCACAAGTAAATAAACTAGCAGCGGAATAATTATTCTCGTGGGCTCCGTCACAGGCGTTGCCCGGGGGACTCCATGAACCTAGAAACCTTCTTCGGGTCCAAAGTCTTGATCATTATACACCACCTCATTATCTTGACCTGAGCAGCAACATAAACCAACAAATATGCAAGGTTGAATACCGATGGTACTCAGCAAGTGTGGGAAAGTTATGTCATGCATGGCTAGAGCAAGGAGAGGTTGAACTCATGGTTAAAGCACTACGCAATTAATACCTATCACCTTAGCTTATTAAGCACCTACATTACTACACAGGTGAAATGGTCCCAATCTCCCATCCCATCATCATAATCAAATAACCATAACATCATTTTCAATGTTAAGCTCCCCGCTCAACATCCTTAACTTCCAAAACCATCACTCCTCTAATCATGAATAAGTCCAAGCCGCTCTTGACCGTGAGCACGACTGTCATGACAGTTTTGACTCTGCATAGTTTGCACCACTGTACCCACATGTAGTGATTTCATCCCCCATTGCCGGGTGGACTAAAAGAACCTCCATTATGCCAGTGGCTACGAACCACATTCACACTTAACAGGTGTGTAGCCAGGAGATCACTACGAAGCCTTTACAAAGGAATTCCTGACGAGCATGGGCCTACTGAGGTTTCACCCCTAACAGCATACAAGAGGCTCCAAACCCGCTGCAGTGGCCCCCTCTTGAGCCTTGCGGTTCATATGGTAGTCCAGCTGACACCTACTCCCCGCACCATCCAACACACCCATACTACACCGGGGATAAACCTAATTAATTGGCCAAGCTGCCCCATCTCAGCATGTGGTTGGCACGGTAAAGCCAGGTTACATGCTCCATGAACCGGTCCTTAGGATCTAGGCAAGTACTAAACACAAACCCGAGTCTCGTGCACCCAGCACCAACCAAAACATCCAACTTGCCTTGATCCTTACCTCTACATAACTCACAATATCTCATTCAAGAGTATGGTAATAAACCGATGATCTCATATCCCAAATATCCCATTCTAAGCATGGCTAAGCATATGCATAATAATAAATGACATGATAAAATGAATCCCAACCCAAGCTACAAGGAAACAGGGTAATGCAATTCTAGGGAAACATCCTAGCATGGGTTTCATATTTTCAATTGACAATGCAAAAAATTCTATCTACACATCCTAGTATAGGAACAAAGTGATCAAGGACACTTGCCTCCTTCCTGCTGCTCTTGGAATGGAAAGTCTTGTTCTTGGAAAGGAAGAACTTGCTCTGGAGCAGGTTCTACTCATACCATCACACATAGCAAAAGAAAACAAAAAGTCATAAGACATAGTTCACACTTCCACTTCATACAAGCCACACATTCACATTTTGAGAGGTTTTTGCTACTGTTCTGGTTTTGAACAGTTTGCCTCCCACTGGACTTTTTACCAACTTAAAATGTGATTTTGCTCTGGAGGTCTACAAGGAAGTTGTAGAGCACTTGAAAATCTTTCCAGAACTGTGTCATACACCTTATTTGGGTCAAGCTACTTAGAGTTATGCTCTGTTAAAATCCAGCAAGAATTCCTGCCAGAAACAGAGCACTCTGTTTTTGAAAACTTTGACACCTAGTTATACTCTCAATTGAGTCTTAGCTCAAAATAAGAGTTCAGTAACTAATATTTGTTTCAAACTTCCATTTTCAGTTGAAAGTTAGTTCAGGAATCATTTCTTCATAGGGAAGAGGTTATTAAGTGTAGTACGATGTTGATGCACCGTAAGAACATGTCGGTACTACGTTGCCTCACCAAAAGAAAATCCTAAACCAGATTATACCAGCATATCCGTATTATCAGTGGCACTAAGACAGTCTCTCGCACACGTGTACTACACGGGATACGTACGTGGTTAGTACCTGCAGAAAAACACTCAATAGTGGTGCACTAAAAGGTTCTTTCATTTCAGGCAGTACCATAATTGAAAGTAAATACAAACGCCCGTATCATTGCCATACGGCCGTCCTTGAGTTAAGTCACGTCTCAAGGTACGTGATCGTGTTTCAACACCACACGACGGGGAACCCGAGTATGTCATGAACGGGTCGTCACGGTTGGGAATGTTATCAACCCAACGGATACCAGCTACTGCCCTGCAGGGCACGCCGATGGCAAGCGCTGCGTATGTCCTTCTGGGCTATTTCCAGACGAACACACTATCGTGTTACTGACCACGCGATGGGATCTCCACTTACTTGCCTAATGCACTCTAGGGATCAGCGTTCCATATGAACTCAGGAACATGAAGAGTCCAAGAGTTTCATATTAACGTCTCACACCAAGCTGTGAGATCTTTCCCTGAACCACATTCCTCGTCACGGGAGCTATCCGAAATTGAACCTCTTTTCGGTGGCGTTCCGTACCATGTTTACCTGAGCGTAGGTGCGTCGTTACATAATTAAAATTTCAGAATTATAACAAGTATGTTAGTACTGCCACCATAAGTAACTATACTACTATTAGTCCTTACGTGGGCCTAATACCGTTTCCTCACCGTATCCTAAGTTCTTGTCGTAATACGATCCTTACTCCGTGTGCTATTACCAATGCAGCTCTGATACCACGCTGAGAGGGCCCGGCCTTTATCACGGGGCCGTGCCGCCTCGCCCGGGGATCGCATTGGGTGGTGCCGTGTTATGCGGCACCGAACAGCACACATATAAGGAACCCTGTATTACATAAACCAAAGCGGAAGATTACATCTGTTCTTTATAAATACTTTACATAAAGTAGCTACAGCGGAAGTCAGTAACCTCTCACATCGAATATCTAAGAGGCACCGAGAAGAGGTCCAGCCCGCGGACTCCTCTCGCTAGAAACACAAAGACATGGCAGCGGCTAGGTTCTCCGAGTGTAACATGACTCAGAAGTTCCCGAGTCTCACCGGACAACCTTCTTTATAGCGTCGAGGTTTACCTACAAAACCACTTATATAGCAAGAGTGAGCACAAAGGCTCAGCAAGACTTAACCGTCTCTTCTAAGACATGAAACTCTACATGAAAGTAACCTAAGACTTAAGCCTGTCCTTTGCGAAAAGAGTCGCCTACAAGTTCATCCTTAACTTTCCGATTTTAGCCATAATAGTAGTGACCTTGCGCTCAGCAACATTGGAACTCCACAATCAAACAAGAAACGCTTCATTCCAATGTTACTTGTCCCAAGGTAGAAAAATAACTTTAGTTTGCTCTATCTCTACTGCAACCATGGTTTTCATGCAATTTACAATTATCTTAACAGCATTTAAAACTTTGCAAACTATTTCCACACAACTTGATTACTACGTCACAACACAGGGAGCAAGCGGTAATCAATAACCGCGATGGATGGTGATTCGAATCAAACACTACCCGGATAACTCGACACATACGCCTGCCTCCGAAGACCCAACTCTGGCGTCCTTCATTACGTCGTATGTGGCCACCTTTCGCAGGACACTAGACTGTAGAACCGGTCGCGCCGTCTCGGGCTCATAGGTCTAACGAGACGATGTGGTATGCCTCTACAATCCAGTGAACCTGTTACATTGGTTTCCTGGTTCCCATATGTCAGTAAGCATCCGGGACACAACTCAATACCTGCTCCTGGGTGCCGCACACGCATCAGTCCTTAACCGACACAGGCAGAGCTACTCGACCAAGACCTCGTATTGTCGCTGCCTAACCATCCTGCCCGGTCTCATATTTAGAAATGTAAACTTTAGTTTGCCTCAATCCCGACTATACCCGTGTAATCCCGTCTATAACTCGCGAGTAGATTCCAACTACTTGACTTCTACCGGATGTCCTAAGCTATTTAGCACGGCATTATTCTACAGCGGTGTCCCTTTCTACCCTTAAATCCAAGGTTCATTTGGTCACGCATTTGGAGTGTAAAACATCCTTGACCTAATGCACATACAAACTTAGACCCATAGTAGTGCACAAAGTAAAAACTTTAGAAAACAACTTAAATGCAAACCGGAGCTTGCCTTGGTTTTGCAGGTGACTAAAGTCAGATGATATGGGGTTAGTTGCTGATGTCTTGAAGTTCAACTCCTGCCCTTCTTGCTCCTCGATCCAAGCTCAACTTCTCCTTCTTCACTTTCCACATTTAATCACTACACGTTATGAATATGTATACATGTTTAATTATAAAACCTTTGCTAACCAGTGCTAAAGACAAGTTTAAAACTGGAACTCTGTTTAAGAATTTAAAATGACACTGGGGCTGGTGGTTTGGGTGTGTGTTCAAGCACTATGATCAAGTGATGAGTGGGGTTTCATCACTTGGGTGAGCATCAACTAATGAGATTGAACAGGTCATAACGATCCAAGGCTCCAATGGAGCTGAAAATTTTCTTGTGCGTTCCTTGTCACAAGAAATTCATCTGGACCAAAATTCAGAATATTTAGACGTGTAGATCACTCAGAATAATTCCCTTAGCATTTAGGCAAAATGGAATTAATTCTGAATAAATTTGCACTGGCATGCAAATACAAGTGAACTACAATTTCAAGCATAGTTCAGAGAGTATTCCTGAATTTTCCTAGGATTTTTGGAGCTAAGGAATGCCCAGAACTGAATTTCCAAGTTTTGGAAATTCTCTGAAAATGTTTCTGTATTCATTTGAATACAGAAACTTGAAACCAGAATTACCCTTGCTAAATCAACTCCAAATGAGCTGAAAATTTTTACAGGAGTTTCCTAACATCCTAAAGAATATTCTGGAAAAAATTGGGGTATTTTGGATGAACCAAACTCCCTCAAAAATTCTTTTGCTGAAAAGCTTTAAAGAATTCTTCAGAATTTTCTATTGGTTTTCATGCAAATTGGGTTGCATATTTGGATAGGGTTTTTCATCCTGAATCCATCCCATTTTGAATCACTAAATTTGGAGCTTCCTAGCAATAGTTATGAGGTTCTAAACTTTGAACTAAATCTGGAATTCAAATTAATTCGGGAAATGTTCAAACTCTGACGGTGGGTCCCTCCTACACATGTCAGCCGCTGGGATCACGGCACACGGGGCCACAGGACCCTTCCCGCGCTGTCACAATGGATCCCGGGGCCACAGAGGATCCGCACCTTTAACTTCAGCCGCTGACGTGTAGGGCCGAAGGGGTCTTCTTCTTCCTCCCGCTCCCGCGCCTCCCCCTCGCCGGCGCTCCTCTGAAGCTCGCCGGACCCAGCTTTCCGGCCGCCTCTCGGCCGGAGACTCGCCGCCTGTGAGTTTGGGAGGTCAGGAAACATGTCTACGGGGTTGGCTCGGGCTGCCGGTGGCCGGACTACCCTCGACGACGAGCCATGGCCTTCGATGACGATTGGCACCGTCGCCCGGCCCATGTAGCCCGCTAACAGCTCAACCGAACCTCCCAAAAGCATCAGCAGAGGATGGGCTAGCTCGGCATGGCATCAACATGGCTCGGAAACGGCGGCAAGTGGGGGTTCACCGTGCGCCCGAGGGTCCCCGCCATGATTGCCGCTCGAAAAGCTCAAAATTAGCTGTAACCATTCGGTTCTAGGCTAGGTTTGAAAAGAGGAGATCACCGCAATCTAACTTAGCTCCTCTGTGCCTAATTTCGGGATCAAAGATTGAGGATGGAAGGAGAATTTCTAGATTGCGTACCAGAAGGTCGGGTTGCGGCCTCCGAAGGAAAATTCCTAAATTGGCTCTCGGTGATTCACAGCTCGACTGGATGCTTGAGGGTGAGCAGGAGGGTTCACCCGCGCGTCCGGGGGTGGCCTTTCTTGGGCGTGGAAGTGCCTGGATTAGGCTGTCCACGAGCGCCCCAACCCTCTGTGCGGTTAAACCACCGCGGCGACGAGCTAGTCTCGGGTTGGGGATGCAGCAACTCGCTGGATTCTGGGCTTAGGAGGTGGAGGACGAGCTCACCGTGTGGTTTTCCGGCTTGGCTGGCCTCTGCGCGCTCGGTTTTCCTCAGTTCCCGGTCGATCGCCCGAGGCGGCAGCGTCCTCGGTTCTTTTGTCGTGCGAGGGAGGAAAAGCAGGCCGAGGCGTCGGTGATGAGGCAAAAGATCGCACGGGAGAAGGGATAGGCATCCCGGCAGCTCTCCAGCGTGCTGCTTCGGTGAGGAGGTGGCAGCAGTTTGCTCCCGGTGGCGCCTGGAGCCTCGCTCGGCAGCTCGGTGTGAGTCGATACACAGCGACTGAAACTTAAGCAGTAAGTTACTCCCTCCCCCTCTCAATGACAGGTGGGTCCCTCCACAGTTCCTATCCAAAATATCTCCAATTTTTGGTACTTTACAAATTCAACTCTGAGGAACTCAAATTCCAAAGCCATTTGGCAATTTGACATGTTTTGCCTCAGTTTCAAATTTAAATTCAAATTTAGATGAAATTTACAAGTCCCTTTGATAATCATATCAAGGCACCTCCAAATTTGCTCAAAATTTGCCTCCTTCACAACTTGAACCTGAGGAATTCAAATATGTCCTCTGATCATTGAGTTGGCCATTGCAAACACAACTTTTCAAACAACAGTTTGAATTTCCTCTTTTGAAAATGCCCTCCTTCTTTTTGAAGTGATCCTCTTAATTCAAACTGAAGTCAAAGTTTTATTGCACATGCCAACACTTTCATGAGTAAACAAAAGTTTTTGTAAGTCCCATTTCATGTATTCAAACTCAACTTTATTCATAGCTCAAGTTTTCTATTTACAAGTTTTGGGACTTTTACAGGTAGTTAATATGAGTCTCTAAACATTTCCATGGTTCTGAGAGCATATGAAAATGCTGATCTCCAGCGTGCTTTAGGCAAAAGTGAGAATACCCCATCGTGTGGTAAGCAACACGATAGTATGCAACTCTTGAACGTTCAATGTTCAAAGGGCCATACGCAGTGCTCACCGTCGGTGTGCCTCAACGGTCATGAGGTAGTAGGTGGTATCTGTTGGGTTGATAAAATTCCCAACTGTAACGACCCGTTCGCGCTCTACTCGGGTTCCCCATTGTGTGGTGTGAAAACACGACCATGTACCTTGAGACGTGGCTTGACTCAAGGACGATCCGTATGGCAATGATCCGGACCGTATGTTTTTACTATGATATGGAACTGCCTGAAATGTAAAAACCTTTGTGTGCACCATTATTGTGTGGTTTTCTGCAGGTACAATAACCACATTAGCGCATGACGTGTAGAAACTGTTTGTGAGTGACGCCTTTAGTTCCACCATTTGACACGTATATGCCGGAATACCGGCTTAGGATTTTTCTTTAGTGAGGAAACGTAGTACCGAGATAAGTTATTAGTTGCATAAAAAGGATATTTTCAATGAAAAGAGTCAAAATTAAGTTTAGGATTCCATTTAGGGGTTATTGAACTCCCATATTGAACTAAGAGTCAATTGGGAGTATAGATTCAATTTCAAAGACTTAGGAACAACCTCCCCTATTTTTGGCAGAAATTCTGCCGAGCATAAACAGGGCAAAACATAGGATTATTTGAACCAATGGAGGTGTGTGATACTATTCTGGAAAGTTTCTGAAGTCTTCTACAACTTTTCTGTAGAACTCCAGAACAAAATCTCCCTCCAAATGGATGAAAATCTCAGATGAGTATGCACTGTCCAGAAACAGGACAGACCAAAAATGCTCTCTGGAATTTTCTGTATTTCGACCAGCTGTAGAAAAGTTTCTAAGAGTCAAGTAAGATACTGTTGGAAATTGTAGGAAAGGTGCTACAATTATGTAGTTCAGTGTTTTCCTAGATTGAGGGCAGAAATAGATGGAATGTTGTGAACAAAACAGCCACTTGCAAAGGAGGTGCTGTCAAAATTCCTGAGAAAATTCTGTCAACTTGTAATAATCATAACTCATAAACTAGGAAGGATATGGAGGCAAATAAATACAATCTGGATTAATTTTTGAGTCTAGTACAACTTTGTGGTTGAACTCCAGTCCAGGTTTTGCCTCCAATGTGGCCAAAACAGTTAAATTCTTCCCACTGGTCTTCTGGAGCAGAAGCTGGACAGAGAACACCATGGTGAAGTGTTTCAACCAAAACAATTAGTTTCACATTTTGATATCCAGTGATTTGGAAAAAACAGCGAGTTGGAGTCGAAAAGTTTATGCATTTGACATATCACTTCGAGCTAGGACATGTTTGGGTCCGGTACAATAGCGAGGATTTACGCAGGCTAACACACTTAACATCCCGTGGTAACCCATGATGGTCGAAATGAACTTTAAATCCATAAAGTTCATTACTTTGGAACTCGATCTCGTGACATGGTCCCGGGATGTATATGTTTTATAAAATTTATACTTTATCCATATGTGTGAATGTTATGCGTATTATTTATTCCATTCTCGCACTAGTCAGGTTCGTGGTGATGAGTTCGTGGTGATTCCAAGTCAGGTTCGTGGTGATGAGTATCCACCTCCGGAGCAAAACACGACGCAACAGCAACCACCTCCTCCACCGCCAGAACTTCCAAGAAACCTTGCTGAGGTTCTCACCACAGTGCTCGGCTCGCGCGACGAGCAAACAGAGTTGCTGCGGGTGCTAGTGCAACAGAATGCATTGTAAGGGCCTAAGTTTTTGTCAAATATTCAAAGTGTTCATCACCACACAAACACTTCATTTGAAGAAACTTTGTGAACACATTTGAAGAGCAAGTAAACACCATCAACATGGTTATTAGAGAATAAACTTACAAAATGCAAAAGTGGCATTTCCCACATGCATCATCTAGAGGCTGAGCATATGAAAAACTCCAACACCTTGCTCGGAATGCTCATGCAAAAATTCACCCAAATCCAAAACCTTTTTGCGGTATTTTTGGGTATAGCTAGAAAGGGGTTAGTTTGAACCCAAATTCAAATTCAAACTACTTCCCTCCCATAAGTTCAAAAGTGGGAGGCATATTCTTACTCAGCACAATTTTTTGAGCTCACACACCAATTTTCACTCCATTTGGAGTTGATATTGACATGAGCTAAGTTTAGCAAATTCAAACTCAATTTGAATTTCAAACTGCATATGTGCTGAAAATTAATTGAAACACTTCACAATTTGAATTCTATCAACTTCAAATGGGCTTGTGGTTGATAATTCAAAAATGAGAGGGTATTTGGGTCTCTACTGTTTAGAGCAGTGGGGAAAATTTAATTTCAGAGGTTAGACCTCAGGTGGGACACACATGTCAGCCTCAATAGCCAAAGCAACCGACTGAGGGGTTCAACCCGGTTTCTTGCGCTTGCTCGGGCTGCATCCATGGCAAGAATCGATCGGGATAGCAGCTGGTTGCCGCCCCGATCACTGAACCGCCTCACCCCCTCTCACTTATTCTCGCAGCGGAGCCGAACCGAGGCACCCCTGATCATTTCCTCGTTCTTGCGCAAGAAAGCATCGCCTCGCCACCGCGCTCTCAGAAACTGATCAGAGAGCTCGTGATCACAGCTTCCCCACTCCCTCCAAGCTGCAAAACGGTACTAGAGACTCTCCTCCTCCTTCCCCGTTGTAGGAAATTAGCTAAACTCGGATGATCTCGCCCATACCGAAAGTTCTTTCCAGTGACTTAAGTTCGCCGCACCTCGGGTTCCCGTGGACAGCCAAAATGGGAGAGTGTCACGCGCAAGCTAAGGCGTCCTTGGACGCGTTACAGGCTGGTGCTGCTCACCCCCGAACCACAGCCCGAGTGTTTGATCACCGGCGACAAATTTCAGTTTTCCCTTTTACTCGGCACAGACCGACCTTCGGGTGCGGATCTTCCAAATTCTCACTCCATATTTGTTTATAAAGTCTCAAACTGTTCCTATACGAGCTAGACTTGGTAGCTACCAACTTTCCTTCCCAGCCCTGGCAAGAAAACCTTGGTAGACCGGCCAGTTCTATCTTTTCTACCGGCGCTAATGGCGGAAGGCATCGGGTGCACGTTGAGAGCTTACCTAGAGCCTATTCTGAGCTGCCTCGAGCCCATGCCGAGCTTCCCTAGGGTCCACTGATGTTCAACGACCGATAGCTCGATCGTTTGGGGTGCTAAGAAGTCCGGCCGACACGGCCGAAGTTCTTCCGAAACCACCACTCATCGCCGGCCGTGTTCCGGTGACTGTCACGACAAGTTGAGCCCAGCATCGTGTTCTCCAGGTAGAATTAGGCAGAGGCGGCCAAGATCATGAAGTTTGGCACACGGCAGAAGCCCTCCGGCGAGCACTCCGGCGAGGGGGGTGGCGGCCGAGCGCGGGAGGCCGGAGGTAGACGAAGCCCCGGTCCCACGTGTCAGCGGCTAATCTTTTAAAACCGGGATTTGCTGTGGCACCGGATCAGGTGCGGCTGCGCGCGAAAGATTCCATAGCCCCGTGTGTCGACCGCTGAGAAGTTGACACGTAGCCCCGGTCCCACGCGCAGTGATTTAAACATTTCCCTGATTTTCAGATTTAATTCAAACTTCAAACCCACATAACTTTCGCTAGGCAACTCCAAATCGAGTGAACCAAATTTAGTGCTTTCCAACAAATCAAGCTTCACTTCATGAAAATCCTTATTTTTCCAGAATTAATTCTTCAAAGTTTAAACTGTTTAGAATTTTAACTGGAGAACCCTTAGGGAGAAAATTCTGAAATTTTGCTGGGATGTTCACCAAATTATCCCTGAGCTACCATAAAAATTTCAGATCCATTTGAGCTTATTTGATCCACCTAATGGTGTGATTAATAAAACTGTTCCAGAGAAAATGAAAAATGTCCAGAAACATTTTTCAGAATTTCTCTGAAATTGTTTGGCTCATATCTTTAGCTAGGAACCTTCAAGCTAAGTGAAACCAACTCTATTAGAACCCTCTGAAAATCTAGTTTTAAGAAAATCATGGCTTGCTCCATCAAAATCCCTAGAACACCCTGAGAGCTCCAATTGAGGTCAAGTACATAATTATTTCTGGAGAGCTCAAATGAGCTTTAACTTCAATTCAAATGCATTTAAATTGATACATATACATGTTTATCTCATGTAGTCGCTAAGGTTGAGGAGGAACCCGAAGTCTTAGACTTCGTCACTCCGGAAGAACAGCTAGCCTACGACCAAGAGCAGCAAGGCAAGCTCCGGTTTGCATTAACCCTTTTTACAAATTTTACTGTTTCGAGAACTTACTTTGAGCACCCACTTACTTCTTGCATTAGAGTCTTGTTTGAAACCCAAATGCATAGCCAAGAAACCCTGGGTTGGGACTAGGTTTTAAAACCTTGTTAGCTACTGCAATGCTAAGATACTGTAAGATTCAGTACAAGTCGAGTAGTTGGAACTAGGCACATCGCTCGGGTAAAGATAGCAAATGAAACACATGGCAATAAAAATGAGACCGGGCGGAGAGTAAGGGCAGCAGGACTTTGGGGCCTGGGTGCTATAGCTCCGCTTGTGTCGATTGAGGACCGACCCGTGTGCGGGCCTGTTGAACAAGCTAGAACAGTACCGAAGACCTACCGGCTATATGGGAACCGGGAAATCGATGTAACTCGGGTAGTTGGGTATTGAGGCATTGCCTGTCGTTTAGAGGGTAGGTTGAGAGCTCGAGGTGTAAATCGGCTGGCGGCACTGCGGATGCGAACGCAGAGATCTCTTGCTCGGGACGATAGGACCAGTTCAATATTTGGCTAACGGGTGAAAGGTGGTTGCGTATGACGTCCGTGATGGTTGCTGTAGGCAACATCGAGTACGGGCGTACGTGACGGGTTATTCGGGTAACCCTGCATGTTTTAATCGATTATAGTCGCCGTCCCTCACGGTCAGTGAGTACTACTTGTTCACTGTACCGTGACGTAGAAATAACAGGCTAGATACATCTTAAAAGTTTGCCGATTTGAAAGATATACTTTGCTTGTTAATGTCTTGTTGTAGTTTAGAGCTAACTAAAGTTCCTTTCAACTTTGGGCAAAGTACATAAGAGAAATACGTTTCTTGTTTGATTGCGGCTCTCTCATGTGCCTTAGCGTGAGGTTCTCCACAACCTTCTGCTAAAAATTGAAAGTAAGGTTCAAATAATTAGGCGAGTCCTTTGCAACTTATTTTACCTCATGTACCCTAAAACCATTCATGTAGATGTTTCATGTATAGTAGAGACGGGTCAGTCTTGCTGAGCCATTATGCTCACTGCATGTGTTTGAAGTTTTTGCAGGGGTTTATGAGGAAGGGACTCCCGAGGAGGAGACGGAACCCCAGGAGGGGAACCCCGTCGAATGGGAGTCGTGCACGCCGCCGTGTTAGTGTGTGTGCGTACTAGCGGGGACACGTTCACAGGCTGAATGTGAACTCGATGCGTAGTCTACGCCCATGAGTGTAGACCAAACTATTTTGTTGTAAAAAATGTTCGTAAACTGGTTTATGTAATAAAACTTTGCTTCCGCTTTGTATATTTGATGTGCGTTATATGGTGCTGTGCAACGCAGCACCCCTCAGCGTGATCCTGGCTCGACATGGCCATGGGGCCCTTGCAGCGTGGTATCAGAGCTCGCTTGAGGTTTAACGCACTAAAAAGGTCATCTTTTCAAAAATTTGGTGAGAAACGAGTTAGTAGCCCATATAAGGATGTTATTAGTGTATAGAATGTAGCATACTAACCTATTTGATTATGTCAGAAAATCATAAATCTCGGGACGCTTTATGTCTTGGAGGTTGCACGTGAGCGCTGTGCACCAGTGCGCACAAGCTGAAGGGTGGAGCCCCACGGGTGGCAGGTAACCCGACACGCTTTAATATCCTCTACGACTTTTCATGTCGTTTGGGGTATTCGAGCAACCTCTGTCCCTGGCATGCTTTGGGCAATTTGGGAGACCCCGTCACGTGGTCAGTAACATGAACACGTAGCTCAAGGCATGTTTGGCTTGAGAACATCTGGGCGAGTGATGACGGCCGGGTGTATGAACTGTATGGATACCGGGCTCGGTGTGCAGCCGAGTCTGACGATTGTGTGAGTTATTTGCAGGTAGTCTAAGCACAAAACGGTAGAAGTGTAGTATCCGTGTGCGAGAGACGTTTAGTGCCACTGAACTAATGAAGCCGGCTAAGTCGGGTATAGGTTTTTCTTTGTGAGGAACGTAGTACCGATATGATCTGGTGACGCTTCGACGTCACACCCCACTAAATGAGCAACTTCATTGTAAAAATGGAAAGTTTTAATCCAGAACACTAAAACTTTGATGTAACTCCTTTCCTTAATCAGGATGTTCAAAGTTAATAAGTTTTCAACTTATAGGCTACTAAGGACAGAGTCCCCTGTTTTCAGTTGAAATAAGGCCGAAGTAAATCAGAGGTTAGAGGTTGAGTTCTTTCGAGGTTGGGTTCATATGATACATTTATGGAAATCTTTGGAAGAGCTTTACAACTTTTCTGTTGATGTGCAGAGGTGTTTCATCCCCTAACAAAACGAAAAATACAGTAGAGTTGAAACTATCCAGAAAACAGGAAAGAGCAAACACTCTCTGTAACTCTCTATAAATTGAGCATAACTTCGTGCATAAAAATCCAAAAATAGAAAATGAGGTAGTTCTGGAAAGTTTATGAGATAGTTTTTAACATAAAGTTTTGTCAGATTTGGCGTAGAATTAACTAGAATTCTTGTATCAAATCAGTACCTCAAGCAGGGAGGTGCTGTCCAATTTTCTCCAGAAATTCTGTCAACTTTGACATCTGATAACTTTTGAACCAGGAAAGATATTAGGACAAGCAAATACTTTATGGAAATCTATTGAAGTTAGCATTAACTTTGATGTTGAGATCCAGAATTGGTTTTCCGTTTAGCATGGTCTAAATCATGTTAAAATGGAAACTGGTCAGGGCTGTCATAGTGGACAGCAGATCAGCAGTCAAATTTGTTTAAGTTT
Organism: Neostapfia colusana; assembly: GCA_030760725.1. Taxonomy (NCBI): domain Eukaryota; kingdom Viridiplantae; phylum Streptophyta; class Magnoliopsida; order Poales; family Poaceae; genus Neostapfia; species Neostapfia colusana. The sequence goes on along the minus strand of JASWHV010000012.1, from coordinate 66,653,091 downwards.
GAACTATGTTTCCAAGTTTTATGATTTCAATGACATGTTTTATGTTATAATCAATGGTTTAATGTTCAAATAAATATTTGACATTTCTCAAATATGTTTTTACATATGACAGCGGATAGACAGTTGGAGAACGGGTGGGTGGTGTCCCACTGTTCTCACCGCAGCGGTTATCCGGAAGTGTTGAAGCAAATGCTTCAATATTTCGGGTACGTCGAGATGCCACAATACCACGCTAAGGAAGAAGGCAAGGAGGGGAGCAAGACGTGGATGATCCATGTTGAAGTTCCTGCAGTACCTATGCCACCCGGTTGGGCGCCGTTCACCGTTACAGTGAGGGGCAGACAGCTGGAGGAAATGTGGCAAGTGGCAGCCTGCGACACCATGTCGCGCTTCTGCCAACTACACGTGAGAGCGATGGAGGGCACTCCATACGCGCTCGTTCCGGTGGAGGGACAAGCTAATCATGTGTGGGAAGGGAGGTACATGGAGGCAACAGATCCGGGTTGCCCAGGGTACAACCCCGTGGAGGCAAACCTCAGCCTCCAATTAAGGGCGGGAAAGGCCGTGATGGACAGCCAAGCTGTTCATACGGAATGTCTCGCCGTGAATCTCAAGGAGAGCAACAGCCGTGGACATCATTTCGAGAGTGCTCACAGCACACTCCGCAATGTTCTCCTTCCTACGATAAAGCGACTGAACGAACAACATAATCAGTTGCATCGTCTGAAGAAGGCGAAGAAGAAAAGCCGTGTCGACATCACGGCTTTGCAACAACAGGTGCAAGCTCTGACCCAGCAGAACGAGGTCCTTACTAAAGAGCGGGATGATGCTATTGAGGAGGGGCGAGACTGGGAAGAGGACTATAACCAGGCCATGGACGAGGTTCACGCGTTGCAGGACCTCGTGCCTCTGGTAATAGGCATACCGGTGGTAGGTGCCGTACCCGTGGTTTTGAATCTTACGGCAATGGGAGAACCGGAACTGGAAGAGTAGGTTATGGACCCAGAGCCACCAGTAGAGGTAGCGGAGGAGGATGACCCGCAGGAGGTCAAATTTTACTCCGAGTAGGAGGTTACTGTTGCCGTGTAGGGCAGCAAGGGTGATGTAACAAAAAATTTTGAAATTGGTGACATGTCGTGTAGACAGTAGTGTATGTATAGGTAGTGACGACATGAGCACGACTTCTCGGAGACCCGAGAATAATGTATCTTGTATAAAGTTTATGCTATATCAATATATGTGAATGTTGTGCAAATTATTCATGTGTCACTTCAATACCTACTGTTTCATATGGAAATTTAAGTATGACATGTGCTGATCGCTGCTATTTTGAATTTCAGAATGACTCGTACTCGTGCCAACCCGAACGTTGGGAGTTCCAGTCAGTGGGGAGGGACCTCCCAACAGCCTCCCAAGGATTCCTCGGGACAGCAACAGCAGCAACAGCAACAACAACAACCGCCACCGCAAGGGTTACTTTGGCTGACATCGTGGCAGCGATGGCGGGTTCTCATCAGCAGCACACGGAGTTGCTGCAAACCCTCATTGCAAATACGTCTCGACCAGAAAGGCGTAAAGATTGTGAGGAGCGCCAACGAAGCTCCTACTCCTATTTCCTGGCTACTCATCCCCCGGTATTTTCAAGGGCGGATGAACAGCTCGATGCGGACAACTGGCTCCCCACGATGGAGATGAAGTTCGGGCTGCTCCACGTGAGTGAGCAGCGCAAGACTCAGTTCGCGGTCCAACAGCTTCAAGGATCTGCGAACGCTTGGTGGGCGAACTACTGTGCTTCGCAACCCACCGAGCGAGTTATGACCTGGGCGGAGTTCCGGACGGCCTTCAGGGCCTATCACATACCGCCGGGTCTCATGAAGAGGAAGATGCAGGAGTTCTTATGCCTGCAGCAAGGAAGCCGGAACGCGCTGGAATACTCCAGAGCATTCAATGATCTTGCGCTATACGCTTCGTATCACGCCGATACCGACGAGAAGCGGCGGGATCATTTTTACCAGGCGCTTGACCCGCTCCTGAAGGACAAACTGGCGATGTTCAATCGCGGCAGTCTCAATGATATTATTGATGCTGAGATTGTTCAGGAGGACTCCGGCAAGGAGTTAGCGGCGGTGGAGAGGAAGCGAAGCACGCCGCAAAGCAGCGGAGAAGGAGGTGGTCCTTCTCAAAAATACAGGATGGTGAATCGCCCACCATCGGGTCCACGCTGGCAGCTACCTCAGAGGCCGATGCCATTCCGGAGTCGGCCATATTTTCCACCGGCATTCAGGCCGGCACTGCCAGTACCACCTCCGCAGCAACAACAGCAACAGTGGACGAAGCCGCGTGCGTATGCACCTCAGCAGCACATGCCAGGATTTCGTCCCCCAAGCACCGGTCAAGCAGCAGCCACATGCTACAAGTGTGGTCGCCCAGGACACTTCGCCAACAATGTCCTGAGAGGCAGGGCGGCGGAGTTGCACCACAGCATCCGGGGAGGAATCCGCCCCGGAACCCCACTAATGTGCGGCGGGTAAACCCTAGACCCGGCACCGTCCATCAACTTGCCATAGAGGACGTGCCGGAGGGAGAGCCGATCCTTGCGGGTATGTTCCAACTTGTGAGGGCCCGCCGTCCCGATCACTCACGGGGACGGGGCACCTCGCCGTGGAATCGCATTTGGTGGTGCCGTGCGATGCGGCACCCAACAGCACACATAATAAAGCATCATATTACATAAATCAAGCGGAAGCTTACAAAGTGTAAATTTTACAAATACTTCTCAAAATATGCTACAGCGGAAGACTGTTATAACTCACGTCTCATACCTATGCTAAGCAACAGATAAGGTGTCCAGCCCGCGGACCCTTCTCACTGGCAACACTATCAAAGTAGCAGCGGCAGGGGCTGTAATGAGTTCACCACTCGGAGAGCTCTGAATCTCATCAGACACCCGTACTTAGTAGCGTGCAGTTAATACCTGCAAAACAACTTATGCAGTATCTATGAGCACGAAGCTCAGCAAGACTAACCCGTCACCCTAGTCATGAAACTCTACATGATGAAAATAGAGGGCTGACTATAGAGTTTGCACAAATGATGAACTTGAGCTAACGGAAAATCCTTACTTCAAGTTTTAAGCAACTTTTATAACCCTCGCGCAACTTTCATCTAGACTCCACAATCAGACAAGAAACGCTTCATCTCGATGCCACTTGCCCGAGGTGAAAGTAACTTTAGTGAGCTACCCTAGACTCATACGGACCTTGCGCAATCAACGTAGAGGCTCCACAATCAAACAAGAAATGCTTTGCCACGACGCTACTAGCCCAAGGTGGAAATTAAATTTAGTGAAAGTGTTGATGATTCCTCATCTCCATTATGAGGATTACACATGAAGCATTATTAACTTTTCCCAGTTTATTACTATGTCACGATGCAGAGAACAAGTATGCTCGGTCCATTCCGTGAGTGATGGTGATTGCAATCAAAAACACCCAGCTGACACGACACGTACGTCCGTACTCGACGTTGCACACAGCAACCGTCACTGACGTCGTACGTGGCAACCTTTCACACGACACCCAAATGTCGAACCGGTCCCATCGACTGGGATTAAGTCTCCCTACGGCAAACCCTCGTAGGGCCGACTTCTCTATCCTTTCAGCATCGGCATCAGACGAAGAGGTATGCCTCGACACCCAGGTTAATATGTTACATTGGTTTCCTAGGTCCCATATAGCCAGTATGCATCCGGTACACAACTCAAACTTGTCCAACGGGCCGCACACGAGAACGGGCCTTAATCGACTCAGACGTAGACTAGGCTCAAAGGACCACGTCCTTGACCTTCCATCCACTGCCCGGTCTCCATTCCCAACTATGAGGATCAATTCCCAACTCTTCCGATTGATCCCCCTTAATCCCGGTTCACGAGTAGGAAACTGCCCACTCGAGTTTTGCTTCTTTTAATCCACTTTTGTTGACTTGAGATCAGCAGTTATAAACAAGTGTTAACCTACTCTACATTATAATCCAGGGTTTTCTGGGTCATGCATTTGGAGTTTCATACCATCTAGACGTAATGCAATAAATAAAATGCTAGACATATAAAGTGAAGGCAAATAAAAACTTGTAAGTTTTGATGCAAACCGGGGCTTTCCTTTGTTTTGCAGGGGACTTATATATATATATATATATATATATATATATATATATATATATATATATATATCAGTTAGTGAAGATCACGTGGCTTGATCTCTTGCCTCCCTTCTTTGATCTCTACTCCAATGACTTGAAGTCCTTCACGTAGATGCTACACGTAATGCATATGCACAATTGTTTAATTGTAAATACTTTGCTATAAGTTCTAATAACCAATTTTCAAACACTGGAACTCTGTTTAAGAATTTAAAATGACACTGGTGCTAGTGGTTTAGGTTTGGATCTAAACACATGATTAGTGCTAAGTGGTTTCCCCCTCTTCTATATTAATCATCTTAAGAGGTTAAACATCACTGGGGTGATCCAGAGCTCCAATGGAGCTGAGAATTTTGAGGTGGGTTCCTTGTCATAAGAAAACCCTCTGGACCAAGAGTTAGCAATTTTCATTTAGTGGTTTGTTCAGAATAATTTTCTAAGCAATTAAGCAAAGAAGAATTAATTCTGAGATCACACCCAGGTTCATGCCAAACTTAGTGAACTACAATTTCCATTATAGTTCATATATCTTGCATGAATTTTCCTAGGATTTTTGGAACTAAGAACCTTCCAGCAATGAATTTCCATGTTCTGGAAATTCCCTGAAATGTCTCTGTATTCAATTGGATACAGCACCTTAAATTCTGAATTGCCCTGATCAAATCAACTCCAAATGGTCTGAAAGTTTAACAGGAGTTCACTATTATCCTAGAGAATATTCTTGCAAATTTGAGGATTTTTGGATTAACCAAACTCCCTCTAAAATTCTTTTGCTGAACAGCTTTACAGAATTTTCCAGAATTAAATAAAGGGTTTCATACAAATTGGGTTCTATATTTGGATAGTACCCTATCATAGGAATCCAACAAAATTTGTTTCACAATTTTTGGATTCTCCTACCCAAAGTTGTAGCTATTCAAAGTTTGAACTGAAAACTGAAATTCCCCAAAATGTTCAAATACTGGCTCTGGGTCCAGGGGACAGGTGTCACTAGCCGGGACAAGCCACACGGGGCTACTGGGTATTTCCCGTGTGGCCACACCAGATCCCCGCGCCACGGCCGATCAGAAATTTGAAATACCGACGCTGACAGGCGGGACCCGCCGGGTCGTCTTATACCTCCGGCCCCTCGCGCCCGCGCGCCGCCGGGCTCGCCGGAGTTCGACGGATTCGAGTCTCCCGGCATCCCCTGAGCCCTCCCTCGCCGCTAGGGCCTAATTTCACGTGCTGAACAAGATGGGACCCTCTCCCCCGACCGGCGGTGGCTCTAGCCTAGCCGGCCACGGTGCGGCGGCTCGGTACCAGTTCGGCGCTGTCGCCCTGCTAACCTAGCACGCCAAAACACCGGTGAAACGGCGCTACAGCACCAGTGGACGCCAAGGAGGATCGTCCGGGTGGTGAAGAAGCCCGGAGTTGGCTCTAACCTAGCTCTCATCGGAAGCCCGAACCGCCCCACCATAACCACCGTCGGAAGAATGGGAAATACGTCGTGCACAGCGGTTTTCATGCGTCGGTTACAAAAGGGCAAATGATCGCCGGCTAGCCCAGCTCGTGTGTGCAAAATTTGACAAGCTAAGAACAAGCGTAGCGGTTGAATTTGACGTTACTGTGCCGGGAGGTAGTTTTGTGCCCGCCGGAGACGTTTTCCAAATTCACGCTCGGTTGATCATGTCACGGCTTGTGCTATGGATGTGAGCACCAGAGGGTCCTAGCGCATCCACGGGTGCTCTTGTTCGGGCTTGACAAGATCCCTGCAGCGCTGCCCACGTGCCACTACTTCGCCGGTTCTCATTGGTTGCCGTGAAAACAAACGGCCCTCGGGTTTCTGTGGCCTAGCTCGACCGGGAAAGGTGCGAGGAGGTTGTAGGCTGTCCCGTGGTACCGTTTTGCTAGATTGCCGATGCTTGCACCCGAGAGGAGCCGGCCCCCAACGATTGTGCAACGGCGGCAGCCGTTCTGTCCTGCAGCCCGCGCGAGACAGAGGACGAAGGGGTCCGTCGGTGTGGTAGTGAAACTGAGCACGATGGGGGGTAATATCAGTGCCTGAGCAGCTCGCCAGTGTGAAGAATTCAGGCAGGAGATGGAGCCTTGGGCGATGGAGCGGCCGCTCGGTGTCGCCCGGAGGCAAGGCCTCGGTGGAGTGAGGAACAGAGAGCAAATACTTAGGGATTAAGTCTACTCATTCCTATGACATATGGGCCCCACTAGTCAGTACCCCTTATCCTCAAAAGATCTTCAAAGTTTGACAAATATTCAACCCAAATGTTTGAAAGTTGGGAACTGAGCTGTATTGGAATAGTTGGACAATTTTCATCCAAATTCAAATGTTTATTTGAATTCCTTGCACATTTAACTCCATTTGGAAAAATGGGCAGCAAATCTTTTCAAAAATTAATGAAACTTTGCCTACCCACTAATTTGGACCTAAGGAATCCAAATATGCAATTTGATTCTTGTGTTAGCTGCTGCAAACAAGAGTTTGAACACAACAGCTTGGAATTACCATTGTATCTTTCCCTCATTTGAAGTTTGAGTTTAACATTTAGTTCAAACTCTTATTATTTAACCCTCCCATTGCACTTGAGTTCTTCATTTCTGTTGTTTTAATCCACATGAGGTCCATCCATGCAGTAACCCTAAGTTTGTATAGAAGAATCTCACCTATGTTATCATATGTGGAAAAAAAAGTTTCAACTAAGCCCCTTTTTCATACACATGACTCCAACATTTGTGCAACTCATGTTTCTTTGTATTCACATTTTTGGGACCTTTACAATCCTCCCCCCTTAAAAGAATCTCGTCCCGAGATTACAAAAGAAAGATGAGGCGGAAGGTAATTACAACAATTACGACAAGAGTTCCGGATAGTTCTTGTGGATGTAATCTTCACTCTCCCAAGTCGCTTCTTCTGGTGTGTGATTACTCCACAGGACTTTGTAAAATTTCAAAGTCCGAGTTCGAGTGATCCGGCTCTTCTCGTCGATAATCTTGATTGGCCTCTCGGCGTAGGTGAGATCCGGTTGCAATATCTCCATGTCTTCTGAAAGGATCTCCGTCGGCCTCTTCAAACACTTTCTCAAGTGTGAGACGTGGAAGACGTCGTGGATGCCAGATAAGGATGGCGGCAGCTCCAAACGGTAGGCTACCGGCCCACACCGTTCTGTAATAACGAACGGACCCACAAAGCGAGGCGCTAGCTTTCCCTTGATCCCAAATCGATGAATTCCCTTCATCGGGGATACTCGGAGATAGACGTGATCTCCAACTTCAAAACACATGGGTCGGCGTCGCTGGTCCGCATAGCTCTTCTGGCGAGATTGAGCGGCCTGGAGGTTTTCTTGAATCAGCTGGACTTTCTCTTCGGCATCTTTTACAATATCAATGCCGAAAATCACACTCTCGCCCGATTCACACCAATTGAGTGGTGTGCGGCACTTCCTGCCATAAAGTGCTTCATATGGTGCCATCTTAATACTGGATTGGTAACCATTGTTGTAAGAGAACTCTGCTAATGGCAAATGGTTATCCCAGTTCTTTCCATGATCTATGGCACATGCCCTCAGCATATCTTCCAAAATCTGGTTCACCCTCTCCGTTTGACCGTCCGTCTGGGGATGGTATGCTGAGCTTCTGATTAACTTTGTTCCCAGAGATTCATGTAGTTGCTCCCAGAAACGAGCAACAAATATTGAACCTCGGTCCGATATGATGGTCCTGGAGACTCCATGTAAGCACACAATCCTTGAAAGATACAACTCCGCATATTTCTTAGTTGAAAATCTTGTACTCACTGGGATGAAGTGGGCTGATTTTGTTAAGCGATCAACAATCACCCAAATGGAGTCATGCTTTCTGGACGTGAGAGGTAGTCCAACAATAAAGTCCATGCTGATGTCCTCCCACTTCCATGCCGGAATACTTAATAGTTGCGCATTCCTGCTTTCTTTATGTGGTCAGCTTTGACTCGCCGACATGTATCACACTCGAATAGATATTTGGCAATTTCTCGCTTCATCCGAGTCCACCAAATTTTTTTTCAGGTATTGATACATCTTATTGCTCCCTGGATGTATCGAGTACTTGGACATATGAGCTTCATCGAGGATTTTCTTCCTTAGCTTCAGGTTCTGGGGCACCACGATACGGTTGTTAAACCATAACACACCTTGTTCATCTTCCCGGAAACTTTTTATTTTATCCTCATTGATTCTTGCCCGGATTTTGCGCATTCCTTTATCTCTCTTCTGGGCTTGTACAATCTATTCTCTAATGGTGGGCACAAGAGCAAGATTATACAACGCCCCATACGGAATCACCCGCAAGCTTGGTTCTTCATCCTCATCCGGAACAACTGACACGTTATTCACGTGGGATTTACGACTGAGTGCATCAGCCACCACGTTAGCTTTGCCGGATGGTAATGGGTCTCGAGCTCATAATCTTTGATTAATTCCAACCATGTCCGCTGCCTCATATTGATATCCTTCTGAGTGAATATGTATTTGAGGCTCTTATGGTCGGTGTAGAGGTGTACTAAATTCCGGAGTAAGTAGTGCCTCCACATCTTCAATGCCAGCACCACCGCAGCAAGTTGTAGGTCATGAGTGGGGTAGTGCTGCTCGAGATTGTGGAGTTGACGAGACCCATACGCGATAACGCACCTATCTTGCATGAAGACGCAGCCAAGTCCAATGCCTGAGGCATCACAATAAACATCAAATGGCTTTGTTGTATCCGGTTGGGCTAACACCGGTGCCGTTGTGAGATGTTTCTTTAGAGTTTGAAATGCCTCTTCACAGGCCTTTGTACACACATACTTGCTGCTCTTCTTCAGCAACTATGTCATTGGTTTAGCCACCTTCGAGAATCTGGGAATAAACCTCCGGTAATAACCCGCTAGTCCTAGAAAACTGCGGATTTGATGAACCGATGTTGGAGACTCCCACTTCAATACTTGCTCAATTTTAGTTGGATCCACGGCCACACCCTCTGCTGAAATAATGTGGCCTAAGAATGGTACTTTGCCAAAATTCACACTTGCTGAATTTGGCATAAAACTTATGTTCTCGTAGGCGTCGGAGCACAATATGGAGATGTTTGGTGTGCCCCTCCTCCGATTTGGAGTATACGAGAATGTCGTCGATGAAAACCACGACGAACTGATCCAACTCTGGCATGAATACCGAATTCATGAGATACATGAAGTGTGCGGGTGCATTTGTTAGCCCAAAAGACAAGACTAGATACTCATAGAGCCCGTATCTAGTCGACAAAGCCGTCTTCGTTATATCCTCCGCTCTGATTTTTATCTGATGATAACCAGACTGTAAGTCCATCTTGGAGAATACCTTGGCACATGCCAACTGATCAAACAATATATCAATCCGCGGCAGTGGATATTTGTTTTTGATCGTCACTGCATTCAGTGGCCGATAATCCACACATAATCGAAGTGACTCGTCCTTTTTCTTTACAAAGAGGGCTGAACAGCCCCATGGCGATGAGCTTGGTCGGATGAACCCTTTGTCCATTAAGTCATTTAGCTGTTCTTTCAGTTCAGCTAATTCCTTCGGAGATATTTTGTACGGCCTCCGAGATATTGGTGTGGTTCCCGGTGCTAACTCGATCTTGAATACCACATCCCTCTCTGGCGGCATCCCTGGAAGATCGTCGGAAAACACATCTGGGTACTCACGGACCACTGGAATATCCTCCAGTTTCGTGGTCACACTGTGGTACACCACTGGATTTTTAGAATTCACGGCTTCAAGTATGAGCGTTTGGAGACCATAGATCGGAGAGTCCAAACTAACCATCCGTGGACCAATGTCAAGAACAGACCCATCCTAGTTCATCCACGCCATTCCTAGAATCATGTCGATCTTCTGTCCCTCTAACACAATGAGAGTTGTGGGGTATACGTTTCCACCTAAGCACAAGGGTGCTTTGATCACTACTTCATTAGCAGCTATATTTCCACCCGGTGAGCGGATAAGGTAGTGATCCTTCGGTGTAGAGGTGGAGAGATCAGCTTTGCACACAAACAACCTGCTGATGAAATTGTGTGTAGCTCCAGAGTCAAATAAAATTAACACGGGCAGTCCATTAAGGGTGAACATTTCCGCTAGCACAGGTGCCCCATCTGGCACATCCTCTAGAGCCGTATTATAAATGCACCTGGATTTTGGTGCAGTTCCTTGAAGCTGAGTACGGGGTTGATTTATACCCCGCCCCGATGTAGTTTCTCTATGTTGTATTGTTTCTGGACACTTCCTGCTGATGTGACCCAAATAACCGCACGTGAAGCACAGTTTCTCAGCCGTTCATGGCTGCTCGGAGTACGGACACTAGTTGTATTCTGCTGCGGCAAGAACACTTGAGGAACCGAATAACGTGGCTGCATATACCGTTGTTGCAGCTGTACGACTTCAGAGTATTGAGCTGAACGACCGAATGTTGCTGGAGTCGTCGAGCCGGCTGCATCAGCTGACAGTTCAAGGTACTGTCTACCACCCTGTATTTCTGCGGAGCACTACTGCTACTCTCCGGTGGTATATGGTTCTTTCTTTTCTCAGCCTGAACTTCCCGCTGAGCATCTTCAACCATGATGGCAGCACTCATCAATTCGTTGAAGTTCTTTCGATCAGCTAAAACGAGTCTCTCCTTTAGCTTGAGATTGAGGCTGCGGAAGAACCATTCACACTTTTGTGCTTCGGTGTTCACATGTTGAGGCGCATACTGTGCCAGCTTGTTGAACACTCGAGAATGCTCACATGAACCCCTCCCTCCTTGTTTTAAGACCAGAAACTCCTCGAGTTTCCGCTGAATTATTCCGGAAGGAACATGATACGCGAGAAACGCCTTCCGGAATTCTGCCCATGTAAAGTCATGTCCAGCTGGTAAGGAGGCGATTTGATTTTCCCACCATGCACTGGCGGACCCGTGAAGTTGTTGCGCTGCGTATAAAACCTTCTGATGTTCGGTGCATTGAAGCAACCCGAACTTAGACTCAATGGTACGGGTCCAGCTATCCGCCACCAGTGGATCCTCAGCTTCAATGAAAACCGGTGGTTGGGTTGCCAAGAACTCAACATAGTAATTCAGTTGAGGTTGGCGCAATTCTTCATCTTGACATCCCCCTTGACGGGATGTATTCATCACCAGGGTGCGGAGCAAGTCGGTTCTCTCATTGCTTGCACCCGTCATGGCTGCCAGAATGTCCGCCATTGTGACCGTGGGGGAAGGTCCTGGTGGCGGCTGCTGTTGCGGAGCTCGCTGCTCCCGCTGTGGAGAGTTATCACCACCACCACCACTGGAACCACCCACCTCAATCATGGAATGAGTTTGCACCATTCTGCAATTGCACGAGTTCATTATCAGTTCAACACTATCACTTGATTTATTCCATAAACAATGTAGTGCAACACTGATAATGAAATCTTGACATGTAAGCAAAATGATTTAAGCGCAAACTGATGTAGCTAACAGCAAGGATTTAAAAGCAGATTGACCGGTCCTTAAACAAACCAGATTTCGATCCAGTTAAAAGCATTTTCATACTCATGTTGAATACCAAAGTTATATTTAACTTCAATATCTTACCAACGAGTATCGAAATGCCTCCATATCACTCCCGGATCAAAAGTTATGATTTCGCAGAGTTGACAGACTTTCTGGATAATATTTGACAGCATCTCCTTTGTATGTGGCTGACTTATCACTGTTGTATATGGAAATACAACAAGAATCTGAACAACCTTTGAACTACAACAATGTTGCATATCTCATAACCTTTCCAAGGGTGTATCACAGGCTCCCTAGGGATTTTTCTACAGGAAGGTATGGCTTAAAAACAGAAAGGTCCAGAGAGGTTTTTCTGCTGTCCTGGTTCTGAACAGTTTGCCTTCATCTGGACTTTTCGCCAACTTATCTTGTGATTTTGCTCTGGAGGTCTACAAGAAGGTTGTAGAGCACTTGAAAATCATTCCAGAACTGTATCATACACCTTAATTGGATCAAGCTACTCAGAGTTATGCTCTGTAAAATCCAGCAAGAATTCCTGCCAGGAATAGAGCACTCTGTATTTGAAACCTTTGATACCTAGACATTCTCTTATTTGCATCTTAGTTCAAAATAAGAGTTCAGTAACTAATATTTGTTTCAAACTTCCATTTTTAGTTGAAAGTTAGATCATGAATCGATTCTTCATAGGGAAGAGGTTATTAAGTCTAGTACGGCGTCAATGCACCGTAAGAAACATGTCGGTACTACGTTGCCTCTCCAAATGAAAATCCTAAACCGGATTATACCGGCATATCCGTTTTATCAGTGGCACTAAACGGTCTCTCGCACACGTGTACTACATGGGATACGTACGTGGTTAGTACCTGCATAAGACACTCAATAGTGGTGCACTCAAAGGTTGTTTCATTTCAGGCAGTTCCATATTAGAAAGTAAATACAAACACCCATATCATTGCCATACGGCCGTCCTTGAGTTAAGTCATGTCTCAAGGTACGTGATCGTGTTTCAACACCACACGATGGGGAACCTGAGTATATCATGAACGGGTCGTCACGGTTGGGAATGTTATCAACCCAACAGATACCACCTACTGCCCTGCAGGGCACGCCGATGGCAAGCGCTGCGTATGTCCTCCTGGGCTATTTCCAGACGAACACACTCTCGCGTTACTGTCCATGCGATGGGTCTCCACTTACTTGCGTAATGCACGCTAGGGATCAGCGTTTCATATGAACTCAGGAACATGAAGAGTCCAAGAGTTTCATATTGACGTCTCACACCAAGCTGTGAGACCTAGCCCTGAACCACTTTCCTCGTCAGGGGGGCTAACCGAAATTGAACCGCTTTGGTGGCATTCCTTACCATGCTTACCTGAGCGTAGGTGCGTCGTTGCATACTAAAAATTTCAGAATTATAACAAGTATGTTAGTACTGCCACTTTCAGTAACTATACTACTATAGTCCTTATGTGGGCCTAATACCGTTTCCTCACCGTATCCTATGCTTTTGTCGTAATACGATCCTTATACCATGTGCTATTACCAATGTGGCTCTGATACCACGCTGTGAGGGCCCGCCGTCCCGATCACACACGGGGACGGGGCACCTCGCCCGGGAATTGCATTGGGTGGTGCCGTGCGATGCGGCACCCAACAGCACACATAATAAAGCATCATATTACATAAATCAAGCGGAAGCTTACAAAGTGTAAATTTTACAAATACTTCTCAAAATATGCTACAGCGGAAGACTATTATAACTCAAGTCTCATACCTATGCTAAGCAACAGAGAAGGTGTCCAGCCCGCGGACCCTTCTCACTGGCAACACTATCATAGTAGCAGCGACAGGGGTTGTAATGAGTTCACCACTCGGTGAGCTCCGAGTCTCATCAGACACCCGTACTTAGCAGCGTACAGTTAATACCTGCAAAACAACTTATGCAGTATCTGTGAGCACGAAGCTCAGCAAGACTAACCCGTCACCCTAGTCATGAAACTCTACATTATGAAAATAGAGGGCTGACTATAGAGTTTGCACAAACGATGAACTTGAGCTAACGGAAAATCCTTACTTCAAAATTTAAGCAACTTTTATAACCCTCGCACAACTTTCATCGAGACTCCACAATCAAACAATAAACGCTTCATCTCGATGCCACTTGCCCGAGGTGAAAGTAACTTTAGTGAGCTACCCTAGACTCATACGGACCATGCGCCATCAACGTCAAGGCTCCACAATCAAACAAGAAACGCTTTGCCTCGACGCTACTAGCCCAAGATGGAAATTAAATTTAGTGAAAGTGTTGATCATTCCTCATCTCCATTATGAGGATTACTCACGAAGCATTATTAACTTTTCCCAGTTTATTACTACATCACGATGCAGAGAACAAGTATGCTCGGTCCATTCCGCGAGCGATGGTGATTGCAATCAAAAACACCCGGCTAACACGACACGTGCGCCCGTACTCGACGTTGCACACAGAAACCGTCACTGACGTCGTACATGGCAACCTTTCACACGACACCCAAATGTCGAACCGGTACCACCGACTGGGATTAAGTCTCTCCACGGCAAACCCTCGTAGAGCCGACTTCTCTATCCTTTCAGCATCGGCATCAGACGGTGAGGTATGCCTCGACACCCAGGTTAACATGTCACATCGGTTTCCTGGATCCCATATAGCAAGTATGCATCCGGTACACAACTCGAACTTGTCCAACGGGCCACACTCGAGAACAGGCCTTAATCGACTCAGACGTAGACTAGGCTCACAGGACCACGTCCTTGACCTTCCATCCACTGCCCGGTCTCCATTCCCAACTATGAGGATCAATTCCCAACTCTTCCGATTGATCCCCCTTAATCCCGGTTCAGGAGTAGGAAACTGCCCACTCGAGTTTTGCTTCATTTAATCCACTTTTGTTGACTTGAGATCAGCAGTTATAAACAAGTGTTAACCTACTCTACATTATAATCCAGGGTTTTCTGGGTCATGCATTTGGAGTTTCATACCATCTAGACGTAATGCAATGAATAAAATGCTAGACATATAAAGTGAAGGCAAATAAAAACTTGTAAGTTTTGATGCAAACCGGGGCTTTCCTTTGTTTTGCAGGGGACTTATATATATATATCTCAGTTAGTGAAGATCACTTGGCTTGATCTCTTGCCTCCCTTCTTTGATCTCTACTCCAATGACTTGAAGTCCTTCACGTAGATGCTACACGTAATGCATATGCACAATTGTTTAATTGTAAATACTTTGCTATAAGTTCTAATAACCAGTTTTCAGACACTGGAACTCTGTTTAAGAATTTAAAATGACACTGGTGCTAGTGGTTTAGGTTTGGATCTAAACACATGATTAGTGCTAAGTGGTTTCACCTTAAGATGTTAAACAGCACTGGGGTGATCCAGAGCTCCAATGGAGCTGGGAATTTTCAGGTGAGTTCCTTGTCACAAAAAAACCCTCTGGACCAAGAATTAGCACTTTTCATTTAGTGGTTTGTTCAGAATAATTTTCTAAGCAATTAAGCAAAGAAGAATTAATTCTGAGATCACACCCAGGTTCATGCCAAACTTAGTGAATTACAATTTCCATTATAGTTCATATATCTTGCATAAATTTTCCTAGAATTTTTGGAACTAAGAACTTCCCAGCAATGAATTTCCAAGTTCTGGAAATTCCCTGAAATGTCTCTGTATTCAATTGGATACAGCACCTTAAATTCTGAATTGCCCTGATCAAATCAACTCCAAATGGTCTGAAATTTTTACAGGTGTTCTCTATTATCCTAGAGAATATTCTGGCAAAATGTGAGGATTTTTGGATTAACCAAACTCCCTCTAAAATTCTTTTGCTGAACAGCTTTAAAGAATTTTCCATAATTAAATTAAGGGTTTCATACAAATTGGGTTCTATATTTGGATAGTACCGTATCAGAGGAATCCAACAAAATTTGTTTCACAATTTTTGGATTCTCCTACCCAAAGTTGTAGCTATTCAAAGTTTGAACTGAAAACTGAAATTCCCCAAAATGTTCAAATACTGGCTGTGGGTCCAGGGGACAGGTGTCACTAGCCGGGGCAAGCCACACGGGGCTACTGGGTATTTCCCGCGCGGCCACACCAGATCCCCGCGCCACAGCCGATCAGAAATTTGAAACACCGACGCTGACAGGTGGGACCCACCGGGTCATCTTCTACCTCCGGCCCCCCGCGCCCGTGTCACACCTGGTTTATCCGAAGAACAACCGAGTGAATGTCACATGTATGCCAGGATCATTTTCTCATACATGTGATGACAAATAGTGAAGCATCATTTATTACAAGCCAGGTGTCGAATATAAATAAGTCTTACATAACATATGTCTTGATGGACGATAATAAGTTCATAACAAGTAAATAAAATAGCAGCGGAATATTATTCTTGTGGGCTCCGTCACAGGCGTTGCCCGAGGGACTCCATGAACCTAGAAACCTTCTTCGGGTCCAAAGTCTTGATCATTAAACACCACATCATTCTCTTGACCTGAGCAGCAATATAAACCAACAAATATGCAAGGTTGAGTACTGATGGTACTCAGCAAGTGTGGGAAAGTTATGTCATGCATGGCTAGAACAAGGAGAGGTTGAACTCATGGTTAAAGCACTACGCAATTAATACCTATCACCTTAGTTTATTAAGCACCTACATTACTACACAGGTGAAATGGTCCCAATCTCCCATCCCATCATCATAATCAAATAACCACAACATCATTTTCAATGTTAAGCTCCCCGCTTAACATCCTTAACTTCCAAAACCTCACTCCTCTAATCATGAATAAGTCCAAGCCGCTCTTGACTGTGAGCACGGTTGTCATGACAGTTTTGACTCTGCAGAGTTTGCACCACTGTACCCACATGTAGTGATTTCATCCCCCGTTGCCGGGTGGACTAAAAGAACCTCCATTATGCCAGTGGCTACGAACCACATTCACACTTCCCAGGTGTGTAGCCAGGAGATCACTACGAAGCCTTTACAAAGGGATTCCCGACGAGCATGGGCCCACTGAGGTTTCACCCCTAACAGCATACAAGAGGCTCCAACCCCGCTGTAGTGGCCCCCTCTTGAGCCTTGCGGTTCATATGGTAGTCCAGCTGACACCTATTCCCCGCACCATCCAACACACCCATACTACGCCGGGGATACACCTAATTAATTGGCCAAGCTGTCCCATCTCATCATGTGGTTGGCATGGTAAAGCCAGGTTACATGCTCCATGAACCGGTCCTTAGGATCCAGGCAAGTACTAAACACAAACCCGAGTCTCGTGCACCCAGCACCAACCAAAACATCCAACTTGCCTTGATCCCTACCTCTACATAACTCACAATATCTCATTCAAGAGTATGGTAAAATAAACTGATGATCTCATATCCCAAATATCCCATTCTAAGCATGGCTAAGCATATGCATAATAATAAATTACATGATAAAATGAATCCCAACCCAAGCTACAAGGAAACAAGATAATGCAATTCAAGGGAAACTCCCTAGCATGGGTTTCATATTTCATTTGACAATGCAAATAATTCTATCTACACATCCTAGCATAGGATCAAAGTGGTCAAGGACACTTGCCTTCTTCTTGCTGCTCTGGGAATGGGTAGTCCTGATCTTGGAAAGGAAGAACTTGCTCTGGAACAGGTTCTACTCATACCATCACACATAGCAAAAGAAAACAACAATCCATAAGACATAGTTCACACTTCCACTTCATACAAACCACACATTCACATTTATGAAAGCCCTTCACATTTCTATGTGTTGTGGTTACTCTATGTGTGTTGATTTTGGCTTACATGCACTTTTAAACCTGTGTATATGATTTCTACTTTTGCATTCACATTTATGTTTGCATACTATATATATATGAGTTTCCAATTTAAATAAATTCCTTATATTCAATTACTACACATTTTAGCTACCAAGTATGCATGAAAGGTATTTTCCTACTCCATATGTGTCTTCAGACCTTCTACCAACCCTAAACTGAATTATTTAGATTTTGGAAACTTCATTTATCATTTTCTAGTTATTCATACCTAGTTTTCTATATTTTCAGATTTATTTCCTATGCCTAAATGTGAACTTTCTTATGAAAATAGTAAGACACCTCATCTAAACAGAATAGGTTTTGGGTCTAAAATATTAAATAATATATTTTTGAACTTCTCATCTGATGTGAACTATTTTACATTTATTTTACTAATTTTCAGAATTACTCTCTACTTAAAAATGTGTCCCTATAACTAATAAATGTGAATAATCAATTCAACAGATTCATTTCAGCCAAAAATCTATTTTTATCTCACTCCAAAGTTTTCCAAGTACTAGGAAAGTTATTAATTTGAATTTACAATGTGTTTGTCCCATCTTTTAAATTTTAAATACTAAACACATATTCAAATTCCTAAATTTAATATCACATAGGGTTAAAAAGGTAAACTCACCCCACTACAGGGTCTATTATATTATTTTAAGAATTTCCAGGGGTCTAACTACACATAACAGAGGGGGTTTTCCTAATTTTTATTAAGTCCAGGGGCTAAAACTGATTTTTAAATGAATTTACATGATTTTCTGAAGTTCCAGGGGCTAGATCAGAAGTTTCCGGGGCTAGCTCGTATTTTCCGAGAACCCCAGGGGGTAGCGCGAAAGAATCCCGGCCTTTATAACGCGGGGCTGATGTGGACCGTCCGATTTAAAACAGACGGCTGAGATTATAATGTTGAACCGGTACGCGGGGATTTAAATTCTACCGTGCGATTTAAAATAGACGGCGCAAAAGCGGCCACGCCGCTCTGATCGAGCGCAGGCGGCGCTGCCCGGCGGCGCACGGCGGCGGGAGGCGGCGATCTCGCCGGAGAGTTTCGGATCTTCGTCAATTCTTCCTAGACATGTGATTTTATGGCATAGATCGGTAGAGGGAAGGTCGGGGATCTCACCTCGGGGGTTTTCTTGAGGTTGGAGGTCCTGGAAAGCGGTTGGCGACGAGGTCCGAGGTGAATTCATGGCGAGGCTCGTCGGCGCTGTGTTTGAAGCGCAAACCACCGGGTTTACTGCACCTGCATGGTTCCCCTGAGGCGGTGGATCAAGATTAGCGCGTTAGAGGAGAAATCTCGAGCGAAGATCGAGCGAAATTGGCCGGAGAAGCTCGGGTTCTCACCGGGAGGAAAAACGGCGGATCGTGGGGAAAAACGGGGAGATGTCAGGGTTTATATAGCCGGGGAAGGGCGGCGGGTTTGTTTAGATCGAGCTGGAGTCTTCTGGGACCGGGAGTCGGGCGGAAATCCGGTCGGTTACGATCACGTACGCGCGGGGAACAGCCCGGGGTCGGCGCGATCGGGAGCTCGGGGATGACAGGTGGGTCCCACCTGTCTGCGAGAGGTGCGCGGGCGCGCGGCTGCAGGCTGGCGCGGGGGTTGGGTGGCCTGGCTGGTGGGTTTTGGCCCACTGGCCGGGAAGGTTTATTTTTTTCTTTTTCTTTTTCATTTCTATTTTGAATTTAATTTGAATTCTAGTTTGAATTTGAATTTTTGCAACACATGCAATACGTCCAAAAATTTTTATACTCCCCTCTTAACAGGATTTTGTGGTGTTACAGCTCTACCCCCCTAAAAAAATCTCGTCCTCGAGATTGGTGGTTCTAGGAAAACAATTCCGGAAACTGTGCCTTAAGCTCGTCTTCTCGCTCCCATGTGGCTTCCTCTTCCGAGTGATGCTTCCACTGCACCATGCACATCCGGATTCTTTTATTTCTTGTGAGGCGTTCCATTGTCTCCAAAATCTTGAACAGTTGTTCGGCATAAGACAGATCCTCAGCTACGTCAACCTCGTTCATGGGTAACATCTCTTCAGGCGTCCTTAGGCATTTCTTGAGCTGTGACACATGGAATACATCATGCACGTCCGATAGGCGAGCCGGTAATTCTAGTTGATATGCCACTTCGCCTTTCCTCTCCAGAACTTGAAAGGGTCTGGTGTATCGAGGTGATAACTTCCCTTTCACCTTGAACCGATGAAGTCCTCGAATAGGGGACACCTTGAGGTAGACATAGTCCCCTACGTTGAAAACGAGCTCTCTTCTCCGTACATCAGCATAGCTCTTTTGTCGTGTTTGTGCTATCCTCAAGTTGTTGTGGATTTCCCTCACTTTCGCCTCGGTATCTTGTAGTACCTCGGGTCCAAACACTTTACTTTCCCCACCTTGGTTCCAGAATAGTGGGGTTCTGCACTTTATCCAATACAAAGCCTCAAATGGTGACATCTTCGTACTAGCCTGATAGCTTTTGTTATAGGAGAACTCCGCATACGGTAAGTTCTTATCCCAATTCTGATTGTTTTTGAGTGCACACGCTCTCAGCATGTCCTCAAGGATCTGATTGGTTCTTTCCGTCTGTCCGTTAGTCTGGGGATGATAGGCAGAACTAAAGTTCAGATGAGTTCCCATGGTTTCATGTAACTTCTGCCAGAACCTTGAGGTGAACTGTGTCCCTCGATCTGACACTATCTTCTTTGGCACTCCATGGAAACACACGATCCTTGACATGTATAATTCTGCCAATTTTGGATCCGCTGTAGCTTTCTTTCACAGGGATGAAATGAGCTACCTTGGTTAGCCTGTCAATGATGACCCATATCGAATCATATCCTGATTGGGTCCTGGGTAATCCCACTATGAAATCCATACCGATTTCTTCCCATTTCCATTCAGGCACTTTAAGTGGTTGCAATAATCCCGCGGGTCGTTGATGTTCTGCTTTCACCAACTGACATGTGTCACATAGGGCAACATGTTCCGCGACATCTCACTTCATGCCATACCACCAATACCTGCTCTTGAGGTCCTGTTACATCTTCGTACTCCCAGGATGAATGGAATAGTCTGAATCATGAGCCTCCATCAAAATCAATTCACGGATCTCCTTTACTTCAGGCACACAGATTCTTTTCCCGTGCCACACCGTACCTTGTTCATCCTCTCTGAACCCAGGGGCTTTATTTTCCTTGATGAGTTCTCTAATCTCTTGTATCTTCTCGTCATTCTTTTGACCATTGCGGATGTCTTTCTCTAAGGTGGAATCCACTTCCATGGCGATGGCTTCACCACTATTCACCAGACATCGATTGAGTTTTATAACCTCTTCCTTCAATTCTGTAGGCATGTCCTTCAAGCTTAACCTATTGACCTGCACCTTCCGGCTTAAAGCATCTGCCACGACGTTTGCTTTCCCAGGATGATAGTTGATGCCCACATCAAAGTCGTTGATCAGCTCTAACCATCTCCTTTGCCTAAGGTTGAGATCTGGCTGTGTGAAAATGTACTTTAAGCTCTTATGGTCCGTATATATCTTTGTCCTCTTCCCCATCAAGTAATGCCACCAAATCTTCAACGCGTGTACTACTGCAGCTAGCTCTAGGTCATGCGTAGGATAGTTCTTCTCGTGTTCCGGAGCTGCCGGGACGTATAAGCCACGACATGCCCTTCTTGCATGATGACACATCCCAACCCGTTTCAGAAGCATCGCAGTACACCGAAAAGTTCTTCTGCATATCTGGCATAACTAGCACTGGGGCTGTTGTCAATCTTTTCTTTAGTTCCTGGAAACTCGTCTCGCACTGCGGCGTCCATGTGAATGTGACTCCCTTCTCCAACAATTTGGTGAGGGGTCTCGAGATCTTGGAGAAACCCTCGATAAATCGTCGATAATACCTAGCCAATCCCAAGAAGCTTCGGACTTCCCCGACATTCTCGGGGGTCTTCCACTTCTGTACATCCTCGATCTTGGCGGGGTCTATGGAGATTCCTCCCTCTGAGATTATATGTCCTAAGAAGGGAACTCTCTTCAACCAAAACTCACACTTGCTTAACTTGGCATATAGTTGATGTTCCCTCAGCTTCTGCAACACCAACCTTAGATGCCTCTCATGTTCTTCTTCATCTTTGGAAAAGATGAGAATGTCATCAATGAAAACCACCACAAATTTGTCCATATATTCCATGAATACCTTGTTCATGAGATACATGAAGTATGCCGGGGCATTAGTTAGACCGAAAGGCATGACGGTGTATTCATACAGTCCGTACCGAGATACGAAAGCTCTCTTTGGAATATCAGTTTGCCTTATCTTAAGTTGGTGGTACCCCGACCTGAGATCAATTTTCGAGAACACACAAGCTCCCCTCAACTGATCAAACAAGTATTCAATGCGGGGTAATGGGTACTTGTTCTTGATGGTTACCTCATTCAACGCACGGTAGTCCAAACATAGCCTTTGGGTCCCATCCTTCTTGGGCACAATATCACTGGAGCTCCCCATGGTGAGGAACTAGGACGAATGTACCCCTTCCCTGTCAATTCTTTTAAATGATCCTTGAGTTCTCCTAGCTGCTTGGAGTCCATCCGATAAGGTCTCTTGTATATCGGACCTGTTCCAGGCACTAGCTCAATCGCGAATTCCACTTCACGATCAGGACGCATACCTAGCAACTCCTCCGGAAAAATGTCTGGATATTCCCTGATAATCCTGATCTCCTCCATTTTCACCTCAACTTGATTTAATTTAATGTCCCTCTTAGGCTCTTGTATTGTTATGAACTTTACTCTTGTGCCACTAGGGTGAGTTAATTCCACCGTTCTGGTTGAACAATGGATGATTCCTTTATGCTTGGTCAACCAATCCATGCCAAAAATAATATATATCCCTTGTGAATCTATCACTATGAGGTTGGCAGTAAATACTACCCCATCAATGTCTAGGTTCACCTTGGGACACACTTGTCTTGTCCTTATTTCTCCACCTGGAGAGTTTAATGCTAGCATATGGTTCATTTGTCTTGTTGCTAGGTCATGCTTCTTAACAAACCCTTGGGCAATGAACGAGTGGGTAGCACCAGAATCAAACAACAGGGTTGCAATGTGTAAATTGGCAGGAAACTTACCAACTACCACGTCGGGTGCCTCTTGCGCCTCCTCCATGGTGACGTGGTTCACCCGTCATCTCATTACATTCTGCTGTTGCGGCTGCCCCGGCTTCTTCTTTGGGCACTTATGGGCGTAGTGCCCCACTTCACCACAGTTAAAACATGGCACCCTAACCTTAGGTGCCTGGCCTTTGTTGTCTTGGGGTTGGTTTGGGGGTCCTTGCACTGCTGGTCGAGGTTGATATGTAGGACGAGGCTGTTATACGAACTGACGTTGTGGCTGTATTGGTGCTGCCGGAGGCCTGTAGTTCGGGTTATACCCTCTTGGTGCTGTGTAGGGTACCGCAGCACGGTTCGTCTGCCCAGCGGATTGCTGCATCAGACACGGGCGGGTGTTGCTACCCGAGGCTTGGTGTGACCACCCGGCCTTCCTCTTGTTTTCATTTTCCAAGGCCTTCAGCTTCCTTTCTACCACAAATGCTCTGTCCACCATCTTTTGGAAGCTTTCATACTCGTTGGAGGACATTGCACACTACATTTCCGCGGTAAGTCCTTCCACGAAATATTCCTGTTTCTGCTCATCAGTCTCTATGTCCCGTGGGGCATAACGGGAGAGTTGAGTAAATTTAGTGAGGTATTCCCTCACAGTCATGTTTCCTTGCAGCAGCCCCAAGAACTCCTTTCTCTTGTTTTTGAGTTCACCTCTTGGTATGTAATGGTTGCGGAAGCTACGCTTGAACTCTTCCCAAGTGATGTTCTCAGGATCATGATGGGTGGCCACGTAGGCGGTCCACCAATCAGCAGCAGGTCCATGCAATTGATGAGAGGCAAACAGCACCCTCTCATTCCCTTGGCACTGTATGATCCTCATCTTGCTCTCAATGGTATTTAGCCAATCATCTGCCTTGAGAGGTTCAGCAGCACTTGCAAACTTCGGAGGTTGAGTTCCCAGAAACTCACTCAACCTTGGTTGGCGTGGTGCAGCTTGTGGAGGTGGAACTTGATGCAAGTTGGCCACCACTTGAGTCAGGTTCTGGATGAGCTGATTTTGATTCTCAAGCATTTGGTGGATGGGATCAACTCCCTCACGGCGTCCACTCCTGTCTTGGCTCCCAGAAAGATGTGGGTTGCAGGCCTCATCGTTGTTGTTGGCGGGGTTGGCAGCACGACCCTTTCCTCTTCCGGCCATCTAGCATGATCAACCAAATGTTAATTTAAGGCATTACGTATTATCTTACTACTTTCACTTGTTTTTACTTTGAAGTGTTGAGGCTTTGTTATACTTTCTGAGGGTTCATGTCTCATACAAAAATAAATGCACTATTATTTAATGTGGGTTCACACAGCAAAGCAAAACAATCTGAAGACGAGGCTGTGGACAATTGCTCATGGCTTTCACAACTCACGTCACACACCAAGCATTAACACACCATTAACTAAGATAACGACTCGACTACTCGACATCTTGCTAAACTAAGGGAAGGACTCTACACTACTCGTATCACTGAGCTGGCTCCTCGGGATCTTCCTCATTATTGCGGCTGCCTTCTGAGTCCGCTTTGGGTGGGGAAGCTGCTGGTGGAGAAGTGCGACGACGCCTGATCGCCCGGCGATCTGGGGAGTCAGGAGTCCATGTATCATTCACGGTGACACACAGTTCATTCCCATCTCCTCTTTCTCTCGCCCTCAAGCAGACTCGAAGCAACGCCTCGGTTTCCTTCAGGGTGTCCCGAACATCCTGAAGCTCCTGCTGACACTCCTGCAGTCGAGTGCTGAGCATAGCAGCATCCTCCAAGCACAAGTCCATGTGCTCATGGGAAGTCCCTTGCTGCACTAGAGGGTACTTATACTCCGTTGTACCACTCTCGCGCTGGAGGACATACATGTACTCGGTCTTGTCCAGGTGTTGACGATAGATGTGACTCTGGCAGGTGATGGCCTCCCAGGTGACATCCTTCTCCGCATCGACCTGTGTCGCTCGACAAGCTGGAGAGCGGTGGATCTTAAGCAGCTGATTTTCATGGATAATCCTCATCTCTGAACTCCATTCTTCACGCTTCTCCCGGATGGTCCTGGTGGAGCTATAGTGTATAATTAGCTTGCCCGTATTGCCGGCGGCTTGGAGCATACGTCGAAGACGGCGTAACAAGCCTCCTACTGCCAATCCGTAGGAAAGGTACGTCACCGGACGGCTCTCCTCTCTTTGGGCAAGGGAAACTATGGGAACTCTTCCTCATGTGGACTTGCGAGCGGTGCGAATCATGCGAACCATCTAAAACAGAAAGCATTTAAACTTAGGTTAGATAAACTTTTAAAGAAAAATCCTATTTTGAATGAAAGTTGAGGTAAGATGAAGAAAGTGACTCCATTAAATAACAATTTTCAACACACACCTTTAAAATAGTTTTTAAGAAAATAGGGCCCTTAAATACGTCCATTTCTACCTAGGTCCACGTTCCTACGGGCAACCTTGGCTCTGATACCACTTCTGTCACACCCGGTTTATCCGAAGAACAACCGAGCGAATGTCACATGTATGCCAGGATCATTTTCTCATACATGTGATGACAAATAGTGAAGCATCATTTATTACAAGCCAGGTGTCGAATATAAATAAGTCTTACATAACATATGTCTCGATGGATGATAATAAGTTCATAACAAGTAAATAAAATAGCAGCGGAATATTATTCTTGTGAGCTCCATCACAGGCGTTGCCCGGGGGACTCCATGAACCTAGAAACCTTCTTCGGGTCCAAAGTCTTGATCATTAAACACAACATCATTCTCTTGACCTGAACAGCAATATAAACCAACAAATATGCAAGGTTGAGTACCGATGGTACTCAGCAAGTGTGGGAAAGTTATGTCATGCATGGCTAGAACAAGGAGAGGTTGAACTCATGGTTAAAGCACTACGCAATTAATACCTATCACCTTAGTTTATTAAGCACCTACATTACTACACAGGTGAAATGGTCCCAATCTCCCATCCCATCATCATAACCAAATAACCATAACATCATTTTCAATGTTAAGCTCCCCGCTTAACATTCTTAACTTCCAAAACCATCACTCCTCTAATCATGAATAAGTCCAAGCCGCTCTTGACCGTGAGCACGGCTGTCATGACAGTTTTGACTCTCTAAAGTTTGCACCACTGTACCCACATGTAGTGATTTCATCCCCCGTTGCCGGGTGGACTAAAAGAACCTCCATTATGCCAGTGGCTACGAACCACATTCACACATCCCAGGTGTGTAGACAGGAGATCACTACGAAGCCTTTACAAAGGGATTCCCGACGAGTGTGGGCCCACTGAGGTTTCACCCCTAACAGCATACAAGAGGCTCCAACCCCGCTGCAGTGGCCCCCTCTTGAGCCTTGCGGTTCATATGGTAGTCCAGCTGACACCTATTCCCCGCACCATCCAACACACCCATACTACGCCGGGGATACACCTAATTAATTAGCCAAGCTGCCCCATCTCAGCATGTGGTTGGCACGGTAAAGCCAGGTTACATGCTCCATGAACCGGTCCTTAGGATCCAGGCAAGTACTAAACACAAACCCGAGTCTCGTGCACCCAGCACCAACCAAAACATCCAACTTGCCTTGATCCCTACCTCTACATAACTCACAATATCTCATTCAAGAGTATGGTAAAATAAACTGATGATCTCATATCCCAAATATCCCATTCTAAGCATAGCTAAGCATATGCATAATAATAAATGACATGATAAAATGAATCCCAACCCAAGCTACAAGGAAACAAGATAATGCTATTCTAGGGAAACTTCCTAGCATGGGTTTCATATTTCATTTGACAATGCAAATAATTCTATCTACACATCCTAGTATAGGATCAAAGTGGTCAAGGACACTTGCCTTCTTCTTGCTGCTCTGGGAATGGGTAGTCCTGATCTTGGAAAGGAAGAACTTGCTCTGGAACAGGTTCTACTCATACCATCACACATAGCAAAAGAAAACAACAATCCATAAGACATAGTTCACACTTCCACTTCATACAAACCACACATTCACATTTATGAAAGCCCTTCACATTTCTATGTGTTGTGGTTACTCTATGTGTGTTGATTTTGGCTTACATGCACTTTTAAACATGTGTATATGATTTCTACTATTGTATTCACATTTATGTTTGCATACTATATATATATGAGTTTCCAATTGAAATAAATTCCTTATATTCAATTACTACACCTTTTAGCTACCAAGTATGCATGAAAGGTATTTTCCTACTCCATATGTGTCTTCAGACCTTCTACCAACCCTAAACTGAATTCTTTAGATTTTGGAAACTTCATTTATCATTTTCTAGTTATTCATACCTAGTTTGCTATATTTTCAGATTTATTTCCTATGCCTAAATGTGAACTTTATTATGAAAATAGTAAGATACCTCATCTAAACAGAATAGGTTTTGGGTCTAAAATATTAAATAATATATTTTTGAACTTCTCCTCTGATGTGAACTATTTTACATTTATTTTACTAATTTTCAGAATTATTCTCTACTTAAAAATGTGTCCCTATAACTAATAAATGTGAATAATCAATTCAACAGATTCATTTCAGCCAAAAATCTATTTTTATCTCACTCCAAAGTTTTCCAAGTACTAGGAAAGTTTTAATTTGAATTTACAATGTGTTTGTCCCATCTTTTAAATTTTAAATACTAAACACATATTCAAATTCCTAAATTTAATATCACATATGGTTAAAAAGGTAAACTCACCCCACTACAGGGTCTATTATATTATTTTAAGAATTTCTAGGGGTCTAACTACACATAACAGAGGGGTTTTTTCTAATTTTTATTAAGTCCAGGGGCTAAAACTGATTTTTAAATAAATTTACATGATTTTCTGAAGATCCAGGGGCTAGATCAGAAGTTTCCGGGGCTAGCTCGTATTTTCCGAGAACCCCAGGGGGTAGAGCGTAAGAATCCCGGCCTTTATAACGCGGGGCTGATGCGGACTGTCCGATTTAAAACAGACGGCTGAGATTATAACGTCGAACCGGTACGCGGGGATTTAAATTCTACCGTGCGATTTAAAATAGACGGCGCACAAGCGGCCACGTCGCTCTGACCGTGCGCGGGCGGCGCTGCCCGGCGGCGGGAGGCGGCGATCTCGCCGGAGAGTTTTGGATCTTCGTCAATTCTTCCTAGAACTGTGATTTTATGGCATAGATCGGTAGAGGGGAGGTCGGGGATCTCACCTCGGGGGTTTTCTTGAGCTCGGAGGTCCTGGAAAGCGGTTGGCGACGAGGTCCGAGGTGAATTCACAGCGAGGCTCGTCGGCGCTGTGTTTGAAGCGCAAACCACCGGGTTTTCTGCACCTGCGCGGTTCCCCGGAGGTGGTGGATCAAGATTAGCGCGTTAGATGAGAAATCCCGAGCGAAGATCGAGCGAAATTGGCCGGAGAAGCTCGGGTTCTCACCGGGAGGAAAAACGGCGGATCGTGGGGAAAAACGGGGAGATGCCGGGGTTTATATAGCCGGGGAAGAGTGGCGGGTTTGTTTAGATCGAGCTGGAGTCTTCTGGGACCAGGAGTCGGGCGGAAATCGGTCGGTTACGATCGCGCGCGCGCGGGGAACAGTCCGGGGTCGGCGCCATCGGGAGCTCGGGGATGACAGGTGGGTCCCGCCTGTCTGCGAGAGGTGCGCGGGCGCGCGGCTGCGGGCTGGCGTGGGGGTTCGGTGGGCCAGCTGGTGGGTTTCGGCCCACTGGCCGGGAAGGTTTATTTTTTCTTTTTGTTTTCTTTTTCATTTCTGTTTTGAATTTAATTTGAATTCCAGTTTGAATTTGAATTTTTGCAACACATGCAATACGCCCAAAAATTTTTAAACTCCCCTCTTAACAGGATTTTGGGGTGTTACAGCCCGCGCGCCGCCAGGCTTGCCGGATTCCGGTCTCCCGGCCATCCCCTGAGCCCTCCCTCGCCGCTAGGGCCTAATTTCACGTGCTGAACAAGCGTAGCGGTTGAATTTGACGTTACCGTGCCGGGAGGTAGTTTTGTGCCCGCCGGAGAAGTTTTCCAAATTCACACTCGGTGGATCATGTCACGGCTTGTGCTACGGATGTGAGCACCAGAGGGTCCTAGCGCATCCACGGGTGCTCTTGTTCGGGCTTTACAAGCTCCCTGCAGCGCTGCCCACGTGCAACCACTTCGCCAGTTCTCATCGGTTGCCGTGAAAACAAATGCCCGTCGGGTTTCTGTGGCCTAGCTCGACCGGGAAATGTGCGAGGAGGTTGTAGGCTGTCCCGTGGTACCGTTTTGCTAGATTGCCGACGCTTGCACCCGAGAGGAGCCGGCCCCCGACGATTATGCAACGGCGGCAGCCGTTCTGTCCTGCAGCCCGCACGAGACAGAGGACGAAGGGGTCCTTCGGTGTGGTAGCGAAACTGAGCATGATGGGGGTAATATCAGTGCCTGACCAGATCACCAGCGTGAAGAATTCAGGCAGGAGGTGGAGCCTTGGGCGATGGAGCAGCTGCTCGGTGTCGCCCGGAGGCAAGGCCTCGGTGGAGTGAGGAACAGAGAGCAAATACTTAGGGATTAAGTCTACTCATTCCTATGACATGTGGGCCCCACTAGTCAGTACCCCTTATCCTCAAAAGATCTTCAAGGTTTGACAAATATTCAACCCAAATGTTTGAAAGTTGGGAACTGAGCTGTATTTGAATAGTTGGACAATTTTCATCCAAATTCAAATGTTTATTTGAATTCCTTGCACATTTAACTCCATTTGGAAAAAATGGGCAGCAAATCTTTTCAAAAATTAATGAAACTTTGCCTACCCACTAATTTGGACCTAAGGAATCCAAATATGCAATTTGATTCTTGTGTTAGCTGCTGTAAAGAAGAGTTTGAACACAACAGCTTGGAATTACCATTGTGTCTTTCCCGCATTTGAAGTTTGAGTTTAACATTTAGTTCAAACTCTTATTTTTTAACCCTCCCATTGCACTTGAGTTCTTCATTTCTGTTGTTTTAATCCACATGAGGTCCATCCATGCAGTAACCCTAAGTTTGTTTAGAAGAATCTCACCTATGTTATCATATGTGGAAAAAAAGTTTCAACTAAGCCCCTTTTTCATACACATGACTCCAACATTTGTGCAACTCATGTTTCTTTGTATTCACATTTTTGGACCTTTATAATCCCCCCCCTTAAAAGAATCTCATCCCGAGATTACAAAAGAAAGATGAGGCAGAAGGTAATTACAACAATTACGACAAGAGTTCCGGATAGTTCTTGTGGATGTAATCTTCACTCTCCCAAGTCGCTTCTTCTGGTGTGTGATTACTCCACAGGACTTTGTAAAATTTCAAAGTCCGAGTTCGAGTGATCCAGCTCTTCTCGTCGATAATCTTGATTGGCTTCTCGGCGTAGGTGAGATCCGGTTGCAATATTTCCATGTCTTCTGAAAGGATCTCCGTCGGCCTCTTCAAACACTTTTTCAAGTGTGAGACGTGGAAGACGTCGTGGATGCCTGATAAGGATGGCGGCAGCTCCAAATGGTAGGCTATCGGCCCACACCGTTCTGTAATAACGAACGGACCCACAAAGCGAGGCGCTAGCTTTCCCTTGACCCCGAATCGATGAATTCCCTTCATCGGGGATACTCGGAGATAGACGTGATCTCCAACTTCAAAACACAAGGGTCGGCGTCGCTGGTCCGCATAGCTCTGCTGGCGAGATTGAGCGGCCCAGAGGTTTTCTTGAATCAGCTGGACTCGCTCTTCGGCATCTTTTACAAGATCAATGCCGAAAATCACCCTCTCGCCCGATTCACACCAATTAAGTGGTGTGCTGCACTTCCTGCCATAAAGTGCTTCATATGGTGCCATCTTAATACTGGATTGGTAACCATTGTTGTAAGATAACTCTGCTAATGGCAAATGGTTATCCCTGTTCTTTCCATGATCTATGGCACATGCCCTCAGCATATCTTCCAGAATCTGGTTCACCCTCTCCGTTTGACCGTCCCTCTGGGGATGGTATGCTGAGCTTCTGATTAACTTTGTTCCCAGAGATTCATGTAGTTGCTCCCAGAAACGAGCAACAAATATTGAACCTCGGTCCGATATGATGGTCCTGGGGACTCCATGTAAGCACACAATCCTTGAAAGATACAACTCCGCATATTGCTTAGTTGAAAATCTTGTACTCACATGGATGAAGTGGGCTGATTTTTTTAAGCGATCAACAATCACCCAAATGGAGTCATGCTTTCTGGATGTGAGAGGTAGTCCAACAATAAAGTCCATGCTGATGTCCTCCCACTTCCATGCCGGAATACTTAATGGTTGTAGCATTCCTGCTTTCTTTATGTGGTCAGCTTTGACTCGCCGACATGTATCACACTCGGATACATATTTGGCAATTTCTCGCTTCATCCGAGTCCACCAAAATTTTGTTTTCAGGTCTTGATACATCTTATTGCTCCCTGGATGTATCGAGTACTTGGATATATGAGCTTCATCGAGGATTTTCTTCCTTAGCTTCAGGTTCCGGGGCACCACGATACGGTTGTTAAACCATAACACACCTTGTTCATCTTCCCGGAAACGTTTCATTTTATCCTCATTGATTCTTGCCCGGATTTTCCGCATTCATTTATCTCTCTTCTGGGCTTGTACAATCTCTTCTCTAATGGTGGGTACAAGAGCAAGATTATACAATGCTCCATACGGAATTAACCGCAAGCTTGGTTCTTCATCCTCATCCGGAACAACTGACACGTTATTCACGTGGGATTTACGACTGAGTGCATCAGCCACCACGTTAGCTTTGCCCGGATGGTAATGGGTCTCGAGCTCATAATCTTTGATTAATTCCAACCATCTCCGCTGCCTCATATTGATATCCTTCTGAGTGAATATGTATTTGAGGCTCTTATGGTCGGTGTAGAGGTGCACTAAATTCCCAAGTAAGTAGTGCCTCCACATCTTCAATGCCAGCACCACCGCAGCAAGTTCTAGGTCATGAGTGGGGTAGTGCTGCTCGTGATTGCGGAGTTGACGAGACCCATACGCGATAACGCGCCTATCTTGCATTAAGACGCAGCCAAGTCCAATGCCTGAGGCATTACAATAAACATCAAATAGCTTTGTTGTATCCGGTTGGGCTAACACCAGTGCCGTTGTGAGATGTTTCTTTAGAGTTTGAAATGCCTCTTCACAGGCCTCTGTCCACACATACTTGCTGCTCTTCTTCAGCAACTCTGTCATTGGTTTAGCCACCTTCGAGAAGCTGGGAATAAACCTCCGGTAATAATCCGCTAGTCCTAGAAAACTGCAGATTTGATGAACCGATGTTGGAGACTCCCACTTCAAGACTTGCTCAATTTTAGTTGGATTCATGGCCACACCCTCTTCTGAAATAATGTGGCCTAAGAATGGTACTTTGCTGATCCAAAATTCACACTTGCTGAATTTGGCATACAACTTATGTTCTCGTAGGCGTTGGAGCATAATATGGAGATGTTTGGTGTGCTCCTCCTCCGATTTGGAGTATACGAGAATGTCGTCGATGAAAACCACGACGAACTGATCCAACTCTGGCATGAATACCGAATTCATGAGATACATGAAGTGTGCGGGTGCATTTGTTAGCCCGAAAGACATGACTAGATACTCATAGAGCCCGTATCTAGTCGAGAAAGCCGTCTTCGGTATATCCTCCGCTCTGATTTTTATCTGATGATAACCAGACTGTAAGTCCATCTTGGAGAATACCTTGGCACACACCAACTGATCAAACAATATATCAATCCGTGGCAGTGGATATTTGTTTTTGATCGTCACTGCATTCAGTGGCCGATAATCCACACATAATCGAAGTGACTCGTCCTTTTTCTTTACAAAGAGGGCTGAACAGCCCCATGGCGATGAGCTTGGTCAGATGAACCCTTTGTCCATTAAGTCCTTTAGCTGTTCTTTCAGTTCAGCTAATTCCTTCGGAGACATTTTGTACGGCCTCCGAGATATTGGTGTGTTTCCCGGTGCTAACTCGATCTTGAATACCACATCCCTCTCAGGCGGCATACCTGGAAGATCGTCGGGAAACACATCTGGGTACTCACGGACCACTGGAATATCCTCCAGTTTCGTGGTCACACTGTGGTACACCACTGGATTTTTACAATCCACGGCTTCAAGTATGAGCGTTTGGAGACCATTGATCGGAGAGTCCAAACTAACAATCCGTGGACCAATGTCAAGAACAGCCCCGTGGTAGTTCATCCACTCCATTCCTAGAATCACGTCGATCTTCTGTCCCTCTAACACAATGAGAGTTGTGGGGTATACGTTTCCACCTAAGAACAAGGGTGCTTTGATCACTACTTCATTAGCAGCTAAATTTCCACCCGGTGAGCGGATAAGGTAGTGATCCTTCGGTGTAGAGGTGGAGAGCTCAGCTTTGCACACAAACAACCTGCTGGAAATTGTGTGTAGCTCCAGAGTCAAATAAAATTAACACGGGCAGTCCATTAAGGGTGAACATTCCCGCTAGCACAGGTGCCCCATCTGGCACATCCTCTAGAGCCGTATGATAAATGCACCTGGATTTTGGTGCAGTTCCTTGAAGCTGAGTACGGTGTTGATTTATACCCCGCCCCGGTGTAGTTTCTCTATGTTGTATCCTTTCTGGACACTTCCTGCTGATGTGAGCCAAATAACCGCACGTGAAGCACGGTTTCTCAGCCGGTTCAAGGCTGCTCGGAGTACCGACACTAGTTGTATTCTGCTGCGGCAAGAACACTTGAGGAACAGAATAACATGGCTGCATATACCGTTGTTGCAGCTGTCCGACTTCAGAGTATTGAGCCGAATGACCCGATTGTTGCTGGAGTCGTCGAGCCGGCTGCATCAGCTGACAGTTCAAGGTACTGTCTACCACCCTGTATTTCTGCGGAGCACTACTGCTACTCTCCGGTGGTATATGGTTCTTTCTTTTCTCAGCCTGATCTTCCCGCTGAGCATCTTCAACCATGATGGCAGCACTCATCAATTCGTTGAAGTTCTTTTGATCAGCTAAAACGAGTCTCTCCTTTAGCTTGGGATTGAGGCTGCGGAAGAACCATTCACACTTTTGTGCTTCGGTGTTCACATGTTGAGGCGCATACTGTGCCAGCTTGTTGAACACTCGCGAATGCTCGTATGCACCCCTCCCTCCTTGTTTTAAGGCCAGAAACTCCTTGAGTTTCCGCTGAATTATTCCGGAAGGAACATGATATGCGAGAAACACCTTCCGGAATTCTGCCCATGTAAAGTCATGTCCAGCTGGTAAGGAGGCGAGTTGATTTGCCCACCATGCACTGGCGGACCCGTGAAGTTGTTGCGCTGCGTATAAAACCTTCTGATGTTCGGTGCATTGAAGCAACCCAAACTTAGACTCAATGGTACGGATCCAGCTATCCGCCACCAGAGGATCCTCAGCTTCAATGAAAACCGGTGGTTGCGTTGCCAAGAACTCAACATAGGAATTCAGTTGAGGTTGGCGCAATTCTTCATCTTGACATCCCCCTTGACGGGATGTATTCATCACCATGGTGCGGACCAAGTCGGTTCGCTCATCGCTTGCACCCGTCATGGCTGCCAGAATGTCCGCCATTGTGACCGTGGGTGAAGGTCCTGGTGGCGGCTGCTGTTGCGGAGCTCGCTTCTCCCGCTGTGGAGAGTTATCACCACCACCACCACTGGAACCACCCACCTCACTCATGGAACGAGTTCGCACCATTCTGCAATTGCACAAGTTCATTATCAGTTCAACACTATCACTTGATTTATTCCATAAACAGAGTAGTGCAACACTGATAATGAAATCTTGACATGTAAGCAAAATGATTTAAGCGCAAACTGATGTAGCTAACAGCAAGGATTTAAAAGCAGATTGACCGGTCCTTAAACAAACCAGATTTCGATCCAGTTAAAAGCATTTTCATACTCATGTTGAATACCAAAGTTAAAGTTAACTTCAATATCTTACCAACGAGTATCCAAATGCCTCCATATCACTCCCGGATCAAAAGTTATGATTTCACAGAGTTGACAGACTTTGTGGATAAAATTTGCCAGCATCTCCTTTGTATGTGGCTGACTTTATCACTGTTGTATATGGAAATACATCGAGAATCTGAACAACCTTTGAACTACAACAATGTTGCATATCTCATAACCTTTCCAACGGTGTATCACAGGCTCCCTAGGGATTTTTCTACAGGATGTTATGGCTTAAAAACAGAAAGGTCCAGAGAGGTTTTTCTGCTGTCCTTGTTCTGAACAGTTTGCCTTTATCCTGACTTTTCACCAACTTATCATGTGATTTTGCTCTGGAGGTCTACAAGAAGGATGTAGAGCACTTAAAACACTTTCCATAACTGTATCATACACCTTAATTGGATCAAGCTACTCAGAGTTATGCTCTGTAAAAGTCCAGCAAGAATTCCTGCCAGGAACAGAGCACTCTCTTTTTGAAACCTTTGATACCTAGACATTCTCTTATTTGAATCTTAGTTCAAAATAAGAGTTCAGTAACTAATATATGTTTCAAACTTCCATTTTTAGTTGAAAGTTAGCTCATGAATCGATTCTTCATAGGGAAGAGGTTATTAAGTCTAGTACGGCGTCAATACACTGTAAGAAACATGTTGGTACTACGTTGCCTCTCCAAATGAAAATCCTAAACCGGATTATACCGGCATATCCGTTTTATCAGTGGCACTAAACGGTCTCTCGCACACGTGTACTACACGGGATACGTACATGGTTAGTACCTGCAGAAGACACTCAATAGTGGTGCACTCAAAGGTTGTTTCATTTCAGGCAGTTCCATATTAGAAAGTAAATACAAACGCCATATCATTGCCATACGGCCGTCCTTGAGTTAAGTCACGTCTCAAGGTACGTGATCGTGTTTCAACACCACACGACGGGGAACCCGAGTATATCATGAATGGGTCGCCACGGTTGGGAATGTTATCAACCCGACAGATACCACCTACTGCCCTGCAGGGCACGCCGATGGCAAGCGCTGCGTATGTCCTCCTGGGCTATTTCCAAACGAACACAATCTCGCGTTACTGACCATGCGATGGGGTCTCCACTTACTTGCCTAATGCACGCTAGAGATCAGCGTTTCATATGAACTCAGTAACATGAAGAGTCCAAGAGTTTCATATTGACGTCTCACACCAAGCTGTGAGACCTAGCCCTGAACCACTTTCCTCGTCAGGGGAGCTAACCGAAATTGAACCGCTTTCGGTGGCGTTCCTTACCATGCTTACCTGAGCATAGGTGCGTCGTTGCATACTAAAAATTTCAGAATTATAACAAGTATGTTAGTACTGCCACTTTCAGTAACTATACTACTATAGTCCTTATGTGGGCCTAATACCGTTTCCTCACCGTATCCTATGCTTTTGTCGTAATACGATCCTTATACCATGTGCTATTATCAATGCGGCTCTGATACCATGCTGTGAGGGCCCGCCGTCCCGATCACTCACGGGGACGGGGCACCTCGCCCGGGAATTGCATTGGGTGGTGCCGTGCGATGCGGCACCCAACAGCACACATAATAAAGCATCATATTACATAAATCAAGCGGAAGCTTACAAAGTGTAAATTTTACAAATACTTCTTAAAATATGCTACAGCGGAAGACTATTATAACTCAAGTCTCATACCTATGCTATGCAACAGAGAAGGTGTCCAGCCCGCAGACCCTTCTCACTGGCAACACTATCATAGTAGCAGCGGCAGGGGTTGTAATGAGTTCACTACTCAGAGAGCTCCGAGTCTCATCAGACACCCGTACTTAGCATCGTACAGTTAATACCTACAAAACAACTTATGCAGTATCTGTGAGCACGAAGCTCAGCAAGACTAACCCGTCACCCTAGTCAT
Organism: Neostapfia colusana; assembly: GCA_030760725.1. Taxonomy (NCBI): domain Eukaryota; kingdom Viridiplantae; phylum Streptophyta; class Magnoliopsida; order Poales; family Poaceae; genus Neostapfia; species Neostapfia colusana. The sequence goes on along the minus strand of JASWHV010000012.1, from coordinate 66,616,445 downwards.
GAAACTCTACATGATGAAAATAGAGGGCTAACTAAGTTTGCACAAACGATGAACTTGAGCTAACGGAAAATCCTTACTTCAAGTTTTAAGCAACTTTTATAACCCTCGCGCAACTTTCATCGAGACTCCACAATCAAACAAGAAACGCTTCATCTCGATGCCACTTGCCCGAGGTGAAAGTAACTTTAGTGAGCTACCCTAGACTCATACGGACCTTGCGCCATCAACGTCGAGGCTCCACAATCAAACAAGAAACGCTTTGCCTCGACGCTACTAGCCCAAGGTGGAAATTAAATTTAATGAAAGTGTTGATCATTCCTCATCTCCATTATGAGGATTACTCATGAAGCATTATTAACTTTTCCCAGTTTATTACTACGTCACAACGCAGAGAACAAGTATGCTCAGTCCATTCCGCGAGCAATGGTGATTGCAATCAAAAACACCTGGCTGACACGACACGTGCGCCCGTACTCGACGTTGCACACAGAAACCGTCACTGACGTCGTACGTGGCAACCTTTCACACGACACCCAAATGTCGAACCGGTACCACCGACTGGGATTAAGTCTCTCCACGGCAAACCCTCATAGAGCCGACTTCTCTATCCTTTCAGCATCGGCATCAGACGGTGAGGTATGCCTCGACACCCAGGTTAACATGTTACATCGGTTTCCTGGGTCCCATATAGCCAGTATGCATCCGGTACACAACTCGAACTTGTCCAACGGGCCGCACACGAGAACGGGCCTTAATCGACTCAGACGTAAACTAGGCTCACAGGACCACGTCCTTGACCTTCCATCCACTTCCTGATCTCCATTCCCAACTATGAGGATCAATTCCCAACTCTTCTGATTTTTCCCCCTTAATCCTGGTTCATGAGTAGGAAACTGCCCACTCGAGTTTTGCTTCTTTTAATCCACTTTTCTTGACTTGAGATCAGCAGTTATAAACAAGTGTTAACCTACTCTACATTATAATCCAGAGTTTTCTGGGTCATGCACTTGAAGTTTCATACCATCTAGACGTAATGCAATAAATAAAATGCTAGACATATAAAGTGAAGGCAAATAAAAACTTGTAAGTTTTGATGCAAACCGGAGCTTGCCTTTGTTTTGCATATATATATATATATATATATATATATATATATATATATATATATATATATATATATATATATCTCAGTTAGTGAAGATCACTTGGCTTGATCTCTTGCCTCCCTTCTTTGATCTCTACTCCAATGACTTGAAGTCCTTCACGTAGATGCTACACGTAATGCATATGCACAATTGTTTAATTGTAAATACTTTGCTATAAGTTCTAATGACCAGTTTTCAAACACTGGAACTCTGTTTAAGAATTTAAAATGACACTGGTGCTAGTGGTTTAGGTTTGGATCTAAACACATGATTAGTGCTATGTGGTTTCCCCCTCTTCTATATTAATCACCTTAAGAGGTTAAACAGCACTGGGGTGATCCAGAGCTCCAATGGAGCTGAGAATTTTCAGGTGAGTTCCTTGTCACAAGAAAACCCTCTGGACCAAGAATTAGCACTTTTCATTTAGTGGTTTGTTCAGAATAATTTTCTAAGCAATTAAGCAAAGAAGAATTAACTCTGAGATCACACCCAGGTTCATGCCAAACTTAGTGAACTACAATTTCCATTATAGTTCATATATCTTGCATGAATTTTCCTAGGACTTTTGGAACTAAGAACCTCCCAGCAATGAATTTCCAAGTTCTGGAAATTCCCTGAAATGTCTCTGTATTCAATTGGATACAGCACCTTAAATTCTGAATTGCCCTAATCAAATCAACTCCAAATGGTCTGAAATTTTTACAGGAGTTCACTACTATACTAGAGAAAATTCTGGCAAAATTTGAGGATTTTGGGATTAACCAAACTCCCTCTAAAATTCTTTTGCTGAACAGATTTAAAGAATTTTCCATAATTAAATAAAGGGTTTCATACAAATTGGGTTCTATATTTGGATAGTACCCTATCAGAGGAATCCAACAAAATTTGTTTCACAATTTTTGGATTCTCCTACCCAAAGTTGTAGCTATTCAAAGCTTGAACTGAAAACTGAAATTCTCCAAAATGTTCAAATACTGGCTGTGGATCCAGGGGACAGGTGTCACTAGCCGGGGCAAGCCACACGGGGCTACTGGGTATTTCCTGCGCGACCACACCAGATCCCCGCGCCACAGCCTATCAGAAATTTGAAACACCGACGCTGACAGGCGGGACCCGCCGGGTCGTCTTCTACCTCCGGCCCCGAGCGCCCGCGCGCCGCCGGGCTCGCCGGAGTTCGACGGATTCCGGTCTCCCGGCCATCCCCAGAGCCCTCCCTCGCCGCTAGGGCCTAATTTCACGTGCTGAACAAGATGGGACCCTCTCCCCCGACCGGCGGTGGCTCTGGCCTAGCCGGCCACGGTGCGGCGGCTCGGTACCAGTTCGGCGCCGTCGCCCTGCTAACCTAGCCCACCAAAACACCGTTGAAACGGTGCTACAGCACCAGTGGACGCCAAGGAGGATCGTCCGGGTGGTGAAGCAGCCCGGAGATGGCTCTAACCTAGCTCTCATCGGAAGCCCGAACTGCCCCACCATAACCGCCGTCGGAAGAATGGGAAATACGTCGTGCACAGCGGTTTTCATGCGTCGGTTGCAAAAGGGAAAATGATCGCCGGCTAGCCCAGCTCGTGTGTGCAAAATTTGACAAGCTAAGAACAAGCGTAGCGGTTGAATTTGATGTTACCGTGCCGGGAGGTAGTTTTGTGCCCGCCGGAGAAGTTTTCCAAATTCACGCTTGGTGGAACATGTCACGGCTTGTGCTACGGATGTGAGCACCAGAGGGTCCTAGCGCATCCACGGGTGCTCTTGTTCGGGCTTGACAAGCTCCCTGCAGCGCTGCCCACGTGCAACCACTTCGCCGGTTCTCATCGGTTGCCGTGAAAACAAACGCCCGTCGGGTTTCTGTGGCCTAGCTCGACCGGGAAAGGTGCGAGGAGGTTGTAGGCTGTCCCGTGGTACCGTTTTCCTAGATTGCCGACGCTTGCAACTGAGAGGAGCCGGCCTCCGACGATTATGCAACGGAGGCAGCCGTTCTGTCCTGCAGCCCGCGCGAGACAGAGGACGAAGGGGTCCCTCGGTGTGGTAGCGAAACTGAGCACGATAGGGGTAATATCAGTGCCTGAGCAGCTCACCAGCATGAAGAATTCAGGCAGGAGGTGGAGCCTTGGGCGATGGAGCGGCTGCTCGGTGTCGCCCGGAGGCAAGGCCTCGGTGGAGTGAGGAACAGAGAGCAAATACTTAGGGATTAAGTCTACTCATTCCTTTGACATGTGGGCCCCACTAGTCAGTACCCCTTATCCTCAAAAGATGTTCAAAGTTTGACAAATATTCAACCCAAATGTTTTAAAGTTGGGAACTGAGCTGTATTTGAATAGTTGGACAAATTTCATCCAAATACAAATGTTTATTTGAATTCCTTGCACATTTAACTCCATTTGGAAAAATGGGCAGCAAATCTTTTCAAAAATTAATGAAACTTTGCCTACCCACTAATTTGGATCTAAGGAATCCAAATATGCAATTTGATTCTTGTGTTAGCTGCTGCAAACAAGAGTTTGAACACAACAGCTTGGAATTACCATTGTGTCTTTCCGTCATTTGAAGTTTGAGTTTAACATTTAGTTCAAACTTTTATTTTTTTAACCCTCCCATTGCACTTGAGTTCTTCATTTCTGTTGTTTTAATCCATATGAGGTCCATCCATGCAGTAACCCTAAGTTTGTTTAGAAGAATCTCACCTATGTTATCATATGTGGAAAAAAAGTTTCAACTAAGCCCCTTTTTCATACACATGACTCCAACATTTGTGCAACTCATGTTTCTTTGTATTCACATTTTTGGGACCTTTACACAACTCCACCAGCATCCCGCCATAGTATTATTTTATTCAGGTGTCACGCACAAATTTATTAGCCAAGCTTTCATTGCTGAACACAGCTTGCAAATACTACCCACTGAAAGTCCATATTTGATTTGTTCACCGGGTGGGAAGATTTCAGCAAGCATGATGGTTTCCAAAGTACCATTATGCTTAGCGGGTAGAGTATACCCTACGTCTCTCATAATTTTAGAGGGACAGAAGGTCGATGTCATCTTAGGGATGTCATGGTTAACCCGCCACGGCGCTGTTTTAGACACCGTCCTCCGAGTCGTGCATCTACACTCAGAAATGCACGAGTCACACTCTTTATTTCTGGACAGTCCAGAGATAAAACTTCCAAGTGTATATCAGTCCACAAACATCAGATTTGAATATATTCCAATAGTCCGTGAGTTCTCTGACGTGTTCCCGGATGATTTACCTGGGATGCCGCCCGACAGAGAGGTGGAGTTCAAGATTGAACTTGCACCAGGAACCATGCCAATATCCCGAAGGCCGTACAAGATGGCGCCCAAGGAATTGGTTGAACTGAAGACGCAGTTGACGGACTTTCTGGAGAAGGGTTTTATTAGGCTGAGCTCCTCGCCATGGGGCTGTTCGGCATTATTCGTGAAAAAGAAAGACGAGACGTTGCGGCTTTGCATGGAATATCGTCCATTAAACACCGTAATCATCAAGAACAAGTACCCGTTGCCATGGATCAACATGTTGTTTGATCAGTTGATCAAAGCAAAGATCTTTTCCAAGATGGACTTAAGATCCGGGTACCACCAGATTAAAATACAGGCTAAGGATATTCCAAAGACGACTTTTTCGATGAGGTACGGACTGTATGAGTACCTGGTCATGTCCTTCGGCCTCACCAACGCTCCAGCTAATTTCATGTACTTGATGAATTCGGTATTCATGCCAGAGCTGGACAAGTTTGTCGTGGTCTTCATCGACGACATATTGGTACAGTCCAAGTCGGAGGAAGAACACAATAAGCATCTGCGTATAGTCTTGCAACGGCTGCGGGATTACAAGCTATACGTGAAATTCAGCAAGTGCAAATTTTGGATATCGCAAGTGCCTTTTCTCGGGCATATTATCTCAGCGGAGGGCATCGCTGTAGACCCGAGTAAAATCACACAAGTGCTGAATTGGAAGTCCCTGAGAACTGTTCACAAGGTACGGAGTTTCCTCGGACTCACGGGATATTATCGAAGGTTCATTCTGAACTTCTCGAAGATTGCCAAGCCTATGACAGAGCTGCTGAAGAAGGCTACCAAATATGTTTGGAGTCCAGCATGTGAAGCAGCGTTCAAGGCATTAGTGAAGCACCTAACGTCAGCACCGGTTTTGGCGCAGCCAGACACAACAATACCGTTCAATGTGTACTGTGATGCATCCGGCATTGGGCTCGGGTGTGTGCTGATGCAAGACCAAAGGGTGGTCGCGTATGGATCATGGCAGCTCAGAAACCATGAGCAGAATTATCCAACTCACGACTTGGAGCTTGCTGCCGTGGTGCTCGCACTAAAAAATGTGGAGGCACTACCTACTCGGTAACCTCATACATCTATATACCGACCACAAAAGCCTCAAGTACATATTCACTCAGAAAGAGCTGAACATGAGGCAGAGAAGATGGTTGGAGTTGATAAAGGATTACGAAATAGAGATCCATTATCACCCTGGCAAGGCAAACGTAGTGGCTAATGCGCTGAGCCGCAAGTCACACGTCAACAATCTGACCATCACACCGTTGGAAGAGAGCGATCCACCATTGCATGTGATTCCACATGGAGCTCTCTACAACTTAGCTTTGATCCCCACCATCTGTGAAGAGATAGCAGGAGCTCAGAAACATGACAAGGGATGTCGCATTTTCGGAGACATGTAGACAGTGGGGAGCTGAAATGTTTCCGGAAAGACGGAGACGGCGTCCTATGGTTCAAGGAACGGATCGTTGTACCCCGTAACCCAGAGTTACGAAAGAAAATCTTTGATGAGGCCCACTTGTCAAAGTTTTCTATTCACCCCGGCAGAAATAAAATATATCAAGAACTCAGAAGCAAGTTTTGGTGGACACGGATGAAGTGAGAGATCGCAAAGTATGTGTCGGAATGTGATACATGTCGAAGGGTGAAGGCAGACCACATGAGAAAACCGGGACTGCTACAACCACTGGGCGTACCTGCCTGGAAGTGGGAAGATGTGAGCATGGACTTCATCGTTGGTTTACCCACCACTTTCCAGAAACATGATTCTGTGTGGGTGATCGTCGACCGGCTCACCAAAGTTGCCCATTTCATCCCGGTCAACACCAACTACAATGCCAAGAAGTATGCTGAATTGTACATCTCACGGATCCTATGCTTGTACGGCGTACCCCGCACCATCATATAGGATTGGGGCACTTTATTTGTGTCCCGTTTTTGGGAGCAGCTACACGTGCGATGGGGACAAAGATGATCCATAGTTCAGCGTACCACCCGCAGATGGATGGACAAACCGAGCGGGTAAATCAGATTTTAGAAGATATGCTACGTGCTTGCACTATCGAACACGGTAGGAATTGGGATTATTACTTACCATTGGCCGAGTTCTCGTACAACAATGGGTACCAAGCCAGCATCAAGATGGCGCCTTACGAGGCGCTATACGGGAGAAAATACCGCACACCACTGAATTGGTGTCAGTCTGGCAAAAGGGTCACCTTCGAAATTGATCTTGTCAACAACGCGGAGGAAAAAGTTCAGCTGATTCAAGCGAACATAAAAGCCGCCCAATCCCGACAAAAACAGTATGCAGACCAGAGAAGACGCCCTCAACAATTCAAAGTCGGGGATCACGTATATCTACGTGTGTCTCCGATGAAGGGCGTGAACAGATTCGGGATGAGGGGAAAGTTGGCACCCCGATTCATCGGTCCATTTCAGATTACCGAAAGATGTGGATCAGTAGCATTCCGGCTGAAATTACCAGAAGAATTTTCCGGTGTGCACGACGTCTTTCACATTTCCCAGCTGAGGAAGTGTCTCAAGCTATCAACTACCATTCAGCTGGAGGATATAGAAGAACTGAAACCGGATCTCACGTATCGGGAGGAACCGGTTCAGATTATTGATGAAAAGGCCTGAACCACACGCCACTGTACGTTGTGGTTCTACAAAGTTCTATGGAGTAGTCACTCCGTAGATGAAGCGAAATGGGAGAGCGAAGGATATCTTCGCGCTAACCACCCCGAATTTTTCACGTCGCATATACGGTAATCTTCCACCGTCCTCTCTCTCAATTTCACCTTATAATCTCGGGATTAGATTCTTTTAAGGGGAGAGGAATGTAAGGGCCTAAGTTTTTGGCACATATTCAAAGTGTTCATCACCACACACACACTTCATTAGAAGAAACTTTGTGAACACATTTGAAGAGCAAGTAAACACCATCAACATGGTTATTAGAGAATAAACTCACAAAATGCAAAAGTGGCATTTCCCACATGCATCATCTAGGGGCTGAGCATATGAAAAACTCCAACACCTTGCTAGGAATGCTCATGCAAAAATTCACCCAAATCCAAAACCTTTTTGGGGTATTTTTGGGTATAGCTAGAAAGAGGTTAGTTTGAACCAAAATTCAAATTCAAACTACTTCCATCCCATAAGTTCAAAAGTGGGAGGCATATTCTTACTCAGCACAATTTTGTGAGCTCACACACCAATTTTCACTCTATTTGGAGTTGATCTTGACATGAGCTAAGTTTAGCAAATTCAAACTCAATTTGAATTTCAAAGTGCATATGTGCTGAAAATTAATTCAAACACTTCACAATTTGAATTCTATCAACTTCAAATGGGCTTGTGGTTGATAATTCAAAAATGAGAGGGTATTTGGGTCTCTAATGTTTAGAGCAGTGGGGAAAATTTAATTTCAGAGGTTAGACCTCAGGTCGGACACACATGTCAGCCTCAATACCCAAAGCAACCGACTGAGTGGTTCAACCCGGTTTCTTGCGCTGGCTCGGGCTGCATCCACGGCAAGAATCGATCGGGACAGCAGCTGGTTGCCGCCCCGATCACTGAACCGCCTCACCCCCTCTCTCTTATTCTCGCAGCGGAGCCGAACCGAGGCACCCCCGATCATTTCTTCGTTCTTGCGCAAGAAAGCATCGCCTCACCACCGCGCTCTCGGAAACTGATCGGAGAGGTTGTGATAACAACCACCCCACTCCCTCCAAGCTGCAAAACGGTACTGGAGACTCTCCTCCTCCTTCCCCGTCGTAGGAAGTTAGATGAACTCGGATGATCTCATCCATACAGAAAGTTCTTTCCAGTGACTTAAGTTCGCCGCACCTCGGGCTCCCATGGACAGCCCATATGGGAGAATGTCACGCCCAAGCTAAGGCGTCCTCGGATGCGTTAGAGGCTGGTGCTGCTCACCCCCGAACCACAGCCCGAGTGTTTGATCACCGGCGACGAATTTCAGTTTTCCCTTTTATTCAGCGCAGACCGACCGTCGGGTGCGGATCCGCCAAATTCTCACTCCATTTTTGTTTAGAGAGTCTCAAACTGTTCCTATACGAGCTAGACTTGGTAGCGACCAACTTTCCTTCGCAGCCCTGGCAAGAACCTTAGTAGACCGGCCAGTTCTAGCTTTTCTACCGGCGCTAATGGCGGAAGCCATCGGGCGCACGGTGATAGCTTACCTAGAGCCTATTCTGAGCTGCCTCGAGCCCATGACGAGCTTCCCTAGGGTCCCCTGATGCTCAACGACCGATAGCTCGATCGTTTGGGGTGCTAAGAAGTCCGGCCGACACGGCCGAAGTTCTTCCGAAGCCGCCACTCATCGCCGGCCGTGTTCCGGTGACAGTCACGACGAGCTGAGCCCAGCATCGTGTTCCCCAGGTAGAATTAGGCAGAGGCGGCCAAGATCATGAAGTTTGTCACACGGCAGAAGCCCTCCGGCGAGCACTCCGGCGAGGGGGGCAGCGGCCGAGCGCGGGAGGCTGGAGGTAGACGAAGCCCCCGGTCCCACGTGTCAGCGGCCGATATTTTAAAACCGGGATTTGCTGTGACATTGGATCGGGTGCAGCTGCACGCAAAATATTCAGTAGCCCCGTGTGTCGACCGCTGAGAAGTTGACACGTAGCCCCAGTCCCACGCGCAGTGATTTAAACATTTCTCCGATTTTCAGATTTAGTTCAAACTTCAAACCCACATAACTTTGGCTAGGAAACTCCAAACCAAGTGAACCAAATTTTATTGGATTCAGCTCTATGAGTACTCTCCAAAAAATCAAGCTTCGCTTCATGAAAATACTTATTTCTCCAGAATTAATTCTTCAAAGTTTAATCTGTTTATAATTTTAACTGGAGAACCCTTAGAAGGAAAATTCTGAAATTTTGCTGGGATGTTCACCGAAATATCCCTGAGCTACCATAAAATTTCAGATCCATTTGAGCTCATTTGATCCTCCTAATGGTGTGATTAGTAAAACTGTTCCAGATAAAATAAAAATGTCCAGAAACATTTTTCAGAATTTCTCTGAAATTGTTTAGCTCATATCTTTAGCTAGGAACCTTCAAACTAAGTGAGACCAACTCTATTAGAACCCTCTGAAAATCTAGTTTTCAGAAAGTCATGGCTTGCTCCAAGAAAATCCCTAGAACGCCCTGAGAGCTCCAATTGAGGTCAAGTACATAATTATTTGTGGAGATCTCAAATGAGCTTTGCTGCAAATAAAACTTGGCCAAGTCTCTGTCTAGGTTGTAACCAAACCACAGTAAAAATTTCAGAGTCATTGGGTCATTATAGTAATACTTATAAAGTCACAAGTTTAAAGTCAATTCAAATGCATTTAAATTAATACATATACATGTTTATCTCATGTAGTCGCTAGGGTTGAGGAGGAACCCGAAGTCTTATACTTCATCACTCCAGACGAACAGCTAGCCTACGACCAAGAGCAGGAAGGCAAGCTCCGGTTTGCATTAAACCTTTTTACAAATTTTACTGTTTTGAGAACTTACTTTGAGCACCCACTTACTTCTTGCATTAGAGTCTTGTTTGAAACCCAAGTGCATAGCCAAGAAACCCTGGGTTGGGATTAGGTTTGAAAACCTCGTTAGCTACTTCAATGCTAAGATACTGTAGGATTCGGTACAGGTCGAGTAGTTGGAACTACTCACGAGAATAGGCTAGAGGCACATCGCTCGGGTAAAGATAGCAAATGAAACACATGGCAATAAAAATGAGACCGAGCGGAGAGTAAGGGAAGCAGGACTTTGGGGCCTGGGTTCTATAGCTCCGCTTGTGTCGATTGAGGACGGAGCCGTGTGCGGGACTGTTGAACAAGCTAGAACAGTACCGAAGACCTACCGGCTATATGAAAACCGGGAAACCGATGTAACTCGGGTAGTTGGGTATTGAGGCATTGCCTGTCGTTCAGAGGGTAGGTTGAGAGCTCGAGGTGTAAATCGGCTGGCGGCACTGCGGATGCTCGTGCAGAGACCTCTTGCTCAGGACGATAGGACCGGTTCAATATTTGGCTAACGGCTGAAAGGTGGTTGTGTATGACGTCCGTGATGGTTGCTGTAGGCAACATCGAGTACGGGCGTATGTGACGGGTTATTCAGGTAACCCTGCAGGTGTAAATCGATTATAATCACCGTCCCTCATGGTCAGTGAGTACCACTTGTTCACTGTACCGTGACGTAGAAAGAACAGGCTAGATACATATTAAAAGTTTGTTGATTTGAAAGATATACTTTGCTTGTTAATGTCTTGTTGTAGTTTAGAGCTAATTAAAGTTCCTTTCAACTTTCTGCAAAGTACATGAGAGAAATGTGTTTCTTGTTTGATTGCGGCTCTCTCATGTGCCTTAGCGTGAGGTTCTCCACAACCTGCTGCTAAAAATTGAAAGTAAGATTCAAATAATTAGGCGAGTCCTTTGCAACTTATTTAACCTCATGTACCCAAAAACCATTCATGTAGAAGTTTCATGTATAGGAGAGACGATCCAGTCTTGCTGAGCCATCGTGCTCACTGCTTGTGTTTGAAGCTTTTGCAGGGGTTTATGAGGAAGGGACTCTCGAGGAAGAGACGGAACCCCAGGAGGGGAACCCCGTCGAGTGGGAGTCGTGCACACCGCCGTGCTAGTGAGTGTGCGTGCTAGCGGGGACACGTTCACAGGCTGAGCGTGAACTTGATGCGTAGTATATGCCCGTGAGTGTAGATCGAACTATTTTGTTGTAAAAATGTTCGTAAACTGGTTTATGTAATAAAACGTTGCTTCCGCTTTGTATCTTTGATGTGCGTTATACGGTGCTGTGCAACGCAGCACCCCTCAGCGTGATCCTGGCTCGACAAGGCCATGGGGCCCTTGCATGTGTCCCGTCAAGGAGGACGCCAAGACAATCGGCAACGCCAGCCCCAACAAAGTTCATATTCGGATTTCCTGGCGACCCATCCACCGGTGTTTACGGAGGCCGAAGAGCCTTTGGAGGCGGACAGCTTCATCCGCATTCTTGAGGCAAAGTTCGGTTTACTACGCTGCACTGAACATCAGAAGGCGTTGTATGCAGCGCAACAGATTCAAGGGGAAGCCGGTACATGGTGGGCAAACTACACCGCCTCCTTACCGGCTGGCCATGCCGTCACATGGACAGAGTTCCAGGAGGCGTTTCACGCCTATCATATACCTCCCGGTGTTATGGAAAGGAAGCTCCAGGAGTTTCTGGTGCTGAAACAAGCCGAGAGGAGCGCTCATGAGTACTGCAGGTCATTCAACCGGCTGGCGCAGTATGTGGTAGGATTTGTGGGAATGGAGGAAGATAAGCGAAACACGTTCTTCCGGGGCCTAAATTCTAAAATGAAGGTCCATCTCGCCCAAAGCAATTGCGGTACATTCAGTGACCTTGTTAATGCCGTGATTTTACAAGAAAATGCTCAGCACGAACGCGGTTCTGATAACAGGAAACGCAGCGCACTGATGAGCAGCAGTGGTGGGGCGCCACAAAAGTACCGCGTGGTGTATCGCTCACCATCCGGTCAGAGATGGCAGCCACTGGCGCGACCACCTCAGTTTCATGGTCGACAATATAATGCGCCAAGCTTCCGACCGTCGTATCCACCACAGCAACAGAAGCAGCAAAGGATGGATCTGCGTGCACCTCCGTTTCAACAACGTGCACCGGGATTCCGTCCTCAATTCGCAGGGACCCCGACACCTTACACGTGCTTCACGTGTGGCCGTGTCGGGCATATGGCGAAGGACTGCCCCACGCAGCGACAGGGCAGGGGTGCAGCACCGTACCAGGGTGCAAATCATCCCCGCAACCAGCACAAAAACCCGGCAACGTCCACCACTTAGCCATCGAAGATGTGCCGGAAGGCGAACCCGTCCTTGCGGGTACGTTTTCTTATTTAGATCATCCCGTAGTCATACTTTTTGACTCCGGTGCCACCCATAATTTCATAATCCAATCTTATGTTATTAAATATCAATTTCCTATCATTCCCACAAAAATTTCATACTTGATATGCTCTCCGAGTGGGAAAACAACAGCAGATAGGATGGTCTATAGAGCACCATTACAATTGGGTGGAAATCCATATCTGACTTCTCTAATTATGTTAGAGAGTCAAAAACTTGATGTCATCTTAGGAATGTCATGGCTACATCGCCATGGTGCTGTTCTTGACATCATTCCATGTGTGGTTCGTTTAAACTGTCCACTTCATGAACCACATGTTCTCATTCTTAACCGTGCGGTTCAATAAGCCCCAGCCACGTATAACACGGAAGCTACAAAACTTGAGGATATTCATGTGGTCCGTGAATACCCGGACGTATTTCCGGATGATCTCCCGGGCATGCCACCCAAAAGGGATGTCTAGTTCAAGATCGAACTTGTGCACAGGACGATGTGGCGGACCGGGATCCGCCCATCCAGGATCATAGAGGGTGGTGCCGCACGATGCGACACCCGACAGCACACGTCATAAGAACACAATATATTACATGGGAAAACAACTGAACTGTACAAACGGTACAATACTCAGTTACAAACTATTGTCTTTATTACACAGCGGAAGTCTACTATTCTAGAACTCACGCCCGCCTACCTAGCAAAAGTCGGTTGCCAAGCCCTAGGGCAACCCACACTAGCTGCACTCCTCAGCTCAGCGTGGCGTGTATGGCTCCCACTCAGCCGTGGTCCCCGACGGAGGGTAACCCTTGCCGGTGGACTCGTACTCCGAGTCCATGGGTGGCTCCTCACCTGCAAAAACACTTAAGCAGCAACTGTGAGCACGAAGGCTCAGCAAGACTTAACCGACTTACCTAGGCATGAAACTCTACATGAGGTGTAAAATGACATAGGATAGCAATGTTGCAGCAAATGGACACGCCTACAAGTTCATCCTTAGTTCATCTTTTAGGAACAAGTTAACAATTCATGAAGCTGAAATTTAGTAAGCAATATTTGGTGGCACACATGTAGCAATACAATTATATCATGAGAGCAATATTGAATCATAGCATTCCATAAATTATCTATGTTACGATGCAGTGAACAAGCGGTACTCGTCACCGCGAGGGATGGCGAATCGACTCGATATACGCCTGCAGGGAGACCCAAAGAGCACGTCACGTACGCCCACCTGTGGAGCTGCACAGCACGCTCACTCGATGTCGTATGGGACAACCTTTCACCCAACAGCCCAAACGTCGAACCGGTCACACCGAAACGAGCAGGAGGGTCCCCATACGGAGCATCTCTCTATGCCCGTTGGCAGATTTCCACCATGCTGCCCTCAGCCTACACCTATAAATCGGTGCATTATGCCTCGACGCCCGGAGATTTAGGCTACATCAGTTTATCGGGGCCCATATATCCGATATGCCTTCGGTACGTTCAATACTTGTTCAGCAGGGCCGCACACAGATCGGTGCTCAATCGACACGGACAGGGCTGCGCACACAAGACTTCCTCTTGCTGCGCCCTAGCCCCTGCCTAGTCTTATTTTCATTAGTAAAGTGATCCCACATCACTCAACCAAACCCGTGTGTCCCAAGCCTATCTCGCGAGTAGATTCCAACTACTCGACTTGTACCGAAGTCCTATGACTCATTAAGCATATCCTGTCTACTCGAGGTCTTAGACACTACCCTCACTCTTTTAGGAACCTTTGGTTATGCAAGTGGGGTCCCATTCATCCTACACCTAATGCACATTCATACATCACCCTAGTTATGTGAACAAAGTAAAACTTGATAAAAGAGTTAATGCAAACCGGGGCTTGCCTTGTTGCTGCTGGTCAGGAGTTAGTTCTTCGTCCGGAAGAAGGAAGTCCAGCACTTCCGGAGTCTCCTCGCCTTCAGCGACTACACGTTAATGAAATACTACATGTTAATGAATATGCACATGAGTTTAGGGTAATACCTCTGCTGTTAGTTCTGATAACCAGTCTCTAACAACTGGAACTCTGTTTAAGAATTTAAAGATGAACTGGGTGCTGGTGGTTTGGGCTTAGACCTAAGCACATGGTCAAGTGCTAAGTGGTTTTCCCCCTTTTCCATATTAATCCCTCAAGTGGTTAAACATGACAGGGGTGATCCAGAACCCCAATGGAGCTGAGAAATTTTGTGTGAGTTCCTTGTCACGAGACAACTCTCTGGATCAAAATTTAGCACTTGTCATTGAGTGGTTTGTTCAGAATAATTCTTTTAGCAAATAAGCAAAGAAGAATTAATTCTGAGGTAACACCCCTGTTCATGCCAAACTTAGTGAATTACAATTTCAATTATAGCTCATAGAGTTTGCATGAATTTTCCTAGCATTTTTGGAGCTAATATTTGCCCAGAACTGAATTTCAAAGTTTTGGAAATTCTCTGAAAATGTTTCTGCATTCAAATGAACACAGCACCTTCAACTTGAATTGTTCTGATCAAATCAACTCCAAATGGTCTGAAACTTTTACAGGGGTTTACTAACCTCCTAAAGAATATTCTGGCAAAATTTGGGCATTTTTGGATGAACCAAACTCCCTCTAAAATTATTTTGCTGAAAAGCTTTAAAGCATTTTCTAGAATTAAATAATGAGTTTCTTACAAATTGGCTTTCATATTTGGATTGTACTCTGTTAGAGGAATCCAACAAAATTTATTTCATAATTTTTGGACTCTCCTACCCCAAGTTGTGGCCCTCCAAAGTTTAAACTACAATCTGGAAATTCCAAATTGTTTAAATGTCTGCCAGTGGGTCCCACCCGACAGGTCTTCTCCTTCCTCGCGCCAAACAGGAGCCCGCGGCGGCGCACTCCGGCGAGCATCGCCGGAATGGCTTTCCCGGTCACCTCCCGACCTCAGACTTGCCGCCCCCCCCCCCGTAATTCGTGGCGCTGAACTCGTCTGAGGTGTCGGCGGCAGCCGTAGATTGCCGGAAATGGGTGCGCGGCGGCGGCAGTGGTCGCTAGGGTTCCGGTGAGCTCAGAAATCGCCTACACCGCATCAAAACGGTCGGGAAACGATCGGAGAGCACCGTGGGAGCTCGAGGGTGACGAAAATGGCCGCCAAACCCCATGAAATGGTTGGCAACCTAGAGCTCCACGGTGACCCGAGCTATTATTCCATGGCGGCTCGAAAAAAAGCGAGAACCTGGTCATTTCTGGACCATACCGCTTGATTCTTGGTCGAGGAGGGCCGCTAGGGAGTGAGGAAGGTGCTGACAAGCCGGCGCGGCCAATAGCTAAACGAGTAGCATGAATTTTGGGGTAGACCGCGCTGTACCCGTACACACTACGTTTCGGAAGAACTGGGAATACTCTTCATCCGGTGAATCAACCGCTATACGGCTTGCATCTACATGATCTAGAGAGCACGGCGCACCTTTTTCATGTAGGAGAGGAACGGTGAAAATGGCTGTGGAGCGCTGCCCACGGTGAGCCGGTTGCGGTTCCGCCGGTTGCACCTCAGTGCTTCTCGCCGACGTTCAGTTTGCAGCCAGCAGAGACACCGAGCACCGGCACTGAGCAGGGGAACAAATCCTACACCTGTGTGCGCTTTCTTTTCTTGTTGATGGTTCGAGCGCACGCCGATCGCTGCCGGGGTGCAGTGGAAGAAGTCGAGGAGCGGCGCCGGTGGGGAGAACCGAGCTCGGTGCGGCGCTGTTCGTGAGGAGGAGGCAAAACACGATCGGCTCGTGCTGTGAAGAAAGGATTACGCTGAGTGAGGAGGGAGACAATCACACGGCAGCTAGCGCGAGCAGGAAGCAGGAGGTGGCTGCGCGAGGAGGTCGGCGCCGGCGCTCCCGTGCGCTGTCTCGGCCGTGAGAGGAAAAAATCAGTGGAAGACTTCTCTGTTAAGCCTGCTGACATGTGGGACCTCCCCTCAATTTCTTTTTCCAAATTTCCTCAATTCCGTTGTGCCAAAATATCCTCAGCTACTCACAATTTAATTTGAGACTTAGTCACCAAGTTTTTGTTTGAATTTGAATTCTCAAATTTGAACTGTGTTTGGCTAAATTTGCTGCATGTTGAAACTGAAATTCAAATTCAGTTTTGAATTCTTGCAAATTTAGCTCTAGAAAAGATGAACTCCAATGAGGATGAAAATTGGTGGGCTTACTCAGAAAAATGTGCTGAGTTTGAATATGAAGTTAACTTTTGAATTTAAGTGAGGAAAGTTGCTGCAATTTGAATTTACATTCAAATTGGCCTCTTTTTCAAATACCTCCAAAAGTGCCTCAAAAAGTGTTGGATTTTCATGAAACTTGAACTGAACCTTACCATGACTTTTCAAGTTTTAGGGGTGAGCCCAACCTCTCATGTTGATGTGTAGAAATCCTACTTTGTGAAAGTGAAGGGTTTGCCCTCTAATCACTCTTTTGATGGAGGTTACTTGCTCTTCACAATATTTCCTAAGATATCCACAATAAAAACTGTGGTGTTGTGAGGTGAAGAAAAAAATTTTGCAAGTCCCTTTTCTTGGGCTTTTACATCCCTCCCCCCTTAAAAGAATCTCGTCCCGAGATTACAAAAGAAGAGATAGCGATGTAATGGGGACTTACCCGTGTTGAGACGTCATGAACTCCTGTTAATTTGAGCGAAGGAATTCCTCGCTCTCCCACGTCGCTTCTTCGGCGGTGTGGTTGCTCCAGAGTATTTTATAGAACAACAGCGTTCGACTACGCGTGGTTCGAGCTTTCTCATCAATAATCGCCACTGGATATTCATCATATGTCAAATCCGGTTTCAGCTCGCCGATGTCTTCGGTAGAAACAGCAGTGGTATGTTTCAGACATTTTCTCAGCTGGGAGACATGGAAAATGTCATGGACACCAGCAAGAGATGCCGGTAGCTCCAGTCTATACGCTGCTGATCCACACTTCTCGGTGATAGCATAGGGTCCAATGAAACGGGGAGCGAGCTTCCCCTTCACACCGAACCGGTGCACGCCCTTCATCGGAGACACGCGGAGGTACACGTGTTCCCCGACGTCAAAGTGCAACGGTCTACGCCTCCTATCAGCGTAGCTTTTCTGACGGGATTGAGCGGCCTTCAAGTTGGCTTGAATCGTCCGAACGCGCTCTTCAGCGTCGTTCACCACATACCCCCCGAAGGTGACCCTTTCACCAGACTCGCACCAGTTTAATGGGGTGCGGCACTGGCGACCGTAGAGAGCTTCGTAGGGTGCCATCTTGATACTCGCCTGATAGCAATTGTTGTACGAGAATTCCGCCAATGGTAGGTGATCATCCCAGTTCCTACCATGGTGGATGGAACATGCTCTCAACATGTCTTCTAATACTTGGTTCACCCTCTCCGTTTGCCCATCTGTCTGAGGGTGGTAGGCGGAGCTCCTGATCAGCTTAGTACCCAATGCAGCGTGCAGCTGCTCCCAAAAGCGAGATATGAATAATGCACCTCGATCCAAGACGATGGTCTTGGGTACCCCGTACAAACACAGAATCTTTGCTATGTACAGCTCCACATATTTGCCGGCATTATAACGTGTATTCACCGGGAGGATGTGAGCCGTCTTGGTTAACCGATCAACGATTACCCATATGGAATCATGCTTGTTGGATGTTAGGGGTAATCCCACAATGAAGTCCATGCTCATATCTTCCCATTTCCATGCCGGGATCTTCAAGGGTTGCAACAGCCCTGATTTCTTCATGTGATCAGCTTTCACTCGTCTACACGTATCGCACTCAGATACGTACTTCGCTACCTCCCGTTTCATCCGTGTCCACCAAAATTTCTTTTCAAATCTTGGTACATTTTGTTGCTTCCCAGATGAATGGAGTATTTAGACAAGTGGGCTTCATCGAGGATCTTCCTCCTCAATTCCATATACCGGGGTACGACTATGCGGTCATTGAACCATAGCGTCCCCTCATCATCCTTCCAGAAACATTTGATCTCCCCATTGTCTATCCGTCTCCGGAGATGTGCCATGCCTTTATCAGTCTTCTGAGCTGCAATGATGTCCTCCCTAATGGTAGGGATGAGGGCAAGGTTGTACAGCGACCCATAAGGAACCAAGTATAAACTCGGCCCTTTCTCCTCCACCGGTGTAATGGTGAGGTGATGGACATGTGATTTCTGACTCAGCGCGTCGGCAACCACATTCGCCTTGCCGGGGTGGTAATGAATCTCAATTTCATAATCTTTGATCAATTCTAACCACCTCCTTTGCCTCATGTTCAGCTCCTTCTGGGTGAAAATGTATTTCAAACTCTTGTGGTCGGTGTAGAGATGCACTAGATTCCCCAGGAGATAGTGCGTCCACATTTTCAGCGCCAAAACCACTGCAGCAAGCTCAAGATCATGAGTGGGATAATGCTGCTCATGGTTCCGAAGTTGGCGTGAGCCATATGCGACCACACGTCCTTCCTGCATCAACATGCAGCCGAGCCCAATACCGAACGCGTCACAATACACGTCGAAGGGCTTTGTTGTATCCGGCTGAGCTAAGACCGGGGCTGTTGTGAGATGCTTCACCAATGCTTGGAACGCTCCTTCACACGCCGTGTTCCAAACATATTTCGTCCCTTTCTTCAGCAATTCTGTCATCGGCTTAGCGAGCTTGGAGAAGCTTGGAATGAATCTCCGATAGTATCCCGCTAACCCGAGGAAGCTTCTGACTTCGTGAATTGAAGTAGGAGCTTTCCATTTCAGTACTTGCTCTATCTTGCTTGGGTCAACCGCAATGCCTTCAGCTGAGATGATATGTCCCAAGAATGGCACTCGGCTGATCCAAAACTCGCATTTGCTGAACTTGGCGTAGAGCTTGTGGTCTAGTAATCGTTGAAGAACGATCCTCAAGTGTTCGGCATGTTCGGCTTCTGTCTTGGAGTAAACCAAGATATCGTCGATGAACACTATCACAAACTTGTCCAGCTCCGGCATGAACACCGAGTTTATGAGATACGTGAAGTGGGCTGGAGCGTTTGTGAGACCAAAGGACATGACGAGATACTCATATAATCCATATCTCGTCGAGAAGGCCGTCTTCGGGATATTCTCCGCCCGGATCTTTATCTGATGATATCCAGAGCGAAGGTCCATCTTTGAGAACACACTTGCACCCACAAGTTGATCAAACAATATGTCGATGTGGGGCAGTGGGTACTTATTCTTGATGGTGACGGTGTTGAGCGGCCGATAATCCACACACAGCCTCAAGGTTTCATCCTTCTTCTTTACAAACAGCGCCGAGCATCCCCACGGCGAGGAACTCGGCCTAATGAAACCCTTGCTCAACAGATCATTGAGCTGTTCTTTTAATTCAGCCAGCTCGTTTGGAGCCATTTTATATGGTCTCCGTGATATGGGCGTAGTCCCGGGTGCAAGTTCAATCTTGAACTCGACATCCCGCTCAGGTGGCATGCCCGGAAGATCATCCGGGAACACGTCGGGATACTCCCGGACTACGGGGATGTCCTCTAACTTGAGAGCTTCAGTATTGTTGATTGCTGAAACATCCCGGACTGGATTATCTAATAGGAGGGACTGCGGACGGTGTAATGGGGAGTTGAGGTGAACCGTCCGTGATAGGGTTTCCAGGACAGCGCCATGGTAGCTTAGCCATGACATTCCCAAGATGGCATCAATATTCTGCCCCTCAAGGATAATCATAGTGGTGGGATATATCTTCCCACCTAAGCACAGTGGTGCTTTCGGAACCATCATCGTTGCTGAAATCTTTCCTCCCGGTGAGCAGATCAAATAAGAACACTCGGTTGGAAAGGATTCCAGCTGATGCTTAACCACATATGATGCACTTATGAAGTTGTGGGTTGCACCAGAATCAAAAAGTATGATGATGGCTTGATGGTTGAGATTGAACGTACCCGCCAGCACGTTGTCTCCCTCTGGGGCGTCCTCATTGTCGAGGTTGCGGACGCCCCCAGTCCGCTGACCAACCTTCTTCACCGGAGGTCGGCCTCGAGCACCGCCGTGGAACTGGGCTTGCCCGCTGCTCTGCTGCCCCTGGGGACAGTCCTTGCGAAGTGGCCCGCCTGGCCACACGTGAAGCAGGTGAAACGGGGCAGTCCCCTGCTGATCGGTGGTCGGAAACCCGGGGCGCGTTGTGGCGGTGGAAACGCCCGGGGTGCCGTCTGCTGCTGCTGTCTTGGTGGTGGCATCGGCGGACGGAACGGAGGTGCCTGAAAGGGACGTCCCCCGAACCATTGAGGTCGCGCCGGTGGATGCCACTGCTGCCCGGATGGTGTCTGATACACTATACGGTACTTCTGAGGAGTGCCACCACCACTGCTGGGCGGAGCGCTACGCTTCCTCTGCTCAGCTGCCAACTCCCGCTGGGCGTCGTCTTGCATAATCGCGGCATTGACTAGATCGTTGAGGGTGCCGTGATTAAACTGAATGAGGTGCGTCTTTATTTCGGGGTGCAACCCCCGATAGAAGTGTTCCCGCTTCTTCTCCTCAGTGGAGATATAGTCTGACGCATATTGCGCCAGATGGTTGAAGGCACGGGAGTAGTCATGGGCACTCCTCCCGCCCTGCTTCAGTTCCAAAAATTCTTGGAACTTCCTCTTCATGATCCCGGGAGGGATATGATAGGCGCGGAACGCCTCCTGGAACTCCTCCCACTCCACGGCATGGCCGGCCGGACGTGAGGCGACATAGTTCGCCCACCACGCGCCAGCGGCACCGTGAAGTTGTTGCGCTGCAAACAAGGTCTTTTGCCACTCCATGCATTGGAGCAGCCCGAACTTGGACTCGATGGTCCGCAGCCAGTTGTCCCCCTCCAGTGGTTCTTCTGCTTCAGTGAACACTTTAGGGTGCGTACTCATGAAGTCCGAGTACGACACCTCACAGGGCTCACGGGGCCCCCTCTATTGACGTCCCCCACCTGGGACGTATTATGCACGATCGTGCAGAGCAGGTCGGTCTGCTCCTCACGACCCCCCACCAGTGCCGCTATCACATCCGCTAGGGTAAGCGGAGGCGGCGGTGGTGGCTGCTGCTGCGGGGTGCTGTCGTAGGCTGGTGGCTGGGAGTCATCGCCTCCCTGCTGGCTAGACTCACCAACCTCGTGCGTGGTCCTAGTGCAAACCATCTGCAGCCATACGACAATAAACATCAGTCCCGCAACATATTGCATGGAGTCCAATAACAATAGGCGTAAAAACATAATGACAATAAAACATGTGATACATCTCGTATGTAGATAATGTAATAACTTTGCACAAGCTACACCATTACCAGACCAAATATAAGCTAGTTTAATCCAACTCGATGAACCTCCTCTTTGGAAGCTCACCACAACTAGGTTTGGTCACTACGAGACGTTACTATCGCTTTGTCATCACGTAAACAACCCTTTTATCTTCAATACGACACAAACATGGTCTCTAGTAAAAGAAACTTGAGTGAGACCTACACTCAAATCTTTCACTAGTTGAAGACAAGCTCTCATGAGTATGTTCTACCCCATTGGCAGTACTTAAACCACCTCTAGGGTACAACCATCTCTCCCATGAGTTCAACTGTCATGCCTTTGTCAGGATGACCAGTTTCTACATATCCAAGATTTTGATCTGGTTCTGGGTATTTTCATGACTCGAGTTGAATACCAAAGTTAAAATTAACTTCATTACCTTTCCAACGAGTATCTATTTGCCCTCAGTTCAGCTCTGGTTAAAAAGTTATGGTCATTCAATGTCAACAGAATTTCTGGAAGAATTTTAACAGTACCTCCATTGAGAAGTTGCTGTTTTCAACTCTGGTTTCCACTGAAATATGTGCTGAAATTTCAGAAACTTTGAATTGCAAAGATGTAACACATCTTCTACCCTTTCTAAATATGTATCATATGAAAATTTTTGATTTTTCTACTAGGAGT
Source organism: Neostapfia colusana (assembly GCA_030760725.1). Taxonomy (NCBI): domain Eukaryota; kingdom Viridiplantae; phylum Streptophyta; class Magnoliopsida; order Poales; family Poaceae; genus Neostapfia; species Neostapfia colusana. The sequence continues at coordinate 66,594,122 of JASWHV010000012.1, read as the reverse complement.
TATGTTTGAAAAACAGAACAGTCCAGAGAGTGTTTAACTGTGTCCTGAATCTGGACAGTCTACATCTCTCTGGGTTTTAAGCCATCTTAAGGTGGGTTTCAGCTCTGAAAATCTACAACAAAGTTGTATAGTACTTAGATATCTTTCCAGAACTATATACCACACCTCCCTGGGCTAAAATACCTGTGAGTTATGCCCTGTTGAAGATCAGCAACTTGCTGGAGCACTCTGTTTTTCAGTCTTTTGGAACTACACTCAACACCCTCCAATTTTTCTACCTAACCAGGGTCCTAAATGTTGAACCTAATGATTTTAATTCCTTTTTATCATTATTTTCATGCATATGCCTACAATATCTCAGTACTACGTTCCTCAAAAAAGAAAATCCTAACCGGATCATACCGGTATATACGTCTCAAGTGTGGCACTAAATGGTCTCTCGCACACGTTTACTACACGGATACATACGTGGTTAGTACCTGCAGAAGACCACACAATAATGGTGCACTCAATGGTTGGTTTCATTTCAGGCAGGATCATATTTAAAAGTAAATACAAACGCCCGTATCATTGCCATACGGCCGTCCTTGAGTTAAGTCACGTCTCAAGATATGTGATCGTGTTTCAACACCACACGACGGGGAACCCGAGTAAGTGATGAACGGGTCGTCACGGTTGGGAATGTTATAAACCCAACAGATACCACCTACTGCCCTGCAGGGCACACCGATGGCAAGCGCTGCGTATGTCCTCCTGGGCTACATCTAGACGAACACACTCTCGCGTTACTGACCACGCGATGGGGTCTCCACTTACTTGCCTAATGCACGCTAGGGATCAGCGTTTCATACAAACTCAGGAACATGAAGAGTCCAAGAGTTTCATATTGACGTCTCATACCAAGCTGTAGGGCAACCCATTCCTCGTTAGGGGAGCTAACCGAAATTGAACCACTTTCGGTGGCGTTCCTTACCATGCTTAATAGAGCGTAGGTGCGTCGTTACATAAGTAAAATTCAGAATTATAACACATAGGTTAGTCGTTGCCACTTTAAGTAACTACGCTAATATAGTCCTTACTTGGGCAACTACCGAATCCTCACCGTAATCCTAATTTTTTCCCGTAATACAGTCCTTAAGTACTGTGCTATCCCCAATGCGGCTCTGATACCAGGCTGTGGCGGACCGGGATCCGCCCATCCAGGATCGCAGAGGGTGGTGCCGCACGATGTGACACCCGACAGCACACGTCATAAGAACACAATATATTACATGGGAAAACAACTGTACTGTACAAACGGTACAATACTCAGTTACAAACTATTGTCTTTATTACACAGCGGAAGTCTACTATTCTACAACTCACGCCCGCCTACCAAGCAAAAGTCGGTTGCCAAGCCCTAGGGTAACCCACACTAGCTGCACTCCTCAGCTCAGCATGGCGTGTACGGCTCCCACTCAGCCGTGGTCCCCGACGGAGGGTAACCCTCGCCGGTGGACTCGTACTCCGAGTCCATGGGTGGCTCCTCACCTGAAAAACACTTAAGCAGCAACCGTGAGCACGAAGGCTCAGCAAGACTTAACCGACTTACCTAGGCATGAAACTCTACATGAGGTATAAAATGGCATAGGATAGCTATGTTGCAGCAAATGGACACGCCTACAAGTTCATCCTTAGTTCATCTTTTAGCAACAAGTTAACAGTTCATGAAGCTGAAATTTAGTAAGCAATATTTGGTGGCACACATGTAGCAATACAATTATATCATGACAGCAATATTGAATCATAGCATTCCATAAATTATCTACGTTACGATGCAGTGAACAAGCGGTACTCGTCACCGCGAGGGACGGTGAATCGACTCGATATACACCTGCAGGGAGACCCAAAGAGCACGTCACGTACGCCCACCCGTGGAGCTGCACAGCACGCTCACTCGATGTCGTACGGGACAACCTTTCACCCAACAGCCCAAACGTCGAACCGGTCACACCGAAACGAGCAGGAGGGTCCCCATACGGAGCATCTCTCTATGCCCGTTGGCAGATTTCCACCTTGCTGCCCTCAGCCTACACCTATAAATCGGTGCGTTATGCCTCGACGCCCGGAGGTTTAGGCTACATCAGTTTATCGGGGCCCATATATCCGATATGCCTTCGGTACGTTCAATACTTGTTCAGCAGGACCGCACACGGATCGGTCCTCAATCGACACGGACAGGGCTGCGCACACAAGACTTCCTCTTGCTGCGCCCTAGCCCCTGCCTAGTCTTATTTTCATTACTAAAGTGATCTCACATCACTCAACCGAACCCGTGTGTCCCAAGCCTATCTCGCGAGTAGATTCCAACTACTCGACTTGTACCAAAGTCCTATGACTCATTAAGCATAGCCTGTCTACTCGAGGTCTTAGACACTACCCTCACTCTTTTAGGAACCTTTGGTTATGCAAGTGGGGTCCCATTCATCCTACACCTAATGCACATTCATACATCACCCTAGTTATGTGAACAAAGTAAAACTTGATAAAAGAGTTAATGCAAACCGGGGCTTGCCTTGTTGCTGCTGGTCAGGAGTTAGTTCTTCGTCCGGAAGAAGGAAGTCCAGCACTTCCGGAGTCTCCTCGCCTTCAGCGACTACACGTTAATGAAATACTACATGTTAATGAATATGCACATGAGTTTATGGTAATACCTCTGCTGTTAGTTCTGATAACCAGTCTCTAACAACTGGAACTCTGTTTAAGAATTTAAAGATGAACTGGGTGCTGGTGGTTTAGGCTTAGACCTAAGCACATGGTCAAGTGCTAAGTGGTTTTCCCCCTTTTCCATATTAATCCCTCAAGTGGTTAAACAGGACAGGGGTGATACAGAGCTCCAATGGAGCTGAGAATTTTTGTGTGAGTTCCTTGTCACAAGACAACTCTCTGGATCAAAATTTAGCACTTGTCATTGAGTGGTTTGTTCAGAATAATTCTTTTAGCAAATAAGCAAAGAAGAATTAATTCTGAGGTAACACCCCTGTTCATGCCCAACTTAGTGAATTACAATTTCAATTATAGATCATAGAGTTTGCATGAATTTTCCTAGAATTTTTGGAGCTAATATTTTCCCAGAACTGAATTTCCAAGTTTTGGAAATTCTCTGAAAATGTTTCTGCATTCAAATGAAAAAAGCACCTTCAATTTGAATTGCTGTCATCAAATCGACTCCAAATGATCTGAAACTTTTACAGGGGTTTACTAACCTCCTAAAGAACATTCTGGCAAAATTTGGGGATTTTTGAATGAACCAAACTCCCTCTAAAATTCTTTTGCTGAAAAGATTTAAAGACTTCTCCAGAACTAAATAATGGGTTTCATACAAATTGGGTTTCAGATTTGAATTGTACTCTGTTAGAGGAATCCAACAAAATTTGTTTCATAATTTTTGAAATCTCCTACCCCAAGTTGTGGCCCTCCAAAGTTTAAACTACAAACTGGAAATTCCAAATTGTTTAAATGTCTGCCAGTGGGTCCCACCTGGCAGGTCTTCCCCTTCCTCGCGCCAAACAGGGGCCCGCGGCGGCGCACTCCGGCGAGCGTCGCCGGAATGGCTTTCCCGGTCACCTCCCAACCTCAGAATCGCCGCTCCCCCGTAATTCGTGGCGCTGAACTTGTCTGAGGTGTCGACAGCGGCCGTAGATCGCCGGAAATGGGTGCGCGGCGGCGGCAGTGGTCGCTAGGGTTCCGGTGAGCTCGGAAATCGCCTGCACCGCATCAAAACGGTCGGGAAACGATCCGAGAGCACCGTGGGAGCTCGAGGGTGACAAAAATGGCCGCCAAACCCCATGAAACGGTCGGCAACCTAGAGCTCCACGGTGACCCGAGCTATTGTTCCATGGCGGCCCGAAAAACAGCGAGAACCTGGTCATATCTTGTAACACCCCAAATTTTGATTCAAAACCCTAAACCATGTTCAGAGGGGAATTTAAAAATTTTTGGACGTGTTGCATGTTTTGCAAAAATTCAAATTCAAACTGGAATTCAAATTAGACTCAAAACAGAAAAGAAATGGAAAAAGAAAAAGAGAAAACGGGAAAAAAACTGGCCAGTGGGCCGAAACCCGCCAGCCGGCCCAATTTTCCCCGCGCCAGCCCGCAGCCGCGCGCCCGCGCTATCTCTCACAGACAGGTGGGACCCACCTGTCATCCCTAACCCCGAGCGTCTGCGGCCCGGACTTTTCCCCCCGAGCGCGCGCGATCGTAACCGACTGAAAACCGCGTCCCTCAGCCCGAATTCTGATCCCGGAAGACTCAAACTCGATCACAACCAACTCACCGCCCTTCCCCGGCTATAAAAACCCCAGCCCCGATCGGTTTTTCCCACGCGATCGCTGATTTTTACTCTGGTGAGGACCGAGACTTCGCCGGTGAATTCTGGCCGATCTAAGCTCGGAAACTCTGATCTAACTCGCTGGTCTTGATTCACCGCCTCCGGGGAGCTTTGCAGGTGCAGAAAACTCGGAGAATTACGGTGTAAACACAGCGCCGACGAGCTTCACCGTGGTTTTGCCTCGGACCTTGCCGCCGATCACTTTCCAGGACCCCCGAGCTCGAGAAAACCCCCGAGGTGAGATCCCTGACCTCCCCTCTACCGATCTAGGCCATAAGATCACAGTTCTAGGCAGAATTCTCGAGGATCCGAAACTTTCCGGCGAGATCGCCGCTTTCCGCCGCCGTGCGCCGCCGGCAGCGCCGCCCGCGCTCGATCAGAGCGACGTGGCCGCTTGTGCGCCGTTTATTTTAAATCGCACGGTAGACTTTAAAACCCCGCGTACCGGTTCGATGTTATAATCTCAGCCGTCGGTTTAAAATCGGACGGTCCACGTCAGCCCCGCGTTATAAAGACTGGAAATCTTATGTGCTACCCCCTGGGGTTCTCTGGAAATAAGAGCTAGCCCCAGAAACTTCTGATCTAGCCCCTGGAACTCCAGAAAATCATGTAAATTCATTTAAAAATCAGTTTTAGCCCCTGGACTTAATAAAAATTAGGTAAAACACCTCTGATAAGTGTAGCTAGACCCCTGGAAATTATGAAAATAATATTATAGACCCTGTAATGGGGAGAGTTCATTATTTTAACCCTGTTTAGTAATTAAGTTAGAAAATTGAATATGTAACTAGTGTTTAAAAATTAAAAAGTGGGACAAACATAATTGTCAAAATTAATTAAAAACTTTCCCAGTACTTAGAAAACTTTGGAGTGAGATAAAAGTATATTTTTGGGCTGAAATGAATCTGTATTATTTATTATCCACATTTATTAGTATAGGGACACATTTTTAAGTAAAGAATAGTTATAGAAAAATAGGGAAAATAATTATGAAATAGTTTACATCAGAGGCCAAGGTTAAAATATGTTATTAAATTATTTAGGTCCAGAACCTATACTGTTTAGATGATGTGTGTTACTAATTTCATAATAAAATACACAATTATGCATAGGAATATAAATCTGAGAATATAGCAACTAGTAAATGATAAATGGAGTTTTTAAAAAATCCAAAGAGTTCAGTTTAGGGTTGGTAGAAATTATGAAGGCATATATGGGGAAGAAAAATACTTTTCATACACACTTGGTAGTGAAAAGGTGTAGTAGTTTAATATAAGGAATTTATTTAAAACTGAAACACACACATGTATATATATATATAGTATGTAAGTATAAATATGAACACCAAAGTAGGAATCATATACATATAAATAAAAGTGTATGCAAGCCACAGATCAACACACACAGAGTAACCACAACACATATAATGGTAAAGAACTTTTATAAATGTGAATGTGTGGTTTGTATGAAGTAAGAAGTGTGAATTATGTCTTATGATTGTTGTTTTTCTTTTGCTATGTGTGATGGTATGAAGTAGAACCTGTTCAAGAGCAAGTTATCCCTTTCCAAGACCAGGACTACCCATTTCAAGAGCAGCAAGAAGGAGGCAAGTGTCCTTGACCACTTTGATCCTATGCTAGGATGTGTAGATAGAATTATTTGCATTGTCAAATGAAATATGAAACCCATGCTAGGAAAGTTTCCGTAGAATTGCATCACCGTGTTTCCTTGTAGCTTGGGTTGGGATTTATTTTGTCATGACATTTATTTACATGCATTTGCTTAGCCATGCTTAGAATGGGATATTTGGGAAATGAGATCATCAGTTTATATTACCATACTCTTGAATGAGACATTGTGAGTTATGTAGAGGTTCATGGAGCATGTAACCCGGCTTTACAGTGCCAACCACATGCTGAGATGAGGCAGCTTGGCCAATTAATTAGGTGTATCCCCGGCGTAGTATGGGTGTGTTGGATGGTGCGGGGAGTAGGTGTCAGCTGGACTACCATACGAACCGCAAGGCTCAAGAGGGGGCCACTGCAGCGGGGTTGGAGCCTCTTGTATGTTGTTAGGGGTGAAACCTCAGTGGGCCCACGCTCGTCGGGAATCCCTTTGTAAAGGCTTCGTAGTGATCTCCTGGCTGCACACCTGGGAAGTGTGAATGTGGATCGTAGCCACTGGCATCATGGAGGTTCTTTTAGTCCACCCGGCAACGGGGGATGAAATCACTACATGTGGGTACAGTGGTACAAACTCTGCAGAGTCAAAACTGTCTTGACAGCCGTGCTCACGGTTAAGAACGGCCTGGACTTATTCATGATTAGAGGATTGATGGTTTTGGAAGTTAAGCGGGGAGCTTAACATTGGAAATGATGTTATGGTTATTGGATTATGATGATGGGATGGGAGATTTGGACCATTTCACCTGTGTAGTAATGTAGGTGCTTAATAAGCTAAGGTGATAGGTATTAATTGCGTAGTGCTTTTACCATGAGTTCAACCTCTCCTTGTTCTAGCCATGCATGATATAATTTTCCCACACTTGCTGAGTACCATTGGTACTCAACCTTGCATTTTTGTTGGTTTATATTGCTGCTCAGGTCAAGATAATGAGGTGGTGTATAATGACCAAGACTTTGGACCCGAAGAAGGTTTCTAGGTTCATGGAGACCCCCGGGCAACACCTGTGATGGAGCCCTAAAGAATAATATTCCGCTGCTAGTTTATTTACTTGTGATGAACTTATTATTGTCCATCGAGACATTTACTATGTAAGACTTACTTATATTCGACACCTGGCTTGTAATAAATGATGCTTCACTATTTGTCATCACATGTATGAGAAAATGATCCTGGCATACATGTGATATTCACTTGGTTGTTCTTCGGAAAAACCGGGTGTGACAGAGGTGGTATCAGAGCCAAGGTTGCCCGTAGGAACGTGGACCTAGGTAGAAATGGACGTATTTAATGGCCCTATTTTCTTAAAAACTATTTTCCAAGGTGTGGGTTGAAGAGTGTTATTAAAGGAGTCATTTTCTTCATCTTACCCCAACTTTCATTCAAAATAGGATTTTTGTTTGAGAATTTATCTAACCTAATTTTAAATTCTTTTGTTTTAGATGGTTCACATGATTCGCACCGCCCGTAAGTCCACTGGAGGGAGAGTTCCCGTAGTTGCCCTTGCCGAAAGAGAGGAGAGTCGTCCAGTGACATACCTTTCCTTCGGATTGGCAGTAGGAGATTTGTTGCGCCGTCTTCGGCGTATGCTCGAAGCCGCCGGCAATACGGGCAAGCTAATCATCCACTATAACTCCACCAGGACCATCCGTGAGAAGAGGGAAGAATGGAGTTCGGAGATGAGGATTATACACGAGAATCAGCTGCTTAAGATTCACCACTCTACAGCTTGTCGAGCAACACAAGTTGACGCGGAGAAAGATGTCACCTGGGAGGCCATCACCTGCCAGAGTCACATCTATCGGCGCCACTTGGACAAAACTGAGTACATGTATGTCCTCCAACGTGAGAGTGGTACCACGGAGTACAAGTACCCACCGGTGCAGCAAGGGACTTCCCATGGGCATATGGACTTGTGTTTGGAGGATGCTGCTATGCTCAGCACTCGACTGCAGGAGTGTCAACAAGAACTTCAGGATGTCCGAGACACCCTGAAGGAAACGGAGGCGTTGCTGCGAGCTTGCTTAAAGGCTAGAGAAAGAGGAGATGGGAATGAACTGTGTGTCACTGTGAATGATACATGGACTCCTGACTCCCCGGATCGCTGAGCAATCAGGCGTCGTCGCACTTCTCCACCAGCAGCCTCCCCACCCAAAGCAGAGTCAGAAGGTAGCCGAAATGAGGAGGAAGATCCCGAGGAGCCAGCTCAAGAGGACGAGTAGTGTAGAGTCTTTCCCCTAGCTAGCAAGAGGTCGAGTAGTCGAGTCGTTACGTAGTTAATGGTGTGATAATGCTTGGTGTGTGACGTGAGTTGTGGAAGCCATGAGCAATTGTCCACAGCCTCGTCTTCAGATTGTTTTGCTTTGGTGTGTGAACCCACAGGAAATAATAGTGCATTTATTTGGTGTGAGATATGAACCCTCGTAAAATTTTAACAAAGCCTCAACACCTTAAAGTACCAACAAATGAAAGTAGTAAGATGATACTAAATGGTATCAAAATTAACATTTGTTGATTCTGCCAGATGGCCGGAAGAGGAAAAGGACGTGCTGCCAACCCCGCCAACAACAATGATGAGGCATGCAACCCTCATCTTTCTGGAGGCCAGGACCGCGGTGGTCGCCGTGAAGAAGTTGATCCTCTCCACCAAATGCTGGAGAATCAAAATCAGCTCATCCAGAACTTGACTCAAGTGGTGGCTAACTTGCATCAAGTTCCACCTACACAAGCTGCACCACGCCAACCAAGGTTGAGTGAGTTTCTAGGAACTCAACCTCCAAAGTTTGCAAGTGCTGCTGAACCTCTGGAGGCAGATGATTGGCTGAAGACCATTGAAAGTAAGATGAGGATAATACAATGCCAAGGGTATGAGAGGGTGCTGTTTGCCTCTCATCAATTGCATGGACCTGCTGCTGATTGGTGGACCGCCTACGTGGCCGCCCATCATGACCCTGAGAACATCACTTGGGAAGAGTTCAAGCGTAGCTTCCGCAACCATTACATCCCAAGAGGTGAACTCAAAAAAAGAGGAAGGAGTTTTTGGGACTGCAGCAGGGAAACATGACGGTGAGGGAATACCTCACTAAATTTACTCAACTATCCCGTTATGCTCCACGAGACATAGAGACTGATGAGCAGAAACAAGATTGTTTCGTGGAAGGACTTACCGCAGAGATGCAGTGTGCAATGTCCTCAAATGAGTATGAAAGCTTCCAAAAGATGGTGGACAGAGCATTTGTGGTAGAAAGGAAGCTAAAAGCCCTGGAAAATGAGAATAAGAGGAAGGCCGGGTGGTCACATCAAGCCTCAGGGAGCAACACCCGCCCACGTATGATGCAGCAACCTACGGGGCAGACGAGCCGTGCTGCGGTACCCTATTCAGCACCGAGAGGGTACAACCCAAACTACAGGCCTCCCGCAGCACCAGCACAACCGCAACGTCAGTTTGTGCAGCAGCCTCGCCCCGCATATCCACCTCGACCAGCAGTGCAAGGACCCCCAAACCAACCCCAAGACAACAAAGGCCAGGCATCTAAGATTGGGGTGCAATGTTTTAGCTGTGGTGAAGTGGGGCACTACGCCCGTAAATGCCCAAAGAAGAAGCCTGCGCCGCCACAACAGCAGAATGTAATGAGAGGACGGGTGAACCACGTCACTATGGAGGAAGCACAAGAGGCACCCGACGTGGTAGTTGGTAAGTTTCCTGCCAATTTACACCTTGCAACTCTGCTGTTCGATTCTGGTGCTACCCACTCGTTCATTGCTCAAGGGTTTGTTAAGAAGTATGACCTAGCAACCACACAAATGAACCATATGCTAGCGGTAAACTCTCCAGGTGGAGAAATAAGGACAAGACAAGTGTGTCCCAAAGTGAACCTAGACATTAATGGGGTAGTATTTACGGCTAACCTCATAGTGATAGATTCACAAGGGACAGATATTATTTTGGGTATGGATTGGTTGACCAAACATAAAGGAATCATCCATTGTTCGACCAGAACGGTGGAACTAACTCACCCCAGTGGCACAAGAGTAAAGTTCATAACGATACACGAGCCTAGGAGGGACATTAAATTAAATCAAGTGGAGGTGAAAGTTGAGGAAATCAGGACTATCAGGGAATATCCAGATGTTTTTCCGGAGGAGTTGCCAGGTATGCCTCCCGACCGTGACGTGGAGTTCGCAATTGAGCTAGTACCGGGCACAGCCCCGATATACAAGAGACCTTATCGAATGGACTCCAAGCAGCTAGAAGAGCTCAAGGATCATTTGAGAGAATTGACGGAGAAGGGGTATATTCGCCCTAGTTCCTCACCATGGGGAGCTCCGGTGATATTTGTGCCCATGAAAGACGGAACCCAAAGGTTATGCGTGGATTACCGTGCTTTGGATGAGGTAACCATCAAGAACAAGTACACATTGCCTCGCATTGAAGACTTGTTTGATCAGTTGAGGGGAGCTTGTGTGTTCTCGAAAATCAATCTCAGGTCGGGATACCACCAACTCAAGATAAGGCAATCTGATATTTCCAAGACAGCTTTCGTATCTCGGTACGGACTGTATGAATACACTGTCATGCCTTTCGGGCTAACCAATGCCCCGGCATATTTCATGTACCTCATGAACAAGGTATTCATGGAATATCTGGACAAATTTGTGGTGGTTTTCATAGATGATATTCTCGTATTCTCCAAAGATGAAGAAGAACATGAGAAACATCTAAGGTTGGTGTTACAGAGGCTGAGAGAACACCAACTATATGCCAAATTGAGCAAGTGTGAGTTTTGGCTGAAGAGAGTTCCCTTTTTAGGACATATAATCTCGGAGGGAGGAATCTCCGTAGATCCCGCCAAAATCGAGGATATCCAGAAGTGGAAGACCCCTGAAAATGTCGGGGAAGTTCGAAGTTTTTTGGGATTGGCTGGATACTATCGACGGTTTATTGAGGGATTCTCCAAGATCTCGAGACCTCTCACCAAACTGTTGGAAAAGGGAATCACATTCACCTGGACGCCACAGTGCGATACGAGCTTTCAGGAGCTAAAGAAGAGATTGACAACAGCCCCAGTGTTGGTTATGCCAGATATGCAGAAGAATTTCACAGTGTACTGCGATGCCTCTGGGAATGGGTTGGGATGTGTTCTCATGCAAGAAGGACATGTCGTGGCATATGCATCCCGGCAGCTTCGGAAGCACGAGAAGAACTATCCTACACATGACCTAGAACTAGCTGCAGTGGTACACGCGTTGAAAATTTGGCGGCACTATTTGATGGGGAAGAGGACAGAGATATATACGGATCATAAGAGTTTGAAGTACATATTCACACAGCCAGATCTCAACCTCCGACAAAGGAGATGGTTAGAGCTAATCAATGACTTTGATGTGGGCATCAACTATCATCCCGGGAAAGCAAACGTCGTGGCCGATGCTTTGAGTCGGAAAGTGCAGGTCAATAAGTTGAGCTTGAAGGACATGCCCGCAGAATTGAAGGACGAGGTTATAAGGCTCAATCTATGTCTAGTAAATAGTGGTGAAGCCATCGCCATGGAAGTGGACTCCACACTCGAGCGAGACATACGCGAGGGCCAAAAGAATGATGAGAAGATACAAGAGATCAGACAGCTCATCAAGGAAAATAAAGCTCCTGGTTTTAGAGAGGATGAACAAGGAACGGTGTGGCACGGGAAAAGGATCTGTGTGCCAGAAGTAAAGGAGATCCGTGAATTAATTTTGAAGGAGGCTCACGATTCTGACTATTCCATTCATCCTGGGAGTACGAAGATGTACCAGGACCTCAAGAGCAGGTATTGGTGGTATGGCATGAAGCGAGATGTCGCGGAACATGTTGCCCTATGTGACACATGTCAGTTGGTGAAAGCCGAACATCAACGACCCGCGGGATTATTGCAACCACTCAAAGTGCCTGAATGGAAGTGGGAAGAAATCAGCATGGATTTTGTCGTGGGATTGCCTAGGACCCAATCCGGGTATGATTCAATATGGGTCATTATTGATAGGCTAACCAAGGTAGCTCATTTCATTCCTGTGAAAGAAAGCTACAGCGGATCCAAATTGGCAGAATTGTACATGTCAAGGATTGTGTGTTACCATGGAGTGCCAAAGAAGATAGTGTCGGACCGAGGGACACCGTTCACCTCGAGGTTTTGGCAGAAGTTGCATGAAACCATAGGAACCCATCTGAACTTCAGCTCTGCCTATCATCCCCAAACTGACAGGCAGACGGAGAGAACCAATCAGATCCTTGAAGATATGTTAAGGGCATGTGCACTCAAGAACAATAGGAGTTGGGACAAGAACTTACCGTATGCGGAGTTTTCCTATAACAACATCTATCAAGCTAGTATGAAGATGTCACCGTTTGAAGCTTTGTATGGAAGGAAGTGCAGGACTCCCCTATTTTGGAACCAAACAGAAGAAAGTAAAGTGTTTGGTCCAGAAGTACTACAAGAAGCAGAGGCGAAGGTGAGGGAGATTCGCAACAACTTGAGGATAGCACAAACACGCCAGAAGAGCTATGCCGATGTACGAAAAAGAGAGCTCGTTTTCAACGTGGGAGACTATGTTTATCTCAAGGTGTCCCCTATCAGAGGACTTCGTCGGTTCAAGGTGAAAGGGAAGTTGTCACCTCGATACATCGGACCCTTTCAAGTTTTGGAAAGAAAAGGCGAAGTGGCGTACCAACTAGAGTTACCGATTCATCTATCGGACGTGCACGATGTATTCCATGTGTCACAACTCAAGAAATGCCTGAGGACGCCTGAGGAGGTGTTACCCATGAATGAAGTGGATGTAGCTGAAGATTTGTCTTATGCTGAGCAACCATACAAGATTTTGGAGACGATGGAACGCCTCACCAGAAACAAGAGAATCCGGATGTTCAAGGTGCAGTGGAAGCATCACTCAGAAGAGGAAGCCTCTTGGGAACGGGAAGATGAGCTTAAGGCACAATTTCCGGAATTGTTTTCTTAGAAACACCAATCTCGAGGACGAGATTTCTTTTAAGGGGGGTAGAGCTGTAACACCCCAAATTTTGATTCAAAACCCTAAACCATGTTCAGAGGGGAATTTAAAAATTTTTGGACGTGTTGCATGTTTTGCAAAAATTTAAATTCAAACTGGAATTCAAATTAGACTCAAAACAGAAAAGAAATGGAAAAAGAAAAAGAGAAAACGGGAAAAAAACCGGCCAGTGGGCCAAAACCCGCCAGCCGGCCCAATTTTCCCCGCGCCAGCCCGCAGCCGCGCGCCCACGCTATCTCTCACAGACAGGTGGGACCCAACTGTCATCCCTAACCCTGAGCGTTTGCGGCCCGGACTTTTCCCCCCGAGCGCGCGCGATCGTAACCGACTGAAAACCGCGTCCCTCAGCCCGAATTCTGATCCCGGAAGACTCAAACTCGATCACAACCAACTCACCGCCCTCCCCCGGCTATAAAAACCCCAGCCCCGATCGGTTTTTCCCACGCGATCGCCGATTTTTACTCCGGTGAGCACCGAGACTTCGCCGGTGAATTCTGGCCGATCTAAGCTCGGAAACTCTGATCTAACTCGCTGGTCTTGATCCACCGCCTCCGGGGAGCTTTGCAGGTGCAGAAAACTCGGAGAATTACGGTGTAAACACAGCGCCGACGAGCTTCACCGTGGTTTTGCCTTGGACCTCGCCGCCGATCACTTTCCAGGACCCCCGAGCTCGAGAAAACCCCCGAGGTGAGATCCCTGACCTCCCCTCTACCGATCTAGGCCATAAGATCACAGTTCTAGGCAGAATTCTCGAGGATCCGAAACTTTCCGGCGAGATCGCCGCTTTCCGCCGCCGTGCACCGCCGGCAGCGCCGCCCGCGCTCGATCAGAGCGACGTGGCCGCTTGTGCGCCGTTTATTTTAAATCGCACGGTAGACTTTAAAACCCCGCGTACCGGTTCGATGTTATAATCTCAGCCGTCGGTTTAAAATCGGACGGTCCACGTCAGCCCCGCGTTATAAAGACTGGAAATCTTACGTGCTACCCCCTGGGGTTCTCTGGAAATAAGAGCTAGCCCCAGAAACTTCTGATCTAGCCCCTGGAACTCCAGAAAATCATGTAAATTCATTTAAAAATCAGTTTTAGCCCCTGGACTTAATAAAAATTAGGTAAAACACCTCTGATAAGTGTAGCTAGACCCCTGGAAATTATGAAAATAATATTATAGACCCTGTAATGGGGAGAGTTCATTATTTTAACCCTGTTTAGTAATTAAGTTAGAAAATTGAATATGTAACTAGTGTTTAAAAATTAAAAAGTGGGACAAACATAATTGTCAAAATTAATTAAAAACTTTCCCAGTACTTAGAAAACTTTGGAGTGAGATAAAAGTATATTTTTGGGCTGAAATGAATCTGTATTATTTATTATCCACATTTATTAGTATAGGGACACATTTTTAAGTAAAGAATAGTTATAGAAAAATAGGGAAAATAATTATGAAATAGTTTACATCAGAGGCCAAGGTTAAAATATGTTATTAAATTATTTAGGTCCAGAACCTATACTGTTTAGATGATGTGTGTTACTAATTTCATAATAAAATACACAATTATGCATAGGAATATAAATCTGAGAATATAGCAACTAGTAAATGATAAATGGAGTTTTTAAAAAATCCAAAGAGTTCAGTTTAGGGTTGGTAGAAATTATGAAGGCATATATGGGGAAGAAAAATACTTTTCATACACACTTGGTAGTGAAAAGGTGTAGTAGTTTAATATAAGGAATTTATTTAAAACTGAAACACACACATGTATATATATATATATATATAGTATGTAAGTATAAATATGAACACCAAAGTAGGAATCATATACATATAAATAAAAGTGTATGCAAGCCACAGATCAACACACACAGAGTAACCACAACACATATAATGGTAAAGAACTTTTATAAATGTGAATGTGTGGTTTGTATGAAGTAAGAAGTGTGAATTATGTCTTATGATTGTTGTTTTTCTTTTGCTATGTGTGATGGTATGAAGTAGAACCTGTTCAAGAGCAAGTTATCCCTTTCCAAGACCAGGACTACCCATTTCAAGAGCAGCAAGAAGGAGGCAAGTGTCCTTGACCACTTTGATCCTATGCTAGGATGTGTAGATAGAATTATTTGCATTGTCAAATGAAATATGAAACCCATGCTAGGAAAGTTTCCCTAGAATTGCATCACCTTGTTTCCTTGTAGCTTGGGTTGGGATTTATTTTGTCATGACATTTATTTACATGCATTTGCTTAGCCATGCTTAGAATGGGATATTTGGGAAATGAGATCATCAGATTATATTACCATACTCTTGAATGAGACATTGTGAGTTATGTAGAGGTAGGGATCAAGGCAAGTTGGATGTTTTGGTTGTGTGCTGGGTGCACGAGACTTGGGTTTGTGTTTAGTACTTGCCTGGATCCTAAGGACCGGTTCATGTAGCATGTAACCCGGCTTTACAGTGCCAACCACATGCTGAGATGGGGCAGCTTGGCCAATTAATTAGGTGTATCCCCGGCGTAGTATGGGTGTGTTGGATGGTGCGGGGAGTAGGTGTCAGCTGGACTACCATACGAACCGCAAGGCTCAAGAGGGGGCCACTGCAGCGGGGTTGGAGCCTCTTGTATGCTGTTAGGGGTGAAACCTTAGTGGGCCCACGCTCGTCGGGAATCCCTTTGTAAAG
Source organism: Neostapfia colusana (assembly GCA_030760725.1). NCBI lineage: Eukaryota > Viridiplantae > Streptophyta > Magnoliopsida > Poales > Poaceae > Neostapfia > Neostapfia colusana. Next base: position 66,578,353 of record JASWHV010000012.1, on the reverse strand, counting down.
GCTTCGTAGTGATCTCCTGGCTGCACACCTGGGAAGTGTGAATGTGGATCGTAGCCACTGGCATAATGGAGGTTCTTTTAGTCCACCCGGCAACGGGGGATGAAATCACTACATGTGGGTACAGTGGTACAAACTCTGCAGAGTCAAAACTGTCTTGACAGCCGTGCTCACGGTTAAGAGCGGCCTGGACTTATTCATGATTAGAGGATTGATGGTTTTGGAAGTTAAGCGGGGAGCTTAACATTGGAAATGATGTTATGGTTATTGGATTATGATGATGGAATGGGAGATTTAGACCATTTCACCTGTGTAGTAATGTAGGTGCTTCATAAGCTAAGGTGATAGGTATTAATTGCGTAGTGCTTTTACCATGAGTTCAACCTCTCCTTGTTCTAGCCATGCATGATATAATTTTCCCACACTTGCTGAGTACCATTGGTACTCAACCTTGCATTTTTGTTGGTTTATATTGCTGCTCAGGTCAAGATAATGAGGTGGTGTATAATGACCAAGACTTTGGACCCGAAGAAGGTTTCTAGGTTCATGGAGACCCCCGGGCAACACCTGTGATGGAGCCCTAAAGAATAATATTCCGCTGCTAGTTTATTTACTTGTGATGAACTTATTATTGTCCATCGAGACATTTACTATGTAAGACTTACTTATATTCGACACCTGGCTTGTAATAAATGATGCTTCACTATTTGTCATCACATGTATGAGAAAATGATCCTGGCATACATGTGATATTCACTTGGTTGTTCTTCGGAAAAACCGGGTGTGACATTTCTGGACCATACCGCTTGATTCTTGGTCGAGGAGGGCCGCTAGGGAGTGAGGAAGGTGCTGACAAGCCGGCGCGGCCAATAGCTAAACGAGTAGCATGAATTTTGGGGTAGACCGCGCTCTACCCGAACACACTACGTTTCGGAAGAACTGGGAATACTCTTCATCCGGTGAATCAACCGCTATACGGCTTGCATCTACACGATCTAGAGAGCACGGCGCACCTTTTTCGTATAGGAGAGGAACAGTGAAAACGGCTGTGGAGCGCTGCCCACGGTGAGCCGGTTGCGGTTCCGCCGGTTGGACCTCGGTGCTTCTTGCTGACGTTCAGTTTGCAGCCAGCAGAGACACCGAGCACCGGCGCTGAGCAGGGGAACAACTCCTACACCTGTGTGCGCTTTATGTTCATGTTAATGGTTCGAGCGAAGGCTGATCGCTGCCGGGGTGCAGTGGAAGAAGTCGAGGAGCGGCGCCGGTGGGGAGAACCGAGCTCGGTGCGGCGCTGTTCGTGAGGAGGAGGCAAAACACGATCGGCTCGTGCTGTGAAGAAAGGATTACGCTGAGTGAGGAGGGAGATAATCACATGGCAGCCAGCGCGAGCGGGAAGAAGGAGGTGTCTGCACGAGGAGGTCGGCGCCGGCGCTCCCGTGCGCTGTCTCGTCCGTGAGAGGAAAAAAATCAGTGGAAGACTTCTCTGTTAAGCCTGCTGACATGTGGGACCTCCCCTCAATTTCTTTTTCCAAATTTCCTCAATTCTGTTGTGCCAAAATATCCTCAGCTACTCACAATTTAATGTGAGACTTAGTCACCAAGTTTTTGTTTGAATTTGAATTCTCAAATTTGAACTGTGCTTGGCTAAATTTGCTGCATGTTTAAACTGAAATTCAAATTCAGTTTTGAATTCTTGCAAATTTAGCTCTAGGCAAGATGAACTCAAATGAGGATGAAAATGGTGGGCTTACTCAGAAAAATGTGCTGAGTTTGAATATGAAGTTAACTTCTGAATTTATGTGAGGAAAGTTGCTGCAATTTGAATTTACATTAAAATTGGCCTCTTTTTCAAATACCTCCAAAAGTGCCTCAAAAAGTGTTGGATTTTCATGAAACTTGGACTGAACCTTCCCAAGACTTTTCAAGTTCTAGGGGTGAGCTCAACCTCTCATGTTCATGTGTAGAAATCCTACTTTGTGAAAGTGAAGGCTTTCCCCTCTAATCACTTATTTGATGGAGGTTACTTGCTCTTCACAATATTTCCTAAGATATACACAATAAAAACTGTGGTGTTGTGAGGAGAAGAAAATTTTTTTGCAAGTCCCTTTTCTTGCGCTTTTACAGACGACATCAATATCACGGAGACCGTATAAGATGGCTCCAATGAGCTAACTGAATTGAAGGAGCAGCTCAATGTTTAATGAAGAAGGGTTTCATTCGACCGAGTTCCTCGCCATGGGGATGTTCGGCGCTGTTTGTGAAGAAGGATGAAACCTTGAGGTTGTGTGTGGACAACCAACCTCTCAACGTCGTCACCATTAAGAATAAATATCCACTGCCCCGTATCGATATTATCTTCGATCAACTTGTGGGTGCAAGTGTATTTTCAAAGATGGATCTTCGCTTCGGATATCACCAAATCAAGATCCGAGCGGAGGATATTCCGAAGACGGCCTTCTCGATGAGATACGGATTATATGAATATCTCGTCATGTCTTTTGATCTCACCAACGCCCCGGCACATTTCATATATCTCATGAACTCAGTGTTCATGCCGGAGTTGGACAAGTTCGTGGTGGTGTTTATCGATGATATCTTGGTTTATTCCAAGTCTGAAGAAGAACACGCCGAACACTTACATATCGTGCTTCAACGATTGCGAGACCAGAAGCTTTACGCCAAGTTCAGGAAGTGCAAGTTCTGGATCAGCCAAGTGCCATTTCTTGGTCATATTATTTCTACGGAAGGCATTGCAGTTGATCCAAGCAAAATCGAACAAGTGCTGAAATGGAAGTCCCCTACATCTGTCCACGAAGTCAGGAGTTTTCTCGGGTTAGCAGGATATTATCGGAGATTCATACCAGACTTCTCCAAGCTTGCTAAACCGATGAAGGAATTGTTGAAGAAGGGGATCAAATATTTTTGGAAATCAGCTTGTGAAGGAGCTTTCCAAGCATTGGTGAAGCATCTTACAACAGCCCCGGTGTTAGCTCAACCGGATACGACTAAGCCCTTCGATGTATATTGTGATGCATCCGGCATCGGGCTTGGCTGTGTATTGATGCAAGGAGTAAGAGTGGTCGCCTATGGTTCACATCAACTTCGTAACCACGAGAAGCACTATCCAACTAATGATCTTGAGCTTGCTGCTGTGGTGTGGGCACTGAAAATGTGGATGCAATATTTGCTTGGGAACTTAGTGCACCTCTACACCGACCACCAAAATCTGAAGTATATATTCACTCAAAAGGAGTTGAATATGTGGCAATGGAGATGGCTAGAACTGATCAAAGACTATGAGATCGAGATTCACTACCATCCCGGAAAGGCAAACGTGGTTGCCGACGACTTAAGCCGCAAATCTCATGTCAACAATCTGTCCATCACCCCACGTGAAGAGGAAGACCCGATTTTATACATGGTTCCATATGGGCATTATATAATCTTGCTCTCATCCCTACCATACGAGAGGAGATTATGGAAGCTCAGAAGAAAGACGTGGGAATGTCGCACATTCGGACAAGGATGAAGAATGGTGAAATGAAATGCTTGCAGAGGGATTAACATGACACTCTATGGTTTAAAGACCGTATATTGGTACCCGTGACATGAAGCTTTGGAAGAAAATCTAGGACGAAGCTCATTTGTCCAAGTATTCTATTCATCCGGGCAGCAACAAGATGTACCAAGATCTGAAAACTAGGTTTTGGTGGACACGAATGAAAAGAGAAATCGCAAAGTATGTATCCGAATGTGATACGTGTCGGCGTGTGAAAGCCGACCATATGCGTAAAGCCGGACAGCTGCAACCATTGAACATTCTGGCGTGGAAGTGGGAGGATATCAGCATGGACTTCATAGTGGGTTTACCTCTCATGTCTCACAAGCATGACTTGATTTGGGTGATAGTCGATCGACTAACCAAGTCGGCTCATTTTATCCCGTACATACAAAGTACGTGGCCAAGCAATATGCGGAGTTGTATATTGCAAGAATATTGTGCTTGCACGATGTTCCCCGCTCCATTATTTCAGATCACGGTGCGCTGTTCGTTGCTCAGTTTTGGGAACAGCTGCACGCGTCATTGGGGACCAAACTGATCCGAAGCTCCGCATATCAGCTGTGGCGGACCGGGATCCGCTCATCCAGGATCACAGAGGGTGGTGCAGCGCGATGCGACACCCGACAGCACACGTCATAAGGACACAATATATTACATGGGAAAACAACTGAACTGTACAAAGTAGTACAAACTCCACTTACAAAATATTATTTATCATACACAGCGGAAGTCTACACTATACAACTCACGCCCGCCTATCTAGCAAAAGTCGGCTGCCCAGCCCTAGGGCAACCCACACTAGCTGCACTCTTCAGCTCAGCGCGGCGTGTACGGCTCCAACTCAGCTGTGGTCCCCGACGGAGGGTAACCCTCGCCGGTGGACTCGTACCCCGAGTCCGTGGGTGGCTCCTCACCTGAAAAACACTTAAGCAGCAACCGTGAGCACGATGGCTCAACAAGACTTAACCGACTCACCTAGACATGAAACTCTACATGAGGTGTACCATGAACATAGGATAGTAATATTTCAGCAAAAAGACTTGCCTATAAGTTCATCCTTAATTCATCTTTTAGCAACAAGTTAACAGTTCAGGAATCTGAAATTTAGTAGGCAAGATTTGGTGGCACACATGTAGCAATACAATTATATCAATCAGCAGTATTGAATCATCATATTTCATACATTATCCTACGTCACGACTCAGTGACCAAGTAGTACCCTTCACCGCGAGGGACGCGAATCGACTCGATATACACCTGCAGGGAAACCCAAAGAGCATGTCACGTACGCGCACCCGTGGAGCTGCACAGCACGCTCACTCGATGTCGTACGGGACAACCTTTCACCCAACAGCCCAAACGTCGAACCGGTCGCACCGAAATGAGCAGGAGGTTCCCCACACGGAGCATCTCTCTATGCCAGTTGGCATATTTCCACCTTGCTGCCCTCAGCCTACACCTATAAATCGGTGCATTATGCCTCGACGCCCGGAGGTTTAGGCTACATCGGTTTATCGGGGCCCATATATCCGATATGCCTTCGGTACGTTCAAACTTGATCAGCGTGGGCCGCACACGGATCGGTCCTCAATTGACACGGACAGGGCCGCGCACACAAGACTCCCTCTTGCTGCGCCCTAGCCCCTGCCTAGTCTCATTTTCATTACTAAAATGATCTCACATCACTCGAACCAATCCCGTGTGTCCCAAGCCTATCTCGCGAGTAGATTCCAACTACTCGACTTGTACCGAAGTTCTATGAAATATTAAGCATAGCCTGTCTATTCGAGGTCTTAGACACTACCCTCACTCTTATGGAAAACTTCTGGTTATGCAAGTGGGGTTCCATTCATCCTACACCTAATGCACGTCCATACTTCATACTCAGTGTTCATAAAGCAAAACTTGAAAAATAGTTTAATGCAAACCGGGGCTTGCCTTGTTGCTGCTGATCAGTAGTTAGCTCTTCTTCCGGAAGGAGGAAGTCCAGCACTTCCGGAGTCTCTTCTTCATCAACTACACGTTTAATGAAATACGAAATGTAAATTTAAATGCAATGTGTAAACTTGAATACTTAACTACTAATAACTCTAGCTAACCCTCCCCTTTGGTTCTGAAATTTTTATGGTGGCTTGGTAGGGTCCTAACCAGAGTCTTGACCAAGTTTCATTTGAAACAAAGTTCATCTGAACCTTGTACAAATAAAAGCCTATTTGTCAATATTTGAGCCTCTAAGTAATTCCAGGGGTTTTCATGGCTCCAACCATTACTTTCTGGAAACTAGAATTTAAGATAGTTCTAATGGAATTGGTTTCATGTCATTTGAAGAGTTCTACTGAAAGTTATGTCCTAATTAAGATTTGAGAAAATCTGAAAAATGTTTCTGTACATTTTTCTATTTTCTCAGGGCAGTTCAATTAACTACCCAATTAGGTGGACTAAATGAACTTGGATGAGTCTGAATATTTTACTGTAACTCAAGGATTTTCCAATGAACCTCTCAGCCAAATTTCAGCATTTTTCATAAAGTAATTCTCCAGATAAAATTCCCAACAGTCTACACTTTAGGGATTAAATTCTGGAGAACTATTCACTTTCATGAGCTGAAATTAGTATTGCTGGAAAGTACACAGAATTCTGAGTTCAGCAAAATTTGGTTCATCAAATTTGGAGTTTCCTAGCAAAAGTTCTATCCATTTGAAATTTGAGCTAAAACTGGAAATTCGAATAAAGTTTAAACTGTCGGGTGGGGTCCCCCGGGCTACGTGTCAGCCTCCCAGCTAACCCACACCGGAGCCCGGAGAATCACCCGCGCAGCTGCACGGGATCCCGGTGCCGCAGCAAATCCCGAGTGCTCTCAGCAGAGACTGACACGCGGGGCCCGCAAGGCTTCTTCAACCTCGCGCTCCGGCGGCTCCCCGCCGCCCACCTCGCCGGAATACTCGCCGCCGGGCGTTCTTCTGCCTGACCTCCGACGAAACTCGCCGCCTATGCCTATCTCGGCCTGGGGAAAACGGTGGTGCCCTCCCCAGAGCTTGACAACGGCCGGAACAGTGCTCCCGACGGCAACAGCGGCCGGGAGCTCACCGGCGACGTTGAACTCGGCATCCCCTGCACCTTTTTCGATGTGGTTTGCTCGGGGAGCTCCACCGACACCTGCTGGTCACGTACATGGACACCGATCCCCGTGAAAACGGCTGCAACTACGACCTCACCGGCGACCTAGGCCGGATATCGGTTGTGCTCAGAAAACTTCGAAGAACCGTAACCCTAGCCCATGGTTCTTGCTGGTTTTTAATCGTGGGTGGTCGTGGCAGGGTGTAGAGCGTGTGTTTGGCTTGGTATGCCCGGTGATGAGCTAATACCCGCAAATTTTGGGATTTGGTATCGCTCGGCCTTAAGAACACCGAAGCGTTCCCGGGAGAAATTCTCCCTCGACGGTGCATGAAATGCTGAACGGTAGGGACGAGCAGAACCAGCACCTTATGGCGGTCGTTTATTGTGTTGAGCGTCGGGCATGAGAGCGCCTGTGTTGCTCAGACGCCGGCGATCAATGCAGGTCGGCGTTTCTGTTCTTGCGAGGAACCAAGGAAGAAGCTCGGGTGGTGGTCTTTCTCGTTCGGAAAAAGGGATAAAGGGCGGCGTGGTGCGTGCGCTGGCCTTTGAGCCGCGACTTTGGCACCGTGAGGTGGCCGTTTGCTGTCTCGGTGGCTCGCCGCCTCTCCCGTGCCTTGCGCGCGAAGCAGAGGCCGGCTGCAGCAACCGACTGAACCCTCGTATGTGCAACTGACATGTGGGCCTCCCCTTTACTCCTTTTCTCTAATATTTCTTTTCTGTTTTTGCTGAATATCCCACCAGCTACTCACAATTTAATGTGAGACTTAGCCCCCAAGTTTTGGTTCAAATTTGAGTTCTCCAATTTGAAATTTGGTTGGTCCAATTTGCTTCATATTTAAACTGAATTTCAAATTCAGTTTTGAATTATTGCAAATTTGGCTCCCGATAAGATGAACTCCAATGGGGATGAAAATTGGTGGGCTAACCCAGAAAAATGTGCTGAGTTTGAATATGAAGCTAACTTTTGAATTTGAGTGATGGAAGTTGCTGCAATTTGAATTTACATTCAAATTGGCCCCTTTTTCAAATATCTCCAAAAATGCCTCAAACAGTGTTGGACTTACATGAAATTTGGCTTGAACCTTCCCAAGACTTTTCAAGTCCTAGGGGTGAGCTCAACCTCTCATGTTCATGTGTAAAATTCCCACTATGTGAAAGTGTAGGCTTTCCCCTCTAATCACTCTTTTGATGGAGGTTACTTGCTCTTCACAATATTTCCTAAGATATCGACCACAAAAACTGTGGTGTTGTGAGGTGAAGAAAAGTTTTTTGCAAGTCCCTTTTCTTGGGCTTTTACATCCCTCCCTCCTTAAAAGAATCTCGTCCCGAGATTACAAAAGAAGAGACAGCGATGTAACAGGGACTTACCCGTGTTGAGATGCCATGATCTCCGGGTAATTTGAGCGAAGGAATTCCTCGCTCTCCCACGTCGCTTCTTCGGCGGTGTGGTTGCTCCAGAGTATTTTGTAGAACCACAATGTTCTGCTACGCGTGGTTCTGGCTTTCTCATCAAGAATTGCCACCGGATATTCATCATATGTCAAGTCCGGTTGCAACTCGCCGATGTCTTCGGTAGTAACAGCAGCGGTATGTTTCAGGCATTTTCTCAGCTGGGAGACATGGAAAATGTCATGGACACCAGCAAGAGATGCCGGTAGCTCCAATCTATACGCCGCTGGTCCACACTTCTCAGTGATAACATAGGGTCCAATGAAACGGGGAGCGAGCTTCCCCTTGACACCGAACCGGTGCACGCCCTTCATCGGAGACACGCGGAGGTACACGTGTTCCCCGACGTCAAAGTGCAACGGTCTACGCCTCTTACCAGCGTAGCTCTTCTGCCGGAACTGAGCGGCCTTCAGGTTGGCTTGAATCGTCCGAACGCGCTCTTCGGCGTCGTTCACCACATCAACCCCGAATGTGACCCTTTCACTGGACTCGCACCAGTTTAATGGGGTGCGGCATTTGCGACCGTAGAGAGCTTCATAGGGTGCCATCTTGATACTTGCCTGATAGCCATTGTTGTACGAAAATTCTGCCAATGGTAGGTGATTATCCCAGTTCCTACCATGGTGGATGGCACATGCTCTCAACATGTCCTCTAACACTTGGTTCACCCTCTCTGTTTGCCCATCTGTTTGAGGGTGATAGGCGGAGCTCCTCATCAGCTTAGTACCCAATGCAGCGTGTAGCTGCTCCCAAAAGCGAGATACAAATATTGCACCTCGATCTGAGACAATGGTCTTGGGTACCCCGTATAAGCACAGAATCTTTGCTATGTACAGCTCCGCATATTTGCCGGCATTGTAGCGTGTATTCACCGGGATGAAGTGAGCCGTCTTGTTTAACTGATCGACGTTTACCCAAATGGAATCATGTTTGTTGGAAGTTAGGGGCAATCCCACAATGAAATCCATGCTCAGATCTTCCCATTTCCATGCCAGGATCTTCAGGGGTTGCAACAGCCCTGATTTCTTCATGTAATCAGCTTTCACTCGTCGGCACGTATCGCACTCGGATACGTACTTCGCTACCTTCTGCTTCATCCGTGTCCACCAAAATTTATTTTTTCAAATCTTGGTACATTTTGTTGCTGCCCGGATGAATGGAGTATTTAGACAAGTGAGCTTCATCGAGGATTTTCTTCCTCAGTTCCATATCCCGGGGTACGACTATGCGGTCATTGAACCATAGCGTCCCCTCCTCATCTTTCCGGAGACACTTGATCTCCCCATTATATATCCGTCTCCAGAGATGTGCCATGCCTTTATCAGTCTTCTGAGATGTAATGATGTCCTCCCTAATAGTAGGGATGAGGGCAAGGTTGTAAAGCGATCCATAAGGAACCAAGTATAAACTCGGCTCTTCCTCCACCGGGGTAATGGTGAGGTGATGGACATGTGATTTCCGACTCAGGGCATCGGCAACCACATTCGCCTTGCCGGGGTGGTAATGAATCTCAATTTCATAATCTTTGATCAATTCTAACCACCTCCTTTGCCTCATATTCAGCTCCTTCTGGGTGAAGATATATTTCAAGCTCTTGTGGTCGGTGTAGAGATGCACCAGATTCCCCAGGAGATAGTGCCTCCACATTTTTAGCGCCAAAACCACTGCAGCAAGCTCAAGGTCATGAGTCGGATAGTGCTGCTCATGGTTCCTAAGTTGGCGTGAGCCATAGGCGACCACACGTCCTTCCTTCATCAACACGCAGCCGAGCCCAGTACCGGACGCGTCGCAATACACGTCGAAGGGCTTAGTTGTATCCGGTTGAGCTAAGACCGGGGCTGTGGTGAGATGCTTCACCAATGTTTGGAATGCGCCTTCACACGCCGTGTTCCAAACATACTTCGTTCCCTTCCTCAGCAACTCTGTCATCGGTTTAGCGAGCTTGGAGAAGCTTGGAATGAATCTCTGATAGTATCCCGCTAACCCGTGGAAGCTTCTAACTTCATGAACTGAAGTGGGAGCTTTCCATTTCAGCACTTGCTCTATCTTGCTTGGGTCAACCACAATGCCTTCTGCTGAGATGATATGTCCCAAGAATGGCACTTGGCTGATCCAAAACTCGCATTTGCTGAACTTGGCGTAGAGCTTGTGGTCTCGTAATCGTTGAAGAACGATCCTCAAGTGTTCGGCATGTTCGGCTTCTGTCTTGGAGTAAACCAAGATATCGTCGATGAACACTACCACGAACTTGTCCAGCTCTGGCATGAACACCGAGTTCATGAGATACATGAAATGGGCAGGAGCATTTGTGAGACCAAAAGACATGACGAGATATTCATATAGTCCATATCTCGTCAAGAAAGCCGTCTTCGGGATATCCTCCGCCCGGATCTTTATCTGGTGATATCCAGAGCGAAGGTCCATCTTGGAGAACACACTTGCACCCACAAGTTGATCAAACAATATGTCGATGCGGGGCAGTGGGTACTTATTCTTCATGGTGACGGTGTTGAGCGGCCAGTAGTCCACACACAGCCTCAAGGTTTCATCCTTCTTCTTTACGAACAGCGCCGAGCATCCCCAAGGCGAGGAACTCGACCTAATGAAACCCTTGCTCAACAGATCATTGAGCTGCTCTTTTAATTCAGCTAGCTCATTCGGAGCCATCTTGTATGGTCTCCGTGATATGGGCGTAGTCCCCGGTGCAAGTTCAATCTTGAACTTGACATCCCGCTCAGGTGGCATACCCGGAAGATCATCCAGGAACACATCGGGGTACTCCCGGACTATGGGGATGTCCTCTAACTTGAGAGCTTCAGCTTTATTAATTGCTGAAATTTCCCGGACTGGCGTGTCTAACACCATGGAATGTGGATGGTGAAATGGAGAGTTTAAATGAACCGTCCGTGTCCGAGTCTCCAGGACAGCGCCATGGTATTGTAGCCATGACATCCTTAAGATTGCATCAATCTTTTGCCCCATAAGGATTATCAAGGTGGTGGGATATAGTTTCCCACCTAAGCACAGAGGTGCCTTTGGGATCATCATATTTGCTGAGATCTTCCCTCCCGGTGAGCAGATCACATAGGTGCAGTCGGTTGGGAAGACTTGCATTTGGTGCTTAGCCACATAGGATGCACTTATAAAGCTGTGGGTTGCACCAGAATCAAAAAGTATGATGTTGGCTTGATTGTTGAGAGTAAACATACCCGCCAGCACGTTGTCTCCCTCTGGGGCGTCCTCATTGTCGAGGTTGCGGACGCCCCCAGTCCGCTGACCAACCTTCTTAACCGGAGGTCGGCCTCGAGCACCGCCCTTGAACTGGGCTTGCCCGCTGCTTTGCTGCCCCTGGGGACAGTCCTTCGCGAAGTGGCCCGCCTGGCCACACGTGAAGCAGGTGAAACGGGGCGGTCCCCTGCTGATCGGTGGACGGAAGCCCGGGGCGCGTTGTGGCGGTGGAAATGCCCGGCGTGCCGTCTGCTGCTGCTGCTGCTGTCTCAGTGGTGGCGTCGGCGGTAGGAACGGCGTGCTTTGAAAGAACGTCCCCCGAACTGTTGAGGTCGCGCCGGTGGACGCCACTGCTGTACGGATGGTGTCCGATACACCATGCGGTACTTTTGAGGAGCGCCACCCCCACTGCTGGGTGGAGCGCTGCGCTTCCGCTGCTCAGCTGCCAACTCCCGCTGAGCGTCCTCTTGCATGATCGCGGCATTGACGAGGTCGTTGAAGGTGCCGCGATTCCATTGCACGAGATGCGTCTTCATTTCAGGGTGTAACCCCCGATAGAAATGTTCCCGCTTCTTCTCTTCAGTGGATATGTAGTCTGACGCATATTGTGCCAGATGGTTGAAGGCACGGGAGTAGTCATAGGCACTTGTCCCTCCCTGCTTCAGTTCCAAAAATTCTTGGAACTTCCGCTTCATGATCCCGGGAGGAATGTGATAGGCGCGGAACGCCTCCCGGAACTCTTCCCATTCCACGGCATGGCCGGTCGGATGTGAGGCGACATAGTTCGTCCACCATGCACCAGCGGCACCGTGGAGTTGCTGTGCTGTGAACAGAGTCTTCTGCCGCTCCGTACATTGGAGCAGCCCGAACTTGGACTCGACGGTCCGAAGCCAATTGTTGTCAGCCTCCAGTGGTTCTTCAGCTTCGGTGAACACTGGAGGGTGCGTACTCATAAAATCCGAGTACGAAACTTAATGGGGCTCACGAGGTCCTCTGTCTTGACCCCCCCCCCCCCCCCCGCCTGGGACGTATTCTGCATGATCGTGCGGAGCAGGTCGGTCTGCTCCTCACGACCACCCACCAGTGCCGCAATCACATCCGCTAGAGTAAGCGGAGGCGGCGGTGGTGGCTGCTGCTGCGGGGTGCTGTCGTGGGCTGGTGGCTGGGAGTCATCACCTCCCTGTTGGCTAGAGCCACCAACCTCGTGTGTGGTCCTAGTGCAAACCATCTGCAACCATACGATTATAAACATCAGTCCCGCAACATATTGCATGCAGTCCAATAACAATAGGCGTAAAAACATAATGACAATGAACATGCGATACATATCGTGTGTAGATAATGTAATAACTTTGCACAAGCTACACCATTACCAGACCAAATACAAGCTAGTTACCTCCAACTTGATGAACCTTCTCTTTGGAAGCTCATCATAACTAGGTTTGGTCACTACGAGACATTACTATCGCGTTGTCATCACGTATACTACCCTTTTATCTTCAATACGACACAAACATGGTCTCTAGTAAAAGAAACTTGAGTGAGATCTACACTCAAATCTTTCACTAGTTTAAGACAAGCTCTCATGAGTATGTTCTACCCCATTGGCAGTACTTAAACCACCACTAGGGTACAACAATCTCTCCCATGAGTTCAACTGTCATGCCTCTGTCCGAATGACCAGTTTTTACATATTCCAGGTTTTGATCTGGTTCTGGGCAGTTTCATGACTCAAGTTGAATACCAAAGTTAAAGGTAACCTCAGTATCTTTCCATCGAGTATTCATTTGCCCTCAGATCATCTTTGGTTAAAAAATTATGCTAATTCAAAGTCAGCAGAATTTCTGGAAGAATTTTAACAGCACCTCCCATGGAAAGTTGCTGTTTTCAACTCTGGTTTCCACAGAAATCTTTGCTGAAATTTCAGACACTTTGAATTGCAAAGATGTAAAACATCTTCTACCCTCCCTAAGGATGTATCATATGAAAATTTTAGATTTTTCTACTGGAAATTATGTTTGAAAAATACAGAGCAGTCCAGAGAGTGCTTAACCCTATCCTGGTTCTGGACAGTTTACATGCCTCTGGGATTTAAGCCATCTTAAGGTGAGTTTCAGCTCTGGAAGTCTACAACAAAATTGTAGAATACTAAAATACCTTTCCAGAACTATATACCACACCTCCCTGGGCTAAAAGAACTGTGAGTTATGCTCTGTTGAAATCAGCAGACTTGCTGCTCAAAACAGAGCACTCTGTTTTTCAGTCTTTTTGGAACTACACTCATCACTATCCAATTTGTCTACCCAACCAGGGTCCTAAATGTTGAACCTAATGATTTTAATTCCTTGTTATCATTATTTTCATGCATATGCCTATAATATCTCGGTACTACGTTCCTCACAAAAGAAAATCCTAACCGGATTATACTGGCATATACGTCTCAAGTGTGGCACTAAACGGTCTCTCGCACACGTTTACTACACAGATACATACGTGGTTAGTACCTGCAGAATACCACACAATAATGGTGCACTCAATGGTTATTTTCATTTCAGGCAGGATCATATTAAAAGTAAATACAAACGCCCGTATCATTGTCATATGGCCGTCCTTCAGTTAGGTCATGTCTCAAGGTACGTGATCGTGTTTCAACACCACACGACGGGGAACCCGAGTATGTCATGAACGGGTCGTCACGGTTGGGAATGTTATCAACCCAACAGATACCACCTACTGCCCTGCAGGGCACGCTGATGGCAAGCGCTACGTATGTCCCCCTGGGCTACTTCCAGACGAACACACTCTCACGTTACTGACCACGCGATGGGGTCTCCACTTACTTGCCTAATGCACGCTAGGGATCAGCATTTCATATGAACTCAGGAAGATGAAGAGTCCAAGAGTTTCATATTGACGTCTCACACCAAGCTGTGAGACCTATCCCTGAACCACGTTCCTCGTCAGGGGAGCTAACCGAAATTGAACCGCTTTCGGTGGCGTTCCTTACCATTCTTACCAAAGCGTAGGTGCGTCGTTACATAATTGAAATTTGGAATTATAACACATAAGTTAGTCTTGCTACTTTAAGTAAATATGCTTATATAGTCCTTACTTGGGCAACTACCACATTCTCACCGTAAACCTAATTTTCCCATAATACAGTCCTTAAGTACTGTGCTATCCCCACTGCAGCTCTGATACCAGGCTGTGGCGGACCGGGATCCGCTCATCCAGGATCGCAGAGGGTGGTGCCACGCGATGCGACACCCGACAGCACACGTCATAAGGACACAATATATTACATGGGAAAACAACTGAACTGTACAAAGTAGTACAAACTCCACTTACAAAATATTATTTATCTTACACAGCGGAAGTCTACACTATACAACTCACGCCCGCCTATCTAGCAAAAGTCGGCTGCCCAGCCCTAGGGCAACCCACACTAGCTGCACTCTTCAGCTCAGCGCGGCGTGTACGGCTCCCACTCAGCCGTGGTTCCCGACGGAGGGTAACCCTCGCCGGTGGACTCGTACCCCGAGTCCGTGGGTGGCTCGTCACCTGAAAAACACTTAAGCAGCAACCGTGAGCACGATGACTCAACAAGACTTAACCGACTCACCTAGACATGAAACTCTACATGAGGTGTACCATGAACATAGGATAGTGATATTTCAGCAAAGGGACTCGCCTATAAGTTCATCCTTAATTCATCTTTTAGCAACAAGTTAACTGTTCAGGAATCTGAAATTTAGTAGGCAATATTTGGTGGCACACATGTAGCAATACAATTATATCAATCAGTACTATTGAATCATCATATTTCATACATTAGCCTACGTCACGACTCAGTGACCAAGTAGTACTCTTCACCGTGAGGGACAGCGAATCGACTCGATATACACCTGCAGGGAAACCCAAAGAGCACGTCACGTATGCCCACCCGTGGAGCTGCACAGCACGCTCACTCGATGTCGTACGGGACAACCTTTCACCCAACAGCCCAAACGTCAAACCGGTCGCACCGAAACGAGCAGGAGGTTCCCCACACGGAGCATCTCTCTATGCCCGTTGGCAGATTTCCACCTTGCTGCCCTCAGCCTACACCTATAAATCGGTGCGTTAAGCCTCGACGCCCGGAGGTTTAGGCTACATCGGTTTATCGGGGCCCATATATCCGATATGCCTTCGGTACGTTCAAACTTGATCAGCGTGGGCTGCACACGGATCGGTCCTCAATCGACACGGACAGGGCCGCGCACACAAGACTCCCTCTTGCTGCGCCCTAGCCCCTGCCTAGTCTCATTTTCATTACTAAAATGATCTCGCATCACTCGAACCAATCCCGTGTGTCCCAAGCCTATCTCGCGAGTAGATTCCAACAACTCGACTTGTACCGAAGTTCTATGAAATATTAAGCATAGCCTGTCTATTCGAGGTCTTAGACACTACCCTCACTCTTATGGAAAACTTCTGGTTATGCAAGTGGGGTTCCATTCATCCTACACCTAATGCACGTCCATACTTCATACTCAGTGTTCATAAAGCAAAACTTGAAAAACAGTTTAATGCAAACCGGGGCTTGCCATGTTGCTGCTGGTCAGTAGTTAGCTCTTCTTCCGGAAGGAGGAAGTCCAGCACTTCCGGAGTCTCTTCTTCAGCGACTACACGTTTAATGAAATACGACATGTAAATTTAAATGCAATGTGTAAACTTGAATACATAACTACTAATAACTCTTGTTAGCCCTCCCCTTTGGTTCTGAAATTTCTATGGTGGCCTGGAAGGGTCCTAACAAGAGTCTTGACCAAGTTTCATTTGAAACAAAGTTCATCTGAACCTTGTACAAATAAAAGCCTATTTAGTCAATATTTGAGCCTCTAAGTAATTCCAGGGGTTTTCATGGCTCCAACCATTACTTTCTGGAAACTAGAATTTAAGATAGTTCTAATGGAATTGGTTTCATGTAATTTGAAGAATTCTACTGAAAGTTATGTCCTAATTAAGATTTGAGAAAATCTGAAAATTGTTTCTGTACATTTTTCTATTTTCTCAGGGCAGTTCTCTTAAATACCCAATTAGGGGGACTAAATGAACTTTGATGAGTCTGAATATTTTACTGTAACTCAAGGATTTTCCAATGAATCTCTCAGCCAAATTTCAGCATTTTTCATAAAGTAATTCTCCAGATAAAATTCCCAACAGTCTAAATTTTAGGGATTTAATTCTGGGAAACTATTCACTTTCATGAGCTGAAATTGGTATTGCTGGAAAGTACTCATAATTCTGAGTTCAGCAAAAATTTTTTCATCGAATTTGGAGTTTCCTAGCAAAAGTTCTATCCATTTGAAGTTTGAGCTAAAACTGGAAATTCGAATAAAGTTTAAACTGTCGGGTGGGGTCCCCCGGGCTACGTGTCAGCCTCCCAGCTAACCCACAGCGGAGCCCGCAGAATCACCCATGCAGCCGCACTGGATCCCGGTGCCGCAGCAAATCCCGAGTGCTCTCAGCAGAGACTGACACGAGGGGCCCGCAAGGCTTCTTCAACCTCGCGCTCCCGCGGCTCCCCGCCGCCCACCTCGCCGGAATACTCGCCGCCGGGCGTTCTGCTGCCCGACCTCCGATGAAACTCGCCGCCTATGCCTATCTCGGCCTGGGGAACACGGTGGTGCCCTCCCCAGAGCTTGACAACGGCCGGAACAGTGCTCCCGACGGCAACAGCGGCCGGGAGCTCACCGGCGACGTCGAACTCGGCCTCCCCTGCACCTTTTTTGATGCGGTTTGCACGGGGAGCTCCGCCGACACCTGCTGGTCACGGACATGGACACCGATCCCCATGAAAACGGCTGCAATTACGACCTCACCGGCGACCTAGGCCGGATATCAGTTGTGCTCAGAAAACTTCGAAGAACCGTAACCCTAGCCAATGGTTCTTGCTGGTTTTTGATCCTGGGTGGTCGTGGCAGGGTGTAGAGCATGTGTGTGGCTTGGTATGCCCGGTGATGAGCTAATACCCGAGAATTTCGGGATTTGGTATCGCTCGGCCTTAAGAACACCGAAGCGTTCCCCGGAGAAATTCTCCCTCGACGGTGCATGAAATGCTGAACGGTAGGGACGAGCAGAACCAGCACCTTATGGCAGTCGTTTCTTGTGTTGAGCGTCGGGCACGAGAGCGCCTGTGTTGCTCAGATGCCGGTGGTCAATGGAGGTCGGTGTTTCTGTTCTTGCGCGGAACCGAGGAAGAAGCTCGGGTGGTGGTCTTTCTCGTTCGGAAAACAGGATAAAGGGTGGCGTGGTGCGTGCGCTGGCCTTTGAGCCACGACTTCGGCACCATGAGGTGGCCGTTTTCTGTCTTGGTGGTTCGCCGCCTCTCCTGTGCCTTGCGCGCGAAGCAGAGGCTGGCTGCAGCAACCGACTGAACCCTCGTATGTGCAACTGACATGTGGGCCTCCCCTTTACTCCTTTTCTCTAATATTTCTTTTCTGTTTTTGCTGAATATCCCACCAGCTACTCACAATTTAATGTGAGACTTAGCCCCCAAGTTTTGGTTAAAATTTGAGTTCTCCAATTTGTAATTTGGTTGGTCCAATTTGCTTCATATTTAAACTGAATTTCAAATTCAGTTTTGAATTATTGCAAATTTGGCTCCCGACAAGATGAACTCCAATGGGGATGAAAATTGGTGGGCTAACACAGAAAAATGTGCTGAGTTTGAATATGAAGCTAACTTTTGAATTTGAGTGATGGAAGTTGCTGCAATTTGAATTTACATTCAAATTGGCCCCTTTTTCAGATACCTCCAAAAATGCCTCAAACAGTGTTGGACTTACATGAAATTGGCTTGAACCTTCCCAAGACTTTTCAAGTCCTAGGGGTGAGCTCAACCTCTCATGTTCATGTGTAAAATTCCAACTTTGTGAAAGTGTAGGCTTTCCCCTCTAATCACTCTTTTGATGGAGGTTACTTGCTCTTTACAATATTTCCTAAGATATCCACCACAAAAACTGTGGTGTTGTGAGGTGAAGAAAAGTTTTTTTGCAAGTCCCTTTTCTTGGGCTTTTACATCACCCGCAGACAGATGGTCAAACCGAATGGGTGAATCAAGTGCTTGAAGACATGCTACGAGCTTGTGCCATACACCACGGAAAAAATTGGGACGATCATTTCCGTTGGCAGAGTTTTCTTACAACAATGGCTATCAGGCTAACATCAAGATGGCGCCGTATGAAGCTGTCTACGGCCAGAAATGCCGCACACCCCTCAACTGGTGCGAGTCCGGCGAGCGAGTTATCTACGGCATTGAACTTGTGAATGAGACGGAAGAACGAGTGCGAGTAATACAAGCCAACCTCAAGGATGCTCAATCTCGGCAGAAGAGCTATGCGGATAAAAGACACTGTCCTCTCCACTTTGACATCAGGGACTCTGTTTATGTCCGTGTGTCTCCGATGAAGGGCTTTCATCATTTCAGAGTGAAGGGCAAACTTCCGCCGTGATCCATCGGTCCGTTCGCCGTCATTGAAAAATGTGGACCCGTGGCCTATCGCCTGGAGTTACCGGCGTCACTCGCAGGAGTTCACAACGTCTTCCATATCTCTCAGCTGAGAAAATGCCTCAAACCCTCGGCTGAAATACGCACTGAATACATAGAAGTTCTCCAACCATACCTCACGTACACGGAGTATACGATCTGGATTATCGATGAAAAGACTCGCGCCACAAGAAACCGGAACTTAATGTTTTACAAGGTCTTGTGGAGTAACCATACCACTGATGAAGCGACATGGGAAAGCGAGGACTATCTACAAGCGAATTATCTGGACTTGCTATCATTGTATACCCGGTAAAATTTCCCCACTTTGCTTTTCTTTTGGAATCTCGGGACGAGATTCTTCTTAAGGGGGGGATGTAAAATCCCCAAAAGTGCTAACAAAAATTTCAGGACTTTTACAATTAGAAAAAATGAGGGGAATTAAAACTTTGATTTATAACGGTGTGAGTTCAAAGTGGTGATTCAAACTTCCCAAAACTTTCAAACATGGAGATCTGAATTCATAACTTGGATCTTCATATGTCAAATATTCAAACTTCCAAATTTCAGCTCATTTGGAGGGGTTATACTATTTGTTTGGGATTAAAAGAGGAAGCCATCGAATCTGAATTTAAATTTCAGTTTCAAATCCCAATTTTCTCAATTTTGGAAATTTGGTTCCACAAACGTGTTCTCCACAATTTAACTAGCAGCCATGCTAAAATTCAGAAACGTTGGAGTTGGTTTGCTATGTTTTTGGAACAATGCAAAAGGAGAATTCAAATTCCAATAACCAAACTCAATTCTAATTCCACACTAGAATTCAAATCATTTGAATTCAACATTTCAAACCATGACTTTGAGGTGAAGCAAAGCATTCAATTGTGAAGCTGTGGTGAAAAGATTAGTGGGAAAAATTTGAAAGAGATAAAATGGTGGAGCCCACTAGTCAGCTACACAGAGATGCAAACCGCCTCTGTTCTCTTCGGATGATCACCGAACGCCGCCATCTCCCGGCTGAATTCCCTCGCCCGATGCTTCACAGAGCTGCTTCGCTCACGTGCTCCCAAAGTCAGCCTGTGCGCGTGGGTTATCAAAGTGGCAGAACAATTGAGTTTCTTCTCTTCTCCACGATTACACCGAAGCCTCCTCAGCCTCTCTGCTCGAGCGCACAACCGAAACCATCGAGCTACACCGCTGCTCTCGGTCCCCCATCGCTGATCATCTTTTGGCGATGTCAGCGCATAGCTGAGCCACCCAAAAGCTCCGCCGGAGACCCCTCGACGTTTTCCACCCTTTCCCAGCCCGTGGCCGAGCCGTCTACACTGGTGTCGAGCTGTTCTTCTCTGAGGAAAATAGGGCACGACGCCGCCGACTCGGTTCCACATCTTCTGGCCGACGCTGACCTCCCTAACGCGAGAAAAACCACACAAAGGTGCGTCATGGGGTCTAGTTTCTCATACCGAAGCCCTTTTGTTCTTTACCACCGCCGGCTAACCGGAATTTGGGGATTACCGACAGTGCACATGAAGAACCGATCAAAATAACTTGGGGAATTCTCTCCACATGTTTGATCATCGGTTCTCCAGTCGTAGACACAGCTACTAGGGATCCTAGCGCCCTCCCACGCCCAAGCACAAAGCAAACCATCCCTTGTACACCCCGGGCGACGAGAATCCGTCGCCGCCGGCCAAAACGGCTCGGTTCACCTTCGAGCTCCCATTTGCGGGCGTTTTCGGCTCGGGCTAGGGGTTGCATCTTGTTCTACGTACTCTAGTAATGGTGTACAGCACCTTAGATCGCCGGTTGAAGCTTGGGACGTGCTGTTCCTTGCCGGCGCCGCGCCACCGAGCCGCCTCACTGGTGCCGATGGTTTTTCGGGCGTTTTCATGCCTCAAGTCCTTGCCCGGCTGCTAGGCCGTGGTCCTAGGGTACTGTAGCACGAAACCGCATCGAGAATGGTTGAGAAACGAGCGAGAATGACGCGCGCCATCTTCGATTCCAGCGTGTGCGTGAGGGATCTGTCGGGATGTTGAAGACGACCGACCTGTGGACCCCACTGTTAGCCGCCGGTGGAATTATTTGAAGTTTCTGTTAAACAAATAATTCCAGAATTTGGCTAATCTTTGCAAGCCCAAAACTAGGTGTATAAAACTCCAAAAAGGGTGAGACCAATTTTGTTGGAATCCTCATAAGGAGTACTTCACAGAGGAACAAATCACTTGCTATAAAAATGCCAAGGAATTTCTGTAGAATTGTTTTTATTAAATATTTTAGAGATTTATTTCAGGAGAAATTCTTTATGAAACATTCCCAAATTTAGGAAGCTAATCCTTTTCATAGTTACTGATCTCCAGTAAAAATTTTAGCTTCATTGGAGTTCATTTGCTAGGCTAAATTGCCTTCCAAGGTTCAGCCTTTATTTGGAAATTCAAGTTCTAAACAGGAACTTTTCAGCTCTCCTGTTCAACTTCCAAAATTCACATCTCGCTGTTGGTAGATCCAAAAATGGTGAAACAAATTTTGTTAGAACCTTGGAGACTTACCCTAATTAGATCTTCCACTGTTAGACATGTCAAAACTCCAGATTTGGGCTCAAAATTCAGAGAAGCCATGTACTTGTGGGAATTTTGGAGACCACAAGGTGCAATGAAATTTCTCCAAATTTTGCTCAGATCATCTTTATAGGATCCAGTATCCACTGGAAAAATCCCAAAGCCAGTTAAGGAACATAAATAGCAGTAGCTATGAATAAAATTAATTCTTATAATTCCTTAGCACTTATGCATATATTTTGTTACATTTCATATAGTGACCGAAGTTGAGAACACCCCGGAGCCGTTGGACGTCCTCCCACCAGATGCTGACTTTCCATTTAACTCGCAACCAGGCAAGCCCCGGTTTGCATTTAAGTACTTTTGCAAAATTTTCATTTGTATCACTTATGTTTAGGGTGAAATGCTTGCATTAGAGTTAGGGTGATTGAAACCCCGCTTGCATAACCTTTAAATCCTATGGAGGGTTGGGTAGTTTATAAACTCGACGAGTAGAGAATGCCATGCTAATGTTCTGAGGATCTCGGTAGAAGTCGAGTGGTTGGAATCTAATCGTGAGATAGGTATTTATTCACCCGGTATGGAAAGAGGTAGATAATGGCTTAAGATTGTGAAGCTGAGACCCAGCAGGGGGGATAGGATGCAGTGAGCGGAGGTCTCACATGCATAGCCCTGTTGGTGTCGATTGAGGACCGAGCCGTGTCGGCCCTGCTGGACAAGTATCGAACAGTACCGGATGCATACTGGCATATGGGAACCAGGAAACCGATGTAATTGGTTAACCTGGATGCCGAGGCTTACCCAACCATTTTATAGGAGTCGGTTGAGGGTAGCAATGTGTAAATCTGCCGGTGGGCATAGACACACTCCACGTGGGGATCTCCTACCTGTTACGGATGGACCGGTTCAACATTTGGGTTGCCTTTGAATGCATACAACGGAGTAGGAAGGTGTGAAGCACCACACTTCCGAAAGTGGGTGTATGTGAAGTGTTACTTGGGTGTCTCCTGATTGCAATCGCCATCCCTTGCAGTTATTTGAGTACCGCTTGTTCACTGCGCTGTGACGTAGTAAGAAGTGAAATAAGCCAAATGAGTATGCTGCATTGAACTATTAATGTCTTGAAACCCTGTATGCTGTAGTTGTAGAGATAATTAAGTTTATCTTCTACTTTGGGCATCACCACATCGGACGAAATAGTTTCTTGTTTGATTGTGGACTTCCTATGTCAGGGCTGCCTAAGGCTCATTAAACTGCTGCTACAAAACTAAAAGTGAGGACTAACTTGTAGGTGTGTCTTTATTGCAAAGTCGTTTTCCTATATTACACATCCCTGCATGTAGAGTTCCATGACTAGGGTTGTCGGTTAAGCCTTGCTGAGCCATCGTGCTCACGGTTGAAATATTTGAGCTGTGTGCAGGTGAAATTATGAGGAAGGGTCCGAGGATGAGGCGATGCCCCCGTCGGGGGTACACGGCCGAGCTGGAGCCCTGCACACCGCCGTGATCTCCGGTTGTATGATGCTAGTGTGTAGCGTCCCCGGGCTGGACGACTGCACTTTTGCATAGCTAAGCTGAGAGTTTAGATGTTAATAAGACTTCCGCTGTATAATTAAATTTTGTAAAAGACTTCCGCTGTTTCTATGTAAAATAAAAGTTTTTATGTTGTTCTTAATCTTTTGTTGTGTGCTGTTGGGTGCCGCATTGCACGGCACCACCCCGGAGTGGGCGAACCACGGGGTGGTCCCCACACTGAGTTTCACTGCGTAGCCACAAATGGATCCCGATCCACAGAGAATCCGGCGCCCGGGTAACCGACACTGGCATGCGGGGCCCACGGGTTGTCTTCAATCTCGCGCTCCTGCCCTCAGCCGCCGCCCCCCTCGCCGGAGTACTCGCAGGAGGAGCTTTGCCGTGCGCCAAGATTCATGATTTTTGCCGCCTCTGCCTAATCCCGCACGGGGAACACGGTGCTGGCCTTAGCTTGACCCGAGAACAACCGGAACATGGCCGGTGACGAGCGGCGTCTTCGGAAGAACTTCGGCCATGTCGGCCGTGTAAAAGTCCCAAAAATATACATGAATAAAACTAAGGTTTGAGTTCATATGTGTGTCAAAGACATGAAAAATAGGACTTGCTGAAACTTTTCTTCATGCAAAGTAATACATGGATGATCATCCAAAATGAGGCGCACATTTTTATTTGAAAGTGTTGAACCAATAAGGATTTAAATACCTCTTTGCATGAAAGTTTAAAAATCAGATTTCAAATTCAAAGTTCACACAATGGTGGCTAAAACTTTGAATAACCATGCAGCCCTAGAGTTGGAAATTTGGGAAAAATTGGATAACAAACTTTTCATTTTTAGGATGGGCTCCAAAAAGGAATTATGGAAGCATTTTCAAATTCCATCCAAATGCAAATTTGCTATGCAAGTTTACTGAAGTTGAGGGAAATTCAATTGTTAGCCCACAATTAAATTTGAAACTTTGGGTTTTGGGGAGATCAACATGAGAAGATATTTGGGAGGAAAATGTGGGATGGGAATCACAAGTCAGTGAACAACTTTTGACTTGCAAAGGAATCAAAAGTCTCTGTTTTACTGGAACTGACCGAGAGCTGCCCGGGCGCCACCGAGGAAGCCACCGCGCCACCACCTGCTGGTTGCCCCAACGCGCTGGAGACCGACTGAGTGCCCCCCCCTCGTGCCTCAGCGTCATTACTTCTCCTCAGAACGAGCAAAAGCTCAGTTGCCTCCTCCTCCTCACGTGAACACCGATCAAAGTTTCTCCTCTGCCCTCCGCTCTCGGTTTGATCGGGAAATCTGTAGCAACCCTCGTGCCACCCTCCTCTGAGATGCTAAACAACACCCTGAGCTCAATACACACCTCCCCGACCCAGAAACCGGCGAGCTTCGGCCTCCTTTCCCAGTGATCAGCACCACCCGCCGTGACCTAGCTCAAGAACGGTAATCGGGCGCTCGTGGACAGCCCTCCCCAGGGGTTTTCACGGCCAGGCGATCAAGGCCATGGGCGCGCGCTGTGTTGGTGCTGCTCTCACTCAAATCTCAAACCACGCCGTGAAGCATCGGTGGCGAATTTCTAGTTTTACTCTGGCGAGTTTAACCCGAGCAGCCGGTACGAATTCTACAAATTCCCCCTCTCTGATCCTTCATAGGTCCTCAAATCTTGCATGTAGCAGCTAGACTAGCCGGCGATCATTTTGCTTTCAGCAACCCTAGCACGAAATCACCTCGGAGCAGAGAATTTTGAAGCCTCCCGAGGGTGTTTTTCACGGAACCAATCGGGCGCACGATGCCGACCCAGTTGCAGACGTTTGTGAGTACCTTTAAGGCCTTGTCGAGCCTCCCAGATGTGCACTGGTGCTGTAGAGCTATTTGGTCGAGGTTTTGGTGGGTTAGAACCCACGGCCGACGGCGCCGAACCTCAACCGAGGCCGCCGCACGTCGTCGGGGTATTTCCGGTCACCGGCAGCTCGAACTTGTACTTCCATCGTGTTACTCGACGTCGTAAACTCTCTGGCGGCGAGTTTTAGCTCGTGCAGTGGCCAGCAGCGGCGATCCGGTGAGCACCAGTTCTGCTCCGGCGAGAGGAACGCGCGCGCGCGAAGGAGCGGCCGGAGGTTGAAGAAGGGGCTGGGACCATCTTTCAGCGGCTCGAAATTTAAATCCTCGATCGGCTGTGGCCGGGATCCGGTGTGCTGGCGTGCGAAGAACTCTGTGAACCCGGTGTGGCCGCGATTCTACTGGCTGGGGTTTAAACAGTGGGTCCAGCCGATTTTCCAGTAGAAAGACAATTCCATAGATGGCCAGAAGTTTGGAAATTCATATCTCTGTGTAGAAACCTCCAATTTGAGTGATTCCAATTGGGTCAAATTCATTTTGCAGAGATATATCCAAATATGAACTCCAATTTGTATGAAAGTCAATAGTGTATTCTGGAGAATTCTTTGAAGGTTTTCTGAAAAGAATTATTGAGTGAGTTTGGTTTATCCAAAAATCCAAAAAATTTGCCAGAATATTCTTTAGCATAGTGTTGACTTTCTAGCAAAATTTCAGCTCATTTGAAGATAATTTGAGTAGGAATTTGCTAAATACAAACTGCTGTGTTCATAGGGGTCCAGAAACATTTTCAGAAAAATGTTTTCCCACTTATTGTAAAATCCCCAAAAGTGGTAGCAAGAAAAATTCTGCTCATATACACTTATGAAAAATGAGGGGAATTAAAACTTTGAATTATAAGGGGTGAGTTCAAAGTGAGGGTTTAGACTTCCCAAAACTTCCAAACATGGAGATCTAAGTTCATAACTTGGATCTTCATAATCCAAATATTCAACCTTCCAAATTTCAGCTCATTTGGAGGAGTTTCAATATTTGTTTGGGATTAAAAGGAAAAGCCCTCTAATCTGAATTTCAAATTCAGTTTCAAATTCCAATTCCCTCAATTTGAA
This sequence comes from Neostapfia colusana, assembly GCA_030760725.1. Lineage (NCBI taxonomy): Eukaryota > Viridiplantae > Streptophyta > Magnoliopsida > Poales > Poaceae > Neostapfia > Neostapfia colusana. The sequence continues at coordinate 66,552,445 of JASWHV010000012.1, read as the reverse complement.
AATTGGGTTTCACAAATGTGTTCTCCACCTTTGAATGAGCAGCCATGCCAAAAACTGGAAATTTTGGAGCTGGTTTGCTATATTTTCGAGGCAATACAAAGTGGAGAATTCAAACTCCTTTTCAAATTCAAATGGTCAAACCCCATTCAAATTCTACACCAGAATTCAAACCATTTGAATTCTGCAAATTCAAACGTAACTTTGGGATGAAGTAAAGCTTTTAATGTTGAGTTGCTGGAGGGAAAAATATCAGAAAAGTTTGACTAAACAAAGGGGGAGGTGGGGCCCAGTTGTCCGCCACCTAAAGCAAACAAACCGACTGTTTTTCCCTCTCTCTCTGTTCCCAGTTGATCGCGGTGCGACAGCTCCCGGAAAAGCGCTCCAACCGACGTCTTCACCGAGCCACCGAGCTGGTTCTCGCTGGCCGACGTCGGCACGCGCGCGTGGGCGATAAGAGCGGCCGCCTGAGTACCCCAGCTCTACTTCTCCTCCTCCTCAGCTCGGTTGCCGCGGCTGCTTTGTCCACAACGAGCACCACCGATAGCCTTCTCTCCCGATCGACCACCGCCTGCTGAGCTCGGCTGCTCGGGCCATCCATAGCAAAAAGTAGCGCCTGGACGTGCTCTAGCCCTTGCCAAAGCCCCTTCGAGGTTTGCCGGTCCAAACTGCTCGAGAAACGCGGATTGGTGCCAAAGCTTCAAGGTGCCCGGACCTCGCCGTTTTGGCTCTCCGTCAACAGAAGCATCCGGCCACCCTCTCCCCCGACTTCCTATACAAGAAAGGTGCGTGGACATGTCCTGGTCGTGTAGCCGGAGGCCATTTAGAGATTACTAGGGCCGGTGGCGAGAATTTTGCCATTTTCTCAAACTGTACACCGACGGATAGGGCTCAGTCTAACCGAAAATTCGTGGTGCACGATCCTTTAGACCTCAAGTAAGCTTGCACAGAGCTTCCCTACGTCCTAGCGCCTCTGCTCGATGAAGAACCAATCAAAAACATCAAGAAACGAGGGAGCCCTAGCTGTTTTCTTAGCCGCCAGTGCAAAAACACCTCGGGTCGCCGGTGAGGTCCCCTCCCCGGTGGGTTTCATGGAGAGCGAGCTATGGGTCGATGTTGTCTATGGGACACTGGTGCTTTTGGAGCAAATCCTAGCCCGAAAGACCCACTGTTGAGGGAGAGCGAGGTCGCCGAAGTAAGGTTCGACATGGTCGCCGGTGCAAGCACCTTTCCGGCCGTTGTCATCGGCTCCCAACCCCGCCATCATGTTCAGCACGGTGTAGAACTCACAGGCGGCGAGTTTGACGAAGTTTGGACCACGGGAACCCCGTCCCGGCGAGCCTCGCCGGCGTGCGCCGCCGCAGGAGGCGCGGGCAGCGCGAGGAAGACGAAGGAGGGCCGGGTCCCACCGGTCAGCCTCCGTGTTCACGCGAGGATCGGATTGTGGCTCGGGATCAACTGTGGCTGCGCGGTAATAACCCCGTAGCCCCCCGGTGTTGCCAAAATTTCACTGGTCCGATTTAAAACAGTGGGCCCACTTCCAAATATTTGAAGTTTCTATTAGGGAAATAATTCCAGAAATTAGCTGATCTTTGCAAGCCCATAACTTTGTGTAGAAAACTCCAAAAGGAGTGAGACCAATTTTGTTAGAATCCTCATGAGGAGTACTTCACAGAGAAACCAATTTTAGGCTATGAAAATGCCCAGGAATTTCTGTAGAATTGTTTTTAGTAAATCCTTTAGAGATTTATTACAGGAGCGATTCTTTATGAAATATTCTCAAATTTGGGCAGCAAATCCTCTTCATAGATACTGATCTGCAGTAAAAATTTGGGCTTCATTGGAGATCAGTTGCTAGGCTAAACTGCCTTCCCAAGTTCAGCCTTTATTTGGAAATTCAAATTTAAACAGAAGCTTTTTCAGAACTCCTGTCCAACTTCAAAAATTCATATATCTCTGATGGTAGCTCCAAAAATGGTGAAACAAATTTAGTTAGAACCATGGAGACTTACCCTAATCATATCCTCCATTTCTAGCTATGTCAAAGCTCCTGATTTAGGCTCAAAATTCAGATAAGCATTGCACTTGTAGGAATCTTAAAGACTACATTGTGCAATGTCATGTCTCCAAATTTGGCTCAAATCATCCTTAGAGAGTCTAGTAACCACTGTAGAATTCACAAAGCCAATTAAGGATCCTAAATAGCAATAGCTATGAATAGTAGTTCAATTCTTATAAATCCTTAATACTTATACATGTATTTTATTACATTTCATAATAGTGACCGAAGTTGAGGACGCACCGGAGCCCTTGGACGTCCTCCCACCTGAAGCTAACTTCCCATTTGACTCGCAACCAGGCAAGCCCCGGTTTGCACTTAAGTACCTTTTATAAAACTTTTTATTTGTATCATTTATGTCTAGGGTGAATGTTTGCATTAGAGTTAGGGTGATTGAAACCCCACTTGCATAGCCTCTTCAAATCCTATAAAGGGTTGGGTAGTTTACAAACTCGACGAGTAGAGACTGCCATGCTAATGTTTATGATCTCGGTAGAAGTCGAGTGGTTGGAAGCTACTCGCGAGATAGTACTTATTACACGGGATGAAAAGAGGTAGCAAATGGCTTAAGATATGAAAATGAGACCCAGCAGGGGGGATAGGATGCAGTGAGCAGAGGTCTCACGTGCGTAGCCCTGTTGGTGTCGGTTGAGGACCGTCCGTGTGCGGCCCTGCTGGACAAGTATCGGACAGTACCGGATGCATACTGGCATATGGGAACCAGGAAACCGATGTAATTGGTTAACCTGGGTGTCGAGGCTTACCCAACCGTAAATAGGAGAGTGTTGAGGGTAGCAAGGTGTAAATCTGCCGGTGGGCACAGTCACGCTCCACGCGGGGACCTCCTACCCGTTACGGATGGACCGGTTCAGCATTTGGGTTGCCTTTGAAAGGTTGTTGCATACAACAGAGTAGGAAGGGGTGTGGAATCACGCTTCTGAAAGTGGGTGTATGTAACGTGTTATCCGGGTGTTTCTTGATTGCAATCACCGTCCCTCGCGGTTATTTGAGTACCCGCTTGTTCACTGTTCTGTGACGTAGTAAGAAGTGAAATAAGCCAACTGAAAATGCTGTATTGAACTATTAAATGTCTTGAAACCTTGTATGCTCTAGTGATAGAGCAAATTAAGTTTATATTCCACTTTGGGCATCTCCACATCGGGGGAAAGCGTTTCTTGTTTGATTGTGGACTTCCGATGTGAGGGCTGCCTAATGCACATGAATCTGCTGCTATAAAACTGAAAGTAAGGATCAACTTATAGGCGTGTCTTTATTGCAAAGTCCTTTCCTACCTTACACGTCCTTGCACGTAGAGTTCCATGCCTAGGGTTGACGGTTAAGACTTGCTGAGCCATCGTGCTCACGGTTGCAATATTTTAAGCTGTGTGCAGGTGAGAGTTATGAGGAAGGTTCCGAGGACGAGGCGATGCCCCCGTCGGGGTACACGGCCGAGCTGGAGCCCTGCACGCCGCCGTGATCTCCGTTTACTTGCTGCTAGTGTGTAGCGTCCCCGGGCTGGACGGCTGCACTTTTGCATAGCTAGGATGAGAGGCTGTATATGTATATTACTTCCGCTGTATGAATAGGTTTTGTAAAAAGACTTCCTCTGTTTTATATTAAATAAAAGTTTGTATGTTGTTCGTTAATCTTTTTGTGTGTGCTGTTGGGTGCCGCATCGCACGGCACCACCCTATGCGATCCTGGAGTGGGTGAACCACGGGGTGGTCCCCACAGACGTGGTATCAGAGCCGCATTGGGAATAGCACGCTCGAAAAGAGCTTATTTTGAAAACTTAGAAGTAGTCGAGTGAGGATTAGTCTTTAAGCCCGCATAAGGTCTATGATAGTAGTAGTTACTAAGGTGGAAAAGCTAACTTATGTGTTATACATTCTGTAACGACGCCCCGACGTCAGGTAAGAGGTAAGGTACGCCACCGCAGGCGGATCAATTGCGGTAACTCCCCATACGAGTAATAGTATGGAAGGATATACCGTGGCTTGGCACGGTAGTGAATATGAGTCTCTGAACCTCTTAATGGTTCTGAGAGCATATGAAAACGCTGATCTCCAACGTGCTTTAGGCAAAAGTGAGAATACCCCATCGTGTGGTAAGCAACACGATAGTATGCAACTCTTGAACGTTCAATGTTCAAAGGGCCATACGCAGCGCTCGCCATCGGCGTGCCTTAACGGTCATGAGGCAGTAGGTGGTATCCGTTGGGTTGATAAAATTCCCATCCGTGACGACCCGTTTGCGCTCTACTAGGGTTCCCCGTTGTGTGGTGTGAAAACACGACCATGTACCTTGAGACGTGGCTTGACTCAAGGACGATCCGTATGGCAATGATACGGACCGTATGTTTTACTACGATATGGAACTGCCTGAAATGTCAAAAACCTTTGTGTGCACGATTATTGTGTGTTCTTCTGCAGGTACATTAACCACGTTAGTGCATGACGTGTAGAAACCGTTTGTGAGTGACGGCTTTAGTTCCACCATTTGACACGTATATGCCGGAATACCGGTTTAGGATTTTTCTTTGGTAAGGAAACGTAGTACCGACTGCATAAAAGTTTATTTTCAAAGAAAAGGGTCAAAAATGAAGTTTAGGAATCCATTTAGGGGTTAGTAAACTCCTATATTGAACTAAGAGTCAATTGGGAGTATAGGTTCAATCTCAAAAGCTTAGGAACAATCTCCCCTGTTTTTGGCAGAAATTTTTCTGAACTTGAACAGAGCATAACTTAAGATTGGTTGAACCAATGGAGGTGTGGGATACCATTCTGTAAAGGTTTTAAAGTCCTCTACATCTTTTCCGTAGAGATCCAGAACAAAATCTCCCTCCAAATAGATGAAAATCTCAGATGAGTAGGTACTGTCCAGAAACAGGGCAGACCAAAAGCTCTCTGGAATTTTCTGTATTTCGACCAAAACACTTAGTTTCACCGTTCGACGTCCAGTGGCTGTTGTAAAACAGCGAGTCGGAGTCGAAGAGTTGATGCATTGACATATCACTTCGAGTTAGTACATGTTTGGGTCCAGTACAATAGCGAGGAATTACGCATGCTAACACACTTAACATCCCGTGGTGACCCCCGATGGTCGAAATGAACTTTTAGATCCTTAAAGTTCAATACTTTGGAACTCGATCATGTGACACGGTTTAGGGATGTATATGTTGCATAAAGTTTATACTTTATCCATATATGTGATTGTTATGCGCACTATTTATTCCATTCTCGCATTACCATTGTATTGACTGGATGGGCTAAACCCACAAGTGCTGATCATTGGAATGATCTGAATGCAGAATGGCGCGAACACGTTCAACGCAAGAGGAGGGAGGTCCGAGTCAAGTTCGTGGTGATGAGTCTCCACCTCCGGAGCAGACCACAACGCAGCAGCAACCACCTCCTCCACTGCCAGAACTTCCAAGGAATCTTGCGGAGGTTCTTGCCGCAGTGCTCGGCTCGCGCGACGAGCAAACCGAGTTACTGCGGATGTTGGTGCAGCAGAATGCATCCCATCAGGGAGGACGCCAAGACAATGGGCAACGCTAGCCCCAACAAAGCTCGTATTAAGAATTCATGGCGACCCATCCACCGGTCTTCACGGAGGCTGAAGAACCTTTGGAGGCGGACAGCTTTATCTGCACTCTGGAGACAAAGTTCGGGCTGCTATGATGCACCGAATATCAGAAGGCTCTGTACGCAGCGAAACAGCTTCAAGGAGAAGCCGGTACCTGGTGGGCGAACTACACCGCCTCCTTACCGGCTGGCCATGCCGTCACATGGATGGAGTTCCGGGAGGCGTTCCGCGCCTATCACATACCTCCCGGTGTGATGGAAATGAAGCTCCAGGAGTTCCTGGCGCTACGACAAGGCGAGAGGAGTGCTCATGAGTACTCCAGGTTATTCAACCGGCTGGCGCAGTATGCGCCAGGATTTGTGGGGACGGAAGACAACAAGCGTAATGCTTTCTTCCGGGGCCTGAATTTCAAGATGAAGGTCCATCTCGCCCAAAGCAATCGCGGCACATTCAACGACCTCGTTAATGTCGCGATTCTACAAGAGAATGCTCAGCGCAAGCGCGGGTCTGACAAGAGGAAATGCAGCACGCTGACGAGCAGCAGTGGTGGGAATCCACAGAAATACCGCGTGGTGTATCGCTCACCATCCGGTCAGAGATGGCAGCCACCGGTGCGACCGCCTCAGTTTCGCGGTCGGCAATAGAATGCGCCGGCCTTTCGACCAACGTATCCAGTACAGCAACAGCAGCAGCAAAGGATGGTTCTGCGTGCACCTCAGTTTCAACAGCGTGCACCGGGATTCCGTTCTCAAGTCGGCGGGACCCCGACACCTTACACGTGCTACACGTGTGGCCGTGTCGGGAACATTTCAAGAGACTGCCCCGAGCCGCGACAGAGCAGGGGTGCGGCACCATATCAGGGTGCTAATCAGCCCCGTAACCATCCCATGAAACCAGCACCAAAACCCGGCAACGTCCACCACTTAGCCATCGAAGACGTGCCGGAAGGCGAACCCGTCCTTGCGGGTACATTCTCTTACCTAGATCATCCCGTAGTCATACTATTTGACTCCGGTGCCACCCATAATTTCATAAGTCAGTCTTATGTTATTAAATATCAACTGCCTATCATTCCCACAAATAATTCATATTTGATATGTTCTCCGGGTGGGAAAATAACAGCTGATAGAATGGTCTATAAAGCACCATTACAGTTGGGTGGAATCTGTATCCGACTTCTCTAATAATGTTAGAAAGTCAAAAACTTGATGTCATTTTAGGAATGTCATGGCTACATCGCCATGGTGCTGTTCTTGACATCATTCCACGTGTGGTTCGTTTAAACTCTCCACTTCATGAACCACATGTTCTTATTCTTGACCGTTCGGTTCAAAAAGCTCCAGCCACATATAACACGGAAGCCACAAAACTTGAGGATATTCGTGTGGTCCGTGAATACCCGGATGTCTTCCCGGATGATCTTCCGGGCATGCCACCCGAAAGAGATGTCGAGTTCAAGATTGAACTTGTACCTGGGACGACGCCGATATCACGCAGACCGTATAAAATGGCTCCGAATGAGCTGGCTGAACTGAAGGAGCAGCTCACCGATTTGATGAAGAAGGGTTTCATTCAACCGAGTTCCTCGCCATGGGGATGCTCGGCGCTGTTTGTGAAGAAAAAGGATGAAACCTTGAGGTTGTGTGTGGACTACCGACCTCTCAATGCCGTCACCATCAAGAATAAATATCCACTGCCCCGCATCGATATATTATTCGATCAACTTGTGGGTGCAGTGTGTTTTCAAAGATGGATCTTCGCTCAGGGTATCATCAAATCAAGATCCGAGCGGAAGATATTCCAAAGACAGCCTTCTCGACGAGATATGGGTTGTATGAATACCTCGTCATGTCCTTTGGTCTCACCAACGCCCCGGCACACTTCATGTATCTTATGAACTCAGTGTTCATGCCGGAGTTGGACAAGTTTGTGGTGGTGTTCATAGATGACATCTTGGTCTACTCCAAGTCTGAAGAAGAACACACCAAAAACTTGCATATCGTACTTCAACGATTAAGAGACCATAAGCTTTATGCCAAGTTCAGCAAGTGTGAGTTTTGGATCAGCCAAGTGCCATTCCTTGGTCATATCATTTCTGCAGAAGGCATTGCAGTTGATCCAAGCAAGATCGAACAAGTGCTGAAATGGAAGTCCCCCACATCAGTCCACGAAGTCAGAAGTTTCCTCGGGTTAGCAGGATATTATCGGAGATTCATACCCAATTTCTCCAAGCTTTCTAAGCCGATGACTGAACTGTTGAAGAAGGGGATCAAATATGTTTGGAGCTCAGCTTGCGAAGAAGCTTTCCAAGCATTAGCGACGCATCTTACAACAGCCCCGGTGTTAGCTCAACCGGATACAACCAAGCCCTTCGACGTATATTCTGATGCGTCCGGTATCGGGCTTGTCTGTGTATTGATGCAAGGAGGAAGAGTGGTCGCCTATGGCTCAGGTCAACTCCGTAACCACGAGCAGCACTATCCGACTCATGATCTCGAGCTTGCTGCTGTGGTATTGGCCTTGAAGATGTGGAGGCACTATTTGCTTGGGAACTTAGTGCACCTCTACACTGACCACAAGAGTTTGAAGTATATCTTCACTCAAAAGGAGTTGAATATGCGGCAACGGAGATGGCTAGAACTGATCAAAGACTATGAGATCGAGATTGACTACTACCCCGGTAAGGCAAACGTGGTTGCCGATGCCTTAAGCCGCAAATCCCATGTCAACAATCTGTCCATCACCCCACTTGAAGAGGAGAGGCCAAGTCTGTACTTGGTTCCATATGGGGCATTATATAATCTTGCTCTCATCCCAACCATAAGAGAGGAGATTATGGAAGCTCAGAAGAAGGACATGGGAATGTTGCACATTCGGAGAAGGATGAAGAATGGCGAAATGAAATGCTTCCGAAGAGATGATAACGGTACACTATGGTTTAAAGACCGTATAGTGGTACCCCGGGACATGAAGCTTCGGAGGAAAATCTTGGACGAAGCTCATTTGTCCAAGTACTCTATTCATCCGGGCAGCAACAAGATGTACCAAGATCTGAAAACCAGGTTTTGGTGGACACGGATGAAAAGAGAAATCGCAAAGTACGTATCTGAATGTGATACGTGTCGGCGTGTGAAGGCCGACCATATGCGTAAAGCCGGACAGCTGCAACCATTGAACATTCCAGCGTGGAAGTGGGAGGATATTAGCATGGACTTTATAGTCGGGTTACCTCTCACGTCTCACAAATATGACTCGATTTGGGTGATCGTCGATCGACTAACCAAGTCGGCTCATTTCATCCCCGTACATAAAAAGTACGTGGCCAAGCAATATGCGGAGCTGTACATTGCAAAGATCTTATGTTTGCACGGTGTTCCCCGCTCCATCATTTCAGATCGCGGTGTGCTGTTCGTCTCTCGGTTTTGGGAACAGCTGCACGCATCGTTGGGGACCAAACTGATCCGAAGCTCCGCGTATCACCCGCAAACGGATGGTCAAACTGAACGGGTGAATCAAGTGCTTGAAGACATGCTACGCGCTTGTGCCATCCACCACGGCAAGAATTGGGACGATCATTTGCCGTTGGCGGAGTTTTCCTACAACAATGGCTATCAAGCTAGCATTAAGATGGCGCCATATGAAGCTCTCTACGGCGGGAAATGTCGCACACCTCTCAACTGGTGCGAGTCCGGCGAGCGAGTTATCTACAGCATTGAACTTGTGAATGAAGCTGAAGAACGAGTGCGAGTAATACAAGCCAATCTTAAGGCTGCTCAATCTCGTCAGAAAAGCTATGCGGATAAAAGACGCCGCTCTCTCCACTTCGACATCGGGGACCATGTTTACGTCCGTGTGTCTTCGATGAAGGGAGTTCACCGTTTCGGAGTGAAGGGTAAACTTGTGCCGCGTTTCATTGGCCCGTTCTCCATCATTGTAAGATGCGGACCCGTGGCCTATCGCCTGGAGTTACCAGCGTCGCTCGCAGGGATTCACAATGTCTTCCACATCTCTCAGCTGAGGAAGTGCCTCAAACCCTCCGCTGAAATCCGCACAGAAGACATAGAAGTTCTTCAACCGGACCTCACGTACACGGAGTATTCCATCCGGATCATCAATGAAAAGACTCGTACCACAAGAAACCGGACCTTATGGTTCTACAAGGTCTTGTGGAGTAACCATACCGCTGATGAGGCGACGTGGGAAAGCGAGGATTATCTACGAGCGTATTATCCGGACTTGCTATCATCATATACCCGGTAAAGTTCTCCCCGCTTTGCATTTCTTTTGGAATCTCGGGACGAGATTCTTTTTAAGGGGGGAGGGAAGTAAAATCCCCAAAAGTGGTAGCAAGAAAAATTCTGCTCATATACACTTATGAAAAATGAGGGGAATTAAAACTTTGAATTATAAGGGGGTGAGTTCAAAAAGTGAGGGTTTAGACTTCCCAAAACTTCCAAACATGGTGATCTAAGTTCATAACTTGGATCTTCATAGTCCAAATATTCAACCTTCTAAATTTCAGCTCATTTGGAGGAGTTTCAATATTTGTTTGGGATTAAAAGGAAAAGCCCTCTAATCTGAATTTCAAATTCAGTTTCAAATTCCAATTCCCTCAATTTGAAAATTGGGTTTCACAAATGTGTTGTCCACCTTTGAATGAGCAGCCATGCCAAAAATTGGAAATTTTGGAGCTGGTTTGCTATATTTTTGTGGCAATACAAAGTGGAGAATTCAAACTCCTTTTCAAATTCAAATGGTCAAACCCCATTCAAATTCTACACCAGAATTCAAACCATTTGAATTATGCAAATTCAAACTTAACTTTGGGATGAAGTAAAGCTTTTAATGTTGAGTTGCTGGAGGGAAAAATATCAGAAAAGTTTGACTAAACAAAGGGGGAGGTGGGGCCCAGTTGTCAGCCACCTAAAGCAAACAAACCGACTGTTTTTCCCTCTCTCTCTGTTCCCGGTTGATCGTGGCGCGACAGCTTCCGGAAAAGCGCTCCACCCGACGTCCTCACCGAGCCACTGAGCTGGTTCTCGCTGGCTGACGTCGGCGCGCGCGCGTGGGCGATAAGAGCGGCCGCCCGAGTACCCCAGCTCTACTTCTCCTCCTCCTCAGATCGGTTGCCGCGGCTGCTTTGTCCACAACGAGCACCACCGATAGCCTTCTCTCCCGATCAACCACCGCCTGCTGAGCGCGGCTGCTCGGGCCATCCATAGCAAAAAGTAGCGCTTGGACGTGCTCTAGCCCTCGCCAAAGCCCCTTCGAGGTTTGCCGGTCTGAACTGCTCGAGAAACGCGGATTGGTGCCAAAGCTTCAAGGTGCCGGACCTCGCCGTTTCGGCTCTACGTCGACAGCAGCACCCGGCCACCCTCTCCCCCGACTTCCTATACAAGAAAGGTGCGTGGACATGTCCTGGTCGTGTAGCCGGAGGCCATTTAGCGATTGCTAGGGCCAGTGGCGAGAATTTCGCCATTTTCTCAAACTGTAAACCGACGGATAGGGCTCGGTCTAACCAAAAATTCGTGGTGCATGATCCTTTAGACCTCAAGTAAGCTTGCACAGAGCTTCCCTACTTCCTAGCGCCTCTCCTCGACGAAGAACCAAGCAAAAACATCAAGAAACGAGGGAGCCCTAGCTGTTTTCTTAGCCGCCAGTGCAAAAACACCTCGGGTCGCCGGTGAGGTCCCCTCTCCGGTGGGTTTCATGGAGAGCGAGCTATGGGTCGATGTTGTCCATGGGACACTGGTGCTTTTGGAGCAAACCCTAGCCCGAAAGACCAACTGTTGAGGGAGAGCGAGGTCGCCGAAGTAAGGTTCGACATGGTCGCCGGTGCAAGCACCTTTCTGGCCGTTGTCATCGGCTCCCGACCCCGCCATCGTGTTCAGCACGGTGTAGAACTCACAGGCGGCGAGTTTGACGAAGTTTGGACCACGGGAACCCCGTCCCGGCGAGCCTCGCCGGCGTGCTGCCGCGCGAGGCGCGGGCAGAGCGAGGAAGACGAAGGAGGGCCGGGTCCCACCGGTCAGCCTCCGTGTTCGCGCGAGGATCGGATTGTGGCTCGGGATCGACTGTGGCTGCGCGGGAATAACCCTGTAGCACCCGGTGTTGCCGAAATTTCACTGGTCCGATTTAAAACAGTGGGCCCAGTTCCAAATATTTGAAGTTTCTATTAGGGAAATAATTCCAGAAATTAGCTGATCTTTGCAAGCCCATAACTTTGTGTAGAACACTCCAAAAGGAGTGAGACCAATTTTGTAAGAATCCTCATGAGGAGTACTTCACAGAGAAACCAATTTTAGGCTATAAAAATTCCCAGGAATTTCTGTAGAATTGTTTTTATTAAATCATTAGGGATTTATTACAGGAGCGATTCTTTATGAAATATTCTCAAATTTGGGCAGCAAATCCTCTTCATAGATACTGATCTCCAGTAAAAATTTGGGCTTCATTGGAGATCATTTTCTAGGCTAAACTGCCTTCCCAAGTTCAGCCTTTATTTGGAAATTCAAATTTAAACAGAAGCTTTTTCAGAACTCCTGTCCAACTTCAAAAATTAATATATCTCTGATGGTAGCTCCAAAAATGGTGAAACAAATTTTGTTAGAACCATGGAGACTTACCCTAATCAGATCATCCATTTCTAGCTATGTCAAAGCTCCTGATTTAGGCTCAAAATTCAGATAAGCATTGTACTTGTAGGAATCTTAAAGACTACATTGTGCAATGTCATGTCTCCAAATTTGGCTCAAATCATCCTTAGAGAGTCTAGTAACCACTGTAGAATTCCCAAAGCCAATTAAGGATCCTAAATAGCAAAAGCTATGAATAGTAGTTCAATTCTTATAAATCCTTAATACTTATACATGTATTTTATTACATTTCATAAAAGTGACCGAAGTTGAGGACGCACCGGAGCCCTTGGACGTCCTCCCACCTGAAGCTAACTTCCCGTTTGACTCGCAACCAGGCAAGCCCCGGTTTGCACTTAAGTACCTTTTATAAAGCTTTTTATTTGTATCATTTATGTCTAGGGTGAATGTTTGCATTAGAGTTAGGGTGATTGAAACCCCACTTGCATAGCCTATTTAAATCCTATAAAGGGTTGGGTACTTTACAAACTCAACGAGTAGAGACTGCCATGCTAATGTTTAGGATCTCGGTAGAAGTCGAGTGGTTGGAAGCTACTCGCGATATAGTACTTATTACACGGGATGAAAAGAGGTAGCAAATGGCTTAAGATATGAAAATGAGACCCAGCCGGGGGATAGGATGCAGTGAGCAGAGGTCTCACGTGCGTAGCCCTGTTGGTGTCGGTTGAGGACCGTCCGTATGCGGCCCTGCTGGACAAGTATCGAACAGTACCGGATGCATACTGGCATATGGGAACTAGGAAACCGATGTAATTGGTTAACCTGGGTGTCGAGGCTTACCCAACCGTAAATAGGAGTGGGTTGAGGGTAGCAAGGTGTAAATCTGCCGGTGGGCACAGTCACGCTCCACGCGAGGACCTCCTACCCGTTACGGATGGACCGGTTCGGCATTTGGGTTGCCTTTGAAAGGTTGTTGCATACAACAGAGTAGGAAGGGGTGTGGAATCACACTTCTGAAAGTGGGTGTATGTAACGTGTTATCCGGGTGTGTCTTGATTGCAATCACCGTCCCTCGCAGTTATTTGAGTACCCGCTTGTTCACTGCGCTGTGACGTAGTAAGAAGTGAAATAAGCCAATTGAAAATGCTGTATTGAACTATTAAATGTCTTGAAACCTTGTATGCTGTAGTGATAGAGCAAATTAAGCTTATATTCCACTTTGGTCATCTCCACATCGGGGGAAAGCGTTTCTTGTTTGATTGTGGACTTCCGATGTGAGGGCTGCCTAAGGCACATGAATCTGCTGCTATAAAACTGAAAGTAAGGATCAACTTATAGGCGTGTCTTTATTGCAAAGTCCTTTCCTACCTTACACATCCTTGCATGTAGAGTTCCATGCCTAGGGTTCACGGTTAAGACTTGCTGAGCCATCGTGCTCACGGTTGCAATATTTTGAGCTGTGTGCAGGTGAGAGTTATGAGGATGGTTCCGAGGATGAGGCGATGCCCCCGTCGGGGTACACGGCCGAGCTGGAGCCCTGCACACCGCCGTGATCTCCGTTTACTTGCTGCTAGTGTGTAGCGTCCCCGGGCTGGACGGCTGCACTTTTGCATAGCTAGGATGAGAGGCCGTATATGTATATTACTTCCGCTGTATGAATAGGTTTTGTAAAAAGACTTCCGCTGTTTTATATTAAATAAAAGTTTGTATGTTGTTCGTTAATCTTTTCATGTGTGCTGTTGGGTGCCGCATCGCACGGCACCACCCTATGCGATCCTGGAGTGGGTGAACCACGGGGTGGTCCCCCACACTTATAAAATCTATTCCGGGCAATCCATAGCTCCAAAAATCATAGGAAAATTTAGGAAAGCTCTCTGAGACATACTTGAAATTGTAGTTCACTAAATTGGGCATGAAAATGCACAGTACTCAGAATTAATTCTTGTGAATAGAAATGCTTAAAGAATTGTTCTGGGAGAATTACTCAAGTAAAAGGTCTGAATTTTGGACCAATTGACTCTCATTTGACCAGGAACTCACATGTAAATTATCAGCTCAAGTTGAGCCCTAGAACTCCCTGTTCTTATTCTCCATACTTATGTATATGTGGAAATACATAAGAAACATAGTGAGAATTATGGAGAGCACAATTTGACTCCAAATTAGCTGAAATTTGGCAAGCTAAATCCCTAGGTAATATAGAAACTGCTGTAAAAGTTTTGAGGCCATTGGAGTTCTTGTTCTTCAGTTGCATCCAATTCTTTTCAGCTCATTTCTTATGTTCATTAGGGAAAGTAGTTAGTGTATAGCTAAAACACTAAGATCAATTTTGTCATTTCTGTTTCTTTGCACAACAGAGGAAAACCAAGCCATTCTTGGCTTTTCCACACAACCTCTGTTCTTAAGAACTCCATTCTATAACTTCTTGCTATTACATTCTATAAAATTCTTAGGATTCACGACGAAGGGGATTCAAAGGACCGATTCATTGAAGTGGATCAAGCTCCGGAGAATCAAGGGCTGATCAGCAAGATCACTAACTGAATATATACGACTACCCTGCAAAAAAGGCAAACTCCGGTTTGCATTTAACAGCTGTTAAGTTTTTATTTCATATTCACTTTCGGTTAAGATATGAATTGTGCATTAGGTCTAGTGTTTGATACGCCTCTTGCATAACCAAATGACCTATGGAGTATTGGGTAGGTGTCTTTCACCGTGTAGAACTGCCATCCTTAAGTAAGTTTCGGTAGAAGTCGAGTGGTGAGATGCTATTCGCACGTTCAGGAACAACAGGGGCATACGGGATTGGTTCATAAATTAGTTAGCAAGTTAAAGTTGAGACCGGAAGGTTGTAGGGGCAGCAGGACATAGGTGCCTTGGTGCTATAGACCTGTCCGTGTCGTTCAAGGACCGATCCATATGTGGCCCTGTTGAACAAGTTTGAGTTGTGTACCGGACTCATGCTGGTATTATGGGACCCATAAACTGATGTACCTCGGGAAGCAGTCATTGGGACTTTTCGGGTCGCCTCAGGCGGACGGCCGGTGTGCAGTGAGTGGGGAACATTCTCATGACATCTCATGTCAGCAAGTGTACCATGAGAGTGGCTACTGTACAGGGCGACTTGATCGATTAAACGGGGGTGAAACGGGGAAAGGCTGCCGCGTACGACGTCAGTGATGGTTGCTGTAGGCAACGTCTAGTACGGGTGTACGTGTCGTGTAGTCCGGGTGTTATCGATTCGAATCACCGTCGCTCGCGGAATGGACCGAGCATACTTGTTCCCACAGTCGTGACGTAGTAAGAACTTGCATGAGAAAGGAACTAATCACATTGCTTTGAAATTTATACTACCTTTGTATTGTATCTTATGATTAGCTAGTGCAAACTCGATTCTTTTATGCCTTGAGAAATTTACATCGGGGGAAAGCGTTTCTTGTTTGATTGTGGACTCCCGATGTGGCGTGCCCAAGGTTACTTAAAATTGCTGCAAATAATACCTGAAAGTAAGGATTCACTTTTAGGCGAGTTTATTATGCATTATGCCATCCTACTTTAGGTTCATAACCTCACATAGAGTTTCATGTTTAGGGTGACGGTTAAGTCTTGCTGAGCGTTGTGTTCACGGATGCTATCCAAGTTGTTTTGCAGGTTTGACTTCATGCTTATGAAGGGATGCCGATGAGACCCGGGAACCTCCGAGTGCTTACTCAAAGAGCATCCTCGCCGCTGCAGATTGTTCTTCGTGTTGCTAGTAAGAAACGTCCGCGGGCTGGACTGTTTCTTTGTTGCTAAGTTAGAATTGAGCCGTGAGAGTTATAGTCGTCCGCTGTAGCTTATTTTGAGATAAGTATTTGTAAAATACGTTTGTACGCTTCCGCAAATGATTTATATAATTTGATGTGTTTCTTCGACCCGTGTGCTGTTGGATGCCGCATATCACGGCACTACCCAACGAGTTCCTGTGTGGACGAGATCCTGTCCCTCACAGCATGGTATCAGAGCCGCGTTGGGAACAGAGCACGGTTTGAGCACCATATTACGTTAAAAACTTAGGATACGGTGAGGTAACGGTACTAGACCCACATAAGGACTATTATTAGCATATTATGAAGGTGGCAATCTAACCTGTTTGTTATGTCGGAAAATCGTGCATCTCGGGACGTTTATGTCTTGGGGGTGCACGTAAGCGCTGTCCAACAGTGCGCACAAGCTGAAGGGTGGAGCCCCACGGGTGGCAGGTAACCCGACCCGCTTTAGTATCCTCTACGACTCTTCATGTCGTTTGGGGTATTCGAGCAACGCCCATCCCTGGCGTGCTTCGGGCAAGTATGGGAGACCCCGTCACATGGTCAGTAACGTGAACACGTAGCTCAAGGCGTGTTTGGCTTGAGAACACCTGTGCGAGTGATAACGGACGGGTGTAGAAACTGTATGGATACCGGGTTCGGTGTGCAGCCGAACCTGATGATTGAGTGCGTTTTATGTAGGTACTAACCACGAAAACCTTAGTACGTGTAGAACACGTTAGGAAGTGACCGTTTTAGTGCCACCTAAGAATACGTATATGCCGGTGTAATCTGGTTAGGTTTTTATTTGGTGAGGCAACGTAGTACCGTCATATGTCTTACGGTGCATCACCACCGTACTACACTGGATAGTCTTCTTTCCTATGAAGAAATCATTCATGAATAACTTTTGAACTAAAAATGAATGTTGAAAAACACATAGTAGTTACTGAACTCTTCATTTGAACTAAGTTTCAAAGAAGAGACTGGCTAGGTTTCTTTTGATCTCAAAAACAGAGTGCTCTGTTCTGGCAGAAATTTTTGCTGGAATTTGACAGAGCATAACTCTGTGTAGATTGACCCAATGAAGGTGTATGATACAGTTCTGGAAAGTTTTTTAATTTCTATACAACTTTTCTGTAGACCTCCAGAGCAAAATCATAAGCCAACTTGGTTGAATGTCCAGATGAATGCAAACTGTTCAGAAAACAGAGCAGCTGCAACCTTCTCTGGATGTTTCTGCAAAATGGCCATAACATTCTGTAGAAAATTTTATAAGGGTAATATGATACACCATTGGAAAGGTTATGAAATTTGCAACAACTTTGTAGTTCATAGTTTGTTCAGAATTGTACTTCCTTTTTATGTACAACTGTGATGAAAACAGCCACATACAAAGGAGATGCTGGCAAATTTTATCCAGAAATTCTGTCAAATTTGAACAATCATAACTTTTGATACAGAGATGATCCAGAGGCATGTGAGTACTCGTTGGAAATATACTGAAGTTAACTTTAACTTTGGTATGAAACTTGAGTTATGAAAATGCATGTAACTGGATCAAAATCTGGGTTAAGTACATAAAGGTCGGTTCTGAACAGAATAGGGGATTGTTTATATTGGCTTTAGAAAGATGTGTAAACATGAAGTTTTGTTATGCTTTCATAAAGTTTTAGCATGTTCATGTTTTACATACTTTCACATACTGTTGAGATCAAGTTTTGGCTCCCCGCAAAATTATGCTTTTGCAGTATGGTGCGTACTCATTCGCCGAGTAGGGCTGAAGGTTCTCGCCGAGACGGCAATGACTCGAGTCCACCATGGGCACCGCCATTAACAGTATGGGTGGATGTCATGGCTTAGATGGTCGAGTCAAGTCAAGAGAACACAAGACTACTCCATGCATTGGTACAACAGGGCTTACTCCAACGTACACAGCAGGTCGTTCCACCTTGGAACACCTATTTGGACTTCTTGGCGACGCAACCGCCAATTTTCACAGAAGCCAACAAACCAGTGGAAGCTGATCAGTGGCTTCGAGTTATGGAGTCCAAGTTTGGAGTGTTTGAGTGCGATGAGTCTCAGAAGACTTTGTTTGCAGCTCAACAACTACACGGAGCCGCCGGGAATTGGTGGTTCGCTTATCTCGCCACCGTTCTGGAAGGCCATCAAGTGGAATGGACGGAATTTTGTGAAGCATTCCGTGCTCGTCACATTCCTATGGGTTTTATCAAGGCCCAGCAGAAGGAATTCAGGAACTTGAAGCAGGGGGACATGAGTGTCCTCGATTATGTCAAACGGTTCAACCTTTTGGCACAATATGCTCCTGCTTATGCGACGAGCGAAGCTGCGAGGTGTGACTACTTCTTCTATGGCCTGAGTGCCATATTAAAAGATAAGTTAGCTTTGTTCAATCAAGGCAGTTACACCGAGTTGATCAGTGCTGCCCTACTACAAGAACAAGCGACACTTGAGTGTCAAGCAGAGAAGAGGGACCGGGATGATGTGCAAGAAGACACACCAGTTGTTCCTCGTAAATACCGTGTGGTGTATCACACACCATCCGATGAAATATGGCAAGCACCAGTGAGATCAACTCCGTACAGATTTCCTGCTCAAGAATCATGTCTTGAAGCAACACCTTTGCCGCAGCAACGGATGACACCTGTTGCATCATTGCTGCAGCCAAGTACATCAACTTCTCAACCACAAGTCAACGAAGAACTGGGGAAACCTCCATGTTCTTATTGCCACCGTTCTGGGCATTTTAGGCAGGAATGCCGGGAGAAGTTGTTAAACACCAGACAGCCATCATTATCAGGTGGTATGACGCCACATGCTCAGGTCAACATAACAGCATTGCAATCCGGGAGTGTGCAACATCTTGCTATTGAGGATGTCCCGGAGGGAGCACCGGTGATAGCAGGCATGTTTATTCTCAAAGACGTGCCCGTGCTCATACTTTTTGATTCCGGACCAACCCATAATTTTATCAGTAAAACCTGCGTGGATCAGCACCAGTTATCCACCAATACTCCCACAATGAGTTATCTTATCCGTTCACCGGGAGGAAATATCTCTGCTAATCAGATTGTGTCCCGAGCAGCTTTGTGTTTGGGCAGAAAAATATACCCAACATCGCTAATTATGTTGGATAGGCAGAAGATAGACATACTATTGGGGATGTCTTCGTTAAATCGTCACGGTGTCGTTCTCATTATCGGTAACCGGACTGTCCAGATTGATTCGCCGATTCACGGACAGCACACGCTGTTTTTAGAAAGCGAAGATCCAGATATGGTAGAGGCCTACCACACGGAAGCACTTAAACTTGAAGATATTCCAGTGGTACGTGATTATCCCGACGTATTTCCCGATGACTTACCGGGCATGCCGCCCAAACGGGACGTCGAGTTCAAGATTGAACTGCCTCCGGGAACAACACCTATCTCATGAAGGCCTTACAAGATGGCACCTAACGAGCTAGTGGAGTTGAAAGAGCAACTGAATCAACTCATGAGCAAGGGTTTCATACGACCAAGTTCTTCACCTTGGGGTTGCTCTCGCTGTTCGTTAAGAAGAAGGACGAAACACTGTGGCTATGTGTTGATTACCGTCCTCTAAATGCTGTCACGATCAAGAAAAAGTATCCGTTGCCACGCATCGACATTCTGTTTGATCAACTTGTTGGTGCAAAGGTATTTTCGAAGATGGATCTTCGGTCGGGGTATCATCAAATCAAGATCTGACCGGAGGACATACCGAGGACAGCTTTCTTGACGAGATACGGACTCTATGAGTACCTCGTCATGTCATTTGGATAAACCAACGCTCCGGCACACTTCATGTACTTGATGAATTCGGTGTTCATGCCGGAGTTAGACAAGTTCGTCGTGGTATTCATCGACGACATATTGGTTTACTCCAAATCTGAACAAGAGCACGCTGAACATCTGCGTATCGTGCTACAACGGTTGCGGGGGCACCAATTATATGCCAAGTTCAGCAAGTGCGAATTCTGGATTAATCAAGTGCCTTTCCTAGGCCATATTATTTCAGCAGAGGGCATTGCCGTGGACCCAGCAAAATTGAACAAGTGCTGAAGTGGGAATCTCCCGAATCTGTCCACGAGGTCCGAAGTTTCCTAGGTTTATCGGGGTACGGAGGTTCATTCTGAGCTTCTCAAAAATTGCTAAACCAATGATGGAGCTGCTGAAGAAGGGCATTAAATACATGTGGAATGCAGCATGTGAAGCCGCATTCAAAACTTTGGTGAAACATCTCACAACAGCTCCAGTTCTTGCTCAGCCGGACACGATGAAGCCATTTGATGTATACTGTGATGCATCTGGCATCGGTCTCGGCTGTGTTCTTATGCAGGAAGGGCGTGTAGTCTCCTATGGGTCTCGTCAACTGAGAAACCACGAGCAGCATTATCCAACTCATGATCTTGAGCTTGCTGCTGTGGTGTTGGCGTTAAAGAGGTGGAGGCATTATCTACTTGGTAATCTTGTTCACCTCTACACCGACCATAAAAGCTTGAAGTATATCTTCACGCAGAGGGAGCTGAATATGAGACAACGGAGATGGTTGGAGCACATCAAAGATTATGAAATTGAGATCCACTATCAACCGGGAAAAGCAAACGTGGTTGCCGACGCGCTTAGTCGAAAAGCCCATGTTCACAACTTGGCGATTGCTGAGTTGAAAGATGAAGAACTAAGTCTGCGTGTCATTCCATATGGCGCGCTTTATAATCTTGCGCTCATTCCAACGATCCGTGAAGAGATTGTTGAGGCTCAAAGAAGAGACAAAGGTATGTCTCACATACGGAGAAGACTAGACAACGGGGAAGTGAAATTTTTTCCGGAAGGATGAGAATGGTACAATATGGTTTAAGTACTGTATAGTGGTACCGCGTAATATGAGACTCCGGAAGAATATATTGGATGAAGCCCACCTGTCTAAGTTTTCCATTCATCCCAGAAGTAACAAGATGTACCAAAATTTGAAACAGAAATTTCGGTGGACGAGGATGAAGAGGGAAATTGCGAAGTACGTGTCCGAGTGTGATACGTGTAGACGGGTCAAGGCTGATCATATGCGGAAAGCCGGACCGCTACAACCTTTGAAGATACCAGCATGGAAATGGGAGGATGTGAGTATGGACTTCATCATCGTATTACCACTCACATCCAGGAAGCATGACTCGATATGGGTGATAGTCGACCGGTTGACAAAATCAGCTCATTTCATACTGGTGAAACTCATTTTCGAGCAAGGCAATATGCGGAGCTATATATCTCGATGATCATATGCTCACATGGTGTCCCGAAGACCATCATTTCAGATCGAGGTGCGCTGTTTGTTGCCTGTTTCTGGGAGCAGCTGCATGCCTCGTTGGGCACCAAGCTGATTAGAAGCTCCGCATATCACCCTCAAACCGATGGACAAACTGAGAGGGTGAATCAAGTGCTTGAGGACATGTTGAGAGTGTGTGCCATCCACCATGGTAAGAATTGGGATGATCACTTACCGTTAGCGGAGTTTTCATACAACGACGGGTATCAAGCGAGTATTAAAATGGCACCGTATGAAGCTCACTGTGGCCGGAAATGTCGCACACCACTGAATTGGTGTGAGTCCGGCGAAAGAGTTCTGTTTGGGGTTGATCTTGTGAACGAAGCTGAAGACCGAGTTCGGTTGATACAAGAGAACTTGAAGGCTGCACAATCCCGACAGAAGAGCTATGCTGATCAAAGGCGTAGGCCATTGCATTTTGACGTCGGAGAGCACGTTTATCTTCGTGTATCTCCGATGAAGGGAATTCATCGGTTCGGTGTAAAGGGGAAACTTGCTCCCCGTTTTATAGGTCCTTTTGCTATCATGGAGAAGTTCGGACCCGTATCCTATTGGCTGGAATTACCGGCAAGTCTAGCGGGTGATCATGATGTATTTCATGTGTCACAGCTGCGGAAGTGCCTCAAATTCACCGCTGCTTTCCGCACCGAGGAAATCGACGAGTTGAAACCAGCCATACCTACGCCGAGCGACCGGTTCAGATTTTGGATGAAAAGGCCCGGGTAACCCGGAACTGGACAATCAGATTTTTCAAGGTGCTATGGAGTAATCATACCGCGGAAGAGGCAATGTGGGAAAGTGAAGATTATCTCCGCACCAACTATCCGGAACTTTCTTCCTTGTACAGTTTGTAATTACCTCTCCCGTCTCGTTTTTCTTTTGTATTCTCAGGACGAGATACTTTTAAGGGGGGAGGAATGTAAAAGTCCCAAAATATGTACATGAATAAACCTAAGGTTTGAGTTCATATGTGTGTCAAAGACATGAAAAATGGGACTTGCTAAAACTTTTCTTCATGCAAATTAATACATGGATGATCATCCGAAATGAGGCGCACATTTTTATTTGAAAGTGTTGAACCAATAAGGATTTAAATACCTCTTTGCATGAAAGTTTAAAAATCAGATTTCAAATTCAATGTTCACACAATGGTGGCTAAAACTTTGAATAACCATGCAGCCCTAGAGTTGGAAATTTGGGAAAAAGTGTATGACAAACTTTCATTTTTAGGGTGGGCTCCAAAAAGGAATTATGGAAGCATTTTCAAATTCCATCCAAATGCAAATTTGGTATGGAAGTTTAAAATGAAGTTTGGGGATATTCAATTGTTAGCCCACAATTAAATTTCAAACTTTGGGTTTTAGGGAGATCAACATGAGAAGATATTTGGGAGGAAATGTGGGATGGGACCCACAAGTCAGTGAACAACTTTTGACTTGCAAAGGAAGCAAAACTCTCTGTTTTACTCGAACTGACCGAGAGCTGCCCGGGCGTCACCGAAGAAGCCACCGCGCCACCACCTGCTCGTTGCCCCAACGTGCTGGAGACCGACTGAGTGCCCCCCCTCGTGCCTCAGCGTGATTACTTCTCCTCAGAATGAGCAAAAGCTCAGTTGCCTCCTCCTCCTCGCGTGAACACTGAGCAAAGCTTCTCCTCTGCCCTCCGCTCTCGGTTTGATTGGGAAATCGGAAGCAACCCTCGTGCCACCCTCCTCTGAGCTGCTAAACAACACCCTGAACTCAATACACACCTCCCTGACCCAGAAACCGGCGAGCTTCGGCCTTCTTTTCCCCGTGATCAGCACCACCCGCCGTGACCTAGCTCAAGAACGGTGATCGGACGCTCGTGGACGGCCCTTCCAGGGGTTTTCACGGCCAGGCGATCAAGGCGACAGGCGCGCGCTGTGTTGGTGCTGCTCTCACCCAAATCTCAAGCCACGCCGTGAAGCATCGGCGGCGAATTTCTAGTTTTACTCCGGTTAGTTCAACCCAAGCAGCCGGTACGAATTCTACAAATTCCACCTCTCTGATCCTTCATAGGTCCTCAAATCTTGCACGTAGCAGCTAGACTATCCGGCGGTCATTTTTCTTTCAGCAACCCTAGCACGAAATCACCTCCGAGCACAGAATTTCGAAGCCTCCTGAGCGTGTTCTTCGCGGAACCAATCGGGCGCACGATGCCAACCCAGTTGCAGCCGTTTGTGAGTACCTTTGAGGCCTTGTCGAGCCTCCTAGATGTGCACTGGTGCTGTAGAGCTATTTGGTCGAGGTTTTGGCAGGTTAGAACCCACGGCAGACGGCGCCGAACCTCAACCGAGGCCGCCGCACGTCGCCGGGGTATTTCCGGTCACTAGCAGCTCGAACTGGTACTTCCATCATGTTCCTCGATGTCGAAAACGCTCTGCTAGCGAGTTTTAGATCGTGCGGTGGCTGTCAGCGGCGATCCGGCAAGCACCAGTTCTGCTCCGGCGAGAGGAACGCGCGCGCGAGAAGGAGCGGCCGGAGGTTGAAGAAGGGGCCGGGCCCGTCTGTCAGCGGCTCGAAATTTAAATCCTCTATCGGCTGTGGCCGGGATCCGGTGTGCTGGCGCGCGGAGAACTCTGTGAAGCCGGTGTGGCTGCGATTCTACTGGCTGGGGTTTAAATAGTGAGTCCAGCCGACTTTCCAGTAGAAAAACAATTCCAGAGATGGCCACAAGTTTGGAAATTCATATCTCTGTGTAGAAACCTCCAATTTGAGTGATTCCAATTGGGTTAGATTCATTTTGCATATATCTATCCAAATATGAACTCCAATTTGTATGAAAGTCAATAGTGTATTCTGGAGAATTCTTTGAAGGTTTTCTGAAAAAGAATTATTGAGGGAGTTTGGTTTATCCAAAAATCCTCAAATTTTGCCAGAATATTCTTTAGCATAGTGTGGACCTTCTAGCAAAGTTTAAGCTCATTTGAAGATTATTTGAGTACGAATTTACTAAATACAAACTGCTGTGTTCATAAGAGTCCAGAAACATTTTCAGAAAATGTTTTCCTACTTATAAAATCTATTCTGGGCAATCCATAGCTCCAAAAATCATAGGAAAATTTAGGCAAGCTCTCTGAGACATACTTGAAATTGTAGTTCACTAAATTTGGCATGAAAATGCACAGTACTCCAGAATTAATTCTTGTGAGTAAAAATGCTTAAAGAATTTTTCTGCGAGAATTACTCAAGTAAAAGGTTTGAATTTTGGACAAATTGACTCTCATGTGGCTAGGAACTCACGTGTAAATTATCAGATCAAGTTGAGCCCTAGAACTCCATGTTCTTATTCTCCATACTTATGTATATGTGGAAATACATAAGAAACATTGTGAGAATTATGGAGAACACAATTTGACTCCACATTAGCTGCAATTTGGCAAGCTAAATCCCTAGGTAGTATAGAGCCTGCTGTGAAAGTATTGAGGCCATTGGAGTTCTTGTTCTTCAGTTGCATCCAATTCTTTTCAGCTCATCTCTTATGTTCATTAGGGAAAGTAGTTAGTGTATAGCTAAAACACTAAGATCAATTAGGTCATTTCTGTTTCTTTGCACAACAGAGGCAAAACAAGCCATTCTTGGCTTTTCCACACAACCTATGTTCTTAAGAACTCCATTCTATAACTTCTTTCCATTTCATTCTATAAAATTTTGCATATACATTTCATTACGATTCACGACGAAGGGGATTCAAAGGAGCGATTCATTGAAGTGGATCAAGCTCCGGAGAATCAAGGGCTGATCAGCAAGATCACTAACTGAATATATACAACTACTCTGCAAAACAGGCAAGCTCCGGTTTGCATTTAATAGCTGTTAAGTTTTTATTTTGTATTCACTTTCGGTTAAGATATGAATTGTGTATTAGGTCTAGTGTTTGATACTCCTCTTGCATTACCAAATGACCAATGGAGTATTGGGTAGGTGTCTTTCACCGTGTAGAACTGTCATGCTTATGTAAGGTTTGGTAGAAGTCGAGTGGTGAGATGCTACTCGCACATTCAGGAAAAACAGGGGCATACGGGATTGGTTCATAAATGTATTAGCAAGTTAAAGTTGAGACCGGAAGGTTGTTGGGGCAGCAGGACATAGGGGCCTGGGTGCTACACACCTGTCCGTGTCGTTCAAGGACCGATCCGTATGCGGCCCTGTTGAACAAGTTTGAGTTGTGTACCGGACTCATGCTGGTATTATGGGACCCAGTAAACTGATGTACCTCGGGAAGCTGTCGTTGGGACTTTTCAGGGCACCTCAGGCGGACAGCCGGTGTGCAGTATGTGGGGAACATTCTCATGACATCTCATGTCGGCAGGTGCACCATGAGAGTGGCTACTGTATGGGGCGACTTGATGGATTCAACGGGGTGAAACGGGGGAAAGGCTGCCGCGTACGACGTCAGTGATGGTTGCTGTAGGCAACGTCTAGTACGGGCATACATGTCGTGTAGTCCGGGTGTTACTGGTTCGAATCACCGTCGCTCGCGTAATGGACCGAGCATACTTGTTCTCACAGTTGTGACGTTGTAGGAAATTGCATGAGAAAGGAACTAATCACATTTCTTTGAAATTTATACTACCTTTGTATTGTATCTTTGATGATTAGCTAGTGCAAACTAGATTCTTTTATGCCATGAGCAATTTACATCGGGGGAAAGCATTTCTTGTTTGATTGTGGAATCCCGATGTGGCGTGCCCAAGGTTACTTAAAATTGCTGCAAATAATACCTGAAAGTAAGGATTCACTTTTAGGCGAGTTTATTATGCATTATGCCATCCTACTTTAGGTTCATAACCTCACATAGAGTTTCATGTTTTGGGTGACGGTTAAGTCTTGCTGAGCGTTGTGCTCACGGATGCTATCCGAGTTGTTTTGCAGGTTTGACTTCATGCTTATGAAGGGATGCCGATGAGACTCGGGAACCTCCGAGTGCTTACTCAAAGAGCATCCTCACTGCTGCAGATTGTTCTTCGTGTTGCTAGTAAGAAACGTCCGCGGGCTGGACTGTTTCTTTGTTGCTAAGTAAGAATTGAGCCCTGAGAGTTATAGTCTTCCGCTGTAGCTTATTTTGAGATAAGTATTTGTAAAACACTTTTGTACGCTTCCACAAATGATTTATGTAATGTGATGTGTTTCTTCCACCCGTGTGCTGTTGGGTGCCGCATATTACGGCACCACCCAACGAGGTCCTGTGTGGATGTGGTCCTGTCCCTCAGAGGCTGGACTCCCTAGCACCCCAAAAACTCGAGCAAAGGGTCGTATATCATCAATGCATCCTAGGTATGATTGTTGTGAACTCAAATGAGCTCGGAAACGGCTCTAAATAGCATGTCACCGTGCGACCTAGGTCAGAAATCGGGAAAACTAGCAAAACTCGGAGAACAGCAGCTATACTCGATGGTTCTCCAAGGTTTCTGATCCTATGGACTAGCACGGGCATCTAAAAGTGTTTTACTAAGTTTGGTGATGAGTGGTGCAACGTGTATCATGAATTTTACTAAGTTAGCCGGCGGTCGCTTTTGCACACCGGTGCAAGAACATGAAATTCCGGCGAAAGCAGCCCATGGCATGTGGCCGGAGCTTGCGGTGAAGGAAGAGGAGACCTTAACGGACCTCTTTGATGTTCGTAGCTCGAGGAAAGATGGGCTGTGGTGGACGGATGGCACGTTCTCATGGCAGCGGTTCGGTTTGAACTGAGGTAGAAGAAAATATGCGGTGAAGCTCGAAGGAAGCTGATCACACGCTGCCGAGGGCTGGAACACGTCGAGTGAAGGTTGGTGACTTTGTTTGCGACCTCAACTCATTGTGCAAGCCGTTGCTTCTTCCGGTCGACAGGGAAGTAGAGGGTTCGAGTGAGCGGCGATGTGTAGCGGGGTTGTTGTGTGAGATAGTGTCGGGGCACCGGTGAAACAGGCCTGTGGAGGCTCGGGCGTGAGGGTAAGAGAGCAGATGGACTCTCGTTGGACAGAGGAAGCAAGCAGCTGCTGGCAGGCCGTCCTCGCTGTGGCGTCCGCGCTGTTGCGCGCAAGAACCCGAGCACAGCGGCTTCAGTCGGTTTGATCACTTGAGTGGCTTACAGGAGGGCCCCACCTCTCCAATTTGACCTCACAAATTGAATTCCTACAGCTCCAAATATTAGGGACCCTAATACCCTTTGTAATTTGATCAAACCCCCAAATGCCCACTTGAATTTGAATGCATCAAAGCATGATTTGATTTGATGGAATTTGCAGCAATTGTGAACTGAAATTCAAATTTGATTTGAATTTAGCCAAAATAGCTCATGTCAAGATCAACTCCAAACAGAGTGAAAATTGGTGTGTGAGCTCATAAAAATGTGCTGAGTGTGAATATGAATTCCTCTTTTGAATTCATGATACGAAAGGAATTTGAATTGAATTTAAGTTCAAACTAGCCTTTTACTAGTTGTACTCAAAAGTACCTCAAAAGGTTTTGGATTTGGTGAAATTTGCCATGAGCATTCCTAACCAAGTTTAGGAGTTAATCATGTGCTCAGCCCTTATATGATGCATGTGGAAAATACCACTTTTGCATTTTGTGAGTTCATCTTCTGATTATCTATTGATGGTGGTTAGTTGCTCTTCCAATGCGTTCATGTGATTGCCACAAATGAGGTGAGGTGTGGGTGTGATGAACACTTATAGCAAGTGAAAACTTGGGCCCTTACAATTTTGATCCCGTGTTTTTAAAGATTTTGAGTGTGAAAAACTGCATGCTGTCTCAACTTGATGGGAAACCCTTTTCGTAGGAGTTTACAGCATTGTTTGCCACCCCTTGTCACCGGGAGTCTGCTGAGTTTGGAATGGGTGTCGTTTTCTCTTTTGCACCCACAATTTACGGGATTAGGGGAAACTAAAATAAACTTGCTTAACTACTCTATTAATTAAGATTAAAGATGATGAGAAAATAGTGATCTAAACAAGCATGGAACTGGGACGATCTAGGCAATCACGGCTTGTGGCTGTGCGAATGATATGGTGGTTTGCTTGCCTTAGATCTAAGGACCGGTTCATGCCAGAATATGCCAGAAAACAGTGCCACCACGGGGCCAAATATGGGTGCAGCATTGCTGACTAATTATGTGTGTTGCTAGTTTGTTATGGACCATTGAATGGCACGGGAAATGAGAGTCAAGGACGGACTGCCGTAGGAAATGCATGGTGCACGAGGGGGCCCTTGGGTGGGGGAATGGAGATTCAAGCCTGCCGGTAAAATCTCAATGGGTCCGTACATTCTAGTAGCCCCTTTGTAAAGGCTATTTTGTGATCTCTTGGCCATACATGAACGGTTGTGTATTGGCATAATGGAGGTTTCTCTAGTCACCGACAGGTGACGAAATCACGAATTTGTGGGTAAAGTGGTGTCACCTCTGCAGAGTGTAAAACTATCATGATAGCCGTGCTTCCGGTTACAAGCACCTCGCCAACTTCCATGATTGGAAGAAAAATATGGAATAGTTATTTAGGTCTGATTTTGGTTGCGTCATTCAGGACTGATTTGGGTTATGTATATGAGATTGGATTCGGTTATGTGAGTATGTGTTGATCGTGAGAACCTGTGAATTGAGATGAGCTTGAGTACGAGTATTGTCTGGTTAAAACTTGTTGAATGAAGGAGTATGATGGTATTGAACATGAGACATGATGAACTACTTGGTTATGTTGGGAATTAACTCACCTAGACATTGTAGGATGTTTTCTTGTGATTCCAAACTAAAATTTGCTTGCTGCAATAAACCTTTGTTTCCAACCTTGTTTAAGCTACATGTCATATTTTTCCCACACTTGCTGAGTACGACATGTACTCATCCCTACATTTCTCACAATAATTCAGCTACAGGAGAAGAGTACTTTGAAGAGCAGGTGAAGTACTTGGCATTGCGCACTACCGTCAACTGTCTGTGGAGTCAAAGTTTTAAAGGTCTCAAAAATATGAATATAAAGAAACTTGAGTTTGCACAAATATTGGTGTCATGTGTATGAAAAATGGGACTGGTTTAAACTTTTTCCACATGTGATAACACATGAGAGTTCTTTCTAAACAAACTTATGGTTACTCACATGCTTGGACCCTAGGTGGATTAAACCCAAATATTTGAAGTCTCAGGTGCAATGGAAGGTTTAAAAATCAGATTGAGAACTAAATGTTCCACTCAAATTTCAAATTAGGGAAACACAATGGGGATGCAAACTGTTGTGTTCAAACTCTTGTTTGCAGCAGCTAACAGTAAAATCAGGTTGCATATTTGAATTCCTTAGGTCCAAATTAGTGGGTATGCAAAGTTCCATTAATTTTTTAAAGGATTTGCTATCCATTTTCAAAAAGGACTTAAATGTGCAAAGAATTCAAATACACATTTGAATTTGGATGAGATTTGCCCAACTATCCTAATGCAGCTCAGTTTTCAACTTCCAACATTTTAATTGGTCAGTTGCCAAATTTTGGAGATCTTTTGAGGGACAAGGAGGGACTGCCTTGTGGGACCCACATGTCATTGGGGGAGGAAAAATTTGCAAAAAGATCTTCAGTCCTGGGTTTCCTACTCAAGCAGAACAGAGGCTTCACAGCTGACACCGAGGCACACACCAAGGACACCTCCCAGGGTTGTTTTCTTGCGCTGGTGAGCTACGCGTTCTGTGCCTTCACTCCCAGCCATGGTCAGCTTTGCCACAGCACCGAAGACATGGCATCTGCCCTCTCTCGCACGCAAGGACAACAGAGCCCCGCCGCCGTTGTTTGATCGCTCGGGAGCTGGTTTCTCTAACATGCAAGCCTCGGCAAACTAGCCAAATGGCACCAGGCCATCACCTTCTACTCCCTCAACACGCCCCCTAGTGTTCTAGTCCTCTTCACCCCGAGAAACAAAGTTTCCCGCGGCGGCCGAACCACGACCAAAGAATGGTGCTCCCGTGGACAGCCTCAACCATAGCATTTCAGGGTTGAGAAAGACCGCCTTTTGGACGCGCATGACCTTCACGCTGCTCACCTCCAAAAATTAAGTCAACTGGTTTATTGTCGCCAGAGTATTTCCTAGTTTACTTCCGGCCGGTGCAAAACCACCCTCGGGTATGAAATCATCAAATTTTCGATCTCTATTTGCTTAGAGCCCACGAAATTGCACTCACAGGAGCTAGACTCGATGGCACATAAGTTTTCTTCGCAACCCTTGCTTGAAAACGGTTGTAGCCGGCGTATTTGAAGGTTTTCCAACGGCGACTGTAGAGGAAGCCATCGGGTGCACGGTGCAACCATGGTTAGGGCCATTTCTGAGCTTTTGTACGGCCATGTCGACCTCCCCTAGCATCCACCGGTGCTGTAGAGCCATTCCACCAAAGTTTTGGCGGGCTAGAAGGGCCGGGCGACGTCGCCGAACTTGCACCGAGCCTCCACACCGTCGTGGGCTGTGTTGGAGCCACCGCCTGTCGGGGGAAGTTCCTCCAACGTGTTCAGCGCACGGTTTTAGGCCCTAGCGGTGAGGGAGAGCTCGGGAGATGGCCGGACGACGGAGTTCAGTGCAGCTCCGGCGAGCTCGGTGGCGCGAGAGCGTGGGAGCCGGAGGTAGACGACGAAGGGACCGGGCCTGCATGTAAGTCACTCGGTGAACAGGGGTGGGATTATCTGTGGCATGGGATCATGCTGTGACAGCGCGGGAAGGACCCTGTGGCCCCGTGTGATTTAACCAAGAGGGTGACACGTGGCTGCCAGACCCGCTGTCAGGGATTTGAACTTTTCCCGGTTAATTTGAATTCCAGAATTTCCCATAATTTAGAACCTCATAACTTTTGCTAGGAAGCTCAAAATTTAGTGATTCAAATTGGGATGGAATCAGTTTGAAAAGGACTATCCAAATATGCAACCCAATTTGTATGAAATTCAATATTTGATTCTGGAAAATTCTTTAAACTTTTCAGAAAAAGAATTTTAGAGGGAGTTTGGTTCATCCAAAAATCCTCAAATTTGGTCAGACTAGTATTTAGGATTTTAGTGGACTCCTGTAAAAATTTCAGTTCATTTGGAGTTGATTTACTTAGGAGAATTTTGTTTTCAAGTTACTGTGTTCAAATGAATACAGAAACATTTTCAGAAAATTTCCAAAACTTGGAAATTCAGTTCTGGGAAATTCTTAGCCCCAAAAATCCTAGGAAAATTCATGCAGGCTCTATTAACTATAACAGAAATTGTAGTTTACTAAGTTTGACATGAACATGTGGGTTACTTCAGAATTAATTCCTCGTTTCTCATTTGCTTAGAGAATTGTTCTGAGAAAACCACTCAGTGAAAAGTGCTAAATTTTGGTCCAGATGACTTTGTTGTGACAAGGAACTCACGTGAAAAGTTTCAGCTCCATTGGAGCTCTGGATCATCCTTGTTCTGTTTAACCTCCTTAGGTGCTCAAAACATGAGTGGGGAAAACACTTAGCCCTCAATCATGTTGACTAACCCAGACCAATACCTTAGCACCAGTGTCATTTTAAATTCTTAAACAGAGTTCCAGTTTTTAAAATTGTCATTAGAACTTGTTAGAAAAATCTTTACAATTAAATACATATGCATATTCATCCCGTGTAGCATCTACGTGGAAATTTTGAAACAATCGGAGTGCAGATCAAAGAAGGAGGAAAGCGAGTGATCAAGCCTCAAGTGGTCTTCACTGACTGAACCTTATATATTAGTACCCTGCAAAACAAAGGCAAGCCCCGGTTTGCATCCAAATTTACAAGTTTTTATTTGTAAACACTTTATATTGTCTAGAATATTAGTTTTGCATTATGGCTAGGTTGGTATGACACTCCACATGCATAACCCAGAAAAACCCTGGAGTTTGATTTAGAATAGGTTATCGCATAATTATAACTGCTGATCATAAGTTAACAAAAGCGTATTAAAATAGGCATAACTCGAGTAGGCCGTTTCCTACTCGTGAACCGTGATTAAGGGGGATCAATCGGAAGAGTTGGGAATTGATCCTCATAGTTGTGAATGGAGACCGGGCAGTGGATGGAAGGCTCAAGGATGTGGTCCTGTGAACCTAGTCTATGTCTGAGTCGATTAAGGCCCGTTCTCGTGTGCGGCCCTGTGGGACAAGTTTGAGTTGTGTAGCGGATGCATACTGGCTATATGGGACCCAGGAAACCGATGTACCATGTTAAACTGGGTGTCAAGGCAATCCCCACTGTCTTATGCAGATGTTGAAAGGATAGAGAAGTCGGCTATACGAGGGTTTGCCGTAGTGCGACTTAATCAAAGTCGGTGGGACCGGTTCGATATTTGGATGTTGTGTGAAAGGTTGCCACATACGACGTTGAGGGGATCGGTTGATCACCAGGCTCGGACGGGCGTATGTGTCGTGTCAGCCGGGTGTTTTTATTCGAATCACCGTCGCTCATGGTAGTGAGCATACTTGTTCTCTTCTTCTTGACGTTGTAAGAAACTTGGAAAAGTTAAAATGCTTCGTGAGTAATCCTCATATTGGAGATGAGGGATGA
Source organism: Neostapfia colusana (assembly GCA_030760725.1). Taxonomy (NCBI): domain Eukaryota; kingdom Viridiplantae; phylum Streptophyta; class Magnoliopsida; order Poales; family Poaceae; genus Neostapfia; species Neostapfia colusana. Next base: position 66,519,529 of record JASWHV010000012.1, on the reverse strand, counting down.
TCAACACCATCACTAAATTTACTTTCTACCTTGGGCTAGTGGCGTTGAGACAAAGCGTTTCTTGTTTGATTTTGGTGTCTCAACGTTTATGGCGCAAGGTCTGTATGGGTCTAGGGTAGCTCACTAAAGTTACTTTCACCTCGGGCAAGTGGCATCGAGATGAAGCGTTTCTTTCTTGATTGTGGAGTCTCGATGTAAATTGTGCGAGGGATATAAAAGTTGCTTAAAACTTGAAGTAAGAACTCTCCTTTAGCTCAAGTTCATATTTTGTGCAAACTTCTTCAGCCCTCTATTTCAGCATGTAGAGTTTCATGACTAGGATTGACGGTTAAGTCTTGCTGAGCTTCATGCTCACGGATACTGCATGAGTTGTTTTGCAGCTAATAACACTACGCTGATAAGTACGGTTGTCCGATGAGACTCGGAACACTCCGAGTGGTGAACTCATGGCAACCCCTGCCGCTTTGATCGTGTTGCTATCGCGGGCTGGACGTCTTCTCTGTTACTTAGTATAGATATGTGACGTAAGTTATATCAATCTTCTGCTGTAGATTATTTTGAGAAGTATTTGTAAAATTCACACTATGTAAGCTTCCGCTTGATTTATGTAATATGATGCTTTATTATGTGTGCTGTTGGGTGCCGCATCGCACGGCACCACCCAATGCGATTCCCGGGAGAGTGGCACGGCCCCGTGATTGGGTCCAGGCCCTCATAGCGTGGTATCAGAGCCGCATTGGTAATAGCGCATGAAATAAGGATCGTATTACGACAAAAACTTAGGATACAGTGAGGATTCGCTAGTATGCCCAAATAAGGACTATATTAGTATAGTTACTTAAAGTGGCATGACTAACATATGTGTTATAATTCTGAATTTCAATTATGTAACGACGCACCTACGTTCAGGTAATTATGGTAAGTAAAGCCACCAAAAGCGGTTCAATTTCGATTAGCTCCCATGACGAGGAATGTGGTTCAGGGATAGGTCTCACAGCTTGGTGTGGGACTTTAATATGAAACTCTTGGACTTATTATGTTCCTGAGTTCATATGAAACGCTGGTCCCTGGCGTGCATTAGGAAAGAAAGTGGAAACCCCATCGTGTGGTCGGTAACACGATAGTGAGTTATTCTGGAAATAGCCGAGGAGGACATACGCAGCGCTTGCCATCGGCGTGCCCTGCAGAGCAGTAGGTGGTATCTGTTGGGTTGATAAAATTCCCAACCGTGACGACCCGTTCGCGTTCTACTCAGTTTCCCTGTCGTGTGGTGTGAAAACACGATCACGTACCTTGAGACGTGACTTAACTCAAGGACGGCTGTATGGCAATGATACGGGCGTATGTATTTACTTTCAAATATGGACCTGCCTGAAATGACAACAACCTTTGAGTGCATCACTATTGAGTGTTCTTCTGCAGGTACTAACTACGTATGTATCCCGTGTAGTACACGTGTGTGAGAGACCATTTAGTGCCACAATTGAGAAGTATATGCCGGTATAATGCAGTTAGGATTTTCCTTTTTGCGAGGAACGTAGTACCGACATGATTCTTACGGTGCATCGACGCCGTAGTACACTTAATAATCTATTCCCTATGAAGAAATGATTCATAAACTAAATTTCAATTAAAAATGGAAGTTTGAAACAAATATTAGTTACTGAACTCTTATTTTGAGCTAAGATTCAAATGAGAGAATGACTAGGCTTCAGAGATTTCAAAAACATAGTGCTCTGTTTCTGGCAGGAATTCTTGCTGGACTTTGACAGAGCATAACTCTGAGTATATTTACCCAATTAAGGTGTATGATACAGTTCTAGAAAGATTTTCAAGTGCTCTACATCTTCTTTGTAGACCTCCAGAGCAAAATCGCAAGTTGAATTGGTGAAAAGTCCAGTTGAAAGCAAACTGTTCAGAACCAGGACAGCAGCAAAACCTCTCTGGACATTTCTATTTTTAAGCCACAAATTTCTGTACAAAAACCCCTAAGGAGCCTATGATACACAGTTGGAAAGGTTATGAAATGCGCAACATTGTTGTAGTTCAAAGCTTGTTCAGATTGTTATGGTATTTGTATATACAACTGTGATAAAATCAGCCACATACAAAGGAGATGCTGACAAATTTTATCCAGAAGTTCTGTCAACTTTAAGCAATCATAAATTTTGATACAGAAGTGATATGAAGCCATTTGAATACTAGTTGGAAAGATATTGAAGTTAAATTTAACTCTGGTATTCAACTTGAGTTATGAAACTGCTTTTAACCTGATCAAAATCTGGTTTGTTTGTGGACCGGTCAATCTGCTTTTAAATCCTTGCTGTTAGTTGCATCAGTTTGCGCAAAACTCATTTTGCTTACATGTTAAGAGTTCATTATCAGTGTTTAACTACTTTGTTCATGGAATAAATCCAGTGATAGTGTTGAGCTGATAATGAACTCTTGCAATTGCAGAATGGTGCGAACTCATTCCATGGGTGAAGTGGGTGGTTCCAGTGGTGGTCGTGGTGATAACTCTCCACAGCGGGAGCAGCGAGCTCCGCAACTGCAGCCACCACCAGGACCTTCACCTACCGTCACAATGGTGGACATTCTGGCCGCTATGACGGGTGCAAGCGATGAGCAAACCAACTTGCTCCGCACTCTTGTGATGAATATATCCCGTCAAGAGGGATGTCAAGATGAAGACTTTCGCCAACCTGAAATGAGTTCCTACGTTGAGTTCTTAGCAACTCAACCAACGGTTTTCATTGAAGCTGAGGATCCTCTGGTGGTGGATAGCTGGATCCGTACCATTGAATCTAAGTTCGGGTTGCTCCAATGCACCAAACATCAGAAAGTACTATACGCGGCGCAACAACTTAACGGGTCCACCAGAGAGTTCCTACGTTGAGTTCTTGGCAACTCAACCAACGGTTTTCATTGAAGCTGAGGATCCTCTGGTGGCGGATAGCTGGATCCGTACCATTGAATCTAAGTTCGGGTTGCTCCAATGCACCAAACATCAGAAAGTCTTATACGCGGCGCAACAACTTCACGGGTCCACCAGTGCATGGTGGGCAAATCAACTCGCCTCCCTACCAGCTGGATATCATTTCACATGGACAGAATTCCAGAAGGCATTTGTTGCTTATCATTTTCCTAACAGAATAATTCAGCGGAAACTCGAGGATTTTCTAGTCTTAAAACAAGGAGGGAGGGATGCATACGAGCATTCGCGAGTGTTCAACAAACTGGCACAGTATGCGCCTGAACATGTGAACACTGAGGCACAAAAGTGCGAATGGTTCTTTCGCAGCCTCAATCCCAAGTTAAAGAAAAGACTCATCTTAGCTGATCAAAAGAACTTCAACGAATTGATGAGTGCTGCAATCATGGTTGAAGATGCTCAGCGAGAAGTTCAGGCTGAGAAGAGTAAGAACCGTATACCACCGGATAGTAGCAATATTGCTTCTCATAAATACCGGGTGGTAGACAGTACCTTGAACTGTCAGCTGATGCAACCGGCTAGACGACTCCATCAATATTCAGGTCGTTCATCTCAATATTCTGAATTCGCACAGCTGCAACAACGGTATATGCAGCCGCATTATTCTGTTCCTCAAGCGTTCTTGCCGCAGCAGAATACACCCAGTGTCCGTACTTAGAGTAACATAGAACCGGCTGAGAAACCGTGCTTCACGTGCGGTTATTTGGGTCACATCAGCAGGAAGTGTCCAGAAAGGATACGCCACAGAGGAAATACACCGGAGCAGGGTATAAATCAATCCCGTGCTCAGCTCCAAGGAACAGCACCAATGTCCGGGTGCATTTATCATACAGCTCTAGAGGATGTGCCGGAAGGTGCACCTGTGCTAGCGGGAATGTTCACCCTCAATGAACTACAAGTATTGATTTTATTTGACTCTGAAGCCACACACAATTTCATCAGCAGGTTATTTGTGTGCAAAGCTGAGCTCTCCACCACCACACTGAAAGATCACTACCTTATCAGCTCACCCGGTGGAAATATAGCTGCTAATGAAGCGGTGATCAAAGAACTCTTGTGCTTAGGTGGAAAATTATACCCCACAACCCTCATTGTGTTAGAGGAGCAGAAGATTGATGTGATTTCAGGAATGGCGTTTATGAACTACCACGGGGCTGTTCTTGACATCGGTCCACGGATTGTTAGCTTGGACTCTCCGTTCTACGGTCTTCAAACACTCATACTTGAAGACGTGGGTTCTAAAAATCCAGTTGTGTACCACAGTGTGACCATGAAACTGGAGGATATTCCAGTGGTCCCTGAGTACCCAGATATGTTTCCCGACGATCTTCCAGGGATGCCGCCTGAAAGAGATGCGTATTCAAGATTGAGGTAGCACCGGGAACCACACCGATATCTCGGAGCCGTACAAAATGTCTCCGAAAAAAATAGCTGAACTGAAAGAGCAGCTAAAGGACTTAATGTACAAAGGGTTCATTAGGCCAAGCTCATCACCATGGGGCTGTTCAGCCCTCTTTGTGAAGAAAAAGGATGAATCACTTCGGATTATCGGCCGCTGAATGCAGTGACGATCAAAAATAAATATCCACTGCCATGGATCGATATATTATTTGATCAGTTAATGGGTGCCAAAGTTCTCCAAGATGGACTTGAGGTCCAGTTATCATCAGATAAAAATCAGAGCGGAGGATATACCGAAGACGGCTTTCTCGACTAGATACGGGCTCTATGAGTATCTAGTCATGTCTTTCGGATTAACGAATGCACCCGCACATTTCATGTACCTTATGAATCCTATATTCATGCCGGAGTTGGATCAGTTCGTCATGGTTTTCATCGACGACATTCTCGTATACTCCAAATAAGAGGAAGAGCACACCAAACATCTCCATATTGTGCTCCAACGATTGTGAGAACATAAGCTGTATGCCAAATTCAGCAAGTGTGAATTTTGGATCAGCAAGGTACCATTCTTAGGACACACAATTTCAGCGGAGGGTGCGGCTGTAGATCCAACCAAAATTGAGCAAGTCTTGAAGTGGGAGTCTCGGACATCTGTTCATCAAATCCACAGTTTTCTAGGACTAGCGGGTTACTACCGGAGATTTATTCCTAGCTTCTCGAAGATGACGAAGCCAATGACAGAATTATTGAATTAGAGCAGCAAGTATGTATGGACGGAGGCCTGTGAAAAGGCATTTCAAACTCTAAAGAGATATCTCACAACGGCACCGGTTCTAGCCCAACCAGATACAACAAAGCCATTCGATGTTTATTATAATACCTCAGGCATTGGACTTGGCTGCGTCTTAATGCAAGATAGACGTGTGATCACGTATGGATCTCGTCAACTCCGAAACCACGAGCAGCACCACCCTACTCATGACCTAGAACTTGCTGCAGTGGTGCTCGCGTTGAAAATGTGGAGGCACTACTTACATGGAAATTTAGTGCACCTCTACACCGACCATAAGAGCTTCAAGTATATATTCACTCAGAAGGATATCAATATGAGGCAGCGAAGATGGTTGGAGTTAATCAAAGATTATGAACTTCAGATCCATTACCATCCGGGCAAAGCAAACGTGGTGGTTGATGCACTCAATCGTAAGTCCCACGTGAATAACTTGTGAGTTGTTCCAGATGAGGAAGAAGAACCAAGCTTGAGGTTGATTCCATACGGGGAACTGTTAATCTTGCTCTCGTGCCTACCATTAGAGAAGAGATTGTACAAGCCCAAAAGAGAGATAAAGGAATGCGGAAAATTAGGGCAAGAATCAATGAGGATAAAATGAAATGCTTCCGGGAAGATGATCAAGGTGTGATATGGTTTAACAACCGTATTGTAGTACCCTGGAACATGAAGCTAAGAAAGAGGATCTTGGAGTACTCGATACATCCAGGAAGCAATAAGATGTATCAAGACCTCAAAACAAAATTTTGGTGGACTAGGATGAAGCGAGAAATTGCCAAGTATGTATCCGAGTGTGATACATGTCGGCGAGTCAAAGCTGATCATATAAAGAATGCGGGAATGCAGCAACCATTAAGCATTCCGGCATGGAAGTGGGAGGACATCAGCATGGACTTTATTGTCGGACTGCCTCTCACATTCAGAAAGCATGAATCCATTTGGGTGATTGTTGATCGGTTAACGAAATCAGCTCACTTCATCCCAGTGAATACGAGATTTTCGACTAAGCATTATGCCGAGTTGTATCTCTCAAGAATCGTGTGCTTACACGGAGTCCCCAAAACCATTGTATCCGACCGAGGTTCCATATTCGTTGCTTGTTTCTGGGAGCAACTACATGAATGTCTGGGAACAAAGTTACTTAGAAGCTCATCCTATCACCCTCGGACCGACGGTCAGACGGAGAGGGTGAATCAGATTTTAGAAGATATGCTGAGAGCATGTGCCATAGATTAGGGAAAGAATTGGGATGACTATTTGCCATTAGCAGAATTCTCCTACAATAATGGTTATCAATCCAGCATTAAAATGGCACCATACAAAGCACTATATGGCAGGAAGTGCCGCACACCACTCAATTGGTGTGAATCCGGCGAGAGGGTGATTTTCGGCATTGATCTTGTAAAAGATGTCGAAGAGCGGGTCCAGCTTATTCAAGCAAACCTTAAAGCCGCTCAATCTCGCCAGAAGAGTTATGCGGACAAGCGACGCCGACCCTTGTATTTTGAAGTCGGAGATCACATCTATCTTCCAGTATCCCTGATGAAGGGAATTCATCGATTCGGGGTCAAGGGAAAGCTAGCTCCTTGTTTTGTTGGTCCGTTCATTATTACAGAATGGTGTGGACCGGTAGCCTACCGTCTGAAGCTGCCAACATCATTATCAGGCATCCATGACATCTTCCATGTATTACAATTGAGAAAATGTTTGAAGGAGCCGTAAGAGGTTCTTTCAGGAGACATGGAGATATTACAACCGGATCTCAGCTACACCGAGCAGCCCATTCAGATTATTGATGAAAAGACCCGGATCACTCGAAATCGGACTTCAGAATTTTACAAAGTCCTCCAGAGTAATCATACCCCAGAAGAGGCGACTTGGGAGAGTGAAGATTACATCCACAAGAACTATCCAGAACTTTTGTCATAGACTTTGTAATTACCTTCCGCCTCGCTTTTCTTTTGTAATCTTGGGACGAGATTCCCTTTTAAGGAGAGAGGAATGTAAAGGTCCCAAAAATATGAATACAAATAAACTTGAGTTTGCACAAACATTGGTGTCATGTGTATGAAAAATGGGACTGGTTTAAACTTTTTCCACATGTGATAACACATGAGAGTTCTTTCTAAACAAACTTATGGTTACTCACATGCTTGGATCCTAGGTGGATTAAACCCACATATTTAAAGTCTCAGGTGCAATGGAAGGTTTAAAAATCAGATTGAGAACTAAATGTTCCACTCAAATTTCAAATGAGGGAAAGACAATGGGGATGCAAACTGTTGTGTCCAAACTCTTGTTTGCAGCAGCTAACACAAAAACATGTTGCATATTTGAATTCCTTAGGTCCAAATTATTGGGTATGCAAAATTTCATTAATTTTTGAAAGGATTTACTATCCATTTTCCAAAAGGACTTAAATGTGCAAAGAATTCAAATACACATTTGAATTTGGATGAGATTTGCCCAACTATCCAAATGCAGCTCAGTTTTCAACTCCAAACATTTGAATTGGTCAGTTGCCAAATTTTGGAATTCTTTTGAGGGATAAGGAGGGACTGCCTTGTGGGACCCACATGTCATTGGGGGAGTAAAAATTTGCAAAAAGATCTTCAATCTTCAGTTTCCCACTTGAGCAGAACAGAGGCTTCACAGCCGACACCGAGGCACACACTGAGGACACCTCTCGGGATTGTTTTCTTGCGCTGGTGAGCTACTCGTGCTGTGCCGTCACTCCCAGCCGTGGTCAGCTTCGCCACAGCACCGAAGACACGGTATCTGCCCTCTCTCGCACGCAAGGATAACAGAGCTCCGCTGCCGTTGTTTCATTGCTCAGGGGCTGGTTTCTCTCGCGTGCAAGCCTCGGTAAACTAGCAAAATGGCACCAGGCCATCACCTTCTACTCCCTCAACACGCCACCGAGTGTGCTAGTCCTCCTCACACCGAGAAACAAAGTTTCCCGTGGCGGACAAACCACGACCGAAGAACGGTGCTCCCGTGGACAGCCTCAACCAGAGCATTTCATGGTCGAGCAAGACCATCTTTGGATGCGCACGACCTCCACGCTGCTCACCTCTGAAGCTCGAGTCAAGTGGTTGATCGTCGCCGGAGTATTTCCCAATTTTCTTCCGGCCAGTGCAAAACCACCCTCGGGTATGAAATCATCAAATTCTCGATCTCTATTTGCTTAGATCCCATGAAATTGCACTGACAGGAGCTAGACTCGATGGCGCACAAGTTCGCTTCGCAACCCTAGCTTGAAAACGATTGTAGCCGTCGTATTTGAAGGTTTTCCAACAGCGACCGTAGAGGAAGCTGTCAGGTGCACGGAGGAACCATGGTTAGGGCCACTTCCGAGCTTTTGTACGGCCATGTCGACCACCCCCTCCCGAGCATCCACCTGTGCTGTAGAGCCATTCCACCAAAGTTTTGGCGGGCTAGAAGGGCCGGGTGACGTCGCCGAACTTGCACCGAGCCACCGCACCGTCGCGGACTATGTTGGAGCCACCGCCTGTCGTGGGAAATTCCTCCAACGTGTTCAGCGCACGATTTTAGGCCCTAGCAGTGAGGGAGAGCTCGGGAGATGGCTGGATGATGGATTTCAGTGCAGCTCCAGCGAGCTCGGCGGCGCGAGAGCACGGGAGCCAGAGGTAGACGACAAAGGGACCGGGCCCGCATGTCAGTCACTCGGTGAACAGGGGCGGGATTCCGTGTGGCACGGGATCAGGATGCGACAGCGTGGGAAGGACCCTGTGGCCCCGTGTGGTTTAACCGAGAGGATGACACGTGGCTGCCGGACCCGCTGTCAGGGATTTGAACTTTTCCCAGTTAATTTGAATTCCAGAATTTCCCAAACTTTAGAACCTCATAACTTTTGCTAGGAAGCTCCAAATTTAGTGATTAAAATTGGGATGGATTCAGGTTGAAAATATCTATCCAAATATGCAACCCAATTTCTATGAAATTCATTATTTAATTCTGTAAAATTCTTTAAAACGTTTCAGCAAGAGAGTTTTAGAGGGAGTTTGGTTCATCCAAAAATCCTAAAATTTGGCCAGACTAGTATTTAGGATGTTAGTGGACTTCTGGAAATATTTCAGATCATTTGGAGTTGATTTGATTAGGAGAATTCTGTTTTCAAGTTGCTGTGTTCAAATGAATACAGAAACATTTTCAGAAAATTTCCAAAACTTGGAAATTCAGTTTTGGGATATTCTTAGCTCCAAAAATTCTAGGAAAATTCATGCAGGCTCTATTAACTATAAATGAAATTTTAGTTCACTAAGTTTGACATGAACATGTGAGTTACTTCAGAATTAATTCCTTGTTGCTCATTTGCTTAGAGAATTGTTCTGAATAAACCACTCAGTGAAAATTGCTAAATTTTTGGTCCAGATGACTTTCTTGTGACAAGGAACTCACATGAAAATTTTCAGTTCCATTGGAGCTCTGGATCATCCTTGTTCTGTTTAACCTCCTTAGGTGCTCAAAACATGAGTGGGGAAAACACTTAGCACTTAATCATGTTGATTAACCCAGACCCAAACCATAGCACCAGTGCCATTTTCAATTCTTAAACAGAGTTCCAGTTTTTAAACTTGTCATTAGAACTTGTTAGAAAAATCTTTACAATTAAATACATATGCATATTCATCACGTGTAGCATCTACGTGGAAATTTTGAAACAATCGGAGTGGAGATCAAAGAAGGAGGAAAGCGAGTGATCAAGCCTCAAGTGGTTTTCACTGACTGAACCTAATATATTAGTCCCCTGCAAAACAAAGACAAGCCCCGGTTTGCATCCAAATTTACAAGTTTTTATTTGTATACACTTTATATTGTCTAGAATATTAGTTTTGCATTATGGCTAGGTTGGTATGACACTCCACATGCATAACCCAGAAAAACCCTAAAGTTTGATTTAGAATAGGTTATCACTTAATTATAACTTCTGATCATAAGTTAACAAAAGTGGATTAAAAGAGGCATAACTCGAGTATGCCGTTTCCTACTCGTGAACCGGGATTAAGGGGGATCAATCGGAAGAGTTGGGAATTGATCCTCATAGTTGTGAATGGAGACCGGGCAGTGGATGGAAGGCTCAAGGATGTGGTCCTGTGAACCTAGTCTATGTATGAGTCAATTAAGGCCCGTTCTCGTGTGTGGCCCTATCGGACAAGTTTGAGTTGTGTAGCGTATGCATACTGGCTATATGGGACCCAGGAAACTGATGTAACATGTTAACCTGGGTGTCGAGGCAATCCCCACCGTCTTATGCAGATGCTGAAAGGATAGAGAAGTTGGCTATATGAGGGTTTGCCGTAGTGCGACTTAATCAAAGTCGGTGGGACTGGTTCGATATTTGGATGTTGTGTGAAATGTTGCCACATACGACGTTGAGGGGATCGGTTGATCACCGGTCTCGGACGGGCGTATGTGTCGTTTCAGCCGGGTGTTTTATTCGAATCACCGTCGCTCACGGTAGTGAGCATACTTGTTCTCTGCGTCTTGACGTAGTAAGAAACTTGGAAAAGTTAAAATGTTTCATGAGTAATCCTCATATTGGAGATGAGGGATGATCAACAACATCACTAAATTTACTTTCTACCTTGGGCTAGTGGCGTTGAGACAAAGTGTTTCTTGTTTGATTGTGGTGTCTCGACGTTTATGGCGCAAGGTCTGTATGGGTCTAGGGTAGCTCACTAAAGTTACTTTCACCTCGGGCAAGTGGCATCGAGATGAAGCGTTTCTTGCTTGATTGTGGAGTCTCGATGTAAATTGTGCGAGGGATATAAAAGTTGCTTAAAACTTGAAGTAAGAACTCTCCTTTAGCTCAAGTTCATATTTTGTGCAAATTTCTTCAGCCCTCTATTTCAGCATGTAGAGTTTCATGACTAGGGTTGACGGTTAAGTCTTGCTGAGCTTCATGCTGACAGATACTGCATGAGTTGTTTTGCAGCTAATAATATTATGCTGATAAGTACGGTTGTCCGATGAGATTCGGAACTCTCCGAGTGGTGAACTCATAGCAACCCCTGCCGCTTCTATTGTGATTGTGTTGCTATCCGCGGGCTGTACGTCTTCTCTGTTACTTAGTATAGATATGTGACGTGAGTTGTATCAATCTTCCGCTGTAGATTATTTTGAGAAGTATTTGTCAAATTCACACTTTGTAAGCTTCCGCTTGATTTATGTAATATGATGCTTTATTATGTGTGCTGTTGGGTGCCGCATCGCACGGCACCACCCAATGTGATCCCCAGGAGAGTGGCACGGCCCCGTGATCGGGTCCGGGCCCTCACAGCGTGGTATCTGAGCCGTATTGGTAATAGCACATGAAATAAGGACCGTATTACGACAAAAACATAGAATACGTTTAGGATTCGCTAGTATACCCAAATAAGGACTATATTAGTATAGTTACTTAAAGTGGCATGACTAACATATGTGTTATAATTCTGAATTTTGATTATGTAACGATGCACCTACGTTCAGGTTATTATGGTAAGTAACGCCATCAAAAGCGGTTCAATTTTGATTAGCTCCCCTGACGAGGAATGTGGTTCAGGGATAGGTCTCACAGCTTGTGTAGGACTTTAATATGAAACTCTTGGACTCTATGTTCCTGAGTTCATACGAAACACTGGTCCCTGGCGTGCATTAGGCAAGAAAGTGGAAACCCCATCGTGTGGTCGGTAACACGAAAGTGTGTTCTTCTAGAAATAGCCTAGGAGGACATACGCAGCGCTTGCCATCGGCGTGCCCTGCAGGGCAGTAGGTGGTATCTGTTGGGTTGATAAAATTCCCAACCGTGACGACCCGTTCGCGTTCTACTCGGGTTCCCCGTCGTGTGGTGTGAAAACACGATCACGTACCTTGAGACGTGACTTAACTCAAGGACGGCTGTATGGCAATGATATGGGCGTATGTATTTACTTTCAAATATGGAACTGTCTGAAATGACAACAACCTTTGAGTGCATCACTATTGAGTGTTCTTCTGCAGGTACTAACCACGTATATATCCCGTGTAGTACACATTTGTGAGAGACCGTTTAGTGCCACAATTGAGAAGTATATGCCGGTATAATCCGGTTAGGATTTTCCTCTTTGTGAGGAACGTAGTACCGACCATATTCTTACGGCGCATCGACACCGTAGTACACTTAATAATCTCTTCCCTATGAAGAAATGATTCATGAACTAACTTTTAACTAAAAATGGAATTTTGAAACAAATATTAGTTACTGAACTCTTATTTTGAGCTAAGATTCAAATGAGAGAATGACTAGGCTTCAAAGATTTCAAAAACAGAGTGCTCTGTTTCTGGCAGGAATTCTTGCTGGACTTTGACAGAGCATAACTCTGAGTATATTTACCCAATTAAGGTGTATGATACAGTTCTAGAAAGATTTTCAAGTGCTCTACAACTTCTTTGTAGACCTCCAGAGCAAAATCACACGTTGAATTTGTGAAAAGTCCAGTTGAAAGCAAACTGTTCAGAACCAGGATAGCAGCAAAACCTCTCTGGACCTTTCTGTTTTTAAGCCATAAATTTCTGTACAAAACCACTAAGGAGCCTATGATACACCGTTGGAAAGGTTATGAAATGTGCAACATTGTTGTAGTGCAAAGCTTGTTCAGATTTGTAAGGGCCTCAGTTTTTGACACATAATTGAAGTGTTCATCACCACACCACACACCTCATTTGAGGAAAGTTGATGAACACAAATGAAGAGCAAGTAACCACCATCAACATGCTCATTAGAGAACAAACTCACATATTGCAAAGGGGTATTTCCCACATGTGATATAGAGGGGCTGGACATATGAAAACTGCTACACATTGCTAAGGATGTCCATGCCAAGTTTCATCGAAATTCAAAACCTTTTTGAGGTCATTTTTGGGTATAGCTAGAAAGAGGGCAGTTTGAAACCACATTCAAATTCAAACTGTTTTTATCCCATGAATTTAAAAGTGGGAGGCATATTCTTACTCAGCACATTTTTGTGAGCTCACACACCAATTTTCACTCCATTTGGAGTTGATCATGACATGACCTAAGTGGGACAAATTCAAACCTTATTTGAATTCAAAACTGAACTTGTGCTAAAATTCATTAAAACCGAACCCAATTTGAATTCTATTCAATTCAAATGGCTCATGGGTGAATAATTTGAATCACTTGGGGTATTTTGGGGCTCATTGTTTACAACAGTGATTAGGAGTAAATTTCAGAGGTTAAAACTGGAAGTGGGACCCACATGTCAGCCACTACTCCAACCCAAACCGACTGAAAACCCAGCTCGGGTTCTTGCGCCGGACTGAGCAGCCGCCACGGCGAAGAGGCGACCGGGACACCACCTGCTTGCCGCCCCGACGTGCTGAACCGCCTCACAGCCCCCTTATCTACGCCACCACCCTGATCGGAGCGATCACCGCCCACTCTGCTGCCTCCTCGCATCAGAACCGCGCCATCGCTACCGATCACTCGGAGCTGATCAGAGAAGCTTGATTACCGCCTCTCCGTCCCCTCCAGAGCCACGGCAAGGTACTAGAGACCTTCCTCCGTCCTTCCCGCTGCTAGAATTCAATTGAGACCGATTGAAATCGGTTATACCGAAAGATCAATTCGGTGATTTAGAACCGCCGCACCTCGGGCTTCCGTGGACAGCCCAACCAGGGCGTTGTCACGCCCGATCCAAGGCACCCTTGGACGCGCTGGTGACCGGTGCATCTCACCCCCGAGCCACAACCTGAGTGATTGCTCACCGGCGGCGAATTTCCAGTTTTCCCCTTTCTGTGTGCAGCACGACCTTCGGGTGCGATTCCGTCGAATTCGTGCTCTAGAAAGGATTAGGGGGCTGCAATCCGCTCTCACACAAACTAGACACGGTAACGCACAAGTTGCCTTCATAACCCTTGGCCGGAGAACCTCTGTACCCGGCGTAATTCGAGGTTTACCAACGGTGGAACCAAAGGGAGGCATCGGGTGCATGGTGAGGACCTACTTCGGGCCTTCCCCGAGCTGCCTCAAGATCATGTCGACCTTCCCTGAGGTCCACTGATGCTTCCCGACCGGTTCCTCGAGTAGTTGAGGTGCTAGGGAAGTCAGCCGACATGGCCGAAGTCTTTCCGAGGTGGCAGCTCGTCGCCGACCATGCACCGGCCATTGTCATGAGTAGCTGACCCCAGAATCCTGTTCCCCGAGTGAAAGTAGGCAGGGGCGGCCAAAATCGTGAAGTTTGGAGCTGTACAGAAGCCGGCGGCGAGCTCTCCGGCGAGGTCCCTCGGCGGTGGAGCGCGGGCGTCGCGGGGTTGAGGAAAGGGGTGGACCCCAGCTGTCAGCGGCTGATATTTTGAATCAGGATCGGGCTGCGGCCGGGAACGAGTGTGCTGGCGCGAAAAATCCTTGTGGGCCGCGGTGTGCTGTCGCCTCGGCGTGCGACGCGTGTCCCCGGGGCCCACGCGCGAGTTTAAACTTTTCCCCGATTTTCAGATTTCCTTCAAAATTCAAATCCTCATAACTTTGGCTAGAAAGCTCCAAATCGAGTGAACCAAATTTTGCTGGATTCAGCTCTCTGAGTACTTTCCAGTAAATCAAGTTTCGCTTCATGAAATTCCTTATTTATCCAGAATTAATTCCTCAAAATTTAAACTGGTTGGAATTTTAACTGGAGAATCCTTTGGAGGAAATTCCTGAAATTTTGCTGGGATGTTCACCAAAATATCCCTGAACTACCATATAAATTTCAGACCCATTGGAGATCATTTGAGCCACCTAATGGTGTGATTAGTGAAACTGTCCCAGAGAAAATAGAAAATGTTCAGAAACATTTTCAGAATTTTCTCTGAAATTGTTTAGCTCCTATCTTTAGCTAGGAACCTTCAAATTAAGTGAGACCAACTCCATTAGAACCCTCTGAGAATCTAGTTTTCATAAAGTCATAGTTTGTTTCATGAAAATCCTTAGAGCACCCTAAGAGTTCCAATTAAGGTCAAGGACATAATTAATTGCGGAGGACTCAAATGAGCTTTGCTGCAACTAAAACTTGACCAAGTCTCTGTTTAGGTTGTAACCAAGCCACAGTAAAAGTTTCACAGTCATTGAGTCTGTCTAGTGGGACGTATAAGCTTCACAAGTTCAAACTTAATACAAATGCATTCAAATTAATACATGTACCTCTCTTATCATGTAGTGGCTAAGGTCGAGGAGGAACCCGAAGTCCTAGACTTCGTTACTCCGGAGGAACAGCTAGCCTACGACCAAGAGCAGCAAGGTAAGCTCTGGTTTGCATTAACCTTTTTACAAATTTTTATTGTTTTGAGCACACACTTGAATACTATTGTTCCTTGCATTAGGGTCTTGTTTGGAAACCCAAGTGCATAGCCAAGAAAACCATGGGTTGGGTTTAGGATGACAGACCCCTTTAGCCACTGCAATGCTAAGATAGAGTAGGATTCGGTAAAAGTCGAGTAGTTGGAACTACTCGCGAGCATAGGCTAGAGGCACTCGACTCGGGTAGTGATAGCACATGAAACACATGGCAAGAAAATGAGACCAAGCGGAGGGTAAGGGCAGCAGGACTTTGGGGCCTGTGTGCTGTAGCTCCGCTTGTGTCGATTGAGGACCGAGCCGTGTGCGGGCCTGTTGAACAAGCTAGAACAGTACCGAAGACCTACCGGCTATATGGGAACCGGGAAACTGATGTAACTCGGGTAGCTGGGTATTGAGGCATTGCGCATCGTTCAGAGGGTAGGTTGAGAGCTTGAGGTGTAAATCGGCTGGCGGCACGGAGATGCGCGTGCAGAGACCTCTTGCTCGGGACGATGGGACCGGTTCAATATTTGGCTGACGGGCGAAAAGTGGTTGCGTACGGCGTCCGTGATGGTTGCTGTAGGCAACATCGAGTACGGGCGTACGTGACGGGTTGTTCGGGAAACCCTGCAGGTGTAAATCGATTATAATCACCGTCCCTCACGATCAGTGAGTACCACTTGTTCACTGTACCGTGACATAGAAAGAACAGGCTAGTTACATGTTAAAATGCTGCTGATTGAAAGATGGACTTTGCTTGTTAATGGTTTGTTGTAGTTTAAAGCTAACTAAAGTTATTTTCAACTTTGGGCAAAGTACATGAGAGAAATGCGTTTCTTGTTTGATCGCGGCTCTCTCATGTACCTTAGCGTAAGGTTCTCCACAACCTGCTGCTGAAACTTGAAAGTAAGGTTCTACTAATTAGGCGAGTCCTTGCAAATGGTTTTTACCTCATGTAACCCATTACCCCTCATGTATAAGTTCCATGTTTAGGTGAGACGGGTCATACTTGCTGAGCCTTCGTGCTCACTGCTTGTGTTTGAAGCTTTTGCAGGGTTCTATGAGGAAGGAACTCCCGAAGATGAGACGGAACCCCAGGAGGGGAACCCCGTCGAGTGGGAGTCGTGCACGCCGCAGAGTTAGTGTGGTGTGTGCTAGCAAGGACACGTTCGAGGGCTGAACGTGGACTTGATGCGTAGTCTACGCCCGCGAGTGTATACTAAACTTATTTTGATGTAAACATGTTCATAAACCTGTTTATGTAATAAAAATTTCGCTTCCACTTTGTACCTTTGACATGTGTTATCCGGTGCTGTGCAACGAAGCACCCCTCAGCGTGATCCTGGCTCGACAAGACCGTGGGGTCGTGTCAGCGTTGGTATCAGAGCTCGCTTGAGGTTTAACGCACTACGTAGGTCATCTTTTTCAAAAATCCAGTGAGGAACGAGTTAGTAGCCCGTATAAGGATGTTATTAGCATATAGAAAGTGGCATACTAACCTAATTGTTTATGTCGGAAAATCGTGTATCTCGGGACGTTTATGTCTTGGGGGGTACAGGTAAGCGCTGTCCACCAGTGCGCACATGCTGAAGGGTGGAGCCCCACGGGTGGCAGGTAACCCGACCCGCTTTGATATCCTCTACGACTCTTCATGTCATTTGGGGTATTCGAGCAACGTCTATCCCTGGCGTGCGTGGCGTGATTTGGGAGACCCTGTCACGTGGTCTGAAACATGAACACGTAGCTCAAGGCGTGTTTGGCTTGAGAACATCCGGGCGAGTGATGACGGCCGGGTGTACGAACTGTATGGATTCCGGGCTCGGTGTGCAGCCGAGTCTGACGATTGTGTGAGTTTCTGCAGGTAGCCTGACCACGAAACGGTAGATGTGTAGCATCCGTGTGCGAGTGATGTTTAGTGCCACTGAAATAATGAAGCCGGCTAAGTCCGGTATAGGTTTTTCTTTGTGAGGACGTAGTACCGACATAATCTGGTGACGCATCGACGTCACACCCAACTAAATGAACAACTTCATTTAAAAACTTGAAGGTTTTGATTCAATGTAGTAAAAATTGATGTAACTCCTTCCCTTGAACAGGATATTCAAAGTTAACAAGTTTTCAACTTATAGGTTGTTAAGGACAGAGCACTCTGTTTTCAGCCGAATCAAGGCTGAAGTTAATCAGAGGTTAGAGGTTGAGTTCTTTCGAGGTTAGGGTCATATGATACACTTATGGAAAGCTTTGGAAGGGTTTTACAACTTTTCTGTTGAGGTCCAGAGGTGTTTCATCCCTTAACCAATCGAAAAATGCAGTAGAGTTGAAACTGTCCAGAAAACAGGGCAGAGCAAAGACTCCCTGTAAACTCTCTGTAAATTGAGCATAACTTCCTGCATAAAAATCCAAAAATAGGAAATGAGGTAGTTATGGAAAGTTTGTGAGATGGGTTACAACTTTGTAACAGAAAGTTTTGTCAGATTAGGAACAGAATTAACTGGAATTCTTGGAGCAAATCAGTACCTAAAGCAGGGAGGTGCTGTCCAATTTTCCCCAGAAATTCTGTTAACTTTGACATCTCATAACTTTTGAACCAGGACAGATATTAGGCCAAGCAAATACTTTCTGGAAAGCTATTGAAGTTAGATTTAACTTTGATGTTGAGCTCCAGAATTAGTTGTTTTTTCAACATGGCCTAAATCAGGTTGAAATGGAAACTGGTCAGGGCTGTCATGGGAGCAGCAGATCAGCAGTCAAATTTGTTTAAAATTTGAACTATGTTTCCATGTTTTATGGGTTCAATGACATGTCTTATGTTATAACTCATAGGTTTACTGTTTAAATAAATATTTGACATTTCTTGGAACAGAATTAACTGGAATTCTTGGATCAAATCAGTACCTAAAGCAGGGTGGTGCTGTCCAGATTTCTCCAGAAATTCTGTTAACTTTGACATCACATAACTTTTGAACCAGGACAGATCTTAGGCCAAGAAAATACTTTCTGGAAACTATTGAAGTTAGCATTAACTTTGATGTTGAGCTCCCGAATTGGTTTTGCCTTTAACATGGCCTAAATCAAGTTGAAATGGAAACTGATCAGGGCTGTCATGGGAACAGCAGATCAGCAGTCAAACTTGTTTAAAATTTGAACTATGTTTCCAAGTTTTATGGGTTCAATGACATGTCTAATGTTATAACTCAAGGGTTTACTGTTTAAATAAATATTTGACAGTTCTCAAATATATTTTTACAGATGAAAGCAGATCAGCAGTTAGAGAACGGGTGGGTGATGTCCGACTGCTCTCACCGCAACGGCTATCCGGAAGCATTTAGGCATATGCTTCAATATTTCGGACACCACCAGATGCCGCAATACTTCGCCAAGGAAGAAGGCGAAGAGGGGAACAAGACGTGGACGATCCATGTCGAAGTCCCTGCAGGACCTACGCCACCCGGTTGGGTGCCGTTCACCGTCACGGTGAGAGGTAGACAGCCGGAAGGGATGTGGCAAGTGGCAGCCCGTGACACCATGTCACATTTCTGCCAACTACACGTGCAGGCTATGGAGGGCACTCCATACGCGCTTGTTCCGGTGGAGGGACGGGCTCAGCATGTGTGGGAAGAGAGGTACCTGGAGGCAACGGGCCCGAGTTGCCCAAGGTACAACCCCGCGGAGGCAAACCTTAGCCTCCAGATGAGGGCGGGAAACGCTGTGATGGACAGCCAAGCTGTTCATACGGAGCATCTCGCCACAAAGCTCAAGGAGAGCACGAGCCGTGGAGACCATTTCGAGAGTGCTCACAGCGCACTCCGCAATGTGCTCCTTCCAACGATCAAGCGACTGAATGAACAACATAATCAGTTGCTTCGTCTGAAGAAGGCAAAGAGAAAGAGCCGTGTCGACATCGCGGCATTGCAAGAACTGGTACAGAATCTGACCCAGCAGAACGAGGAACTTACTCAAGAGCGGGACGACGCTATTGAGGAAGGTCAAGGCTGGGAAGAAGATTACAACGAGGCTATGGATGAGGTGCATGCTTTGCAGGACCTCGTACCTCCGGTATTGGGCATACCGGTGGTCTTGGGTCTTCCAGCAATGGTAGAACCCGGAATGGGAGAAGAGGTGGTAGATCCAGAGCCACCAGCAGAGGTACCGGAGGAGGACGACCCGCAGGAGGTCGAGTTCTACTCCGAGTAGGGGGTTACAGTTGCCATGTAGGGCAGCCAGGGTAGTGTGACCCAAATTTTGTAATCGGTGACATGTCGTGTAGACAGTAGCGTATGTATAGGTAGTGACGACATGAGAACGACTTCTCGGAGACCCGAGAATAATGTATCTTGTATAAAGTTTATGCTTTATCAATATATGTGAATGTTGTGCAAATTATTCATGTGTCACTTCATTACCTACTGTTACATATGGAATTTTAAGTAAGACATGTGCTAATCGCTGCTGTTTTGAAATTTCAGAATGACGCGTACTCGTGCCAACCCGGACGTTGGGGGTACTAGTCAAGGGGGAGAGACCTCCCAACAGCCTCCCGAGGACTCCTCGGGACAGCAGCAGCAACAGCAGCAACAGCAACAGCAAACACCGCCACCGCCACTGCCAACGGTTACATTGGCCGACATCGTCGCGGCAATGGCGGGTTCACATCAGCAGCACACGGAGTTGCTGCAAACGCTTATCGCCAATACGTCTCGCCCAGAGAGACGTCAAGATCGTGAGGAGCGTTAACAGAGCTCCTACTCTGACTTCCTGGCAACTCATCCCCCAGTATTCTCAAGGGCGGATGAACCACTTGACGCGGACAACTGGCTCCGTGTCATAGAGATGAAGTTCGGGCTGCTCCAGATAAGTGAGCAGCACAAGACTCAGTTCGCGGTCCAGCAGCTCCAAGGATCTGCGAGCGCGTGGTGGGCCAACTTCTGTGCTTCACAGCCCACCGACCGAGTGATGACCTGGACGGAGTTCCGGACGGCCTTCAGGGCCTATCACATACCGCCAGGTCTGATGAAGAGGAAGACGCAGGAATTCCTACACCTGCAACAAGGGAGCAGGAACGCGCTGGAGTACTCCAGAGCGTTCAACGATCTCACGCTTTATGAGTCGTATCATTCCGATACCGACGAGAAGTGGCGGGACCATTTTTATTAGGGGCTTAACCCGCTCCTGAAGGATAAGTTGGCGATGTTCAATCGCGGCAGCCTCAACAACATCATTGACGCTGCGATTGTTCAGGAGGACTCCGGCAAGGAGTTAGCAGCGGCGGAGCGAAAGCGAAGCGCGCCGCAAAGCAGCGGAGAAGGAGGCTGTCCTTCTCAGAAGTTTCGGATGGTGAATCACCCACCATCAGGTCCACGCTGGCAGCCACCACAGCGGTCGATGCCGTTCCGCAGTCGGCCATACTCTGCACCGGCATTCAGGCCGGCACTGCCAGTACCACCTCCGCAACAACAGCAGCAGCGGGCGATGCCGCGTGCGTATGCACCTCAGCAGTGCATGCCGGGCTTTCGTCCCCCGAGCGCTACACCAGCAGCGGCCACATGTTACAAGTGTGGTCGTCAAGGACACTTCGCGAGCAGTTGCCCGGAGAGGCAAGGCGGCGGAGTGGCACCGCAGTTTCCGGGGAGGAATCAACCCCGGAACCCTACTAATGCACGGCAGGCAAACCCTAGGCCCGGCACCATCCACCAGCTTGCCATTGAGGACGTGCCAGAGGGCGAGCCAACCCTTGCGGGTATGTTCCAACTCCACCAGCATCCCGCTATAGTACTGTTTGATTCAGGCGCCACGCATAATTTTATTAGCCAAGCTTTCTTTGCTAAACACAGCTTGCCAATACTACCCACCGATAGTCCATATTTAATTTGTTCACCGGGTGGGACGATTTCAGCAAGCGTAATGGTCTCCAAAGCACCATTATGCTTAGCGGGTAGAGTGTACCCCACGTATCTCATTATCTTAGAGGGACAGAAGGTCGATGTCATCCTAGGGATGTCGTGGTTAACCCGCCAAGGCGCTGTTTTAGATACCATCCTTCGAGTCGTGCACTTAAATGCAGAAGTGCACGGGTCTCACTCCTTATTTCTGGACAGTCCAGAAATAAAAATTCCAAGAGTCTATCAAGCCACAACCATCAGATTGGAAGATATCCCAGTGGTCCGAGAGTTCCCTGACGTATTCCCGGATGATTTGCTGGGGATACCGCCCGATAGAGTGGTGGATTTCAAGATTGAACTTGCACCGGGAACCATGCCAATATCCCGAAGGCCGTACAAGATGGCGCCCAAGGAGTTGGCTGAACTGAAGACTCAGCTCACGGACATTCTGGAGAAGGGTTTTATTAGGCCGAGCTCCTCGCCATGGGGCTGTTCGGCATTATTTGTCAAGAAGAAGGATGAGACGTTGCGGCTTTGCGTGGACTATCGTCCATTAAATGCCGTAACCATCAAGAACAAGTACCCGTTGCCACGGATCGACATGTTGTTTGATCAGTTGGTCGAAGCAAAGATCTTTTCCAAGATGGACTTAAGATCCGGGTACCATCAGATTAAGATAAGGGCTGAGGACATTCCCAAGACAGCTTTCTCGACAAGGTACGGACTTTATGAGTACCTGGTCATGTCCTTCGGCCTCACCAATACTTCAGCTCACTTCATGTACTTGATGAACTCGGTATTCATGCTGGAGCTGGACATGTTTGTCGTGGTCTTCATCGACGACATCCTGGTATATTCCAAGTCAGAGGAAGATCACAAGAAACATCTGCGTATAGTCTTGCAACGGCTGCGGGACCACAAGTTATACGCGAAATTCAGCAAATGCGAGTTTTGGATATCGCAAGTGCCTTTTCTCGGGCATATCATCTCAGCGGAGGGTATCGCTGTGGACCCGAGCAAGATCACTCAAGTGCTGAATTGGAAATCCCCGAGAACTGTTCACGAGGTACGGAGTTTCCTCGGACTCGTGGGATATTATCGGAGGTTCATTCCGAACTTCTCGAAGATTGCCAAGCCAATGATAGAGCTGCTGAAGAAGGCTACCAAATATGTTTGGAGTCCAGCATGTGAAGCAGCATTCAAGGCTTTAGTCAAGCACCTGACATCAGCACCGGTTTTGGCGCAGCCAGACACAACAAAATCGTTCGATGTGTACTGCGATGCATCTGGCATTGGGCTCGGATGTGTGCTGATGCAAGACCGAAGGGTGGTCGTGTATGGATCACGGCAGCTTAGAAACCATAAGCACAATTATCCAACTCACGACTTGGAGCTCGCTGCCGTGGTACTTGCACTGAAGATGTGGAGGCACTACCTACTCGGTAACCTCGTACATCTATATACCGACCACAAAAGCCTCAAGTACATATTCACTCAGAAGGAGCTGAACATGAGGCAGAGAAGATGGTTAGAACTGATAAAGGATTACGAAATAGAGATCCATTATCATCCGGGCAAGGCAAACGTAGTGGCGGATGCGCTGAGCCGCAAGTCACACGTCAACAATCTGACCATCACACCGTTGGAAGAGAGCGAACCACCACTACATGTGATTCCACACGGAGCTCTCTACAACCTAGCTTTGATCCCCACCATCCATGAAGAGATAGCGACAGCCCAGAAGAATGACAAGGGCATGTCATATTTGTGGAGACGTGTAGACAGTGGGGAGCTGAAATGTTTCTGGAAGGACGGAGACGGCGTCCTATGGTTCAAGGACCGGATCGTCGTACCCCGTAACCCGGAATTACAAAAGAAAATTTTTGATGAGGCTCACTTATCAAAATTTTCTATTCACCCCGGCAGCAACAAAATGTATCAAGAACTCAGAAGCAAATTTTGGTGGACAACGATGAAGCGTGAGACTGCAAAATACGTGTCCGAGTGTGATACATGTCGAAGGGTGAAGGCAGACCATATGCGGAAACCGGGACTGCTGCAACCACTGGGCATTCCTGCCTGGAAGTGGGAGGATGTGAGCATGGACTTCATCGTCGGTTTACCCACCACCTTGCAGAAACATGATTCTGTGTGGGTGATCGTCGATCGGCTCACCAAAGTTGCCCATTTCATCCCGGTCAACACCAACTACAACGCCAAGAAGTACGCTGAACTGTACATCTCACGGATCTTATGCTTGTACGGCGTACCCCGTACCATCATATCGGATCGGGGCACTTTATTTGTGTCCCGTTTTTGGGAGCAGCTGCACGCTGCCTTGGGGACGAAACTGATCCGTAGTTCAGCATACCACCCACAGACGGATGGGCAAACGGAGCTGGTAAATCAAATCTTAGAAGACATGCTACGAGCTTGCGCTATCAACCACGGCAAGAGTTGGGATGATCACTTGCCGTTAGCCGAGTTCTCGTACAATAATGGGTACCAAGCCAGCATCAAGATGGCGCCCTACGAGGCGCTATATGGGCGGAAATGCCACACACCACTGAATTGGTGTGAATCTGGCGAAAGGGTTACCTTCGGGATTGACCTTGTCAACAACGCGGAAGAAAAGGTTCGACTAATTCAAGCGAACCTAAATTCCGCTCAATCTCGTCAGAAACAGTATGCGGACCAGAGAAGGCACCCATTACAATTCGAAGTTGGAGATCACGTATACCTACGGGTGTCTCCAATGAAGGGCGTAAACAGATTTGGGGTGAGAGGAAAGTTAGCACCCCGATTCATCGGTCCATTCCAGATTACCGAAAGATGTGGATCGGTGGCATACCGGCTGAAGTTACCAGAAGCACTTTCCGGTGTGCACGACGTCTTTCACATTGCCCAGCTGAGGAAGTGTCTTAAGCTATCAACTACCGTTCAGCTGGAGGATATTGAAGAACTGCAACCAGATCTCACCTATCGGGAGGAACCGGTGCAGATTATTGATGAGAAGGTCTGAACCACACGCAGCCGTACGTTGTGGTTCTACAAGGTTCTATGGAGTAATCACTCCATGGACGAAGCGACATGGGAGAGCGAAGAATTTCTTCGCGCCAACTACCCCAACTTTTTCACGTCGCATATGCAGTAATTTTCCACCGTCCTCTCTCTCATTTTCACCTTATAATCTCGGGACGAGATTCTTTTAAGGGGGGAGGAATGTAAGGGCCTCAGTTCTTGACACATAATTGAAGTGTTCATCACCACACCACACACCTCACTTGAGGAAAGTTGATGAACACAAATGAAAAGCATGTAACCACCATCAACATGCTCATTAGAGAACAAACTCACAAATTGCAAAAGGGGTATTTCCCACATGTGATATAGAGGGACTGGACATATGAAAACACCTACACATTGCTAAGGATGTCCATGCCAAGTTTCATCCAAATTGAAAACCTTTTTGAGGTCATTTTTGGGTATAGCTAGAAAAAGGGCAGTTTGAAACCACATTCAAATTCAAACTGTTTTTATCCCATGAATTTAAAAGTGGGAGGCATATTCTTACTCAGCACATTTTTGTGAGCTCACACACCAATTTTCACTCCATTTGGAGTTGATCTTGACATGAGCTAAGTGGGACAAATTCAAACCTTATTTGAATTCAAAACTGAACTTGTGCTGAAATTCATTCAAACCAAACCCAATTTGAATTCTATTCAATTCAAATGGCTCATGGGTGAATAATTTGAATCACTTGGGGTATTTTGGGGCTCACTGTTTACAACAGTGATTAGGAGTAAATTTCAGAGGTTAAAACTGGAAGTGGGACCCACATGTCAGCCACTACTCCAACCCAAACCGACTGAAAACCCAGCTCGGGTTCTTGCGCCGGACTGAGCAGCCACCACGAGAAGAGGCGACCGGGACACCACCTGCTTGCCGCCCCGACGTGCTGAAACGCCTCACAGCCCCCTTATCTACGCCACCGCCCTGATCGGAGCGATCACCGCCCACTCTGCTGCCTCCTCGCATCAGAACCGCGCCATCGCTGCCGATCACTCGGAGCTGATCAGAGAAGCTTGATCACCGCCTCTCCGTCCCCTCCAGAGCCACGGCAAGGTACTAGAGACCTTCCTCCGTCCTCCCCGCTGCTAGAATTCAATTGAGACCAATTGAAATCGGTTATGCCGAAAGATCAATTCGGTGATTTAGAACCGCCGCACCTCGGGCTTCCGTGGACAGCCCAACCAGGTCGTTGTCACGCCCGAGCCAAGGCACCCTTGGACGCGCTGGTGACAGGTGCTGCTCACCCCCTAGCCACAGCCCGAGTGATTGCTCACCGGCGGCGAATTTCCAGTTTTCCCCTTTCTGTGTGCAGCACGACCTTCGGGTGCGATTCCGTCGAATTCGTGCTCTAGAAAGGATTAGAGGGCTGCAATCCGCTCTCACACAAACTAGACACGGTAACGCACAAGTTGCCTTCATAACCCTTGGCCGGAGAACCTCTGTACCCGGCGTAATTCGAGGTTTACCAATGGCGGAACAAAAGGGAGGCATCGGGTGCACGGTGAGGACCTACTTCGGGCCTTCCCCGAGCTGCCTCAAGCTCATGTCGACTTTCCCTGAGGTCCACTGATGCTTCCCGACTGGTTCCTCGAGTAGTTGAGGTGCTAGGGAAGTCAGCCGACATGGCCGAAGTCTTTCCGAGGTGGCGGCTCGTCGCCGACCATGCACCGGCCATTGTCATGAGTAGCTGACCCCAGAATCCTGTTCCCCGAGTGAAAGTAGGCAGGGCGGCCAAAATCGTGAAGTTTGGAGCTGTACAGAAGCCGGCGGCGAGCTCTCCGGCGAGGTCCCTCGGCGGTGGAGCGCGGGCGTCGCGAGGTTGAAGAAAGGGGTGGACCCCAGCTGTCAGCGGCCGATATTTTGAATCGGGATCGGGCTGCGGCCGGGATCAGGTGTGCTGGCGCGCAAAATCTTTGTGGTCCGCGGTGTGCTGTCGCCTCGGCGTGCGACGCGTGTCCCCGGGGCCCACGTGCGAGTTTAAACTTTTCCCTGATTTTCAGATTTCCTTCAAACTTCAAATCCTCATACCTTTGGCTAGAAAGCTCCAAATCGAGTGAACCAAATTTTGCTGGATTCAGCTCTCTGAGTACTTTCCAGAAAATCAAGTTTCACTTCATGAAATTCCTTATTTCTCCAGAATTAATTCCTCAAAATTTTAAACTGGTTGGAATTTTAACTGGAGAATCCTTTGGAGGAAAATCCTGAAATTTTGCTGGTATGTTCACCAAAATATCCCTGAACTACCATAAAAATGTCAGACCCATTGGAGCTCATTTGGTCCACCTGATGGTGTGATTAGTGAAACTGTCCCAGAGAAAATAGAAAATGTTCAGAAACATTTTCAGAATTTTCTCTGAAATTGTTTAGCTCCTATCATTAGCTAGGAACCTTCAAATTAAGTGAGACCAACTCCATTAGAACCCTCTGAAAATCTAGTTTTCAGAAAGTCATAGTTTGTTTCATGAAAATCCTTAGAGCACCCTAAGAGTTCCAATTAAGGTCAAGGACATAATTAATTGTGGAGGGCTCAAATGAGCTTTGCTGCAACTAAAACTTGACCAAGTCTCTGTTTAGGTTGTAACCAAGCCGTAAAAGTTTCACAGTCATTGAGTCTGTCTAGTGGGACATATAAGCTTCACAAGTTCAAACTTAATACAAATGCATTCAAATTAATACATGTCTCTCTTATCATGTAGTCGCTAAGGTCGAGGAGGAACCCGAAGTCCTAGACTTCGTTACTCCGGAGGAACAGCTAGCCTACGACCAAGAGCAGCAACGCAAGCTCCGGTTTGCATTAACCTTTTTACAAATTTTTATTGTTTTGAGCACAAACTTGGATACTATTGTTCCTTGCATTAGAGTCTTGTTTGGAAACCCAAGTGCATAGCCAAGAAAACCATGGGTTGGGTTTAGGATGACAGACCCCGTTAGCCACTGCAATGCTAAGATAGAGTAGGATAAGGTACAAGTCGAGTAGTTGGAACTACTCGCGAGCATAGGCTAGAGGCACTCGACTCGGGTAGTGATAGCACATGAAACACATGGCAAGAAAATGAGACCAAGCGGAGGGTAAGGGCAGCAGGACTTTGGGGCCTGTGTGCTGTAGCTCCGCTTGTGTCGATTGAGGACCGAGCCATGTGCGTTGAACAAGCTAGAACAGTACCGAAGACCTACCGGCTATATGGGAACCGGGAAACTGATGTAACTCGGGTAGCTGGGTATTGAGGCATTACCCGTCGTTCAGAGGGTAGGTTGAGAGCTTGAGGTGTAAATCGGCTGGCGGCACGGAGATGCGTGTGCAGAGACCTCTTGCTCGGGACGATGGGACCGGTTCAATATTTGGCTGACGGGCGAAAGGTGGTTGCGTACGGCGTCCGTGATGGTTGCTGTAGGCAACATCGAGTACGGGCGTACGTGACGGGTTGTTCGGGTAACCCTGCAGGTGTAAATCGATTATAATCGCCGTCCCTCGCGGTCAGTGAGTACCACTTGTTCACTGTACCGTGACGTAGAAAGAACTGTCTAGTTACATGTTAAAATGCTGCTGATTGAAAGATGGACTTTGCTTGTTAATGGTTTGTTGTAGTTTAAAGCTAACTAAAGTTCTTTTCAACATTGGGCGAAGTACATGAGAGAAATGCGTTTCTTGTTTTATTGCGGCTCTCTCATGTACCTTAGCGTAAGGTTCTCCACAACCTGCTGCTAAAACTTGAAAGTAAGGTTCTACTAATTAGGCGAGTCCTTGCAAATGGTTTTTACCTCATGTAACCCATTACCCCTCATGTAGAAGTTCCATGTTTAGGTGAGACGGGTCAGACTTGCTGAGCCTTCGTGCTCACTGCTTGTGTTTGAAGCTTTTGCAGGGTTCTATGAGGAAGGAACTCCCGAAGATGAGACGGAACCCCAGGAGGGGAACCCCGTCGAGTGGGAGTCGTGCACGCCGCAGAGTTAGTGTGCGTGTGTGCTAGCAAGGACAAGTTCTAGGGCTGAACGTGGACTCGATGCGTAGTCTACGCCCGCGAGTGTAGACTAAACTTATATTGATGTAAACATGTTCATAAACCTGTTTATGTAATAAAAGTTTCGCTTCGGCTTTGTACCTTTGACGTGTGTTATCCGGTGCTGTGCAACGCAGCACCCCTCAGCGTGATCCTGGCTCGACAAGACCGTGGGGTCGTGTCAAGATTCTTATGGTATTTGTATATACAACTGTGATAAAATCAGCCACATACAAAGGAGATGCTGGCAAATTTTATCCAGAAATTCTGTCAACTTTGAGCAATCATAACTTTTGATCCATAAGTGATATTGAGCCATTTGAATACTCGTTGGAAAGATATTGAAGTTAAATTTAAATTTGGTATTCAACTTGAGTTATGAAAGTGCTTTTAACCTGATCAAAATCTGGTTTGTTTGAGGACCGGTCAATCTGCTTTTAAATCCTTGCTGTTAGTTGCATCAGTTTGCGCAAAACTCATTTTGCTTTCATGCTCAGACTTCATTATCAGTGTTTAACTACTTTGTTCACGGAATAAATCCAGTGATAGTGTTGAGATGATAATGAACTCTTGCAATTGCAGAATGGTGCGAACTCATTCCATGGGTGAAGTGGGTGGTTCCAGTGGTGGTGGTGGTGATAACTCTCCACAGCGGGAGCAGCGAGCTCCGCAACCGCAGCCGCCACCAGGACCTTCACCTACGGTCACAATGGTGGACATTCTGGCCGCTATGACGGGTGCAAGCGATGAGCGAACCGACTTGCTCCGCACCCTTGTGATGAATATATCCCGTCAAGAGGGATGTCAAGATGAAGACTTTCGCCAACCTGAAATGAGTTCCTACGTTGAGTTCTTGGCAACTCAACCAACAGTTTTCATTGAAGCTGAGGATCCTCTGGTGGTGGATAGCTGGATCCGTACCATTGAATCTAAGTTCGGGTTGCTCCAATGCACCAAACATCAGAAAGTCTTATACACGGCGCAACAACTTCACGGGTCCACCAGTGCATGGTGGGCAAATCAACTCGCCTCCCTACCAGCTGGATATCATTTCACATGGACAGAATTCCGGAAGGCATTTCTTGCTTATCATTTTCCTAACAGAATAATTCAGCAGAAACTCGAAGATTTTCTAGTCTTAAAACAAGGAGGGAGGGATGCATACGAGCATTCGCAAGTGTTCAACAAACTGGCACAGTATGCGCCTGAGCATGTGAACACTGAGGCACAAAAGTGCGAATGGTTCTTTCGCAGCCTCAATCCCATGTTAAAGGAAAGACTCGTCTTAGCTGATCGAAAGAACTTCAACGAATTGATGAGTGCTGCAATCATGGTTGAAGATGCTCAGCGAGAAGCTCTGGCTGAGAAGAGTAAGAACCATATACAACCGGATAGTAGCAATATTGCTCCTCATAAATACCGGGTGGTAGACAGTACCTTGAACTGTCAGCTGATGCAACCGGCTAGACGACTCCAACAATATTCGGGTCGTTCATCTCAATATTCTGAATTCGCACAGCTGCAACGACAGTATATGCAGCCGTATTATTCTGTTCCTCAAGCGTTCTTGCTGCAGCAGAATAAACCCAGTGTCCGTACTCAGAGCAACATAGAACCGGCTGAGAAACCGTGCTTCACGTGCGGTTATTTGGGTCACATCAGCAGGAAGTGTCCAGAAAGGATACGCCACTGAGGAAATACACCGGAGCAGGGTATAAATCAATCCCGTGCTCAGCTCCAAGGAACAGCACCAAAGTCCGAGTGCATTTATCATACAGCTTTAGAGGATGTGCCGGAAGGTGCACCTGTGCTAGCGGGAATGTTCACCCTCAATGAACTACCCGTATTGATTTTATTTGACTCTGGAGCCACACACAATTTCATCAGCAGGTTATTTGTGTGCAAAGCTGAGCTCTCCACCACCACACTGAAAGATCACTACCTTATCAGCTCACCCGGTGGAAATATAGCTGCTATTGAAGTGGTGATCAAAGCACTCTTGTGCTTAAGTGGAAAATTATACCCCACAACCCTCATTGTGTTAGAGGAGCAGAAGATCGATGTGATTTCAGGAATGGCGTTTATGAACTACCACGGGGCTGTTCTTGACATCGGTCCACGGATTGTTAGCTTGGACTCTCC
Source organism: Neostapfia colusana (assembly GCA_030760725.1). Taxonomy (NCBI): domain Eukaryota; kingdom Viridiplantae; phylum Streptophyta; class Magnoliopsida; order Poales; family Poaceae; genus Neostapfia; species Neostapfia colusana. The sequence goes on along the minus strand of JASWHV010000012.1, from coordinate 66,488,931 downwards.
GTTCTACGGTCTTCAAACACTCATACTTGAAGACGTGGATTCTAAAAATCCAGTTGTGTACCACAGTGTGACCATGAAACTGGAGGATATTCCAGTGGTCCATGAGTACCCAGATGTGTTTCCCGACGATCTTCCAGGGATGCCGCCAGAAAGAGACGTGGTATTAAAGATCGAGTTAGCACCGGGAACCACACCGATATCTCGGAGGCCGTACAAAATGTTTCCAAAGGAATTAGCTGAACTGAAAGAGCAGCTAAAGGACTTAATGGACAAAGGGTTCATCAAGCCAAGCTCATCACCATGGGGCTGTTCAACCCTCTTTGTGAAGAAAAAGGATGAATCACTTCGGTTATGTGTGGATGTCGGTACCCGCGATATGGGGTACCCCCGCACACAGGGGAAAATGCCTATGGATCTCGCCCTCCTCCACAGGGAGAGCTCTGAAGGCGCCACGTGTCCAGCGGGGCCGGACCTCCCTCTCCTCAAAGGAGAGCTCCGGGCCTGCCACGTGGCCAACAGCAGCCAGACCTTCCCCCTCCTTGGGGAGAGCTCCGAAGGCGCCACATGTCCCGCGGGGCCGGACCTCCCCCTCCTCAGAGGAGAGCTCCGGGCCCGCCACATGGCCGACAGAAGCCAGACCTCCCCCCTCTGCGGGGAGAGGTCCAAAGGCTCCACGTGTCCTGCGGGGCCGGACCTCCCTCTCCTCAGAGGAGAGCTCCGGGCCCGCCACGTGTCCAGAGGGACGGCGCTGCCTGCCCACGCGCTGTAGGCAGCAGGCATAAGGGCACACCATACCTTGCCCATACAAGGTATTCAAGGCCCGCGCCTTCCCAAGACACGGAGACGCGGAGCACGCCTCTGTCAAGTATCGTTGCGCCCAGTTGCATCACAGACTGGCGTGCAGTGTCAGAACCTGCCAGCCAATAAACGCAGCGACAAGACATCCCCTGCCGCCCCCACCGTCATCAACCACTACGACTAGCATGCGGCATGGGCAGGGCGGCAAGACGAAGACTCGGAAGCCTTCACCAGAGACAACAACCGACATAACTGCGGATACGATAGTCGGCAGGCAATCTCCCTGGGACCACCTGTCGGGTCCCGGGCCCCCGCTTGTAAGCCACACGAGTCTTGGACTATAAAAGGCTCGGGTAGGCAACGTTAGCAAGGGTTCGCACTCCAGCAACTCACACCCTAGGCATAACTCATCCTCAAGCTCAGGACTCCGGTTGTGAGCAACAAGCAATACTGTGAGGACCTCTGCTCACAGTGGACGTAGGGTTTTACGCTCCGGCGGCCCGAACCACGTAAAACTCGCCATGTCAAGCTCCTCCCTCACTCGTCCCTTACGCTTAAGATCTCCGCAAGCGACTAGCCCCTCCGAAAAAGAACCTCCGCGGGCTGCCCAGAGCAGGTCCGGGGGAAGTGTCGACCACACACTTCGACATTTGGTGCTCCAAGAAGGGGGTTTTTCCCTTGCGCGACGAGTTTCTGCCGACGAAGACGACGAAGCTACCTTCAGCGGCAAGCTCTCCTCCCCCGCGTTCACGACGGACCGTGACTTGCGGAGAATACGTGTCGATGCACTCAGGACGGAGTGTGTCGGCGCAAGCTGGAAGCCAGCAGCCGACTCCGGCAACGCCGACTCCGGCAATGCAGGCTCCAACTAGCGTGAGATCTTCTGCAGCGCTGAGCGTTCCCCACGGGGATGCGCTAGCTGCAGCAAGAGCGCTACTGTGCAATCCGCCTGCTGGGGACGCGCCTCAGGCAACGACCCCGCGGTGGATTCGTGAGGTAGACCGTCTCGTTGTCGCCGCCGCAAACCCTCGACTTCGGCGGGGACGACGCTCCGGCCAACCGGCTGTGTTGCTGACGCGCACGCCAACGGTTGACGGGCAGACGGCGGATTCCAGCTCCACCAGGCTTCAGTCGACAGACCTGAGGACAGAGCTGGAACGGTGCCACTTGGGCCAGGATGCCCGGGTGTACCTCGAGCGACGTCGAGAAAGGCGTCACAACCAAGAGGCTAGCGACAGCATGACGTCAGCCTCGACCCAGCCTGAGGCGCAGACCTTCGCCACGCGATCTCTTCCCTAGGCATACGCCACGCAGCATATGCCACAGCCATATGCCCTGCAAACGGCGCCCCCGGTCTATGGCACAGCCTTGCCCATACCGGGGTACACTGTGCCAGTGGCGAACCATGCGTTCGTGGCACCAACGCCTGCAGCAACAGGAGCAGGATGTGCGGCCCTGGCGCCCCACCGTCGCTTCGCGATGTGACCGCGCTAGTTTCGGCCGCACCTGCCCGAGAAGTACGACGGCAGCGTCAACCCGGCGGAGTTCCTCCAGATCTACTCCACCGCCGTACTTGCCGCAGGAGGGGATGAGGCCGTCATGGCCAACTACTTCCCTGTCACCTTGACCGGCCCTGCCCGATCTAGGCTCTTGAACCTCCCCCAGGGTTCCATAACTTTCTGGGGAGAGCTCTGCCGGCAGTTCACCGCCAACTTCGGCAGTTCCTACACCCGGCCTGGCAAGGAGCTCGACCTCCATGCCATCCAGCAACAACCTGGGGAGTCGCTGCGCTCCTTCATCCAGCGGTTCTCCCAGGTACGGAACACCATCCCACACATCCAAAACGCCTCTGTGGTGGTGGCGTTTCGGCAAGGCGTTGGGTACAAGAACATGCTCGAGAAGCTCGCGACCAGAGAGGTCCGCGACGTCTCAGAGCTCTTCAGTCTGGCGGACAAGTGCGCCAGAGCAGCAGAAGGGCGGAACTGGCACTACCTGCCAGCCTCTGAGTAAGGAGGGCAGCCAGGATCTGGTGCCGCTTCCTATGGAAGCGGCAGGAAGATCAAGAACCGGGGCGGTGGCAAGATGAAACTGCCGGCCGCGGCCCCCGTTGCCGCAGCAGCGGCCCCCAGTGGAGCTCGGGGGCCGCGCACCGACAAAAGGCAGCGACAGTCACCAGCCCCAGATGGTGACCAAGGCGAGATATGCCCCGTGCACGGCAGCTGTCGCCATACTACTGCCGAGTGCCGGGAGATTCAGAAACTCGCGGAGCGCTTCCGCAAAGGGAAGCAGCAGCGGACTGATGCTCCACCCTTCCGCCAAAAGGAGGGCAAGCAGAAGGTCGACGCCCCAGACAGCGTCGACCACCAAGTGGGGTTCCAGGAGCCTCAGCGCGCTGTGAAGGCGGTGCGCAACCATGAGGACTCCAGCTCCAGTGATGATGAGCGTCGAAAGAAGCTCTACGTCATATACGGCGGGTCCGCCGACCCCTCGTGCCGAAGCGCGGTTAAGACTCTGCGCCGAGCGGTAGCGTCGGTGGCTCCACTCCCATGTGCCGCACCGCACCTCAAGTGGATGGGAACCCCCATAAGCTTTGATGCCACCGACTGCCCCAGGAACATGGCTGGGGCCGGCCAACTACCGCTATTGGTAGCGCCCACCATTGCCAACGTGAGGATGTATCACGTTTTGGTAGATGGCGGAGCTGGGCTGAACCTCATCAGCCGTGCAGCTTTCCAGAAGCTGCAGATCCCGATGGCCAAGCTCACCCCGTCAAGCCCGTTCTCAGGGGTAGGTCCGGGACCGGTCATTCCCTACGGCAACATCAGCCTCCCGGTGACCTTTGGAGCTCCGGACAGCTATCGGAAAGAATACATTCTGTTCGACGTGGCGGAGATCGACCTCCCCTTCAACGCCATAATTGGCAGGCCAGCCCTGTACCGATTCATGGCAGTAGCCCACTACGGCTACCTTGTCTTGAAGATGCCTACACCAACAGACGTCCTCAGGATTCGTGGAGACCGCACTGCTGCAGTGTCGGTCTTGGAAAAGCTCCAAGCGCTTGCAACAGCTAGAGCACCAGCCCCTGGCAGTGCAGAACCAGACCGGCTCCACCCGAGTGCACGCCACCGTGCCTCTATCGCAGCACCCCGTGTGCAACCCCTCGATGAGGGCGACGTCCCCTTAAAGCTCGTCCAAATCGGCGCCGATGCCAACCAGACCACCCGGGTAGCCGGGGGCCTGGATAGCAAATAGGAAGGCGCGCTCGTCACCTTCCTCCGGCACAACGTCGACGTGTTTACATGGCAGCCGTCGCAGATGCCCGGGATCCCTAGGGAGGTGATCGAGCACCACTTAAAGGTCTTCCCCGACGACCGGCCAGTTCAACAGAAGCCCCGCAAGCAGTCTATCGAGCGGCAAAACATCATCCGTGAAGAAATCAAGAAGCTGCTGGACGCTGGCTTCATACGGGAAGTCGACCACCCCCCGGTGGTTGGCGAACCCCGTCATTGTCCCGAAGGCCGGTGGGAAAATCCGGATGTGCATCGACTACACCAGTCTCAATAAGGCATGTCCCAGAGATCCATTCCCTCTCCCTAGAATAGATCAAATAGTGGACTCGACATCAGGCTGCGATATGCTGTGCTTCCTAGATGCCTACTCGGGTTTCCATCAGATCCCCATGTCTAGAGAAGATGAAGAGCACACCTCCTTCATCACAGTAGATAGCCTGTATTTTTATGTCTCTATGCCTTATGGCCTAAAGAAAGCTCTCCCCACCTTTGTACGTGCAATGCACAAAACCTTTGGAGAGTTAGTAAGAAACTTAGTTGAGGTGTATGTCGATGACATCGTTGTCAAGGTCAGGCAGAGTTCATCCTTGTTAGATAACCTAGCCTTAGTTTTTGACAAATTGCGCTCCACACGCGCCAAGCTGAACCCCGACAAATCTGTGTTCGGTGTATCCTCGTGAAACTCTTAGGATTCCTGGTCTCGCACCGGGGAATTGAGGCCAACCCAGAGAAGATCAAGGCCATCGACTTGATGCGGCCTCCTGCCCGCATCAAAGAAGTCCAGAAACTCACGGGATGCCTAGCCACGCTGAGTCGGTTTATACCGAGACTAGCAGAGCGGGCGCTCCCCTTCTTTAAGCTCCTGCGCAGATCCGGTCCATTTGCCTGGACTGACAAAGCAGAAGAAGCTTTCCAGGAGTTGAAGCGACTCCTGACGACCCTACCTATCATGGTAGCTCCTGAGCCCGGAGAGCATCTGTTGCTCTACATCGCGGCGACAACCGAAGTGGTGAGTATGGTCCTCGTCGCAGAGCGGCCGGACCTCTCGTCTTCACAGCCTGCTCCGGCAGCAGAAGACAGACACCAGGAAACCCCGGAGGTCCAAGACGGCCTCCCGGACCTCCAAGACAACCTCCCGGAGGTCCAGGGCAGCCTCCCGTACCTCCAAGACAACCTCCCGGGGGTCCAGCGGGACCCCCCGGGGGCCCAACGGGACCTCACGGAGATCCAGCAGGACCTCCTGGAGCTCCCGGAGAACCAGCGGGGCCCCCGGAGGGCCAAGATGGCTTAAGAACCTTCGAGTTCCAACTCCCAGAAGCCCCCTGGAGCCACTCACCTCTAGCGGGCCAAGGCCAATGGATGAAGACCTCTCAGACCTAAGAGAGAGGGTCCGAACCATCCAGAGGCCTGTCTACTACATCAGCAAAGTCCTCCACGATGCCAAGACAAGGTACCTAGAAGTCCACAAACTGCTGTATGCAGTACTCGTGGCGTCCAGGAAGCTCCGCCACTACTTTCAGGCCCACCGGGTCTCAGTAGTCACCTCCTATCCGCTGAAGATGATCCTTCACAGCCCCCATGCGACTGGCAACGTCGCTAAATGGGCAGCGGAGCTGGCGGAGTTCAAGCTGGACTTCCTTCCTCGCCATGCAGTCAAAAGCCAAGCGCTGGCTGACTTCGTGGCAGAGTGGACAACAACGAAGGCTGACCCAGGGGGCCACGAAGACAGTGAACCAGAGCACCAAGCTCCGGTCTTCACCGAGCCAAACTGGACGCTCTTCTTCGACGGCTCCTCGCGAAAGCAGGGGGCCGGTGCCGGCGTACTGCTTCTCATGCCATCGGGGGAGCAGTTTGGGTACATGGTGCGTCTCAATTTCAAGGCAACCAACAACATGGCAGAGTATGAAGCACTCATCTTTGGCCTACAGACAGCCATGTCTCTGGGCGCTCGCCAGTTGTTGGCACAGGGCGACTCCCAGCTAGTTATCAAGCAAGTTAAGGGCGAATGCTCCTGCAATGACCCACAGCTAGCTGCTTATCTGCTCCACATGCAGATGTTGGAGAAAGACTTCCTTGCCTTGGACCTGCGCCACGTACCGCGCGCTGGCAATGCCGCAGCTGACAACCTTGAAGGCTTCCACCGGAGCCCCTGTGCCCGAAGGAGTCTTCGAGAGGACGTTGCTGCGGCCCACAGCCCGGCCCGCCGAGCCGGGCAAAGGGGGCTGGACCAGCACCTCGAAGCTGGCGGTCCCGGCGGCCCTGCAGCCATGGATGCCGCCAAGGATCGTAAGCGTCACTGGGGACTCCGTGCAACCCAGCGCTCAAGATCCAGAAGCTCAAGTCAGACCCGATGCATGGATCACGGAGATCCGGGACTACTTGAACGACAACATCCTCCCTGATGAACATGCAACCGCTGAACGGATCGTGCGTATGGCTAAGAGATACGCGCTGGTAGAAGGGGATCTATACCAGCGTGGCGCCAACCACGTCCTATTGCGGTGCATAACCCAGGGGGAAGGCTGCGACTTGCTCGCTGAGATCCATGGAGGCAAATGTGGGAGTCACTCTTCCTCACGCATGCTTGTTGGTAAAGCCTTCCGGCATGGCTTCTACTGGCCGACAGCACTCCAGGATGCCGTCAAGCTGGTCGAGAGCTGCAAGGCGTGCCAGTTCCACGCCAAGCAGATCCATACACCGGCTCAGGCGGTACAGATGATCCCACCCTCATGGCCGTTTGCCGTATGGGGGTTGGACATCCTGGGACCACTCCCAGAGCCGTCGGGAGATTCCGGTACCTCTATGTCACCATTGACAAGTTCACCAAGTGGCCGGAAGCCGCACCAGTCATCACCATCAACAAGCAATCCGCAGTAAAGTTCATCAAGTTGATTGTCTGCCGGTTCAGGGTCCCGAACAGAATCATCACCGACAACGGGACCCAGTTCGCCAGCGCAGCCTTCCAAGACTACTACGAAGACCTCGGCATCCAGGTGTGCTATGCCTCTGTTGCTCACCCAAAGAGCAATGGGCAAGTCGAGAGGGCCAACGCCGAGATTCTCCGTGGCCTCAAGACCCGCACCTATGCCAGCCTGAAGAAACATGGTGCCAATTGGGTGGATGAGCTTCCGAGCACACTATGGGCTAACCGGACATCCCAGAGCCGGGCCACCGGAGAGACACCCTTCTTCATGGTGTATGGGGCCGAAGTTGTGCTTCCCCCAGAGATCACCATGAAGTCTCACCGCGTCCGAGCTTATGACGAAGCCGCGCAGGACAACCTCCGGCGCGGAGACATCGACCTCGTCGACGAGGTCCGATTGCATGCAGCACTCCGTAACGCATGGTACAGACAAGCGCTCCACCGCTACCACCAGAGGTCTCTGCATGCCTGGGAGCTGCAGGAAGGCGACCTGGTGCTGCGGCGCATACTTTCTCGTGAAGGGACCCACAAACTCTCCCCTAGTTGGGAAGGTCCCTTCCGAGTCACGAAAGTATGCCACCCCGGGTGCGTACGCCTTTCGACCGAGGATGGGGATCCGCTCCCGAACCCCTGAAACATCGAACACCTCCGTAAGTTCTACCCCTAGAACAGTAGCAGGACAGTTTCTTCTTTCTAATAGATTCCATAGATTCCCGGAACAGCGCGCGGAGCAGCTAAGTCTCAGGGGACAGTCCAGGACTACGTTCAGCTTTGCCTGGTTCCGCCTCCAAGCACGTAGAGTCTTGCTTCCCTTTTTAATGGGACGGGTCGTGGCCTCCATGTTTAGCCTGTTTTCCGCCTTTGGAAATTTATAGGGAAAGAACCTGTCCTGCTTTGCTCTTCCCTTATGCTCATTCAAATTATGTATTAATTTTTATGACCGCACTTCCTGGGTATATTCACCATACACCCAATCCCCTTTTTCCCATTCTCACCTCTAGTCGGCATTTGCTATCCTGCCTGGGGCGGTCGCGCTTGGGGAACCAGCCGATGGCCAGGGGGCCCCGAGCCCCCGGCACGTCGTGCACCGAAATTCCCAAGCACCGTGCACCGGATCGGGATTGTAAGCCAAATAAGACTATGAGATCGGAAAGGGGGGGAGCCCCAAGGAGAATTACGTTTCCCTTGTTTGTGTGCAGGACCCTCCGGCCTTGGCTTCCCACAGGAGTATGGTAGGAGTGCCCAAACAGTTGGCCACGCCTACCAGGGGACCGCTATGGACCGCGCAAAACCGGGAGATCCGGACCCCGCTCCCTCCGCAGGGGCGGGCCCCAGAGGCCCCACGTGTCCAGCGGGGCCGGAGCTCCCACCTCCTCAGGAGGGGCTCCGGACCCGCCACGTGGCCGGTAGAAGCCGGACCTCCCCTCCAGGGGGAGCTCCGAAGGCCCCACGTGTCCAGCAGAGCCGGACCTCCCTCTCCTTAGAGGGGAGCTCCGGGCCCGCCACGTGGCCGGCAGATCCGGACCTCCCCGTCCTCATGGGGCGAGCTCCGGAGACCTTCGGGGCCCTTAATTCAATAAGGACCCGGGGAAGGTGTCTGTGCAGAGCTTCGAGATTGGTGAAGGCCTATGAGTACCTTGCGGAGCTAAGGGCTCGGCCAGGCGAAACCAAGAAGAAGACAAGGGCATCACACGCACGAAGGGTCATAAGAGTCTATGTATTCAAGGCTCCATGAGCTAGACTACAGACTCGATAAAAAAGAAAGAAACAAGCCCTAGGGTTCCCCTGGCACATCCAGAACCTAGAAGATGCAAGAACGGCCACGTCCCCAACTTAAGCCCTGGCGGCGTTCTCCCGCTCCGTGACCCGAGCGCAGGGATCACTTCGGCCATCACCAGCGCAGGGGCCGGTGTCATCAAGGATGCTTCTGAAGCCCCCTCCACCGCTTCAGCGGTTTCCTTGGAGACTCTGCCACATGAAGTCCTCCTTGGCGTGTCAGCAGTTTCTTTGGAGACTCCACCGCCTAGGGAGAAAGGACGCAGCTTCCCTGAAGACTCCTCTGCCTCGAGCACAGGGATCATCTCGGCCATCACCAGCGCAAGGGTCGGTGTCATCAAGGATGCTTCTGATGCCCCCTCCGCCGCTTGAGCAGTTTCCTTGGAGACTCTGCCGCCTCGAGTCCTCCTTGGGGCTTCAGCAGCTTCCTTGGAGACTCCTCCGCCTAAAGCCTCCTCGACGTGTCAGCAGTTTCTTTGGAGACTCCACCACTTGAGGAGAAAGGATGCAACGTCTGGGAACCCACAGCCAGTCGTCGCTCAAGAAGAGTCCAGTCGGGATGATAAACCCGGGGCCTCTTGGAGGCGTCACCTCCAGAGGCAAGGCATGCAGGCTCCCTGGATCCCTGACTTGGTGCAGAAGCCGCCGCCGGAGGAAATCGAGAGCGATCCTCCTCTGAAGGCGGGTTAGAAGCCATGGGAGAAGACAAGGTCGCAGAGACTCAACGAAGGTGCAAGTGCTGGAAGCCTTATAAAGGGAACCTACCTACGTTGTGGCTTCGTTTTACACTTCCCAGGTCCGATTCCAAACGACTCAAAACTCTTCGAATACACCGCATCGGCAACCGCTTCGGCTCCAAGACCGAGCGCCGATGACAGGTGGACCCAAGCTGCCCAGCTGAAGCGGTGGGTCAAGGAGTCAGTCTCCCAAGAAGACGAGCCGGGAAGGTGCTTCGGCGGTTCCCGAAGAAAGCGCCGCAACATGCAGAAGTGGCAGCCTTGGGAACCGCCGCGGTAAAAGAAACCATCAAGTGGGCGCACACTCCCACGATCCCGCAATTGTTCGTGCTCCGGCAGCGGTCAATGCGGGACTTAGAGGAAGTGCGCAGAACAGAAGAGACGGAGGCCCCACCTCGGGCTCGCTATCTCCCCCGAGATGGGCCCGGCGGCCACTGTCGGTACCCGCGATATGGGGTACCCCCGCGCACAGGGGAAAATTGTAAGTGCATCTAGGATATCCCTTGTGGGTTTTGTCTAATTGATGAGGAACATATGAGATCCTAATAAAACTATTGAGATGATTGCAGGATAAACAAAGTGAAACAGCTCGGTGCACACAAAAAGGTGAAAAATGAAGTGGTGTCCAAAAGAAGAATACCTTGATGGAAATTTAGAAGAATTAATTAGAATTTAAGTGTATAGGGTGTGTATGAAAGACACACTCCAAGAGCTCACGACTTTGCGCATGGGAAAGGGTTTTAAAATTATCCAAACTCTTCACAGTGCACCGGACTAGTCCGATCTTGGACCGGACTAGTCCGCCAAACTCTCTGTTCACTAAACGGACTAGTCCGCGTGCACACCGGACTAGTCCGCAAGACTTTCTGGAACCTCCTATCACTGGAGGCCGGACTAGTCCGATCATGGACCGGACTAGTCCGCCAAACTCTTTGTTCCCAAAACGGACTAGTCCTTGTGCACACCAGACTAGTCCGCTAGACTTTCTGGACATCATGATTCACTGTGACCGGACAAGTCCGGACCAGCACCGGACTAGTCCGGTATTAGGTTTAACAACAGTATTTTTTTTGGAAACCCTATAAAAAGAGGTCCTTCATTTTTTCTCAAAACATACATGACTAATACTGCAGCAAACACAAACCCTAGCGCCGCCACCTTGTCCCAAGAGCCCAAAACACATCTCCCCACACATCTAAAGTGCAAAAAGATCAAAATCAATTGAACACTTGGATTCGGGATTGGGAGATCGTCGTTCTTTCGTTGTGAGCTCTTGGGGTTTGATCTTTCTACACTCATATTCTGCATTGTACTATTTTCGAGTGTATTTGATCACGTTCTTATTGTAATTCTCGTGGGAGCCCTCAACTTGTGAGGTAGCCCCACAAACTCAGTGATTGTCCGTGATAGTGGAGTCAAGTCGGCCTTTGTGGTGACTTGAAGAGGGAAAGGGTTAGGAACCCGGCTCTGTGTGAGCTTCCTCAACGAGGACGTAGATCTCTTGGTGAGATCGAACCTCGGTAAAAATTCGTGTCTTTTGTCTCTCATTTACTTTACATTTTGATACATTAGATCACTAGTTTGCTAATCATCATTTGAGTTTCTTATAAGTTTCCACGTGCATTCATACAATAAACTTAATTTATAAAACTGTTGTTCTCATTCCGCTGCTGAAAGATTCAATTTCTGAAACACACTTAACTCACATAATTTAGCACACCGACTAGTCCGCCCACACAACCGGACTAGTCCGGTCAATCAAGTTTCTGATAACTCTATTAAGTGTGCAGGAACCTTTTAAAGGCCTATTCACCCCCCTCTAGGCCACATTCAATTGGTATCAGAGCAAGGTTCTCCATCAAAGAGGCTCACATCTCAGAGAGATCATGGCCTCTGAGAAGAACAACGACATCCCAAAGATGAACATCAATGAGGAGGAGCAAGAAGCTAAAGCCTTCGATGTGCTGAAAGACAGCCCACATGATGATGAAGAAGTGAGGCAGCTAAAAGCACTCCTGAGAAAGAAACTGCTAGCACAAAAGGGAAAAGAAGAAGAGAAGACGACTGGGAGTGGTCATCACGACTACTCCCGGTATCCTTACAACTACAACCATCTCAATTCAAACATTCACTATCTTTCGATTTCTATGGGAAGGCCTCCACAGTTTGACGGAAGTGACTATACCATGTGGAAGTAAAACATGAAGATGCATCTAATATCTCTGAACCCTAGTCTGTGGCACATTGTTTGCACAGGCATAGATATTCCGGACACGGATGATGAACTCACTTGAGAACAAGAACAAGAGATTCACAAAAATGCACAAGCCGTCGCCGTGATCACATCATCACTAAGCAGAGAGGAATTCACCAAGATCGATGGGTTAGAAAGTGCAAAAGAAATCTGGGATACCCTCAAGACAGCTCATGAAGGAAATAGGACAGTTTGTGAAGCCAAAATCGAAATGCTTGAAGGAGAGTTGGGGAGATTTGCTATTGAAGAAGGCGAATCACCTCAAGACATGTACAACCGGATGAAAGCACTCATCAACAAAATTCGTGCTTATGGAAGTAAGAAATGGACAGATCACAAAGTGGTCAAAAGAATGATTAGAGCCTTTATGCCAAGAAATGTCACACTTTGCTCAATGATCAGAGAGAGCCCCGGTTTTCACAAAATGACTCCCGATGAATTACTAGGGAAGATCATAAATCATGAAATGATGGAGAAAGAAGCCCAATACGTCAAAGACTTAGCCGAACTCACCTCATCCAAAAAGAAAGAAGTTGCTCTCAAAGCAACGTGCAGACCCAAACTCAAAGAAACTCGTGAAGACCAAGACGATGGAGATACAAGCGACGAGAGCCCCGATCTTGATGACGAAGAAATGGTACTCTTCATCAAAAAGTTCAAACACATGATGAAGAGAAGACACGGCAACAATTCACATGAAGGCAAAAGCAAGGATAAAGGAAAATCCAAGGCTCGACGCACTTGCTACAACTGCAGAGAGTATGGTCACTTCATGGTGGACTGTACTTATGAAGAAAACAAAAAGAAGAAGGAAACAAGATCTCAAGAAAAGAAAATTTTCAGAAAAAGAAGACAAGTCCATCAAGCTCACATTGGGAAGGAGTGGGACTCAAACGACGAGTCCTCCTCCGATGAAGAAGAAGAGATGGCCACTATCGCAGTCAAGAAACCAACTATGAGAGCCACACTCTTTCCGAACATGGGAGGACGGGACATGAACAACCACACTTGTCTTATGGCTAAGGAAGGCAAGAAAAAGGTTTGACTTACTCCTTCTGTACTAAATTCCTCCATTGATGACTTTGATAGCTCTAGTGATAATGAAGAAATGTTTAGTGGGCTAAGTAAAATTGCTTTAAAGAAAATGGAAATGTTGTCGAACGAAATCTTTGAAAAGGAGGAACTTGTCAACCGACAAGAAGATATGCTCATTCGTGAGAGGAAGAGATATCAAGAAGTTGAAAAGCTTCGTGAGCTTGAAAGAGAGAAGAATGAGTCACTTGAGTTAGAGCTAGCCTTGAGTAAGGAAACTTACTCAAAGTTAGAGGACTCGCACATTGCAATCAAGGAAGAACTTGCTAACTTGTCAAAAGTTAACAAAATCCTTGAGGTGCAAGTTGAGTCGCTCAAACAAAGTGACTCCTCTTCCTCCAAGAGCTCTTCCTCCAAAGACATGAGTTCGACAACAATAAGAACCTGCACTTGCTCTAGTAAGAAGAATGTAATTTCTAATGCTTCAACCTCTCATGACATGCATTCTTCTCAAAACGACATCTTTGATAAGGAGAAGATCAAATATGCACGAAGTGCATATATGATCACTAGACCTCCCAATGTCAAAGATGGTCTTGGTTTTGATAGGAACAAACACATGTCTACTCCTAATCATGCTAAGAATAGAATCACTTTTGTTAAAGAAAAATCCCATGAATCTGAGTTACAAACACTGTACCGTACATTTGATGCTTCTTATGTTCTCATAAAAAACAAGTATGGAAAAGTCATTGCTAAATATACAGGGCCACGCCACAGGAACTTAAAAACTTGTGTGTGGGTGCCCAAGACTCTTGTGACTAACCTGAGAGGACCCAAGCAAGCTTGGGTACCTAAAACCAAGGAATAATTCTATTTTGCAGGCTTACTCTTCCGGCGGATCTAAGTGGGTGCTAGATAGCGGATTCACAAATCATATGACCAGAGAGAGAGAGGCATGTTTGTGGAGTACGAGTGCAACAAGGATCCAAGTGAAGGTATATACTTTGGAGACAACAACCAAGGAAAGGTCCTTGGTAGTGGTAACATTGAAATATCCTCTCAACACACATTATCTAATGTTTTACACGTAGACTCTCTAGATTATAATCTTTTATCAATATCTAAACTATGCGACAAAGGTTACAACTGTTTATTCACTAATGAGGGTGTGACCGTCTTTAGAAGAAGCGATTGCTCGATTGCATTCAAGGGATTGTTGAAGGGAAAGCTTTATCTTGTTGACTTCAACAAAGATAAAGCCGAACTCAACACTTGCTTGGTTGCTAAGACCAACATGGGATGGCTGTAGCATAGACGGCTAGCCCATGTTGGAATGAGAAATCTGCAGAAACTTCTAAAAGGTGGTCAGATCCGTGGTCTTAAGGATGTGGTTTTTGAAAAAGACAGGCCATGCAGCGCTTGTCAAGCAGGAAAACAGGTTGGAGCACCACACCCCGCCAAGAATGTGATGACCACCGCTAGACCGCTGGAACTTCTCCACATGGATCTCTTTGGTCCAATTGCGTACATCAGCATCGGCGGTAACAAATACGGTTTAGTAATTGTTGATGATTTTTCAAGATTTACCTGGGTATTTTTCTTGTATGATAAATCAGAAACTCAGGGAATCCTCAAGAAGTTCTTGAAAAGAGCTCAGAATGAATTCTCATCAACCGTAAAGAATATCAGAAGTGACAATGGGACAGAATTCAAGAACACCCAAGTTGAAGAATATCTCAATGATGGTATAAAGCATGAATTCTCGGCACCCTACTCTCCTCAATAGAACGGGGTGGCTGAAAGGAAGAACAGAACATTGATCGAAATGGCGAGAACAATGTTGGATGAATACAAGACGTCAGACCGATTTTGGGCAGAAGCGGTGAACACCGCTTGTCATGCCACAAATCGGTTGTACCTTCATCGACTACTGAAGAAAACTCCATATGAGCTTCTCACGGGTAAAAAGCCTAATGTTTCTAATTTCAAAGTTTTTGGTTGCAAATGTTTTATTCTGAACAAGAAACCAAGGGCCTCAAAGTTCGCTTCGAAGTCCGATGAAGGATTCTTGCTCGGATATGAATCGAATGCCTATGCCTATCGTGTCTTCAACAAGGTGTCCGGCCTTGTTGAAGTAGCACCTGACGTAGTGTTCGATAAAACTAACGGCTCACAAGTGGAGCAAGTCGATAAGTTTATGCTACATAAGGAGGAAGCTCCATGTGAAGCGCTAAAGAAAATGGCACTTGGTGATATCCTACCACGAGAGGAAACACAAGACGAATTTCAACAAGGAAGCAATGATCAAGGGGGAGCTCCTACACAAGATCAGGTTGAGGAAGGTCAAGAAGATCAAGATGATCATGGAAGCAATGATCTAGGGGGAGATGTGACACATGAAGACAATGAAGAACAAGCAACTATACAAATTCCACACCCAAGAGTACATCAGTGTGTGCAAGGAGACCATCCTGTCAACAATATCATTGGAGATATTGCTAAGGGAGTAACTACTAGATCTCAAATTGTAAATTTTTGTGAACACTATTCTTTTGTGTCTTTTCTGGAGCCATAAAGGGTAGAAGAAGCCTTAAGGGATCTAGACTGGGTGATTGTGATGCAAGAGGAGCTGAACAACTTCAAAAGAAATGAAGTGTAGGAGCTGGTGGAAAGACCAAGTGCGAACATCGTTGGAACCAAATGGGTCTTTCGGAACAAGCAAGATGAACATGGAGTAGTGACAAGAAATAAAGCGAGGTTGGTGGCCAAAGGTTATTCTCAGGTGGAAGGTTTGGACTTCGATGAAACTTTCGCTCTTGTAGCTAGACTTGAGTCCATTCGCATTTTATTGGCATATGCTACTCACCATAATTTTAAGTTGTATCAAATGGACGTCAAAAGTGCCTTCCTCAATGGTCCGATAAAGGAGGAAGTCTATGTGAAGCAGCCACCGGGGTTCGAAGATCAGGAGTATCCCAACCATGTCTATAAACTGCGTAAGGCTCTCTATGGCCTCAAACAGGCTCCTCGAGCCTGGTATGAGTGCCTTAGAGATTTTCTGACTCAAAATGGATTCAAAATTGGTAAAGCTGACTATACACTCTTTACTAAACATTTTGATGATCATTTATTCGTATGTCAAATTTATGTTGATGACATTATCTTTGGATCCACTAACAAGTCCTTCTGTGAAGAATTTAGCAAAATAATGACAGATAGATTCGAGATGTCAATGATGGGTGAATTGAAGTTCTTCTTGGGATTTCAAGTGAAGCAACTGAGAGAAGGTACATTTATAAGCCAAACTAAATATACACAAGACATTCTCAAGAAATTCAATATGGACAAAGCCAAGCCCATCAAGACACCCATGGCCATCAACGGACATCTCGACCTCAATGAAGACGGTCCAAATGTGGACAAAAAGGTATATCTGTCCATGATTGGCTCCTTACTTTATTTATGTGCATCTAGGCCAGATATTATGCTTAGTGTTTGCATGTGTGCAAGGTTTCAAGCCGCACCTAAAGAGTGTCACTTAATTGCTGTAAAAAGAATCCTAAGGTACCTTGTGCACACACCCAACTTGGGCCTTTGGTATCCCAAAGGATCCAAGTTTAACTTGATAGGGTATTCCGACGCCGACTATGCAGGATGCAAAGTCGATAGAAAGAGCACGTCAGGGACTTGTCAATTTCTTGGTAGGTCCCTAGTTTCTTGGTCATCTAAAAAGCAGAACTCCATTGCTCTTTCCACAGCGGAAGCGGAGTATGTTGCAGCCGGTAGTTGTTGTGCGCAACTACTTTGGATGCGACAGACTCTTAGGGACTACGGCTACAATCTAAGTCATATCCCTCTTCTATGCGATAATGAAAGTGCTATAAAAATTGCACACAACCCTGTAGAGCACTCGAGAACTAAGCACATAGATATCTGTCATCACTTTCTTAGAGATCATTCATTAAAAGGTGACATTGCTATTTTACATGTTAGGACTGAAAAACAACTTGCAAATATTTTTACCAAACCATTAGATGAGAAAAAGTTTTGTGAACTAAGAAACGAGCTAAAAATTCTTGACTCTCGAAATGTGGCTTGAAACATTGCATACCTGGTTGCAACTTAAAATGTTCCTTTGTATTGTTAAAAATGCTCCTCTTCTCCTTTTCTACTCAAAAAACTATTTTAATGAAGAAATCTTGTGGATTATGACCATTGTTTGATTGCTGATTGCCTACTGGTCGTAATCACCAAGACTATTTGCAAAATTATTGTCCTTGGATCACTATTAATCATCTATATATGTATCAGATCTTTTGGAAACTGACTAGTCCGATTTTCAACCGGACTAGTCCGGACAGACGAAACTGGATAGGTCATTTCAAGGGGCTCGGACTAGTCCGCCACATAGACCGGACTAGTCCGGTCCATCACATATATAAGCCCTTGGCCGGCCCAGACCTCTCCCTCACCCCTCATTAGACTTGCTCTCCCTCTCCTATTCCAAACCCTAGCCCCCAAAGTGATTTTCGGGTTGAACCCTCAAAATCGAGATTTTCTCCGTGGGAAATCCTCCCCTTGACGAGTGGATTCCCTCCTCCGGATTCATCCGGACTGATTTCTACTTCTTCGACGCGGATCTTCAAATCTTGGTAAATTTCTCCCCAAAACCAAATTCTCAACTTTCCTCGTTCTAGCTTCTTTCCTTTGATTCCAAGGGTATACATTGGCCTTAGAGATGTATTCCCACCACTTTTCTACTCTTTTGCATCCTTAGATAGATTTTTTGATCAAAATGCTAGGGTTCTTATGCCGGGGCGGACTAGCCCGGTTCTCAGGTGCGGACTAGTCCGGTCCCTGTTATCTGAATCCCTACATTACCTTGAATCCTTGATTCATTCTTATCTAATCCGTGAACTCCTTATCAGGCACAATGTCTTCAGGCTCGGATGACAGCTCTTTTCACATTGATGAAGACGTTCAACGTGAGAAAGTGAGGAGGGCCAAGGAGAGAGTTATGAAGAAGAGACATGATGTCAATGCTCACTCTCCACCCTCCGACGACAATCTACCTAAGAAGAGGAAAGTCATTGTTAAAAAGCCTCAAAGGAAAGATGCTGCTGAGGGCTCGTCAGGGCCAAACAGAGTTCTCAATAAAGGGAAGGGACTTGCTAGTGGTCCCCTTGGGCCCTTGAAGATGAAAAACCCTATTCACCGCAACAGGCAGCCTTCAAGTGAGGATTTCACTGGAAAAGGGGGTGAGCTAGCTGATAACTTCAGGAAGATTGAAGTGTATGACCGACCTAAACAATGTTCTGATCCAAGGTTCTGGAGCAACTTCCATGCAGACTACTACGAGCGTGTGTACATGAAGATGAAGAATCCTGTAGTAGAGAGTCAATGGCTAAATGTTGGACACCTGAAGTCGAAGAGGTATCTTGCCTTTCATGAGATGGTGGAGGCCTTAGAGAGGCACGGTCTGACGGACCTGCTATCCTTTGAGTATGACTGGAACAATGAAGTCATTACCCGGTTTTACTCCGCTCTCTACTTTGCTCATGGTGATGGAGACAGTCTTACTTGGATGACTCATGGTTCAAAGTATAGTGTCACTTATGATGAATTTGCTAGGATTCTTCACCTCCAACACACTTTGGATCATGAACTGGTCATCCATAATCTGAAACCACTGGAGAAGGAAGAGCTTGAGTTTCTCTATGACACAAGGATGCCATATGTTACTCCCACCATCAAATATTTGAAGCCCTTCTTTGTGGTCCTCAATAGAGTCTTGAGAAAGACTATAGCTCCAAAGGATGGAGATGCGGGAACTATACAAGGGACCTTGAAGACTCTCATGAAAGTCATTAGTGGAAGGAGACCATTCAATGTTTTTGAGTATATCTACAACGACATCGTGAACATCTCAATCACCCCCAATAGGTCCTGTGGATATGCACCGTATATCATGTACATGATTGAGAAAGTGACGGGACTCGAGTTCGTCAAGGATGTCAAGCATGCGGGGTTGAAGCTGCAAAAACCCACTGAGTACACTCTCCCCCCGGCTCCAACTGCCCCGTCCTCTCCACCAGTGGAGAGGAGATCAAAGCAAGCTCATGATGTCACTAGATCTGCATCTGCTCCTCCTGGGTCTCCACCTGCCCAAGAATCATCCAGTGGCATCCTCAAGGTGCTCTCCTCCATCTTTGCCTACTGCCGCAAGATCGAAGACAGGCAGCGCAAGGAAAAGCTTGCAAGGAAGAAACATCAACAGTATGTCAATGCCAATATCAAGTCTATCTGTGCAAAGCTTGAGATTGAGCCCGTTGGATCACCGCCCGCCTCCGAGGACTCAGAGGAAGATCCTGCTCCCGTGGATGCCGAAGTTGGTGAAGATGAAGATCAGACTGAGACAAAAGGAGGAGGCAGCGATGAGTGATTCCCCTCAATTTTTCCTTTTTTGGTGCCTTGATGCCAAAGGGGGAGAGATTGAGATTAGATTTGGACTCGAACTATCTAGTATTAGTTATTAAGCTCTTTTGTGATCAAGGACATGTACCTATTTTAAAATCTTTTAATGCACTATTTCTTTTCTTATGTGTGATGCACTATGCTCTAATGCCTACTTATATGTTCACTATTGTTTGTCTTTAATTTATCACATTTTGTTTATCACACACCTGTTAGGCACCCACCATAAGGTGTGTGCATATGTGAGAAGCTTTTTGTGAATTCTTTATTATTCTCATATGTGCACACCTTATGAAAATCAACTTTTTATTCTCAATTGTGATATCTCAAATAGTTGTCATCAATCACCAAAAAGGGGGAGATTGTAAGTGCATCTAGGATATCCCTTGTGGGTTTGGCTAATTGATGACGAACATATGAGATCCTAATGAAACTATTGAGATGATTGCAGGATAAACAAAGTGAAACAGCTCGGTGCACACAAAAAGGTGAAAAATGAAGTTGTGTCCAAAAGAAGAATACCTTGATGGAAATTTAGAAGAATTAATTAGAATTTAAGTGTATAGGGTGTGTATGAAAGACACACTCCAAGAGCTCACGACTTTGCGCATGGGAAAGGGTTTTAAAATTATCCAAACTCTTCACAGTGCACCGGACTAGTCCGATCTTGGACCGGACTAGTCCGCCAAACTCTCTGTTCGCTAAACGGACTAGTCCGCATGCACACCGGACTAGTCCACAAGACTTTCTGGAACCTCCAATCACTGGAGGCCGGACTAGTCCGATCATGGACCGGACTAGTCCGCCAAACTCTCTGTTCCCAAAACGGACTAGTCCTTTTGCACACCAGACTAGTCCACCAGACTTTCTGGACATCATGATTCACTGTGACCGGACAAGTCCGGACCAGCACCGGACTAGTCTGGTATTAGGTTTAACAACGGTAATTTTTTTTTGGAAACCCTATAAAAAGAGGTCCTTCGTTTTTTCTCAAAACATACACGACTAATACTGCAGCAAACACAAACCCTAGTGC
The DNA here is from genome assembly GCA_030760725.1 of Neostapfia colusana. Classification (NCBI taxonomy): domain Eukaryota; kingdom Viridiplantae; phylum Streptophyta; class Magnoliopsida; order Poales; family Poaceae; genus Neostapfia; species Neostapfia colusana. Next base: position 66,468,608 of record JASWHV010000012.1, on the reverse strand, counting down.
CGCCACCTTGTCCCAAGAGCCCAAAACACATCTCCCCACACATCTAAAGTGCAAAAAGATCAAAATCAATTGAACACTTGGATTCGGGATTGGGAGATCGTCGTTCTTTCATTGTGAGCTCTTGGGGTTTGATCTTTCTACACTCATATTCTGCATTGTACTATTTTCGAGTGTATTTGATCACGTTCTTATTGTAATTCTCGTGGGAGCCCTCAACTTGTGAGGTAGCCCCACAAACTCAGTGATTGCCTGTGATAGTGGAGTCAAGTCGGCCTTTGTGGTGACTTGAAGAGGGAAAGGGTTAGGAACCCGGCTCTGTGTGAGCTTCCTCAACGAGGACGTAGATCTCTTGGTGAGATCGAACCTCGGTAAAAATTCATGTCTTTTGTCTCTCATTTACTTTACATTTTGATACATTAGATCACTAGTTTGCTAATCATCATTTGAGTTTCTTATAAGTTTGCACGTGCATTCATACAATAAACTTAATTTATAAAAATTGTTGTTCTCATTCCGCTGCTGAGAGATTCAATTTCTGAAACACACTTAATTAACTCACATAATTCAGCACAACGGACTAGTCCGCCCACACAACCGGACTAGTCCGGTCAATCAAGTTTTTGATAACTCTATTAAGTGTGCAGGAATCTTTTAAAGGCCTATTCACCCCCCCCTCTAGGCCACATTCAAAAATGCCTAAGGATCTCGCCCTTATCCACAGGGAGAGCTCTGAAGGTGCCACATGTCCAGCGGGGCCGGACCTTCCTCTCCTCAGAGGAGAGCTCTGGGCCCGCCACGTGACCAACAGCAGCCAGACCTCCCCCTCCGTGGGGAGAGCTCCAAAGGCGCCACGTGTCCCGTGGGGCCGGACCTCCCCCTCCTCAGAGGAGAGCTCCGGGCCTGCCACGTGGCCCACAGAAGCCGGACCTCCCCCCTGCGCGGGGAGAGGTCCGAAGGCTCCACGTGTCCTGCGGGGCCGGACCTCCCTCTCCTCAGAGGAGAGCTCCGGGCCTGCCATGTATCCAGCGGGACGGTGCTGCCTGCCCCCACGCGGTAGGCAGCAGGCGTAGAGGCGCACCATACCTTGCCCGTACAAGGTATTCAAGGCCCGCGCCTTCCCAAGACGCGGAGACGCGGAGCACACCTCTGTCAGGTGCCGTTGTGCCCAGCCGCATCGCAGACTGGCGCGCAGTGTCAGAACCTGGCAGCCAATAAACGCAGCGACAAGACATCCCCTGCCGCCTCCGCCGTCATCAACCACTACGACTAGCATGCGGCATGGGCAGGGCGGCAAGACGAAGACTCGGAAGCCATCGCCAGAGACAACTACCGACAGAACTGCGGATACGATAGTCGGCAGGCAATCTCCCCGGGACCACCTGTCGGGTCCTGGCCCCCCCCCCCCCTTGTAAGCCACACGAGTCTTGGACTATAAAAGGCTCGGGTAGGCAACGTTAGCAAGGTTTCGCACTCCAGCAACTCACACCCTAGGCATAACTCATCCTCAAGCTCAGGACTCCAGTTCTGAGCAACAAGCAATACAGCGAGCACCTCTGCTCACCGTGGACGTAGGGTTTTACGCTCTGGCGGCCCGAACCACGTAAAACTCGCCGTGTCAAGCTCCTCCCTCACTCGTCCCTTACGCTTAAGATCTCCGCAAGTGACTAGCCCCTCCGAAAAGAACCTCCGCGGGCTGCCCAGAGCAGGTCCGGGGGAAGTGTCGACCACACACTTCGACAGTGAAATATCGGCCGCTGAATGTAGTGTCGATAAAAATAAATATCCACTTACATGTATCGATATATTATTTGATCAGTTAATGGGTGCCAAAGTATTCTCCAAGATGGACTTCAGGTCAGGTTATCATCAGATAAAAATCAGAGCGGAGGATATACCGAAGATGGCTTTCTCTGCTAGATACGGGCTCTATGAGTATCTAGTCATGTCTTTCGGGTTAACGAATGCACCCGTACATTTCATGTACCTTATGAATTCTGTATTCATGCTGGAGTTGGATCAGTTCGTCGTGATTTCATTGACGACATTCTCGTATACTCCAAATCAGAGGAAGAGCACACCAAACATTTCCATATTATGCTCCAACGATTGTGAGAACATAAGCTGTATGCCAAATTCAACAAGTATGAATTTTTGATCAGCAAGGTACCATTCTTAGGCCACACTTTTTCAGCGGAGGGTGTGGCCATAGATCCAACCAAAATTGAGCAAGTCTTGAAGTGGGAGTCTCCGACATCTGTTCATCAAATCCGCAGTTTTCTAGGACTAGCGGGTTACTGCCGGAGATTTATTCCCAGTTTTTCGAAGATGGCGAAGCCAATGACAGAATTATTGAATTAGAGCAGCAAGTATGTATGGACGGAGGCCTGTGAAGAGGCATTTCAACTCTAAAGAAAGATCTCACAACGGCACCGGTTCTAGGCAACCGGATACAACAAAGCCATTCGATGTTTATTATAATGCCTCAGGCATTGGACTTGGCTGCGTCTTAACGCAAGATAGACGCGTGATCGCGTATGGATCTCGTCAACTCTGAAATCATGAGAATAACCACCCTACTCATGACCTAGAACTTGTTTCAGTGGTGCTCGTGTGAAAATGTGGAGGCACTACTTACTCGGAAATTTAGTGCACCTCTACACCAACCATAAGAGCCTCAAGTATATATTCACTCAGAAGGATATCAATATGAAGCAGCGGATATAGTTGGAGTTTATCAAAAATTATGAACTTGAGATCCATTACCATCCGGCAAAGCTAACGTGGTGGTTGATGCACTCAGTCGTAAGTCCCACGTGAATAACTTGTCAGTTGTTCCGGATGATGAAGAAGAACCAAGCTTGAGGGTGATTCCATATGAGGCACTGTTAATCTTGCTCTCGTGCCTACCATTAGAGAAGAGATTGTACAAGCCCAAAATAGAGACAAAGGAATGCGGAAAATCCGGGCAAGAATGAATGAGGATAAAATGAAATGCTTCCGGGAAGATGATCAAGGTGTGATATGGTTTAACAACCCTATTGTAGTACCCTGGAACATGAAGCTAAAAAGAGGATCTTGGATGAAGCTCATATGTCCAAGTACTCGATACATCCAGGAAGCAATAAGATGTATCAAGACCTCAAAATGAAATTTTGGTGGACTCGGATGAAGTGAGAAATTGCCAAGTATGTATCCGAGTGTGATACATGTCGGCGAGTCAAAGCTGATCATATAAAGAAAGCGGGAATGCTGCAACCATTAAGCATTCCGGCATGGAAGTGGGAGGACATCAGCATGGACTTTATTGTCGGGCTGCCTCTCACATTCAGAAAGCATGAATCCATTTGGGTGATTGTTGATCGATTAACAAAATCAGCTCACTTCATCCCAGTGAATACGAGATTTTCGACTAAGAATTATGCCGAGTTGTATCTCTCAAGAATCTTGTGCTTATACGGAGTCCCCAAAACCATTGTATCTGACCGAGGTTCCATATTCATTGCTCGTTTCTGGGAGCAACTACATGAATATCTGGGAACAAAGTTACTTAGAAGCTCATCCTATCACCCTCAGACCGACGGTCAGACGGAGAGGGTGAATCAGATTTTAGAAGATATGCTGAGAGCATGTGCCATAGATCAGGGACAGAATTGGGATGACCATTTGCCATTAGCAGAATTCTCCTACAATAATGGTAATCAATCCGGCATTAAAATGGCACCACAAAAAGCACCATATGGCAGGAAGTGCCGCACACCACTCAATTGGTGTGAATCCGGCGAGAGGGTGATTTTCGGCCTTGATCTTGTAAAAGATGCCGAAAAGCGGGTCCAGCTTATTCAAGCAACCCTTAAAGCCGCACAATCTCGCCAGAAGAGTTATGCGGATAAGCGACGCCGACCCTTGTATTTTAAAGTCGGAGATCACGTCTATCTTCGAGTATCCCTGATGAAGGCAATTCATCGATTCTGGGTCAAGAGAAAGCTAGCTCCTTGTTTTGTTGGTCCGTTCATTATTACAGAATGGTGTGGACCGGTAGCCTACCGTCTGAAGCTGCCAACATCATTATCGGGCATCCATGACATCTTCCATGTCTTACAATTGAGAAAATGTTTGAAGGAGCCGACAGAGGTTCTTTCAGGAGACATGGAGATATTACAACCGGATCTCAGCTACACCGAGCAGCCCATCCAGATTATCGATGAAAAGACCCGGATCACTCAAAATCGGACTTCAAAATTTTACAAAGTCCTACAGAGTAATCATACCCCAGAAGAGGCGACTTGGGAGGGTGAAGATTACATCCACAAGAACTATCCGGAACTTTTGTCATAGACTTTGTAATTACCTTCCGCCTCGCGTTTCTTTTGTAATCTTGGGGCGAGATTCCTTTTTAAGGAGGGAGGAATGTAAAGGTCCCAAAAATATGAATACAAAGAAACTTGATTTTGCACAAATATTGGTGTCATGTGTATGAAAAATGGGACTGCTTTAAACTTTTCCACATGTGATAACACATGAGAGTTCTTTCTAAACAAACTTATGGTTACTCACATGCTTGGACCCTAGGTGGATTAAACCCACAGATTTAAAGTCTCAGGTGCAATGGAAGGTTTAAAAATCAGATTGAGAACTAAATGTTCCACTCAAATTTCAAATGAGGGGAACACAATGGGGATGCAAACTATGGTGTCCAAACTCTTGTTTGCAGCAGCTAACACAAAAATCATGTTGCATATTTGAATTCCTTAGGTGCAAATTATTGGGTATGCAAAGTTTCATTAATTTTTGAAAGGATTTGCTATCCATTTTTTAAAAGGACTTAAATGTGCAAAGAATTCAAATACACATTTGAATTTGGATCAGATTTGCCCAACTATCCAAATGCAGCTCAGTTTTCAACTCCAAACATTTGAATTGGTCAGTTGCTAAATTTTGGAGATCTTTTGAGGGATAAGGAGGGACTGCCTTGTGGGACCCACATGTCATTGGGGGAGGAAAAATTTGCAAAAAGATCTTCAGTCTTCAGTTTCCCACTTGATCAGAACAGAGGCTTCACAGCCGACACCGAGGCACACACCGAGGATACCTCTCAGGATTGTTTTCTTGTGCTGGCGAGCTACTCGTGCTGTGCCTTCACTCCCAGCCGTGGTCAGCTTTGCCACAGCACCGAAGACACGGCATCTTCCCTCTCTCGCACGGAAGGACAACAGAGCCCCGCCGCCGTTGTTTGATCACTCGGGAGCTGGTTTCTCTCACGTGCAAGCCTCGGTAAACTAGAAAAATGGCACGAGGCCATCACCTTCTACTCCCTCAACACGCCACCGGTTGTGCTAGTCCTCCTCACACCGAGAAACAAAGTTTCCCATGGCGGCCAAACCACGACCGAAGAACGGCGCTCCCATGGACAGCTTCAACCAGAGCATTGCATGGTCGAGCAAGGCCACCTTTGTACGTGCACGACCTCCACGCTGCTCACCTCCGAAGCTCGAGTCATGTGGTTGATCGTCGCCGGAGTATTTCCCAGTTTTCTTCCGGCCAGTGCAAAACCACCCTCGGGTATGAAATCATCAAATTCTCGATCTCTATTTGCTTAGATCCCATGGAATTGCACTGACAGGAGCTAGACTCGATGGCGCACAAGTTTGCTTCGCAACCCTAGCTTGAAAACGGTTGGAGCCGGCGTATTTGAAGGTTTTCCAACAGCGACCGTAGAGGAAGCCGTCAGGTGCACGGAGGAACCATGGTTAGGGCCATTTCCGAGCTTTTGTACGGCCATGTCGACCCCCCCTAGCATCCACCGGTGCTGTAGAGCCATTCCACCAAGTTTTGGCGGGCTAGAAGGGCCGGGCGACGTCGCCGCACTTGCACCAAGCCGCTGCACCGTCACGGGCTGTGTTGGAGCCACCGCCTGTCAGGGGAAGTTCCTCCAACGTGTTCAGCGCACGGTTTTAGGCCCTAACGGCGAGGGAGAGCTCGGGAGATGGCCGGACGATGGAGTTCAGTGCAGCTTCGGCGAGCTCGGCGGCGCGAGAGCGCGGGAACTGGAGGTAGACGACGAAGGGACCGGGCCCGCATGTCAGTTACTCTGTGAACAGGGGCGGGATTCTCTGTGGCACAGGATCAGGCTGTGACAGCGTGGGAAGGACCCTGTGGCCCCGTGTGGTTTAACCGAGAGGGTGACACGTGGCTGCCGGACCCGCTGTCAGGGATTTTAACTTTTCCCAGTTAATTTGAATTCCAGAATTTCCCAAACTTTAGAACCTCATAACTTTTGCTAGGAAGCTCCACATTTAGTGATTAAAATTGGGATTGATTCAGGTTGAAAATCTCTATCCAAATATGCAACCCAATTTGTACGAAATTCAATATTTAATTCTGTAAAGTTCTTTAAAACTTTTCAGCATAAGAATTTTAGAGGGAGTTTGGTTCATCCAAAAATCCTCAAATTTGGCCAGACTAGTATTTAGGATGTGGTTGGACTCCTGTAAATATTTCAGCTCATTTGGAGTTGATTTGATTAGGAGAATTCTGTTTTCAAGTTACTGTGTTCAAATAAATACAGAAACATTTTCAGAAAATTTCCAAAACATGGAAATTCAGTTTTGGGAAATTCTTAGATCCAAAAATCCTAGGAAAATTCATGCAGGCTCTATGAACTATAAGTGAAATTGTAGTTCACTATTTTTGAGAAGAACATGTGAGTTACTTCAGAATTAATTCCTTGTTGCTCATTTGCTTAGAGAATTGTTCTGAATAAACCACTGAGTGAAAAGTGCTAAATTTTTTTCCAGATGACTTTCTTGTGACAAGGAACTCACATGAAAATTTTGAGCTCCATTGGAGCTCTGGATCACCCTTGTTCTGTTTAACCTTTTTAGGTGCTCAAAACATGAGTGGGGAAAACACTTAGCACTTAATCATGTTGATTAACCCAGACCGAAACCTTAGCACCAGTGCCATTTTCAATTATTAAACAGAGTTCCAGTTTTTAAACTTGTCATTAGAACTTGTTAGAAAAATCTTTACAATTAAATACATATGCATATTCATCACGTGTAGCATCTACGTGGAAATTTTGAAACAATCGGAGTGGAGATCAAAGAAGGAGGAAAGCGAGTGATCAAGCCTCAAGTGGTCTTCACTAACTGAACCTTATATATTAGCCCCCTGCAAAACAAAGGCAAGCCCCGGTTTGCATCAAAATTTACAAGTTTCTATTTGTATACACTTTATATTGTCTAGAATACTAGTTTTGCATTATGGCTAGGTAGGTATGACACTCTACATGCATGACCCAGAAAAACCCTGGAGTTTGATTTAGAATAGTTTATCACTTAATTATAACTGCTGATCTTAAGTTAACAAAAGTGGATTAAAAGAGGCATAACTCGAGTAGGTCGTTTCCTACTCGTGAACCAGGATTAAGGGGGATTAATCGGAAGAGTTGGAATTGATCTTCATAGTTGGGAATGGAGACTGGGCAGTGGATGGAAGGCTCAAGGATGTGGTCCTGTGAACCTAGTCTATGTATGAGTCGATTAAGGCCCATTCTCGTGTGCGGCCCTGTGGGACAAGTTTGAGTTGTGTACCGGATGCATATTGGCTATATGGGACCCAGAAAACCGATATAACATGTTAACCTGGGTGTCGAGGCAATCCCCACCGTGTTATGCAGATGCTGAAAGGACCATGTAACAGACCTAATTTTTGTAAAGTTTGATGTCAACTCATGAAACAAAGTTAAGGCGATAAAAGACTACAGTTGTGTCACATGAAATGATGAACACAAATATGGATATGTGAGGGAGTTAAAAATTTTCTCTAGCCCATGATCAGCCCATGTTAACCTAGGGGAAGTATTTCACTCTCAAAACTCTATCTCATGGGCACCTCCTCTATGAGTAGAGTGGAGGGAGTTTAAACACAATTTGAATTCTTTTGGAAGAATTCATGTTCAGATTGCCCAAATGCAAACCAAGGTATTCACCGATGCATTACCCATGTATGAATGAGCTCATGATCCAAATTGGATATTTTTGGAGCTCATATACCAATTATTCCGAGGAATATTCGAGGGAGAGTTCAAATTCAATTTTTATTTTGAAAACTGAACCAAACATGCTCAATTTTGAAATTTGAGTTTAGATTCAAATTCCTCACGTCATGTTTGGTCTACCGTCCAATTTTGGTGCCATTTGGACAACGCCGGTGTGGGAAAATTAAAGCACGGAGGGGGGAGATATTTAGGTGCTGTAGCCCACATGTCATACACACCCCAAAGCAAACCGCCTCTGTTTCGTTTTCTTCGGATGAGATTGCAAACCGAGCCGAGGCAATCCACTCCCAATGCCAGCCCCTGTTTTTCCCTCGTGGGTTCGGTCTGATCCTCACACAAGACAGTGCACGAAGCCAATTTCCCTCTTCTTCCCCGTTCTGCCTGCTCCCGTGTGTTTCTCTCCCGAGCAGAACAGAACCGGTCGCTCTGATCTTCTCCCGATCACATAGCCATCACTGGAGCTCGGTTGCTCGAGATCCCCACAGCAAAAACCTCCGCCCAGGAGTGCTCTAGCCGGCTAGCAACCTCACCCCGTTGATCCATGCTTGCTTGCGCCTAGAAACAGTTTGATTGCAGCTGCTCCCGAGGGGAAACTGAAGTAAACCGAACTGGTCACCGTGGGCTGTCCAAACCAGGAGTGATCACGTCCAAGCAAGCCACCCATCGGTGCACCTACAAGTCTAGTTGCTCACCTCCGAAGCTCAGCCCTAGCCATTGATCACAGAGGGAAAATTTCAAGATTTTCTCCCGGGCGGCAGAAACTGACCTTGAGGTAAGGAATTGTAAAATTCGTCCTCAAATCGTGTTTGTTGTGTTTCAAACTTCACACACAGGATGTTAACTGCCTAGCAAACCTCCTCCATCGATTTTAGACCAAGAAATGGAGTGTAGAGCGAGGAATCCGAGTTCTTTTTGAGGGTATACTGCTGGACCATATCGGGCGCACGGTGTCGATAGGTTTGGAGCGCTCCCCGGCTTGTTTAGAACTCATGTCGGTCTTCTACATGATACTCTGGTGCTTTAGAGCCCAAGAACCGACCATTTGGTAGAGAATTCACCGTACACGACCTCGCCGGAGCCCTAGGATTTGCTGTTGCCGGTGCGAACTGTTTTCCGGCGAGTTTCAGCCGCCGGCGACCTCACCAACAGGTTCAGTGTGAGGGGAAATGGGGGGCGGTCAGCAAGGGGTCCGGAGGTGGCTGGGAAGTGCCCTTCCGGCGACCTCGCCGGAGGGAGGTTAGGGATGCTAGGTGGGACCCATGGGCAGGTTTTAAACATTTCCAGAATTTCCCATTTTAGTTGAAACTTTGGCGAGCCATAACTTTGTGTAGGAGTGTCCAAAAATTGTAAAACAAATTTTGTTGGATTCCTCTCAGAGAGTACTATCCAGGGGTGCAGCCAAAGGTTACGAAAATCCCTGGATTTGGCTCATTAATTAATTTTATAAAATCTTGTAGGAATTTTTACAGGAGTTCTATTTATTGGAAAATTCCCAAATTCGGGCAGGACCTTCTTCCAGAAATCGTTGAACTCCAGTAAAAATTTCAGAGGCATTGTACCTCATTTGGTTGGTCAAATGATGTGTTCATTCCTTATGTCTCTGAAAAATGGGAAAAATGAACAGAGACATTTTGAGCTTTTCCCCAATCCTTGTGAAATCCATATCTCCATGTAGGAAACTCCAAAAATGGTAAAACCAATTCCTATGGACTCAAGACATTTTGTATTTCACAAAAAGTCTACTTTGAAGCATAGGAAAGCTTAATATCTAAGGGGTAATGTCAGATTAGTGAAAACTACATAAGGATTTGTTGTGCTCACATGAACCCATTTCATGAGCTCAATTTTTGCACACTGCCTAAATACCTTCCATAGAAGCTGTGGTTAAATTCTCAGCTTCATTGGACCTTTGGAACTTGAGCTACCATTTTTTTGGTTTAAGTGTTCATATAATGGACTTAATCACATGGTGATTACTAGTATCCCTTTTCACCTAGCTTTCATCATCTCTAAGGTTGTAGATCCAACAACAGAAATCTTGCTGTTGTTTGTCCCTGTTAGGTGTGAGTTAACTGGTACAACATTTTTGAATCACTTTCTAAATTGCTTTTGAATACATGTGCATAAATCATTTTAATAGCACATGACGTCGACGTTCGACGAGGACTCGACTCTGCAGCAAGGATCTCCATCTCGTGATGAGTTTGGCGGATTCTCCGGAGGAAGACTAACTCCTAGCTTCTAACAAAACCGATGAGCAAGGCAAGCCCCGGTTTGCATATCATTACCGCTTTAAATTTTGCTTTACTTCACATCATGTTTATTAGACTTGATATTGTGCATTATGTCTAGAATGATTGAAACCCACTTGCATGGCTATTACATCCCTGATTAGAAGGTTTAGTGTAGGCTTTGCCTCGTTGTAGATGCTAGGCTAATGTTGTAGCTAGCTCGGTAGAAGCCGAGTAGTAAAAAGCTACTCGCGAGAAAGGTCGAGTAATGGAGTTACTCGCAAGAGGTTGATGATAAGAGCACCCTCATGAAAATGAGATGGGGACGGGGATGTTCCTGTAGGATGGAGCGCTCAAGGTTGGTATCGACCTGCGATGGGTCTGACAATGCTTGAGACCAAATTTGGCCTGGACCAGGATGGTAAGGCAAATGTGGAGGTTGGTTGTAGCCCCGTCCGTGTCGGTTAAGGACCGTATGTATGCGGCCCTGCTGGACAAGATTGAGTTGTACCGGATATATGGTGGGGTATGGGACCCATGAAACCGATGTAACTCGATGGACCGTGATATAGAAACTCATCCTTCGCGTGGGAATGGCGTTGAGAAGGCGGGAGGTGTAAATCCTTTAGCGGGCAACTTCGACGTGTTCGCGTAGAGGACCATCCTGCTCGGCGCGAAACGTTTTTCTATGTCGGGGTGTCGTGTGAAAGGTTTCTGCATACAACGTAGTAAAAAGCTCTTGAGAGAGTCTTTCAAGGCAGGTGTATGTGTCGTGTATTCCGGGTTGTTATTGATTTGAATCACCGTCGCTCGCGGAAGAGCATTGAGCATACTTGCCCACTGCGCCGTGACGTAGTAAGAAGAGGAACTAAGTCTCTTAACTTGCTGTTTGTGGATTAATCACTGTATTGGAACCTTGACTGAAGTATATATAGAGCCAACTAAATTTCATTTCCACCTTAGGCTAGCAACATCGGGATAAGCGTTTCTTGTTTGATTGTGGACTTCCGGTGTTGTGAGGCGTGAGGACCACTAATATGAAGGCTAGAAGAATCTGAATATAAGGATCAAGTTTAGTCAAGCTGCATTTTGCAAATTCCTGTTCCTACTGTATTACTACCCCTGCATGTAGAGTTACATGTTTAGGATTGACGGTTAAGTCTTGCTGAGCCTTAGTGCTCACGGTTGCTTCTAAGTTGTTTTTGCAGGTAGCAGGATGGCTGCTATGAAGAGGGTTGTTCGGTGAGACGACGAACCTCACGGTTCGTTCCACTCGCCGGAAACCTAGCCGCTGCCTTTCTTTGGTGAAGCTAGTAGGAAGCATTCACAGGCTGAACGAGTTCTCTTCGGCGTAGTTAGGGTCGAGAGTGATTAGATTGTCCAGCTAGTTTTAATTTCCGTTACGTGTGTACTTATGTTGTAAAAGATCTTATGTTGAGTAACAAAATGGTTTCATTATGTTCTTAAGCTTCTTTTCGTTCATGCTGTTGGGTGCCGCATTGTAAAGGTCCCAAAATTATGAATACAAAGAAACACTTGTTTGCAAAGTTTTGTTTCATGTGTATGAAATTTGGGACTTGTTAAAACTTTTTCCCACATGTGATAACACACACGAGGGCTTTCTTCACACAAGTCAAATGTTCATTTGAGAACTTGGAACCCTAGAGGGGTCTAAAACAAGGATGGGAAGTTCCCATATGTGTGAGAAAACAAAAATCAGATTTGAAACAATTTGTTCAAACAAAAATTCAAATGAGAAAAACACAATGGAATTCAAAACTGTTGTGCTAAAAATCTCATTTGCAGCAGCCAAAATAAAAATCAGATTTCATATTTGAATTCCTTGAGTCCAAATTAGGGGGTGTGCAAAGTTTCATGATTTATGGAAATAGTTTGCAACCCATTTTGCAAAATGGACTTTAAAAGACAAAGAATTCAAATGCATATTTGAATTTGGATGAAACTTGCCCAATTATTCAAATGCAGATTAATTTTCAACTCCACACAGTTGAATTTCATCATTTGCAGATTTTTGAGATATTTTGGAGAGATAAGGGGGAGATGGGACCCACATGTCATAGGTACCAAAATATCTACACAAAAGAGATGGGTCTCTGTTTTGCTGCCTTCAGGGGAGCGACAGCAGCTGCTGCTCGGGACAGCACGCCCGCAGCTGGTCGGCCGCCCCCGCAACCGACTCCAGCGCCGATACAGCCCCCCCCAGCGCCCTCATCCATCCACAACATGCTCTCCCTCTGCTCACGGACCGAGCACAGAGGCTTTTCTTCTTCCCTCGCGCCCTGAGCAACACTAACGCCGCCGCCGTCGTTTGCTCGACAGCCGGCTCAAACAGGCGCGAACAACAGCTAGTCAGTAGCCGGATAGCACCGGCGCAGCTCCCTCTCCCTCCTCAACGCGTCCCCGACCGATGATCGGCTCTCCTACCCCGGGTACACCACGGCCGTGCGGCGGCCGAACAAGGATCGATTGGGAGGCGTCCGTGGACAGCTCAATCTGGTGAGTATCACGGCCAAGTACCAGCGCCTCTGGACGCGCCAAGGCACCCTGCTGCTCCCCTCCAAAGATCAGACCGTGCCATGCATCGCCGGGAGTGAATTTTGAAAAGTTGCTCCGGCGTACTCCATCTGACCTTCCGGCACGGTAATCCCGAATTCCTCTTCAATTCTCAATATTTGTTCATCACAGTTTGCACGAAGGGTCCAAAGTAGTAGGCGATCCTTTGCTCTTCACGTTTCTAGCCTCAAACGGCACCTAGAGCGAGTATTTCTGGAATTTCTACCGGCGACCAAACCGGGGGACCGCGGTCGCACGGTGAAAGCAGATTTACCATGGTTCCCGAACGTTTTTGAGGCTAGGCCGAGCTTCCCCATCGTTCATTGGTGCTGTAGCACCATTTGGTCGAACTGTTGGTGCACTAGGATGGCTGGCCGACGTCGCCGATGAAGTGCAGGGCTGCCGCAGCGTCGCTAGCTACCATAGAGGTTTTGCCGGCTCGGGGAAACCTTACCATCATGCTCAGCAGGGCAGGTTAGGCTCTGGAGGCGAGCAAGGGCTCGAGCAGAGGCCTGGAGATCGAGTTCCGGCGATCACCGCCGAGGGCGGCGGCGCGGGCACCCGGAGCGCGGGAACTGACCCAAGGTAGAAGAAGGGATCGGCGGGCCCAGTCGCCAGTGAGAGAGAGTTTAAAACCCTGATCCTCTATGGCTGTGGGATCCCGTGTGACTGCACAGAGGAATATGTGTGGCCCCGTGTGCCTTTGGTTCTGTAAGTGACACGTGCCCCGTGGCCCACAGTCCGGTTTAAACTTTTCCCGGATTTATTCAAATCCCAGATTTTTTCCCAAACTTTAGAAGAGCATAACTTTTGCTAGGAACCTCCAAATTTAGTGATTCAAATTGGGTTAGATTCAGATTAACAAACTATATCCAATTATGCAACCCAATTTGTATGAAAGTCTTTATTTAATTCTGGAAAATTCTTTAAAGCTTTTTAGCAAAAGAATTTTAGAGGGAGTTTGGTTTATCCAAAAATCCTCAAATTTTGCCAGAATATTCTCTAGGGTGTTATTAGACTCCTGTAAAAGTTTCAGCTCATTTGGAGTTTAATTGATCAGGGTAATTCAGATTGTAATTTCCTGTATTCAAATGAATACAGAAACATTTTCAGAGAATTTCCAAAACTTGTAAATTCAGTTCTATGAAATTCTTAGCTCCAAAAATCCTAGGAAAATTCATGTAGACTCTATAAATTATAATTGAAATTGTGGTTCACTGAGTTTGACATGAACATGGATGTTACCTCAGAATTAATTCATCTTTGACTAAACACTTAGAGAATTATTCTGAATAAACCATTCCATGAAATGTGTTAGATTTTGGTCCAGAGGACTTTCTCGTGACAAGGAACTCACATGAAAATTCTCAGCTCCATTAGAGCTCTGGATCACCACTGTCATGTGTGATCCCTTAAGGTGATCAACACTTAAGTGGGAAAAGCACTTAATAAGTGATCTTAGTGTTTAAGCCCAACCCAAACCACTAGCACCAGTGTCATTTTAAATTCTTAAACAAAGTTCCAGTTTTAAAATGGTCATTAGATCTTATGAGCAAAAGCTTTTCAATTAAATACATATGCATGATCATAACGTGTAGCATATACGTGAAGAAGGTGAGAAGGACATGAAGTGAAGATCAAGGAGGGAAGAAAACAAGTGATCAAGCTCCAAGTGATCATCACTAACTGATTGTAACAGTAGTCACCTGCAAAACAGGCAAGCCCCGGTTTGCATTTGAACCGTTTTATAAAGCATTTTCATTTGTAGAAATCATAGCTTTGCATCGATGATTGCATTACGTCCAGCTGATATTGAAAATCCCACTTGCATGACCAGAAACACCTAAGAGAGAAAGGGTAGAATAGTAACTCCTTGAGGGAATTTGGCTACGCTAATGTTAGTAGGAAAGGTCCGGTAAAAGTCGAGTAGTTTGAACATACTCGCGAGTTTAGGGCTGGTTTACTCGGGACGGATCCGAATTAGAAAAGATGAGGAAAGTTCACACATAAGAAATGGAGACCGGGCAGGGAGGTTTAGATGCAGCAGGTTGCAGGCCGTGCGTGCATAGCCCTGCCTGTGTCGGTTAAGGCCCGTCCGTGCTTGGCCCTGTTGGACAAGTTTGAGTTGTGTACCGGGCACATACTGGCTATATGGGACCCAGGAAACCGATGTACCTTGGGAGATCCATAGTGGAACTTTTCCAACTGCCTTAGGCTTTCGGCGTCAGGGTAGCAGGAGGTAACTCGCTCAAGAACATACCACAGCGGGTATGTACCTTGAGGGAGCTTGCGTACTCGGGGCAGTTGGACTGCGTCCAATGTGGAAGATCTTGGGAAAGGTGGCCGCGTACAACGTCAGTCGAGGTTGCTGCCGGCAACTCGGAGTACGGGTGTACGTGTCGTGTAGTCCGGGTGTGTACTGATTCGAATCACCGTCGCTCGCGGTTATATGAGCATACTTGCCCACTGCGTCTTGACGTAGTAACAACTGGAATTATTCTTTTGAACTTGATGAGGATGTGCTATAACTTGTATTGCAATCATGATTGAATTAGAGATAGGCTCATTAAAGTTTACTTTCACTTTGTGCAAGGAGCATCGCAACAAAGCGTTTCTTGTTTGATTGTGGAGTTACGATGCTTTTCGGCTCAAGGTCTGCACAATGAGGCTTAAAATCTGAAAGTTAAGGATCAACTTTAGGCGAGTCCTTTATGCAAATCTAGCAAACCCAATTGCAACCGTCGGGCATGTAGAGTTTCTTGCTTAGGAGAGACGGGTCAGACTTGCTGAGCCTATGTGCTCACGCTTGCTATATAAGTGGTTTTGCAGGTTAACAACGATGCTGGAAAGAAGGTTGTCCGGTGAGACTCGGGAACTCCCGAGTCAGGTAACACATGGAGAACCCAGCCGCTGCTGCTTGTCTTCGTGTTGCTAGCGAGAGGCGTCCTCGGGCTGGACTTCGTCTCCGGTGCTCTTAGTTATTCGACGTGAGTTGATAAAGACTTCCGCTGTAGTTACTTGATGTAAAGTATTTAAAAAGAAAAACTTGTAAGCTTCCGCTATTGTTTTATGTAATACATTGTTCCTCATATGTGTGTTGTTGGGTGCCGCATAACACGGCACCACCCAATGCGATTCCCGGGCGAGTGGCCTGTCTCGGTTGAGCGGGTCGCGTCACGCATCGCACGGCACCACCCACTGCGACTCCCGGGCCGGGCTCCTCGACAGACCAGTTCGATATTTGGGTGTCGTGTTAAAGGTTTCCACATACGACGTTGAGGGGATCGGTTGATCACCGGTCTCAGACGGGCGTATGTGTCGTGTCAGCCGGGTGTTTTTTATTCCAATCACTGTCACTCGCAGTAGTGAGCATACTTGTTCTCTGCGTCGTGACGTAGTAAGAAACTGGGAAAAGATAAATTGCTTCATGAGTAATCCTCTTATTGGAGATGAGGGATGATCAACACCATCACTAAATTTACTTTCTACCTTGGGATACTGGCGTCGAGACAAAGTTTTTCTTGTTTGATTGTGGAGTCTCGACGTTGATGGCGCAAGGTCTGTATGGGTCTAGGGTAGCTCACTAAAGTTACTTTCACCTCGGGCAAGTGGCATCGAGATGAAGAATTTCTTGTTTTATTGTGGAGTCTCGATGTAAATTGTGCGAGGGATATAAAAGTTGCTTAAAACTTGAAGTAAGAACTCTCCTTTAGCTCAAGTTCATATTTTGTGCAAACTTCTATATTCAGCCCTCTATTTCAGCATGTAGAGTTTCATGACTAGGGTTAAATCTTGCTGAGCTTCATGCTCACGGATACTGCATGAATTGTTTTGTAGGTAATAACACTACGCTGATAAGCGGTTGTCCGATGAGACTCGGAACTCTCCGAGTAGTGAACTCATGGCAACCCCTGCCACTGCTATTGTGATCATGTTGCTAGTGAGAAGGGTCGGCCGGCTGGACGTCTTCTCTGTTGCTTAGTATATATATGTGACGTGAGTTGTATTAATCTTCCGCTGTAGATTATTTTGATAAGTATTTGTAAATTTCACACTTTGTAAGCTTCCCCTTGATTTATGTAATATGATGCTTTATTATGTGTGCTGTTGGGTGCCGCATTGCACGGCACCACCCAATGCGATTCCCGGGCGAGTGGCATGGCCCCGTGATCGGGTACGGGCCCTCACAGAAGTTTGAGCCCCGTTGTCTTTAGTTTTCTTTCCGCTGCTGTTTAGTGCCTTCCGCTGCAAAATAAATTAGATACTCTTGATTGAGACACTGAACTATTGTAATAAAGCACTTAAGTACTATCTGTAAAATGGTTATGTTCTGAATTCAGTTTGTTGATTCTCGGATACGAAGATATCAAATGGGATGCATCAAACTCGTATGTACACTGAATCATGTGTCGCATCCGTTTTATTTCTTGATTTTAATATGATTTTTGAGCAACTAGCGCGAAAGCCGTTGCGCGTTAGCGCATCCATTTTCTTACTGATGTATTTGTGTATGTGTGATGAACATCCTGGGCACACATACACATCACTTGGTTTATTTTTTGAACCGGGTGTCACAAATTGGTACCAGAGCCATGTTGACCGTAGGACGCAAGGCTAGATAGAATGGACACTCTAAAACACATTGGAACACCCCTCTAAAATGCTATTTTCAAAAATTGCTTGCTGCTACTTTTACCTTGTCATTTCAGCCACCACAAAGTCCTACTTTCTGCTGTATTTTGCATCCCAAATTCCAGTTATGTTCATGTGCTTGCAGCTGGAATTGACAAGCTATTTTCCACTACATTTCCCCTTTCTTCTTTTATTTTGGACAGACACACTCTCTATTCTTCTTGCTATGTGATTGCTGCAATTTCTGGATTCTGTTACCCTCTTCTCTAAAGCTTCCCATATCTTCTCTATAGATGCCGATCACTAGGAGCACAACACGGATGAGCACTCGTCTGCCACCCCTTGGATGCTCGCTTAACCCCATCAAGGTTTCCGATGGACCATACTGAGAGGAGGTGAAGGTGGAGCCACATGATGAGCATGAAGTCAATGGCCCTATGCATGAGGAAGAGGATCCGGAAGAGGTGGAACCGTATGGGGAAGACATGGAAGAAGATCCACAAGAGGAACCGCACTGGTACGCGCCCCAGGAGGACTACCATGCAGGCTTACACCAAGAGGATGAACCTTATGAAGCTGAACCGGGAGAAGATGAACATGGAGAGGAGCCACCACCTGGTGCGGTCGAGAATGAAGATGATGAACGGGTCATCCTTCTACTCAAGAATTCTGGTGCAACGTAATGGAGGGAGGACATATGGTAAGGGAGCTGAGAGAGTTCCTTGATTGCTGCGACTTATACACGGAGTACCTCATCAAGAAAGCCCCTCGTCTTGGACGTGAAGAGTGGAAGGCTGAAGTGACCCCACTCTCCAATGCTAGGGTTGTCACACGGCACTTCACACCCACATAGAGAGCCACAAGGGAGGAAGCTGTTGATGATGCTGCATGGGACGCGCTCACGGGACAATGCTATGCTTTCCTTGGGCAGCTTGAAAACTCTACCCTTGAGCTGCACCTATATCGGAAGAGTGGTATAAGGGAGATCATTGGACCCCAAGGAAGAGCTCCTTCCATCCCACAATCTGCTGACAAGTCTCAGAAGATGCTTGTGGAGTTGGGAAACCACTATGCAAATGCACAAGAAGAGATCCGCTACCTCCACAAGAAGTTATACTTGCTGGAGAAACAAGAGGAGACTCGTGCTAGTGCAGGAACAACTGGAGCACCAGTGTCACCTGTCCCTACATGGACAGTCGACTCACCATGGCGTGCGCCCATGTTTGGACCGCACCCGCTGCACGGCCAGAATGGCCCTGGTCCTCACAATTAAGTTTAGGTTTCTCCTTTGAATAAAGTTGTAATAAGAATGTGTAGCTCGTAGTAGATTGAATAAGTGTGGTGTGCTGAACTTTTTATGATGTTTGCTTATGTTTGTGTGCTTGGTTATGAGTTGTGGGATGCTTCGGCGAATGTCCACATCCGCACATAGTAGAGAGATGTGGGAATCCTCAACATTTGTACGTGTCCTCATATAGGCTTATATTAATAAAGGAGTTTCTTAGTCCCATATACCTTTGATGCATATAGTTGGGAAATCACTTCTTTCAATACTAAATTCTATTCCGAGAGTAAGCATTAAGATAAGGGGGTAGATTTTCTTGCCAACCTCATCGTCTTGGATTCCCAAGGGATAGATATAATACTTGGAATGGACTGGCTAAGCAAGTATAATGAAGTGATTCAATGTGCCAATAGGATTGTACAGTTGATAAGTGAGCACGGTAACCGTATCGAGTTCGAGGCAGCCCAACCTACAACGAAGAAGGTAGTGCTAAATCACATGGAAAGTGTGACATCAGAAAGCATTCTGATGGTTTGAATATTCAGATGTGTTTCTGGAGGAATTGTCAGGTATGCTACCTGATCGTGACATAGAGTTTGCCATTGATTTACTACCTAGAACTGCACCTATAGCGAAGAGGCCATATAGGATGCCTGCTAATGAATTAGTGGAGCTCAAGAAGCAAATTCAAGAGCAGCTAGAGAAGGGTTTTATATTCCCAAGCTCATCATCATGGGGAGCCCAAGTGCTCTTCGTAGATAAGAAGGATGGAACACAGAGGATGTGTGTGGATTATAGGTCGCTCAACGAGGTGACAATCAAGAATAAGTACCCGCTGCCCCGCATAGAGGATTTGTTTGGTCAAATGAAAGGCGCCCGGATTTTCTCTAAAATTGATCTTTGGTTGGGATACTTCGAACTAAAAATTAAACCCTCAGACATACCCAAGACAGCTTTACGGACACGGTATGGCTCATAAGAGTACACCGTTATGTCATTCGGGTTGACGAATGTGCCTGCGTACTTTGTGTACCTCATGAATAAGGTCTTCATGGAGTACTTGGACAAGTTCATCGTGGTGTTCATCAACGATATTATGGTGTATTCGAGAAGCGAAGAAGAATATGAGGAACACTTGAGACTTACATTGCAGAAACTATGAGAGAATCAATTCTATGCAAAGTTCAGCAAGTGTCAATTCTGGTTAAGGAAGATATCATTCTTAGGCCACATCATCTCCAAAAAAGGAGTATCAGTTGACCTCGGAAAAGTGAGGGACGTGTTGAAGTAGAACCCACCGCATAATGTGAAGGACATTCAGAGTTTCCTTAGGATGGCTGGATATTACTGCCGATTCATCAAGGATCTCTCCAAAATAGCGAAGCCCATGACTGAACTGCTAATGAAAGGGAAGGCATTCCAGTAGACGCAAGCATGCCAAGACAGCTTTCAGGAGTTAAACAACAGGTTGACAACAGCACCAGTGTTGGTATTGCCGGACGTGAGCAAGAGCTTCGATATATATTGTGATGTGTCGAGACACAGACTTGGATGTGTATTCATGCAAGGAGACCAAGTAGTAGCTTATGCACCGACACAACTGAAGAAACATGAGCTGAATTACCCTATGCATGATCAGGAACTTGTAGCCGTGGTACACACCTTGAAGATTTGGAGGCACTACATTCTTGGTCACTGATGTGAAATTTATACGGATCACAAAAGTCTCAAGTATATATTCCCACAAACAGATCTGATTTGAGGCAACACAGATGGCTGGAACTCATCAAGGATTGTGATGTAGGAATCAACTATCACCCAGGAAAAGCCAATGTAGTATCGAATACTTTGAGCCGAAAGGGACCATGTCACAAACCCACGGTTCGGGAGCTGCCACCCAAACTACTTACAGAGTTTGAACGATTGCATCTCGGGTTCATGAATGAGATGGAGATGATAGACCTAAACCCAACATTGGAACAAGAGATACGAGATGGTCAATCAACGGATGAGGAGATAATGGAAATCAAGGAAAGAGTCCAACAAGGGGTAGAGAAAGATTTCAAGAAAGATGAGAATGACACGCTTTTGTTATGGAAAAGGATTTGTGTGCCCAACGTGAAGCACATCTGTGAAGCAATATTAAAGGAGGCACATTACTCGCCCTATTCCATTCATCCCGGTTGTACAAAGATGAATAAGGGCTTGAAAACTTGCCATTGGTGGGACGGCATGAAAAGGGACTTAGCCGAATACATTTCTTCTATGTGACATGTGCCAACGAGTGAAGGCTGAGCATCAAACACCAGCTGGGTTATTGCAGCAGCTGAAAATACCCAAGTGGAAGTGGGAAGAAATCGGTATGGACATCATAGTCGGAATGCCACGTACCCACTCCGGTTACAACTCTGTTTGGGTTATCGTGGACCGATTGACAAAATCTGCTCACTTCATTCCTGTTAGGACCATGTACACCGTGGCGCAGCTAGCCAAGCTGTATATGGAGAACATAGTATGTTGTCATTGAGTTCCAAAGAGAATAGTTTCTGACCAAGGTTCTCAAATTACCTCTAGGTTCTGGAAGAAACTACATGAAGCTATGGATACACGGTTGAATTTTAGCTCCGCATATCACCCATGGACCGACGGGCAAAACGAGAGGACAAATCAGATATTGGAGGACATGTTGAGAGCTCGCGCCTTGAAACATGGGCGTAGTTGGGACAAGAGCTTGCCGTATGCGGAATTCTCGTACAACAATAGTCACCAAGCCAGCCTGAAAATTTTATCTTTTGAGGCATTACATGGTAGAAGGTGTAGGACATCCTTGTTCTGGAATGAGACGGGAGAAAACCAAGTGTTTGGACCCGAAGTGTTACAGGACACCGAGAAGCAAGTTCAGGTAATATGTGAAAACTTGAAGGCTGCTCAGTCACGTCAGAAAGGCTAGAGACTTCATGTATATCAAGGTGTTGCCTATCTGAGGCCAACGACAGTTTAACGTCAAAGGAAAGCTAGCACCCCGCTACATTGGACCATTGAAGATTTTAGACAAGCGAGGTGAGGTTGCATATCAGCTAGAGCTGCCGGCACACCTCTCTGACGTACACGATGTGTTTCACGTGTCTCAGCTCAAGAAGTGTCTAAGGATATCGGAAGAACATGTACCAATGGATGAGTTAGAACTCCAGGAGTACTTGACCTATGTGGAACACCCTATCAAAATCCTGTATATGAAGGAAAGAGTCACGAGGAACAAGAGAATCCGTTGGTGAAAAGTACAATGGAGCCATCATACGGAAGCCGAAGCTATGTGAGAGCGTGAAGAAGACCTCAAGATGAAATTCCTTCATCTTTTTTCCACTCTATCGAATCTCGAGGGAAAGATTCATTTTAAGGCGGGTAGGTTTGTAACACCCTCATTTTCATCATCTTGCATTGCATCCATTCTCATGTAGAGATCACTTGAAAAAGGAAAGGAAATGAAATAAAACCCTTCCCAATCCGAGTAGGGTCATCCCCTTAGCTGCGGCCACCCTTGGAGATAAACTTCTGAGATAAAACCTCTTCCAATCCGAGTAGGGTTTATTCCACCTTAACTTGGCTGCGCCACCTTAGAGATAAAGTTCTCAAACTGAGTAGGATCATCTCCCAAACCGAGTAGGACTGATCCCTCCTCTCCCAAAACCTAGTAGGACTCATCCCTCCTCTCCAAAACCAAGTAGGACTCATCCTTTATATTCCAAACCGAGTAGGATTCATCTCTCCTCTCCCAAAACGAGTCAGACTCATCCCTCCTCTCCCAAACCGAGTAGGACTCACCCCACCTCTTCCAAACCAAGTAGTACTCATCCTTTCTCTTCCAAACCGAATAGAACTCATCCCTTCCCTTCCAAAACGAGTAGAGTACCACCTAAAACCCTGGCTGGCGTCCCCTTTTTGGAGAAAAACCCCCTGGTCGACCACCCTTTAGGGAATTTTTCCCTCCAATCCGAGTAGGAGAACTTCCTCACCCTTGGCTGCGCATTGGGGTTAAATCCCAGCCTTTGATCACTTTTTTTGCTCATATCCTAGCTCCCCTTGGCTGCACCCACCTCCTATAGATGAAAACCAACCCCTGGCCACCACCCTGCCCCAAAAACAAAGCCCTGTCGCCCCCCTTGCTGCCCTGCTGCGCCCCTGCCCAGAAGAAGAGCTTTGTCCACAGCCCTGAGCCCCTTCTGCCCTGATCCTTGGCTGCCGCCCTCCCTGCCCTGGCCACAGCCCTGATCTTGCCATCAAGGAGCCCCAGCCACACTGCATTGTCCACAAGAAAAGCCCTAGCTGCTGCCACAAACGGTAGAAGGATGAAGACCAGCCGCAGAGAAGAAGAAGCGGAGGAGGAGAAGGCAGGAGCCATCATCCTTCATGCAACGTCGCCGCTGTCGTCTCCAACACCGCTGCATCACACCCCACGACCCAGGAGCTACTGCACGTAAGCAGATCACTCTTCGTTCTACGTATAGACAGTAGAATTGATCTACTACCCGAGCTAAAACCCCAGCCACACCAAATTGATTTCCAGCAGCAGCAATCATCACAGTATCATCAAATAAAAATCCGGGCGGGGGATATCCCAAAGGCGAAATTCTCGACAAGATATGGACTATATGAATATCTTGTCATGTATTTTGGTCTCACTAACGCCCTGGCACTTTCATGTATCTTATGAACTGGTGTTCATGCCGGAGTTGGATAAGTTTGTGGTAGTGTTCATCGATGACATCTTGGTTTATTCCAAGTCTGAGGAAGAACACACCGAACACATGCGTATCGTACTTCAACGATTGCAGGACCATAAGATCTATGCTAAGTTCAGAAAATGCGAGTTTTGGATCAGCCAAGTGCCATTTTTGGGACATATTACTCAGATGAAGGCATTGCGGTTGATCCAAGAAAAATTGAGCAGGTGCTGAAATGGAAAGCCCCCATTTCTGTCCATGAGGTCAGAAGGTCCCTCGGTTTAGCGGGATACTATCGGAGGTTCATTTCGAGCTTCTCCAAGCTTGCTAAACCGATGACGGAATTATTGAAGAAGGGGACGAAATATGTTTGGAGCTCAGCATGTGAAGGAGTGTTCCAAGCATTAGTGAAGCATCTCACAACAGCTCTAGTCTTAGCTCAACCGGATACGACTAAGCCTTTCGACGTAATATTGTGATGCATCCAGTATCGAGCTTGGCTGCGTGTTGATGCAAGAAGGACGGATGGTCGCCTATGGTTCACATCAACTTCGAAACCACGAGCAGCACTATCCGACTCATGATCTGGAGCTCACTGCTGTGGTATTGGCGCTGAAAATGTGGAAACACTATCTTCTTGGAAATTTGGTGCATCTCTACACCAACCACAAGAGCTTAAAGTATATCTTCACTCAGAAGGAGCTGAATATGAGGCAAAGGAGGTGGTTGGAATTAATCAAAGATTATGAAATAGAGATTCATTACCACCGCGGCAAGGAAAATGTGGTTGCCAACGCGCTGAGTCAGAAATGACATGTCCATGACCTCACTATTACACTGATAGAAGAGGAAGAGTTGAGTTTATACTTGGATCCATATGGCGCATTATACAACCTTGCTCTCATTCCTACTATTAGGGGGGTATTATTGCAGCTCAGAAGCTAGACAAAGGCATGGCACATCTCCGGAAACGAGTAGACAGCAGTGATATCAAATGTTTCTGGAAGGATGAAGCCGGGACACTATGGTTCAATGACCGTATAGTCGTACCCCGGGATATGGAGCTGAGAAAGAAGATCTTAGATGAAGCTCACTTGTCTAAATTTTCCATTCATCCGGGCAGCAACAAAATGTACCAAGATTTGAAGAGTAAATTTTGGTGGACACGGATGAAGTGGGAAATTGCAATGCACGTATCAGAATGTGATACGTGTAGGCGAATTGACACGGCCCCTATGGCCTCGTTGAGCCAGGATCACGCTGAGGGGTGCTGCGTTGCACATCACCAGATAACGCACATCAAAGATACAAAGCGGAAGCAGAGTTTTATTACATAAACCAGTTTATGAAAATTTTTACAAAAAATGGTTCGCTCTACACTCACGGGCGTAGACTATGCATCGAGTTCACGTTCAGCCCGTGAACGTGTCCCCACTAGCACACACACACACACTAACACGGCGGCGTGCATGACTCCCATTCGATGGGGTTTCCCTCTTGGGGTTCTATCTCCTCCTCGGGAGTCCCTTCCTCTTAAACCCCTGCAAAAGCTTCAAACACAAGCAGTGAGCACGATGGCTCAGCAAGTCTGACCCGTTTCTCCTATACATGAAACTTCTACATGAAGGGTTTTAGGGTACATGAGGTAAATAAGTTGCAAAGGACTTGCCTAATTATTGGAACCTTACTTTCAAGTTTTAGCAGCAGGTTGTGGAGAACCTCACGCTAAGGCACATGAGAGAGCCGCAATCAAACAAGAAACGCATTTCTCTCATGTACTTTGCCCAAGGTCAAAAAGAACTTTAATTAGCTCTAAACTACAGCAAGTCATTAAAAATCAAGGTATAGCTTTCAATCAGAAACTTTTACATGACTCTAGCCTGTTCTTTCTACGTCATGGTATAGTGAATAAGTGGTACACACTGACCGCGAGGGACGACGATCATAATCGATTTACACCTGCAGGGTTACCCGAATAACCCGTCACGTATGCCCGTACTCAATGTTGCCTACAGCAACCATCACGGACGTCGTACGTAACTGTAACACCCCAAATATTTAGTCAAGACTCAAATTTTGATTTAGAACCATAAACCATGTTCAGAGGGGAATTTAGAAATTTTTGGACGTATTGCATGTTTTGCAAAAATTCAAATTCAAACTGGAATTCAAATTATACTCAAAACAGAAAAGAAATGAAAAAGAAAAAGGAAAACCAGAAAAAAACTGGCCAGTGGGCCGAAACCCCAGCCGGCCCAGCTAACCCCCGCGCAGCCCGCCCCCGCGCGCGCCGCGCTGCCCCTCGCTGACATGTGGGACCCGCATGTCATCCCTAACCCGAGCCCCCGCGACCCCGGACATCTTTCCCCGCGCGCGCGCTCGATCTTAACCGATTGGAAACTCGTTCCCGCAGCCGAATTTCGGTCCCAGCGGACTCCAACTCGATCACAACAGAACCACCGCCCTCCCCCGGCTATAAAAACAACCGATCCGATCAGTTTTTCTCACGCGATCGCCGATTTTCACTCCGGTGAGCACCGAGACTTCGCCGGTGAATTCTGGCCGATCTAAGCTCGGAAACTCTGATCTAACTCGTTGGTCTTGATCCACCGCCTCCGGGGAACTTTGCAGGTGCAGAAAACCCGAAGACTTACGGTGCAAATCCAGCTCCGACGAGCTTCGCCGTGGTTTTGCCTCGGACCTCGCCGCCGAGCACTTTCCAGGACCCCCGAGCTCGAGAAAACCCCCGAGGTGAGATCCCTGACCTCCCCTCTACCGATCTATGCCATGAGATCACAGTTTTAGGCAGAATTCTCGAGGATCCGAAACTTTCCGGCGAGATCGCCGCTTCCCGCCGCCGTGCGCCGCCGGCAGCGCCGCCCGCGCTCGATCAGAGCGACGTGGCCGCTTGTGCGCCGTTTATTTTAAATCGCACGGTAGACTTTAAAACCCCGCGTACCGGTTCGATGTTATAATCTCAGCCATCGGTTTAAAATCAGACGGTCCACGTCAGCCCCGCGTTATAAAGACTGGAATTCTTACGTGCTACCCCCTGGGGTTCTCTGGAATTGAGAGCTAGCCCCGGAAACTTTAGATCTAGCCCCTGGAACTCCAGAAAATCATGTAAATTCATTTAAAAATCAGTTTTAGCCCCTGGACTTAATAGAAATTAGGAAAAACACTTCTGATAAGTGTAGCTAGACCCCTGGAAATTCTGAAAATAATATTATAGGCCCTGTAATGGGGTGAATTCATTATTTTAACCCTGTTTAGTATTTAATTTAGAAAATTGAATATGTAACTAGTGTTTAAATATTAAAAAGGGGGACAAACCTAATTGTCAAAATTATTAAAAACTTTCTCAGTACTTAGAAAACTTTGGAGTGAGATCAAAATATATTTTTGGGGCTGAAATAAATCTGTTTCATCTATTATTCACATTTAATAGTATGGGGACACATTTTTAGGTAAAGAATAGTTAAAGAAAAATAGGGAAAATAATTATGAAATGGTATACAACAGAAGCCAAGGTCAAGACATGATCTTAAATTATTTAGGACCAGAACCTAATCTGTTTAGGTAGTGTGTATTACTAATTTAATAATAAAATGCACAATTATGCATAAGAATATAAATCTGAAAATATAGAAACTAGTAAATGATGAATGGAGTTTCTAAAATACAAAGAATTCAGTTTAGGGTTGATAGAAATTATGAAGGCACATATGGAGAAGAAAAATACTTTTCATACATACTTGGTAGTTTAATATATAAGGAATTTATTTAAAACTGAAACACACATATATACATATTTAATATGTGAGTATAAATATGAACACCAAAGTAGGAATCATACACATGTAAATAAAAGTGTGTGCAAGCCCCAAATCAACACACATAGAGTATCCACAACACATAAAATGGTAAAGAAACTTTCATAAATGTGAATGTGTGGTTTGTATGAAGTAGAAGTGTGAACTATGTCTTATGATTGTTGTTTTTCTTTTGCTATGTGTGATGATATGAAGTAGAACCTGTTCAAGAGCAAGCTATCACTTTCCAAGATCAGGACTACCCATTTCAAGAGCAGCAAGAAGGAGGCAAGTGTCCTTGACCATTTTGATCCTATGCTAGGATGTGTAGATAGAATTATTTGCATTGTCAAATGAAATATGAAACCCATGCTAGGAAGTTTCCCTAGAATTGCATTACCTTGTTTCCTTGTAGCTTGGGTTGGGATTTATTTTGTCATGTCATTTATGTCCATGCATATGCTTAGCCATGTTTAGAATGGGATGTTTGGGACATGAAATCATCAGTTTATGTTACCATACTCTTGAATGAGATATTGTGAGTTATGTAGAGGTAGGGATCAAGGCAAGTTGGATGTTTTGGTTGTGTGCTGGGTGCACGAGACTTGGGTTTGTGTTTAGTACTTGCCTGGATCCTAAGGACCGGTTCATGGAGCATGTAACCCGGCTTTACAGTGCCAACCACATGCTGAGATGGGGCAGCTTAGCCAATTAATTAGGTGTATCCCCGGCGTAGTATGGGTGTGTTGGATGGTGCGGGGAGTAGGTGTCAGCTGGACTGCCATATGAACCGCAAGGCTCAAGAGGGGGCCACTGCAGCGGGGTTGGAGCCTCTTGTATGCTGTTAGGGGTGAAACCTCAGTGGGCCCACGCTCGTCGGGAATCCCTTTGTAAAGGCTTCGTAGTGATCTCTTGGCCACACACCTGGGAAGTGTGAATGTGGTTCGTAGCCACTGGCATAATGGAGGTTCTTTTAGTCCACCCGGCAACGGGGGATGAAATCACTACTTGTGGGTACAGTGGTACAAACTCTGCAGAGTTAAAAACTGTCTTGACAGCCGTGCTCACGGTTAAGAGCGGCCTGGACTTATTCATGATTAGAGAATTAATGGTTTTGGATGTTAAGCGGGGAGCTTAACATTGGAAATGATGTTATGGTTATTGGATTTATGATGATGGGATGGGAGATTGGAACCATTTCACCTGTGTAGTAATGTAGGTGCTTAATAAGCTAAGGTGATAGGTATTAATTGCGTAGTGCTTTAACCATGAGTTCAACCTCTCCTTGTTCTAGCCATGCATGATATAATTTTCCCACACTTGCTGAGTACCATTGGTACTCAACCTTGCATATTTGTTGGTTTGTATTGCTGCTCAGGTCAAGATAATGAGGTGGAGTATAATGATCAAGACTTTGGACCTGAAGAAGGTTTTTAGGTTCATGAAGACCCTCGGGCAACACCTGTGATGGAGCCCTAAAGAATAATATTCCACTGCTAGTTTATTTACTTGTGATGAAGCATTAGTGTTCATTGAGACATTTGTGATGTAAGACTTATTTATATTCGACACCTGGCTTGTAATAAATGATGCTTCACTATTTGTCATCACATGTATGAGAAAATGATCCTGGCATACATGTGATATTCACTTGGTTGTTCTTCGGAAAAACCGGGTGTGACAGAGGTGGTATCAGAGCCAAGGTTGCCCGTAGGAACGTGGACCTAGGTAGAAATGGACGTATTTAAGGGCCCTATTTTCTTAAAAACTATTTTCCAAGGTGTGGGTGAAAAAGTGTTATTAAAAGAGTCATTTTCTTCATCTTACCCCAACTTCCATTCAAAAATAGGATTTTTGTTTGAAATTTTATCTAACCTAATTTTAAATTCTTTTGTTTTAGATGGTTCGCATGATTCGCACCGCTCGTAAATCCACGGGAGGGAGAGTTCCCGTAGTTGCCCTTGCTGAAAGAGAGGAGAGTCGTCCAGTGACGTACCTTTCTTACGGATTGGCAGTAGGAGATTTGTTGCGCCGTCTTCGACGTATGCTCGAAGCCGCCGGCAATACGGGCAAGCTCATCATCCACTATAACTCCACCAGGACCATCCGTGAGAAGAGGGAAGAATGGAGTTCGGAGATGAGGATTATACACGAGAATCAACTGCTGAAGATCCACCATTCTCCAGCTTGTCGAGCAACACAAGTTGATGCAGAAAGGGATGTCACCTGGGAGGCCATCACCTGCCAGAGCCACATCTATCGTCGCCACTTGGACAAAACTGAGTACATGTATGTCCTCCAACGTGAGAGTGGTACCACGGAGTACAAGTACCCACCGGTGCAGCAAGGGACTTCCCATGAGCACATGGACTTGTGCTTGGAGGATGCTGCGATGCTCAGCACTCGGCTGCAGGAGTGTCAACAAGAGCTTCAGGATGTCCGAGACACCCTGAAGGAAACGGAGGCGTTGCTGCGAGCTTGCTTAAAGGCGAGAGAAAGAGGAGATGGGAATGAACTGTGTGTCACCGTGAGTGATCCATGGACTCCTGACTCCCCGGATCGCCGAGCGATCAGGCGTCGTCGCACTTCTCCACCAGCAGCCTCCCCACCCAAAGCAGAGTCAGAAGGTAGCCGAAATGAGGAGGAAGATCCCGAGGAGCCAGCTCAAGAGGATGAGTAGTGTAGAGTCTTTCCCCTAGCTAGCAGGAGGTCGAGTAGTCGAGTCGTTACGTAGTTAATGGTGTGATAATGCTTGGTGTGTGACGTGAGTTGTGGAAGCCATGAGCAAGTGTCCACAGCCTCGTCTTCAGATTGTTTTGCTTTGGTGTGTGAACCCACAGGAAATAATAGTGCATTTATTGGGTGTGAGATATAAAACCCTCGTAAGATTTTAACAAAACTTCAACACTTCAGAGTACAAACAAGTGAAAGTAGTAAGATGATACTAAATGCTTTCAAATTAACATTTGTTGATTCTACCAGATGGCCGGAAGAGGAAAAGGACGTGCTGCCAACCCCGCCAACAACAATGATGAGGCATGCAACTCTCATCTTTCTGGAGGCCAGAACCGGGGTGGTCGCCGTGAAGAAGTTGATCCTCTCCACCAAATGCTGGAGAATCAAAATCAGCTCATCCAGAACTTGACTCAAGTAGTGGCCAACTTGCATCAAGTTCCACCTCCACAAGCTGCACCACGCCAACCAAGGTTGAGTGAGTTTCTAGGAACTCAACCTCCAAAGTTTGCAAGTGCTGCTGAACCTCTGGAGGCAGATGATTGGCTGAAGACCATTGAAAGTAAGATGAGAATCATACAATGCCAAGGGTATGAGAGGGTGCTGTTTGCCTCTCATCAATTGCAGGGACCTGCTGCTGATTGGTGGACCGCCTACGTGGCCGCCCATCATGACCCTGAGAGCATCACTTGGAAAGAGTTCAAGCGTAGCTTCCGCAACCATTACATCACAAGAGGTGAACTCAAAAACAAGAGGAAAGAGTTTTTGGTACTGCAGCAGGGAAACATGACGGTGAGGGAATACCTCACTAAATTCACTCAACTATCCCGTTATGCTCCACGAGACATAGAGACAGATGAGCAGAAACAAGATTGTTTCGTGGAAGGACTTACCGCAGAGATGCAGTGTGCAATGTCCTCAAATGAGTATGAAAGCTTTCAAAAGATGGTGGACAGAGCATTTGTGGTGGAAAGGAAGATGAAGGCCCTGGAAAATGAGAATAAGAGGAAGGCTGGGTGGTCACATCAAGCCTCAGGGAGCAACACCCACCCACGTATGATGCAGCAACCTACGGGGCAGACGAGCCGTGCTGCGGTACCCTATTCAGCACCAAGAGGGTACAACCCAAACTACAGGCCTCCCGCAGCACCAGCACAGCCGCAACGTCAGTTTGTACAACAGCCTCGCCCTGCATATCCACCTCGACCAGCAGTGCAAGGACCCCCAAACCAACCCCAAGACAACAAGGGCCAAGCATCTAAGATTGGGGTGCAATGTTTCAGCTGTGGTGAAGTGGGGCACTACGCCCATAAGTGTCCAAAGAAGAAGCCCACGCAGCCACAGCAGCAGAACGTAATGAGAGGACGGGTGAACCACGTCACTATGGAGGAAGCACAAGAGGCACCCGACGTGGTAGTTGGTAAGTTTCCTGCCAATTTACACCTTGCAACTCTGCTGTTTGATTCTGGTGCTACCCATTCGTTCATTGCTCAAGGGTTTGTTAAGAAGCATGACCTAGCAACCACACAAATGAACCATATGCTAGCGGTAAATTCTCCAGGTGGAGAAATAAGGACAAGACAAGTGTGTCCCAAAGTGAACCTAGACATTAATGGGGTAGTATTTACCGCTAACCTCATAGTGATCGATTCACAAGGGATAGATATTATTTTGGGTATGGATTGGTTGACCAAACATAATGGAATCATCCATTGTTCGACCAGAACGGTGGAACTAACTCACCCTAGTGGCACAAGAGTAAAGTTCATAACGATACACGAGCCTAGGAGGGACATTAAATTAAATCAAGTGGAGGTGAAAGTTGAGGAAATCAGGACTATCAGGGAATATCCAGATGTTTTTCCGGAGGAGTTGCCAGGAATGCCTCCCGACCGTGACGTGGAATTCGCAATCGAGCTAGTACGGGGAACAGCCCCGATATACAAGAGACCTTATCGAATGGACTCCAAGCAGCTAGAAGAGCTCAAGGATCATTTAAGAGAATTGACGGAAAAGGGGTATGTTCGCCCTAGTTCCTCACCATGGGGAGCTCCGGTAATATTTGTGCCTAAGAAAGATGGAACTCAAAGGTTATGCGTGGATTACCGTGCCTTGAATGAGGTGACCATCAAGAACAAGTATCCATTACCCCGCATTGAAGACTTGTTTGATCAGTTGAGGGGAGCTTGCGTGTTCTCGAAAATTGATCTCAGGTCGGGATACCACCAACTCAAGATAAGGCAATCTGATATTCCCAAGACAGCTTTCGTATCTCGGTACGGACTGTATGAATACACTGTCATGCCTTTCGGGTTAACCAATGCCCCGGCATATTTCATGTACCTCATGAACAAGGTATTCATGGAATATCTGGACAAATTTGTGGTGGTTTTCATAGATGATATTCTCGTCTTCTCCAAAGATGAAGAAGAACATGAGAAACATCTAAGGTTGGTGTTACAGAGGCTTAGAGAACACCAACTATATGCCAAGTTGAGCAAGTGTGAGTTTTGGCTAAAGAGAGTTCCCTTTTTAGGACATATAATCTCGGAAGGAGGAATCTCCGTAGATCCCGCCAAAATCGAAGATATCCAGAAATGGAAAACCCCTGAAAATGTCGGGGAAGTTCGAAGCTTTTTGGGATTGACTGGATACTATCGACGATTTATTGAGGGATTCTCCAAGATCTCGAGACCTCTCACCAAACTGTTGGAAAAGGGAATCACATTCACCTGGACGCCACAGTGCGATACGAGCTTTCAGGAGCTAAAGAAGAGATTGACAACAGCCCCCGTGTTGGTTATGCCAGATATGCAGAAAAATTTCACGGTGTACTGCGATGCCTCTGGAAACGGGTTGGGATGTGTTCTCATGCAAGAGGGACATGTCGTGGCATATGCATCCCGGCAGCTTCGGAAGCACGAGAAGAACTATCCTACACATGACTTAGAACTAGCTGCAGTGGTACACGCGTTGAAAATTTGGCGGCACTATTTGATGGGGAAGAGGACAGAGATATATACGGATCATAAGAGTTTGAAGTACATATTCACACAGCCAGATCTCAACCTTAGACAAAGGAGATGGTTAGAGCTAATCAATGACTTTGATGTAGGCATCAACTATCATCCCGGGAAAGCAAACGTCGTGGCCGATGCCTTGAGTCGGAAAGTGCAGGTCAATAAGTTGAGCTTGAAGGATATGCCTGCAGAATTGAAGGACGAGGTTATAAGGCTCAATCTATGTCTAGTAAATAGTGGTGAAGCCATCGCCATGGAAGTGGACTCCACACTTGAGTGAGACATACGCGAGGGACAAAAGAATGATGAGAAGATACAAGAGATCAGACAGCTCATCAAGGAAAATAAAGCTCCTGGTTTTAGAGAGGATGAACAAGGAACGGTGTGGCATGGGAAAAGGATCTGTGTGCCAGAAGTAAAGGAGATTCGTAAATTAATTTTGAAGGAGGCTCACGATTCCGACTATTCCATTCATCCTGGGAGTACGAAGATGTATCAGGACCTCAAAAGCAGGTATTGGTGGTATGGCATGAAGCGAGATGTCGCGGAACATGTTGCCCTATGTGACACATGTCAGTTGGTGAAAGCAGAACATCAACGACCCGCGGGATTGCTGCAACCACTCAAAGTACCTGAATGGAAGTGGGAAGAAATCAGCATGGATTTTGTCGTGGGATTGCCTAGGATCCAATCCGGGTATGATTCAATATGGGTCATTATTGATCGGCTAACCAAGGTAGCTCATTTCATCCCTGTGAAAGAAAGCTACAGCGGATCCAAATTGGCAGAATTGTACATGTCAAGGATTGTGTGTTACCATGGAGTGCCAAAGAAGATAGTGTTGGACCGAGGGACACAGTTCACCTCGAGGTTTTGGCAAAAGTTGCATGAAACCATGGGAACCCATCTGAACTTCAGTTCTGCCTATCATCCCCAAACTGACGGGCAGACGGAGAGAACCAATCAGATTCTTGAAGACATGTTAAGGGCATGTGCACTCAAAAACAATAGGAGTTGGGACAAGAACTTACCGTATGCGGAGTTTTCCTATAACAACAGTTATCAAGCTAGTATGAAGATGTCACCGTTTGAAGCTTTGTATGGAAGGAAATGCAGAACTCCCCTATTTTGGAACCAAACAGGAGAAAGTAAAGTGTTTGGTCCCGAAGTGCTACAAGAAGCCGAAGCGAAGGTGAGGGAGATTCGCAACAACTTGAGGATAGCACAGACACGCCAGAAGAGTTATGCTGATGTACGAAGAAGAGAGCTCGTTTTCAACGTGGGAGACTATGTTTATCTCAAGGTGTCCCCTATTAGAGGACTTCGTCGGTTTAAGGTGAAAGGGAAGTTGTCACCTCGATACATCGGACCCTTTCAAGTTTTGGAAAGAAAAGGCGAAGTGGCGTACCAACTAGAGTTACCGGTTTATCTATCGGACGTGCACGACGTATTTCATGTGTCACAACTCAAGAAATGTCTGAGGACGCCTGAGGAGGTGTTACCCATGAATGAAGTGGATGTAGCCGAGGATTTGTCTTATGCCGAGCAACCATACAAGATTTTGGAGACAATGGAACGCCTCACCAGAAATAAGAGAATCAGGATGTGCAAGGTGCAGTGGAAGCATCACCCAGAAGAGGAAGCCACCTGGGAACGGGAAGATGAGCTTAAGGCACAATTTCCGGAATTGTTTTCTTAGAAACACCAATCTCGAGGACGAGATTTCTTTTAAGGGGGGTAGAGCTGTAACACCCCAAATATTTAGTCAAGACTCAAATTTTGATTTAGAACCATAAACCATGTTCAGAGGGGAATTTAGAAATTTTTGGACGTATTGCATGTTTTGCAAAAATTCAAATTCAAACTGGAATTCAAATTATAATCAAAACAGAAAAGAAATGAAAAAGAAAAAGGAAAACCAGAAAAAAACTGGCCAGTGGGCCGAAACCCCAGCCGGCCCAGCTAACCCCCGCGCAGCCCGCCCCCGCGCGCGCCGCGCTGCCCCTCGCTGACATGTGGGACCCGCATGTCATCCCTAACCCGAGCCCCCGCGACCCCGGACTTCTTTCCCCGCGCGCGCGCTCGATCTTAACCGATTGGAAACTCGTTCCCGCAGCCGAATTTCGGTCCCAGCGGACTCCAACTCGATCACAACAGAACCACCGCCCTCCCCCGGCTATAAAAACAACCGATCCGATCAGTTTTTCTCACGCGATCGCCGATTTTCACTCCGGTGAGCACCGAGACTTCGCCGGTGAATTCTGGCCGATCTAAGCTCGGAAACTCTGATCTAACTCGTTGGTCTTGATCCACCGCCTCCGGGGAACTTTGCAGGTGCAGAAAACCCGAAGACTTACGGTGCAAATCCAGCTCCGACGAGCTTCGCCGTGGTTTTGCCTCGGACCTCGCCGCCGAGCACTTTCCAGGACCCCCGAGCTCGAGAAAACCCCCGAGGTGAGATCCCTGACCTCCCCTCTACCGATCTATGCCATGAGATCACAGTTTTAGGCAGAATTCTCGAGGATCCGAAACTTTCCGGCGAGATCGCCGCTTCCCGCCGCCGTGCGCCGCCGGCAGCGCCGCCCGCGCTCGATCAGAGCGACGTGGCCGCTTGTGCGCCGTTTATTTTAAATCGCACGGTAGACTTTAAAACCCCGCGTACCGGTTCGATGTTATAATCTCAGCCGTCGGTTTAAAATCAGACGGTCCACGTCAGCCCCGCGTTATAAAGACTGGAATTCTTACGTGCTACCCCCTGGGGTTCTCTGGAATTGAGAGCTAGCCCCGGAAACTTCAGATCTAGCCCCTGGAACTCCAGAAAATCATGTAAATTCATTTAAAAATCAGTTTTAGCCCCTGGACTTAATAGAAATTAGGAAAAACACTTCTGATAAGTGTAGCTAGACCCCTGGAAATTCTGAAAATAATATTATAGGCCCTGTAATGGGGTGAATTCATTATTTTAACCCTGTTTAGTATTTAATTTAGAAAATTGAATATGTAACTAGTGTTTAAATATTAAAAAGGGGGACAAACCTAATTGTCAAAATTATTAAAAACTTTCTCAGTACTTAGAAAACTTTGGAGTGAGATCAAAATATATTTTTGGGGCTGAAATAAATCTGTTTCATCTATTATTCACATTTAATAGTATGGGGACACATTTTTAGGTAAAGAATAGTTAAAGAAAAATAGGGAAAATAATTATGAAATGGTATACAACAGAAGCCAAGGTCAAGACATGATCTTAAATTATTTAGGACCAGAACCTAATCTGTTTAGGTAGTGTGTATTACTAATTTAATAATAAAATGCACAATTATGCATAAGAATATAAATCTGAAAATATAGAAACTAGTAAATGATGAATGGAGTTTCTAAAATACAAAGAATTCAGTTTAGGGTTGATAGAAATTATGAAGGCACATATGGAGAAGAAAAATACTTTTCATACATACTTGGTAGTTTAATATATAAGGAATTTATTTAAAACTGAAACACACATATATACATATTTAATATGTGAGTATAAATATGAACACCAAAGTAGGAATCATACACATGTAAATAAAAGTGTGTGCAAGCCCCAAATCAACACACATAGAGTATCCACAACACATAAAATGGTAAAGAAACTTTCATAAATGTGAATGTGTGGTTTGTATGAAGTAGAAGTGTGAACTATGTCTTATGATTGTTGTTTTTCTTTTGCTATGTGTGATGATATGAAGTAGAACCTGTTCAAGAGCAAGCTATCACTTTCCAAGATCAGGACTACCCATTTCAAGAGCAGCAAGAAGGAGGCAAGTGTCCTTGACCATTTTGATCCTATGCTAGG
Source organism: Neostapfia colusana (assembly GCA_030760725.1). Taxonomy (NCBI): domain Eukaryota; kingdom Viridiplantae; phylum Streptophyta; class Magnoliopsida; order Poales; family Poaceae; genus Neostapfia; species Neostapfia colusana. Next base: position 66,431,703 of record JASWHV010000012.1, on the reverse strand, counting down.
ATGTGTAGATAGAATTATTTGCATTGTCAAATGAAATATGAAACCCATGCTAGGAAGTTTCCCTAGAATTGCATTACCTTGTTTCCTTGTTGCTTGGGTTGGGATTTATTTTGTCATGTCATTTATGTCCATGCATATGCTTAGCCATGTTTAGAATGGGATGTTTGGGACATGAAATCATCAGTTTATGTTACCATACTCTTGAATGAGATATTGTGAGTTATGTAGAGGTAGGGATCAAGGCAAGTTGGATGTTTTGGTTGTGTGCTGGGTGCACGAGACTTGGGTTTGTGTTTAGTACTTGCCTGGATCCTAAGGACCGGTTCATGGAGCATGTAACCCGGCTTTACAGTGCCAACCACATGCTGAGATGGGGCAGCTTAGCCAATTAATTAGGTGTATCCCCGGCGTAGTATGGGTGTGTTGGATGGTGCGGGGAGTAGGTGTCAGCTGGACTGCCATATGAACCGCAAGGCTCAAGAGGGGGCCACTGCAGCGGGGTTGGAGCCTCTTGTATGCTGTTAGGGGTGAAACCTCAGTGGGCCCACGCTCGTCGGGAATCCCTTTGTAAAGGCTTCGTAGTGATCTCTTGGCCACACACCTGGGAAGTGTGAATGTGGTTCGTAGCCACTGGCATAATGGAGGTTCTTTTAGTCCACCCGGCAACGGGGGATGAAATCACTACTTGTGGGTACAGTGGTACAAACTCTGCAGAGTTAAAAACTGTCTTGACAGCCGTGCTCACGGTTAAGAGCGGCCTGGACTTATTCATGATTAGAGAATTAATGGTTTTGGAAGTTAAGCGGGGAGCTTAACATTGGAAATGATGTTATGGTTATTGGATTTATGATGATGGGATGGGAGATTGGAACCATTTCACCTGTGTAGTAATGTAGGTGCTTAATAAGCTAAGGTGATAGGTATTAATTGCGTAGTGCTTTAACCATGAGTTCAACCTCTCCTTGTTCTAGCCATGCATGATATAATTTTCCCACACTTGCTGAGTACCATTGGTACTCAACCTTGCATATTTGTTGGTTTGTATTGCTGCTCAGGTCAAGATAATGAGGTGGAGTATAATGATCAAGACTTTGGACCTGAAGAAGGTTTTTAGATTCATGAAGACCCCCGGGCAACACCTGTGATGGAGCCCTAAAGAATAATATTCCGCTGCTAGTTTATTTACTTGTGATGAAGCATTAGTGTTCATTGAGACATTTGTGATGTAAGACTTATTTATATTCGACACCTGGCTTGTAATAAATGATGCTTCACTATTTGTCATCACATGTATGAGAAAATGATCCTGGCATACATGTGATATTCACTTGGTTGTTCTTCGGAAAAACCGGGTGTGACAGTAACCACCTTTCACCCGTCAGAAAAATATTGAATCGGTCCTATCGTCCCGAGCAAGAGGTCTCTGCGCGCGCATCCGTAGTGCCGCCAGCCGATTAACACCTCAAGCTCTCAACCTACCCTCTAGACGACAAGTAATGCCTCAATACCCAGCTACCCGAGTTACATCGGTTTCCCGGATCCCATATATCCGGTAGGTCTTCGGTACTGTTCTAGTTGTTTAACAGGCCCGCACACGGCTCGGTCCTCAATCGACACAAGAAGGAGCTATGGCACCAAGGCCCCAACGTCCTGCTGCCCTTACTCTCCGCTCGGTCTCATTTTCTTGCCATGTGTTTCATTTGCTACCTTTACCCGAGTAGTGTGCCTCTAGCCTATTCTCGCGAGTAGTTCCAACTACTCGACTTGTACCGAATCCTACACTGTCTTAGCATTGCAGTAGCTAAACGAGGTTTCAACACCTAAGCCCAAACAAGGGTTTTCTTGGCTATGCATTTGGGTTTTCAAACAAGACTCTAATGCAGAATTAAAGTGATTGCTCAAAGTAATTTTTCAAAACAGTAAAATTTGTAAAAATGGTTAATGCAAACCGGAGCTTGCCTTTCTGCTCTTGGTCGTAGGCTAGCTGTTCCTCTGGAGTCACAAAGTCTAAGACTTCGGGCTCCTCCTCAACCTTAGCGACTACATGAGAGGATACATACATGTATCAATTTGAATGCATTTAAATTGAAGTTTAAACTTTGATAGCTATAAGTCTTGCTAGACAGGCCCAATGACTCTGAAATTTTTACTGTGGTTTGGATATAACCTAAACAGGTACTTGGCCAGGTTTTGCAGAAAAGCTCATTTGAGCTCTCCATAAATAATTGTGTACCTGGCATTAATTGGAGCTCCTAGGGTGTTCTAAGGATTTTCATGGAGCAAGCCATGACTTTCTGAAAACTAGATTTTCAGATGGTTCTAACGGAGTTGGTTTCACTTAATTTGAAGGTGCCTAGCTACAGATATGAGCTAAACAATATCAGGGAAAAATCTGAAAATGTTTCTGAACATTTTCCATTTTCTCGGGAACAGTTTTCTTAATCACATCTTTAAGTGGAACAAATGAGCTCAAATGGATCTGAAATATTTATGGTATCTCAGGGATATTTTGGTGAAGATCCTAGCACAGTTTCAGAATTTTCCTTCAAAGGGTTCTCCAGTTAAAATTCTAAACAGTTTAAATTTTGAAGAATTAATGCCGGAGAAATATGGATTTTCATTAAGTGAAACTTGATTTGTTGGAAATTAATCAGGGAGCTGAATCCAACAAAATTTAGTTCACTCGATTTGGAGTTTCCTAGCCAAAGTTATGTGGGTTTGATGTTGAACTAAAGCTGAAAACCAGGGAAATGTTTAAAACACTGCCCATGGGTCCCACCCACAGTGTCTTCTTCAACCTCCCGCCAGCGCCCGAGTGCGCGACGCACAGCGACAGTGGCACGGTTCGTTCTCAGCCGTTACTGCCTAATTCTCGACACGGTTTCTTCCTACGTGACCCTTGGAGCACGGCGCACACGCCGGGCAACTTCTCGTGCCTCGACATCGCCGAGAACGTAGCCGGCGACGGTGATGGCAGAACTGAGCTCGGGTATGACGGTGCTAGCTCATCTCAGCGGTGAACACGATCAACCAATGGGTCACAAAGCACCACTGGGACACGGGGAAGCTAACCCTGCCCTCCTCTTGGCCGGAGATCGCCGGGAAAGTAGACTTCACCGGCGACCCGAGCCGTTTTCACCGGCGGTGGCCAAAATCAGGTGCTCTGCTCACTGGGTTGATCATTATCGCTAGGATTTGGCTGAAGTAGCCGTGAGGTGCTACTCTAGCTTCAGCTCGACCAGGATTTCCAGTGATCAAGTAATCGAGATGAATTTCGAGTTTTGGTTCTCGGTGTTCTATACGGTGATCGTCGGGAAAATTGAAATTCTGGCTAACCGGCGATAAGAGGGAGCTAGGGAGCTCGGGGAGAGCTACTAGACTTCAATGCTAACCTCAGAGACCAGTTTGCCGTGCTGGAGAAGCTTGGAGCTGCTCGGACGATGGTGTCAAGTCGGAGGAGCTTTCGGTTTGACAGAGCGGTGGAAGATCGGCTCGGACAAGCTCAACAGAAGCTGATCACGATCAGCGGAGGGCTGGAGCACGTGGAGCAAAGGCCGGCGGTGCCGTTTGTGGCCTCAGCTTGCGGTGGGAAGGACTGCTTTGGCCGGTCGACGGCGGGGTGGTGAGTTGGGGTGTGCGGCGGCTTGCTTCAGATTCTCAGTGCGGAAAAACGTCGAGGCAGCGTGAAAACCGGCTGCTGCCGTCGGTAGCTCGAGGCTAAATAGCTGAGGACGTCGGTTTGCAGCTGTGATCGGTGATCCGGAGGTGGCAGCAGCGTGCAGCACCGTGGCGACCGTGTGGGCGCTCGCAAAACCTGAGTCCCGGGTACTTCAGTCAGTTCACTGGCTTGTGTGGCTGACAAGTGGGACCCACTTCTCTTTTAACCTCTGAAATTAACTTCCTCCCACTGCTCCAAACAGTAATCCCACTAATACCCTTTAGAATTTGAATTATCTACCAAATGCCCATTTAGACTTGATAGGATTCAAATTATGAAGTGTTTGAATGTATTTTCAGCACATATGCAGTTTGAAATTGAAATTGAGTTTGAATTTGCTAAAATTAGCTCATGTCAAGATCAACTCCAAATGGAGTGACAATTGGTGTGTGAGCTCACAAAAATGTGCTGAGCATGAATATGCCTCCCACTTTTGAAGTCATGGGATAAAAGTAGTTTGAATTTACATTTGAGTTCAAACTAGCCTCTTTCTAGCTACACCCAAAAATACCTCAAAAAGGTTTTGGATTTGGGTAAAATTTGGCATGAGCATTCCTAGCAAGGTGTATGAGTTTTTCATATGCTCAGCCCCTATAAGATGCAGGTGGAAAATGCCACTTTTGTATTTTGTGAGTTTATCCTCTAATGACCATGTTGATGGTGTTTACATGCTCTTCAAAGGTGTTCATAAAGTTTCCTCAAATGAGGTGTGTGTGGGGTGATGAACACTTTGGATGTGTGCAAAAAATTAGGCCCTTACATTCCTCCCCCTTAAAAGAATCTCGTCCAGAGATTATCAGGTGAAAATGAGAGAGAGAACGGTGGAAAATTACCGTATGACGTGAAAAAGTCAGGGTAGTTAGCGCGAAGAAATTCTTCGCTCTCCCATGTTGCTTCATCTATGGAGTGATTACTCCATAGAACTTTGTAGAACCACAACGTATGGTTACGTGTGGTTCGGGCCTTTTCATCGATGATCTGAACGGGTTCCTCCCGATACGTGAGATCCGGTTTCAGTTCTTCAATATCCCCCAGATGAATGGTAGTTGATAGCTTAAGACACTTCCTCAGCTGAGAAATGTGAAAGACGTCGTGCACACCGGAGAGTGATTCTGGTAATTCCAGCCGGTATGCTACCGATCCACATCTTTCCGTAATCTAGAATGGACCGATGACTCGGGGTGCCAACTTTCCTCTCACCCCGAATCTGTTCAAGCCCTTCATTGGAGACACACGTAGATATACGTGATCCCCGACTTCGAATTGTAATGGGTGTCTTCTCCGGTGCGCATACTGTTTTTGTCGGGATTGAACCTTTTCCTCCTCGTTGTTGACAAGATCAATCCCGAAGGTGACCCTTTCGCCAAACTCACACCAATTCAGTGGTGGGTAAACTGACGATGAAGTCCATGCTCACATCTTCCCACTTGCAGGCAGGAACGCCCAATGGTTGTAGCAGCCCCGGTTTTCTCATGTGGTCTGCCTTCACCCTTCGACATGTATCACACTCGGACACATACTTTGGGATTTTCCGCTTCATCCGTGTCCACCAAAATTTGCTTCTGAGTTCTTGATACATTTTTTTACTGCCGGGGTGAATAGAAAACTTTGACAAGTGAGCCTCATCAAAGATTTTCTTCCGTAACTCCGGGTTACGGGGTACAACGATCCGGTCCTTGAACCATAGGACGACGTCTCCGTCTTCCGGAAACATTTCAGCTTCCCACTGTCTACACGTCTCCGCAAATGCGACATGCCCTTTGTGGGGGACCACCCCGTGGTTCACCGACTTCAGGATCGCAGAGGGTGGTGCCGTGCGATGCGGCACTTAACAGCACACAGGAAAATAATAAGAACAACACACAAACTTTTATTTGATATAAAACAGTGGAAGTCTTTTACAAAACTTAATTATACAGCGGAAGTATTATACATAGCTACTCTCTAATCCTATCTACGCAAAAGTGCAGCCATCAAGCACGGGGGCGCCACACACTAGCAACATCAAACCGGAGATCACGGCGGCGTGCAGGTCTCCAGCTCGGGCGTGTACCCCGACGGCGGCACCGCCTCGTCCTCGGACCCCTCCTCATAGCTCTCACCTGCACACAGCTCAAATATTGCAACCATGAGCACGATGGCTCAGCAAGTCTTAACCGACAACCCTAGTCATGAAACTCTACATGCGGGGATGTGTAATATAGGAAAAAGACTTTGCAATAAAGACACGCCTAAAAGTTGATCCTTACTTTCAGTTTTATAGCAACAGATTCATGTGCCTTAGGCAGCCCTCACATCAGAATTCCACAATCAAACAAGAAACGCTTTCCTCCGATGTGGTGACGCCCAAATTGGAAAATAAACTTAATTAGCTCTACATCTACAGCTGATATGGTTTCCAAACAGTAATAGTTCATCACAGCATATTATAATTCATCTGGCTTATTTCTCTTCTTACTACGTCATAGAACAGTGAACAAGTGGTACTCAAATAACCGCGAGGGATGGTGATTGCAATCAGGAGACACCCGGACAACACTTCACATACACCCACTTTCAGAAGCGTGATTCCACACCCCTTCCTACTCTGTTGTATGCAACAACCTTTCAAAGAAAACCCAAATGCCGAACCGGTCCATCCGTTACAGGCAGGAGGTCCCCGCGTGGAGCGTGACTGTGCCCACCGGCAGATTTACACCTTGCTACCCTCAACCCACTCCTATAGAACGGTTGGGTGAGCCTCGGCACCCAGGTTAACCAATTACATCGGTTTCCTGCTTATGTCAGTAAGCCATCCGGTACTGTTCGATACTTGTTCAGCAGGCCCGCACACGACTCGGTCCTCGATCGACACCAACAGGGCTACGCACGTGAGACCTCCGCTCACTGCATACTGTCCCCCCTGCTGGGTCTCAGTTTCACCACTCTTAAGCAATTTTCTACTCGTCCTATACCGTGTGAATAAAACCTTACCTTGCGAGTAGATTCCAACTACTCGACTTTCTACCGAGATCCTAAGCACATTAGCATGGCATTCTCTACTCGTAGAGTCTGTAAACTACCCATCCCTTCATAGGATTTGAAGTCATGCAAGTGGGGTTTCAAGCACCTTAACTCTAATGCAAACATTTCCACCTAGACATAAGTGATACAAATGAAAAACTTTATAAAAGGTACTTAAATGCAAACCGGGGCTTGCCTGGTTGTAAGTTAAATTGGAAGTCAGCTTCTGGTGGGAGGACGTCCAAGGGCTCCGCCGTATCCTCAACTTCGGTCACTAAATGAAATGTAGCAAAATATACGTATAAGTGTTAAGGACTTATAAGGAGTAAACTTCTATTCATAGCTACTGCTATTTAGGATCCTTAATTGGCTTTAGGATTTTTCCAGTGGATACTAGACTCTCTAAGGATGATCTGAGCAAAATTTGGAGAATTTTTCATTGCACCTTGTGGTCTCCAAAATTCCCACAAGTACAAGGTTTCTCTGAATTTTAAGCCCAAATTTGGAGTTTTAACATGTCTAACAGTGGAAGATCTATTTAGGGTAAGTCTCCATGGTTCTGACAAAAAAAATTTCACCATTTTTGGAGCTACCGATAGAGAGATATGAATTTTGGAAGTTGATAAGAAATGCTGAAAATGCTTCTGTTTATTTTCCCATTTTTCAGAGACATAAAGGATTGACACCACATTTGGCCAAGCAAATGGGGTCCAACGACTCTGAAATTTTAACTGGAGTTCAATGATTTTTGGAAGAATGTGATGGCCAAATTTGGGAATTTTCCAATGAACAGAACACCTGTGAAAATTCCTACAAGATTTTCTTTAATTGAATTAATGAGCCAAATACAGAGATTTTCATAACCATTGGGTGTACCCCTGGATAGAATTCTCTGAGAGGAATCCAAAAATTTTTTTTAACAATTGTTGGAGGTTCCTACACAAATTTATGGATCTCCAAAGTCGGCTGCGGGTCCCACATGTCAGCACCCTCTTCTACCTCGTGCCAAACAGAGAAACCCGCGGCGTTGCTCCGGCGAGGGTGGCAGGAAAGGCCTTCCCGGCCACCTCCCGACCCCATACTGGCCGCCCCCCTGTTTTCAGGCACGCTGAACACACCGGTGGTGTCGCCGGTGGCCGGATCTCACCGGAAACCACCGCGCACCGGCAACAGTGAGAACTAGGGTTCCAGCAAGATCGTGCACGGTGAATTCTCTACCAAATGATCAGTTCTTGGGCCCTAGAGCACCAGTGGGAGATGTAGGAGCTAGGCATGGCAGACAAATCTGCCGGAGAGCCCTCCAAACCTATCGGCACCTTGCGCCCGTAGTGGTCCAAAGGTGTTCCCGTGACAAGAACGTGAAATCCTCGCTCTACACCTAATTTCCTGACCTAGAATTGAAGGAGGAAGGGCTCTAGCAAGTCTAGAACATGTGTGCAAGATTTGAGCTACTCACAACACGAACTGAAGCTGAATTTAGCAACTCTTTACCTCAGGGTCGAGTTGCGCTGCCCGGGGAAAATCTCTGAATTCTCCTCCGAGGAGTCACGGCTCCGGCTGAATTTTGGAGGTGAGAAGCTCTGGTAGTAGGTGCACCAATGGGATGGATTGCTTGAACGTAAGCTACCCCGGTTTGAGCTGTCCACGGTGACCGAAAGTTGGAACTTTCGGTGTTCACGTCGGCACAGTTGCACCTCTGGGAATTTTAAGATCTACGGACAGAGACCGAAGGAGTTGGGATGGTGTATGGCTAGAGCACGTGTGGATGATGATTTTTGCTGTGGTGGGCTCGAGCAACCGAGCTCGGGGTGCTGTGGTTGATCGGGAGGAAATCAGCGGTGGTGTAGCATGAGGTTTCAGTCGGGCGCTCGAGCAGAGGGCTGGGGAGGCTGTGGATGACGGCAGAGATGAGGAGTAGAAGTGTGCTGCTGCTCTGATCGCCCACGCGCACTAGCTTGACTTCGGGAGCACGCGAGGAAGCAGCTCGGTGGAGGCAGCCGTCGCTCGGTGGCACGCGGTGAACAGCCGAGGGGAAAACAGGGTCGGTTAACTCTTCTGTGTGGCTGACAATTGGATCCCACCCCCTCTCATTTTAATTAACTTTTCCACTGATATTTCTACCCCATCTACTCAGAATTAAAGTCTATACTTCCACACCACGTCATGGTTTAAATTTGCTGAATTCAAATGGTTTGAATTCTGGTGAGTTTGAATTAAGTTTGATGATTAGAATTTGAAATGGAATTTAAATTATTCAATTGCATTGGTCCAAAAACATAGCAACCAACTCCAAAGTTTCTGATTTTTGTCATGGCTTCTAATTAAAAGGTGGAGAACACTTTTGTGGAACCAATATTGCAAATGGGGGAAATTGGAATTTGAAACTGAATTTGAAATTCAGATTGGAGGGCTTCCTCTTTTAATCCCCCAAAAAATACTAAAACCCCTCCAAATGAGCTGAAGTTTTGAAGGTTGAATATTTGAAATATGAAAATCCAATTTATGCATTTAGACCTCCATGTTTGGAAGTTTTTGGGAAGTCTAAATCCTCACTTTGAACTTACACCGTTATAATCCAAAGTTTTAATTCCCCTCATTTTTCCTAAGTGTACATGAGCTGAATTTTTCTTGCTACCACTTTTTGGGGATTTTACATCCCTCCCCCCTTAAAAAGAATCTCGTCCCGAGATTCCAAAAGAAATGCAAAGTGGGGAAAACTTTACCGGGTATACGATGATAGCAAGTCCGGGTAATATGTTCGTAGATAGTCCTCGCTTTCCCATGTCGCCTCATCATTGGTATGGTTACTCCACAAGACCTTATAGAACCATAAGGTCCGGTTTCTTGTGGCGCGAGTCTTTTTATCGATAATCCGGATTGGATACTCCGTGTACGTGAGGTCCGGTTGAAGAACTTCTATGTCTTCAGTGCGGATTTCAGCCGAGGGTTTGAGGCACTTCCTCGGCTGAGAGATTTGGAAAACGTTGTGAATTCCTGCGAGCGACACCGGTAGATTCAGGCGATAGGCTACGGGTCCGCATTTTTCAATGACGGCGAACGGACTAATGAATCGCAGCGCAAGTTTGCCCTTCACCAAGAAATGATGAACTCCCTTCATCAGAGACACACGGACATAAACATGGTCCCCGATGTCAAAGTGGAGAGGGCGGCGTCTTTTATCCGCATAGCTCTTCTGACGAGATTGAGCAGCCTTGATATTGGCTTGTATTACTCGCACTCGTTCTTTAGTCTCATTCACAAGTTCAATGCCGTAGATAACTCGCTCGCCAGACTCGCACCAGTTGAGAGGTGTGCGGCATTTCCGGCCGTAGAGAGCTTCATACGGCGCCACCTTGATGCTAGCTTGATAGCCATTGTTGTAAGAAAACTCCGCCAACGGCAAATGATGGTCCCTATTCTTGCTGTGGTGGATGGCACAAGCGCGTAGCATGTCTTCAGGCACTTGATACACCCGTTCAGTTTGACCATCCATCTGCGGGTGATACGCAGAGCTTCGGATCGGTTTGGTCCCCAATGATGCGTATAGCTGTTTCCAAAACCGAGCGACGAACAGCACACTACGATCCGAAATAATGGAGCGGGGAACACCGTGCAAGCACAAGATCCTTGCGATATACAACTCCGCATATTGCTTGGCCACGTACTTTGTATGCACGGGAATAAAATGAGCCGACATGGTTAGTCGATCGACTATTACCCAAATCGAGTCATGCTTGTGAGACGTGAGAGGTAAACCAACAATGAAGTCCATGCTGATATCCTCCCACTTCCACGCCAGAATGTTTAATGGTTGCAGATGTCTGGCTTTACGCATATGATCGGCTTTCACACGCCGACACGTATCACATTTGGATACGTACTTTGTGATTTCTATTTTCATCTGTGTCTACCAAAACCTAGTTTTCAGATCTTGGTACATCTTTTTACTGCCGGGATGAATAGAATACTTGGATAAATTGTAAAAGCCCAAGAAAAGGGACTTGCAAAAACTTTTTCTTCACCTCACAACACCACAGTTTGTATTGTGGAAATCTTAGGAAATATTGTGAAGAGCAAGTAACCTCCATCAAAGGAGTGATTAGAGGGGAAAGCCTTCACTTTCACAAAGTAGGGTTTCTACACATGAACATGAGAGGTTGAGCTCACCCCTAGAATTTAAAAAGTCTTGGGAAGGTTCAGTCCAAAGCTCATGCAAATTCAACACTTTTTGAGGCACTTTCGGGTTATTTCAAAAAGAGGCCAATTTGAATGTACATTCAAATTGCAGCAACTTTCATCACCCAAATTCAAAACTTAGCTCCATATCTATACTCAGCACATTTTTCTGAGTAAACCCACCAATTTTCATCTCCATTGGAGCTCATCTTGTCAAGAGCTAAATTTGCAAGAATTCAAAACTGAATTTGAATTTCAGTTTAAATATGAAGCAAATTTAACCAAACAAAGTTTGAATTTGAGAATTTAAATTCAAACAAAGACTTGGTGACTAAGTCTCACATTAAATTGTGAGTAGCTGAGGATATTTTGGCACAACAGAATTCAATAAATTGGAAAAACAAAAGAGTTAGAGGGGAGGCCCACTAGTCAGTAGACTTAGCACAGAAGTCTCCTCAGCCGACTTCCTCGACCGAGCGCGCTCGCCAGCTGCAGCCAGCGTCGGCGCCCGACCACCTCGGCCGGCCAGCTCCTGCTTCGGCAGAGGAGGTGGCACAGCAGGTGTCGCACTCTCCACTGGCCTCAGGGGCCTATAAAAGGCCCGAGACCGCCGGCGAGTTACTGATTTTCACAAGTTCCGTAACCAGCAGCCTAGTCGCCCGAGCTCCGATCGTATGCCACCCCAGCTGTGATCATCTTCCGGCTTTGACCTCCATAGGAAAGTGAAGTGCTAGCTCGTCCTCAAGACCACCGTGCAAACCGTTCCAAGGTTCGACCTTTGTGCGCGGAGAATTTTCCAGTTCAGGACGAGTAGCTCTTTTCGGGACCCGATTAGGTTTAGGAGAAATTCGGGAAGCTTAGTGGGTGGGAGGTCGAACGGAGCTGTGAGAGAGCATCTAGAGGTTCTGGCGACCCTTCTCGATCGAAAACCGGAAGGAAATCACCGCCGGAACCCTAAGTTCACCCTAGGACAGTATGGCGGGGGAGGGGGTCGCTGGTGAGGTCTGGGTTGCCGGCCGTTTAGGGCCCAACAGAGCTCATGCCAAGTTTCCCGAGATTTCCCTGAGTGTGGCGACGCGATTAGCGCACGAAGAAGATGGTCAGAAGGGCGGGAACACGTTGCCGAGGTAGCACAGAGGCATAGGGCTCGTCGCCGGCGAGCTATGGCGGTTAGCCGGCGGCGACATGGTGTCCAGCTGGTTCAGCACCCGAGATTACGTGGGGGCGGCGAGTCTCGTCGGCTCCGGTGAGCTAGATCGCCGGGAACGCTGACCTCGCCGGAGCTCCGGTGGCTCGGGGCGGCGACGTCGGGAGGTAGACGAAGGGCGCGGCCCCACCTGTCAGCCCCTGTGCTAATCGCGCGCGAGCGCGCGGTTAGTTCAATTTAAACGGGCGGGCCCCGCTGTCAGCCTCTGGTTTAGCGCGGGAGGAGATTTTCTGTAGGAAAATAATTCAGGGATTAGCTCAAACTTTAGAAATCCATAACCTTTGCTAGGAAGCTCCAAATTTAGTGATTCAAATTGGGTTGGATTCATCTTGCCTAGCTCTGTCCAGATATACAACCCAATTTGTATGAAACCCATTAATTAATTCTGGAAAATTCTTTAAAGATTTTCAGCAAAAGAATTTTAGAGAGAGTTTGGGTCATCCAAAAATCCCCATATTTTACTAGAATGTTCTTTAGGACATTAGGAAACCCCTGTAAAAGTTTCAGACCATTTGGAGTTGATTTGGTCAGAGCAATTCAAATTGGAAGGTACTGTGTTCATTTGAATACAGAAACATTTTCAGAGAATTTCCAAAACTTGGAAATTCAGTTCTGGGCAATTCTTAACCCCAAAAATGTTAGGAAAATTCGGGAAAACTCTATGAGCTATAATAGAAATTGTAGTTCATGAAGTTGAGCACGAACAGGGGTATTACCTCAGAATAAATTCTTCCTTGCTGATTTGCCAAGAGAATTATTCTGAGCAAACCACTCCATGAAAAGTGCTAATATTTGGTTCAGAGAGTTTTCTTGTGACAAGGAACTCACACAAAAATTCTCAGCTCCATTGGAGCTCTAGATCACCCCTGTCCTGTTTAACCACTTAAGGGATTAATGTGGAAAAGGGGGAAAAACACTTAGCATTTAACCATGTGATTAAGTCCAAGCCAAAACACCAACACCAGTTCATCTTTAAATTATTAAACAAAGTTCCAGGTGTTAGAGGCTGGTTATTAGAACTAATAGTAGAAGTCTTACTCTGAAACTCATATTTGCATCTAAATTAACATGTAGTATTTCATTAACGTGTAGCCGTTGAAGAAGAGACTCCGGAAGTGCTGGACTTCCTTCTTCCGGACGAGGAACTAACTACTGACCAGCAGCAACAAGGCAAGCCCCGGTTTGCATTAACCCTTTTATAAAGTCTTACTTTGTTTACATGTGTCATATGAAGTATGTATGTGCATTAGGTATGGGATGAATGAAACCCCACTTGCATAACCAAAGGTTCCTAAAAGAGTGAGGGTAGTGTCAAGGACCTCGAGTAGACAGGCTATGCTTAATGAGTCATAGGACTTCGGTACAAGTCGAGTAGTTAGAATCTACTCGCGAGATAGGCTTGGGACACACGGGTTCGGTTGAGTGACGTGAGATCACTGTAGTAATGAAAATGAGACTAGGCAGGGGCTAGGGCGCAGCAAGAGAGAGTCTTGTGTGCGCAGTCCTGCCCGTGTCGATTGAGGACCGATCCGTGTGCGGCCCTGCTGAACAAGTATTGAACGTACCGCAGGCATATCGGATATATGGGCCCCGATAAACCGATGTAGCCTAAACCTCCGGGCGTCGAGGCATAGCACACCGATTTATAGGTGTAGGTTGAGGGCAGCAAGGTGGAAATCTGCCAACGGGCATAGAGAGATGCTCCGTGTCGGGAACCTCCTGCTCGTTTCGGTGCGACCGGTTCGACGTTTGGGCTGTTGGGTGAAAGGTTGTCCCGTACGACATCGAGTGAGCGTGCTATGCAGCTCCACGGGTGGGCGTACGTGACGTGCTCTTTGGGTTTCCCTGCAGGTGTATATCGAGTCGATTCGCCGTCCCTCGCGGTGACGAGTACCGCTTGTTCACTGTGTCGTAACGTAGATTAATGGATGAAATATGTTGCTTCAATGATGCTGATTGATATAATTGTATTGCTACATGTGTGCCACCAAATACTGCTTACTAAATTTCAGATTTCATGAACTGTTAACTTGTTGCTAAAAGATGAACTAAGGATGAACTTGTAGGCGTGTCGTTTTTCTGAAATGTTACTAACCCATGCCTTGGTATACCTCATGTAGAGTTTCATGCTTAGGTGAGTCGGTTAAGCCTTGCTGAGCCTTCGTGCTCATGGTTGCTGCTTAAGTGTTTTTCAGGTGAGGAGCCACCCACGGACTCGGAGTACGAGTCAACCGGCGAGGGTTACCCTCCGTCGGGGACCACGGCTGAGTGGGAGCCGTACACGCCGTGCTGAGCTGAGGAGTGCAGCTAGTGTGGGTTGCCCTAGGGCTGGGCAACCAACTTTTGCTAGATAGGCGGGCGTGAGTTGTGTAGTGTAGACTTCCGCTGTGTAACATAAACAATAGTTGTAACTGAAGTTTGTACCTGTTTGTACAGTTTCAGTTGTTTCCCATGTAATATATTATGTTCTTATGACGTGTGCTGTCGGGTGTCGCATCGCGCGGCACCACCCTCTGCGATCCTGGATGAGCGGATTCCGGTCCGCCACAGCCTGGTATCAGAGCCGCAGTGGGGATAGCACAGTACTAAAGGACTGCATTATGGGAAAAACTTAGGTTTACGGTGAGGATTCGGTAGTTGCCCAAGTAAGGACTATATTAGCATAGTTACTTAAAGTGGCAAATACTAACCTATGTGTTATAATTCTGAATTTCAATTATGTAACGACGCACCTACGCTCTGGTAAGTACGGTAAGGAACGCCACCGAAAGCGGTTCAATTTCGGTTAGCTCCCACTGACGAGGAACGTGGCTCAGGGATAGAGTCTCACAGCTTGGTGTGAGATGTCAATATGAACCTCTTGGACTCTTCATGTCCCTGAGTTCATATGAAACGCTGATCCCTAGCGTGCATTAGGCAAGTAAGTGGAGACCCCATCGCGTGGTCAGTAACGCGAGAGTGTGTTCGTCTGGAAATAGCCCAGGAGGACATACGCAGCGCTTGCCATCGGCGTGCCCTGCAGGGCAGTAGGTGGTATCTGTTGGGTTGATAACATTCCCAACCGTGACGACCCGTTCATGACATACTCGGGTTCCCCGTCGTGTGGTGTTGAAACACGATCACGTGCCTTGAGACGTGACTTAGCTCAAGGACGGCCGTATGACAATGATATGGGCGTTTGTATTTACTTTCAATTATGGAACTGCCTGAAATGAATAACCATTGAGTGCACCATTATTGTGTGGTCTTCTGCAGGTATTAACCACGTATGTATCCGTGTAGAAAACATGTGCGAGAGACCGTTTAGTGCCACACTTGAGACGTATATGCCGGTATGATCCGGTTAGGATTTTCTTTTGTGAGGAACGTAGTACCAATACATTGTAGGCATATGCATGGAAACATTGAGAACAAGGAACAAAAATCATTAGGTTCAACAATTAAGACCCTGGTTGGGTATAGGAATGGGATAGTGGACCAGGATAGCTAAAGGGATGAAAAACAGAGTGCTCTGTTTTGGACAGCGAGATTGCTGATCTTCAACAGGGCATAACTTACAGGTCTTTTAGCCCAGGGAGGTGTGCTATATAGTTCTGGAAAGGTATTCAAGTACTCTACAACCTTGTTGTAGACTTCCAGAGCTGAAACTCGCCTTAAGATGGCTGAAATCCCAGAGGAATGTAAACTGTCCAGAACCAGGGCAGAGTAAAACATCCTCTGAGCTGATCTGTTTTTCAAACATAACTCCCAGTAAAACAAAATCTAAAATTGTCATATAATACATCCTTAGAAAGAGTAGAAGATGTGTGACATCCTTGCAATTCAAAGTTTCTGAAATTTCAGCACGGATTTCAGTGGAAACCAGGGTTGAAAACAGCCACTTCCAAGGGAGGTGCTGCTAAAATTCTTCCAGAAATTCTGCTGAATTCGAATTAGCATAACTTTTTAACCAAAGCTGATCTGGATGCAAATGAGTACTCGTTGGAAAGATACTGAAGTTAACTTTAACTTTGGTATTCAACTTGAGTCATGAAAATGCCCATAACCGGATCAAAACTTGGAATAGGTGCAAACTGGTCATTCTGACGGAAGAATGACAGTTGAACTCATTGGAGAGGGTGTTGTACCCTAAGGGTGGTATATGTGATGACAACGCGATAATAATGTCTCGTAGAGACCAAACCCAGTTATGGTGAGCTTCCAAAGAAGGGGTTCATCAAGTTGGATTAAACTAACTTGTGTTTGGTCTAGTAATGGTGTAGCTTGTGCAAAGTTATTACATTATCTGCTTACGAGATATATCGCATGTTTTTGTTGTCATAATATTTTGACGCCATTGTAATGGAACTGCATGCAAGTGTTGCGGGACTGATGTTATTGTCGTATGGTTGCAGATGGTTCGCACTAGGACCACGCGCGAGGTAGGTGGCTCTAGCCAAGGGGGAGGCGATGACTACCAGCCACCGGCCTACGACAGCACCCCGCAGCAGCAGCCACCACCGCCGCCTCCACTTACTCTAGCGGATGTGATAGCGGCATTGGTGGGAGGTCGTGAGAAGCAGACCGACCTGCTCCGCACGATCGTGCAGAATACGTCCCAGGCGGGAGGACGTCAAGAGCGAGGGCCTCGTGAGCCCCGCGAAGTGTCGTACTCGGATTTCATGAGTACGCACCCTCCAGTGTTCACCGAAGCTGAAGAACCACTGGAGGCGGACAACTGGCTGCGGACTATCGAGTCCAAGTTCGGGCTGCTCCAGTGTACGGAGCGGCAGAAGACACTGTTCGCAGCACAGCAGCTCCACGGTGCCGCTGGTGCGTGGTGGGCGAATTATGTCGCCTCACGTCCGGCTGGCCATGCCGTGGAATGGCAAGAGTTCCGGGAGGCGTTCCGCGCCTATCACATCCCTCCCGGAATAATGAAGAGAAAGTTCCAAGAATTTTTGGAACTGAAGCAGGGCGGGAGGAGTGCCCACGACTACTCCCGTGCCTTCAACCATCTGGCGCAGTATGCGTCAGACTACATCTCCACGGAGGAGAAGAAGAGGGAGCACTTCTATCGGGGGTTACACCCCGAAATGAAGACCCACCTCGTACAGTGGAACCGTGGCACATTCAACGACTTAGTCAATGCCGCGATCATGCAAGAGGATGCTCAGCGGGAGTTGGCAGCTGAGCAGCGGAAGCGCAGCGCTCCACCCAGCAGTGGGAGTGGCGCTCCCCAGAAGTACCGTATGGTGTATCGGACACCATCCGGGCAGCAGTGGCGTCCACCGGCGCGACCTCAGCAGTTCGGGGGACGTTCGTTCCAAGCACCCCCGTTCCGTCCGCCGATGCCACCACCAAGACAGCAGCAGCAGCAGACGGTACCTTGGGCGTTTCAACCGCCGCAACGCGCCCCGGGTTTCCGTCCACCGATCAGCGGGGGACCGCCCCGTTTCACCTGCTTCACGTGTGGCCAGGCGGGCCACTTTGCGAAGGACTGTCCCCAGGGGCAGCAGAGCAGCGTGCAAGCCCAGCTCCAGGGCGGTTCTCGAGGCCGACCTCCAGTGAAGAAGGTTGGTCAGCGGACTGGAGGCGTCCGCAACCTCGACAATGAGGACGCCCCAGAGGGAGACAACGTGCTGGCGGGTACGTTTACTCTCAACCATCAAGCCATCGTCATATTATTTGATTCTGGTGCAACCCACAGCTTTATAAGTGCATCCTATGTGGCTAAACATCAATTGCAAGTCTTCCCAACCGACTGCACTTATATGATCTGCTCACCGGGAGGGAAGATCTCAGCTAATATGATGATTCCAAAGGCACCTCTTTGCTTAGGTGGGAAACTATATCCCACCACCTTGATAATCCTTATGGGACAAAAGATTGATGCAATCTTAGGGATGTCATGGCTACAATACCATGGTGCTGTCCTAGAGACTCGGACACGGACGGTTCACTTAAATTCTCCATTCCACCATCCACATTCCATGGTATTAGACACGCCAGTCCGGGAAGTTTTAGCAATTAATAATGCTGAAGTTCTCAAGTTAGAAGACATCCCCGTAGTCCGTGAGTATCCCGACGTGTTCCCGGACGATCTTCCGGGCATGCCACCTGAGCGGGATGTCGAGTTCAAGATTGATCTCGCACCCGGGACTACGCCCATATCACGGAGACCATACAAGATGGCTCCAAATGAGCTGGCAGAACTGAAAGAACAGCTCAATGATCTGTTGAGAAAGGGTTTCATTAGGCCGAGTTCCTCGCCTTGGGATGTTCGGCGCTATTTGTAAAGAAGAAGGATGAAACCCTGAGGCTGTGTGTGGATTACCGGCCGCTCAACGCCATCACCATCAAGAATAAGTACCCACTGCCCCGTATTGACATCTTGTTTGATCAACTTGTGGGGGCAAGTGTATTCTCAAAGATGGACCTTCGCTCTGGATATCACCAGATCAAGATCCGGGCGGAGGATATCCCGAAGACGGCGTTCTCGACGAGATACCGCTTATACGAATATCTCGTCATGTCCTTTGGTCTCACAAATGCTCCAGCCCATTTCATGTATCTCATAAACTCGGTGTTCATGCCGGAGCTGGACAAGTTTGTGGTAGTGTTCATCGATGATATCTTGGTTTACTCCAAGACAGAAGCCGAGCATGCCGAACACTTACGGATCGTTCTTCAACGATTGCGAGACCACAAGCTCTACGCCAAGTTCAGCAAATGCGAATTTTGGATCAGCCAAGTGCCATTCTTGGGACATATCATCTCAGCTGAAGGCATTGCGGTTGACCCAAGTAAAATAGAGCAAGTGTTGAAATGGAAAGCTCCCACTTCAGTTCATGAAGTCAGAAGCTTCCTCGGGTTAGCGGGATACTACCGGAGATTCATTCCAAGCTTCTCCAAGCTCGCTAAGCCGATGACAGAGTTGCTGAAGAAAGGGACAAAATATGTTTGGAACACGGCGTGTGAAGGAGCGTTCCGAACACTGGTGAAGCATCTCACAACAGCCCCGGTATTAGCTCAGCCGGATACAACAAAGCCCTTCGACGTGTATTGTGACACGTCCGGAATTGGGCTCGGCTGCGTGTTGATGCAGGAAGGACGTGTGGTCGCTTATGGCTCACGCCAACTTCGGAACCATGAGCAGCACTACCCGACTCACGATCTTGAACTTGCTGCCGTGGTGTTGGCGCTAAAAATGTGGAGGCACTATCTCCTGGGGAACTTGGTGCATCTCTACACCGACCACAAGAGCTTGAAATACATTTTCACCCAGAAGGAGCTGAACATGAGGCAGAGGAGGTGGTTAGAACTGATCAAAGATTATGAGATTGAAATCCATTACCACCCCGGCAAGGCGAATGTGGTTGCCGACGCGCTGAGTCGGAAATCACATGTCCATCACCTCACCATTACACCGGTGGGGGAGGAAGAGCCAAGTTTATACTTGGTTCCTTATGGATCGCTGTACAACCTTGCCCTCATCCCTACTATTAGGGAGGACATCATTGCAGCTCAGAAAACGGATAAAGGCATGACACATCTCCGGAGACGGATAGACAATGGAGAAATTAAATGTTTCCGGATGGATGATGAGGGGACGCTGTGGTTCAATGACCGCATAGTCGTACCCCGAGATATGGAGTTGAGGAAAAAGATCCTCGATGAAGCTCACTTGTCTAAATACTCCATTCATCCGGGCAGCAACAAAATGTACCAAGATTTGAAAAAGAAATTTTGGTGGACACGGATGAAGCGGGAGGTAGCTAAGTACGTATCCGAGTGCGATACGTGTAGACGAGTGAAAGCTGATCACATGAAGAAATCAGGGCTGTTGCAACCCCTGAAGATTCCGGCATGGAAATGGGAAGATGTGAGCATGGATTTCATTGTGGGATTACCCCTAACAGCCAACAAGCATGATTCCATATGGGTAATCATTGATCGGTTAACCAAGACGGCTCACTTCATTCCGGTGAATACACGTTACAATGCCGGCAAATATGCGGAGCTATACATAGCCAAGATTCTATGCCTATACGGGGTACCCAAGACCATTGTCTCAGATCGAGGTGCATTATTAGTATCTCGCTTTTGGGAGCAGCTACACGCTGCATTGGGTACTAAGTTGATCAGGAGCTCCGCCTATCACCCTTAGACAGATGGCCAGACAGAGAGGGTGAATCAAGTCATGGAAGACATGTTGAGAGCATGTGCCATCCACCATGGTAGGAACTGGGATGATCACCTACCATTGGCGGAATTCTCGTACAACAACGGCTATCAGGCTAGTATCAAAATGGCACCTTACGAAGCTCTCTACGGTCGTAAATGCCGCACCCCATTAAATTGGTGCGAGTCCGGTGAAAGGGTCACATTCGGGGTTGATGTGGTGAACGACGCCGAGGAGCGCGTTCGGACAATTCAAGCCAATTTGAAGGCCGCTCAATCCCGACAAAAGAGCTACGCTGATAAGAGGCGTAGACCGTTGCACTTTGACGTTAGGGAACACGTGTACCTCCGCGTGCCTCCAATGAAGGGTGTGCACCGGTTCGGTGTGAAGGGGAAGCTCGCTCCCCGTTTTATTGGACCCTACGCTATCACCGAGAGGTGTGGACCAGCGGCGTATCGATTGGAACTACCGGCATCTCTGGCTGGTGTCCACGATGTTTTCCATGTTTCGCAACTGCGAAAATGCTTGAAGCATACAGCTGCTGTTCCTATCGAAGACGTTGGCGAGTTGAGACCGGATTTAACATGTGATGAATATCCGGTGGAAATTATTGATGAGAAAGCCCGAACCACACGTAGCAGAACGTTGTGGTTCTACAAAATACTCTGGAGTAACCACACCGCCGAAGAAGCAACGTGGGAGAGCGAGGAGTTCCTTCGCTCAAATTACCCGGAGTTCATGGCTTTCCAACACGGGTAAGTCCCTATTACATCGCTATCTCTTCTTTTATAATCTCGGGACGAGATTCTTTTAAGGGGGAGAGATGTAAAAGCCCAAGAAAAGGGACTTGCAAAAACTTTTTCTTCACCTCATAACACCACAGTTTGTATTGTGGAAATCTTAGGAAATATTGTGAAGAGCAAGTAACCTCCATCAAAGGAGTGATTAGAGGGGAAAGCCTTCACTTTCACAAAGTAGGGTTTCTACACATGAACATTAGAGGTTGAGCTCACCCCTAGAATTTAAAAAGTCTTGGGAAGGTTCAGTCCAAAGCTCATGCAAATTCAACACTTTTTGAGGCACTTTCGGGTTATTTCAAAAAGAGGCCAATTTGAATGTACATTCAAATTGCAGCAACTTTCATCACCCAAATTCAAAAGTTAGCTCCATATCTATACTCAGCACATTTTTCTGAGTAAACCCACCAATTTTCATCTCCATTGGAGCTCATCTTGTCAAGAGCTAAATTTGCAAGAATTCAAAACTGAATTTGAATTTCAGTTTAAATATGAAGCAAATTTAACCAAACAAAGTTTGAATTTGAGAATTCAAATTCAAACAAAGACTTGGTGACTAAGTCTCACATTAAATTGTGAGTAGCTGAGGATATTTTGGCACAACAGAATTCAAAAAATTGGAAAAACAAAAGAGTTAGAGGGGAGGCCCACTGGTCAGTAGACTTAGCACAGAAGTCTCCTCAGCCGACTTCCTCGACCGAGCGCGCTCGCCAGCTGCAGCCAGCGTCAGCGCCCGACCACCTCGGCCGGCCAGCTCCTGCTTCGGCAGAGGAGGTGGCACAGCAGGTGTCGCGCTCTCCACTGGCCTCAGGGGCCTATAAAAGGCCCGAGACCGCCGGCGAGTTACTGATTTTCGCGAGTTCCGTAACCAGCAGCCTAGTCGCCCGAGCTCCGATCGTATGCCACCCCAGCTGTGATTATCTTCCGGCTTTGACCTCCATAGGAAAGTGAAGCGCTAGCTCGTCCTCAAGACCACCGCGCAAACCGTTCCAAGGTTCGACCTTTGTGCGCGGAGAATTTTCCAGTTTAGGACGAGTAGCTCCTTTCGGGACCCGATTAGGTTTAGGAGAAATTCGGGAAGCTTAGTGGGTGGGAGGTCGAACGGAGCTGTGAGAGAGCATCTAGAGGTTCTGGCGACCCTTCTCGATCGAAAACCGGAAGGAAATCACCGCCGGAACCCTAAGTTCACCCTAGGACAGTATGGCGGAGGAGGGGGTCGCCGGTGAGGTCTGGGTTGCCGGCCGTTTAGGGCCCAACAGAGCTCATGCCGAGTTTCCCGAGGTTTCCCTGAGTGTGGCGATGCGATTAGCGCACGAAGAAGATGGTCAGAAGGGCGGGAACACGTTGCCGAGGTAGCACAGAGGCATAGGGCTCGTCGCCGGCGAGCTATGGCGGTTAGCCGGCGGCGACATAGTGTCCAGCGGGTTCAGCACCCGAGATTACGTGGGGGCGGCGAGTCTCGTCGGCTCCGGTGAGCTAGATCGCCGGGAACGCTGACCTCGCCGGAGCTCCGGCGGCACGGGGCGGCGACGTCGGGAGGTAGACGAAGGGCGCGGCCCCACCTGTCAGCCCCTGTGCTAATCGCGCGCGAGCGCGCGGTTAGTTCAATTTAAACGGGCGGGCCCCGCTGTCAGCCTCTGGTTTAGCGCGGGAGGGGATTTTCTGTAGGAAAATAATTCAGGGATTAGCTCAAACTTTAGAAATCCATAACCTTTGCTAGGAAGCTCCAAATTTAGTGATTCAAATTGGGTTGGATTCATATTGCCTAGCTCTGTCCAGATATACAACCCAATTTGTATGAAACCCATTAATTAATTCTGGAAAATTCTTTAAAGCTTTTCAGCAAAAGAATTTTAGAGGGAGTTTGGGTCATCCAAAAAAATCCCCAAATTTACCAGAATGTTCTTAGGACATTAGTAAACCCCTGTAAAAGTTTCAGACCATTTGGAGTTGATTTGGTCAGAGCAATTCAAATTGGAAGGTACTGTGTTCATTTGAATACAGAAACATTTTCAGAGAATTTCCAAAACTTGGAAATTCAGTTCTGGGCAATTCTTAACCCCAAAAATGTTAGGAAAATTCAGGCAAACTATATGAGCTATAATAGAAATTGTAGTTCATGAAGTTGAGCATGAACAGGGGTATTACCTCAGAATAAATTCTTCCTTGCTGATTTGCCAAGAGAATTATTCTGAGCAAACCACTCCATGAAAAGTGCTAATGTTTGGTTCAGAGAGTTTTCTTGTGACAAGGAACTCACAAAAAAATTCTCAGCTCCATTGGAGCTCTAGATCACCCCTGTCCTTTTTAACCACTTAAGGGATTAATGTGGAAAAGGGGGAAAACCACTTAGCATTTAACCATGTGATTAAGTCCAAGCCAAAACACCAACACCAGTTCATCTTTAAATTCTTAAACAAAGTTCCAGGTGTTAGAGGCTGGTTATTAGAACTAATAGTAGAAGTCTTACTCTAAAACTCACATTTGCATCTAAATTAACATGTAGTATTTCATTAACGTGTAGCCGTTGAAGAAGAGACTCCGGAATTGCTGGACTTCCTTCTTCCGGACAGGGAACTAACTACTGACCAGCAGCAACAAGGCAAGCCCCGGTTTGCATTAACCCTTTTATAAAGTCTTACTTTGTTTACATGTGTCATATGAAGTATGTATGTGCATTAGGTATGGGATGAATGAAACCCCACTTGCATAACCAAAGGTTCCTAAAAGAGTGAGGGTAGTGTCAAGGACCTCGAGTAGACAGGCTATGCTTAATGAGTCATAGGACTTCGGTACAAGTCAAGTAGTTGGAATCTACTCGCGAGATAGGCTTGGGACACACGGGTTCGGTTGAGTGACGTGAGATCACTGTAGCAATGAAAATGAGACTAGGCAGGGGCTAGGGCGCAGCAAGAGAGAGTCTTGTGTGCGCAGCCCTGCCCGTGTCGATTGAGGACCGATCCGTGTGCGGCCCTGCTGAACAAGTATTGAACGTACCGAAGGCATATCGTATATATGGGCCCCGATAAACCGATGTAGACTAAACCTCCGGGCGTCGAGGCATAGCACACCGATTTATAGGTGTACGTTGAGGGCAGCAAGGTGGAAATCTGCCAACGGGCATAGAGAGATGCTCCGTGTGGGGAACCTCCTGCTCGTTTCGGTGCGACCGGTTCGACGTTTGTGCTGTTTGGTGAAAGGTTGTCCCGTACGACATCGAGTGAGCGTGCTATGCAGCTCCACGGGTGGGCGTACGTGACGTGCTCTTTGGGTTTCCCTGCAGGTGTATATCGAGTCGATTCGCCGTCCCTCGCGGTGACGAGTACCGCTTGTTCACTGCATCGTAACGTAGATTAATGGATGAAATATGTTGCTTCAATGATGCTGATTGATATAATTGTATTGCTACATGTGTGCCACCAAATACTGCTTACTAAATTTCAGATTTCATGAACTGTTAACTTGTTGCTAAAAGATGAACTAAGGATGAACTTGTAGGCGTGTCGTTTTGCTGAAATGTTACTAACCCATGCCTTGGTATACCTCATGTAGAGTTTCATGCTTACGTGAGTCGGTTAAGCCTTGCTGAGCCTTCGTGCTCATGGTTGCTGCTTAAGTGTTTTTCAGGTGAGGAGCCACCCACGGACTCGGAGTACGAGTCAACCGGCGAGGGTTACCCTCCGTTGGGGACCACAGCTGAGTGGGAGCCGTACACGCCGCGCTGAGCTGAGGAGTGCAGCTAGTGTGGGTTGCCCTAGGGCTGGGCAACCAACTTTTGCTAGATAGGCGGGCGTGAGTTGTGTAGTGTAGACTTCCGCTGTGTAACATAAACAATAGTTGTAACTGAAGTTTGTACCTGTTTGTACAGTTTCAGTTGTTTCCCATGTAATATATTATGTTCTTATGACGTGTGCTGTCGGGTGTCGCATCGCGCGGCACCACCCTCTGTGATCCTGGATGAGCGGATTCCGGTCCGCCACATAAATGAGCTTCATCCAAGATTTTCTTCCGAAGCTTCATATCACGGGGTACCACTATATGGTCTTTAAACCATGGAGTGTCGTGTTTACCTCTTCGAAAGCATTTCATTTTGCCATTCTTCATCCTTCTCCGAATGTGCGACATTCCCGCGTCTTTCTTCTGAGGTTCCATAATCTCCTATCGTATGGTAGGGACGAGAGCAAGATTATATAATGCCCCATATGGAACCAAGTATAGACTCGGCTCCTCCTCTTCAAGTGGGGTGATGGACAGATTGTTGACATGAGATTTGCGGCTTAAGGCGTCGGCAACCACGTTTGCCTTTCCGGAATGGTTGTGAATCTCGATCTCATAGTCTTTGATCAGTTCTAGCCATCTCCGTTGCCGCATATTCAACTCCTTTTGAGTGAATATATACTTCAGACTCTTGTGGTCGGTGTAGAGGTGCACTAAGTTCCCGAGTAAAATAGTGCCTCCATTTTTTCAAGGCTAACACCACAGCAGCGAGTGCAAGATCATGAGTCAGATAGTGCTGCTCGTGGTTACGAAGTTGACATGAGCCATAGGTGACCACTCTTCCTCCTTGCATCAATACACAGCCAAGCCCAATGCCGGACGCATCACAATATACGTCGAAGGGCTTGGTTGTATCCGGTTGAACTAACAACGGGGCTGTTGTAAGATGCTTCACTAATGCTTGGAAAACTTCTTCACAAGCTGAGCTCCAAACATATTTGATCCCCTTCTTCAACAGTTCAGTCATCGGCTTAGCAAGCTTGGAGAAGTTCGGTATGAATCTCCGATATTATCCTGCTAACCCGAGGAAATTCCTGACTTCGTGGACTGATGTGGGGGACATTTCATCACTTGTTCGATTTTGCTTGGATCAACTGCAATGACTTCTGCAGAAATAATATGACCAAGAAATGGCACTTGGCTAATCCAAAACTCGCACTTGCTGAACTTGGCATAAAGCTTATGGTCTCACAATCGTTGAAGCACGATATGCAGATATTTGGCGTGTTCCTCTTCAGACTTTGAGTAAACCAAGATGTCGTCTATGAACACCACCACAAACTTGTCCAACTCCGGCATGAACACTGAGTTCATGAGACACACGAATTGTGCCGGGGCATTGGTGAGACCAAAGGACATGACGAGGTATTCATACAACCCATATCTCGTCGAGAAGGCCGTCTTTGGAATATCCTCCGCTCGGATCTTGATTTGGTGATATCCAGAGCGAAGATCCATCTTTGAAAATACACTCGCACCAACAAGTTGATCGAAGAGAATATCGATGTGGGGCAGTGGATATTTATTCTTGATGGTGACGGCATTGAGAGGTCAGTAGTCCACACACAACCTCAAGGTTTCATCCTTTTTCTTCACAAACAGCACCGAGCATCCCCATGGTGAGGAACTCGGTCGAATGAAACCCTTCATCATTAAATCATTGAGCTGCTCCTTCAATTCAGCTGGCACATTCGGAGACATCTTGTACGGTCTCTGTGAGATCGGTGTCGTCCCGGGTACAAGTTTGATCTTGAACTCGACATCCCTTTCGGGTGGCATGCCCGGGAGATCATCCAGAAATGCATCCGGGTATTCACGGACCACGCGAATATTCTCAAGTTTGGTGGCTTCCGTGTTATATGTGGCTGGAGCTTCTTGAACCGAACGGTCAAGAATAAGAACATGTGGTTCATGAAGTGGAGAGTTTAAACAAACCACACGTCGAATGATGTCAAGAACAGCACCATGGCGATGTTACCATGACATTCCTAAAATGACATCATGTTTTTGACTCTATAATATGCTTAGAGAAGTCGGGTATAGATTCCCACCCAGTTGTAATGGTGCTCTATAGACCATCCTATCAGCTGTTATTTTCCCACCCGGAGAGCATATGAAGTATGAACTATTGGTGGGAATGATGAGCAATTGGTATTTAATAACATAAGACTGACTTATGAAATTATGGGTGGCACCAGAGTCAAAAAGTATTACTACGGGATGACCTAAGTAAGAAAACGTACCCGCGAGGACGGGTTCGCCTTCCGGCACGTCTTCGATGGCTAAGTGGTGGACGTTGCTGGGTTTTGGTGCTGGTTTCTTGGGCTGATTGCGGGGCTGATTAGCTCCTGATACAGTGCTGCACCCCTGCCCTGTCGCGGCTCGGGGCAGTCCCTCGAAATATGCCCGACACAGCCACACGTGAAGCACGTGTAAGGTGTCGGGGTCCCTCCGACTTGAGGACGGAATCCCAGTGCACGCGGTTGAAACTGAAGCGCATGTGGGACCAACCTTTGCTGCTGCTGTTGTTGTGGTGGATACGTTGGTCGGAAGTCTGGCGCATCATATTGTCGACCGCGGAACTGTGGAGGTCGCGCCGGTGGCTGCCATCTCTGACCGGATGGTGAGCGATGCACCATGCGGTATTTTTGTGGCGCCCCATCACTGCTGCTCGTAAGCGCGCTGCGTCTCCTCTTATCAGAACCACACTCGCGCTGAGCATTCTCTTGTAAATCGTGGCATTAACTAGGTCGTTGAATGTGCCGCGATTGCTTTGGGAGAGATGGACCTTCATTTTGGAATTCAGGCCGCGTAAGAATGCATTTCGCTTGTCTTCCTCCGTTGTCACAAATCCTGGCTCATACTGCGCCAGCCGGTTGAATGACCTGGAGTACTCATGAGCACTCCTCTCACCTTGTCTCAGTGCCAGGAACTCCTGGAGCTTCCTTTCCATAACACCGGGAGGTATATGATAGTTGCGGAACGCCTCCCGGAACTCCATCCATGTGACGGCATGGCCAGCCGGTAATGAGGTGATGTAGTTCACCCACCATGTTCTGGCTTCCCCTTGAAGCTGTTGTGCTGCATACAGCGCCTTCTGGTGTTCGGTGCACTGAAGTAAACCGAACTTTGCTTCAAGAGTGCGGATGAAGCTGTCCGCCTCCAATGGCTCTTTGGCCTCCGTAAAGACCGGTGGATGGGTCACCAGGAAGTGTGAATATGAACTTTGTTGAGGCTGGCGTTGCCCATTGTCTTGGCGTCCTCCTGGACGGGATGCATTCTGCTGTACCAGCATCCGCAGCAACTCGGTTTGCTCGTCGCGCGAGCCGAGCACTGCGGCGAGAACCTTCGCAAGGTTTCTTGGAAGTTCTGGCGGTGGAGGAGGTGGTTGCTGCTGCGTCGTGGTTTGCTCCGGAGGTGGAGACTCATGAATCGGACCTCCCTCCTCTTGCATTGAACGTGTACGCACCATTCTGCATTCATACCATTCAAACGATCAGCACATGTTGGTTTATTTCATCCAGTCTATACAATAGTAGTGCGAGAATGGAATAATTAATACGCATAAAAATCACACGTATGGATAAAGTATAAACTTTATACAACATATACATCCCTGGACCGTGTCACACGATCGAGTTCCAAAGTATTGAACTTTATGGGTTAAAAGTTTATTTCGACCAGCGTGGGTCGTCACGGGATGTTAAGTGTGTTAGTCTGCGTAAATCCTCGCTATTGTACTGGACCCTAACATGTCCCCGCTCGAAATGGTATTGTTAATGCGTCCACTTTTCGATTCCAACTCGCTGTTTTACAATAGCCGCTGGATATCGAAAGGTGAAACCAATTGTTTTGGTTGAAATACTTCAACATGGTGTTCACTGTCCAGCTTCTGGTCCAGCTGAACAGTCTGGATAATCCAACTATTTTGGCCATCTTGGAAGCAAAATCTGGACTAGAGTTCCACAAAAAAGTTGTAGTAGACTCAAAAAGGAGTCTAGATTGTATTTATTTGCCTCTATAGCCTTCCTAGTTTGTGAGTTATGACTTGTACAATTTGACAGAATTTTCTCAGGAATTTTGACAGCATCTCTTTTGCAAGTGGCTGTATTGTTCACAAAATTCCATCATATTCTGCCCTCAATCTAGAAAAAACACTGAACTACAAAGTTGTAGAACATTTCCTATAATTTGCAACGATGTCTTACTTGACTATTAGAAATTTTTCTACAGAAAGTTGTGGTCAAAATACCGAAAATTCGAGAGAGCATTTTGGTCTGCCTGGTTTCTTGACAGTACCTACTCATCTGAGATTTCCATCCCTTTGGAGGGAGATTCTGTTCGGAGCTCTACAGAAAATTTGTAGAGGACTTCAAAAACTTTCCAGAATGGTATCCCACACCTCCATTAGTTCAACCAACCCTATGTTATACCCTGTTTAAGTTCAGCTATGTTTCTGCGGAAACAGGGGAGGTTGTCCCTAAGTCTTTGAGATTGAATCTATACTCCCAATTGACTCTTAGTTCAATATGGGAGTTCAATAACCCCTGAATGGAATCCTAAACTCATTTTAACTCTTTTATTTAAAAATATCCTTTTATGCAGTCTCGGTACTACGTTTCCTCACCAAAGAAAAATCCTAAGACGGTATTCCGGCATATACGTATCAAATGGTGGAACTAAGAACATCACTCACAAACGGTTTCTAAATGTCATGCACAACGTGGTTAATGTATCTGCAGAAGAACACACAATAATGGTTCACATAAAGGTTTTAACATTGCAGGCAGTTCCATATCATAGTAAAACATATGGTCCATATCATTGCCATATGGATCATCCTTGAGTCAAGCCACGTCTCAAGGTACATGGTCGTGTTTTCACACCACACGACGGGGAATCCGAGTAGAGCGCGAACGGGTCGTCACAGTTGGGAATTTTATCAACCCAACGGATACCACCTACTGCCTCATGACCGTTGAGGCACGCCGATGGCGAGCGCTGCGTATGGCCCTTTGAACATTGAACGTTCAAGAGTTGCATACTATTGTGTTGCTTACCACACGATGGGGTATTCTCACTTTTGCCTAAAGCACGTTGAAGAACAGCATTTTCATATGCTCTCAGAACCATGGAAAGGTTCAAAGACTCATATTAACTACCATGCCAAGCCACAGTAAACAATTCCATACTATTTCTCGTATGGCGAGCTTACCGCAATTGATCTACCTGCGGTGGCATACCTTACCTCTTACCTGACGTCGGAGCGTCGTTACAGAATGTATAACACATAAGTTAGCTTTTACACCTTGATATCTACTACTATCATAGACCTTATATGGGCATAGTGACTAATCCTCACTCGACCACTTCTATGTTTTCAAAATAGGCTCTTTTCGAGCGTGCTATTCCCAATGCGGCTCTGATACCATGACTGTGGGGGACCACCCCATGGTTCACCCACTCCGGGATCATAGAGGGTGGTGCCGTGCGATGCGACACCAACAGCACACAGGAAAAGAATAATAACAACATACAAACTTTTTTTGATATAAAACAGTGGAAGTATTTTACAAAACTTAATTATACAGCGGAAGTATTATACATAGCTACTCTCTAATCCTATCTACGCAAAAGTGCAGCCATCAAGCACGGGGACGCCACACACTAGCAACATCAAACCGGAGATCACGGCGGCGTGCAGGGCTCCATCTCGGGCGTGTACCCCGACGGGGGCACCGCCTCGTCCTCGGACCCCTCCTCATAGCTCTCACCTGCACACAGCTCAAATATTGCAACCATGAGCACGATGGCTCAGCAAGTCTTAACCGACAACCCTAGTCATGAATCTCTACATGCGGGGATGTGTAATATAGGAAAAAGACTTTGCAATAAAGACACGCCTACAAGTTGATCCTTACTTTCAGTTTTATAGCAACAGATTCATGTGCCTTAGGCAGCCCTCACATCGGAAGTCCACAATCAAACAAGAAACACTTTCCTCTGATGTGGTGATGCCCAAAGTGGAAAATAAACTTAATTAGCTCTACATCTACAGCAGACATAGTTTCCAAACAGTAATAGTTTATCACAGCATATTATCATTCATCTGGCTTATTTCTCTTCTTACTACGTCACAGAACAGTGAACAAGCGGTACTGAAATAACTACGAGGGATGGTGATTGCAATCAGGAGACACCCGGACAACACGTCAGATACACCCACTTTCAGAAGCGTGATTCCACACCCCTTCCTACTTTGTTGTATGCAACAACCTTTCAAAGGAAACCCAAATGCCGAACCAGTCCATCCGTAACAGGAAGGAGGTTCCTGCGTGGAGCGTGACTGTGCCCACCGGCAGATTTACACCTTGCTACCCTCAACCCACTTCTATAAAATGGTTGGGTAAGCCTCGGCACCCAGGTTAACCAATTATATCGGTTTCCTGCTTATGTCAGTATGCCATCCGGTACTATTCGATACTTATTCAGCAGGCCCGCATATGACTCGGTCCTCAATCGACACCAACAGGGCTACGCACGTGAGACCTCCGCTCACTGCATCCTATACCCCCTGCTGGGTCTCAGTTTCACCACTCTTAAGCCATTTTCTACTCTTCCCATACTGTGTGAATAAAACCTTACCTCACGAGTAGATTCCATCTACTCGACTTCTACCGAGATCCTAAGCACATTAGCATGGCTTTCTCTACTTATCGAGTCTATAAACTACCCAATCCTTCATAGGATTTAAAGTCATGCAAGTGGGGTTTCAAACACCTTAACTCTAATGCAAACATTTCCACCTAGACATAAGTGATACAAATGAAAAACTTTATAAAAGGTACATAAATGCAAACCGGGGCTTGCCTGGTTGCGAGTTAAATGGGAAGTCAGCTTCTGGTGGGAGGACGTCCAAGGGCTCCGGCATATCCTCAACTTCAGTCACTAAATGAAATGTAGCAAAATATACATATAAGTGTTAAGGACTTATAAGGAGTAAACTTCTATTCATAGCTACTTCTATTTAGGATCCTTAACTGGCTTTGGGATTTTTCCAGTGGATACTAGACTCTCTAAGGATGATGTGAGTTGGAGAATATTCATTGCACCTTATGGTCTCCAAAATTCCCACAAGTACAAGGCGTCTCTGAATTTTAAGCCCAAACCTGGAGTTTTAACATGTCTAACAGTGGAAGATCTATTTAGGGTAAGTCTCCATGGTTCTAACAAAATTTGTTTCACCATTTTTGGAGCTACCGATAGAGAGATATGAATTTTGGAAGTTGATAAGAAATGCTGAAAATGCTTCTGTTTATTTTCCCATTTTTCAGAGACATAAAGGATTGACATCACATTTGGCCAAGCAATGGGGTCCAACGACTCTGAAATTTATACTGGAGTTCAATGATTTTTGGAAGAATGCCATTCCCAAATTTGGGAATTTTCCAATGAACAAAACTCCTGTGAAAATTCCTACAAGATTTTGCTTAATTGAATTAATGAGCCAAATAAAGAGATTTTCATAACCATTGGGCCGTACCCCTGGATAGAATTCTCTGAGAGGAATCCAACAAAATTTATTTCACAATTGTTGGAGGTTCCTACACAAAGTTATGGCTCTCTAAAGTTTGAACCGAATTAGGAAAATCTGGAAAAGTTTAAACTCGGCCGCGGGCCCCACATGTCAGCACCCTCTTCTACCTCGCGCCAAACAGAAAAACCCGCGGTGTTGCTCCAGCGAGGGTGGCGGGAAAGGCCTTCCCGTCCACCTCCCGGCCCCATACTGGCCGCCCCCCTGTTTTCAGGCACGCTGAACACACCGTTGGGGTCGCCAGCGGCCGTATCTCACCGGAAACCACCGCGCACTGGAACCAGTGAGAACTAGGGTTCCAGCGAGGTTGTGCATGGTGAATTCTCCACCAAACGATCAGTTCATGGTCCTTAGAGCACCATTGGGAGATGTAGGAGCTAGGCATGGCAGCCAAATCCGCAGGAGAGCCCTCCAAACCTATCGGCACCGTGCGCCCGAAGTGGTCCGAAGGTGTTCCCACGACAAGAACGTGAAAACCTCGCTCTACACCTAATTTCCCGACCTAGAATCAAGGGAGGAAGGGCACTAGCTAGTCTAGAACCTGTGTGCAAGATTTGAGCTACTGATAACACGAATTGAAGCTGAATTTAGCAACTCTTTATCTCGGGGTCGAGTTGCGCTGCCCGAGGGAAAATCTCTGATTCTCCTCCGAGGAAGCACGGCTCGGGCTGAATTTTGGAGGTGAGCAGATCCGGTCATAGGTTCACCAATGGGCTGGATTGCTTGAGCATGAGCTACTCCGGTTTGAGCTGTCCACGGTGACCGAAAGTTGGAACTTTCGATGTTCACGGCGGCACCGTTGCAACTCCGGGAAATTTAAGCTCTACAGGCAGAGACCAAAGGAGTTGGGATGGTGGATGGCTAGAACACGTGTGGATGATGATTTTTGCTGTGGTGGGCTTGAGCAACCGAGCTCGGGGTGCTGTGGTTGATCGGGAGGAAACTAGCGACGGTGTAGCTCGTGGTTTCAGTCAGGCGCTCGAGCAGAGGGCTGGGAAGGCTGTGAATGACGGCAGAGAGGAGGAGAAGTGTGCTGCTTCTATGATCGCCCACGCGCACCGGCTTGACTTCGGGAGCAAGCGAGGAAGCAGCTCGGCGGAGGCAGCCGTCGCTCGGTGGCGCGCGGTGAACAGCCGAGGGGAAAACAGGGTCGGTTAACTCTTCTGTGTGGCTGACAATTGGGTCCCACCCCCTCTCATTTTAATTAATTTTTCCACTGATATTTCTACCCCAGCTACTCATAATTAAAGTCTATACTTCCACACTAAGTCATGGTTTAAATTTGCTGAATTCAAATGATTTGAATTCTGGTGTGGAGTTTGAATTAAGTTTGATGATTAGAATTTGAAATGGAATTTGAATTGTTCAATTGCATTGGTCCAAAAACATAGCAAACCAACTTTAAAGTTTCTGATTTTTGGCATGGCTGCTAATTCAAAGGTGGAGAACACTTTTGTGGAACCAATTTTGCAAATGGAGGAAACTGGAATTTGAAACTGAATTTGAAATTCAGATTAAAGGGCTTCCTCTTTTAATCCCCAAACAAATACTAAAACCCCTCCAGATGAGCTAAAATTTGGAAGGTTGAATATATGAAATATGAAGATCCAAGTTATGCATTTAGATCTCCATGTTTGGAAGTTTTTGGGAAGTCTAAATCTTCACTTTGAACTTACACCGTTATAATCTAAAGTTTTAATTCCCCTCATTTTTCCTAAGTGTACATGAACTGAATTTTTCTTGCTACCACTTTTTCAGGATTTTACACCCTTGTCATGTTTCTGAGCTGCCACTACATCTTCATGGATGGTGGGGATCAAATCTAAGTTATAGAGAGCTCCATGTGGAATCACATGCAATGGTGGCTCGCTCTCTTCCAACGGGGTGATGGTCAGATTGTTGACGTGTGACTTGCGACTCAGCGCATCCGTCACTATGTTTGATTTGCCGGGGTGATAATGGATCTCTATTTCGTAATCCTTTATCAACTCCAACCATCTTCGCTGCCTCATGTTCAGCTCATTCTGAGTGAATATGTACTTGAGGCTTTTGTGATCGATATATAAATGTACGAGGTTACCGAGTAGGTAGTGCCTCCACATTTTGAGTGCGAGTACCACGGCAGCGTGCTCTAAGTCATGAGTTGGATAATTCTGCTCATGATTTCTGAGCTGCCGTGATCCATACACGACCACCCTTTGGTCTTGCATCAGCACACATCCGAGCCCAAAACCGAATGCATCACAGTACACATCGAACAGTTTTGTTGTGTCTGTCTGCGCCAAAACCGGTGCTGATGTTAGGTGCTTCACTAATGCCTTGAACGCTGCTTCACATGCTGGAATCCAAACATATTTGGTAGCCTTCTTCAGCAGCTCTGTCATTGGCTTGGCAATCTTTGAGAAGTTCGGAATGAACCTCCAATAATATCCCGCGAGTCCGAGGAAACTCCGTATCTCATGAACAGTTCTTGGGGACTTCCAATTCAGCACTTGTGTGATCTTACTCGGGTCTACAGTGATGCCCTCCGCTGAGATAATATGCCCGAGAAAAGGCACTTGCGATATCCAGAACTCGCACTTGCTGAATTTCGCGTATAGCTTGTGATCCCGCAGCCGTTGCAAGACTATACGCAGATGCTGTGCGTGTTCTTCTCCCGACTTGGAATATACCAATATGTTGTCGATAAAGACCACGACAAACTTGTCAAGCTCCGGCATGAATACCGAGTTCATCAAGTACATGAAGTGAGCTGGAGCGTTGGTGAGGCCGAAAGACATGATCAGGTACTCATAAAGTCCATACCTCGTCGACAAAGCTGTCTTCGGAATATCCTCAGCCCGTATCATAATCTGATGGTACCCGGATCTTAAGTCCATCTTGGAAAAGATCTTTGCTTCGACCAACTGATCAAACAACATGCCGATCCGTGGCAATGGGTACTTGTTCATGATGGTTATGGCGTTTAGTGGATGATAGTCCATGCAAAGCCGCAACGTCTCGTCTTTCTTCTTCACGAATAATGTCGAACAGCCCCATGGCGTGGAGCTCAGCCTAATAAAACCCTTCTCCAGCAGGTCCGTTAACTGCGTCTTTAGTTCAGCCAATTCCTTGGGCGCCATCTTGTACGGCCTTCGGGATATTGGCATGGTTCCCGGTGCAAGTTCAATCTTGAACTCCACCTCCCGGTCAGGTGGCATCCCTGGTAAATCATCCGGGAACACGTCAGGGAACTCACGGACTACTGGAATGTCTTCCAATCTGATGGTTGTGGATTGATTTACACTTGGAAGTTTTATTTCTGGACTGTCCAGAAATAAAGAGTGTGACTCGTGCATTTCTGGATGTAGATGCACGACTCGGAGGACGGTGTCTAAAACAGCGCCGTGGCGGGTTAACCACGACATCCCTAAGATGACATCGACCTTCTGTCCCTCTAAAACTATGAGAGACGTAGGGTATACTCTACCCGCTAAGCATAATGGTACTTTAGAAACCATCATGCTTGCTGAAATCTTCCCACCCGGTGAACAAATCAAATATGGACTTTCGGTCGGTAGTATTTGCAAGCTGTGTTTCGCAATAAAAGCCTGGCTAATAAAATTATGTGTGGCAGCTGAATCAAATAACATTATAGAGGGATGCTGGTGGAGTTGGAACATACCCGCAAGGGTTGGCTCTCCCTCCGGCTAGTCCTCTATGGCAAGTTGGTGGACGGTGCCGGGCCTAGAATTTGCCCGCCGCGCATTTGTGGGTTTCCGGGGCTGATTCCTCCCCGGAAACTGCGGTGCTACTCCGCCGCCTTGCCTCTCAGGACAGTTGTAGGCGAAATGTCCTAGGCGACCACATTTGTACCTGGTGGCTGCTGACTGGCCGGAGCTTGGGG
Source organism: Neostapfia colusana (assembly GCA_030760725.1). Lineage (NCBI taxonomy): Eukaryota > Viridiplantae > Streptophyta > Magnoliopsida > Poales > Poaceae > Neostapfia > Neostapfia colusana. The sequence continues at coordinate 66,395,381 of JASWHV010000012.1, read as the reverse complement.
GACAAAAGCCCGACATGTGCTGCTGAGGTGTATACGCACGCGGCATCGCCCGCTGTGGCTGTTGTTGCTGCGGAGGTGGTGCTGGCAGTGCCGGCCTGAATGCCGGTGGAGAATATGGCCGACTGCGGAATGGCATCGGCCTCTGCGGTGGCTGCCCGCGTTGACCCGATGGTGAGCGCTTCCTTGCTGCAGGCGAAGGAACTCCTACGTCTTCCTCTTCATAATACCCGGCGGTATGTGATAGGCCCTGAAGGCCGTCCGGAACTCCGCCCAGGTCATAATTCGTTCGGTGGGTGTAACACCCTCAAATTCTTTTTCATGCATTGCATACATTTTTCATGTAGAGAAATATTATAAAAGAAATAGAAATGGAGAAAAGAACTATAGAAATGGAGAAACAACCATAGAAATGGAGGAAGGAACCATAGAAATGGAGAAAGAACCATAAAAATGAAGGAAGGAACCATAGAAATCGTGAATGGGACATAGAAATGGAGAGGGAAATGTAGAAATGGTGAATGGGACATAGAAATGGAGAGGGGACTGTAGAAATGGAGCAAGTGACATAGAAATGGAGAGGAATGGGAAAAAGATAGCTGAAATGAGCCATTTCCAATTTTCCAAAATTTTCCCCAAAATCTCTGAATTCCCCAAGTTCCAAAAAAGGGGAATTTTCCCCACATTTGGGGAATTTAATCCCCATTGCTGCCGCACCAAATCAAAAGGAGATAAGTTTGTTAAGATTGAGTTCCAATTGGAGTTGGATTCCTCCCTCCCCCCCCCCCCCTTATAAATAGAACCCAAACCCCCCCCCTTTGGCCGCAGCCCCCTCCCCTCCTCTCCCCCCCCCCCAAGTCAGCGACTTGCCCACCCCCCCCCCCCCCCCGCCCCCCAACTCGCCAAGTTGGCACCCCCTCGCTGGAGTTTGGTCGCCGGAGAGCCCCGCCGGCGAACCCCGCCGTCGAGCTCCGTCGTCGAGACCCGCCGACGAGCCCTGTCAGTCCTCGCCGTCGCCGGAAAAGAACCGACGATCTGTCCTGCCCTAATCTTCCATAGAAAATTTCCCTGCTGCTTCCATTGCTAGGAGGAAGGCCCTGTCACCAAAAGGAAGTGAGGTAGGTATTCGTTACCCATCTTACGACGTCGTCGCTGTTTCTACGCATCCGTTTTCTTCGCCTGCTTCGAACAGAAACTTTTTTGTATGGACGGATCACGTTTTGATTGAGGTGGAATTGATCTAGATCATGAGTCAAGATCATCACCACGTCCACACTTCATCCCAGCACCCTTGCTCATCATAAGACCCCATTAAAGCTTATTAAAACATGCAAGAACACGTACAAACTGGTTTAATAAAACAGCACCATAGGATTTGCATTCATCTACCCCATTGCATCTTGAGTAAAGTTTGTGCATGATGATTGATTGTTGTGAATTTTGTATCTGCGCGATCGTGAGTAGAAGAACAAGTTCAAGAGGCCATGTACAAGGAACTACAGCACCAAGACTTCGAGGCGCTCGAACAATAAGAACCACGGGAGCAAGGCAAGTGCCCCTATCATATTGATCCCATGTTTTGAAACTGTTTTGTTTGCGAAAACTTGTATGCTTGAGTCAACTTGATGGGACACCCTTTTATAAGAGTTTACTAGTTTTGTTAGCCATCCTTGTCGCCGGGAAAGTTGATGAGTCAGGTATGGTCGTTTTTCCTTTTTGCTTCGCTTAATTCACAGGATACGGGAAGCTGAAATAAAACATGTCTAGCTACTGCACTCATATGAATAATGATGAGAACTTGATGATGTTAATGAGCATGGAATCGGAGAGATCTAGGCAAGCTTGGTTCGTGGATGTTTCTGAATGAGATGGTGGTTTACTTGCCGTAGATCTAAAGACCGGTTCATGCCAGCACATGCCATGAAAATAGTGCCACCACGAGGCCAAATATGGGTGCGGTTTAGCTGACTAATTAGGTGTGTTGCTAGCTTGTTATGGACCGTGGATGGTGCGGGGAATGGGAGTCGAGGAGGACTTCCCTGGGAACTGCATGGCACAAGAGGGGTCCCGTGGGTGGGAGAATGGTGATTCTAGTCTGCCTGTGAAACCTCAGTGAGTACATACATCTAGTAGCCCCTTTGTAAAGGCTATTTTGTGATCTCTTGGCCATACACCGACGGTGGTGTACCGGTATAATGGAGGTTCTGCAGTCACCGACGGATGACGAAATCACAAACTTGTGGGTGAAGTGGTGTCACCTCTGCAGAGTGTAAAACTATCATGATAGTCGTGCTTCCGATCACAAGCACCTGACCAACTCACATGATTAGAGGGAAAACTTGGGATAGATATTCGGTATGGTTATGGTATGGTCATTGGGAGTGGTTTTGGGACTGTTTTGAGTCATGACATTGAGTTTGGTTTCGGTTATATGAATATGAGATGGTTATGAATATTTACGAGCATGAGATGAACTTCAGAAAGAGTAATGGCTGATTGAGACTTGATAAATGGTGAATTATGGTAAAAGAATAATGATGAAATAATGTTGTTGATTACTTGGTTATATTGGGATTTAATACATCTAGACTTAGTTGCTGTTTTTATCATGTTTGTGAAATAAAATTTGCTTGCTGCAATGAGCCTTTTTATTGCCTACCTTGTTGTAAGCTACATGTCATACTTTTCCTGCACTTGCTGAGTACGACATGTACTCACCCTTGCATTCCCACATATACATCAGCCACAGGAGAAGAGTACTTCGAGGAACATGTGGAGTACTAGGCGTGCGAACTACCGTCAACATGCCTGTGGAGTTGAAGATTGGAGCTTGCTGTCTTTAGTCACTTTCCTCTGTCGTTTAGAGTCTTCCGCTGCAAGAATAAGATAGACATTCATGAGTGAGACATTGAGTCATTGTAACAAAGTACTTAAACCCTATTTATTCGTGGTTATATTCTCAATTTAGTTTGTGGATTACATGTGTATGTGTGATGAACATCCTGGGCACACATATGCATTCACTTGGTTCTATTTTCGGAACCGGGTGTCATAGTGGGTTGCGAGGCACAGTAGTTTTCCCACCAAGCACTCACGGATCCTTGAAGCTGTTGGACAGCAAACTGAGTCTTGCGCTGCTCACTCACTTGGAGCAGCCCAAACTTTATCTCCATCGTGCAGAGCCAGTTGTCCGCGTCGAGGGATTCATCCGCCCTTGAGAATACTGGGGGATGAGTAGTCATAAAGTCGGAGTAGGAGCTTTGTTGTCGCTCCTCGCGATCTTGACGCCTCTCTGGTCGAGACGTATTCACAATAAGGGTCTGCAGCAACTCCATTTGCTGCTGGTGAGAACCCGCCATCGCTGCAACGATGTCGGCCAATTTAACCGTTGGCAGTGGCAGTGGCGGTTGTTGCTGTTGCTGTCCCGAGGAATCCTCGGGAGGCTGTTGGGAAGTCTCTCCCCCCTGACTAGAACCCCCAACGTCTGGGTTGGCACGAGTGCGAGTCATTCTGAAATTCAAAACAGCAGCGATCAGCACATGTCATACTTAAAATTCCATATGAAACAGTAGGTATTGAAGTGACACATGAATAACTTGCACAACATTCACATATATTGATAAAGCATAAACTTTATACAAGATACATTATTCTTGGGTCTCCGAGAAGTCGTGCTCATGTCGTCACTACCTATACATATACTACTGTCTACACGACATGTCACTGATTACAAAAAAATTTTCCTACACCACCCTCGCTGCCCTACTTGGCAATGGTAACTCACTACTCGGAGTAGAACTCGACCTCCTGTGGGTCGTCCTCCTCCGCTACCTCTGCTGGTGGCTCCGGTTCGATGACCTCCTCTTCTGGTTCTGGTTCCCCCATCGCCGGGATACCGAAAACCACGGGTACGGCACCTACCATCGGTAGGCCCATTACCGGAGGTACGAGGTCCTGCAACGCGTGCACCTCGTCCACGGCCTGGTTGTAGTCCTCTTCCCAGCCTTGACCCTCCTCAATCGCGTCATCACACTCTTGAGTGGGGACCTCATTCTGCTGGGTCAGGGCCTGCACTTGTTGTTGTAAATCCGTGATGTCGACACGGCTTTTCTTTTTCGCCTTCTTCAGACGATGCAACTGATTATGTTGTTCATTCAGTCGCTTTATCGTCGGAAGGAGAACATTGCGGAGTGTGCTGTGAGCACTCTCGAAATGGTCCCCACGGCTAGTGCTCTCCTTGAGCTTCACGGTGAGACAATCCGTATGAACAGCTTGGCTGTCCATCACGGCTTTTCCTGCCTTCAACTGGAGGCTGAGGTTCGCCTCCGCGGGGTTGTACCTTGGGCAACCCGGATCTGTTGCCTCCATGTACCTTTCCCCCCACACATGATTAGCTCGTCCCTCGACTGGAACGAGCGTATGGAGTGCCCTCCATAGCTCTCACGTGTAGTTGGCAGAAACGCGACATGGTGTCGCGAGCTGCCACTTGCCACATTCCCTCCGGCTGTCTACCACTCACCGTAACGGTGAACGGCGCCCAACCGGGTGGCATGGGTCCTGCAGGAACTTCGGCATGGATCATCCACGTCTTGTTCCCCTCTTCACCTTCTTCCTTGGTGAGATACTGCAGCGTCCCCACATATCCGGAATATTGAAGCATTTGCTTCATCACTTCCGGATAACCGCTGTGGTGAGAACAGTGGGATACCACCCACCCGTTCTCCAATTGTCTATCCGCTGTCATCTGTAGAAGCATATTTGAAAATTTTCAAATATTTATTTAAACAGTAAATCATTGAGTTCTAACATAACACATGTCATTGAACTCATAACATTTGGAAACACAACTCGAACTTTGAACAATTTGATTGCTGGTCTTGCTGCCCAAACTGACAGCCCTGACCAGTTTCCATTTCAACCTGATTTAGACTATGCTAAAGCAAAACCAATTCTGGAGCTCAACATAAAAGTTAAAGTTGACTTCAAAATCTTTCCAGAAAGTATTTGCTTGGCCTAATATCTGTCCTGGTTCAAAAGTTATGAGATATCAAATTTGACATAATTTCTGGAGAAATTTGGACAGCACCTTCCTGCTTGAGGTACTGATTTGATCCAAGAATTCCAGTTAATTCTACACCAAATTTGACCAAAGTTTCTGTTACCAAGTTGTAACCCATCTCATTAAATTTTCAGAACTACCTTATTTTCTATTTTTTTAGATTTGTGTGCAGGATGTTATGCTCAATTTACAGAGAGTTACAGAGAGTATTTGCTCTGCCCTGTTTCTAGACAGTTTCAACTCTACTGCATTTTTCGACTGGTTAAGGGATGAAATACCTATGGACGTCAACAGAAAAGTTGTAAATCTCTTCCAAAGATTTCCAGAATTGTATCATATGCCCCTAACCTCAAAATAACTCAACCTCTAACCTCTGATTAACTTCAGCCTTATTTAAGATGAAAATAGGGGACCCTGTCCTTAGTATCCTATAAGTTGAAAACTTGTTAACTTTAAATATCCTAATTAAGGGAAGGAGTTATCTCAAAGTTTTAGTGCTCTAGATTAAAACTTTCAAGTTTTACAATGAAGTTGCTCATTTAGTGGAGTGTGACGTTGAAACGTCACCAGTTCATGTCGGTACTACGTTCCTCACAAAGAAAAACCTATACCGGACTTAGCCGGCTTCGTTAGTTCAGTGGCACTAAGCGTCTCTCGCAAACGGATGATACAGTCTACCGATTCATGGTCAGACTACCTGCAAATAGCTCACATAATCATCAAACTCGGCTGTGCACCGAGCCCGGTCCTAATATAGCTCATACACCCGTCCGTCATCACTCGCACAGGTGTTCTCAAGGCAAACAAGCCTAGGGCTACGTGTTCACGTTACTGACCACGTGATGGGGTCTCCCACACTTGCCCGTAGCATGCCAGGGAAGGGCGTTGCTCAAATACCTCAAACGACATGAAGAGTCGTAGAGGATACTAAAGCAGGCCGGGTTACCTGCCACCTGTGAGGCTCCACCCTTCAGCTTGTGCGCACTGGTGGACAGCGCTTAAATGCACCCCCAAGACATATGACGTCCCGAGATGCATGATTTTCCGACATAAACAGATAGGTTAGTATGCCACTTTCTATACACTAATAACATCGTTATATGGGCTACTACCTCATTCCTCACCGAATTTCTGAAAAAGATGACCTTTTTAGTGCGTTAAACCTCAAGCGAGGTCTGATACCACGCTGACACGGCCCCTACGGACTCGTTGAGCCAGGATCACGCTGAGGGGTGCTGCGTGCACAGCACCGGATAACGCACATCAAAGATACAAAGCGGAAGCAAATTTTTATTACATAAACCAGTTTCTGAACATTTTTTTCAACAAAATGGTTTGGTCTACACTCACGGGCGTAGACTACGCATCGAGTTCACGTTCAGCCTGTGAACGTGTCCCCGCTAGCACGCACACACGCTAACACGGCGGCGTGCACGACTCCCATTCGACAGGGTTTCCCTCTTGGGGTTCCGTCTCCTCCTCGGGAGTCCCTTCCTCATAAACCTCTGCAAAAGCTTCAAACACAAGCAAGGAGCACGATGGCTCAGCAAGTCTTACCCGTCTCTCCTATACATGAAACTTCTACATGAACGGTTTTAGGGTACATGAGGTAAATAAGTTGCAAAGGACTCGCCTAATTATTGGAACCTTACTTTCAAGTTTTAGCAGCAGGTTTTGGAGAACCTCACGCTAAGGCACATAAGAGAGCCGCAATCAAACAAGAAACACATTTCTATGAGGACCCCGCCGTCCCGATCACTCACGGGGACGGGGCACCTCGCCCGGGAATCGCATTGGGTGGTGCCGTGCGATGCGGCACCCAACAGCACACATAATAAAGCATCATATTACATAAAACAAACGGAAGCTTACAAAGTGTTGATTTCACAAATACTTTTCAAAATAATCTACAGCGGAAGACTATTACAACTCACGTCTCATACCTATGCTAAGAAACGAAGAAGGGGTACAGCCCGCGGACCCTTCTCGCTAGCAACACTCTCACAATAGCAGGGGCAAGGGTTGCCATGAGTTCACCACTCGGAGAGCTCCGAGTCTCATCGGGCACCCGTACATCTCAGCGTGCAGTTATTACCTGCAAAACAACTTGTGCAGTATCTGTGAGCACGAAGCTCAGCAAGACTGACCCGTCACCCTAGTCATGAAACTCTACATGAGGGAAATAGAGGGCTGATTATAGCAGTTTGCATAAATGATGAACTTGAGCTAAAGGAGAGTCCTTACTTCCAGTTTTAATCAACTTTTATAGACCTCGCGCAACTTACATCGAGACTCCACAATCAAACAAGAAACGCTTCATCTCGATGTCACTTGCCCGAGGTGAAAGTAACTTTATTGAGCTACCCTAGACTCATACAAACCTTGCGCCATCAACGTCGAGACTCCACAATCAAACAGGAAACGCTTTGCCTGACGCTACTAGCCCAAGGTGGAAATTAAATTTAGTGAAGTGTTGATCGTTCCTCATCTCCATTATGAGGATTACCCACGAAGCATGTTAAATGTTTCCCGGTTTATTACTACGTCACGACGCAGAGAACAAGTATGCTCGGTCCATTCCGCGAGCGACTGTGATTGCAATAAAAAACACCCGGCTGACACGACACGTACGCCCGTACTCGACGTTGCACACAGCAACCGTCACTGACGCCGTACGTGGCAACCTTTCACACGACACCCGAATGTCGAACTGGTCCCACCAACTGGGATTAAGTCTCTCTATGGCAAACCCTCGTAGAGCAGACTTCTCTATCCTTTCAGCATCGGCATCAGACGGTGAGGTATCCCTCGACACCCAGGTTAACATGTTACATCGGTTTGCTGGGTCCCATATAGCCAGTATGCATCCGGTACACAACTCAAACTTGCCCAACGGGCCGCACATGAGAACGGGCCTTAATCGACTCAGGCATAGACTAGGTTCACAGGACCACGTCCTTGACCTTCCATCCACTGCCCGGTCTCCATTCCCAACTATGAGGATCAATTCCCAACTCTTCCGATTGATCCCCCTAAATCCCTGTTCACGAGTAGGAATCTGCCCACTCGAGTTATGCCTCTTTTAATCCACTTTTGTTGAGATCAGCAGTTATAATTACTTGATAACCTATCCTACATTGAACTCCAGGGTTTTCTGGGTCATGCATTTGGAGTTTCATACCATCTAGACGTAATGCAATAAATAAAATGCTAGACGTATGAAGTGAAAACAAATAAAAACTTGTAAATTTGATGCAAACTGGGGCTAATATATATAACTCAGTTAGTGAATATCACTTGGCTTGATCTCTTGCCTCCCTTATTTGATCTCTACTCCAATGACTTGAAGTCCTTCACGTAGATACTACACGTGATGAATATGCATATGGATTTAATTGTAAAGATTTTTCCACAAGTTTCAACAACAAGTTTCAACACTGGAACTCTGTTTAAGAATTTAAAATGACACTGGTGCTAGGGTTTTGGATTTGGATCTAAGCACATGATTAGTGCTAAGTGGTTTTCCCCTCTTCTATATTGATCACCTTAAGAGGTTAAACAAAACAGGGGTGATCCAGAGCTCCAATGGAGCTGAAAATTTTCATGTGAGTTCCTTGTCACAAGAAAGTCCTCTGGACCAAAAATTAACACTTTTCATTGAGTGGTTTATTCAGAATAGTTTTCTAAGCAATTAAGCAAGGGAGAATTAATTCTGAGATCACAACCATATTCATGCCAAACTTAGTGAACTACAATTTCAATTATAGTTCATATAGCTTGCATGAATTTTCCTAGGATCTTTGGAGCTAAGAATCTCTCAGAAATGAATTTCCAAGCTCTGGAAATTCCCTGAAATTGTTTCTGTATCCAATTGAACACAGCAACTTAAATCCTAACGACTATTCTGGCAAAATTTGAGGATTTTTGGATTAACCAAACTCCCTCTAAAATTCTTTGGCTAAAAAGCTTTAAAGAATTTTACAGAATTAAATAAAGGGTTTCATAAAAATTGGGTTTCATATTTGGATAGTAATCTATCAGAGGAATCCAACAAAATTTGTTTCACAATTTTTGGATTCTCCTTCCCAAAGTTGTGGCTGTTTAAACTTTGAACTGAAGTCTGAATTTCCCCAAAATGTTCAAATGCTGTCAGTGGGTCCAGGGGACAGGTGTCACTCGCCGGGGCAAGCCACACGGGGCTACTGGGTATTTCCCGCGTGGCCACACCAGATCCCCGCGCCGCAGCCGATCCGAAATCCGATTCCCGGTCGCTGACATGCGGGACCCACTAGGTCATCTTCAACCTTTGGCTGAACAGAACCCGCGGCAGCGCCCTCCGGCGAGCGTCACCGGAACGGCCTTACCGGCCCTCTCCCGACCCCCTGCTCGACGCCCCACCATAACTTGGTCTGCTGAACACGTTGAGAGGTTTGCCGGCGGCCATAGATCGCCGGAAAACCTTGCGCACCGGGGTCAGCAACGATTAGGGTTCCGGCGAGCCGGTGCAAGGTGAATTGTCCACCAAATGATCGATTCTTTGTCTCTAGAGCACCAGGGGAACGTGTAGACGCTAGAATTGGCCCCCAAAACCATCAGTGAGCACTCTAACCCCATCGGCACCGTGCGGCCGACTTGGCCCGGAAGTTTTCCCGTGGCAAAAACGTGGAATTCTCACCCTACCCTTAATTTCTCAACCTAGGATCGAGGGAGGAGGTGCTCTAGCTATAGGGGAAACTTCTGTGCGAAGTGTGAAGCACAACCATCAAGAATCAACGCCGAATTGCGCAAATTCTTACCTCGGGGTCGTTTTGGCCGCCCGAGAGTAATTCCCGAAATTATCCTCCGAGGAGCAACGGCTTGGACTGAGCTTTGGGGAGGAGTAGCTAGGTTCACCAGCGCGCCGCTGAGTAAGCTCGCTTGGGCTTGACCTGCCTCGGTTCAGGCTGTCCAGGGCGACCGAGCTCGTGTTCATCACCGTTCAACACGGGAGCAACGACACTTTGCCGGCTTTCGGTAGACACGAGCATGGGGCTGTGGTGAGACACTGCTAGCGATCTAGAGCACGCTTGGACAAAGCTTTTTGCTGTGGAGCTCATGACCCCACGACAACCGGAGGGTGGTGTGGGATCGGAAGAACCAAGCGGGCGCCGTTGCTCGCGGGAAGGAGAAAGAATAGAACGATGCGAGCTACGGTGAAGAGAAGAATTCGTGTTGTGCCACACGCGTGAGAGATAAGGGCGAGGTGAGCCTCGGGACAGCAGGAGCTGGCGGCGGTGACCGTGGCCTGAGCTGCTCGGTGTCGCCCGGGAGGAATTTCCTCGGTGGAGTGAAAGACAGAGAGGATGTCTAATTAGCCCTATGACATGTGGGTCCCACTGCTCCTTCTTATCCCCTCTCATTTTTCTCACAAATATCTCCACACTTTGGCAAATGCTGGAAATCAAATGGTTAGAATTCAAATCTGAAATGTTTGTGGACATTTGGACAAGTTTCATCCAAATTCAAATGTATATTTGAATTCATTGCAATTTAAGTCCATTTGGAAAATGGATAGCAAATATCTTCCAAAATTCATGAGACTTTGCCTACCCCCTATCTTGGACCTAAGGAATTCAAATATGAACTCTGTTATTTGATTTGGCTGCTGCAAATGAGGTTTTTAATACAACAGTTTGAGAACCATTGTGTTATTCATTTGAATTTTTGAGTGGGACAATTTATTCTCAAAATCTAACTTTAGCTTCCTCACCCATATGGGAACTTCCCACCTTAGTTTTAGATCCCTCTTGGGGTTCCAAGTGTTCAAATAAATATTTGAACTTGGGTGAAGAAGGCTTCCATGTGTATTATCACATGTGGAAAAAGTTTTAACATGTCCCATTTTTCATACATGTGAAACCAACTTTGTGCAAACAAGGGTTTCTTTGTATTCCTATTTTGGGACCTTTACAATTTCTCTCATGTACTTTGCCAACGTCGAAAAGAACTTTAATTAGCTCGAGGCTAAATAGCTGAGGGCGTCGGTTTGCAGCTGTGATCGGCGATCAGGAGGTGGCAGCGGCGTGCAGCACCATGGCGACCGCGTGGGCGCGCGCAAGACCTGAGTCCCGGGTACTTCAGTCGGTTGACTGGCTTGTGTGGCTGACAAGTGGGACCCACTCCCCTTTTAACCTCTGAAATTAACTTCCTCCCACTGCTCCGAACAGTAATCCCACTAATACCCTTTATAATTTGAATTATCTACCAAATGCCCATTTGAACTTGATAGGATTCAAATTGTTAGGTGTTTGAATATATTTTCAGCACATATGCAGTTTGAAATTCAAATTGAGTTTGAATTTGCTAAAATTAGCTCATGTCAAGATCAACTCCAAATGGAGTGAAAATTGGTGTGTGAGCTCACAAAAATGTGCTGAGTATGAATATGCCTCCCACTTTTGAAGTCATGGGATAAAAGTAGTTTGAATTTACATTTGAGTTCAAACTAGCCTCTTTCTAGCTACGCCCAAAAATACCTCAAAAAGGTTTTGGATTTGGGTGAAATTTGGCATGAGCATTCCTAGCAAGGTGTATGAGTTTTTCATATGCTCATCCTCTATAAGGTGCAGGTGGGAAATGCCACTTTTGTATTTTGTGAGTTTATCCTCTAATGACCATGTTGATGGTGTTTACATGCTCTTCAAAGGTGTTCATAAAGTTTCCTCAAATGAGGTGTGTGTGGGGTGATGAACATTTTGGATGTGTGCAAAAACTTAGGCCCTTACACGAGTGAAGGCTGATCATATGAGGAAATCAGGGCTGCTCCAACCACTGAAAATTCCAGCATGGAAATGGGAAGATGTGAGCATGGATTTCATTGTGGGATTGCCTATAACTTTTCACAAGCATGATTCCATGTGGGTAATCATTGATCGGTTAACCAAGTCGGCTCCTTCATTCCCGTGCATACAAATTACCATGCTAGCAAGTATGCGGAGTTGTACATTGCAAAAATTTTGTGCTTGCACGGAGTACCCAAGAAAGTAATCTCAGATCGAGGTGCACTGTTCGTGGATCGTTTCTGTGAACAGTTGCACGCTTCTTTGGGTACCAGACTGATTAGAAGCTCCACATATCACCCCCAGACAGATGGACAAACTAAGAGGGTGAATCAAGTGTTAGAAGACATGCTGAGAGCGTGTGCCATCCACCACGGTAACAATTGGGATGATCATCTACCGTTGGTGGAATTCTTGTATAACAACGGTTATCAAGCGAGTATCCATATGGCACCTTATGAGGCTCTCTATGGCTGTAAGTTTTGCACCCCATTGAATTGGTGCGAATCCGGTGAAAGGGTCATGTTCGGGATTGATCTAGTGAACGACGCCGAAGATAGAGTTCAGGTGATTCATGCAAACTTGAAAGCCGCTCAATCCCGACAGAAAAGTTACGCTGATAAGAGGCGTAGGACGCTGCATTTTGATGTCGGAGAACACATTTAGCTCCGTGTGTCTCCGATGAAGGGTATGCACCGATTTGGCGTGAAGGGGAAACTCGCTCCCCGATTTTATCAGACCCTATGCCATCACCGAGAAATGTGGACCAGTGGACTATAGGGTGGAACTACCGGCATCTCTCGTGGGTGTTCATGACATTTTCCATGCCTCACAGCTCTAGAAATGTCTAAAGTATACTGCTGCTGTCCACACGGAAGACATTGGCGAGTTGCAACCGGATTTAACCTACACTGAATATCCGGTTGAAATTATTGATGAGAAGACTAGAACCACGTGTAACAGAACGTTGTTGTTCTACAAGATCTTGTGGAGCAACCACACCGCTAATGAAGCTACGTGGGAGAGCGAAGATTTCCTTCGCTCAAATTACCCGTATTTCCTAGCATCTCATGTCGGGTAATTCCTCTCACATCTTCGTCTCTTCTTTTTGTAATCTCGGTACGAGATTCTTTTAAGGGGGGAGGAATATAAAGTCCCAAGAGTTTCACTTGCTAAAGTGTTCATCACATCACACACACCAGATCTCATATTGTGGTAATCTCATGAACACATTTGAAGAGCAAGTAACCACCATCAAAAGAAGGAACAAAAATCCAAAAGTAGGATTTCCCACATGTAAGCATGAGAGGCTGAGTTCACGACTAGGACCTAAACATTCTTAGGAATGCTCATGCCAATTTTCATGCAAATCCAAACCTTTTTGAGGTACTTTTAGATACAATTATTAAAAGGGCTAGTTTGAATGAAAATTCAAATTCAAGCTACTTTCATCACTTGAATTCAAAAGGTGGATTCATATTCAAACTCAGCAAATTTTTCTGAGTTACTCCACCAATTTTCATCTCCATTGGAGTTGATCTTGTCAGGAGCTAAATTTGCACTAATTCAAAACTGAATTTAAATTTCAAATTCAAGTGTGAATCAAATTTAGCAAAACCAGCTCCGATCTGAGGATTTTAAATTCTTCAATTTCCATTGTGGAATTCTAGAAAATTAGAGGGGCATCGGGGTCCAAAGAAATTAAGCAAATTCAGTGGATGAGTATTAGGGGCTGATGGACCCACCTGTCAGCCTCCTCTGTGTTTCACGCGCTCAGTGGGAGCAGGCGCCGTTTCTTCGAGTCGACCGCCACCGAGGAGGCTCCGGCCAGCTCTTGCTTTGGCTGCAAATGTGGAGTAGCAGGTGTTGTGTCCTCCTTTTCCTCTTTCAGTAATAAAACGAGCTGTGGCGGTCGGTGTGAGTCCTTTTTCGCTCGCACCTGAAATCTATCGCACAGCCACTCGACCTCGCTGCCGTGGAACGTCCGATCCTGATGCTCTCCAAACTCGAGACCAAAGGCAATGTTGTGCGCCAGCTCCTTCACAAGCTCACCGTGCAACCCGTTTTGTGGTTCATCCCTCGTACACAAAGAATTTCACAGTTTAGCATCGGGAGCTCTTTTCGGGACCCGATTAGATCTAGGAGAAATTCGAGCTGATCATCATGGGAGAAGCCAAACAGGGTTTAGAAATTGCTTCTAGAGATCCTTGCACCCCTCCTTGATCGATAACTTGCATGAAAACCCACTGGAAACCTATGATCACCGAGGAGCAGTTCGGCGGAAGAGGGGGTCGCCGGTTAGGTACGGTTTCCCGGCATTTCGGGTTTAAACTAAGGTCGTGCCAAGCTTCCTGAGGTTGCCCTGAATGTGGTGACACGATTAGCGCACGAAGAGGGTGGCCGGAACGATGGGAACACGTCACCGATGATGTGCAGTGACATAGCGCTCGTCACAGGTGAGCAACGACGGTTAGCCACCGGCAGCGACGTGTCCATCGTGGTCAGCGTCCAAAACTAGGTGGGGCGGCGAGTTTTACCGTTGCCGGCGAGCTAGGTCGCCGGGAACGCCGACCTCGTCGGAACTCCGGCGGCTCAGGGCGGTGCCCGTCGTGAGGTTGAAGAAGACCTCGGCCTTACGTGTCATACACAGAGCGGAGCGCACGCGCGGTGGTTTAATTTAAACTAAACGCGTGGGGCCTGCTGTCAGCGACTGTTTAAATGCGGGAAAGGTTTTCTGTAGGAAAATAAATCTGAAATTAGCCCAACATTTAGAAATCCATAACTGTGTGTAGAATTGTCCAAACTTAGTGACCCGAATTTTGTTGGATTCAGCTCTCTGAGTACTTTATAACAAAACAAGTTTCATCTCCTGAAACACATTATTTTTCTTGAATTAATTCCCTAAAATTTAAACTGTTGGGAATTTATCTGGAGATCCACTTTGTGGAAAATTCTCAAATTTGGCCAGGATGTTTATTTTAATATCCTTGAGTCTCTTGCCAAATTTCATATCCATCAAAGTTTATTAAGTCCATTTAATTGTGTGATTAAGTGAACTGCCCCTGAGAAAATGAAAAAGGTACAGAAACATTTTTCAGAATTTTCTCAAACTTGATTATATCATAAATTTATCTAGGATTCTTCAAATTACATGAAACCAATTCCACTAGGACCATCATAAGCTCTAGTTTCCAGAAAGTAATGGCTTTCTCCATGAAAATTGTGAGGGCCCGAAGCCGCCCGTTCACGCACGGGGTCGTGCCACTCGCCCGGGAATCGCATTGGGTGGTGCCGTGATACGCGGCACCCAACAGCACACATATAAGGGAACATGTATTACATAAATCAAAAGCGGAAGCTTACAAATGTTTCTTTGTAAATAATTTACATCAAATAACTACAGCGGAAGACTAGTCTATCTCACGTTTCATATTTACTAAGCACTCGAGAAGAGGTCCAGCCTGAGGACTCTTCTCAATAGCAACACGAAGTCATACGGCAGCAGCTGGTTTCTCCATGTGTTAAACGACTCGGAAGTCTCCGAGTCTCACCGGACAACCTTCTCGATAGCACCGAGGTTAACCTGCAAAACCACTCATATAGCAAGCATGAGCACATAGGCTCAGCAAGACTGACCCGTCCCACCTAAACATGTAACTCTAAATGCTAGGATTGCAGTGTGAAATAGGAAGGTAAGTTGCAAAAGGACACGCCTATTTATTTGAACTCTACTTTCAAGTTTTAGCAGCAAGATGTGGAGAACCTCACGCTAAGGCACTTGAGACAGCCGCAATCAAACAAGAAACACATTTTGTTGGTGATATGCCCAAGAGGCAATCATAACAATTCAGATAAAGGCCTGATGGATATTTGATCCATAATAAATTAGGGTACTAATGGGCTTGTGACCTAAAAGCCCATTAGCGTGCTTTTAAATATGAGGGGTAGGGTTAGGGGCAGATTACTCCACCACGTAGGAGCCCTACCCGCCGCCCCTCACAGGCCATACGCCGAAACCTCTGTCACACGCGCGGTGCTAGCACACCGACGCACGGCGTTCCTCCCTGTACGTGTGGACTCCGTGGAGGCGCTGCTGTCACTGCTGCGCTGATCGGTTACGGTGACATGATGATGTTCCTGTGACAAGGATTCAGGAGGAGACGAACGTGATCGTCTACTTCTCCTACACCGACGCTCATCTACGATCCACTGCGCTGCACGTCTAGTGGTAACGATCCATGACCTCCTCACTCGCATGTTTCCGGGGTGATACGGTCGAATTGCTAGAGTAGCGCATCGCCTATTTCACGACACATTTCTCTCATGTACTTTGCCCAAGGTTGAAAAGAACATTAATTAGCTCTAAACTACAGCAAATCATTAACAATCAAGGTCCATCTTTCAATCAGCAACATTTTAACATGTATCTAGCCTGTTCTTTCTACGTCAAGGCATAGTGAACAAGTGGTACTCACTGACCGCGAGGGACGGCGATTATAATCGATTTACACCTGCAGGGTTACCCGAATAACCCGCCACGTACGCCCGCACTCGATGTTGCCTACAGCAATCATCAATGACATCGTACGCAACTACCTTTCAACCGTCAGCCAAGTGTTGAACCGGTCCAATCGTCCCGAGCAAGAGGTCTCTGCGCGCGCATCTGTAGTGCCGCCAGCTGGTTTACACCTCGAGCTCTCAACCTACCCTCTGAACGACCAGCCATGCCTCAACACCCAGCTACCCGGGTTACATCAGTTTCCCGGTTCCCATATAGCCAGTAGGTCTTCGGTACTGTTCTAGCTTGTTCAACAGGCCCACACACGGCTCGGTCCTCAATCGACTCAAGCGGAGCTATGGAACCCAGGCCCCAAAGTCCTGCTGCCCTTACTCTCCGCTCGGTCTCATTTTTATTGCCATGTGTTTCATTTGCTATCTTTACCCGAGCGATGTGCCTCTAGCCTATTCTCGCGAGCAGTTCCAACTACTCGACTTGTACCGGATCCTACACTATCTTAGCATTGCAGTAGCTAACGAGTTTTCAAACCTAATCCCAACCCAGGATTTTCTTGGCTATGCATTTGGGTTTCAAACAAGACTCTAATACAAGAAGTAAGTGGGTGCTCAAAGTAAGTTCTCAAAACAGTAAAAAATTGTAAAAATGGTTAATGCAAACCGGAGCTTGCCTGTTTTGCAGGGTAGTAGTATATAATAGAAGTTAGTGATCTTCAATCCCTTGATCTTTCTGAACTTGCTCAACTGATCCACACGTCAAGGGATGGCTCCGTCGAAATCCTTCGTCGTGAACCCTATCGACATGTATATGCATAGTATTTTATAATGTAATTTAAAGACTTAGAGATTAAAACTTCTTAAGAACAGAGGCTGTGTAGAGATCCTAGGATGAAGTTGTTGACTCTGTTGTGCAAAGAACTCAAAGAAACTAAATCTACCTTAGATGTTTCATTACATCTCTAACTAAGTTTCTAATGACATATAAGATGAGCTCTAATGATTTGGACATAACTAAAGATCCTGATCTCCAATGACTTCGAAATTTTTACAGGAAGTCATACACTACACAGGGACTTAGCTTGCCAAATTGCAGCTAAAGTGGAAATAAATTGTTTCTCCCACAATTTCCACACCAACCCCCATGTTGTTCTTCACATACAATAGAATGGAGAACAAGGACAGGGAGATCCAAGGCTCAATTTGAGCTGAAAGTTTGCATGTGAATTCCTGGTCACATGAAAGTGTTCTGGACCAAAAATGAACACTTTTCATTGAGTGTTTTATTCAGAACAATTCCCTAAGCAATTAAGGAAAAAGAAAATAATTCTGAATTAACTCACATGTTCATGCCCAAATTAGTGAACTACAATTTCAATTATAACTCAAAGAGTCTGCATGTATTTTCCTAGGATTTGTGGAGCTAAGAGTTGCCCAGAAATGATTTTTCCAACTCTGGGACAATTTCTGAAAAGTCTCTGTATTCATTTAAATACAGTACATTGGAATCTGAATTCCCCAACACAATTCAACTCCAAATGAGCTGAAATTTTTACTGGAGTTCAATAACATCCTAAGGATTATTCTGGAAAATTTGATGAGTTTTGTATAAACCAAACTTCCTCTAAAATTCTTTTACTGATAAGCTTCATAGAATTTTCCAGAATTGATTATTGACTTTCATACCAATTGGGTTGCATATTTGGATAGAGTATTTCAATCTGAATCTAATCCAATTTGAATCACTAAAATTTGAGGTTCCTACACAAAGATATGATCTTTACAAGAATTGGGGAAAATCTGAAAATAAGCTCTGTTCTATTTTCTAATTTTCAGAGACACAAGGAATTAACACCACATTTGGACATGCAAATGAGGTCCAATGCCTCTGAAATTTTTACTTGAGTTCAAGTATTTCTGGAAGAATGTCCTTTCAAAATTTGGGAATTTTTCAATACACAGAACTCTTGGAAAATTCCTACAAAATTTTCCTTATATGAATTAATGAGCCAAATTCAGGGATTTTCATAAATATTGGGCTGCGCCCCTGGATAGTCTCTCTAAGAGAAATCCAATAAAATTTGTTTGACAGTTTTTGGACGTTCCTACACAAAGTGATGGCCCTCCAAAGTTTGAACTAAAATGGGAAATTCTGGAAATGTTTAAAACCTGCCCGTGGGTCCCACCTGTCATCCCTAACCTTCAGCCTCACGCCAGAGAGGGCAGTGGCGGCTCCCTCCGGCGAGGGTCGCCGGAAAGGACCTTCCCGTCCACCTCCAGTCCCCCTGCTGGCCGCCCCCCCATTTCCCCCCACGCTGAACCTGTTGGTAAGGTCGCGGGCGGCTGAAACTCGTCGGAAAACAGGGCGCACCAGCAATAGCAAACCCTAGGGCTCCCACGAGGTCGTGCACGGTTAATTCTCCACCAAATGGTCGGTTATTGGACTCTAAAGCACCAGGGGATCATGTAGAAGACCGACATGAGGTCTAAACAAGCCGGGGAGCGCTCCAAACCTATCGGCACGTGCGCACGATATGGTCCAGCGGTATACCCTAGAAAAGAACTCGGATTCCTTGCTCTACACTCAATTTCTTGGTCTAAAATCGATGGAGGAGGTGTGCTAGGCAGTTAAGATCCTGTGTGTGAAGTTTGAAACACAACAAACACGATTTGAGGATGAATTTTGCAAATCCTTATCTCAAGGTCAGTTTCTGCCACCCGGAAGAAAATCCTGAAATTCTCCCTCTGTGATCAATGGCTAGGGCTGAGCTTCGGAGGTGAGCAACTATACTTGTAGGTGCATCGATGGGGTAGCTTGCTTGGGCGTGATCTGCCTCGGTTCGGGCTGTCCACGGTGACCAGTTCGGTTTACTTCAGTTTCAACTCGGGAGCAGCAGAGACTTTTCTTTTTCTAGGCGAAAACGAGCATGGAACCGTGGGGAGAAGCTGCTGGACAGCTAGAGCACGCTTGGACAAAGCTTTTTGTTGTGGAGATCGTGGTCATTTGACGATCAGCTGGTGTGGCGGAGGTGAGGTTGCCCTGCTCGGTGTGAGCGAGAGAGAGCCTCGGTGCTCTGTCCGTGAGCAGAGGGAGAAGCACGGTATGAAGGGATGAGATCGCCAAGGGGGGTTGAATCGGTGCTGGAGTCGGTTGTGGAAGCGGTCGACCAGCTGCCGGTGTGTTGTCGAAGTGAGCAGCTGCTGTCGATCACCCGGGACAAGCAAAACTGAGACTAAGTTCCTTTGTAGAGAGATTTTGGGTACATATGACAAGTGGATCCCACTCTCCCCCTTATCCCTCCAAAATATCTCCAAATTTTGCAATTAATGAAATTCAATTGTGTGGAGTTGAAAACTGAACTGCATTTGGATAATTGGCACAATTCATCCAAATTCAAATATGTATTTGAATTCATTGTATATTTAGGTATATTTGGAAAAATGGGTAGCAAATATCTTCAAAAATTCATGAGACTTTGCCTACCCCCTAATTTGGACCTAAAGAATTCAAATATAAAACCTGATTGTTTGTTTGGCTGCTGCAAATGAGGTTTTGATCACAACAGTTTGCATTTCTATGGTTGCCCTCATTTGAAATTTGAGTTTGAACAATTTGAGTTTAAAAATCTGAATTTCATTTCCCCTTGCACATGAGAGCTTACACATGGGTTTTAAAATAACTTTGTCCCCCAACACTCAATTGATCCTAGTCTAGAGTGGTGGGACACTCATGTGTGTCATCACATGTGGAAAAATTTAACAAGTCCAAATTTTCATAACTTGAAACCAAATGGTGTTCAAACTTCAGGCCCTTTGTATTCAAAATTTTGGGACCTTTACAAAAATCCTTGGAAATCCTTAGAAGCTCTATTAATGGACATTTATACATTTATTGGTGCAGGGCTCAAATGAGCTTTATTTCAGAATAAATTTGGCCAAGTCTCTGTTTAGGTTGTCACCAAGCCATAGTAAAAATTTCAGAGTCAGAAGGGATGTCTAGCTAGAGTTATGGTTTCACATTTTTCAATTCAACACATTTGCATTGAATACGACATGCATCGTTAATTTTATTACGTGTAGTCACTGAAGTCGTAGAAGCCCCAGAGATCTTGGATTTCATCCCTCCGGAGGAGAGTTTAGTCACAGACCTGCAGCAACAAGGCAAGCCCCGGTTTGCATTTAACAGTTTTTATTGAGTTTTTGCTTTATATTCACCAAGATTGATGTATGTATTATCATTACGTTTAGTATGGTTGAAACCCTAATTGCATAACCAAATTATCCTAAAAAGTGTGAGGGTAGTGTCTAAGTCCTCCATTAGAATATGCCGTGCTTAATGTCTTATAGGCTTCGGTACAAGTCGAGTAGTTGGAATCTACTCGCCAGTATAGGAGTTGCCACATACGGGATTCGTTCGAGATGTGAGATAACCCTAGTAAGAAAAATGAGACTAGGCAGGGGCGTAGAATGCATCAAGAGGAAGTCTCGTGTGCGTAGCCCTGCCCGTGTCGATTGAGCACCAATCCGTGTGCGGCCCCGCTGAAAAAGTTTGAATGTACCGAAGACATATCGGATAAATGGGGTCTGATAAACTGATGTAACCTACACCTCCAGCTGTCGAGGCATAACGCACCGATTTGTAGGTGTAGGTTGAGAGCAGCAAGGTGGAAATCTGCTTACGGGCATAGAGAGATCCTCCGTGTAGGGATCCTCCTGCTCATTTGGGTGCGACCAGTTCGACATTTGGGCTGTTTGGTGAAAAGTTGTCCCGTACGACATCGGTTGAGCGTGCCGTTGCAGCTCCAAGGAGGGCGTACGTGACATGCTATTCGGGTATCCCTGCAGTTGTATATCGAGTCGATTCACCATCCTTGTGGTCATGAGTACTGCTTGTTCACAGTGTCATGACGTAGTAAATATGTGGAATGGATGTGATGAATTATTTCTGTTATGAATACATTGTATTGCAACATGTGTGTCACCAAATATTGCTCACTAAATTTCAGATTTGTGGACCTTTAACTTGTGGCTAAAATATGATTAAGGATGAACTTGTAGGTGTGTCCATGTCTGCAAATATCTATCCTACCATTGGTATGACTTGCATGTAGAGTTTCTTGTGTAGGAGAGTTGGATAAGTCTTGCTGAGCCATCGTGCTCACGGTTGCTGCTATGAGTGTTTGCAGGTGAGGAGGACCCCACTGAGATGGAGTACGGGTTCACCGGGGAGGTTTACCCTCCTTCTGGAACAACGGCTGAGTGGGAGCCGTGCGCCCCGCCCTGAAGCTAGAGTGTAGCTAGTGTGGATTGTCCGTAGGGTTGGACAACCGACTTTTGCTAGTTAGGGTTAGGTGTGAGTTGTATAGTTAATTTCCGCTGCAGTTAACTCGGTAAATGTAGATGTAAACTGAAGGTTTGTACCACTTTTGTACAAATTCAGTAAGTTTGAATGTAATACTATGTTTTCCTTATGGTGTGTCTGTGATCCTGGATTGTACGGATTCTGGTCCATCACATCTAGCATGACATTCGTCAGTGCATTTAGATAAGACTGAGTCTTAGAGATTAGATGAGTTTAGTTTAAACATAGAAGATCAGGTCTTTTCGGTTGTAATCAGGGTCTATATAAAGGCAGCCATCTCCCGAAACAAAGCAGGAATCTAGATCAATACAATACAACTTTTCGTTCATCTACTTTGTTTTCTTATGTTTTCGTAGATCCTAGCTTAGTCCGTAGCTTCTTTGTTTCTTTGCCGAGGAAAGCATCCCGCTCTCTCCACCTAAGTGAGACGTATCACGTTCTTGTTCAGCAGGAACCTTATTCTACCTTGATTTCGGCGAGCTAACACCGAGGTTTCACGAAGTGTAGGTGGCTTAGACCATCTACTGGTGACTCCACGCTACTGAACCCTCTGTTCCACGAACAACTCGGGTACCCAAGGGACGATCGACCGACCAACCATGATAGGACACGTGGACCCACGAGGCCGCTGCCCCAAGATGCAGATGCAGGGCGACGTCACCATGAAGAAAAGATTTAAGACGGAGTGGGAGGTCACGCGCCACGGGACAAGAACGACACCGGGCCATCATCATCTCATGTCCCATCTTGCTCGACGCGGGTGTACGGGGACAAAAAGTTGACGTAGACCGTAGACTATATGGGAGCAGGTGTACTCATTGCTCCTGTGCTTCTTTGGGCCGCCTTAGGCGCTGACACACCATGTAAACACCCGCCCCATTAATGAGGAGCCGGTGGGTAGGTATAGGCATCAGGGCTATAAATGGGGAAGCTCAGAACCTCCCCTCGGTTGGCAAAAATGACTGATGCATACACGCAACACTTAGACTTTCCCTTCATTCTCGCACGCGAGGATGTTTTGCCTGTAACCATGGTTCCTCAATCCGTCTAAGCTAATACAAGGATGACAAACACCCCAGACTGGACATAGGACACGTTGTCCAAACCAGTATAAATCCATGTCTTTATTAGCTAGCCATCCAGTTTTAGAACACGAAGCATTCGATTGCTAGCTAGTGGTAAAAATACCCACAGTTGGCATGCCAGGTGGGGGGCCGCTTCATGTTTTCATTTTACAGCTGTGATGGTTCTCGTGAGCTCGACCTTCCACGTCAGTGAGAAGCTCTGTTTTGGCAGCCTCGAGTTTATCATCGCCCCCAACAACAAACTCGAGGTCGACCCCACCTTCACGCCCCATCAGGCTTTCTGTTTTGGAAGCCTGGAGTTCGTTGCTGATGAGGGCGGCGTCCTACGCCTAAAGGACGACGCGACCGTCGATACCGTCAACCACGCCCATGGGGAGGACTTTGTAGATGTGACCAATGAGGCATCATTGTCCTTTCGCCTCTCCCTAAATGTGACACCGGGTTCTGAAAATGAACCAAGTGAATGCGCATGTGTGCCCAAGATGTTCATCACACATCCACATGTACTTCACAAACTGAAATTCAGAATATAACCATATACAAATAATGTTTAAGTACTTTATTACATTGACTCATTGTCTCACTCATGGATATCTAACTTATTCTTGCAGCGGAAGACTCTAAACGACAGCGGAAAATGACTAAGACAATGGACTCCAACTTCAACTCCACAAGCATGTTGACGGTAGTGCGCAGGCCTAGTACTCCACCTATTCTCGAAGTACTCTTCTCCTGTAGCTGATATATATGTGGGAATGCAAGGGTGAGTACATGTCGTACTCAGCAAGTGCGGGAAAGTATGACATGTAGCTTCAAACAAGGTACGAAATAAATGGTTTCATTGCAGCAAGAAAATTTTATTTCACAAACATAGTAAAAACAGCAACTATCTCTAGGTGAGTTAAATCCCAACATAACCAAGTAATCATCATCCACACATATTCATATAATCCTGTTTCTCAAGTTCATCTCATAATCATAAATACTCATGATCAACACATATTCATATAATCGAATCCAATCTCATATTCGTGACCACAACCAGTCCCAAAACTGATCCCACTGACCATACCCGAATAACCATCCCAAGTTTTGCCTCTAATCATATGTGTTGGCCAGGTCCTTGTAACCGGAAGCACGGCTATCATGATAGTTTTATGCTCTGTAGAGGTCGCATTACTTTACCCGCAAGTTCGTGATTTTGTCACCCGTTGGCGACTGGAAAGAACCTCCATTTTGCCACTACACAACCGTCGGTGTATGGCCAAGATATCACAAAATAGCCTTTACAAAGGGGCTACTATAATTAAGGACCCACTGAGGTTTCGCCGGCACGCTCGAACCTCCATTTTCCGACCCACGGGCCCCCTCGTGTGCCATGTGTAAGGATCGAAACGCCCAAGAGGGGGGGTGAATTGGGCTTTTTCAAATTTTAGAGCATTTTAAAACTTAATGGTTGAAGCCCAATTCCCTATGCGAACTAACTATGCAAGCAAGAGTATTAAGTGCGGAATAGTAAATGCGTAATAGTAAGAGGGTGAGGAGAGAGATGCAAACTCCCGCGGAGACTCGGAGACACGGCGATTTTTCCCGTGGTTCGGTAAGATCACAAAGATCTACCTACGTCCACGTTGTGGCACCCACCAAAGGGTATAGCCACTCCCAAGTCACCAAGACAAGGGAATCCACTATCTTTCTCCGTTCGCCATCTCCGGCAAGGTGGAGCTCAAGCCTTGTACAATGGTGATCCTCTGGGCTTCCACAAACGCCTTGGTAAGCTCCGGAGCGATCTCTTCTTCCTCCAACTTTTACAAGGTGGGAGAAGTCACCAAGACACTCTCTCTCACTAGCCTAGAGATTCCAATCGCCAAGAATGGACGCACACAAGCTTCTCTCTAGCTAGATCTAGCCTATAGTTGGAGTACAAGAGGTTTTGAGGTGTGGAAGTGGTAGCTCTTGGTCTTGAATGCTTGAGGATGTGTAGTGAGGCTCTGGTGATCAAGACTTGACGAAATGGCCGGTTGGAGGGGTATTTATAGCCAGCCCACACGAGATAGCCATTGGAAAAGTAGGCAGACTTTTTCTGTGAACATCGGATCATCCGATGCACCCCTTTATTTGAGCATCGGCCAAATTCCAAATTAGCTGATGTCATGTGTCAGATTTGACCGTTGGATATAACCGTTGGATCTGACTGTTTAATCGACCGATGTTACTTCAACTTCATCATCGGATGATCCGGTGAGTTGATCTTCAGAATTGGTTCAGAAATAATGTCTCTGTTGAAATTGACCGATGTACACTTACTTCATCATCGGATGATCCGGTGTGTACTTCTTCAGAATAACTCAGAAATCATCCTTCTGTTGAAATCAACCGATGTGCCACTTCCTTCACATCGGATGATCCGGTGTGTACTAGGCTCTGAGGTCTTCTTCTTCTGCCAACTCAAACTCGACCGATGTAGTCATTTTGCAAGACATCGGATGATCCGGTGAGTGCAACTTTGTTTGCTTCGAGTTGTTTTGAGTTGATCTTTTGGAATCTTCTTGAGTGACCTCTTTGACACATGTTTGAAATGATATTTTGATGAAGTGTAAGCTTCTTGTGTTGCCAATTTTGATAGAATAGAGTCGTTGTATGAGTTCTTCATTTAGTCTTCATGAGTATCGAATAACCCATTAGAATAGATCGTTGAGGGGTCTCCATTTGTATCCAATGAGCAGTAGATGGTGTGAATAGATAGTTCATTAACGTTTGATGTGATATACGTGAAACCTCGCATCCACAAACTCATTAGTAATAACGAAAGGTTGTCATTAATCACCGAAACCATACCTCACGGGGCCTAGATGCTTTCAATCTCCCCCTTTTTGGTGATTGATGACAACACAACGAGTAGAGCATAGAATTAATGGAATTAAAACGCAATGCTCAAAAAAGAAATATAACAAGTACAAATTGCAACACAAGTGGCTCGAAGGCTCAAATAATAAACAATAAAGCGCAAGAGCACAAAGTAGCACCCGGAGTACAATAATAGCAAATAATAATAACAGGCAATCTCAAAGAGATAACAATAAGTAGCAAAAGGATAGACACTCCCCATAAAACCAAGAACTCCCCCTAGAACTGAGCTAACCCTCCCCCTGACTCTAACTCTTCTCCCCCTTTGGCATCAAGACACCAAAAAGGGAAGTCGAGTGCCTACGACTCAGGCGCGCTCCTGGTGATGGTGAAGCGGTCGGCGTCGACGGTGCTGTCGCCGGAGCTGCTGGAGGTGGAGGTCGCTGGCGCTGGAGCTGGAGCGGGGGGAGCTGGAGCTGGAGCCAGTGGGGGTGCACGTGGAGCCTGACTGAGTCCCGAGTGCTGAGGTGGAAGGGCGACTCCCGTCTGCTGGTAGAGGTTGCTGACCAACCCCAGGACGCCCAACAACATCTGCTGAGTCTGCTGCTGCTGGTCCAGAGTGCGTCTCGTCATCTGGTCAACAAGGTTGGTGTACCTATCGATGTCCTCTCGCCTCTGACGGGCGCTCTCCAGCTGCATCTCCTGCTGCTGCCTCTGAAGCTGCTCCTGTCGAGCTGTCTGCTGCTCCTGCTGCTGAGCCATCCGCTGAAGTAAAGCAGTGAGCTCTGACGGCTGAGTCACCTGAGCCTCTGACACTGGAGGAGGTGTAGGTGGTGGAGCTGCTGAGCCTCCTGCCTCTGCGTCGTGCTGCCTCGGTGAAGGAGGAGCAGGAGGGAAGTACTCCTCGACACTGTCGCTGGTGTCGCTGTCCGACCATATATGTTGTAGGTCTCCTCCCTGAGCCTCTGCCTGTGCCAGCTCTGCGTCCTCCTGAGTCAGCTCTGCCCAGTCATCCTCTGACAGTCTGGCTCGAACCTCACGCTCGACGAGACGGCCAAGGCGGCGGTCTCCCGGAGTGGGGACTCGGTAGTGGCTGAACCGGGTCACGTGCATCTCCGTCAGATGAGAAACTCCTGGAGTGTCCTCTGGAACCAACTGGTGGAGAAGGTGACAGATCCATTGACCGAAGACCAACTGTCGAAGCATCCCAACTCCGTCGGTGATCACATCCTCCATCTCGCAGATCAGAATATCCACGATGTCGAACTCCATCCCATTCATCACATAGAATAGGATGGTCTGCTGAAGGCTCGTGAAGCCCTCCAAGTAGCCAGACCTCGGTAGTAGGGTACGCCTGAGGACGTGGTGAACTGTCCGAGCTGCTGGGGTGAGAAGCGCTGGCACCCTCGGCTGGTCAGGAGTGAACGGCTGAGTGAACAGACCTCTGATCTCCTCGAAAGGCGGTGCCACTCCTCCAGTCAGTGGCCTCCTCAGCGGGTCTGCGTCTCCGTAGACTATCTGGTGCAGGCACGTAGTAGAGAGCTCCACACCAAGCAGTCTGCCCAACAAGTCTCGAGACACGTCGTGGATCTGCCCCATGAACATGAAGTGAATCGAGCGACGGCCCTCAGAGACGTAGAGTGTCGCGTAGAACACCCTGACCCACTCCTCGACGTAGGCACTCCTCTGGTGCGAGAGCAAGTCTACAAGTCCTCTGTATCTCTCAAAGAGTGGCCTGATCCCGTGTCCTGCTGCCACTGCAAGCTGATCCCAATCGATGCTGTTATGCTGGAAGAGCTTGTGGCCCCGACGCCTGTAAGTCTCGTACAGGGACGCCTGTGTCAGGGTCCAGAAGCGGGAGTCAACTCGAGCGTCCCCAGGCTGCGGGAACCACTCCTCAGGCATCGCTGACCATCTGAGCTTCTTCAGTGGCCTTGCCTTCATCTTCCTGTAGTCGGTGAGTCTGACATCCTCGGCAACACGGACTGCTGTGTCCATCAGGTGGATGGCCCTTTGGGCCTCTCTGTCCTCGGCGCGGTCAGCCGCAGAGGGGCGCCGACTCGCCGTAGGAGTCTGTCCACCCCCACGAGTCCTCGGGGTGCGCCGGCGGATGAGAGGCGGCACCTCGGTCTCCTCCTCGTCGGAGCCCTCGGGAGGCACCGGCTGGACCGGAGGCTGCTCCTACCTCTGCCGGGACTCGCGGATCCGTAAGGAACCGCGATGGCCGCGCTCACGCTCCTCGGCGGCGCGAGCGGCCAACTCCGCACGACGAGCGTCCTTGGACATCTTGCGCTTCTTCGCGGCGGGCTCCTCAATAGCCTTGCCCTTTCCTTTGCGATTGCGACCCATCTTAGCGACGAACGGTGAAGCACGGCGAAACCCTAGCGGAGAGGGTGATGCGCGGTGGTGGAAGCCGGCGGCGAGTGGTGGTGCAGCTGGTGGTGGAGGGGAGATGGTGAGGGAGGCGCGGCGGAGGAGGGAGCTGCGGCGGCGCGGTGGAACGGCAGCGGCGCGCGCGGGAGAGGCGGCGGCGCGGGCACGGGCGGCGCCTAGGCGGAGGCGGCCGAAGGGCGGCGGCGGCGGCGCCTGGAGGCGGCGGCGGCGACCGGAGGTGGCCGGAGGGCGCGAGGACGGCGGCGAGGGCGACGGGCGGCGAGGGAAGCGGGCGGCGGCGGAGGTCGGGGAAGAAAAACGAAAGAGGCGGCCGAACCGCTATTTAAACCGTACGGGCAAACCCTAGCCGCGCACAAAACACCGGATGGACCGATGATCATCGGAGGATGCATCGGTCGAGTTCAACAGAGAGTTGTTCCAAAAACTCTCTTTGAACACTGGATGAGCCGACGTTGAGGTGTCGATCATCGGTCGATTTCTGCAGGGCACCAGAAAACTGAACACCGGATGCTCCGATGTCTTCTGAAATGAACTCATCGGTTGATTTGTGACATCTGACTTGATCTGAGCACTGAACTGAAGCACCAATTGATCCGATGATCTGCTGGCCCTAGCATCGGATAATCCGATGACTACAGAAAACCTAAGACTGCCCATATGTGTCCTTGGACTTAAACACACAAAGATAAGGATGGGTCCTAGGACTTTTTGGGCAACTCCTAACCTCTAATAGAAGGCTTCAAATATAGTGCCACATATTGGCTAAGCCCTTAAGCAAAGAGAACACACAAGGTTAGGAGGGAAACCACGAAAATGTAAGGCCCGTGCTTTGTGAGCTAGAGTATGGAAAACTTCTATCTCTTTAAAGCATGTACCTTTAGAATTTTGCTCTATCCACATCATATGAGTTGAGATATTGCATTTTGAACAAGTCTCCTTCTCATGATGTGGGTTCCCCTTTGTGACAATCTACCGTATGCAATGCCAAACAAAATAATGCAAGATATTAAATGAGTGCAAGTCTATATGGCAGGAATCATGCAAAGCATAATGTAAATCTATCTTGCCAAGTTTAAACCTTCCAAAGGCTTCCTCAGGGAAAACTATTTCTAGCTCGCCCCTATCCTTTGGGAGTTAGACAAGACCTATTTGATATGCAACCTTACATGAACATGGCAACTTACATGGCGTTAGATGCATCTAGCACATTTAATTCACTTCTAAGTCTAGAAAAAGTTTTCTCATCAAGTGGTTTAGTGAAGATATCCACCAATTGTTCTTCGGACCTAACACCTTGCAAAGAGATGTCTCCTTTAGCCTCATGGTCCCGCAAGAAGTGATGGCGAATATCAATGTGCTTAGTGCGGGAGTGTTGAACGGGGTTTCTAGCTATCTTAACCGCACTTTCATTGTCACAAAGGAGAGGCACACAATCAAATTTAATTCCAAAGTCCAAAAGGGTTTGCTTCATATATAGAATTTGGGCACAACATGCACTGGCCGCTATATACTCTGCCTCCGCGGTGGACAAAGCCACGGAGTTTTGCTTTTTGCTCGACCAAGATACTAGGGAACGCCCAAGTAAGTGGCACCCACCGGAGGTACTCTTGCGATCCACACGGCATCCGGCAAAGTCCGAATCCGAGTAACCCATGAGATGGAAACTAGTGTTCTTGGGATACCACAAACCTACACTTGGGGTATGCTTGAGATACCTAAGTATCCTAAAGACCGCCTTACGATGCGATTCTTTAGGTGCCGCTTGAAAGCGAGCACACAAGCACACACTAAACATGATATCGGGCCTAGATGCGGTAAGATATAACAATGAACCAATCATGGAACGGTAATGAGAATGATCAATAGGTTTACCGTCCATGTCCGCGTCGAGATGACAATTTGTCGCCATTGGAGTACTTCTTGAGCTACAATCTTCCATTTCAAACTTCTTCAAGAGGTCCTTGGTGTACTTCTCTTGGTAGATGAAAGTCCCCTCTTGAAGTTGCTTGATTTGAAATCCTAGGAAGAAATTGAGTTCTCCAATCATTGACATCTCGAACTCCCTAGACATCATGGTGCCAAACTCAAGGCTAAGAGATTTGTTAGTTGAGCCAAAAATAATGTCATCAACGTAAATTTGACAAAGAAATAAATCCCCGTTGATGTCCTTGGTGAAAAGTGTGGTATCCACCCTCCCGATCTTGAATCCTTGCATGACTAGGAAATCCCTTAGACGTTCATACCATGCCCTAGGTGCTTGCTTGAGCCCGTAGAGCACCTTGTGTAACCTATACACATGGTTAGGATTCCTCGGATCTTCAAACCCGGGAGGTTGCTCAACGAAAACAAGTTCGTTAATATAACCATTGAGGAAGGCACTTTTAACATCCATTTGATAAAGCATAATATTGTGATGCGAAGCAAAAGCAAGGAGTATGCGAATAGCTTCTAACCGTGCGACCGGGGCGAATGTCTCTCCAAAATCTAGTCCTTCAACTTGTGAAAAACCCTTGGCCACAAGCCTTGCCTTGTTGCGGACCACCACGCCATTCTCGTCTTGCTTGTTGCGGTACACCCACTTCGTTTCGATGACGTTCTTGTCCTTAGGTCGCTCCTCCAATACCCAAACTTCATTGCGGGTAAAGTTGTTGAGTTCTTCTTGCATAGCCATCACCCAATTGGGATCTTGGAGTGCTTCCTCAATATTTGTGGGTTCTACACACGAAACAAAAGAGTAGTGCTCACAAAATGAAGCAACATGGCGAGAACGAGTACTTACTCCCCGTGACGGACTTCCGATGATTTGATCCATCGGATGTGCCTTGGAGATGCGCCCATGCCTCATAAGAGGTTGTGAGGCACTTGGCGGTGGTGAGGCATCTCGCTCGTCTTGTGGTTGGACTTGACCTTGGACTTATTCTTCTTCTTGGTGTTGTGTGGCATGTGAATCTTGCATTGGCAATGGATCATCTTTCTCTTCTTCTTCATCAATTTGAGGCGCCATGGAGGTGTTGATGTTGGAACTTGAGGCTCCCCCTTGATCATGGCTCTCCTCAACTTCGGGCTTGATGTCTCCTATGGTCATGTTCTTCATAGCTTCTCGTAGAGGCTCATCATCTATATCATCATGACCAAAACTCTCCTCTTGGGAGCCATTAGTCTCATCAAACTCAACATCACAACTTTCTTCAACTAAACCGGAGGTTTGGTTGAATACTCGATATGCTTTTGAGTTTGACGCATAACCAAGAAAGATACCAACATCACACCTTCTTTCAAACTTACCGAGCCTTTTCTTGCGGTAGATGTAGCACTTGCACCCGAAGACTCGGAAGTAGGAGATGTTGGGCTTTCTCCCAATGAGAAGCTCATATGGGGTCTTTTGAAGTAGTCGATGAAGATAGACCCTATTTGCGGCATGGCACGCTGTGTTGATTGCTTCGGCCCAAAACTTCTCCGACGTGCCATAGTCATCAAGCATTGCTCTTGCAAGGGTGATGAGAGTCTTGTTCTTCCTTTCAACGACACCATTTTGTTGAGGGGTGTATGTGGCCGAAAACTCGTGCTTCACGCCTTCACGATCACACCACTCCCCAATGTTGTAGTTCTTGAACTCGGTGCCGTTGTCACTCCGGACCTTGATGATGGGAAGTTGAAATTCCCTTTGAGCTCATTTAGCGAAGGTCTTGAAGATTTCCGGAGTTTCACCCTTGTCACCTAGAAACAATGTCCAAGCATAGCGAGAGTAGTCATCAACAATAACAAGACAATAGAGGTTACCGCCAAGGCTTTGGTATGTGGACGGTCCGAAGAGGTCCATGTGAAGTAGTTCAAGTGGCTTGGAGGTTGACACCATTGTCTTCATCGGATGGTGTGAGGCAACTTGCTTCCCGGCTTGACACGCGCTACAAAGCTTGTTCTTCTCAAATGTGACATCCTTCACGCCGGTCACCATCCCAAGCTTGAACGACTTCTTGAGCTTGCTCATCCCAATGTGAGCAATGCGCCGATGCCATAGCCATCCCAAACTTGTCTTGGTGAAAAGACAAGTGGTCAAGCTAGCATCCTTGTTGGAGAAGTCCACCAAGTAAAGATGTCCATGCCGAAAACCTTTGAATGTTAGTTCTTTGCTTGATTCACTAGTCACCACAACACCATTCTTGTCAAATGTGCACGTTAGTCCAAGATCACATAATTGTGCAATAGAAAGTAAATTGAAACTAAGAGACTTAACTTAAAGCACATTAGAGATAGACAAATCATGAGAAATAGCAATTTTACCCAAACCAATTACCTTCCCCTTTGAGTTATCACCAAAGGTGACTTGTTCATGATTGCCGGGGTTCTCTATGGAGGTGAACATACCATCATTGCCGGTCATATGTTGAGTGCACCCACTATCGAGTACCCAATGCTTTCCTCTGGCTTTGTAGTTCACCTACACACATGAAGTTAGTTTTTGAGTTTAGGAACCCAAGCCAACTTAGGTCCTTGTATGTGTGATACAAGTGATTTTGGGACCCAAAGTTGCTTGGGGAGCTTCCCCTTCATGCCCTTGATGTCTTTGCCGATGAACCTTGCCTTCACCTTTCCACCTACTTTGCTCAATAGATAGTGATAATCATTGAAAGTAGATTTGTAGTTAGGAGGCAATTTGGGAGAAGGACGGTTGGGAAGAGGACACTCCCTCGTGTGATGTCCGGTGACCTCACAATGTTGGCAATAGGAACCAACTTCCTTGATGAAGCTTGTCCTAAGCTCCGGTGAGGGCACCTTTCCTTTGTTGGGCACCGGGAAGGATCCAAGTCCCCTCTTGTTGAAGCCTTTAGCTTGTTGGTAGAGGATTTCCTTGTGCTTGTCCTCCCCCTTAGAGAGTCTTGCCACACTAGTGCGAAGACTTTCAATTTCGTCCATTAGCTCCTTCTCCCTAGGGCTTGCTTTCAAAGGCAAAGACTTATCCAAAATATTAGTGACATGTGAATTAGATGATATTTTGCCATCAAGGGTTTCTTTCTTGGTGTTTTTCAATTTAAGTTCAATCGCTTCATAAGCAAGGTTAAGCACTTCATGTTCTTGAACCAACTCATTGTGCTTTGCCAAGAGTGCTAAGTTAGCTAAGTCAAGCTCATGATACTCAAGCTTGATTTGAGCATTCTCCTCCTCGATTTGCTTGACATTTGATTTGAGCGTGTCATGCTCTTTAAGTATGGTTACATACTTGTCATGCAAATCGAGGTTAGCACTTTCAAGCTTAGCACGAGCTAGCTCAAGAGCCTTAACCTTAGCCTTTTCCCTTTTTATAATGGCATGATATTCATTAATCATAGATGCTAAATCATAGGGTGAAAGCTCATCATCATCATCGCTAGAATCTTCACATACCTTTGAGTTACCTTTCGCCATTAGGCACATAGGAGGTGGACGAAGAGGTGAGTCATCCTATTTGACGATGGCGAGGCCCGCCAAGTTTTCTCCATCTTCACTATCTTCGTCGATTTACTCTTCATCCGTGATCCACTCATTGGCTTCACACATGAAGACCTTTTGAGGCCCTCTTCTCTTCTTTGGAAAGAGCTTGGTTTTCTTGCTTTTGTCAAATTTCTTCTTTCCAAAAGAGCGCTTGGGCTTGACCTCCTCTTCATCATCACTTTCTTCTAGCTTGTGATGCTTGCCATTGTCCTTCCTTTTGTCCGGTCTTGGACAATCATATGATATGTGGCCTAGATCACCACAATTGTAGCACGTCTTGTTTTCATCTTTTCTTGGCAAGAAGGCTTTCTTCTTGGGATTATAAGAGTATCCCTTCTTTGCAATCTTGGAGTTGAGGCGGGAGAATTTCCTCATCATCAAAGCAAGCTCATCATCATCATCTTCGCTTGTTTCTTGCTCTTCTTCACTTGAGCTAGGCTCAACCACTTTCTTCTTCTTGGGAGTTGTCTTCTTGGTTGAAGCCTTGAGAGCAATGGTTTTTGATGATGACTCCTCCATCATTCCAAGTACGCTCATCTCATGAGCATGGATTTCTCCAATGAGCTCCGAAACTTCAATGTTGTCAAGTGACTCTTTTTGGAGCATTGAATTGATAATGTTGTACTTGGGCTTGGGTAGAAGCATGAGGATCTTGCGATTGATAAGTCCCTTGCCAAGAGAAGCAATGTCAAGTGCGTTAATTTCCTCAATGAGCACATTTAAACGAGAAAACATTTGGTTAACATTCTCATGAGGAAACATCTTAAATTCATCATATTTTGATTTAAGCATGTGATATTTGAGTTCTTTAACACGAGATGAGCCCTCATGTATTTCAATTAGACATGCCCAAATTTCACATGCTTTTTCCTTACTAGCAATCCTAGCAAAGACATCTTGACTAATGCATTCATATATGGCATTTCTAGCCTTAGCATCCCATTTTAATTGGTCACCAACATAGTCAAGATTTCCAAACCCCGCATGGGTCGCTTCCCACACTTCGGGAGCAATTGCCTCAAGGTAAGCGCACATGCGTGCTTTCCAATAAGCAAAATTCTTGCCCTCGAAGGTAGTAACCGAACCCCCATTCTTGGCCATTTTCGCTCTCTAGCGGTGAAGCTAGAATGATCCAATGAGCAACCTGGCTCTGATACCAATTGTAAGGATCGAAACGCCCAAGAGGGGGGTGAATTGGGCTTTTTCAAATTTTAGAGCATTTTAAAACTTAATGGTTTAAGCCCAATTCCCTATGCAAACTAACTACGCAAGCAAGAGTATTAAGTGCGGAATAGTAAATGCGTAATAGTAAGAGGGTGAGGAGAGAGATGCAAAATCCCGCGGAGACTCGGAGACACGGCGATTTTTCCCGTGGTTCGGTAAGATCACAAAGATCTACCTACGTCCACGTTGTGGCACCCACCAAAGGGTATAGCCACTCCCAAGTCACCAAGACAAGGGAATCCACTATCTTTCTCCGTTCGCCATCTCCGGCAAGGTGGAGCTCAAGCCTTGTACAATGGTGATCCTCCGGGCTTCCACAAACGCCTTGGTAAGCTCCGAAGCGATCTCTTCTTCCTCCAACTTTTACAAGGTGGGAGAAGTCACCAAGACACTCTCTCTCACTAGCCTAGAGATTCCAATCACCAAGAATGGACGCACACAAGCTTCTCTCTAGCTAGATCTAGCCTATAGTTGGAGTACAAGAGGTTTTGAGGTGTGGAAGTGGTAGCTCTTGGTCTTGAATGCTTGAGGATGTGTAGTGAGGCTCTGGTGATCAAGACTTGACGAAATGGCCGGTTGGAGGGGTATTTATAGCCAGCCCACACGAGATAGCCGTTGGAAAAGTAGGCAGACTTTTTCTGTGAACATCGGATCATCCGATGCACCCCTTTATTTGAGCATCGGTCGAATTCCAAATTAGCTGATGTCATGTGTCAGATGTGACCGTTGGATATAACCGTTGGATCTGACTGTTTAATCGACCGATGTTACTTCAACTTCATCATCGGATGATCCGGTGAGTTGATCTTCAGAATTGGTTCAGAAATAATGTCTCTGTTGAAATTGACCGATGTACACTTACTTCATCATCGGATGATCCGGTGTGTACTTCTTCAGAATAACTCGGAAATCATCCTTCTGTTGAAATCAACCGATGTGCCACTTCCTTCACATCAGATGATCCGGTGTGTACTGGGCTCTGAGGTCTTCTTCTTCTGCCAACTCAAACTCGACCGATGTAGTCATTTTGCAAGACATCGGATGATTCGGTGAGTGCAACTTTGTTTGCTTCGAGTTGTTTTGAGTTGATCTTTTGGAATCTTCTTGAGTGACCTCTTTGACACTTGTTTGAAATGATATTTTGATGAAGTGTAAGCTTCTTATGTTGCCAATTTTGATAGAATAGAGTCATTGTATGAGTTCTTCATTTAGTCTTCATGAGTATCGAATAACCCCTTAGAATAGATCGTTGAGGGGTCTCCATTTGTATCCAATGAGCAGTAGATGGTGTGAATAGATAGTTCATTAACATTTGATGTGATATACGTGAAACCTCGCATCCACAAATTCATTAGTAATAACGAACGGTTGTCATTAATCACCGAAACCATACCTCACGGGGGCCTAGATGCTTTCACCATGCAGTTCCCAGGGCAGTCCTCCTCGACTCCCATTCGCCGCACCATCCAATGGTACATAACAAGCTAGAAACACACCTAATTAGTCAGCTAAGCCGCACCCATATTTGGTCTTGTGGTGACACTGTTTTCCTGGCATGTGCTTGCATGAACCGGTCCTTAGATCTACGGCAATCAAACCATCATCTCAATCATCAAAATCCATGAACCAAGCATGCCTAGATCTTCCCGATTCCATGCTCATTAACATCTTCATGTTCTCATCATCTTTAATCTTATGAGTGCAGTAGCTAACCATGTTTTATTTCAGTTTTCCCGTATCCTGTAAATTAAGCGAAGCAAAAGGGAAAACGACCATACCCGACTCATCAATTTTCCTGGCGACAAGGATGGCTAACAAATGTAGTAAACTCCTATAAAAGGGTTTCGCATCAAGTTGACATGAGCGTGCAAGTTTTACAATCAAAACAGTTCGAAATCATAGGTTCAATATGGTCGAGGGGCACTTGCCTTGCTCCCGCGGTTTGTGTTGCTCAAGCGTCTCAAAGGCTTGGTGCTGTAGTTCCTCGTAGATGGCCTCTTGAGTGTGTCCTTCTACTCACGACCACGCACATACAAAGATCACAGCAATCAATTATCATGCACAAACTTTACTCAAGATGCAATGAGGTAGATTAATGCAATTCCTATGGTGCAGTTTATAAAAATCAGCTTGCACGTGTTCTTGGAAGTTTTAGTAGGCTTCCATGGGGTTTTATGATGAACAAGGCTGCTGGGATCATGTGTGGACATGGTTATGATCTTAACACAATTTGTAGATCAATTCCACCGTTAAAACTTGACCAAAACATGATCTGTCAACACACAGAAATTTCTGCTCGCAGGGGGTGGAGAAAACGGGTGCGTAGAAATAGAGGCGATGTGGTAAGAGGAGTAACGGAAACCTACCTCACTTCTTCCTCCTCTCCTCCTTGCGGCAGGGCCCTTCTCCTTGCAATGGCAGCAGCTGGAGATATTCTTTGGAGATTGATGAAGCTGCGGCTAGGGCATGATGTCGGGGGCTTCTTCTCCGGCGACGACGAGGCGTGGCGGAGCTTCGACGGTACCCAAACTCAGCAGGGAGGCAACCAAGCCTTGGCAGCACGGAGAGAGGGGGCGGCGGCCAGAAAAATAGGGCTAGGGGTGGCGGCTAGCAGGGGAGTTTTATTTATAAATGGAGAAAACAGCTAGGGTGGCTAGGATTTTAGCAACTCATTTATCCAAGGGCTGAGATTTAATTTTAAAAGAGGTGGGAGCTAGGGGCTGTGATTTAATTATTTATTTTCCACGAAGTGCTGAGATTATTTGGGGGAAAAAAGAAAATCCCACAAAAAGAGAAGGGGGGCGGCTTGGGTTCCCACCTTTAGGTGGTGCGGCCAAGGGGGAGGGGCGGCGAGGGTTCCCCCCCTAGGTGGTGCGGCCAATTTGGGGAGAAATCCCTAGGGGAATTTTGGGAAAATTGGGAAAAATCAGGGAAATTAGGGAAAATTAGGGGAAATTTTGGGAGATGGAAATTTCGGGAAATTTTGGTTGCGGCCAGGTTTGGCTATTTTATTTATTTATTTTTATTTTATATTTATTTTCTATTTTTTATTTCCTTTTACTATTTTATTTACTTCTATATTCCTCTCTTTATTTTCTTCTTTTTTTAAATGCTTCTCTACATGAAAAATGTATGCAATGCATGGTAGTAAAATTGAGGGTGTTAGTAATCTACCCCCCTTAAAATGAATCTCGCCCTCGAGATTCGATAGAGTGGAGAAAAGATGAGGGAATTCGGCCTTGAGGTTTTTGTCACGCTCGCATGTAGTTACAGCCTCCGTGTGATGGCTCCATTGTACCTTGCACCAACAGATTACTTTGTTCCTCATGACCCTTTCCTTTACGTCCAAGATTTTAATCGGGTGTTCCGCGTAGGTCATATCATCCTGAAGTTCTAACTCATCCATTGGTACTTGTTCCTCTAGAACTCTTAGGCACTTCTTGAGTGGGATACGTGAAATACATCGTGCACATCGGAGAGGTGCGTTGGTAGCTCTTGTTGATAGGCTACCTCTCCTCGCTTGCCCAAAATCTTGAATAGCCCGATGTAGTGAGGTGCTAACTTACCTTTGACATTGAATCGTCGTTGGCCTCTGATAGGCGACACCTTGATATACACGAAGTCTCCAACTTCAAAGGTCAAACTCCTTCGCCTATTGTCCGTATAGCCTTTTTGTCGCGACTGAGCGGCCTTCAAGTTTTCACGTATTGTTTGGACATGCTTTTCGGCGTCCTGCAGCACTTCAGGTCCAAACACTTGGCTTTCTCCGGTCTCATTCCAGAACAGCGGTGTTCTACACCGTCTCTGGTCTCATTCAAGAACTTCGGGTACTTTCAATTGCTGCAATAATCCAGCGGGTTTTTTATGTTCGGCCATCACCCATTGGAACGTGTCGCATAAGGCAACATATTCAGCGATATCCCTTTTCATGCCATCCTACCAATAGCAAGTTTTCAGGTCCTTGTACATCTTTGTACAACCGGGGTGTATGGAATAAGGCAAGTCATGTGCCTCCTTTAGTATCGTGTCGCAGATGTGCTTCATGTTAGCCACACAAATCCTTTTCCCTAACCAAAGCGTTCCATTATCGTCTTCATTGAAATCCTTCTCTATCCGTTGTTAGATTCTTTCCTTGATTTCCTTTATCTCCTCATCCATCACTTGACCATCTCGTATTTCTTGTTCCAGCATTGAGTTCAGTTCTATCACCTCCATCTCGTTCAAGAACCCGAGATGTAACTGTTCAAACTCCTTACGCAGCTCGGGTGGCAGCTACCGAACCGTGAGTTGGTGACACGCCCCCTTTCGGCTCAATGCATCCGCTACTTCATTGGCCTTCCTGGGGTGATAGTTGATTCTTACATCATAATCCTTGATGAGTTCCAACCATCTGCGTTGCCTTAAATTCAGATCCGTTTGTGTGAATATATACTTGAGGATTTTGTGATCTGTATAGACTCACATCGGTGACCGAGGATGTAATGCCTCCAAATCTTCAATTCATGTACTACGGCTGCAAGTTCCAGATCGTGTGTAGGGTAGTTCAGCTCATGTTTCTTTAATTGCCTTGATGCATAGGCCACCACTTGGCCTTCTTGCATAAGGACACATCCAAGTCCTTGCCTTGAGGTGTCACAGTATTATCAAAGCTGTTGCTTATGACCGACAATACCAAAACTGGTGCTGTTGTCAATCTTTTATTTCACTCCTCAAAGCTGTCCTGACACGCTTGTGTCCACTGAAATGCTTTCCCTTTCATCAGCAGTTAAGTCATAGGCTTCGCTATTTTGGAGAAATCCTTGATAAACCGGCGGTAGTATACAGCCATCCCAAGGAAACTCTGATTATCCTTCACATTCTGCGGTTAGTTCCACTTCAAAACATCCCTCACTTTTCTGGGATCAACCGATACTCCTCCTTCGGGGATGATGTGGCCTAAGAACGATATCTCTTTTAGCCAAAACTAACACTTGCTGAACTTAGCGAACAACTGATGCTCTTGCAGTTTCTGCAATGTCAATCTAAAGTGTTCCTCATGTTCTTCCTTGCTTTTTGAATACACCATGATGTCATCGATGAAAACCACGAAAAACTTGTCCA
Organism: Neostapfia colusana; assembly: GCA_030760725.1. Taxonomy (NCBI): domain Eukaryota; kingdom Viridiplantae; phylum Streptophyta; class Magnoliopsida; order Poales; family Poaceae; genus Neostapfia; species Neostapfia colusana. The sequence continues at coordinate 66,355,514 of JASWHV010000012.1, read as the reverse complement.
AGTACTCCATGAAGACCTTATTTATGAGGTACATAAAGTATGCAGGTGCATTCGTCAACCAAAATGACATGACGGTATATTCATATGAACCATACCGTATTGGAAATGCAGTCTTGGGTATGTCGGAGGGCTTAATCTTCAGATGGAGGTATCCTGACCGAAGAACAATCTTATTGAAAATCCGAGCGACTTTCATTTAATCGAACATGTCCTCTATACGGGGCAGCGGGTACTTATTCTTGATTGTCACTTCGTTGAGAGACCTATAGTCCACGCACATCCTTTGGGTTCGATCCTTCTTGTCTAGGAAGAGCACAGCGGCTCCCCAAGATGACGAGCGTGGGCGTATAAAACCATTATCTAGCTGGTCCTGAATTTGTTTGTTGAGATCCACTAATTCATTAGCAGGCATCCTATATGGCCCCTTAGCTACATGTGCAGTTGCAGGTACTAAATCAATGGTAAATTCGATGTTCCGGTCAGGTGGCATACCTGGCAATTCTTCCGGAAACACATCTGAATATTGTTGAACCACCGGAATGCTCTCCAATGTCACTTCTTCAATGTGGTTCAGCACTGCCTTCTCGGTTGTAGGTTGGGCTGCCTCAAACTCAATATACGTACCGTGCTCACTCGTCAACTGCACGAACCTCTGAGCACATTGAATCACTCTATTGTACTTGCTTAACTAGTCCATTCCAAGTATTATATCGATCCCTTGGGAATCCAAGACAATAAGGTTGGCAAGAAAGTCTACCCTCCTTATTTTAGGGCTTACTTTCGAACATACTATATTAGTCCTCATCTCTCCACCGGGAGAATTGACCAACATAGTTTGTTTCATGTGGGATTTGGGCAGGTTATACTTGGCAACATACTTGGATGAGATGAATGAATGCGATGTTCCGGAATCAAATAAAACAGTGGCTGGGTTGGAGTTGGCGAGAAACATACCAATCACGACGTTCTCAGCTTGTTATGCTTCCTCAGCAGAGACGTGATTCACATTGCCGCGAGCATAGTTCTTCTGTCCATGGTTACCTTGCATTGCTCCTCCATTCGGCCGTGGGTTCTGCTTAGGTGGATTGCTCAGCTGTCCAAGGCCTTTCTTAGGGCGCTGATTTGCAAAGTGTCCCGCCTCTCCGCATGAAAAGCATGCCTTGTTGCCCATAGCAGCAGGAGGGTTGGGGCGAGGCTGGTTTTGAGCATAGGCACCCATGTTGGGACAGGGCGCAGGAGGCACATGCATACGAGGTGCTTGTATAACAGGGTGTTGCTGCGGTGGCTGATTAGAGCGAGGTGGATTTGCCAGCGGAAAGTAGAAGTGGACGAGCCATGGTATGGTGCAGCTGGTGGCATGAAGCGGGGACGTACGTTACGTCCTTGTGGCTGTCCTTGATATGGCATTGTCCTCTTGCCTTCTTGTTCAATCTCACGGATCTTGCTCTCCACCACTATAGCTTTTTCAATGAGCTTTTGGAAGTTTGCATAATCATTGTTGAACAGCTGAACTTGAATTTCATTGTTCAATCCTCTCATGATTTGTGACACCCGGTTCCGAAAATGAACCAAGTGAATGCATACGTGTGCCTAGGATGTTCATCACACATACAAAGCTTTACCACAAACTGAATTCAGAATATAACCACGTACAAATAATGTTTAAGTACTTTGTTACATTCACTCATTTTCTAACTCATGAATATCTCACTTATTCTTGCAGGGGAAGACTCTAATAACAGCGGAAAATGACTAAGACAGAGGGCTCCAACTTCAACTCCACAGGCATGTTGACGGTAGTGTGCACGCCTAGTACTCCACCAGTTCCTCGAAGTATTCTTCTCCTGTAGCTGAAGTATATGTTGGAATGCAAGGATGAGTACGTGTTGTACTCAGCATGTGCGCGAAAGTATGACATGTAGCTTACAACAAGGTTGGAAATAAATGGTTTCATTGCAGCAAGCAAATTTCACAAACATGATAAAAACAGCAACTATCTCTAGGTGAGTTAAATCCCAACATAACCAAGTAATCATCATCCCTCTATCATAATTCATCATTTATCAAGTCTCAACCAGCCAATTCTCTTTCTCAAGTTCATTTCATACTCATAAATACTCATAACCATCTCATTTTCATAGAACCGAAACCAAACTCATTGTCATGACCCAAAACAGTCCCAAAAACCATACCATAACCATACCAAATAACCATCCCAAGGTTAGCTCTAATCATGGATGTTGACCAGGTGCTTGTGACCGGAAGCATGGCTATCATGATAGTTTTACTCTCTGCAGAGGTGGCACTACTTTACCCACAAGTTCGTGATTTCGTCACCCATCGGTGACTACAGAAACCTCCATTATGCCACTACACAACCGTCGGTGTATGGCCAAGAGATCACAAAATAGCCTTTACAAAGGGGCTACTACAATGTACTGACCCACTGAGGTTTCACCGGAAGGCTCGAATCTCCATTCTCCCACCGACGGGCTCCCTCTTGTGCCATGCAGTCCTCCTCGACTCCCATTGCCCACGCCATCCAATGGTCCATAAAAATCTAGCAACACAGATAATTAGTCAGCTAAACCGCACCCATATTTGGCCCTGTGGTGGCACTGTTTTCCTGGCATGTGCTCGCATGAACCGGTCCTTAGATCTATGGCAAGCAAACCACCATCATCAATCAGCAAAATCCACGAACCAAGCTTGCCTAGATCATTAACATCATCAAGTTCTAATCATATTTAATCTTATGACTGCAGTAGCTAAACATGTTTTATTTCAACTTCCCGTATCCCGTAAATTCAGCGAAGCAAAAGAAAAAACGACCATACCCGACTCAACAATTTTCCCGGCGACAAGGTGTAAAAGTCCCAAAACATGTACATGAATAAAACTAAGGTTTGAGTTCATATGTGTGGCAAAGACATGAAAAATGGGACTTGCTAAAACTTTTCTTCATGCAAAGTAATACATGGATGACCATCCAAAAATGAGGCTCACATTTTTATTTGAAAGTGTTGAACCAATAAGGATTTAAACAACCTTTGCATGCAAGTCTAAAAATCAGATTTGAAATTCAAAGTTCACCCAATTGGTGGCCAAAAACTTTGAATAACCATGCAGCCCTAGAGTTGGGAATTTGGGAAAAAGTGGATAACAAACTTTTCATTTTAGGGTGGGCTCCAAAAATGAATTATGGAAGCATTTTCCAAACTCCAACCAAATTCAAATTTGTCATGCAAATTCAAACTGAATTTGGATAATTCAAATTCTAGCCCACCTTTCAAACTTAGAATTTGGGAATTTGGGAAAATCAACATGAGGAGATACTTTGGGAGGAAAGTGAGGGGTAGGGCCCACATGTCATTGGGGCTAAGGAACTAGACTTGCACATGAAGCAAACAATTGACTTGGCTCTGTTTTTCAACCCCACCGAGCAGCTCACCGTTAGCCACTGAGAGCAGCACGGCGCCACCTCCTGCTGCATGCACCCACGCGCTGGCTCCCCAAGGCGGTGCCCCCTCGTGCTTCTCGGCGTGATCACGTCCCCTTAGCCCGAGCAAAGCCTCAGTTGTTTTCCTCTCCTCGTGAGCGCACGAGCAAAACTGCTCTTCACCTCCGCTGCTCGGCCTGATCGGGAGAACGGGAAAACAATCACGACCCCTCCCCCCCCCCCCCCCCCCGAGCTGCTAAACCACATCCTAAGCTCCGCACACACCTCCCCGACACGCAAACGAGCGAGTTCCGGCCTCCCTTGCCCGAGAACAACCGCCACAGCAGCAACCTAGCTCAAGAACGTGATCGGGCGCTCGTGGACAGCCCTCCACAGGGGGTTTCACGGTCGGGTGATCAAGGCCACGGGAGCGCGCCGTGTTGGTGCTGCTCTCACCCGAATCTCAAGCCACGCCGTGAAGCATCGGCGGCAAATTTCTAGTTTTTGCTCCGGCGAGTTCTACCCAAGCAGCCGGTACGGTTTCTTCAAATTCCCCCTCTCTGATTGTCCATAGGTCCTCAAATCTTGCACGTAGCAGCTGGACTAGCCGGCGAGCAAAATCCCTTTAGCATCCATCGCATGAAAACACCTCAAAGTGACGGATTTCGAGCTCTACTGGGGGTGTTCTTCGTGGACTCATTCGGTCACACGGTGAAACCGTATTTTCGGCCACTCCCGAGCTAGTTTGAAGTTGTGCTGAGCTTCCTAGTAATGCCCTGGTGCTGTAGAGCTAGTTGGTCAAGGTTTTGGCGAGCTAGGGACCTCGGGCGACGGCGCCAAACTTCAACCGAGGCCGTCGCATGTCGCCGGCCATCTTCCGGTCACTGGCGGACCCAGAACATCTCACCATCGTGTTCCCCGGCATTAGTAACGCCCTGGTGGCGAGTTTTAACTCGTGCGGTGACCGGCAGCGGTGATCCGGCGAGGGCCAGTTAACTCTGGCGAGGTGGAACACGCGCGCGCGAAGGGCCGACCGGAGGAAGAAGAAGCCCGGGTGGGGCCCGGCTGTCAGCGCCTGATAAGTTTAAATCCATGATCGGGTGTGGCTGGGATCCGGTGTGCTGGCGTGCTGGATACCCGTGACCCGGTGTGGCTTCAATCCTATTGGCTGGGATTTAATCAGTGGGTCCAGCCGAGTTTTCAGTAGGAAAAATAATTCCAGGGGTGGCTACAAATTTGGCAATTCATATCTCTCTGTGGAAACCTCCAAATTGAGTGACTTGATTCATTTTTCAGAGTTCTATCCATATATGAGCTCAGCTTTGTATGAAAGTCAATATTGTATTTTGGAAAATTCTTTGAAGGTTTTCTGAAAATGAATTATTGAGGGAGTTTGGTTTATCCAAAAATCCTAAAATTTTGCTAGAATATTCTTTAGCATCTTGTTGACCTTCTAACAAATTTTCAGCTCATTTGAAGATTATTTGAGTTGGAATTTGCTAAATATAAACTGCTGTGTTCATAAGAGTCCAGAAACATTTTCAGAAGATGTTTCCAATTTATAAAAGCTATTCTGGGCAATCCATAGCTCTAAAAATCATAGGAAAATTTAGGTAAGCTCTCTGAGACATACTTGAAATTATAGATCACTAAATTGAGCATGAAAATGCACATTACTTCAGAATTAATTCTTTTGGATAGAAATTCTTAAAGAATTGTTATGGAAGAACTACTACAGTAAAAGGGCTAAATTTTGGACCAATTGACTATCATGTGACCAGGAACTCACATGTAAATTATAAGCTCAAGTTGACCCCTTTAACTCCTGTTCTTATTCTCCATACTTATGTATAGGTGGAAATACATGAGAGACATTGTGAGAATTATAGGGAACACAGTTTAACTCCACATTAGCTGCAATTTGGCAATCTAAATCCCTAGGTAGTGTAGAACCTTCTGTAAAAGTTTTGAGGCCATTGGAGTCCTTGTTCTTCAGTTGCTTTCAAATCTTTTCAGCTCATCTGTTATGTTCCTTAGGGAAAGTAGTTAGTGTATAGCTAAAACACTAAGATCAATTTAGTCATTTCGGTTTCTTTGCACAACAGAGGCAAACCAAGCCATACTTGGCTTTTCCACATAACCTCTGTTCCTAAGAACTCCATTCTATAACTTCTTTCCATTACATTCTATAAAATATGTGCATATGCATTTTAATAGGAACCACAACGAAGGGGATTCAAAGGAGCGATTCATTGAAGTGGATCATACTCTGGAGAATCAAGGGTTGATCAACAAAGATCACTAACTGATTATATACGACTACCCTGCAAAACAGGCAAGCTCTGGTTTGCATTTAACAACTGTTAGGTTTTTTTTACTTTGTATTCACTTTCGGTTAAGATATGAACTGTGCATTAGGTCAAGTGTTTGATACTCCTCTTGCATAACCAAATGACCCATGGAGTATTGGGTAGGTGTCTTTCACCGTATAGAACTGCCATGCTTAAGTACGGTTCGGTAGAAGTTGAGTGGTGAGATGCTACTCGCATGTTCAGGAACAACAGGGGCATACGGGATTGGTTCAAAAATGAATTAGCAAGTTAAAGTTGAGACCGGAAGGTTGTAGGGGCAGCAGGACATAGGGGCCTGCGTGCTATAGACCTGTCCGTGTCGGTCAAGTACTGATCCGTATGCGGTCCTGTTGAACAAGTTTGAGTCATGTACGGGGCTCATGCTGGTATTATGGGACCCAGTAAACCGATGTACCTCGGGAAGCTGTCGTTGGGCCTTTTCGGGTCACCTTAGGCGGACGGCCGGTGTGCAGTATGTGGGGAACATTCTCATGACATCTCATGTCGGCAGGTGCACCCTGAGAGTGGCTACTGTACGGGGCGACTTGATCGATTCAACAGGGGTGAAACGGGAGAAAGGCTGCCACGTAGGACGTCAGTGATGGTTGTTGTAGGCAACGTCGAGTACCGGCGCACGTGTCGTGTAGTCCGGGTGTTACTGATTCAAATCACCGTCGCTCGCGGAATGGACCGAGCATACTTGTTCTCACAGTCGTGACGTAGTAAGAACTTGCATGAGAAATGAACTAATCACATTGGTTGAAGTTTATACTACCCTTGTATGGTATCTTTGATGATTAGCTAGTGCCAACTCGATTCTTTATGCCATCGGCAAATTACATCGGGGAAAAGCGTTTCTTGTTTGATTGTGGACTCCCGATGTGGCGTGCCTAAGGTTACTTAAAATTGCTGCCAATAATACCTGAAAGTAAGGATTCACTTTTAGGCGAGTTTATTATGCATTATGCTATCCTACTTTAGGGTCATAACCTCACATAGAGTTTCATGTTTAGGGTGACGGTTAAGTCTTGCTGAGCGTTATGCTCACGGATGCTATCCGAGTTGTTTTGCAGGTACTTGACTTCATGCTTATGAGAAGGGACGCTGATGAGACTCGGGAACCTCCGAGTGCTTACTCAAAGAGCATCCTCGCTGCTGCAGATTGTCTTCGTGTTGCTAGTAAGAAACGTCCCCGGGCTGGACTTTTTCTTTGTTGCCAAGTTAGACGTGAGTTGTGAGAGTTATAGTCTTCCGCTGTAGCTTATTTTGAGATAAGTATTTGTAAAACACTTTTGTACGCTTCCGCAAATAATTTATGTAATGTGATGTGTTTCTTCGACCCGTTTGCTGTGGGGTGCCACATATCACAGCACCAACCAACGAGGTCCTGTTGTCGACGGGGCGTCGGTCCCTCACACAAGGATGGCTAACAAAACTAGTAAACTCGTATAAAAGGGTTTCCCATCAAATTGACACAAGCATGCAATTTTCGCAAGCGAAACAGTTTGAAAAACCAGGTTCAATATATAGTCAAGGGGCACTTGCCTTGCTCCCGCGGTTCGTGTTGCTCAAACGTCTCGAAGTCTTGGTGCTGTAGTTCCTCGTAGACGGCCTCTTGAGCGTCTCCTTCTACTTACGACGACGCACATACAAAAATTAGAGCAATCAACTGTCATGCACAAGCTTTACTCAAGATGCAATGAGGTGAATGAATGCAGTTCCTATGGTGCAGTTTATAAAAATCAGTTTGCACGTGTTCCTGCAGGTTTTTGTAGGCTTCCATTGGGATTTATGAAGAACAAGGCTGCTAGGATCAAGTGTGGACGTGGTAATGATCTTGACACAATTTGTAGATCAATTCCACCGTCAAAACTTGACCAAAACGTGGTCTGTCCACATGCAGAAGTTTCTGCTCACAGGGGATGGAGAAAACGGGTGCGTAGAAACAGTACTGACGTGGTAAGAGGAGTAACAAAAACCTACCTCACTTCTTCCTCCTCTATTCCTTGCGGCAGGACCTTCTCCCTTGCAATGGCAGCAGCTGGAGAATTTCTATGGAGATTGGCGAGGCTGCGGCTAGGGCAGACTGTCGGGGGCTTCTTCTCTGGCGACGGCGAGGCGTGGCGGAGCTTTGACGGCGGCCAAATTCCAGCAATGGCGGCGGTCAGAGCTTGGCAGCAGGGGGAGGGGGCGGCGACCATAATTTTTGGGGTTTGGGGGTGGCGGCTAGGGGGAGTTTTATTATAAAGGAGAGAAAACAGCTAGAGTGGCTAGTATTTTAGCAACTCATTTATCTAATGGCTGAGATTTAATTTTAAAAAGTGTGGGAGCTAGGGGCTGTGATTTAATTATTTATTTCCCACCAAGGGCTGAGATTATTTGGGGAAAATAAAATTCCACAAAAAAGAGAAGGGGGCGGCTTGGGTTTCCCAACCTTATGTGTTGTGGCCAAGGGGGAGGGGGCCGGCTAGGGTCCCCCCCTAGGGGTGTGGCCAAATTTGGGGGGAAATCCCCCCCCCCCCCAAATGTGGGGAAAAAGCCCTAGGGGAATTTTGGGAAAATTGGGGGGAAATCAGGAAAATTAGGGAAAATTATGGAAATTAGGGGAGAGGGGAATTTGGGGAAAATTGGGGGCGGCCAGGTCTGGCTATTTTATTTTATTTTTCTTTTTATTTCTTTTTCTTCTCTATTTATTTTCATTGTTTCCTATTTTTATTTCCTTTTATTATTTTATTTGCTTCTATATTACTCTCATTATTTTCTTCTGCTTTTTAAATGCTTCTCTAATGAAAAATGTATGCAATGCATGGTAGTAAAATTGAGGGTGTTACATGAACAAGTACTGCTTTCAAGGAACCGAGTTGACATCTTCTAGAGCATACCTTGACAAATGCGTGAAGTTGTTGAGGTACTCATTCATGCTCTTCCGTCCTTGCCGGAGACCTTCAAACTCCTGCCTTTTAAGCATCATGACTCCTTTAGGTACATAGTGAGAGTGGAAACTCTCCCTGAATTTAGCCAAGTGATAGTCTCCTGGTTGACATAAGCATTGCAAAGAGCGTTCCACCAATCAGCGGCTGCTCCCATCAGTTGGTGTGATGTGAAGAGAACCTTCTCCTGATCACTACATTGAACAATAGCAAGCTTCTTTTCCATAGACTTCAGCCAATCATCAGCCTCCATAGGATCATTGGCTTGTGCAAAAGTAGGTGGCCTAGTCCTCATGAACTCTCCCAATCTGTTGTGAGCCGGCAGTGGTGGAGGTGGCGGTGGTGGGGGTGCAGGAACGGGGTTAGGGTTGTTGTTGTTGTTGTTAGCCTGCAGCTGTCCCAACGTTTGTATCATAGTTTGCATGAGCTGGTTCTGCATAGCCATCAAACGTTCATGGTTGTTTGCATCAGCCCCGAGGTTGGCCTTTTCAGGAACATTCACATTGCCATACTCATGTGGTTCGTTGTTACCACAAGCGTTTCTTCGGTGGCAGTTGTACTTTTCCCTCGCCATCGGTGGGAGAGTAGAGTAGAAAACAGAAATTCAGATTGATCCCCTCAACTATATGCATCAAGGTGTATGAGCTAAGTAACTTCTTTTATTAATTTCAGCCTATATGAGGATTTGAACAAGTGCCGAAGCATCTCACATCTCTCTACTATGTGTGGATGTGGACATTCGCCGAAGTGTCCCACAACTCACACCAAGCAAACAAACACAAGCAATCATCATGAAATTCAGCACACCACTCTTATTTCAGCCTACTACGTCTAAGTGTTGCTATTACAACTTTATTTCAGCCTATTACGTCTAAGTGCAGCAGTCCAGTGAGTGCATCCGATGCAGCATCATCAATATATTCTGCCCTACCGTTAGATAGGATGGTTACTTCAGCCTTCCACTCTTCATGTCCGAGGCAAGGGACTTTCTAGAGGAGGTACTCTGGGTATAAGTGTAAGGGCCTCAGTTTTTGGACACATATTTAAAGTGTTCATCACCACACACACACCTCATTTGAAGAAAGTTGATGAACACATTCGAAGAGCAAGTAACCACCATCAACATGCTCATTAGAGAATAAACTCACATATTGCAAAAGTGGTATTTCCCACATGTAATATATAGGGGCTGGGCATATGAAAAACTCCTACACATTGCTAGGAATGTCCAGCCAAGTTTCACCCAAATTCAAAACCTTTTGAGGTCATTTTGGGCATAGCTAGAAAGAGGGCAGTTTGAAACTACATTCAAATTCAAACTGTTTTTATCCCATAAATTCAAAAGTGGGAGACATATTCTTACTCAGCACATTTTTGTGAGCTCACACACCAATTTTCACTCCATTTGGAGTTGATCTTGACATGAGCTAAGTGGGGCAAATTCAAACTTTATTTGAATTTCAAACTGAACATGTGCTGAAATTTATCCAAACCAAACCCAATTTGAATTCTAACCAATTCAAATGGCTCAAAGGTTGATAATTTAAATCACCAGGGGCTTTGTGGGAACTACTGTTTACAACAGTGAATTTGAGTTAAGTTCAGAGGTTAAAATTGAGGGTGGGACCCACATGTCATAGAGCTAAGAGGGGGTGACTTGCACACAAAGTCACAGCCTCGGTGGGAAATTCCACCGAGCAGCCGCCGGGTGTGCCACCGAGGAGGAACCGACGCCACCAGCTGCTTCCTCCTTCGCGCGCTGGCGGCCAGGGCGGCCTTCTCGTGCCCCCACGCGACCCTCACCGCCTCAGCCAAACGAAGACCCGGCTGCCTTCTTATCCTTGCGGGCGACAGCGGGCAGCGGCATTCCTTCTCCCTGAGCTCTCGGTCGATCGGAAGAACGGAGCTAACAGCCACGCCCTCGTTCCCCCGAGTTGCTAGGCAGCACGCTGAGCTCAAGCACCACTCTCCCAACGCCTGAACCACCAGGTTTCGGCTCCTGTTTCCGTGATCAACGATGACCGCCGCGACTTAGCTGAAGAATGGCGATCGGTCTCACGTGGGCAGCACACTACAGCCATTTCCACGGCCGAGCAAGGGCGGCAAAAGGAGCGCACGGACTCCACGCTGCTTCCACCTGAAGCTCAAGCCACGCCGTGAACTCTCGTCGGCGAATTCCGAGAATTTGCTCCGGCAACCTCAACCCAGGCTTCTGGTACAGTTCATTAAAATTCTCCTTCTCTATTCCTCCTTGAGTCATCAAATTTTGCACATGTATGCTGGATTAGCCGGCGATCAATTCTCCTTTAGCATCCATCGCATGAAAACGCCTCGGAACGGCGGGATTTAAGCTTTACTAGGAGTGGTCGCCGCGGACCCATTCGGTCGCATGGTGAAACCCTATTTGCGGCAACTCCCGAGCTGATCTGAGGTCATGCTGAGCTTCCTAGAGCTGCGCTGGTGATGTAGAGCCCATCGGCGCAAGTGGTGTCGGGCTAGAGACCTCGGACAACGGCGCCGAACCACAGCAGTAGCCGCCGCACGTCACGGAGCTGGTTCCGGCCACCGGCAGCCCAAACAGAGCCCACCAACGTGTTCCTCGATGTCCTAAACCCTCTGGCGGCGAGTCTCTGGCTGGGCGGCGGCCGGGAACGCCGGTCCGGCAAGCAGCCGTCTGCTCCGGCGAGGGGGGAGCGCGCGGGCGCGAAGCAGAGCGCGGTAGGAAGAAGAAGATGCGGGGCCCGGCTGTCAGCGGCTTAAAAATTCAAATCGGGATCGAGCTGCGGCTTGGATCCGGTGTGCTGGCGCGCAGAAACTCCACAGACCACGGTGTGCCGACGCCTCAGCGCGCAACACGTGTCCCCGTGGTCCACCGGCAGATTTAAACTTTTCCCCCATTTTCAGATTTCAGTCAAACTTCAAATCCTCATAACTTTGGCTAGGAAGCTCCAAATCGAGTGAACCAAATTTTTTTGGATTCAGCTCTATGAGTACTTTCCAGAAAATCATGTTTTACTTTATGAAAATCCTTATTTCTCAAGAATTAATTCCTCAAAGTTTAAACTGTTGTGGAATTTTAACTGGAGAATCCCTTAGAGGAAAATTCTGAAATTTTGCTGGGATGTTCACCAAAATATCCATGAACTACCATAAAAATTCCAGATCCATTTGAGCTCATTTTATCCACCTAATGGTGTGATTAGTGAAACTATTTCAGAGAAATTAGAAAATGTTCAGAAGCATTTTCAGAATTTGCTCTAAAATTGTTTAGCTCATATCTTTAGCGAGGAACCTTCAAATTAAGTGAGACCAACCCCATTAGAATCCTCTGAAAATCTAGTTTTCAGAAAGTCATGGCTTGCTCCATGAAAACCCATAGAATACCCTAAGAGTTCCAATTAAGTTCAAGGACATAATTAATTGTGGAGGGCTCAAATGAGCTTTGCTGCAACTAAAACTTGACCAAGTCTCTGTGTAGGTTGTAACCAAGCCACAGTAAAAGTTTCACAGTGTTTGGGTCTGTCTAGTGATACTTAGAAGGTTCACAAGTTAAAACTCAATTCAAATGCATTTAAATAATACATGTACTTCTTATATCATGTAGTCGCTAAGGTCGAGGAGGAACCCGAAGTCCTAGACTTCATCACTCCGGAGGAGCAGCTAGCCTACGACCAAGAGCAGCAAGGCAAGCTCCGGTTTGCATAAACCTTTTTACAAGTTTTTATTGTTTTGAGCACATACTTGCATACCATTATTTCCTTGCATTAGTCTTGTTTGGAAACCCAACTGCATAGCCAAGAAAACCATGGGATGGGTTTAGTATTGCAAACCCAGTTACCTACTGTAATGCTAAGATAGTGTAGGATTCGTACAAGTCGAGTAGTTGGAACTACTCGCGAGCATAGGCTAGAGGCACTCGACTCGGGTAGATATAGCACATGATACACATGGCAAGAAAAATGAGACCGAACGGAGAGTAAGGGCAGCAGGACTTTGGGGCCTGGGTGCTATAGCTCCGCTTGTGTCGATTGAGGACCGAGCCGTGTGCGGGCCTGTTGAACAAGCTAGAACAGTACCGAAGACCTACCGGCTATATGGGAACCGGGAAACTGATGTAACTCGGGTAGCTGTGTATTGAGGCATTGCCCGTCGTTCAGAGGGTAGGTTGAGAGCTTGAGGTGTAAATCGGCTGGCGGCACTGAGATGCGCGTGCAGAGGCCTCTTGCTCGGGACGATGGGACTGGTTCAATATTTGGCTGACGGGTGAAAGGTGGTTGCGTACAGCGTCCGTGATGGTTGCTGTAGGCAATATCGAGTACGGGCGTACGTGACGGGTTATTCGGGTAACCCTGCTGATGTAAATCGATTATAATCGCCGTCCCTCGCGGTCAGTGAGTACCACTTGTTCACTGTACCGTGACGTAGAAAGAACAGGCTAGTTACATGTTAAAATGTTGCTGATTGAAATATGGACTTTGATTGTTAATGATTTGCTGTAGTTTAGAGCTAACTAAAGTTCCTTTCAACTTTGGGCAAAGTACATGAGAGAAATGTGTTTCTTGTTTGATTGCGGCTCTCTCATGTGCCTTAGCGTAAGGTTCTCCACAATTTGCTGCTAAAACTCGAAAGTAAGGTTCCAATAATTAGGCGAGTCCTTTGCAAATTGTTTTATCTCATGTACCCATCTCCCTCATGTAGAAGTTCCATGTTTAGGAGAGACGGGTCAGTCTTGCTGAGCCTTCGTGCTCACTGCTTGTGTTTGAAGCTTTTGCAGGGTTCTATGAGGAAGGGACTCCCGAGGAGGAGACGGAACCCCAGGAGGGGAACCCCGTCGAGTGGGAGTCGTGCACGCCGCAGTGTTAGTGTGCGTGTGTGCTAGCAAGGACACGTTCACGGGCTGAACGTGAACTTGATGCGTAGTCTACGCCCGTGAGTGTAGACTGGACATATTTTGATGTAAAAAATGTTCATAAACCACTTTATGTAATAAAAGTTTTGCTTCCGCTTTGTACCTTTGACGTGTGTTATCCGGTGCTGTGCAACGCAGCACCCCTCAGCGTGATCCTGGCTCGACAAGACCGTGGGGTCGTGTCAGCGTTGGTATCAGAGCTCGCTTGAGGTTTTACGCGCTACAAAGGTCATCTTTTTCAAAAATCCAGTGAGGAACGAGTTAGTAGCCCGTATAAGGATGTTATTAGCGTATAGAAAGTGGCATACTAACCTATTTGATTATGTCGGAAAATTGTGCATCTCGGGATGTGTATATCTTGGGGGGTGCACGTAAGCCCTGTCCACCAGTGCGCACAAGCTGAAGGGTGGAGCACCACGGGTGGCAGGTAACCCGACCCGCTTTGATATCCTCTACGACTCTTCATGTCGTTTGGGGTATTCGAGAAACGTCTGTCCCTGGCGTGCGTGGTGCAATTTGGGAGACCCCGTCATGTGGTCTGAAACGTGAACACGTAGCTCAAGGCGTGTTTGGCTTGAGAACATCCGGGCGAGTGATGACGGTCGGGTGTACGAACTGTATGGATATCGGACTCGGTGTGCAGCCAAGTCTGACGATTGTTTGAGTTATTTGCAGGTAGTATAACCACGAAATGGTAGACGTGTAGCATCCGTGTGCGAGAGATGCTTAGTGCCACTGAACTAATGCAGCCGGCTAAGTCCGGTATAGGTTTTTCTTTGTGAGGGCGTAGTACCGACATGATCTGGTGACGCATCGACGTCACACCCCACTAAATGAACAACTTCATTGTAAAATTTGAAAGTTTTAATTGGGAGCATTAAAACGTTGCTTTAACCTCTTCCCTTAATCAGGATATTCAAAGTTAACAAGTTTTCAACTTTAGGTTGCTAAGGACAGAGCACTCTGTTTTCAGCTGAATTAAGGCTGAAGTTAATCAGAGGTTAGAGGTTGAGTTCTTTCGAGGTTGGGGTCATATGATACATTTTTGGAAAGCATTGGAAGAGCTTCACAATTTTCTGTTGAGGTACAGAGGTTTTTCAAACCTTAACCAATCGAAAAATGCAGTAGAGTTGAAACTGTCCAGAAAAACAGGGCAGAGCAACAACTCTTTGCAACTCTCTGTAGATTGAGCATAACTTCCTGCATAAAAATCCAAAAAATAGAAAACGAGGTAGTTCTGGAAATCTTATGAGATGGGTTACAACTTTGTAACAGAAAGTTTTGTCAGATTGGGAGCAGAATTAACTGGGATTCTTGGATCAAATCAGTACCTAAAGCAGGGGGTGCTGTCCAATTTTCTCCAGAAATTCTGTTAACTTTAACATATCATAACTTTTGAACCAGGACAAATCTTAGGCCAAGCAAACACTTTATGGAAAGCTATTTATGTTAGCTTTAACTTAGATGTTGAGCTCCAGAATTGGTTTTGCTTTAGCATGTTCTAAATCAGGTTGAAATGGAAACTGGTCAGGGCTGTCATGCAGACAGCAGATCAGCAGTCAAATTTGTTTAAATTTGAACTATATTTCCAAGTTTTATGGGTTCAATGACATGTCTTGTGTTATAACTCAATGGTTTACTGTTCAAATAAATATTTGACATTTCTCAAATATATTTTTGCACATGACAGCGGATAGACAGTTGGAGAACGGGTGGGTGGTGTCCCACTGTTCTCACCGCAGCGGCTATCCGGAAGCATTGAGGCAGATGCTTCAATATTTCGGGTACAACCAAATGCCGCAGTACTTCGCCAAGGAAGAAGGCGAGGAGGGGAACAAGACGTGGACAATCCATGTCGAAGTCCCTGCAGGACCTACGCCAACCGGTTGGGTGCCGTTCACCGTCACGGTGAGAGGTAGACAACCGGAAGGGATGTGGCAAGTGGCAGCCCGTGACACCATGTCACGTTTCTGCCAACTACACGTGAGAGCGATGGAGGGAACTCCATACGCGCTCGTTCCAGTTGAGGGACGGGCTCATCATGTGTGGGAAGGGAGGTACTGGGAGGCAACAGACCCGAGTTGCCCAAGGTACAACCCCACGGAGGCAAACCTTAGCCTCCAGATGAGGGCGGGAAACGCCGTGATGGACAGCCAAGCTGTTCATACGGAGCATCTTGCCACAAGGCTCAAGGAGAGCACAAGCCGTGGAGACCATTTCGAGAGTGCTCACAGCGCACTCCACAATGTGCTCCTTCTGACGATCAAGCGACTCAACGAACAGCATAATCAGTTGCATCGTCAGATGAAGGCGAAGAAGAAAAGTCGTGTCGACATCGCGGCGTTACATGAGCTGGTGTAGACTCTAACCCAGAAAAATGAGGACCTTACTCAAGAGCGGGATGACGCTATTGAGGAAGCGCAAGGCTGGGAAGAAGACTACAACCAAGCCATGAATGAGGTGCATGCATTGCAGGACCTCGTACCTCCGGTACTGGGCATACCGGTGGTCTCGGGTCTTCCGCCAATAGGAGAACCCGAGATGGGAGAAGAGGTGGTAGATCCGGAGCCACCAGCAGAGGTACCGGAGGAGGATGACCCACAGGAGGTTGAATTCTACTCCGAGTAGGGGGTTACCGTTGCCAAGTAGGGCAACCAGGATAGTGTAACCCAAACTTTTGTAACCAGTGAACATGTCATGTAGGCAGTAGTGTATGTATAGGTAGTGACGACATGAGCACGACTTCTCGGAGACCAAGAATAATGTATCTTGTATAAAGTTTATGCTTTATCAATATATGTGAATGTTGTGCAAATTATTCATGTGTCACTTCAATACCTACTGTTGCATATGGAATTCTAAGTATGACATGTGCTAATCACTGCTGTTTTGAATTTCAGAATGACTCGTACTCGTGCCAACCCGGACGTTGGGGGTACTAGCCAAGGGGGAGAGACTTCCCAACAGCCGCCCGAGGACTCCTCGGGACAGCAGCAGCAACAGCAACAGCAAACACCGCCACCGCCATTGCCAACGGTTACATTGGCCAACATCGTCGCGGCAATGGCGGGTTCTCATCAGCAGCACACGGAGTTGCTGCAAACTCTCATCGCCAATACTTCTCGCCCAGAGAGACGTCAAGACCGTGAGGAGCATCAACAGAGCTCCTACTCCAACTTCCTAGCAACTCATCCCCCGATATTCTCAAGGGCGGATGAACCACTCGACGCGGACAAATGGCTCCGCGCGATAGAGATGAAGTTCGGGCTGCTCCAAATAAGTGAGAAGCGCAAGACTCAGTTCGCGGTCCAGCAGCTCCAAGGATCCGCGAGCGCGTGGTGGGCAAACTTCTGTGCTTCACAGCCCACCGACCGAGTAATGACCTGGGCGGAGTTCCGGACGTCCTTCAGGGCCTATCACATACCCCCAGGTCTGATGAAGAGGAAGACGCAGGAGTTCCTACACCTGCAGCAAGGGAGCCGGAACGCGCTGGAATACTCCAGGGCGTTCAACGATCTCGCGCTCTACGCGCCGTATCACGCCGATACCGGCGAGAAGCAGCGGGATCACTTTTACCAGGGGCTTAACCCGCTCCTGAAGGACAAATTGGCAATGTTCAATCGCGGCAGCCTCAATGACATCATTGATGCTGCGATTGTCCAGGAGGACCCCGGTAAGGAGTTAGCAGCGGCGGAGAGAAAGCGAAGCGCGCCGCAAAGCAGCGGAGAAGGAGGCGGTCCTCCTCAAAAATTTCGGATGGTGAATCGCCCACCATCAGGTCCCCGCTGGCAACCACCCCAGAGGCCGATGCCATTCCGCAGTCGGCCGTATTCTTCACCGGCATTCAGGCCGGCACTGCCAGCACCACCTCCACAGCAACAACAGAAGCAGCGAACGATGCCGCGTGCGTATGCACCTCAGCAACGCATGCCAGGCTTTCGTCCCCCGAGCACCGTACAAGCAGCGGCCACATGTTACAAGTGTGGTCGTCCAGGACACTTCACCAGCAGTTGTCCGGAGAGGCAAGGCGGCGGAGTTGCACTGCAACTTCCGGGGAGGAATCAGCCCCGGAACCCTACTAATGCGCGGCGGGCAAACCTGAGGCCTGGCACCGTCCACCAACTCGCCATAGAGGACGTGCCGGAGGGCGAGCCAATCCTTGCGGGTATGTTCCAACTCCACCAGCATCCCGCCATAGTACTGTTTGATTCAGGCGCCACGCATAATTTTATTAGCCAAGCTTTCATTGCTAAACACAGCTTGCAAATACTACCCACCGATAGTCCATATTTGATTTGTTCACCTGGTCGGAGGATTTCAGCAAGCGTAATGGTTTCCGAAGCACCATTATGCTTAGCGGATAGAGTGTACCCTACGTCTCTCATAGTTCTAGAGGGACAGAAGGTCGATGTCATCGTAGGGATGTCGTGGTTAACCCGCCACGGCGCTGTTTTAGACACCGTCCTTCGAATCGTGCACTTGAACTCAGAAGTGCACGGATCTCACTCCTTATTTCTGGACAGTCCAGAAATAAAACTTCCAAGTGTCTATGAATCCACAACCCTAAGATTGGAAGATATTCCAGTGGTCCGAGAGTTCCCTGACGTGTTCCCGGATGATTTACCGGGGATGCCGCCTGATAGAGAGGTGGAGTTCAAGATTGAACTTGCACCGGGAACCATGCCAATATCCCGAAGGCCGTACAAGATGGCGTCCAAGGAATTGGCTGAATTGAAGACCCAACTAACGGACCTGCTGGAAAAGGGTTTTATTAGGCCGAGCTCCTCACCATGGGGCTGTTCGGCATTATTTGTGAAGAAGAAAGACGAGACGTTGCGGCTTTGCGTGGACTATCGTCCACTAAACGCCGTAACAATCAAGAACAAGTACCCGTTGCCACGGATCGACATGTTGTTTGATCAGTTGGTCGAAGCAAAGATCTTTTCTAAGATGGACTTAAGATCCGGGTACCATCAGATTAAGATACGGGCTGAGGATATTCCGAAGACGGCTTTCTCGACGAGGTACGGGCTTTATGAGTACCTGGTCATGTCCTTTGGCCTCACCAATGCTCCAGCTCACTTCATGTATTTGATGAACTCGGTATTCATGCCGGAGATGGACAAGTTTGTCGTGGTCTTCATCGACGATATACTGGTATATTCCAAGTCGGAGGAAGATCACAAGAAGCATCTGCGTATAGTCTTGCAACGGCTGCGGGATCACAAGCTATACGCGAAATTTAGCAAGTGTGAATTCTGGATATCGCAAGTGCCTTTCCTCGGGCATATCATCTCAGCGGAGGGTATCGCTGTGGACCCGAGCAAGATCACTCAAGTGCTGAATTGGAAAAATCCCCGAGAACTGTTCACGAGGTATGGAGTTTTCTCGGACTCGCGGGATATTATCGGAGGTTCATTCCGAACTTCTCGAAGATTGCCAAGCCGATGACGGAGCTGCTGAAGAAGCCTACCAAATATGTTTGGAGTCTGGCATGTGATGCAGCATTCAAGGCTTTAGTCAAGCACCTAACATCAGCACAGGTTTTGGCGCAGCCAGACACAACAAAACCGTTCTATGTGTACTGCGATGCATCCGGCATTGGGCTCGGATGTGTGCTGATGCAAGACCGAAGAGTGGTCGCGTATGGATCACGACAGCTTAGAAACCATTAGCAAAATTATCCAACTCACGACTTGGAGCTCGCTGCCATGGTACTCGCACTCAAGATGTGGAGGCACTACCTACTCGGTAACCTCGTACATTTATATACCGACCACAAGAGCCTCAAGTACATATTTTCAGAAGGAGTTGAACATGAGGCAGCGAAGATGGTTAGAATTCATAAAGGATTACGAAATAGAGATCCATTATCATCCGGGCAAGGCAAACGTGGTAGCGGATGCGCTAAGCCGCAAGTCACACGTTAACAATCTGACCATCACACCGTTGGATAAGAGTGAACCACCACTACATGTGATTCCACACGGAGCTCTCCACAGCCTAGCTTTGATCCCCACCATCCGTGAAGAAATAGCGGCAGCTCAGAAACATGACAAGGGCATGTCGCATTTGTGGAGACGTGTAAACAGTGGGGAGCTGAAATGTTTCCGGAAGGACGGAGACGGCGTCCTATGGTTCAAGGACCGGATCGTCGTACCCCGTAACCCGGAGTTACGGAAGAAATTTTTTGATAAGGCTCACTTATCAAAATTTTCTATTCACCCCAGCAGCAACAAAATGTATCAAGAACTCAGAAGCAAGTTTTGGTGGACACGGATGAAGCGGGAGGTCGCAAAGTACGTGTCCGAGTGTGATACATGTTGAAGGGTGAAGGCGGATCATATGCGGAAACCGGGACTGCTACAACCACTGGGCGTTCCTACCTGGAAGTGGGAGGACGTGAACATGGACTTCATCGTCGGTTTACCCACCACTTTTCAGAAGCATGATTCTGTGTGGGTGATCGTCGACCGGCTCACCGAAGTTGAAGATTTCATCCCGGTCAACACCAACTACAACGCCAAGAAGTATGCTGAACTGTACATATCACGGATCCTATGCTTGTACGGCGTACCCCGTACCATCATATCGGACCGGGGCACTTTATTTGTGTCCCGTTTTTGGGAGCAGCTACACGCTGCCTTGGGGACGAAGCTGATCCGTAGTTCAGCGTACCAGCCGCAGACGGATGGGCAAACCGAACGGGTGAATCAGATCTTATAAGACATGCTACTAGCTTGCGCTATCGACCACGGCAAGAATTTGGATGATCACTTGCCGTTAGCCGAGTTCTCGTACAACAATGGGTACCAAGCCAGCATTAAGATGGCACCTTATGAGGCGCTATACGGGAGGAAATGCCGCACACCACTGAATTGGTGTGAGTCTGGCGAAAGGGTCACCTTCAGGATTGACCTTGTCAACAACGCGGAAGAAAAGGTTCGGCTGATTCAAGCAAACCTAAAAGCCGCCCAATCCCGGCAGAAACAGTATGCGGACCGGAGAAGACGCCCATTACAATTCGAAGTCGGGGATCACGTATATCTACGTGTGTCTCCAATGAAAGGCGTAAAAAGATTCGGGGTGAGAGGAAAGTTGGCACCCTGATTCATCGGTCCATTCCAGATTACCGAAAGATGTGGATCGGTAGCATACCGGCTGAAATTACCAGAAGCACTTTCCGGTGTGCACGACGTCTTTCACATTTCCCAGTTGAGAAAGTGTCTTAAGCTATCAACTACCGTTCAGCTGGAGGACATTGAAGAATTGCAACCGGATCTCACCTATCGAGAGGAACCGGTTCAGATCATTGACGAAAAGGCCCGAACCACACGCAACCACACGTGGTGGTTCTACAAAGTTCTATGGAGTAATCACTCCGTGGATGAAGTGACATGGGAGAGCGATGGATTTCTTCGCGCTAACTACCCCGACTTTTTCACGTCGCATACCCGGTAATTTTCTACCGTCCTCTCTCTCATTTTCACCTTATAATCTCGGGACGAGATTCTTTTAAGGGGGGAGGAATGTAAGGGCCTCAGTTTTTGGACACATATTTAAAGTGTTCATCACCACACACACACCTCATTTGAAGAAAGTTGATGAACACATTTGAAGAGCAAGTAACCACCATCAACATGCTCATTAGAGAATAAACTCACATATTGCAAAAGTGGTATTTCCCACATGTAATATATAGGGGCTAGGCAAATGAAAAACTCCTACACATTGCTAGGAATGTCCATGCCAAGTTTCACCCAAATTCGAAACCTTTTGAGGTCATTTTGGGCATAGCTAGAAAGAGGGCAGTTTGAAACTACATTCAAATTCAAACTGTTTTTATCCCATGAATTCAAAAGTGGGAGACATATTCTTACTCAGCACATTTTTGTGAGCTCACACACCAATTTTCACTCCATTTGGAGTTGATCTTGACATGAGCTAAGTGGGGCAAATTCAAACTTTATTTGAATTTCAAACTGAACATGTGCTGAAATTTATCCAAACCAAACCCAATTTGAATTCTAACCAATTAAAATGGCTCAAAGGTTGATAATTTAAATCACCAGGGGCTTTGTGGGAACTACTGTTTACAACACTGAATTTGAGTTAAGTTCAGAGGTTAAAATTGAGGGTTGGACCCACATGTCATAGAGATAAGAGGGGGTGACTTGCACACAAAGTCACAGCCTCGGTGGGAAATTCCACCGAGCAGCTGCCGGGTGTGCCACCGAGGAGGAACCGACGCCACCAGCTGCTTCCTCCTTCGCGCGCTGGCGGCCAGGGCGGCCTTCTCATGCCCCCACGCGACCCTCACCGCCTCAGCCAAACAAAGACCCGGCTGCCGTCTTATCCTCGCAGGCGACAGCGGGCAGCGGCATTCCTTCTCCCCGAGCTCTCGGTCGATCGGAAGAACGGAGCTAACAGCCATGCCCTCATTACCCTGAGTTGCTAGGCAGCATGCTGAGCTCAAGCACCACTCTCCAAACGCCTGAACCACCAGGTTTCGGCTCCTGTTTCCGTGATCAACGACGACCGCCGCGACTTAGCTGAAGAACGGCGATCGGTCTCATGTGGGCAGCACACTACAGCCATTTCCACGGCCGAGCAAGGGCGGAAAAAGGAGCGTACGGACTCCACGCTGCTTCCACCTGAAGCTCAAGCCACGTTGTGAACTCTCGCCGGCGAATTCCGAGAATTTGCTCCGGCGACCTCAAGCCGGGCTTCCGGTACAGTTCTTTAAAATTCTCCTTCTCTATTCCTCCTTGAGTCATCAAATTTTGCACATGTATGCTGGATTAGCCGGCGATCAATTCTCTTTTAGCATCCATCGCATGAACACGCCTCGGAACGGCAGGATTTAAGCTTTACTAGGAGTGGCCGCCGCGGACCCATTGGGTCGCACGGTGAAACCCTGTTTGCGGCAACTCCCGAGCTGATCTGAGGTCATGCTGGGCTTCCTAGGGCTGCGCTGGTGATGTAGAGCCCATCGGCGCAAGTGGTGGCGCGCTAGAGACCTCGGACAACGGCGCCGAACCACAGCAGTAGCCGCCGCACGTCGTGGAGCTGGTTCTGGCCACCGGCAGCCCAAACAGAGCCCACCAACGTGTTCCTCGATGCCCTAAACCCTCTGGCGGCGAGTCTCTGGCTGGGCGGCAGCCGGGAACGCCAGTCCGGCAAGCAGCCGTCTGCTCCGGCGAGGGGGGAGCGCGCGGGCGCGAAGCAGAGGGCGGGAGGAAGAAGAAGATGCGGGGCCCGGCTGTCAGCGGCTTAAAAATTCAAATCGGGATCGAGCTGCGGCTCGGATCCGGTGTGCTGCCGTGCAGAAACTCCGCAGACCACGGTGTGCCGACACCTCAGCGCGCAACACATGTCCCCGTGGCCCACCGGCAGATTTAAACTTTTCCCCGATTTTCAGATTTCATTCAAACTTCAAATCCTCATAACTTTGGCTAGGAAGCTCCAAATCGAGTGAACCAAATTTTATTGGATTCAGCTCTCTGAGTAGTTTCCAGCAAATCAAGTTTCACTTCATGAAAATCCTTATTTCTCCATAATTAATTCCTCAAAATTTAAACTGCTGTGGAATTTTAACTGGAGAATCCCTTGGAGGAAAATTCTGAAATTTTGCTGGGATGTTCACCAAAATATCCCTGAACTACTATAAATTTCCAGATCCATTTGAGCTCATTTGATCCACCTAATGGTGTGATTAGTGAAACTGTTTCAGAGAAATTAGAAAATGTTCAGAAGCATTTTCAGAATTTGCTCTAAAATTGTTTAGCTCATATCTTTAGCTAGGAACCTTCAAATTAAGTGAGACCAACCCCATTAGAACCCTATGAAAATCTAGTTTTCAGAAAGTCATGGCTTGCTCCATGAAAACCCCTAGAATACCCTAAGAGTTCCAATTAAGGTCAAGGACATAATTAATTGTAAAGGGCTGAAATGAGCTTTGCTGCAACTAAAACTTGACCAAGTCTCTTTAGGTTGTAACCAAGCCACAGTAAAAGTTTCACAGTCTTTGGGTCTGTCTAGTGAGACTTAGAAGGTTCACAAGTTAAAACTCAATTCAAATGCATTTAATTAATACAAGTACTTCTTATATCATGTAGTCGCTAAGGTCGAGGAGGAACCCGAAGTCCTAGACTTCGTCACTCCGGAGGAGCAGCTAGCCTACGACCAAAAGCAGCAAGGCAAGCTCTGATTTGCATAAACCTTTTTACAAGTTTTTATTGTTTTGAGCACATACTTGCATACCATTATTTCCTTGCATTAGAGTCTTGTTTGGAAACCCAACTGCATAGCCAAGAAAACCATGGGTTGGGTTTAGGATTGCAATCCCCGTTAGCTACTGCAATGCTAAGATAGTGTAGGATTCGGTATAAGTCGAGTAGTTGGAACTACTCGCGAGCATAGGCTAGAGGCACTCGACTCGGGTAGAGATAGCACATGATACACATGGCAAGAAAAATGAGACCGAGCGAGAGTAAGGGCAGCAGGACTTTGGGGCCTAGGTGCTATAGCTCCGCTTTTGTCGATTGAGGACCAAGCCGTGTGCGGGCCTGTTGAACAAGCTAGAACAGTACCGAAGACCTACCGGCTATATGAGAACCGGGAAACTGATGTAACTCGGGTAGCTGGGTATTGAGGCATCACCCGTCGTTCAGAGGGTAGGTTGAGAGCTTGAGGTGTAAATCGGCTGGCGGCACTGAGATGCGCGTGCAGAGACCTCTTGCTCGGGACGATGGGACCGGTTCAATATTTGGCGAGTCCTTTGCAAATTGTTTTATCTCATGTACCCATCACCCTCATGTAGAAGTTCCATGTTTAGGAGAGACGAGTCAGTCTTGCTGAGCCTTCGTGCTCACTGCTTGATTTTGAAGCTTTTGCAGGGTTCTATGAGGAAGGGACTCCCGAGGAGGAGACGGAACCCCAGGATGGGAACCCCGTCGAGTGGGAGTCGTGCACGCCGCAGTGTTAGTGTGTGTGTGTGCTAGCAAGGACACGTTCACGGGCTGAAAGTGAACTTGATGCGTAGTCTACGCCCGTGAGTGTAGACTGGACATATTTTGATGTAAAAATGTTCATAAACCACTTTATGTAATAAAAGTTTTGCTTCCGCTTTGTACCTTTGACGTGTGTTATCCGGTGCTGTGCAACACAGCACCCCTCAGCGTGATCCTGGCTCGACAAGACCGTGGGGTCGTGTCAATAAGCTGCAGCAATCAAGGAACTCTCTAAGCTCCTTGGATATGTGTCCTCCCTCCATCCCGTCGGACCAGAATTCTTGAACTAAATGGTTGGCCCATTCATCACCTTCATTCTCAGCCTCAGCAGGGGTTGGCTCCTCTTGGGATTCATCTCCTTCCGACATAGCTTCATGAGGCTCCGCTAGGTGTAAGCCCGCATGAAATTCCTCCTGAGGTGCGTACCAATGCTGTTCTTGTGGATCGTCTTCCTTGACGTCTCCGATTAGTTCTACCTCTTCCGGATCCTCTTCCTCAGGCATCGAGCTACTGACTTCATCTTCATCATGAGGTTCCATCTTCACCTCCTCCCAATATGGTCCATCGAAAACCTTGATAGGGTTAAGTGCGCTCCCGAGGGGTAGCGGAAGAGTTCTCATGCGTGCTGTTCTCAGTGGCCGGCATCAATAAATAAGACATGACAAACTTTGCAGAAGAAAGAAATAACTCCAAAATTACAGAAGCTATGAAGCAAGAAAAAACAGGAGGTATGGCTGTCCAAAACAAAATAAGAAAGAGAGGCTGAAAATAGTACTTTGCGGTGGCTGAGTTGACAAATAAAGTGCAGCAGCAAGCAATTTTCAAAAATAACAGTTTAGAGGGGTATTCCTATGTGTTTTAGAGTGTCGATTCTACCTAGGCTTGCGTCCTACAGTCAACGTGGCTCTGATACCAATTTGTGACATCCGGTTTCGAAAACGAATCAAGTGAACTTGCATGTGTGCCTAGGATGTTCATCACACATACACATTTACTTCAGAAACTGAAATTAAGAATATAACCACATACAAATAACGTGTAAGTACTTTATTACATTGACTCATTGTCTAACTCATGGATATCTAACTTATGCTTGCAGCGGAAGACTCCAAACGATGGTGGAAAATGTCTAAGACGATGGACTCCAACTTCAACTCCATAGGCATGTTGATGGTGGTGCGCAGGCCTAGTACTCCACCTGTTCCTCAAAGTATTCTTCTCCTGTAGCTGATATATATGTGGGAATGCAAGGGCGAGTACATGTCGTACTCAGCAAGTGCGGGAAAGTATGACATGTAGCTTCAAACAAGGTAGGAAATAAATGGTTTCATTGCAGCAAGCAAATTTTATTTTACAAACATAGTAAAAACAGCAACTATCTCTAGGTGAGTTAAATCCCAACATAACCAAGTAATTCATCATCATTCCTTCATTGTAATTTATCATTTGTCAAGCCTCAACCAGCCAATCCTCTTTCTCAAGTTCATCTCATACTCATAAATACTCATGATCAACACATATTCATATAATCGAATCCAATCTCATATTCGCGACGAAAACCAGTCCCAAAACCAATCCCAATGACGATTCCGAATAGGGCTAGGGGTGGCGGCTAGGAGGGGAGTTCTGTTTATAAGGGGGAGAAAAAACCTAGGGAAGCTGGGATTTTAGCAACTCATTTATCCAAAGGCTGAGATTTAATTTAAAAGGAGGTGGGAGCTAGGGGATGTGATTTAATTATTTATTTTCCACCAAGGGCTTATATTATTTGGGAGAAAAAGAAAATCCCACAAAAAGAGATGGGGCGGCTAGGGTTCCCCTCTTTAGGTGGTGCGGCCAAGGGGGAGAGGGGGCCGGCTAGGGTTCCCCCCCAGGTGGTGCGGCCAATTTGGGGGGAAATTCCCCCATCCCCAAATGTGGGGAAAAATTCCCTAGGGGAATTTTAGGGAAATTGGTAAAAATCAAGGAAATTAGGGAAAATTAGGGGAAATTAGGGGAGAGGGAAATTTGGGGAATTTTGGGGAAAAATTGGGAGCGGCCAGGTTTGGCCATTTTATTTATTTATTTATTTATTATTCCTTTTATTTTCATTATTTTCTATTTTTATTTCCTTTTACTATTTTTTGCTTTTGTATTCCTCTCTTTATTTTCTTCTTCTTTTTAAATGCTTCCCTAAATGAAAAATGTATGCAATGTATAGTGTAGGATCGAAGTACACGTGTAAAGCTACCAGAGGGGGGTGAATGGTAGATAAAAACTTTTCAGCGGAAGCAACAAAACACCCCTCAGCAAAAAACCGATCTGTTAAAGAAATCATGTGTGCGACTAATCTAAATGTGTTCAACTGTGACAAAACTAGTATAGATTGTAGAGAATCAAGTAAGGAATATGTCACAACAAGAATCATGAAAATCCGTTGAGAGAAACTCAAGTTATGATCGAAAGATCGAACAAAGGTCAATCTGTCCTACGCGAGAAAAACAGTTCTGGAATACTGCAAATAAACTCATGTAGATCAGAAACCACAAATTCAATGACCGTTAAATTTTCACATATGATAGATAAAAGTTGTGAAGACAAACCAAAAAGAATCACATCAATTGGATCTGTAAAACTCGAGTTATGATAAAACCACCGAAGCAAGGTAGTGCTGAACAGAAACTCGACGAGAAAAACATGTCTGAAACAAGTCGGACGAAAAAGGCACAAAAGTTCCTTTAGAATACGAATTTTATTTATCAAAACACAAGAGGATCAGCCCCAAAGTCGTGCTCTACACGAGCCTTGGCCTCCCTTGCTTATATAACCAGCTCTATGGTCAATCCAATTCAAACTAGGACTCTTACTCCTACTTGGATTCAAACTGTAACTTTCCAATACTGCTTAGGACTCTTCTATACGCAGATAGAAGCAATCTTAAGACTTCCAAATACCTTAGGAACGTCCCAAACATTCCTAATACAACTCTACTTCATGCCTAACACGAAATCCTGTTATAACCAACTCAAAACTTTCCACAAACAAACCATAACCGCCTCAGCCGCAGCCTGAGCGCAAAATCCAGCCGGTCAAACCTTTTCAACCACATCTCCACTTCCATATATTTTCACCACGCCTTGGAACCATGTTGCCATGTCCATGCACTCCTTGCACACATGCAAAAACCTTCCAACAACATCCACGATACCTACATATGCATTGTTCTTGATCCAAACATGCTGTGCGACCTCCCGATCAACTCAACCACAATTCCTCCCGAAGTTGGTTGTTGAACCTCATCTTCTCCCTAAGACTAGTTCAATGGATCCCATCACCGTCCATGTCTTGAACTCAAGCAACACCTGCACATAAATAAACAACCAATACTTCCGAGCACAAGTCCTCGACTTGACTCTCGTTAGTTCCGAAACTACAACATCTTACGTGAGCACCTCACATAAGCATGTTGTAAACCATAGCAAAATGATATCAGCCATAACCACCAAAACACACCAAAAACTTAGTAAAATAATACTAAGCAAACTTTCCATAAGAGTAAAGCAAGTTTGAAACATTGCGAATTAAAAGCAGAACCATTGCAATCAAGCTCTGAACCTTACCAAAGTTAATCGGACCTTAAGCCGGAGCTTACCAAAGCTAGTCGGACCCAGCGCCGGAGCTTACTAAAACTTAGTCGGACCTAGCACGGAACTTAACAAAGCTAGTCGGACCTAGCACCGGAGCTAGCAAAAACAAGTCGGACCTAGCCAAAATAAGTCAGACCTAGACAAAGCAAGTCGGACCTTACGTCGGACCTTGCCGGAGCTACCCAAAACAAGTCGGACCTTGCAGGAGCTCGGACCTAGAGTCGGACTGTAACACCCCTAAACATGCTAAAGAGGGGAATTTAAAAAATTTTGGACATATTGCATGTGGTGCAGAAATTCAAATTCAAACTGGAATCTAGATTTGAATCAAACCAGACAAAGGAAAAGGAAAAAGAAAAAGAAAAAGGAAAAAAACTGGCCAGTGGGCCAAAACCCGCCAGCCGGCCCAGATCCCACGCACGCCCCTCTCCCTCTCTCTGCCGCGAGGGGCCCTCCCGTCATCTTCTTCCCCGCGCCCCAACTGACCCCGGCCCTCTCTCGCGCCCGATCACAACCAAACCTCCGGAACCCGCGCTTCCAGCACCGATTCTCGGTCCCAGGCACCCCAGCGCGATCTCAACAGACCCGCCACCCTTCTTAGCCCATTTAAACGCCGAGATCCGCCCTTGTTTCCTCTCCGATCGACTCGCTTCAGTGCCGGTGAGACCGAGACCCTCTCTGCTGTTTTCTCCCAACCTTCGCCCGATTTCTCTGATCTAACGGGCTTGTCACGTTCCACCGCCGCCGGGAAGTCCTGCAGGTGAAGGAAATGACGTGTCTTGCGCTCCAACAGTCGCTCCGACGAGCACCGAGTGCCATTGCCGGACTTCGACGACGCCGACCGACTTCCAGGGCCTCTGAGTGTAGGAAAATCCCTAGGTGAGCATCCCCTACCCCTCCGCAGACGATCCGTGCAAAAAGATGCGAGTTCTAGCGTGTAGCGGCAAAAATCGAGGCTGCGCCGGCGAGATCGCCGCCCCCGCCGCCACGTGCCGCCGCGCGCGCGGGCTGGCTCCGGCCAGGGCGACGTGGCCTCCTGAGGCCTGTCCATTTTAAATTGTGCGGCTCCTATTAGATCTATCTCGTACCGCTTCGCGTTATAATCTCATCCGTATGTTTTAAATCGGACGGTCCACGTCGGCCCCGCATTATAAAAGCCGGCAATTTTACGTGCTACCCCCTGGGGATCTCGGAAAACACGAGCTAGCCCGGGAAACTTCTGATCTAGCCCCTGGACCTTTAGAAATTCATGAAATTCATTTAAAAATCAGTTTTAGCCCCTGGACTTAATATAAATTAGGAAACCCCCTATGTTATGTGTAATTAGGCCCTGAAAATTTAGGAAATAGTAAATTAAATCCTGCAGTAGGGTGGATTTGCCTTTTTGACCCTATAGGATATTAAATTCAGAAATTTGAACATGTGGCTAGGATTTAAATTTAAATGATGATGCAAACACATGTGCAAATATAAATTTAAACTCTCCTAGCACTTGGAAAACCTTTAGAATGAGTTAAAAATAGATTTTAGGCTGAAATGAAATCTGCCTAAGTGTTGCTCATTTTTATTATCTTTAGAGACACATTTTAGGCTAGGAAATAATTCTAAAAACTGGTAAAATAAATTTAAATTGTTTCACATCAGAGCGGAAGTTCAAAAATATTTTATTGAATATTTTAGATCAGAACCTATTCTGTTTAGATGATATGTCTTACTATTTTAATATTGAAATTTACTTTTAGGCATAGAAACTAAATCTGAAAATATAGGAAAGTAAGTATGCAAAAATTTGAAAATATTAAATGATGTCTTTATTTTCAAAAACTTCAAATTAAGATTTTGAAGAAGATCTGAAAACCTATTTGAAGTAGGAAACTTTCTTTCATGCAAATTTGGTGGCTAAGGAGTGTATTAATTAAATATAGAGAATTTGTTCAAAAGGGAAATTAATATATAGTGTGCAACTAGAAATCTGAATACAAAAGTTAGAAATAATATATATAGGTTTAAAAGTGTATGTAGGCCTAAAATCAACACATCTAGGGTAACCACAACACCTAAACATGTGAATGACTTTAGTATGTATGTATGTGTGGTTTGCATGAGTGAAAGTGTTAACTATGGCTTATGGATTGTTGTTTTCTTTTGCTATGTGTGTTGGCATGAGTAGAACCTGCCCCAGAGTAAGTTCTCCCCTTCCAAGACTAAGACTTTCCATTCCCAGAGCAGCAGGGAGAAGGCAAGTGTCCTTGACCACTTTGATCCTATACTAGGATGTGTAGTTAGAATTTAATTGCATGGTCAATTTGGAATATGATACCCATGCTAGGAAGTTTCCCTAGAATTGCATTATCTTGTTTCCTTGTAGCTTGGGTTGGGATTTATTTTACTATGTATGAGATCATCAACTTATTTACCTTACTCTTGAATGAGATATTATGAGTTATGTAGAGGTAGGGATCGAGGCAAGTTGGATGATTTGGTTGGTGCTGGGTGCACGAGACTCGGGTTTGTGTTTAGTACTTGCCTGGATCCTAAGGACCGGTTCATGGAGCATGTAACCTGGCTTTACCGTGCCAACCACATGCTGAGATGGGGCAGCTTGGCCAATTAATTAGGTGTATCCCCGGCGTAGTATAGGTGTTTTGGATTGTGCGGGGAATAGGTGTCAGCTGGACTACCATATGAACCGCAAGGCTCAAGAGGGGGCCACTGCAGCGGGGTTGGAGCCTCTTGTATGCTGTTAGGGGTGAAACCTCAGTGAGCCCACGCTCGTCGGGAATCCCTTTTGTAAAGGCCTCGTAGTGATCTCTTGGCTACACATCTGGGAAGTGTGAACGTGGTTCGCGGCCACCGGCATAATGGAGGTTCTTTTAGTCCACCCGACAACGGGGGATGAAATCACTACATGTGGGTACAGTAGTGCAACTTCTGCAGAGTCAAAACTGTCATGACAGCCGTGCTCACGGTCAAGAGCGGCTTGGACTTATTCATGATTAGAGGATGATGAATTGGGAAATTGAGGATGTTAAGCGGGAAGCATAACATTGGAGATGAGATTATGGTTACTTGATATTAATGATGGGTTGGGAGATTGGGACCATTTCACCTATGTAGTAATGTAGGTGCTTAATAAGCTAAGGTGATAGGTAATAATTGCGTAGTGCTTTAACCATGAGTTCAACCTCTCCTTGCTCTAGCCATGCATGACATAACTTTCCCACACTTGCTGAGTACCAACGGTACTCAAACTTGCTTTTCTGTTGGTTTAAATTGCTGCTCAGGTCAAGGGGATGATGTGGTGTTCAATGACCAAGACTTTGGTCCCGAAGAAGGATTCTATGGTCATGGAGTCCCCCGGGCAACGCCTGTGACGGAGCCCACAAGATTTATATTCCGCTGCTGCTTTATTTACATGTTATGAACATATTATCATCCATCGAGACGTATGCGATGTAAGACTTATTTATATTCGAATACTTTGCTTGTAATAAATGATGCTTCACTATTTGTCATCACATGTATGAGAAAATGATCCTGGCATACATGTGATATTCACTCGCTTGTTCTCCGGAGAAACCGGGTGTGACAGAAGTGGTATTAGAGCCAGGTTGCCCGTAGGAACATGGACCTAGGTAGAAATGGACGTATTTAAGGACCCTACTTTCTTAAAAACTATATTACAAAGGTGTGGGTTGAAAGTGTTATTTAATGGGGTCACTTTATTCACCTTGTCCCAACTTTTATTCAAAATACAATCTTTATTTAATTCTTATCTAACTTAATTTTAAATGCTTTATGTTTTAGATGGTTCGCATGATCCGCACCGCCCGCAAGTCCACCGGAGGGAGAGTTCCTGTAGTTGCCCTTGCCTTGAGAAAAGAGAACCGTCCGGTGACGTACCACTCCTACGGGTTGGCAGTAGGAGGCCTGTTGCGCCGTCTTCGGTGTATGCTCCACGCCGCCGGCAATGTTGGCAAGCTGATCATACACTACAGCTCCACCAGGACCATCCGTGAGAAGCGGGAAGAATGGAGCTCAGAGATGAGGATTATCCATGAAAATCAGCTGCTCAAGATCCACCGCTCTCCAGCTTGTCGGGCGACTCAGGTCGATGCTGAGAAGGATGTCACCTGGGAGGCCATCACCTGCCAGAGTTACATCAACCGTCGCCACCTGGACAGGACTGAGTACATGTATGTCCTCCAGCGTGAGAGTGGCACCGCGGAGTACAAGTACCCGCCAGTGCAGCAGGGGACTACCCATGAGCACATGGACCTGTGCTTGGAGGATGCTGCTATGCTCAGCACTCGACTGCAGGAGTGCCAGCAGGAGCTTCAGGATGTTCGTGACACCCTGAAGGAGACTGAGGCGTTGCTTCGCGCCAGCTTGAGGGCGAGAGAAAGAGGAGATGGGAATGAACTGTGTGTCACCGTGAATGACACGTGGACTCCTGACTCCCCAGACCGCCGGGCGAGCAGCGTCGCCGCACTTCTCCACCAGCAGCTTCCCCACATAAAGCGGAATCAGAGGGCAGCCACAATAATGAGGAAGACCCCGACGAGCCAGCTCAGTGGTACGAGTTGTTTAGAGTCATTTCCCTTATTTCAGCAGGTTATCGAGTAGTCGAGTCAATACCTTGTTTACTTGGGTGTTAATGTTTGGTGTGTAACGTGAGTTGTGGAAGCCATGGGCATTTGTCCACAACCTCGTCTTTAGGCTGCTTTGCTTTGATGTGTGAACCCCTATGAATCAAGAGTGCATTTATTTTCGCGTGAGACATGACTCCCAAAGATCTACGAGAAATCTTCAGAAATTGTTAAAATATTAAGGCCTCAAAAGTTTAAGTTTAAACAAGCAATTTGGTAAGGTAATACGTAATGCTTTAAGTTAACACTTGGTTAATCATGATAGATGGCTGAAAGAGGAAAAGGTCATGGTGCCAACCCCACCAACAACAACGATGAGGCCGGCAATCCTCACCTTTCTGGAGGACAAGACAGGGTGGTCACCGTGAAGGAGCTGATCCTATCAACCAATTGCTCAAAAATCAGAATCAGCTCATCCAGAGTTTAACTCAAGTGGTGTCCAACTTGCACCATGCTCCACCCCCACAAGCTGCACCACGCCAACCAAGATTGAGTGAGTTTCTGGGAACTCAACCCCCAAAGTTTGCAAGTGCTGCTGAACCTCTGGGGGCAGATGATTGGCTAAAGACCATTGAGAGCAAGATGAGGATCATACAATGCCAAGGGTATGAGAGGGTGCTGTTTGCCTCTCACCAGCTGCATGGACCTTCTGCTGATTGGTGGACCGCTTATGTGGCAGCCCATCACGACCCCGAGAACATCGCTTGGGAAGAGTTCAAGCGCAGTTTCCGCAACCACTACATACCAAGGGGTGAACTCAAAAACAAGAGAAAGGAGTTCTTGGGGCTGCAGCAAGGCAACATGACTGTGAGGGAATACCTCACTAAGTTCACCCAACTATCCCGTTATGCACCACGGGATATCGAAACTAATGAGCAGAAACAGGACTGTTTTGTGGAAGGACTTACTATGGAGATGCAATGTGCAATGTCCTCCAATGTGTATGAAAGCTTCCAAAAGATGGTAGACAGGGCATTCGTCGTGGAGAGGAAGCTGAAGGCCTTGGAGAATGAAAACAAGAGGAAGGCGGGATGGTCACACCAAGCCTCAAGTAGCAACACGCGTCCACGTATGATGCAGCAACCTGCAGGGCAGACGAGTCGTGCTGTGGTACCCTACCCGACACCGAGAGGGTACAACCCGAACTTTAGGCCTCCATCAGCACCAGCACAGCCGCAGCGTCAGTTTGTGCAACAGCCACGCCCCACTTATCAACCTCGACCAGCAGGACAAGGACCACCGAACCAACCCCAAGAAAACAAAGGCCAGGCACCTAAGGTTGGGGTGCAATGCTTCAACTGTGGTGAAGTGGGGCACTACGCCCATAAATGCCCAAAGAAGAAGCCCATACAGCCACAACAGCAGAATGTGATGTGAGGACGGGTGAACCACGTGACCATGGAGGAAGCCCAAGAGGCACCTAACGTGGTAATTGGTAAGTTTCCTGCCAATTTACACATTGCAACCCTATTGTTCGATTCTGGTGCTACCCACTCGTTCATTGCTTAAGGGTTTGTTAAGAGGCATGATCTAGCAACAACACAAATGAACCATATGTTAGCAGTGAACTCTCCAGGGGGAGAAATAAGGACAAGACAAGTGTGTCCCAGGGTGAATCTAGACATTAATGGGGTAGTATTTACTGCAAACCTCATAGTGATAGACTCACAAGGGATAGATATTATTTTGGGTATGGATTGGTTGACCAAACATAAAGGGATCATCCATTGTTCGACAAGAACGGTGGAACTAACTCACCCTAGCGGCACAAAAGTGAGGTTCATAGCCGTGCAAGAACCTAGGAGGGACATTAAACTCAATCAAGTTGAGGTGGAAGTGGAAGAGATAAGGACTATCAGGGAGTATCCAGATATTTTTCCGGAGGAGTTGCCAGGTATGCCCCCCGATCGTGAAGTAGAATTCATGATTGAGCTAGTGCCTGGAACCACCCCAATATACAAGAGGCCTTATCTGATGGACTCCAAACAGTTGGAATAGCTCAAAGAACATTTAAGAGAATTGATAGAGAAGGGGTATATTCGTCATAGTTCCTCACCATGGGGAGCTCCAGTGATATTTGTGCCCAAGAAGGACGGAACCCAAAGGTTATGCGTGGACTACCATGCGTTGAACGAATTAACCATCAAGAACAAGTACCATTACCCCGCATTGAAGACTTATTTGATCAGTTGAGGGGAGGTTGTGCGTTCTCAAAAATTGATCTCAGGTTGGGATAGCACCAACTGAAGATAAGGCAAACCGACATTCGAAAGACAACTTTCGTATCTCGGTACGGGCTGTATGAATACACCGTCATGCCGTTCGGACTAACTAATGCCCCGGCATATTTCATGTATCTCATGAACAAGGTATTCATGGAATACCTGGACAAATTTGTGGTGGTTTTCATTGATGACATTCTCGTCTTCTCCAAAGATGAAGAAGAACATGAGGGACATTTAAGATTGGTGTTGCAAAAGCTGAGAGAACACCAACTATATGCCAAGTTGAGCAAGTGTGAGTTTTGGCTAAAGAGAGTTCCCTTCTTAGGACATATAATCTCGGAGGGAGGAATCTCCGTAGACCCCGCCAAGATCGAGGATGTGCAGAAGTGGAAGACCCCTGAAAATGTCGGGGAAGTTCGAAGCTTCTTAGGATTGGATGGGTATTATCGACGGTTTATTAAGCATTTCTCCAAGATCTCGAGACCCCTCACCAAATTGTTAGAGAAGGGAATCACATTCACATGGACACCACAGTGTGAGACGAGTTTTCAAGAACTGAAGAAAAGATTGACAACAGCCCCAGTGCTTGTTATGCCAGATATGCAGAAGAACTTTTCGGTGTACTGCGATGCCTCTGGACACGGGTTGGGATGTGTTCTCATGCGAGAGGGGCATGTCGTGGCCAACGCGTCCCGGCAGCTCCGAAAACACGAGAAGAACTATCCTACACATGACCTAGAGCTAGCCGCAGTGGTACACGCATTGAAGATTTGGCGGCATTACTTGATGGGAAAGAGGACAGAGATATATACGGATCATAAGAGCTTAAAGTACATTTTCACACAGCCAGATCTCAACCTTAGACAAAGGAGATGGTTAGAGCTAATCAACGACTTTGATGTGGGCATCAACTATCATCCCGATAAAGCGAACGTAGTGGCGGATTCTTTAAGCCGGAAAGTGCAGGTCAACATGTTGAGTTCGAAGGACAGGCCTATAGAATTGAAGGAAGAGATTGCAAAACTCAATCTATGTCTGGTGAATAGTGGTGAGGCCATCGCCATGGAAGTGGACTCCACATTAGAGCAATACATACGCAACGGTCAGAAGAAGGACGAGAAGATACAAGAAATTAGAGAACTCATCAAAGAAAATAATGCCCCTGGGTTCAGAGAGGATGAACAAGGTACGGTGTGGCATGGGAAAAGAATCTGTGTGCCTGAGGTGAAGGAGATCCGTGAACTGATTTTGAAGGAGGCTCATGATTTCGACTATTCCATTCATCCTGGGAGTACGAAGATGTATCATGATCTCAAGAGCAGATATTGGTGGTATGGCATGAAGCGAGATGTCGCGGAACATGTTGCCCTATGTGACACATGTCAGTTGGTGAAAGCAGAACATCAACGACCCGCGGTACTATTGCAACCACTCAAAGTGCCTGAATGGAAATGGGAAGAAATAGGTATGGACTTCATAGTGGGACTACCTAGGACCCAATCTGGATATGATTCGATATGGGTCATCATCGACAGGCTAACCAAGGTAGCTCATTTCAATCCCGTGAAAGAAAGCTACAGCGGATCCAAATTGGCGGAATTGTACATGTCAAGGATCATGTGTTTTCATGGAGTACCAAAGAAGATAGTGTCAGATCGAGGGACAGAGTTCACCTCAAGGTTCTGGCAGAAGTTACATGAAACCATGGGAACTCATCTAAATTTAGTTCTGCCTATCACCCCCAGACTGACGGGAAGACGGAAAGAACCAATCAGATCCTTGAGGATATGCTGAGAGCGTGTGCGCTCAAGAACAATAGGAGTTGGGATAAGAACTTACCGTATGCGGAGTTCTCCTATAACAACAGCTATCAGGCTAGTATGAAGATGTCACCATTTGAGGCTTTATATGGGAGGAAGTGCAGAACTCCACTATTTTGGAACCAAACAGGGGAAAGTAAAGTGTTTGGGCCCGAGGTACTACAAGAAGCCGAGGCGAAAGTGAGGGAAATTCGCAACAATTTGAGGATAGCATAGAACCGACAAAAGAGTTATGCCGATGTACGGAGAAGAGAGCTTATTTTCAACGTGGGGGACTATGTCTATCTCAAGGTGTCCACCTATCCGAGGACTTCGTCGGTTCAAGATGAAAGGGAAATTATCACCGCGATACATCAGACCCTTTAAGATTCCGGAGAGGAAAGGTGAAGTGGCATATCAACTCGAACTACCGGCTCGCCTATCGGATGTGCACGATGTATTCCATGTGTCACAGCTCAAGAAATGTCTAAGCACGCCCGATGAAATGTTGCCCATGAATGAGGTGGACGTACGAGAGGATCTTTCTTATGCCGAGCAACCGGTCAAGATTTTGGAGACAATGGAACGCCTCACAAGAAATAAAAGAATCCGAATGTGCAAAGTGCAGTGGAAGCATCACTCGGAAGCAGAAGTCACATGGGAGCGAGAAGACGAGCTTAAGGCACAGTTTCCGGATTTGTTTTCATAGAATCACCAATCTCGAGGACGAGATTTCTTTTAAGGGGGGGTAGAGCTATAACACCCCAAAACATGCTAAAAAGGGGAATTGCTAAAGAGGGGAATTTAAAAATTTTTGGGCGTATTGCGTGTGGTGCAGAAATTCAAATTCAATCTAGAATCTAGATTTGAATCAAACCACAAAAAGGAAAAGGAAAAAGAAAAAGAAAAAAGGAAAAAAAACCGGCCAGTGGGCCGAAACCCGCCAGTCGGCCCAGATCCCGCGCACGCCCCTCTCCATCTCTCCCTCTCTCTGACGCACGGGGCCCGCCCATCAGCGCGCCCCAACCGACCCCGTCCCTCTCTCGTGCCCAATCACAACCGACCCTCCGGAACCCGCGCTTCCAGCACCGATTCTCGGTCCCGGGCACCCCAACGCGATCTCAACAGACCCGTCGCCCTCCTTAGCCCATTTAAACACCGAGATCCGCCCTTGTTTCCTCTCCGATCGACTCGCTTCAGTGCCAGTGAGACCGAGACCCTCTCTGCTGTTTTGTCCCAACCTTCGCCCGATTTCTCTGATCTAACGGGCTTGTCACGTTCCACCACCACCGGGGAGCCCTGCAGGTGAAGGAAACAACGTGTCTTGCGCTCCAACAGTCACTCCGACGAGCACCGAGTGCCATTATCGGACTTTGACGCCACCGACCGACTTCCAGGGCCTCCGAGTGCAGGAAAATCCCTAGGTGAGCATCCCTACCCCCCCCCCCCCCCCCGCCCCCACACAGCCGATCCGTGCAAAAAGATGCGAGTTCTAGCGTGTAGTGGCACAAACCGAGGCTGCGCCGGCGAGATCGCCGCCCCCGCCGCCACGCGCCGCTGCGCGCGTGGGCTGGCTCCGGCCAGGGCGACGTGGCCTCCTGAGGCCCGTCCATTTTAAATCGTGAGGCTCCTATTAGATCTAACCCGTACCGCTTCGCGTTATAATCTCAGCCGTCTGTTTTAAATTGGACGGTCCACGTCGGCCCCGCATTATAAAAGCCGGGGAATTTTACGCGCTACCCCCTAGGGATCTCGGAAAACACGAGCTAGCCCCGGAAACTTCTTATCTAGCCTCTGGACCTTTAGAAATTCATCTAAATTCATTTAAAATCGGTTTTAGCCCCTGGACTTAATAAAAATTAGGAAAACCCCTCTGTTATGTGTAATTAGGCCCTGAAAATTTAGGAAATAGTAAATTAAACCCTGCAGTAGGGTGGATTTGCCTTTTTGACCCTATAGGATATTAAATTCAGAAATTTTAACATGTGACTAGGATTTAAATTTAAATGATGATGCAAACACATGTGCAAATATAAATTTAAACTCTCCTAGCACTTGGAAAACCTTTAGAATGAGTTAAAAATAAATTTTAGGCTGAAATGAAATCTGCCTATGTGTTGCTCATTTTTATTATCTTTAGGGACACATTTTAGGCTAGGAAATAATTCTAAAAACTGGTAAAATAAATTTAAATTGTTTCACATCAGAGAGGAAGTTCAAAAATATTTTATTGAATATTTTAGATCAGAACCTATTCTGTTTAGATGATATGTCTTACTATTTTAATATTGAAATTTACTTTTAGGCATAGAAACTAAATCTGAAAATATAGGAAAATAAGTATGCAAAAATTTGAAAATATTAAATGATGTCTTTATTTTCAAAAACTTCAAATTAAGATTTTGAAGAAGATCTGAAAACCTATTTGAAGTAGGAAACTTTCTTTTAGGCAAATTTGGTGGCTAGGGAGTGTATTAATTAAATATAGAGAATTTGTTCAAATGGGA
The DNA here is from genome assembly GCA_030760725.1 of Neostapfia colusana. Lineage (NCBI taxonomy): Eukaryota > Viridiplantae > Streptophyta > Magnoliopsida > Poales > Poaceae > Neostapfia > Neostapfia colusana. Next base: position 66,316,067 of record JASWHV010000012.1, on the reverse strand, counting down.
ATTGATATATAGTGTGCAACTAGAAATCTCAATACAAAAGGTAGAAATAATATATATAGGTTTAAAAGTGTTTGTAGGCCTAAAATCAACACATCTAGGGTAACCACAACACCTAAACATGTGAATGACTTTAGTATGTATGTATGTGTGGTTTGCATGAGTGAAAGTGTGAACTATGGCTTATGGATTGTTGTTTTCTTTTGCTATGTGTGTTGGCATGAGTAGAACCTACCCCGAGCAAGTTCTCCCCTTCCAAGACCAAGACTTTCCATTCCCAGAGCAGCAGGGAGAAGGCAAGTGTCCTTGACCACTTTGATCCTATACTAGGATGTGTAGTTAGAATTTAATTGCATGGTCAATTTGGAATATGATACCCATGCTAGGAAGTTTCCCTAGAATTGCATTATCTTGTTTCCTTGTAGCTTGGGTTGGGATTTATTTTACTATGTCGTTCATTCCTATTACTTATGCTTAGCCATGCTTAGAATGGGATAAGTGGGATATGAGATCATCAACTTATTTACCTTACTATTGAATGAGATATTATGAGTTATGTAGAGGTAGGGATCGAGGCAAGTTGAATGATTTGGTTGGTGCTGGGTGCACGAGACTCGGGTTTGTGTTTAGTACTTGCCTGGATCCTAAGGACCGGTTCATGGAGCATGTACCCTGGCTTTACCGTGCCAACCACATGCTGAGATGGGGCAGCTTGGCCAATTAATTAGGTGTATCCCCGGCATAGTATGGGTGTTTTGGATGGTGCGGGGAATATGTGTCAGCTGGACTACCATATGAACCGCAAGGCTCAAGAGGGGGCCACTGCAGCGGGGTTGGAGCCTCTTGTATGCTGTTAGGGGTGAAACCTCAGTGGGCCCACGCTCGTCGGGAATCCCTTTGTAAAGGTCTCGTAGTGATCTCCTGGCTACAGACCTGGGAAGTGTGAACGTGGTTCGTGGCCACTAGCATAATGGAGGTTCTTTTAGTCCACCCGACAACAGGGGATGAAATCACTACATGTGGGTACAGTGGTGCAAACTCTGCAGAGTCAAAACTGTCATGACAGCCGTGCTCACAGTCAAGAGCGGCTTGGACTTATTCATGATTAGAGGATGATGAATTGGGAAGTTGAGGATGTTAAGCGGGAAGCTTAACATTGGAGATGAGATTATGGTTACTTGATATTAATGATGGGTTGGGAGATTTGGGACCATTTCACCTATGTAGTAATGAAGGTGCTTAATAAGCTAAGGTGATAGGTAATAATTGCGTAGTGCTTTAAGCATGAGTTCAACCTCTCCTTGCTCTAGCCATGCATGACATAACTTTCCCACACTTGCTGAGTACCAACGTTACTCAAACTTGCTTTTCTGTTGGTTTAAATTGCTGCTCAGGTCAAGGGGATGATGTGGTGTTCAATGACCAAGACTTTGGTCCCGAAGAAGGATTCTAGGGTCGCGGAGTCCCCCGGGCAACGCCTGTGACGGAGCCCACAAGATTTATATTCTGCTGCTGCTTTATTTACATGTTATGAACATATTATTGTCCATCGAGACGTATGCGATGTAAGACTTATTTATATTCGAATACTTGGCTTGTAATAAATGATGCTTCACTATTTGTCATCACATGTATGAGAAAAGGACCCTGGCATACATGTGATATTCACTCGGTTGTTCTTAGGAGAAAACCGTGTGTGACACGGACCTTGTTAAAAAGGTGTTTTGGTAGTATTCAAAACTTTTATCGTCAAAGCCAATGTATTCAGTACACATAGGTCTCACAATCTCCCCTTTGATGAATGCATTTGCAACACCACTTAAAATCCGAACACTGGCTTATTCACATGAAAAGTTTTGAAAACAATTTCTACCCCTTTGTAAATCAGAAATAAAATGAAAATAAAAACAAAAATACCAAAAATTCTCCCCCTGAGAAGAATCGTGCCAAAACACATGTGAATGTGTGCAATGTGTGATCAATTTCTCCCCCTTTGACAATGTATTCAGCAAGGTACAAAAGAGAAATTTTAATTTGTTATGAGCACATCATAACATATACATATAAAACAAAGCTCATCCAAATCATACTATCAAGTAACTTACACTATCACATCAATGAGATACATAAAGTAGTGTAAGCCATGCTAGAGATCAAGTGTAATTTTCAATCTAAGCAAGTCATGATCTCACAAACTTAACTATTTCAAGACATGGAAAATATGACACTTGTTGCTGCATTTTATTTATCATTTAAAGCACAAATTTTGATCTTATGACATTTGCAAGAGATTATATGCAGCATCAGCCTTATTCTAACCAGCCAAGCCAAGCCTAGGTCATTTGACAGTCAGAAGCTTAAGGACATGGGTTTAGTCATACACAACTCCTTTCAAGTTCATATCTAAGTGCAATGATAAGCCATCTCAAAAGAGGAAGTGCGATGCATGCATATTCTCTTGATCTTTTCTCATTTTTTTATTTGAACATAAAAACTCAACATGTGAGTTGATTACTTGATTAATTCTTTATGATTAAAAGCACTTGTGAGCATGAAACAAGTTCAAAACAGCAAGAAAGTTAGACCATGACCAGATTTAGTGTAAGTAATTATTCCAATTACTAGACATGGTAAAAACCACAAAATGTATAACACGAGTAATGTAGTAAGAACTTTCAGCATGAAAAAGGAATCACAAAGTCATATATGCATGAAATACTATGCTCATATTATTTTATTTTCAGATTCACACATAGACTTCGAAGGGCAGGCCTGGCGCAGTGGTAGAGTCTCTCCACTTGTGTCCTGGAGGTCCTGGGTTCGAATCAGCCTCCTTGCAAAATAAGCAAGGGGAAGGCTGCCTAGAAATTCCCTTCCCCAGACCCCACAACGTGTGGGAGCTTTCAGCACTGGGTATGCCCTTTTTTATTCACACATAGACTTCCCAAGTTTCAAAATTCTCCCTCAATTTAAGCCATGAGGATGCATAACCCCTATTTCACTACGAGTGTAACAAAAACGAGTGAAATCCAAAGGTTTTGTAAAAATGTCAGCCAATTGTTGTTCGGTATCTACATGGTGAAGCACAATGTTCCCTTTTTCGACATTATCACGGATAAAGTGATACCTAATGTCAATGTGCTTAGTTCTCGAATGTTACACGGGGTTTTTAGCAATGCAAATGGCACTAGTGTTATCACAAAACAGTGGAACACTATCTAGATCAACCCCATAGTCCTTAAGTGTTTGAACAATCTAAAGAATTTTTGAGCAAGCACTAGCAGCAGCTACATATTCGGATTCGGCTGTGGATTGTGTAACTGAACTTTGTTTTCTAGAGGACCAGGCAACAAGTGAATTACCAAGAAAATGACAAGCACCAGAAGTACTTTTCCTATCAATCCTACAACCGCCAAAATCAGCATCGGAAAAAGCTTTCAAAGTAACGGTTGAGGAAGAAGGAAGAAAAATGCCAAATTCATGAGTTCCATGTAAGTACCTGAGAATCCTTTTGACGGCTTGACGATGTGAAGCACGTGGGGAGGCTTGAAACCATGCACAAAGACATACACTGAATTGTATGTCCGGTCTTGATGTCGTGAGATACAAAAGGTATCCGATCATGCTTCTATATTCTTTTTGATCAACGGGATCACAATCTTCATCAAGTTCAAGTGTTGTTGCTGTTCCCATTGGTGTCCAAAGAAGCTTGCTTTTGTCCATGTTGAAGCGCCTTAGGAGATCTTTTGTATACTTTGTTTGATGCACAAAGGTACCCTCCTTGGTTTGCTTGATTTGCAGCCCCAAAAAGTATGTGAGTTCTCCCATCATACTCATCTCAAATTCTGAACTCATCATAGCTGAAAACTTGGACACAAGATCATGAGAAGCACAACCAAAGATAATATCATCCACATACACTTGAACGAATAATTAGTCATTGCCATGCTTAAGCACAAAAAGAGTTTTATCAACCTTGCCCATGGTAAACCCCTTTTCAAGTAAGAATGTTTTTAACCTATCATACCATGCTCTAGAGTCTTGTTTGAGACCGTACAAGGCTTTGGACAGTTTGTAAACATGATATAGGAAAATTTGGATTTCAAAACCAGGTGGTTGTTTGACATAAACCTCCTCATCTATGTAGCCATTAAGAAAAGTACTTTTAACATCATAGCTTAAAACCTTTAGATGCAGCAAAAGCTAACAAAATTCTTATGGCTTCTAATCTAGCAACAGGAGCAAAAGTTTCATCAAAATCTAGACCTTCAACTTGTGTGAAACCTTGAGCAACCAACCTATCCTTATTCCTAACTACAACCCCATCCTCACTTTGTTTATTTTTAAATACCCATTTAGTTCCAATTAAAGTGTGACCTTGAGGTGGAGGTACAAGTTTCCAAACATTATTTCTTTCAAAATTTTCTCACTCTTCTTGCATGGCAATAATCCAAGATTCATTAGTGAGTGCGTGTGATATATCTTTGGGTTCAAAAGAAGCAACAAAAGCAGAATCAGCATGAGCATTGGGGTCGAAAAACCTGGATCTTGTAACTCGTTCATGCAAGCTTCCAATAATTTGTTGTGGAGGATGACTTTTGAGAATCCGGAGGGGAGTGGACACATCACAAGCTTCTTCTTATTCTTCATGTTCATCAAAAATAGATGAGCTTGTGACGTGAGGAGGATCTAGACCAGCAATGGTGGTCGTCGGTGCTGGCTGTGAATCAAGATCAGGAGCTGGAACAATGTCATTAGCTGCTGAATTTTCGGGTAGCAGCACCACTTCGTCCTCTTCTTCAACGAAAATACTCTCCCCCTGCGGATATGGATCCAGACCTGCAATATTTGAACTAGTACCTGGGCTAGCTTTATCAAAAGAAACCTCACAAGTCTCCACAATTTTGTTAGTATCAAGTAAAAGCACACGGTAGCCTCTAGTATGAGATGGATAATCAAGAAACATGCCATCAACAGATCTAGCTTCAAATTTATCAAGATTACCATGTTTCTTAACAAAGCATTTGCAACCAAAGACCCTAAAGTGTGTGACACTAGGCCTATGTCCAAACCTGAGCTCATATGGTGTTTTACCTAGCTTAGCACGCAAGAAAACACGATTTGAGACATAACAAGCGGTTGCAATTGCATCAGCCCAAAATTTCCTAGGAGTTTGATATTCATTAACCATAGTCCTAGCCATCTCAACTAAGTTTCTGTTCTTTCTCTCTACAACACCGTTTTGTTGAGGTACACATGGTGAATAAAATTACGATCTATTGCATTTTCAGCACAAAAGTGATCAAACGATTGATTTTTAAATTTGGTTCCATTATCACTTCTAATTGCTCTTAAAGATCCTGGGTGATCAATTGATAATATAAGAAATAAAGTTCTAAAGTGACTAAAAGCTTCATTCTTAGATGCCATAAAGTAAACCCAAGAGTATCTGGAATAGTCATCAACAATCACAAGAACATACCATTTACCTCCGAAGGATTGAACACGTGAAGGTCCTACGGTGTCAAGGTGTAAAAGTTGATCCGGTTCAGTTGTCATGGTCATTGTGAGAGGAGCATGTGAACCTGCAACCATCTTAGCATGTCTACAAGAAGAGCACACAATTTCTTTGTCCCCTTTAAGCTTAGGCAGCCCACGTATGCGATCAAGAGCACTAACACGCGTGACATGATCAAAGCCTACGTGACCATGTCTACGATGCCAAAAATATAAATCTTTGGAATCATTTGCAACTAGACATATATGCTTAGAGGAAGACATATCAAAATCAGCTTTAAAAACTCTTCCAAACCCAGACATGTTAAAAATAATCTCACTCTTTAAACCTACAACTTTGCAGCAGTTTTTATTGAAAATAATTTCCAGATTTTCATCTAGCAATTGTGAAACAGAAAGCAAGTTGTATTTCAAATTTTTAACAAGTGCTACATCCTTCAAAGTGTAGTGATCATTTACTCTAACCGAACCCTTAGCAATTATAGGAGTTGAAGAACTATCGGCAATAGTAACATTCTCTACACGTGACACAAAAGAGAGAGGGGAGAACCATTCTTTGTTACCGGTCATGTGGCATGAGCAACCCCTCAGCAGAAAACGGATCTGTTAAATAAACCGTGTGCGTGACTAATCTAAACGTGTTCAACTGTGACAAAACTAGTATAGATTGTAGAGAATCAAGTCACGAAGACGTCACAACAAGAATCATGAAAATCCGTTGAGAGAAACTCAAGTTACGATTGAAAGATCGAACAAAGGTCAATCTGTCCTACGCGAGAAAAACAGTTCTGGAATACTGCAAAGAAACTCGTGTAGATCAGAAAACACAAATTCAATGACCGTGAAATTTTCGCAGATGATAGATAATCAAGTTGTGAAGACAACTCAAAAAGAATCACATCAATTGGATCTGTAAAACTCGAGTTATGATAAAACCACCGAAGCAAGGTAGTGCTGAACAGAAACTCGACGAGAAGAACTTGTCTGAAACAAATCGGACGAACAAGGCACAAAAGTTCCTTTAGAATACGAATTTTATTTATAAAAATACAAGAGGAATAGCCCCAAAGTCGTGCTCTACACGAGCCTTGGCCTCCCTTGCTTATATAACCAGCTCTATGGCCAATCCAATTCAAACTAGGACTCCTACTCCTACTTGGATTCAAACTGTAACTTTCCAATACTGCTCAAGACTCTTCTATACGCAGATAGAAGCAGTCTTAAGACTTCCAAACACCTTAGGAACGTCCCAAACATTCCTAAAACAACTCTACTTCATGCCTAACACGAAATCCTGTTATAACCAACTCGAAACTTTCCATAAACAAACCATAACCGCCTCAGCCGCAGCCTGAGCGCAAAATCCAGCCGGTTGAACCTTTTCAACCATATCTGCACTTCCATATCTCTTCGCCACGCCTTGGAACCATGTTGTCACGTCCATGCACTCCTTGCACACATGCAAACACCTTCCAACAACATCCACGATACCTTCATATGCATTGTTCTTGATCCAAACATGCTGCGCGACCTCCCGATCAACTCAACCACAATTCCTCCCGAACTTGGTTGTTGAACCTCATCTTCTCCATAAGACTAGTTCAATGGATCCCGTCACCAGCCATGTCTTGAACTCAAGCAACACCTTCACATGAATAAACAACCAATACTTCTGAGCACAAGTCCTCGACTTGACTCTCCTTAGTTCCGAAACTACAACATCTTATGTGAGCACCTCACATAAGCATGTTGTAAACCATAGCAAAATGATATCAGCCATAAGCACCAAAACACACCAAAAACTTAGTAAAATAATACTAAGCAAACTTTCCATAACAGTAAAGCAAGTTCGAAACATTGCAAGTTAAAAGTAGAGCCATTGCAATCAAGCTCCGAACCTTACCGAAGCTAACCGGACCTTGAACCGGAGCTTACCAAAGCTAGTCGGACCAAGCGCCGGAGCTTACTAAAGCTTAGTCGAACCTAGCACGGAACTTACCAAAGCTAGTCGGACCTAGCACCCGAGCTAGCAAAAACAAGTCGGACCTAGCCAAAATAAGTCAGACCTAGACAAAGCAAGTCGGACCTTACGTCGGACCTTGCCGAAGCTACCCAAAACAAGTCGGACCTATCGTCGGACCTTGCAGGAGCTCGGACCTAGAGTCGGACCTTGTTAAAAAGGTGTTTTGGTAGTATTCAAAACTTTTATCGTCAAAGCCAATGTATTCAGCACACATAGGTCTCACACATGGTAGTAAAATTGAGGGTGTTCCACTAAAGGGCACAAGCGGCTGCAGCCACAGTACTGACACAAGGCCTAGTGGAGGCTGACTTCCCACCCGCGAGTGCTATGTCGTGGAAACGGGTAACACCTCTCCGACCGTTCCTCTCATCGAAACCACGCTCTCGCCGGTGCTTATTCAGCAAGAGGTGCTCCGTCACAACCACGGCAAGGAGGCGATGGCCATGCAGTGTTCATGGAACTGAGAGTTGAAGTCAAATGGAGTCGCCAACAGATGATCCAACCACCTGTACTTCAAGAAATCTCGGCGTTAGCTCGCCGAAACCAATATAGAATGTGGTTCCTATGATCGGAAACGTGATATGTCTCACTTACATAGAGAGGGACGGATGCTTTCCTCGGCAAAGCAACAAAGAGGCTACTAGCTAAACTATGAAATACGAAAACGTAAGAAAAACGAATTAGATGAACGAAAAGTTGTATTGAATTGATTTGAATGGATCTTTCTTTATTCGACAGAGAGCTGCCTTTATATAGACCCATTTACAAACATAAAAGATTCGATCTCCAAAGTTTAAACTAAAGTTGACTCATCTCTAAGACTAAATTTTATCTAAGTGCACGGATGAATGTTATGCTAGACCTTCTAAAAGATTACATGACTAACTTTATTATTTACAAAGTTTTTAGCTCTACCGAGAACTCCTAAGTCCCTTCAGCCTTTGTATCTTGCAGTTTAATTGGTTTAACTTGCGGACGCAAGGTAATTCGGTCTTCTTGGGTTGGACTTCCACCCAAGCGCTTGTATCTTGAGTTTCCAAGGTAAAACAGGCTTCCCGCACATAACTCTCCAGTCTCGGATTGGTTCCTTTGCCGAAGCCTTCTGCACCTTAAATTATTGAGATAAAAGGCCATTTCCTCCTTGTTTTTTGGCTCCTCCGACCTGCAAAACTCACAACCATTTTTCACACCCAACACGCAGGAGTTGGCCGAAAAAATTAAAGCGCGTCGCATCGTGCTCGAGGCAGAGAGGGTGCAGTTGGACGTGGACAGAGCTGTGTTTGAGGCATCATGAAGCCAGTACCCCAGCTCTAGTGAAGGGCTAGCGCGTGGTTGCCAGGTATGGACAAGCATTGTATCTAGCCCGCGCGAACCCCCTCCCCCCCCCCCCCCCCCCCGGGATTTGAGCGACCAAGCCAGAACTTGGCAGCCGCCGCCACCATAATGTGCAACCTGCCGGAGCCCGAAGAGCTGAAGGCAAGATGCATGTATCAAAACCTCTTGTCGCTGCTGTAAAGACCATGGCTCAACACGCCGATAGCTCGCTTGCTCGTAGGCAAGTGACACCGTCCGAACCGGCTCCCGTGGGCATGTTCAGAGCACAGAAGGGACAACCCGTGCCCTTGCACCAAGCCGAGCTGAGGAAGCTGGTTCATCCAATCTGTCACGTTGCTTGATGCACGTACGTATAGGGTTGACCGACCCACATAAGGCCCTCAGAGCTCCTGAGGGAACCAGGGACGAGGTTTTGGAGCAACGGCCTGAGCTTCGACGTTAGCTATGCTGGGGCGGGTGCTACGATGACAGTGAAGGCTGGAGCCCAAGCCCCAATGCTCTTGGACCCCGGGCCTTCGGAAGGAGGATACGTAAGCACCCTTCCCACCACATTTTCGCACCCCGATAAATGTCATGAAGTACGACGGAGAGTCGAACCTAAGCGTCTGGCTAGAGGATTACCGCCTGGCCTGCAGGTGGGGCGATGGATGACCGCTTCATCATCCAGTACCTTCCCATCTACTTGGTGGACTCCGTCTGGGCATGGCTCGAATACCTCCTGGCGGGCAGCTTCCGAAGCTGGGCCAAGCTGAAGGACACCTTCGTTGGCAACTTTCAAGGCAACTACATGCGGCCCAGAAACTCGTGGGACCTCAAGGAATGCTTGCAGAAGCTTGGCAAAACCTTGAGACAATACATCAAGTGTTTCTCCAAGAAATGCAACGAGCTGGCTGACATTGTCGATGCATATGTCGTCGAAGCTTTCCTCTCCGGGACGACCTGTAAATCCCGGGTACACATGCTCGGCTGCATCAAGCCAAGGACCACCAAGGAATTACTCGATGTTGCCACCAACCACGCCTCAGGAAAAGAGGCAGTCGGGGCAATATTCGACCATACAGCGCCAAGGATGCCCGACGCAAGAAAGTACACCACGCCGCGACAGAAGGACAGGAGGAGAAGAAAGTTTGGTGCCGATAAATGGCGACTAAAAATAGAGATAGAATATGATCTAGTTGTGGAAGCGCTGCGCCGAGAAGGCAAGAGACCGGCCCAGGCGTAGACCGATCAATTTGAGAAGCTCTTGGAGAATCCATGCACCAATCATAACTTCCCGGTCAGACATTCCCTCAAAGATTACGCTCTCCTCAAATGTTTTTTGGGAAAGGAGCAGGGCTCCCAAAACAACAAATGCAAGAGGCCGGCGCAAGAGCCCGCCGAGAGAAGTGCATGTGTTCCCAGATCCTAATGGTTGCCTCACGACATTTGAGGGACCAGCACCCACCCACTACGAGACGCCAACGAGCAAATAGGAAGATCGGGAGCTCGCCCGCGAGAAGTAGGTCGACCCGAATGATCGGAACTCGGATGGATTCACGTGTCTCAAGTGCCACGCGTCGTGCTGGCTGACCCGGACACTGCGCCACACTCGGGGGCTACCCACCCGCTATAAGTGGAACTACTGAGACCCTTGAAGCATCAGCGAGACCTCCATCCCGAAAGGTTTCCCCCCACGCTTTCGAGCTAAGGCGTTTTGCCCGTCGCCTTTGATTGAGAATCAATTCCATATCAAGGCGCAACACAAGGAAAAACAAACTAACATACATACATATATATATATATATATATATCGAAATGGCCTGTGAGGGACTAGAACATCTGCATTACAAAACAAAGAAGAAAAATATACAAGGAGCCTAGCTCCTGCCGGCGTATCCCAGGACGGTGTCTGGCGTGATCACTGCGGCTAAGGAAAGGGCATCAGGATTGACACGGGCATCAATGGCCTGAAGGTCCTCTTTGGGACAGCCGGCAGAAAAGCCTTCCAAAAGAGCTGGAAGGTTGACACTGTTGTTATGGGGAACGACCACGGAAAAAGCCAGCTGCACCCCGAGCTGGACCTCGGCAGTGGCCACCTCGTCAAGATGCGTCTTCACCAGCGAAGGGAGCTACGTCAACTGCACGGCCAGAGGAGCGGCCGAGTCCCCTGGCACTACCTCGCCAGTAACTTGGCCCGCGGCACGGAGACCTTCAAGCCCCCTCCAGAGGTCACCTAGTATTTTCGCCGCGTCACCAAGCCGAGACATTACCGCTCTAGGCGCCACCTGGGTGACGAACTTCAGGGGGCCATGTATGGCTTCGCAGACCTCCGTGCCCGCCCTTGCGAGAAGCCTCTGCTCCTCATTCTCGAAAGAAATCCAAACGCTGCCTCGCGGAGCCGGGAGACCAAGCCTCGCGTCTTCTGCGGAGGCCCGAGCATAGCTTTGCAGAGCTCGTTCTCAGTCTTCTCAAGACAAGTGAGCTCCGCCTCTCAGGTTTGAAACAGGTCTCTCATTACGACAAGGGAACCATGCATCTCTACAAGCAAGAAGCAAAGCAAAAATCTTAGTCGCGAAAGAAAGGCGAACAGTACGGTCAAACTCTCGCATAGCCTAGGCAAGAGCAGCTTTAGCCTTTTCAGCCTCGCTCCAGGAGGACCTCACCGCATTGCCTGCATTGGTGATATCCCTGGCAAGATTCACCGTAACGGCCACCACGGCCTCCTCTTTCTCCTGAAGCAGTCGGGAGGCCTCTATCCAGGCCGCGGCAGCCATAGGGTCCACTTCCGCTTGGTAACCACAACCTCGTTTTGAGCCCTCTCCGCCTTCTTCTTCCACCATGCCACCTCGTCCTCCGCAAACCTTTGGCGACACAGGGCCTCCTCGAGAAGCCGCCCTGTGACTTCCTGGCTCCCGGCTTAATAGGATTGATAGAGTACTCATACCATCAAGGTATACCTTCTTTTCTGGAAGCCCACCTGCAAAGGACTACAGGGTTAAGCGTGCTTGGCTTGGAGAAATTTTGGGATGGGTGACCGACCGGGAAGTTTTTCCCGGTGCGCACGAGTGAGGACAAAGTGTGCAGAAAAGACTAGTGTTGGTCTGTGAGGCTAGTCTATGATCCTAGAGAGTTGCCACAAATGGTATCACAGCCGACCCTCGCAGTTTCACGGGTGCGTACGGGTCAGTGAGAAGGATATGGTACCGTACGGGTCAGGGACATGGGTACGTGCGCATTGTAAAAGCCCAAGAAAAGGGACATGCAAAAACTTTTCTTCACCTCACAACACCACAGTTTTTGTTGTGGATATCTTAGGAAATATTGTGAAGAGCAAGTAACCTCCATCAAAAGAGTGATTAGAGGGGAAAGCCTTCACTTTCAAAAAGTAGGATTTCTACACATAAACATGAGAGGTTGAGCTCACCCCTAGGACTTGAAAAGTCTTGGGAAGGTTCAAGCCAAGTTTCATGTAAATCCAACACTTTTTGAGTCACTTTTGGAGGTATTTGAAAAAGAGGCCAATTTGAATATAAATTCAAATTGCAGCAACTTTCATCACTCAAATTCAAAAGTTAGCTTCATATTCAAACTCAGCACATTTTTCTGAGTTAGCCCACCAATTTTCAGCCCCATTAGAGTTCATCTTGTCGGGAGCTAGATTTGCAATAATTCAAAACTGAATTTGAATTTCAGTTTAAACATGAAGCAAATTTAACCCAACAAATCTTAAATTTGAGAACTCAAATTCAAACCAATACTTGGGGGCTAAGTCTCTCATTCAATGTTTAGTGGCTGGAGATATTTTCATCAAAAACAGAGATGAAAAATGGAGAATACATTAGGGGGGAGATGAGGGCCCACTGGTCAGCAGGCTTAAGGCCGAAGGCAGCTCGGGCGAGTCAGCCTAGGTCGACGGTGAGGTTCTAGTTCCGGCCATTTCCATGGCCAACCGAGCTCATGTTCGTGCTCAGCATGCCACAGCGGAGCTGTAGAAGCAAACCGTTGGCAGAATAAGGCCCTGAGTAGCCCGGGTGACATCGCCGGAGTAGAGAGGAGCTCTGTCACCGTCGCGGCCATAGTTCCGGCCATTGCCGAGCTCCGGTGAGGGCACCAGCGTGTTCTCCGAGTCGTGTTAGGCACAGGCGGCAAGTTTAGTTGAAGGTCGGGCGGTGGAAGGCCCGGCGGCGAGCGCTCCGGCGAAGCGCCGCCGCGGGAGCTGCGGGAGAGCGCGAGGTAGACGACAGGGGCCGGGTCCACCGGTCAGCTTCTGATCTCGCGCGGGGATCTGTTTGCGGCCGGGATTCGGTGCGGAAGCACGGGTAAAACCCTGTGGGCCACGGTGTGGCCGCATTCTGAGTGGGCCGGCTCGAGGAGTGGGCCCCACCCGCAGAATTTAAACATTTTGGGAATTTCCAGTTTTAGTTCAAACTTCAAATGAATAGAACTTTGGCTAGGAAACTCCAAATTCGATGAACCAAATTTTGCTAAACTCATAATTCTGAGTACTTTCTAGCAATACCAATTTCAGCTCATAAAAGTGAATAGTTTCCCGGAATTAAATCCCTAAAGTTTAAACTGTGGGGAATTTTATCTGGAGAACTACTTCATGAAAAATTCTGAAATTTGGTTGAGAGGTTCATTGGAAAATCCTTGAGTCACAGTAAAAGTTTCAGAAGCATCCACGTTTATTTAGTCCCCCTAATTGGGTGATTAAATGAACTGCCCTAAGAAAATAGAAAAATATACAGAAACATTTTTCAGATTTTCTCAAATCTTAATTAGGGCATAACTTTCAGTAGAATTCTTCAAATGACATGAAACCAATTCCATCAGAACCATCTTAAATTCTAGTTTCCAGAAAGCAATGGTTGGAGCCAGGAAAGCCCCTGGAATTACATAGAGGCTCAAATATTGATAAAATGGGCTTTTACTTGTACAAGGTTCAAATGAACTTTGTTTCAAATGAAACTTGGTCAAGACTCTGGTTAGGACCCTACCAAGCCACCATAAAAATTTCAGAACCAAAGGGGAGGGCTAGCTAGAGTTATTAGTAGTTATGTATTCAAGTTTACACATTGCATTTAAATTGACATGTCGTATTTCATTAAACGTGTAGTCGCTGAAGAAGAGACTCTGGAAGTGCTGGACTTCCTCTTTCCGGAAGAAGAACTAAACCCTGACCAGCAGCAACAAGGCAAGCCCCGGTTTGCATTAAGCCTTTTATAAAGTGTTTACTTTGTTTACATACGTAGGGTGAAGTATGTATGTGCATTAGGTATAGGATGAATGAAACCCCACTTGCATAATCAAAGGTTCCTAAAAGAGTGAGGGTAGTGTCTAAGACCTCGAGTAGACAGGCTATGCTTAATGAGTCATAGGACTTCGGTACAAGTCGAGTAGTTAGAATCTACTCGTGAGATAGGCTTGGGACACACGGGTTCGGTTGAGTGATGTGAGATCACTTTAGTAATAAAAATGAGACCAGGCAGGGGCTAGGGCGCAGCAAGAGGAAGTATTGTGTGCACAGCCCTATCCGTGTTGATTGAGGACCGATCCGTGTGCGGCCCTGCTGAACAAGTATTGAACGTACCGAAGGCATATCGGATATATGGGCCCCGATAAACCGATGTAGCCTAAACCTCTGGGCGTCGAGGCATAACACACCGATTTATAGGTGTAGGTTGAGGGCAGCAAGGTGGAAATCTGCCAACAGGCATAGAGAGATGCTCCGTGTGGGGAACCTCCTGCTCGTTTCGGTGCGACCGGTTCGACGTTTGGGCTGTTGGGTGAAAGGTTGTCCCGTACGACATTGAGTGAGCGTGCTGTGCAGCTCCATGGGTGGGCGTACGTGACGTGCTCTTTGGGTTTCCCTGCAGGTGTATATCGAGTCGATTCACCGTCCCTCGCAGTGATGAGTACCGCTTGTTGTCACACCCGGTTTCTCCGAAGAACAATCGAGTGAATATCACATGTATGCCAGGATCATTTTCTCATACATGTGATGACAAATAGTGAAGCATCATTTATTACAATCCAGGTGTCGAATATAAATATGTCTTACAAAGCACACATCTCGATGGACGATAATAAGTTCATAACATGTAAATAAAATAGCAGCGGAATATTATTCTTGTGGGCTCCGTCACAGGCGTTGCCCGGGGGACTCCATGAACCTAGAATCCTTCTTCGGGTCCGAAGTCTTGGTCATTGAACACCACATCATCCCCTTGACCTGAGCAGCAATTTAAACCAACAAATATGCAAGTTTGAGTACCGTGGGTACTCAGCAAGTGTGGGAAAGATTATGTCATGCATGGCTAGAGCAAGGAGAGGTTGAACTCATGGTCAAACCACTACGCAATTAATACCTATCACCTTAGCTTGTTAAGCACCTACATTACTACATAGGTGAAATTGTCCCAATCTCCCAACCCATCATCATAATCAAATAACCATAACATCATTTCCAATGTTAAGCTCCCCGCTTAACATCCACAACTTCCAAAGTCATCATCCTCTAATCATGAATAAGTCCAAGCCGCTCTTGACCGTGAGCACGGCTGTCATGACAGTTTTGACTCTCTAAAGTTTGCACCACTGTACCCACATGTAGTGATTTCATCCCCCGTTGCCGGGTGGACTAAAAGAACCTCCATTATGCCAGTGGCTACGAACCACATTCACACATCCCAGGTGTGTAGCCAGGAGATAACTACGAAGCCTTTACAAAGGGATTCCCGACGAGCGTGGGCCCACTGAGGTTTCACACCTAACAGCATACAAGAGGCTCCAACCTCGCTGCAGTGGCCCCCTCTTGAGCCTTGCGGTTCATATGGTAGTCCAGCTGACACCTATTCCCCACACCATCCAACACACCCATACTACGCCAGGGATACACCTAATTAATTGTCCAAGCTGCCCCATCTCAGCATGTGGTTGGCACGGTAAAGCCAGGTTACATGCTCCATGAACCGGTCCTTAGGATCCAGGCAAGTACTAAACACAAACCCGAGTCTCGTGCACCCAACACCAACCAAATCATCCAACTTGCCTCGATCCCTATCTCTACATAACTCATAATATCTCATTCAAGAATAAGGTAAATAAATTGATGATATCATATCCCAATTATCCCATTCTAAGCATGGCTAAGCATAAGCATATAAATAAGTGACATGATAAAATAAATCCCAACCCAAGCTACAAGGAAACAAGGTAATGCAATTCAAGGGAAACTTCCTAGCATGGGTTTCATATTTCAATTGACAATGCAAATAATTCTATCTACACATCCTAGTATAGGATCAAAGTGGTCAAGGACACTTGTCTTCTTCCTGCTGCTCTAGGAATGGAAAGTCTTGGTCTTGGAAGGGAAGAACTTGCTCTGGGGCAGGTTCTACTCATGCCAATACACATAGCAAAAGAAAGCAACAATCCATAAGTCATAGTTCACACTTTCACTCATGCAAACCATACATACATACATATGAAAGTCATTCACATTTAAGTGTTGTGGTTACCCTAGATGTGTTGATTTTAGCCCTACATGCACTTTTAAACATATATATATTATTTCTAACTTTTGTATTCAGATTTCTGTTTGCACTCTATATATGAATTTCCAATTTGAACAAATCCTTTATATTTGATTAATACACTTCTTAGCCACAAGGTTTGCATGAAAGGCAATTTCCTACTCCAAATAAGTTTTCAGATCTTCTACCAAATCCTAAACTGAAGTCATTGGAGTTGGAGACTTAATTTATCATTTTCTAATTATGCATACCTATTTTCCTATATTTTCCAGATTTATTTTCTATGCCTAAAAGTGAGTTTTAATATTAAATAGTAGAACATATCATCTAAACAGAATAGGTTCTGATCTAAAATATTAAATAATATATTTTTGAACTTCTCCTCTGATGTGAACTACTTTAAATTTATTTTATCAGTTTTCAGAATGATTTCCTAAACTAAAAATATGTCCCTATAACTAATAAATGTGAACAACCAATTAGACAGATTCATTTCAGCTTAAAATCTATTTTTAACTCATTCTAAAGTTTTCCAAGTGTTAGGAGAGTTTAAATTTGAATTTACAATTTGTTTGCCTCACCTTTTTAAATTTAAATCCTAATCACATATTCAAATTTCTGAATTTAATATCACATAGGGTCAAAAAGGTACATCCACCCTACTACAGGGTCTAATTTATTATTTCATAAATTTCCAGGGGTCTAACTACACATAACAGAGGGGTTTTCCTAATTTTTATTAAGTCTAGGGGCTAAAACTGATTTTTAAATGAATTTACACGAATTTCTGAAGTTCCAGGGGCTAGATCAGAAGTTTTCGGGGCTAGCTCGTGTTTTCTGAAATCCCCAGGGGGTAGCGCGTAAGAATCCCGGCCTCTATAACGCGGGGCTGATGTGGACCGTCCGATTTAAAGTGGACGGCTCAGATTAGGTCATCGAACCGGTACGCGCGGGTTTTAATTCTACCGTGCGATTTAAAATAGACGACCCTCAAGTGGCCACGTCACCCTGGCCGGAGCCAGCCCACGCACGCGGTGGCACGCGGCAGCGGGGGTGGCGATCTCGCCGGCGCAGCCTCGGCTTTTGCCGCTACTCGTTAGAACTTGCATCTTTTTGCATGGATCGGCTGCGGAGGGGTAGGGGAGGCTCACCGATGGGTTTTCCAGCACTTGGAGGTCCTGGAAGTCGGTCGGCGGCGAGCTTCAACGGCGACGATCTTCGGTGCACGTCGAAACAGATGCTAGGGCGCGAAACTTGTCGTTTCCTTCACGTGCAGGGCTCCCTGGGGGCGGTGGAGCACGATCAGCGCGTTAGATCAGATAATCCGAGCAATGATCGAAGGAAAACGGGGATTGAACCTTCGGTTCTCACCGGAGAGAAGAACGGCCGATCGGGGGGGGGGGGGGGGAATAGGGCGATTGTCGGCGTTTATATAGGCAAGGGAGGTCGGCAGTCTGTTCGAATCGAGTTTGAGACGTCCGGGACCAGAATTCAGGCTGGGGGCGCGGGTTTCCGGAGTTCGTTGAGATCGGGCGCGGGGAAGAGTCCGGCCGTTGGGGGCGCGCGGGAGGTGAGGGATGACACGCGGGCCCCACATGTGAGCGAGAGGAAGAGAGGGCGCGCGGTTGTGGGCTGACGCGGGTGAGTAGTGGGCCGGCTGGTGGGTTTCGGCCCACTGGCCGGTGGGGTTTTTTTCTTATTCTTTTTCCTTTTCTTTTTTCTTTTGATTTGAATTTGAATTCAAATTTAAATTTGAATTTTTGCACCACATGCAATACGTCCAAAAAATTTTAAATTCCCCTCTTTAGCAGATTTTGGGGTGTTACAGCTCTAACCCCCTTAAAAGAAATCTCGTCCTCGAGATTGGTGGTTCTAGGAAAATAATTCCGGAAACTGTGCCTTAAGCTCGTCTTCTCGCTCCCATGTGGCTTCCTCTTCTGAGTGATGCTTCCACTGCACCTTGCACATCCGGATTCTTTTATTTCTTGTGAGGTGTTCCATTGTCTCCAAAATCTTGACCGGTTGCTCGGCATAAGACAGATCCTCTGCTACGTCAACCTCATTCATGGGTAAAATCTCTTCAGGCGTCCTCAGACATTTCTTGAGCTGTGGCACATGGAATACGTCATGCACATCTGATAGGCGAGCCGGTAGTTCTAGTTGATATGCCACTTCGCCTTTCCTCTCCAGAACTTGAAAGGGTCTGATGTATCAAGGTGATAACTTCCCTTTCACCTTGAACCGACGAAGTCCTCGGATAGGGGATACCTTGAGATAGACATAGTCCCCCACGTTGAAAATAAGCTCTCTTCTCCGTACGTCGGTATAACTCTTTTGTCGGGTCTGTGCTATCCTCAAATTGTTGCAGATTTTCCTCACTTTCGTCTCGGCTTCTTGTAGTACCTCGGGCCCAAACACTTTACTTTCCCCCATTTGGTTCCAAAATAGGGGAGTTCTGCACTTCCTCCCATACAAAGCCTCAAATGGTGACATCTTCATACTAGCCTGATAGCTGTTGTTATAGGAGAACTCCGCATACGGTAAGTTCTTATCCCAACTCCTATTGTTCTTGAGCGCACACGCTCTCAGCATATCCTCAAGGATCTGATTGGTTCTTTCCGTCTGCCCGTCAGTCTAGGGGTGATAGGTAGAACTGAAATTTAGATGGGTTCCCATGGTTTCATGTAACTTCTACCAGAACCTTGAGGTGAACTGTGTCCCTCGATCTGACACTATCTTCTTTGGCACTCCATGGAAACACACAATCCTTGACATGTATAATTCTGCCAATTTGGATCCGCTGTAGCTTTCTTTCACGGGGATGAAATGACCTACCTTGGTTAGCCTATCGATGATGACCCATATCGAATCATAACCCGATTGAGTCCTAGGCAGTCCCACTATGAAATCCATACCTATTTCTTCCCATTTCCATTCAGGCACTTTGAGTGGTTGCAATAATCCCACGGGTCGTTGATGTTCTGCTTTCACCAACTGACATGTGTCACATAGGGCAACATGTTCCACGACATCCCGCTTCATGCCATTCCACCAATACCTGCTCTTGAGGTCATGATACATCTTCGTACTCCCAGGATGAATGGAATAGTCAAAATAATGAGCCTCCTTCAAAATCAATTCACGGATCTCCTTCACTTCAGGCACACAGATTCTTTTCCCGTGCCACACCGTACCTTGTGCATCCTCTCTGAAACCAGAGGCTTTATTATCCTTGTTGAGTTCTCTGATTTCTTGTATCTTCTCATCAGTCTTTTGACCGTTGCGTATATCTTGCTCTAATGTGGAGTCCACTTCCATGGCGATGGCCTCACCACTATTCACCAGACATAGATTGAGTTTTACAACCTCTTCCTTCAGTTCTGTAGGCATGTCCTTTAAGCTTAACCTATTGACCTGCACCTTCTGGCTTAAAGAATCTGCTACGACGTTCGCTTTCCCAGGATGATAGTTGATGCCCACATTAAAGTCGTTGATTAGCTCTAGCCATCTCCTTTATCTGAGGTTGAGATCTGGCTGTGTGAAAATATACTTTAAGCTCTTATGATCCGTATATATCTCTGTCCTCTTCCCCATCAAGTAATGCTGCCAAATCTTCAACGTGTGTACCACTGCGGCTAGCTCTAGGTCATGCTTAGGATAGTTGTTCTCGTGTTTCCGGAGCTGCCGGGATGCATATGCCACGACATACCCCTCTTGCATGAGAACACATCCCAACCCGTTTCCAGAGGCATCGCAGTACACTGAAAAGTTCCTCTGCATATCTGACATAACTAGCACTGGGGCTGTTGTCAATCTTTTCTTCAGCTCTTGAAAACTCGTCTCGCACTGCGGTGTCCATGTGAATGTGATTCCCTTCTCCAACAATTTGATGAGGGGTCTCGAAATCTTGGAGAAACCCTCGATAAACCGTCGATAATACCCAGCCAATCCTAAGAAGCTTCGAATTTCCCCGACATTCTCAGGGGTCTTCCACTTCTGTACATCCTCGATCTTGGCGGGATCTACAGAGATTCCTCCCTCCGAGATTATATGTCCTAAGAAGGGAACCCTCTTCAACCAAAACTCACACTTGCTCAACTTGGCATATAGTTGGTGTTCTCTCAGCTTTTGCAACACCAACCTTAAATGCCTCTCATGTTCTTCTTCATCTTCGGAAAAGACGAGAATGTCATCAATGAAAACCACCACAAATTTGTCCAGATATTCCATGAATACCTTGTTCATGAGATACATGAAGTATGCCGGGGCATTAGTTAGCCCGAACGACATGACGGTGTATCCATAAAGCCCATACCGAGACACGAAAGCTGTCTTTGGAATGTCGGTTTGCCTTATCTTAAGTTGGTAGTATCCCGACCTGATATCAATTTTTGAGAACACACAAGCTCCCCTCAACTGATCAAATAAGTCTTCAATGCGGGGTAATGGGTACTTGTTCTTGATGGTTACTTCATTCAACGCACGGTAGTCTACGCATAACCTTTGGGTTCCGTCCTTCTTGGGCACAAATATCACTGGAGCTCCCCATGGTGAGGAACTAGGACGAATGTACCCCTTCTCTGTCAATTCTCTTAAATGTTCCTTGAGTTCTTCCAGCTGTTTGGAGTCCATCCGATAGGGTCTCTTGTATATCGGAGCTGTTCCATGACACGACCCCATTGGTCCTGTCGAGCCAGGATCACGCTGAGGGGAGCTGCGTTGCACAGCACCGCATAACACACGTCAAAGGTTCAAAGCGGAAGCAGAAGTTTATTACATAAACAGTTTTATGAACCTGTTTACATCAAAATACGTTTAGTCCACACTCGCGGGCGTAGACTACGCATCAAGTCACGTTCAGCCCTCGAACGTGTCCTTACTAGCACACACACGCACACTAACTCTGCGGCGTGCACGACTCCCACTCGACGGGGTTCCCCTCCTGGGGTTCCGTCTCCTCTTTGGGAGTCCCTTCCTCATAGAACCCTGCAAAATCTTCAAACACAAGCAGTGAGCACGAAGGCTCAGCAAGTCTGACCCGTCTCACCTAAACATGGAACTTCTACATGAGGGTAATGGGTTACATGAGGTAAACATCATTTGCAAGGACTCGCCTAATTAGTAGAACCTTACTTTCAAGTTTTAGCAGCAGGTTGTGGAGAACCTTACACTAAGGCACATGAGAGGGCCGCAATCGAACAAGAAACGCATTTCTCTCATGTACTTTGCCCAAAGTTGAAAGGAACTTTAGTTAGCTCTAAACTACAACAAACCATTAACGAGCAAAGTCCATCTTTCAATCAGCAGCATTTTAACATGTAACTAGCCTGTTCTTTCTATGTCACGGTACAGTGAATAAGTGGTACTCACTGACCGCGAGGGACGGCGATTATAATTGATTTACACCTGCAGGGTTACCCGAACAACCCGTCACGTACGCCCGTACTCGATGTTGCCTACAACAACCATCACGGACGCCGTACGCAACTACCTTTCACCCGTCAGCCAAATATTGAACCGGTCCCATCGTCCCGAGCAAGAGGTCTCTGCACGCGCATCTCCGTGCCGCCAGCCGATTTACACCTCAAGCTCTCAACCTACCCTCTGAACGACGGGCAATGCCTCAATAACCAGCTACCCGAGTTACATCAGTTTCCCGGTTCCCATATAGCCGGTAGGTCTTCGGTACTGTTCTAGCTTGTTCAACAGGCCCGCACACGGCTCGGTCCTCGATCGACACAAGCGGAGCTACAGCATACAGGCCCCAAAGTCCTTCTGCCCTTACTCTCCGCTCGGTCTCATTTTCTTGCCATATGTATCATGTGCTATCTCTACCCGAGCAATGTGCCTCTAGCCTATTCTCGCGAGTAGTTCCAGCTACTCGACTTGTACCGAATCCTACTCTACCTTAGCATTGCAGTAGCTAACGGGGTTGCAATCCTAAACCCAACCCGTGGTTTTCCTGGCTATGCAGTTGGGTTTCCAAACAAGACTCTAATGCACAGAACAAAGGAAACAAGTATGTGCTCAAAACAATAAAAATTTGTAAAAAGGTTAATGCAAACCGGAGCTTGCCTTGCTGCTCTTGGTCGTAGGCTAGCTGCTCCTCCGGAGTTACGAAGTGTAGGACTTCGGGTTCTTCCTCGACCTTAGCGACTACATGATAAGAGCAATATATGTATCAATTTAAATGCATTTGTATTAACTTTGAAGTTGTGAAGTCTATAACCCTTGCTAGACAGACCAATTGACTGTGAAACTTTTACTGTGGCTTGGTTACAACCTAAACAGAGACTTGGTCAAGTTTTAATCGCAGCAAAGCTCATTTGAGCCCTCCACAATTAATTATGTCCTTGACCTTAATTGGAACTCTTAGGGTGTTCTAGGAATTTTCATGAAACAAACTATGACTTTCTGAAAACTAGATTTTTAGAGGGTTATAATGGAGTTGGTCTCACTTAATTTGGAAGTCTCTAACTAAAGATATGAGCTAAACAATTTCAGAGAAAATTCTGAAAATGTTTCTGAACATTTTCTATTTTCTCTGGAACAGTTTCACTAATCACACCATTAGGTGGATTAAATGAGCTCAAATGGATCTGCAGTTTTTATGGTAGTTCAAGGATATTTTGGTGAACATCTCAGCAAAATTACAGGATTTTCCTCCAAAGGATTCTCCAGTTAAAATTCCTAACAGTTTAAATTTGAGGAATTAATTCTGGGGAAATAAGGAATTTCATGAAGTGAAACTTGATTTTCTGGAAAGTACTAAGAGAGCTGAATCCATCAAAATTTCGTTCACTCAATTTGGAGCTTTCTAGCCAAAGTTATAAGGCTTTGAAGTTTGAACTGAAACTGAAATTCGGGAAAAAGTTTAAACTCTGGCTTGTGGGCCCCGCACACAGTGCGTCGTCTCCCTCCTCGCGCCAACTGCGCGGCGGCGGCGATCTCCGGCGACCATCGCCGGAACTGAGTTCCCGGCCACCCCCCGGCCCGAAACTCGCCACCTGCCCTTTTACTGACCCCCTGGACTCGCTGGTGGGGTCGCCGGCCGCCGGCGATGACCGGAAACCCGTGCGCACCGGTGACAGCACCTGCTAGGGTTCCGGTGAGGTCGGTCCCGCTCTCCCGTGCACCAAATCGACCGGGAATCGGTCGGAGAGCATCAGTAGAGCATGGGAAACACGAACCAGGGCTGGGTGGAAGCTAGAAATACCGGCAACTAGGCTCTCGATGGTGAGCCGAGGTGTTCAGCCATGGCGGCGGGGAAAACGGCCATATCATGGCCGATTATCGACGGTTTCCTCTGATTCCAGTTCGGGCATGGGCGCTATCGCGCATAGACGCTACTAGAGAACGAGCTTGCCCAACCCTCGTGTATGGAGCACGAATTTCACCCGAAAGTGAGCTCGGTCCTTATGAACTGATCACGAGTAAACTTGGAAATTCTCGGCCGAGGTTTGATCAACCGCCAAACGGCTTTCGGCTACTCGATCTACATACAATCACGCACCTTTCTTGTGTAGAGAAGAGGACGTGACAGCGGCTGGGTTGTGCTGTCCACGAGAGCCCGATCGGCGGCGATGTTCGGCTCGCTGGAGAAATGGCTCGTACAGCTCGAGGACGCTTGCTCACTGGACAACACGGGGTCTAGGAGGTTGCTCACGATCTCTTGGTGCCATTTTGCTGTGGAGGAGGCGGTGCTCGCGAGTGATCGGGCTTGATCAAACGTGAGCTCGGGCGGCGGCGATGGCAGTGGAAGAACAGGTCGTGCACGTCGGCAGCTCGGGGAATGGGCGACTGAAGCACGCCGAGGAGGGAATAAGTAGCCCGGCGACTGGTCTCCGGCTTGGCGCGCGCAGCAGGAGCTGGCGCCGGCTGCCCCCCTCGGTGGCACGCGCACACTGCACCCGGGAACCGATTGAGCTGTGTTTCAGTCGGTTTGTGTTGAAGTAGAGGCTGACATGTGGGTCCCACCCCCCATTTTAACCTCTGAAATTTACTCCTAATCACTGTTGTAAACAGTGAACCCCATACTACCCTTGGCAATTTAAATTATTCACCCATGAGCCATTTGAATTGATCCAAGTTCAAATGAGGTTTGGTTTGAATGAATTTCAGCACAAGTTCAGTTTGAAATTCAAATAAAGTTTGAATTTCTCCCCCTTAGCTCATGTCAAGATCAACTCCAAATGGAGTGAAAATTGGTGTGTGAGCTCACAAAAATATGCTGAGTAAGAATATGCCTTCCACTTTTAAATTCATGGGATAAAAACAGTTTGAATTTGAATATGGTTTCAAACTGCCCTCTTCCTAACTATACCCAAACTGACCTCAAAAAGGTTTTAAATTTTGGTGAAATTTGGCATGGACATCCTTAGCAAAGTGTAGGAGTTTTCATATGTCCAGCCCATCTATATCACATGTGGGAAATACCACTTTTGCAATGTGTAAGTTTGTTCTCTAATGAGCATGTTGATAATTGTTACTTGCTCTTGATTTGTGTTCATCATTCTTCCTCAAATGAGGTGTGTGGTGTGGTGATGAACACTGCAAATGTGTGTCAAAAACTGAGGCCCTTACATTCCTCCCCCCCTTAAAAGAATCTCGTCCCGAGATTATAAGGTGAAAATGAGAGAGAGGACGGTGGAAAATTATCGGATATGCGACGTGAAAAAGTCAGGGTAGTTAGTGCGAAGGAATTCTTCGCTCTCCCATGTCGCTTCGTCCATGGAGTGATTACTCCATAGAACCTTGTAGAACCACAACGTACGGTTGCGTGTGGTTCGGGCCTTTTCATCAATAATCTGCACCGGTTCCTCCCGATAGGTGAGATCCGGTTGCAGTTCTTCAATGTCTTCCAGCTGAACGGTAGTTGATAGCTTGAGACATTTCCTCAGCTGGGAAACATGAAAGACGTCGTGCACACCGGAAAGTGCTTCTGGTAACTTCAGCCGGTATGCCACTGATCCATATCTTTCGGTAATCTGAAATGGACCGATGAATCGGGGTGCCAACTTTCCTCTCACCCCAAATCTGTTTACGCCCTTCATTGGAGACACCCGTAGATATACGTGATCTCCAACTTCGAATTGTAACAGGCGCCTTCTCCGGTCCGCATACTGTTTCTGTCGGGATTGAGCGGCTTTTAGGTTCGCTTGAATTAATCGAACCTTTTCTTCCGCGTTGTTGACAAGGTCAATCCCGAAGGTAACCCTTTCGCCAGACTCACACCAGTTCAATGGTGTGCGGCATTTTCTTCCGTATAGCGCCTCGTAGGGCGCCATCTTGATGCTGGCTTGGTACCCATTGTTGTACGAGAACTCGGCTAACGGCAAGTGATCATCCCAATTCTTGCCGTGGTTGATAGCGCAAGCTCGTAGCATGTCTTCTAGGATTTGATTTACCCGCTCCGTTTGCCCATCCGTCTGTGGGTGGTAGGCTGAACTACGGATCAGCTTCGTCCCCAAGGCAGCGTGCAGCTGCTCCTAAAAACGGGACACAAATAAAGTGCCCCGATCCGAAATGATAGTACGGGGTACGCCGTATAAGCTTAGGATCCATGAGATGTACAGTTCAGCGTACTTCTTGGCGTTGTAGTTGGTGTTAACCGGGATGAAATGGGCAACTTTGGTGAGCCGATCGACGATCACCCACAGAGAATCATGTTTCTGCAAGGTGGTGGGTAAACCGACGATGAAGTCCATGCTCACGTCCTCCCACTTCCAGGCAGGAATGCCCAGTGGTTGTAGCAGTCCCGGTTTCCGCATATGATCTGCCTTCACCCTTCGACATGTATCACACTCGGACACATATTTTGCAACCTCGCGCTTCATCCGTGTCCACCAAAACTTTCTTCTGAGTTCTTGATACATTTTGTTGCTGCCGGGGTGAATAGAAAACTTTGATAAGTGAGCCTCATCAAAGATCTTCTTCCGTAGTTCCGGGTTTTGGGGTACGACAATCCGGTCTTTGAACCATAGGACGCCGTCTCCGTCCTTCCGGAAACATTTCAACTCCCCACTGTCTATACGTCTCCGCAAATGTGACATGCCCTTGTCATTCTTCTGGGCTGCCGCTATCTCTTCACGGATGGTGGGGATCAAATCTAGGTTGTAGAGAGCTCCGTGTGGAATCACATGGAGTGATGGTTCACTATCTTCCAACGGTGTGATGGTTAGATTATTGACGTGTGACTTGCGGCTCAGCGCATCTGCCACAACGTTTGCCTTGCCCGGATGATAATGGATCTCTATCTCGTAATCCTTTATCAGTTCTAACCATCTTCGTTGCCTCATGTTCAGCTCCTTCTGAGTGAATATATACTTGAGGCTTTTGTGGTCGGTATATAAGTGTACGAGGTTACCGAGTAGGTAGTGCCTCCACATCTTCAGTGCAAGTACCACGGCAGCGAGCTCCAAGTCGTGAGTTGGATAATTTTGCTCATGGTTCCTAAGCTGCCGTGATCCATACGCGACCACCCTTCGGTCTTGCATCAGTACACACCCAAGCCCAATGCCGGATGCATCGCAGTACACATCGAACGGTTTTGTTGTTTGTGGCTGCGCCAAAACCGGTGCTGATGTCAGGTGCTTGACTAAAGCCTTGAATGCTGCTTCACATGCTGGACTCCAAACATATTTGGTAGCCTTCTTCAGCAGCTCTGTCATTGGCTTGGCAATCTTCGAGAGGTTCGGAATGAACCTCCGATAATATCCCGCGAGTCCGAGGAAACTCCGTACCTCATGAACAGTCCTCGGGGATTTCCAATTCAGCACTTGCGTGATCTTGCTCGGGTCCACAGCGATACCCTCCGCTGAGATGATATGCCCGAGGAAAGGCACTTGCGATATCCAAAACTCGCATTTGCTGAATTTTGCATATAACTTGTGATCCCGCAGCCGTTGCAAGACTATACGCAGATGTTTCTTGTGATCTTCCTCCGACTTGGAATATACCAGGATGTCGTCGATGAAGACCACGACAAACTTGTCCAGCTCCGGCATGAACACCGAGTTCATTAAGTACATGAAGTGAGCTGGAGCATTGGTGAGGCCGAAGGACATGACCAGGTATTCATAAAGTCCGTACCTCGTCGAGAAAGCCATCTTCGGAATGTCCTCAGCCCTTATCTTAATCTGATGGTACCCGGATCTTAAATCCATCTTGGAAAAGATCTTTGCTTCGACCAACTGATCAAACAACATGTCGATCCGTGGCAATGGGTACTTGTTCTTGATGGTTACGGCATTTAATGGACGGTAGTCCATGCAAAGCCGCAACGTCTCATCCTTCTTTTTGACAAATAATGCCGAACAGCCCCATGGGGAGGAGCTCGGCCTAATAAAACCCTTCTCCAGAAGGTCGGTGAGCTGAGTCTTCAGTTCAGCCAACTCCTTGGGTGCCATCTTGTACGGCCTTCGGGATATTGGCATGGTTCCTGGTGCGAGTTCAATCTTGAACTCCACCTCTCTATCGGGTGGCATTCCCGGTAAATCATCCGGGAATACATCAGGGAACTCTCGGACCACTGGAATGTCTTCCAATCTGATAGTTGTGGACTGATAGACACTTGAAAGTTTTATTTCTGGACTGTCCAGAAATAATGAGTGAGAACCGTGCACCTCTGAGTTTAAGTGCACGACTCGAAGGGCGGTGTCTAAAACAGCGCCGTGGCGGGTTAACCACGACATCCCTAGGATGACATCGACCTTCTGTCCCTCTAAGATAATGAGAGACGTGGGGTACACTCTACCCGCTAAGCATAATGGTGCTTTGGAGACCATTACGCTTGCTGAAATCTTCCCACCCGGTGAACAAATTAAATATGGACTATCGGTGGGTAGTATTGGCAAACTGTGTTTAGCAATGAAAGCTTGGCTAATAAAATTATGCGTGGCGCCTGAATCAAACAGTACTATAGCGGGATGCTGGTGGAGTTGGAACATACCCGCAAGGATTGGCTCGCCCTCCGGCACGTCCTCAATGGCAAGTTGGTGGACAGTGCCGGGCCTAGGGTTTGCCCGCCGCGCATTAGTAGGGTTCCGGGGTTGATTCCTCCCCGGAAACTGTGGTGCCACTCCGCCGCCTTGCCTCTCCGGGCAACTGCTCGCGAAGTGTCCTGGACAACCACACTTGTAACATGTGGCCGCTGCTGGTGGAGTACTTGGTGGACGAAAGCCCGGCATGCATTGCGGAGGTGCAAACACACGCGGCATTGCCCGTTGCTGCTGTTGTGGTTGCGGTGGTGCTGGCAGTGCCGGCCGGAATGCCGGTGAAGAGTACGGCCGACTGCGGAACGGCATCGACCGCTGTGGTGGCTGCCAGCGTGGACTTGATGGTGGGCGATTCACCATCCGAAACTTCTGAGAAGGACCGCCTCCTTCTCCGCTGCTCTGCGGCGCGCTTCGCTTTCGCTCTGCCGCCGCCAACTCCTTGCCGGAGTCCTCCTGAACAATCGCAGCATCAATGATGTCGTTGAGGCTGCCGCGATTGAACATCGCCAACTTGTCCTTCAGGAGCGGGTTAAGCCCCTGGTAAAAGTGGTCCCGCCGCTTCTCGTCCGTATCTGCGTGATACGGCGCGTAGAGTGCGAGATCGTTGAACACCCTGGAATATTCCAGCGCATTCCGGCTCCCTTGTTGCAGGTGTAGGAACTCCTGCGTCTTCCTCTTCATCAGACCTGGCGGTATATGATAGGCCCTGAAGGCCGTCCCGAACTCCGCCCAGGTCATCACTCGGTCGGTGGGTTGTGAAGCACAAAAGTTGGCCCACCACGCGCTCGCGGATCCTTGGAGCTGCTGGACCGCGAACTGAGTCTTGCGCTGCTCGCTGATTTGGAGCAGCCCGAACTTCATCTCTATGGCGCGGAGCCAGTTGTCCGCGTCAAGTGGTTCATCCGCCCTTGAGAATACAGGGGGATGGGTCGCCAGGAAGTCGGAGTAGGAGCTCTGTTGGCGCTCCTCATGATCTTGACGTCTCTCTGGGCGAGACGTATTGGCGATGAGAGTCTGCAGCAACTCTGTGTGCTGCTGATGCGAGCCCGCCATTGCCGCGACAATGTCAGTCAATGTAACCGTTGGTAGTGGCGGTGGCGGTGTTTGCTGTTGCTGTTTCTGCTGCTGTCCCGAGGAGTCCTCGGGAGGTGGTTGGGAGGTCTCTCCCCCTTGACTGGTACCCCCAACGTCAGGGTTGGCACGAGTACGCGTCATTCTGAAATTCAAAACAGCAGCAATTAGCACATGTCTTACTTAAAATTCCATACGCAACAGTAGGTATTGAAGTGACACATGATTAATTTGCACAACATTCACATATATTGATAAAGCATAAACTTTATACAAGATACATTATTCTCGGATCTCCGAGAAGTCGTGCTCATGTCGTCACTACCTATACATACGCTACTGTCTACACGACATGTCACCGATTACAAAAGTTGGGTTACGCTACCCTAGCTGCCCTACTTGGCAACCGTAACCCCCTACTCGGAGTAGAACTCGACCTCCTGTGGGTCGTCCTCCTCCGGTACCTCTGCTGGTGGCTCGGGGTCTACCACCTCTTCTCCCATTCCAGGTTCTCCCATGGCTGGAAGACCCAAGACTACCGGTACGCCCAATACCGGGGGCACGAGGTCCTGCAAGGCATGCACCTCGTCCATAGCTTGGTTGTAGTCCTGTTCCCAGCCTTGGCCTTCCTCGATAGCGTCGTCCCGCTCCTGAGCAAGGTCCTCATTCTGCTTGGTTAGGGTCTGCATCAGCTCTTGCAACGCCGCGATGTCAACACGGCTCTTCTTCCTTGCCTTCTTCAGACGACGCAACTGATTGTATTGTTCATTCAGTCGCTTGATCGTCGGAAGGAGCACATTGCGGAGTGCGCTGTGAGCACTCTCGAAATGATCTCCACGGTTGGTGCTCTCCTTGAGCTTGGTAGCGAGATGCTCCGTATGAACAGCTTGACTGTCCATCACAGTGTTTCCCGCCCTCATTTGGAGGCTGAGATTTGCCTCCGCGGGGTTGTACCTTGGGCAACTCGGGTCTGTTGCCTCCAGGTACCTCTCTTCCCACACATGCTGAGCTCGTCCCTCCACCGGAACGAGTGCGTATGGTGTGCCCTCCATAGCCTGCATGTGCAGTTGGCAGAAACGTGACATAGTGTCGCGGGCTGCCACTTGCCACATCCCTTCCGGTTGTCTTCCTCTCACCGTGACGGTGAATGGCACCCAACCGGGTGGCGTACGTCCTGCAGGAACCTCGACATGGATCGTCCACGTCTTGTTCCCCTCTTCGCCTTCTTCCTTGGCGAAGTATTGCGGCATCTGGTTGTACCCGAAATATTGGAGCATTTGCCACAATGCTTCCGGGTAGCCGCTACGGTCAGAACAGTGGGAAGCCACCCACCCGTTCTCCAACTGTTTATCTGCTGCCATCTGTAAAAATATATTTGAGAATTGTCAAATATTTATTTAAACAGTAAACCCCTGAGTTATAACATAAAACATGTCATTGAACCCATAAAACTTGGAAACATAGTTCAAATTTTAAACAAATTTGACTGCTGATCTGCTGTTCCCATGGCAGCCCTGACCAGTTTCCATTTCAACCTGATTTAGGCCAGTTTAAAAGCAAAACCAATTCTGGAGCTCAACATCGAAGTTAAAGCTAACTCCAATAGCCTTCCATAAAGCATTTGCTTGGCCTAAAATCTGTCCCGGTTCAAAAGTTATGAGATGTCAAAGTTAACAGAATTTCTGGGCTCAATTGGACAGCACCTCCCTGCTTTAGGTACTGAATTGATCCAAGAATCCCAGTTAATTCTGTTCCCAATCTGACAAAACTTTCTGTTACAAAGTCGTAACCCATCTCATTAGCTTTCCAGAAGTACCTCATTTCCTATTTTTGGATTTTTAAGCAGGAAGTTATGCTTAATTTACAGAGAGTCTTTGCTCTGTCCTGTTTTCTGGACAGTTTCCACTCTACTGCATTTTTCGAGTGGTTAAGGGATGAAACACCTCTGGACCTCAACAGAAGAGTTGTAAAGCTCTTCCAGAGTTTTCCAGAAATGTATCACACGACCCCAACCTCGAAAGAACTCAACCTCTAACCTCTGATTAACTTCAGCCTTGATTCAGCTGAAAACAGAGTGCTCTGTCCTTAACAACCTATAAGTTGAAAGCTTGTTAACTTTGAATATCCTGTTCAAGGGAAGGAGTTACATCAAGTTTTACTACTTTCGATCAAAACTTTCAAGTTTTAATTGAATTTGTTCATTTAGTTGGGTGTGACGCCGATGCGTCACCAGATCATGTCGGTACTACGTCCTCACAAAGAAAAACCTATACCGGACTTAGCCGGCTTCGTTATTTCAGTGGCACTAAACGTCACTCGCACACGGATGCTACACGTCTACCGTTTCGTGGTCAGGCTACCTGCAGAAACTCAAACAATCATCAGACTCGGCTGCACACCGAGCCCGGAATCCATACAGTTGGTACACCCGGCCGTCATCACTCGCCCGGATGTTCTCAAGCCAAACACGCCTTGAGTTACGTGTTCACGTTTCAGACCACGTGACGGGGTCTCCCATGTTGCACCACGCACGCCAGGGACAGACGTTGCTCGAATACCCCAAACGACATGAAGAGTCGTAGAGGATACTAAAGCGGGTCGGGTTACCTGCCACCCGTGGGGCTCCACCCTTCAGCTTGTGCGCACTGGTGGACAGCGCTTACGTGCACCCCCCAAGACATAAACGTCCCGAGATACACGATTTTCCGACATAACAAATAGGTTAATATGCCACTTTCTATATACTAATAACATCCTTATACGGGCTACTAACTTGTTCCTCACTGGATTTTTGAAAAAGAAGGCCTTTGTACTGTGTTAAACCTCAAGCGAGCTCTGATACCAACGCTGACACGACCCCATTGGTCCTGTCGAGCCAGGATCACGCTGAGGGGTGCTGCGTTGCACAGAACCGCATAACACACGTCAAAGGTTCAAAGCGGAAGCGGAAGTTTATTACATAAACAGTTTTATGAACCTGTTTACATCAAAATACGTTTAGTCCACACTCGCGGGCGTAGACTACGCATCAAGTCACGTTCAGCCCTCGAACGTGTCCTTGCTAGCACACACACGCACACTAACTCTGCGGCGTGCACGACTCCCACTCGACGGGGTTCCCCTCCTGGGGTTCCGTCTCCTCTTCGGGAGTCCCTTCCTCATAGAACCCTGCAAAAGCTTCAAACACAAGCAGTGAGCACGAAGGCTCAGCAAGTCTGACCCGTCTCACCTAAACATGGAACTTCTACATGAGGGTAATGGGTTACATGAGGTAAACATCATTTGCAAGGACTCGCCTAATTAGTAGAACCTTACTTTCAAGTTTTAGCAGCAGGTTGTGGAGAACCTTACGCTAAGGCACATGAGAGGGCCACAATCAAACAAGAAACGCATTTCTCTCATGTACTTTGCCCAAAGTTGAAAGGAACTTTAGTTAGCTCTAAACTACAACAAACCATTAACGAGCAAAGTCCATCTTTCAATCAGCAGCATTTTAACATGTAACTAGCCTGTTCTTTCTATGTCACGGTACAGTGAATAAGTGGTACTCACTGACCACGAGGAATGGCGATTATAATCGATTTACACCTGCAAGGTTACCCGAACAACCCGTCACGTACGCCCGTACTCGATGTTGCCTACAACAACCATCACGGACGCCGTACGCAACTACCTTTCACCCGTCAGCCAAATATTGAACCGGTCCCATCGTCCCGAGCAAGAGGTCTCTGCATGCGCATCTCCGTGCCGCCAGCCGATTTACACATCAAGCTCTCAACCTACCCTCTGAACGACGGGCAATGCCTCAATAACCAGCTACCCGAGTTACATCAGTTTCCCGGTTCCCATATAGCCGGTAGGTCTTCGGTACTGTTCTAGCTTGTTCAACAGGCCCGCACACGGCTCGGTCCTCGATCGACACAAGCGGAGCTACAGCATACAGGCCCCAAAGTCCTGCTGCCCTTACTCTCCGCTCGGTCTCATTTTCTTGCCATATGTATCATGTGCTATCTCTACCCGAGCAATGTGCCTCTAGCCTATTCTCGCGAGTAGTTCCAACTACTCGACTTGTACCGAATCTTACTCTACCTTAGCATTGCAGTAGCTAACGGGGTTGCAATCCTAAACCCAACCCGTGGTTTTCTTGGCTATGCAGTTGGATTTCCAAACAAGACTCTAATGCACAGAACAAAGGAAACAAGTATGTGCTCAAAACAATAAAAATTTGTAAAAAGGTTAATGCAAACCGGAGCTTGCCTTGCTGCTCTTGGTCATAGGCTAGCTGCTCCTCCGAAGTTACGAAGTCTAGAACTTCGGGTTCCTCCTCGACCTTAGCGACTACATGATAAGAGCAATATATGTATCAATTTAAATGCATTTGTATTAACTTTGAAGTTGTGAAGTCTATAACCCTTGCTAGACAGACCAAATGACTGTGAAACTTTTACTGTGGCTTGGTTACAACCTAAACAGAGACTTGGTCAAGTTTTAATCGCAGCAAAGCTCATTTGAGCCCTCCACAATTAATTATGTCCTTGACCTTAATTGGAACTCTTAGGGTGTTCTAGGAATTTTCATGAAACAAACTATGACTTTCTGAAAACTAGATTTTTAGAGGGTTCTAATGGAGTTGGTCTCACTTAATTTGGAAGTCTCTAACTAAAGATATGAGCTAAACAATTTCAGAGAAAATTCTGAAAATGTTTCTGAACATTTTCTATTTTCTCTGGAACAGTTTCACTAATCACACCATTAGGTGGATTAAATGAGCTCAAATGGATCTGAAATTTTTATGGTAGTTCAAGGATATTTTGGTGAACATCTCAGCAAAATTTCAGGATTTTCCTCCAAAGGATTCTCCAGTTAAAATTCCTAACAGTTTAAACTTTGAGGAATTAATTCTGGGAAAATAAGGAATTTCATGAAGTGAAACTTGATTTTTGGAAAGTACTCAGAGAGCTGAATCCAGCAAAATTTGGTTCACTCAATTTGGAGCTTTCTAGCCAAAGTTATAAGGCTTTGAAGTTTGAACTGAAACTGAAATTCGGGAAAAAGTTTAAACTCTGGCTTGTGGGCCCCGCACACAGTGCGTCGTCTACCTCCTCGCGCCAACTGCGCGGCGGTGGCGATCTCCGGCGACCCTCGCCGGAACTGAGTTCCCGGCCACCCCCCGGCCCGAAACTCGCCGCCTGCCCTTTTACTGACCCCCTGGATTCGCTGGTGGGGTCGCCGGCCGCCGGTGATGACCGGAAACCCGTGCGCACCGGTGACAGCACCTGCTAGGGTTCCGGTGAGGTCGGTCCCGCTCTCCCGTGCACCAAATCGACCGGGAATCGGTCGGAGAGCATCAGTAGAGCATGGGAAACACGAACCAGGGCTGGGTGGAAGCTAGAAATACCGGAAACTATGCTCTCGACGGTGAGCCGAGGTGTTCAGCCATGGCGGCGGGGAA
Organism: Neostapfia colusana; assembly: GCA_030760725.1. NCBI lineage: Eukaryota > Viridiplantae > Streptophyta > Magnoliopsida > Poales > Poaceae > Neostapfia > Neostapfia colusana. The sequence goes on along the minus strand of JASWHV010000012.1, from coordinate 66,281,162 downwards.
AACGGCCATATCATGGCCGATTCTCGACGGTTTCCTCTGATTCCAGTTCGGGCATGGGCGCTATCGCGCGTAGATGCTACTAGAGAACGAGCTTGCCCAACCCTCGTGTATGGAGCACGAATTTCACCCGAAAGTGAGCTCGGTCCTTATGAACTGATCACGAGTAAACTTGGAAATTCTCGGCCGAGGTTTGATCAACCGCCAAACGGCTTTCGGCTACTCCATCTACATACAATCACGCACCTTTCTTGTGTAGAGAAGAGGACGTGACAGCGGCTGGGTTGTGCTGTCCACGAGAGCCCGATCGGCGGCGATGTTCGGCTCGCCGGAGAAATGGCTCGTACAGCTCGAGGACGCTTGCTCACTGGACAACACGGGGTCTAGGAGGTTGCTCACGATCTCTTGGTGCCGTTTTTCTGTGGAGGAGGCGGTGCTCGCGAGTGATCGGGCTTGATCAAACGTGAGCTCGGGCGGCGGCGATGGCAGTGGAAGAACAGGTCGTGCACGTCGGCAGCTCTGGGAATGGGCGACTGAAGCACGCCGGGGAGGGAATAAGTAGCCCAGCGACTGGTCTCCGGCTTGGGGCACGCAGCAGGAGCTGGCGCCGGCTGCCCCCCTCGGTGGCGCGCGCACACTGCACCCGGCAACCGATTGAGCTGTGTTTCAGTCGGTTTGTGTTGAAGTAGAGGCTGACATGTGGGTCCCACCCCCCATTTTAACCTCTGAAATTTACTCCTAATCACTGTTGTAAACAGTGAACCCCATACTACCCTTGGCAATTCAAATTATTCACCCATGAGCCATTTGAATTGATCCAAGTTCAAATGAGGTTTGGTTTGAATGAATTTCAGCACAAGTTCAGTTTGAAATTCAAATAAAGTTTGAATTTCTCCCCCTTAGCTCATGTCAAGATCAACTCCAAATGGAGTGAAAATTGGTGTGTGAGCTCACAAAAATATGCTGAGTAAGAATATGCCTTCCACTTTTAAATTCATGGGATAAAAACAGTTTGAATTTGAATATGGTTTGAAACTGCCCTCTTCCTAACTATACCCAAACTGACCTCAAAAAGGTTTTAAATTTGGGTGAAATTTGGCATGGACATCCTTAGCAAAGTGTAGGAGTTTTCATATGTCCAGCCCATATATATCACATGTGGGAAATACCACTTTTGCAATGTGTAAGTTTGTTCTCTAATGAGCATGTTGATAATTGTTACTTGCTCTTCATTTGTGTTCATCATTCTTCCTCAAATGAGGTGTGTGGTGTGGTGATGAACACTGCAAATGTGTGTCAAAAACTGAGGCCCTTACATTCCAGGCACTAGCTTAATCGCGAATTCCACCTCACGATCGGGAGGCATACCTGGCAACTCCTCCGGGAAAACATCTGGATATTCCCTGATGATCCTGATCTCCTCCACTTCCACCTCAACTTGATTGAGTTTAATGTCCCTCCTAGGCTCTTGTATGGTTATAAACTCTACTCTGGTGCCACTAGGGTGAGTTAGTTCCACCGTTCTTGTCGAACAATGGATGATTCCTTTATGTTTGGTCAACCAATCCATACCCAAAATAATATCTATCCCTGGTGAATCTATCACTATGAGGTTTGCAGTAAATACCACCCCATTAATGTCTAGGTCCACCTTGGGACACACTTATCTTGTCCTTATTTCTCCCCATGGAGAGTTTACTGCTAGCATATGGTTCATTTGTTTTGTTGCTAGATCATGCTTCTTAACAAACCCTTGGGCAATGAACGAGTGGGTAGCACCAGAATCGAACAACAGGGTTGCAATGTGTAAATTGGCAGAAAACTTACCAACTACCACGCTGGGTGCCTCTTGCGCCTCCTCCATGGTCACGTGCTTCACCCGTCCTCGCATCACATTCTGCTGTTGCGGCTGCACGGGCTTCTTCTTTGGGCACTTATGAGCGTAGTGCCCCACCTCGCCACAATTGAAGCATTGCACCCCAACCTTAGGTGCCTGACCTTTGTTGTCTTGGGATTGGTTCTGTGGTCCTTGCACTGCTGGTCGAGGTTGATATGTGGGACGATGCTGTTGTACAAACTGACGCTGAGGCTGTGCCGGTGCTGATGGAGGCCTGAAATTTGGGTTGTACCCTCTCGGTGCTGAGTAGGGCACCACAGCATGGCTCGTCTGCCCTGCGGTTGGTTGCATCAAACTTGGGCGTGTGTTGCTACCCGAGGCTTGGTGTGACCATCCCGCCTTCCTCTTGTTTTCATTTTTCAAGGCCTTCAGCTTCCTCTCCACAACAAATGCTCTGTCCACCATCTTTTGGAAGCTTTCATACTCGTTGGAGGACATTGCACACTGCATTTCCGCTGTAGGTCCTTCCACAAAGCAGTCCTGTTTCTGCTCATCAGTCTCGATGTCCCGTGGTGCATAACGGGATAGTTGGGTGAATTTAGTGAGGTATTCCCTCACAATCATATTTCCTTGCTGCAGCCCCAAGAACTCCTTTCTCTTGTTTTTGAGTTCACCCCTTGGTATGTAATGGTTGCGGAAACTACGCTTGAACTCTTCCCAAGTGATGTTCTCAGGGTCATGATGGGCGGCCACGTAAGCGGTCCACCAATCCGCAGAAGGTCCATGCAATTGGTGAGAGGCAAACAGCACCCTCTCATACCCTTGGCATTGTATGATCCTCATCTTGCTCTCAATGGTCTTTAGCCAATCATCTGCCTCCAGAGGTTCAGCAGCACTTGCAAACTTTGGAGGTTGAGTCCCTAGAAACACACTCAACTTTGGTTGGCGTGGTGCAGCTTGTGGAGGTGGAACTTGGTGCAAGTTGGCCACCACTTGAGTTAGGCTCTGGATGAGCTGATTCTGATTTTCAAGCATTTGGTGGATGGGATCAACTCCTTCACAGCGACCACCCCTGTCTTGTCCTCCAGAAAGATGAGGGTTGCCGGCCTCATCGTTGTTGTTGGCGGGGTTGGCACCACGACCCTTTCCTCTTCCGTCCAACTATCATGATCAACCAAGTGTTAATTTAAAGCATTTCGTATTAAATTCCCAATTTGCTTGTTTAAACTTGAACTCATGAGGTCTTATTATATTAACATTTTCTGAGTTTTTCACGTCTCACGCGAACATAAATGCACTCTTAATTCATAGGGGTTCACACATCAAAGCAAAACAGGCTAAAGACGAGGTTGCGGACAAATGCCCATGGCTTCCATAACTCACGTCCCACACCAAACATTAACACACCATTAACTAAGGTATCGACTCGACTACTCGATAACCTGCTGAACTAAGGGAAAGGACTCTACACGACTCGTATCACTGAGCTGGCTCCTCGGTATCTTCCTTATTATTGCGGCTGCCCTCTGACTCTGCTTTGGGTGGGGAAGCTGCTGGTGGAGATGTGCGGCGACGCCTGCTCGCCCAGCGATCTAGGGAGTCAGGAGTCCATGTGTCATTCACGGTGACACACAGTTCATTCCCATCTCCTCTTTCTCTTGCCCTCAAGCTGGCTCGAAGCAATGCCTCGGTCTCCTTTAGGGTGTCACGCACATCCTGAAGCTCCTGCTGACACTCCTGCAGTCGAGTTCTTAGCATAGCAGCATCCTCCAAGCACAGGTCCATGTGCTCATGGAAAGCACCCTGCTGCACTGGCGGGTACTTGTACTCCGCTGTACCACTCTCACGCTGGAGGACATACATGTACTCAGTCCTGTCCAGGTGGCGATGGTAGATGTAACTCTGGCAGGTGATGACCTCCCAGGTGACATCCTTCTCGGCATCGACCTGTGTTGCTCGACAAGTTGGAGAGCGGTGGATCTTGAGCAGCTGATTTTCATGGATAATCCTCACTTCTGAACTCCATTCTTCCCGCTTCTCACGGATGTTCCGGGTGGAGCTGTAGTGTATGGTTAGCTTGCCCGTATTGCCGGCGGCTTGGAGCATATGCCGAAGACGGCGCAACAAGCCTCCTACTGCCAATCCGTAGGAGTGGTACGTCACCGGACGATTCCCCTCTCTTAGGGCAAGGGCAACTACAGGAACTATCCCTCCAGTGGACTTGCGGGCGGTGCGGATCATACGAACTATCTAAAACATAAAGCATTTAAAATCAAGTTAGATAAGATTTAAATAAAAATCGTGTTTTGAATAGAGTTGGGGCAACGTGAATAAAGTGACCCATTAAATAATACTTTTCAACCCACACCTTTGTAAAATAGTTTTTAAGAAAATAGGGTCCTTAAATACGTCTATTTCTATCTAGGTCTAAGTTCCTACGGGCAACCTTGGCTCTGATACCACTTCTGTCACACCCGGTTTCTCCAAAGAACAACCGAGTGAATATCACATGTATGCCAGGATCATTTTCTCATACATGTGATGACAAATAGTGAAGCATCATTTATTACAAGCCAGGTGTCGAATATAAATATGTCTTACAAAGCACACGTCTCGATGGACGATAATAAGTTCATAACATGTAAATAAAATAGCAGCGGAATATTATTCTTGTGGGCTCCGTCACAGGCGTTGCCTGGGGGACTCCATGAACCTAGAATCCTTCTTCGGGTCCGATGTCTTGGTCATTGAACACCACATCATCCCCTTGACCTGAGCAGCAATTTAAACCAACAAATATGCAAGTTTGAGTACCGTGGGTACTCAACAAGTGTGGGAAAGATTATGTCATGCATGGCTAGAGCAAGGAGAGGTTGAACTCATGGTTAAAGCACTACGTAATTAATACCTATCACCTTAGCTTATTAAGCACCTACATTACTACATAGGTGAAATGGTCCCAATCTCCCACCCATCATCATAATCAAATAACCATAACATCATTTCCAATGTTAAGCTCCCCGCTTAACATCCACAACTTCCAAAGTCATCATCCTCTAATCATGAATAAGTTCAAGCCGCTCTTGACCGTGAGCACGGCTGTCATGACAGTTTTGACTCTGCAGAGTTTGCACCACTGTACCCACATGTAGTGATTTCATCCCCCGTTGCCCGGTGGACTAAAAAAACCTCCATTATGCCAGTGGCTACGAACCACATTCACACTTCCCAGGTGTGTAGCCAGGAGATCACTACGAAGCCTTTACAAAGGGATTCCCGACGAGTGTGGGCCCACTGAGGTTTCACCCCTAACAGCATACAAGAGGCTCCAACCTCGCTACAGTGGCCCCGTCTTGAGCCATGCGGTTCATATGGTAGTCCAACTGACACCTATTCCCCGCACCATCCAACACACCCATACTACGCCGGGGATACACCTAATTAATTGGCAAAGCTGCCCCATCTCAGCATGTGGTTGGCACGGTAAAACCACGTTACATGCTCCATGAACCGGTCCTTAGGATCCAGGCAAGTACTAAACACAAACCCGAGTCTCGTGCACCCAACACCAACCAAATCATCCAACTTGCCTTGATCCCTACCTCTACATAACTCATAATATCTCATTAAAGAATAAGGTAAATAAATTGATGATATCATATCCCAATTATCCCATTCTAAGCATGGCTAAGCATAAGCATATAAATAAGTGACATGATAAAATAAATCCCAAACCAAGCTACAAGGAAACAAGGTAATGCAATTCTAGGGAAACTTCCTAGCATGGGTTTCATATTTCAATTGACAATGCAAATAATTCTATCTACACATCCTAGTATAGGATCAAAGTGGTCAAGAACACTTGCCTTCTTCCTGCTACTCTGGGAATGGAAAGTCTTGGTCTTGGAAGGGAAGAACTTGCTCTGGGGCAGGTTCTACTCATGCCAATACACATAGCAAAAGAAAGCAACAATCCATAAGCCATAGTTCACACTTTCACTCATGCAAACCATACATACATACATATGAAAGTCATTCACATTTAAGTGTTGTGGTTACCCTAGATGTGTTGATTTTAGGACTACATGCACTTTTAAACACATATATATTATTTCTAACTTTTGTATTCAGATTTCTATTTGCACTCTATATATGAATTTCCAATTTGAATAAATCCTTTATATTTGATTAATACACTTCTTAGCCACAAGGTTTGCATGAAAGGCAATTTCCTACTCTAAATAAGTTTTCAGATCTTCTACCAAATCCTAAACTGAAGTCTTTGGAGTTGGAGACTTCATTTATCATTTTCTAATTATGCATACCTATTTTCCTATATTTTACAGATTTATTTTCTATGCCTAAAAGTGAGTTTTAATATTAAATAGTAGAACATATCATCTAAACAGAATAGTTCTGATCTAAAATATTAAATAATATATTTTTGAACTTCTCCTCTGATGTGAACTACTTTAAATTTATTTTATCAGTTTTCAGAATTATTTCCTAAACTAAAAATGTGTTCCTATAACTAATAAATGTGAACAACCAATAAGACAGATTCATTTCAGCTTAAAATCTATTTTTAACTCATTCTAAAGTTTTCCAAGTGTTAGGAGAGTTTAAATTTGAATTTATAATGTGTTTGCCTCACCTTTTTATATTTAAATCCTAATCACATATTCAAATTTCTGAATTTAATATCACATAGGGTCGAAAAGGTACATCCACCCTACTAAAGGGTCTAATTTATTATTTCATAAATTTTCCAGGGGTCTAACTACACATAACAGAGGGGTTTTCCTAATTTTTATTAAGTCCAGGGGCTAAAACTGATTTTTAAATGAATTTACACGAATTTCTGAAGTTCTAGGGGCTAGATCAGAAGTTTCCGGGGCTACCTCGTGTTTTCCGAAATCCCCAGGGGGTAGCGTGTAAGGATCCCGGCCTCTATAACGCGGGGCTGATGTGGGCCGTCCGATTTGAAGTGGACGGCTCAGATTAGATCATCGAACCGGTACACGCGGGTTTTAATTCTACCGTGCGATTTAAAATAGACGGCCCTCAAGTGGCCACGTCGCCCTTGCCAGAGCCAGCCCGCGCGCGCGGCGGCGCTCAGCGGCGAGGCTGGCGATCTCGCCGGCGTAGCCTTGGCTTTTGCCGCTACTCGTTAGAACTTGCATCTTTTTGCATGGATCACCGAGGGGTTTTCCAGCACTCGGAGGTCCTGGAAGTCGGTCGGCGGCGAGCTTCAACGGCGACGATCTTCGGTGCACGTCGAAACAGATGCTAGGGTGCGAAACTTGTCGTTTCCTTCACATGCAGGGCTCCCTGGGGGCGGTGGAGCACGATCAGCGTGTTAGATCAGATAATCCGAGCAATGATCGAAGGAAAACGGGGATTGAATCTTCGGTTCTCACCGGAGAGAAGAACGGCCGATCAGGGGGGAAAAACAGGGCGATTGTCGGCGTTTATATAGGCAAGGGAGGGCGGCGGTCTGTTGGGATCGAGTTTGAGACGTCCGGGACCAGAATTCGGGCTGGGGGCGCGGGTTTCTGGAGTTCGTTGAGATCAGGCGCGGGGAAGAGTCCGGCCGTTGGGGGCGCGCGGGAGGTGAGGGATGACACGCGGGCCCCGCGTGTCAATGAGAGGAAGAGAGGGCGCGCGGTTGTGGGCTGGCGCGGGGGAGTAGTGGGCCGGCTGGTGGGTTTTGGCCCACTGGCCGGTGGGGTTTCTTTTTCTTTTTCTTTTTCCTTTTCTTTTTTGTTTTGATTTGAATTTGAATTCTAATTTAAATTTGAATTTTTGCACCACATGCAATACGTCTAAAAATTTTTAAATTCCCCTCTTTAGCAAATTTTGGGGTGTTACACTTGTTCACTGCGTCGTAACGTAGTTAATGTATGAAATGTTATGCTTCAATATTGCTGTCATGATATCATTGTATTGCTACATGTGTGCCACCAAATCTTGCTTACTAAATTTCAGAATTCCGAACTGTTAACTTGTGGCTAAAAGATGAACTAAGAATGAACTTGTAGGAGTGTCCATTGATGCACTGTTACTATCCTATGTCTATTGTACCACTCATGTAGAGTTCCATGCCTAGGTGAGTCGGTTAAGTCTTGTTGAGCCATCGTGCTCACGGTTGCTGCTTAAGTGTTTTTCAGGTGAGGAGCCACCCACGGACTCGGAGTACGAGTACACCAGCGAGGGTTACCCTCCGTTGGGTACCACGGCTGAGTGGGAGCCGTACACGCCGCGCTGAGCTGAGACGTGTAGCTAGTGTGGGTTGCCCTAGGGCTGGGCAACCTACTTTTGCTAGATAGGCGGGCGTGAGTTGTATAAAAGAAACTTCCGCTGTGTAATAGAGACAATAGTTTGTAACTGAAGGTTATACCTGTTTGTACAGTTTCAGTTGTTTCCCCATGTAATATATTGTGTTCTTATGACGTTTGCTGTCGTGTGTCACATCGTGCGGCACCACCCTCTGCAATCCTGGATGAGGGGATTCCGGTCCGCCACACGCATGATGCGTGGGTCCTCTGTGTGGGACACGGTATGGTATGTACGCTGCTAACAAGACGTACGATATGCGTCTGCCAGTACTGAACATACGGACGTGGCCAAGAGGGGACGTTCCTGTCTTGGTGTTGACCGACGAGGACGTCGATCTTCTAAGTTGGGTGGATTGTGACATCCTGGCTTACGGCTTAATAGGATTGATAGAGTACTCATACTATCAAGATATACCTTCTTTTCTGGAAGCCCATCTGCAAAAGACTCCAGGGTTAAGCGTGCTTGGCCTGGAGAAATTTTGGGATAGGTGACCGACCGGGAAGTTTTTTGGAGTGCGCACGAGTGAGGACAAAGTGTGTAGAAAAGACTAGTGTTAGTCTGTGAGGGCTAATCTATTATCCTAGAGAGGTGCCACACACCCCCACTCAGCCTCCCGCTCGGCGAGCCTCTGCCCAAGAATAAGCCCAACAGCAGGGTCATAAACAAGTCCCAGGCGGCCTGCGAAGAAGATAATGACAGTGAAACTTACGCTAATCGGGAGCATGCCACGGTTAATCCATTGAACCGCATCCAAGAGGCGGGCCCGGCCGGAGGTAAACTGCCCCACAGCCTCGTCAAGACAAGAACTAGGGAGGAGCATGTCCTCCGCTCCCTCCCCCATGGTACGTGGGCTGGAGCATGGCCGACCTGCCATAGATCCCGACCTCTCCGAGACATAAAACCTCTCCGGGACACAACTTGAATCCACGACCAAGGCTACCTCCCTCAGAGCCGCGGGCTTCAAAACATGGGGGTTGACCGCGGACGGGGTCAGAACGGGCTTCACTCCCCCCGTTGACCTCCAAGATCCTTCCTGGACCGGGGACACCTCAAGGGACGACCCCACAAGGGTTACCTCCACCTCAGCAGCGATAGGATCCATCTTGAGGAGAAGGGACTTGCCCCTTTTGGGAGGAGCCTCCGCGACTGCGGCCGGGGCCTCACCTCCCTCGGACGGGACCTCCGCAATTGGGGCCAGCTCAGGACCAACCAAAATGGGTGGTGGCGCCCCAGACTCCAAGACGATTAGGAGAGGGGGCGCCGCCCCTATCGTTGGATCCACGCCTCCTGACGTCAGAGTGGTCATTTCAGCGGACAGAATGGCAGAGGGCGGAGGTGTCAAGGTACCAGCGGGGCTGGGACACCCGACTGGTATGACCTACGGTAAGCAAAAGGAGAGGTTATAAAACCGAAACAGGGAGGCCTTGAGCCATGAGGAAGAGCTAAGACGTGGAAAAAGACATCTTTGACCGAGGACGGATCAGAGGATCGACCATTTGGGATCCAAAGCTCGAAAGGATGGCCGGAGATGTGGGGCGAACGGCGGACGCCCGACCTTCGGCCAAGCCGGCTAAGCCCTCCGCAACCGAGTGCATCGTCCCAACCTGGACCATGGGAGCCCGAGCATCGGAAGAGCCTTCTGTTCGGGAATGGCTGGCGGAAAGACGGGTGACGAGCCTTCGGCTCTTCATCCAGGCCTTGAGGTCCAAGACCATCAAAGGCTCGACCTCGACCGAGCCCCCCGGGGCCAGAGTTGGAAGCAGGGAAGGGCCGCTCCGTTCACCCGGCCGGGCTCTCTTCACGGCTGGAGCTTTGTCACTGTCCCTCCTCTTCCGCCTCTCTGCCAGGGTCGAAGAATCATCCAACCCAGAAGAAGGGGATGCTGAGTTGGATGGCGTGGAAGGGGTAGCCTCGCCAGCGGCCCTCGCGATTCGCACCGCCCTCCCCTCCTTCTCTACCTTGTCCTTAGGCAGCTTTGGCAGGCTGACGATGCCTCTGAGCTCCTGAACGAAACATCACGGCATTAGATCAGCTCGGAATGCCGGAGAAGAATAACAGCAACACCGAAGGACAAAGGTTGAACACTTATCCGGGTGGATGGACAGTCCGCGGAAATGGGGCGGTAGCGCCCTCCGTCCTCCACATATTTCCTAGTGAGGTCGCGAAACCTCCGCCGGACTTTGGAGTCGAGGACCTCCTCCCTCTACCCCCGCGTGGGATCGCCTAGCTCAGGGTATTGCCACATGGCGTGGACGTGGGCTTGGAGGGGCTGGATCCTTCGCTCGAGGAAGGTCCGCAGAATGACCTCCCCGGTCAGACCCTCCACCTGCAGCGCCTCGACCTGCTCCAAGACGATGGTAACATGCCACCTGTCCTTATCGACGACGCCCCAATGCCACTGCTTCCGGGCGGCGGGCGGTTGGCCCATGAAGGCTGGAAGCGCCATACCATCGTTGCGTACATAGAACCAATCTTGGCGCCAGTTCTTCATGGATTCAGGGAGCGGAAGATTGGAGTAACGTGGCTTGGCCTGACAAAGCTGGATGCAGGCGCCACTGACCACCAGGATCAGAGAGTCCGCGGAAGATGGCCGCATCTAGAAGAAACACCTCAATAGCTCAAAGTGGGGATCGATCCCCAGGAAGGCCTCACATAATGTGCAAAGGACAGCGGCATGGAGGATCTTGTTTGGCATAAAGTGGTGGAGCTCCAGGCCGTAGTTGGTGATGGCGGCGGAGGAACCTATGCGCCAGGAGTACCAACCCACGAAGGTGGAAGTCGATAAAGCTAATGACCTCGCCTTCAATCGGCTCAGGCACCGTCTCCCTAGGCAGAATACAGATACATTGGAGCTCCCACGCCAAGAGGATTCCCCGTTCGCCCAAGGAAAAAGGTGGTCGGCGGTGACACGAACTTCGTCCAGCCTAACATGGTTGATGACGAAGAGGAAGAAGGGGAATCGCACGAACTGCCCCTCAAACTTTTTCTGCCCTTCTGACTTGCTTTACCAAAAACATGCAGGAACACAGGAGTGCGAGAGAAAGGAGAATGAAGGAAACGAGGGCCATTTATGTAGTGTGCCCACAACGGCAACGAGGAAGGGTGCCAGGACCCATGGACGCGTCCGTCCTGCTGTAGCGACACCCATTCACAGGGAGTGCGCAAGCCTTTTAGGGACGCAATGCCCGGTATAATTTTGGCCATACAGACCCGCCTCTTCGATATCCATGGCAATTTAAGGAGCCACGCGCCACTTCTCTTTCTCCCAAACCGACTCTCCGCTATGTCGCTTCACTTACCAGTCGCGCGATGTCGATGGGCTGTACGAATCAAAGGCCCAATTACGTAGGTAAGATTTTTATGGCCCACTTATGGGGCTTGATTAGAGTTCTAGGTTTTAAGGTATACCTACCATGTAGATCGAAAGGACTGCCTGGAACGAACCAGAGTGAGGGACAGGCGATACGAGATGGTCATCAATAGCACACTCGAGAGCCCTGAAGCTCCCGACTTCTCTAAGTCTGATATCTGAGTCCCAACATGGCGACTCACTGGTAGGTCCCCCGAGGGGCCGACATCGAGCCGCCCAGGCCCGCGAACAGCTTGGGATCCGTAAAAGTGTACCAAGCGGGATCTTATGGAACACGGGCGTCAAGCCTCGGTCAGGTCAACTTGATTCCCCTGTCCTTGCGGAAAGGCAGTGTGGTTCCACTTGGATTTACCCGTTAGACAGCTCATTGAGCCCGGGAATTCGGCAAACGTGGCAACTTCTCGATTGTCTCAACCCCTCCAAACCAGCGGATGGTTTGAGGACGGGGAGTGAAGCGGATTCGCTGATTAAACTGGGCCCGGCCCGCAGAGAGGGAATTAGGGGCTATTTGATGACTCAAAGTCAGGAAAGGCTCGGCGCCCGAGGCTTTGAGCTCGGACTTAGCCAAGAAATGAAACAAAACAATGATCTCACACAACTTCTGTTTTTTCTCTTGCCCTTTCAGGTCCTCCACCACACAAGGAATCATCCTCCGATCATTTCTGAAGAAGCTCGGTCAAAGGTCCGGGAGCTACTGACGGTCTAGCGTACCCCGGGTACCCAAGGGACGATCAACCAACCAACCAACCACGACAGGACACGTGGACCCACGACGCCGCCCCAAAACGCAAACTTGGGGTGACGCCGCCACGAAGCCCAACCCTCAGGAACAGAAGCAGCGGCCGACCTCGAGGCCCGGACAATGAGACCGGGAGATCGAAAGAATCTAGGCTCGGAGCCCGAATCAGGGGCAGGAGGAAGACTTAAATGCCGATGTGATGGAATGGCAGAAGAGATTTAAGATGGAGTGGGAGACCAAGCACGAAGGGACAAGCACGACGCCAGGCCATCATCATCTCCCATCTCATCCTGCTAGGCGTGGATGTACGGGGATGAAAAGTAGATGTAGATCGTAGACTAGATGGGAGCAGGTGTATTCATCGCTGTGTACCGCTTTGGGCCACCTTAGGTGCTGACACACTATGTAAAAAGCCCCGACCCATTTATGAGGAGAGCCGGTGGGTAGGTATAGGCGTCTGGGCTATAAAAGGGGAGGCCCGGAACCTCCCCTCGGACGGCAAAAATGACTTACACATACACGCGACACTTAGACATTCCCTTTGTTCTCGCATGCGAGGAAGTCTCTCCTGTAACCCGGTTCTCGAACCTTGTGAGCTAATAAAAGGCTGACAAAAACACTAGACTGGACATAGGACACGTTGTCTGAACAAGTATAAATCCTTGTCTTTATTAGCTAGCTATCAAGTTAAAGAACATGAAGCATTCGATTACTAGCCGGTGGTAAAAACACTGACAATAGGCCTCCATAGGATTATTAGCTTGTGCAAAAGTAGGCAGCCTAGTCCTCATGAACTCTCCCAATCTGTTGTGAGGCGGCGGTTGTGGGGAACCCCCTTCTGGGCCACACTCCAGGAATCACATTGGGTGGTGCAGTGCGATGCGGCACCCAACAGCATACATGAAAAAAACCATAAACATACAAAGTATTCTATTTCTCAACATAGTGTCATTTACAACATAATGTATCACGAAGGTACACGCAGCGGAATATACATAAACACGTACTCTCAGTCCCAGCTATGCAAAAGAGAAGACGTCCAGCCCGCTGACGCTTCTTACTAGCTTCAACAAAAGTGAATGCAGCGGCAAGGTTTCCGGTGAGTCTCCGAGTTCTCACCGAACAACCATCTTCATAGAAATATTAATATAACCTGCAAAACACTAATAATGCAGCTGTGAGCTTGAAAGCTCAGCAAGGATTAACCATCTATTCTATATAAAAACTCTACATGCACGAATTTATAAAGTAGGACAGCAGCTATTGCATAAGTACTCACCTAAAGTAGATCCCTATTAGCAGTTTTACAGCAGCAATTTTATATACCCTGAGCCTCCCAACATCGGAAATCCACAATCAAACAAGAAATGCTTCTTTCTGATGTTGCTTTGCCCAAAGTGTGCTCTACAACTATAGCATACATGGTTTGCAATACAATGAACTTATGAACTTCACAACAGCAATGATTCATCTCAATTCATTTAGAAGTACTTACTACGTCAAACCTCAGTGAACAAGTGGTACTCATATAACCGCAAGGGATGGTGATTCGAATCAGGACACACCTGGAACACACGACACATACACCCGCCTCGAAAGACTCACACAAGAGCTCTTTCATATGTTGTATGCAACAACCTTTCACTCGTCACTCCAATGCCGAACCAGTTCTACTGACCCATCAGAAGGGCCACTACCCGGAACACGTTGAAGTTGCTCCGCTAGTGGGTTTAGACCTCTGACACCAACCCACAGAGGACGGTGGTATAAGTTTCGACATGAGAGTACCCGAGTTACATCGGTTTCCTGGACCCCATAATTCCAGGATGCATCCGGTACTGTTCAAACTTGCTCAGCAGGGTGGCATACGCATCGGTCCTTAACCGACACAAATAGAGCTACGGCAACACAGGCCCAACATCCTGCTGCTCCTACTCTCTGCTCGGTCTCATTTTCCAATCCAGGAATTTCATTTTCTAGAATCATACGCATTTGAACCAATTTCCTAGCCTCGCGAGTAGCTTCCAACTACCTGACTCGTACCGATTCCTATACAACTTAAGCCTAGCCAAAACTACACGAAGGTAACCTGTTCTACCCTTCAACTCCAAGGATTTTTGATCATGCATTTGGTATCAATCACTATTGACCTAATGCACAATACATACTCGACCAATGAAAGTGATACAAAGTAAAATATATCTAAAAGCTGTTAAATGCAAACCGGGGCTTGCCTTATGTTGCTGCAGGTTTGATCCTAAATTAAATTCAGTAGCTTGTTGACAGTAAAGCCTCACCTTGCTGCTCCGAGTCGAGTTCCTCGTCGAACTCCTTCGTCGTGTTTCCTACCAATATGAATATGCACAAGTTTATATTGCAAATACAAGAATTATACAACAAAAGGTTTTATGACTTAATCCGGGGTCAGATCAACTATGACTTGAGAGTTGGGTTTTGCTATGTTCTGAAACAGAGGAAAAATGGATTTGAGCAGTGGAAGTTTTTGGAGTAAAGTTCAAAGAGCTATATAATAGACATAAGTATGAAGCTGGAACGAAGCAGAAAAATGGAGAAGATGACTTCAACATGCTCTAAAATTTTTACAGTAGTCCATGGATCATACAGAGGTATGGCTTGCAAAATCTTAGGTAAAGTAGATGGAGAATATGGTCTAAAGAATTCTCTAGGTTAATTGGCTTCATTAACTTCCTAATGAAATCATAGGGTCTTTACATGCTCCAATTTTAGTTTTCAGAATCTTGAGAGTATTATGAGTCTATAGTACTTGGTTTCATCATTTTTGGAGTTCCCTACATGGATATATGGATTTTTCAAGTTTGGGAAAATCTCTGAAAAAGTCTCTGTTATTTTTCTTATTTTTTAGAGACATAGAGGATGGAAACAACATTTGGCCAGCAAATGAGGTCCAATGCCTCTGAAATTTTTACTGGAGTTCAAGGATATTTAGGGGAAGGCGCTGCCCAAGATTGGGAATTTTCCACAAAACAGAACTTTTGTAATTAATTCCCTAATATTTTATTTAATTTAATTAATGAGCGAGATCCCGGGATCTTCATAAATATTGGGATGCACACCTGGATAGTACTCACTGGGAGGAATCAAACTCAATTTATTTGACAATTTTTGGATTTCTCTACACCATGTTATGGCCATTTGAAGTTTAACTAAAAACTGAAAAATCGGAGAAAAGTTTAAAACCCTGCG
This sequence comes from Neostapfia colusana, assembly GCA_030760725.1. Taxonomy (NCBI): domain Eukaryota; kingdom Viridiplantae; phylum Streptophyta; class Magnoliopsida; order Poales; family Poaceae; genus Neostapfia; species Neostapfia colusana. Next base: position 66,265,655 of record JASWHV010000012.1, on the reverse strand, counting down.
TGCGGGCCCCACCACGCGGCTGCGTCTTCTTCCTCACGCCAGAGAGCTCGGCGGCGGCACATTCCGGCGAGGGTCACCAGAAGTGACTTCCCGGACGCCCCAGGGCTGGAACTGGCCGCCTAGCCCTAACTTGCGACGTTGAACTCGCCTCGATGGTCGGAGCTCTCCGGCGGTGACCAGAAATGTCTGTGCGATGGCAACCGCGGCGGCTAGGGTTATGGCGATGCGGTTCTCACGGTATGAGGCAAAATAAAGGTCATGGTTTGCTCGTGGAGCACCAGTGGATCACGAGGAACAAGAAATGAGAAGCCTCAGAAGCTAAAAACGCTTGCAAATCCACTCTCGACGGTGACCCGAGACGTTTTGGCACTGCCGGCTATGAAAATGGCTAAAATTCGGTCAATTCTTGATGGTGCTACTTGATTCTTCTTCGAGGAGGGAGGCTAGGAGCTGTAGAAGCTACTTGCAAGCTAGCTCGATCATAGGTTATACGTGTAAACGGATTTTCTGGTTTCGGCCGAGCTCGGTAAGTTGCACTAGGGTTCGGGAGTTTCCGAAATTCATGCTACACGGTCGATCATTTGCCAAATGGCTTTCAGCTACACCATCTAGGGCTACCCACGCACCTTTCTTGTGTAGTATGTTGGAGGAGAGGGTGGTCGTAGTGGGCTGTCGACGGTGAGCCGAAGCGAGGTTCCGCCGAGTCACCTCGGCACGTCGGCGACGTTCCTTAATTGGCGGCCAACAGCAGCAAGCAACGCCGGAGGGGAGAAGGGCAATCTCAAGAGCATATGCTTGCACTTCTTTTGTGTGTGAAAAACTTGATCATTTGAGTGGCGGTGTGTGATCGAAAACCTGAGAGCGCAGCATCGGCTGTTCATCGCGCGGGAAAGAAAGAACAGAGAAAGCTGAGCTAGGGTTGTCGGAGGCGAGTGAGGGCTGCTTCACGTGGAAGAAGTGCGAGGATCGCTTCACTCGGCGTCCTGAGCTGCAGAGCAGGAGCTGGCGCGATTGACATCAGTTGGCCATCAGACATCGGGAGGTGGCGCGCTCTCGGCCGAAGCAAAATAGAGCACGCCGAAGAAACTCCAATTGTTTGACTGATCAGTGGGGTTCACGGCTCCTTGCCCTCTTATCCTCCCAATCTGGTTCCAAAATTGCACAAGTGCCCCAAAAATACTAAAATTTGGTAAATGGGCTAAACAGGATATGGGGAACACAATGGTGCACTCAAATTTGTATTTCGGTGAAGTTGGCGTTTGAAACTGAAATTCAAATTCAGATTTGAGTTGCCTCCCGTTTTAATTTCCAACAAATAGTAACTCCCCTCCATTTGAACTGAAAAATGGCAGGGTTACTATAGGATATATGGGAAACCAAATTGTGGATTTAGATCTCCATGTTTGGACATTTTTGCAAGTTTAATTTAGCACTTTGAGCTCACACCTTTATATTCAAAAGTTTAAATTCCCTCTCATTTTCCTAGGTGTGATTGGGAAGATCCACTTGCTAGAATTTTGGCATTTCACATCCCTCCCCCCTTAAAAAGAATCTCGTCTCGAGATTCCAAAAGAAGAGATAAAGTGGTAGAGAAGGAATTACTGGATATAAGTGGACAGCAAGTCCAGATAGTTCGAATGGAGGTATTCTTCACTCTCCCATGTCGCTTCCTCCGCGGTGTGATTGCTCCATAACACCATATAGAACAATAGCGTCTGATTCCTTGTCGACCGAGACTTTTTATCGATAATCAGGATTGGATGCTCGGTATAAGAAAGATCCAGTTGCAATGTCTCAAAATCTACAGTGCGGACAGCAATGGTATTCTTGAGACATTTCTGAAGTTGGGACACATGAAATATGTCATGCACACCAGCGAGGTTTGTTGGTAGCTCAAGCCAGTAGGCTACGGGTCCACATTTCTCTGTGATAGCAAATAGACCAATAAACCGGAGAGCAAGATTTCCTTTTACAATGAATCGGTGAGCTCCCTTCATTGGAGATACACGGAGATATACATATTCTCTGACATTGAAGTTCAGCGGTCGACGTCGCTGGTCTGCATAGCTCTTCTGTCGAAATTGAGCAGCCTTCAAATTTGCTTGCATGACCCGAACTCGTTCTTCGGCGTCATTGACCAGGTCAATCCCGAAGGTCACTCTTTCACTGGTTTCGCACCAATTCAGCGGTGTGCACCATCTCCGATTGTAGAGAGTCTCATATGTTGCCATATTGATACTCGTCTGATAACTGTTGTTGTATGAGAATTCTGCCAACGGTAAATAAGCATCCCAATTTTTACTGTGGTGGATGGCACACGCTCTCAACATATCTTCCGAGAGTTGAATCACCCTCTCGGTTTGTCCATCGGTTTGAGGGTGATATGCGGAGCTTCTAATCAATTTTGTTCCCAAAGATGTGTGCAGCTGTTCCCAAAAACGAGAAATGAACAGTGCACCTCAGTCTGAAACTATTGTTTTTGGGACTCCATGCAGGCATAAGATCCGTTCAATGTATAACTCCACATATTTCTTGCCGTTGAATCCCATATTTACCGGTATGAAGTGTGCTGATTTGGTTAATTGGTCAACGATCACCCAAAAGAATCATGCTTCCGAGATGTGAGCGGTAACCCGACAATGAAATCAATACTCACATCTTCCCACTTCCATGCCGGAATATTAAGGAACTGCAGCAATCCAGGTTTCTTCATGTGATCGGCTTTTACTCTCCGACACGTATCGCAATCAGATACGTATTTAGCTATTTCCCGCTTCATCCGTGTCCACCAAAATTTGTATGTCAAATCTTGGTACATCTTGTTGTTGCCCGGATGAATGGAAGATTTTGATAAATGTGCTTCGTCTAATATTTTCTTACGAAGTTTCATGTCCCGCGGTACGACTATACGGTTCTTGAACCATAACTTACCGTTCTCATCTTTCCGGAAGCACTTTACCTCTCCTTTTTCTATTCTCTTCCGGATATGTGACATGCCCTTATCTTTCTTTTGAGCCTCTACAATTTCATCTCTAATTGTAGGAATGAGAGCCAGATTAAATAGCGACCCATAAGGAACCAAGCGCAAGCTCGGTTCTTCTTCTTCCATTGCAGCCATGGTTAGGTTATGCACATGTGCTTTCCGACTAAGTGCGTTGGCAACCATATTCGCTTTTTCCAGGGTGGTAATGTATCTCTATTTCATAGTATGTAATTAACTCTAACCATCTCCGCTGCCTCATATTTAATTCCTTCTGTGTGAAGATATATTTCTATCTTTTGTGGTCGGTGTAGAGGTGGACTAAGTTTCCATGTAAATAGTGCCTCCACATTTTTAGAGCAAGGACCACAGCAGCTAGCTCGAGGTCATGTGTCGGATAGTTCTTCTCATGATTCCTAAGCTGCTGGGATCCATACACGACCACTCGCCATTCTTGCATAAGCACGCAGCCAAGGCCGATGACAGATGCATCGCAATAAACATCAAAGGCCTTAGTTGTATTGGGCTGCGCCAACGCTGGGGTTGTTGTGAGGTGCTTTACCAATGCTTTGAACGCCTCCTCACATGCTTCACTCCACACATATTTCTTGCCCTTCTTCAGCAGTTCCGTCATCGGTTTTGCAATCTTGGAGAAAGTCGGAATGAATCTCTGATAGTAACCCGCTAAACCGAGGAAGCTACGGACTTTGTGGACTGATTTTGGCGAACTCCAATTCAGCACTTGGAAAATCTTGCTCGGATCAACCGCAATGTCCTCCGCAGAAATAATGTTCCCTAGAAATGACACTTGCTGAATTTTTGATATAGCTCGTGATTCCGTAGGCGTTGGAGCATAATATGCAGATGTTCGACGTGTTCTTCCTTCGATTTAGAATATACTAAGATATCGTTGATGAAGACCATGACGAACTTGTCCAACTCCGGCATAAATACTGAATTCATCAAGTACATAAAATGATTCGGAGCATTAGTGAGTCCGAATGACATGACGAGATACTCATATAACCCATATCTCGTCGAGAATGCCGTCTTTGGTATGTCTTCTGCCCGGATTTTGATCTGATGATATCCGGACCGAAGATCCATCTTTGAGAAAACCTTAGCACCCACTAATTGATCAAAAAGCATATCGATACGTGGTAGTGGATACTTGTTCTTGATAGTTACGGCATTTAGCGAACGATAGTCCACACATAGCCTTAGAGTCTCATCCTTTTTCTTTACAACCAGCGCGAAGCATCCCCACGGTGATGAACTTGGTCAAATAAAACCTTTGCTTAACAAGTCATTCAGCTGCTCTTTCAGCTCCATGAGTTCCTTTGGGGCCATTTTATACGGCCTTCGAGAGATCGGTGTGGTTCTCGGTGCTAGTTCAATCTTGAACTCCACCTCACGTTTGGACGGCATGCCAGGTAGATCATCGGGAAACACGTCCAGATATTCCTGGACCACTGGAATGTCCTCCAGTTTATTAGCTTCAGCATTGTGTACAGCAGTAACTGCCAGTGTAACATTTCTCAGAATCAACGTGTGTTGACAGTGCCTCTTTGAATTCAGCTGCACCGTTTGTTAACTAATATCAAAGATAGCTTGGTGATGTGTCAACCAAGCCATTCCCAATATGATGTCAATCCTCAGTCCTTCTAAGATGATAAGAGTAGTAGGATATATCCGGCCATCCGAACATAGAGGCGATCGAGCAATAATCCTGCCCGCTGTCCTACTACCTCCCGGTGAAATAATATGATAAGATGCGGCCAAGTTGGTTGAGGGTATTTGGTGCTTAACCACACAATCTTTGCTGATAAAATCATTTGTGGCACCCGAATCGAACAACACGAACGTGGGCTGATCACGTAGGATAAACATACCCGCAAACACAGGTTCTCCAACAGAAACATCTTCAACTTCCATATAGTTTACGTTTCCCACATTCAGTGCAATCCTCCTTGACTGCCCATGGAATTTCTTTACAGCTTGAGATGATATGTTACTGCTGCTTTGCTTGGGCATAAAACACTCCTGAGTGATAGGCCCCACATCGCTACAAGTACCGTACGATGCGAGCTCAGAATCTTCACCATATGGAAGTGGTTGATATACTTGTGCACTTTGCTGAGGTGGGGGTGCACAAATACTCATTGGCTGCTGCTGCAGTAGTGGCTAAATATCCGTGCTTGGGTATGGATGGGTTGTATCTGCGGTGGTCCGTCAAAGGACTGAATTTCCAACCCAGATGGTAGGCAATATATCACTGGTTGTTGCTGAGGATAATCATCCATACTTGCCAGTGATAAGCTTCTCTTCCTATTACTTTCCTTATACTGGACTTCTACTTTTTCTTGAATCATAGCGGCATTGACTAAATCACTATAATTCCCTTTATTGAATAATGCCACTTTCACCCGAAGCACCACGTTGAGGCCTAGGAAGAAGTAATGACACTTAACCGTCTCCTTATCTACATAACAACAACAACAACAACCAAGCCTTTATCCCAAGCCTGTTGGGGTCAGCTAGACATGAAACCCAATATCAATGAAGTAAAAGAGAGGAAGAGATATAAGAACAGGGAAAAAAGAAAAAAAAAGAAAAAAAGAAAAAAAGAAAAAAGAAAAAGAAAAAATAAAAAGAGAAAAGAGAAAAGAAAAAAGAAAAAGAAAAAGAGAAAAGAAAAAAAGAAAAAAAAACAAGACTACGATTCTGGCACATGAATTGCTACTTTCCATGCGGTCCTATCATGAGCTAAGTCTCTGGATACATTCCAATCTCTCAAATCTCGTTTTACCACCACCTCCCAGGTCAACCTTGGTCGTCCTCTACCCCTCCTAATATTTTCTCTACCTCTTAAAATCCCACTGTTAACCGGTGCTTCTGGAGGTCTCCGTTGGATATGTCCAAACTACCTACGTCGATGTTGGACTAACTTCTGGAGGTGTCCGTCTCCTTATCTACACAAGAGGATGCATATTGTACTAAACGGTTAAATTCCGTAAAGTACTCCATAACGCTCATCCGTTCTTTCTTGGGGTCATAGAACTCTTCAACTCTGGTTTGAACGATGCCCGCACAGATATGACGTGCACGGAAAGCATCACGAAACTCCGTCCACGTCACACGATGGCCTTCAGCAATTGTAGCAAGATACACAGACCACCAAGACCCAGCGGATCCATGAAGTTGCTGAGCGGCAAAGAAAGTCTTCTCATATTCATCACACTGGAGCATGTCCAATTTAGATTCAATAACCCGAAGCCAATAATCTGCCTCCAAGGCTTCTTTAGGTTCCGAGAATACCAGCGGTTGTCTAGCTAGGAAATCTAAATAAGTGTTCAGTGTGGGATTACACTGTAAGGTCTCCTGTCGGATGCCTTGCTGCACCAACATGTCAAGAGACTCAGCCATTTTTTCCAACACCTCCGCCAGTCCAGTTGATGATGGCGGTGATCACCGCTGCGACGAATCATTTCCATCACGGCTGGAACCACCAACCTCACACCCGGAATGACTGTGATCCATAATGCAAAGGTGAGCAAATTACGACTAATATCCAAGATTGTACTCAACATGAACTCAACATTATTAACTGCAGAAGCATCACATCAACAGTGCAGCATACATGAAGGAAACAAGGTTTTTGACAATTCTGAATTACAACCAATGATTGATCAAGTCTGTCAAACACTTAAACCAACAACAAGGGATGATGAAAGATAACTAATGAATATGTCATGAAAGTTAGAGAAGTATAAAAACCTTCATGTCCACAACAAGTCTCAAGTTACATGGGCAATGAGCAATGCTCTGTTCAGAATGACCAATTGACCTTCATCTCAGAAATTGAGTATGAAAATGGCGATTTCATGTCTCAAGTTGAATATAAAAGTTTTAGATAACTTCAATATATTTCCCACCAGTATTTATTTGCCTTCATATCAATTCTGGATCAGGAGTTATGATATTTCAAAGTTGAGAGAAATCTGGAACAATTTTGACAGCACCTCCTCTGAAAGTGTCTGTTTTGTCCGCAAGATTTCATTAAGTTCTACCCCAAATCTGTAGAAACATTGAACTACAAAGACATAGCAAATATCATGCACTTTCCAACGGTGTCTTACATGACCCTTAGAGAGTTTTCTACACGAATTTATGGTCGAAATACAAAAAATTCCAGAGAGCATTTTTGGTCTGCCCTGTTTCTGGACAGTACATACTCATCTGATATTTTCGTCCATTTGGAGGGAGATTCTGTTCTGGAGTTCTACAGAAAAGTCGTAGAAGACTTCAAAACCTTTCCAGAATTGTATCGCACACCATTTCAACTAAACAAAAGTTATGCCCTATTCAAGTTCAGCAAAATTTTCTGCCGAGAACAGGGAGGTTGTTTCTAAATGTTTGAGACGGAAACTATACTCCCAATTGACTCTCGCTTCAATATAGGTGTTTATTAACCCCTAATGGAATCCTAGACTCCAGATTTACTCTTTTCTTTGAAAACTTCCTTTTTCATGCAGTTAAGAACATATCACGGTACTACGGTTCCTCACAAATCAAAAATCCTAACCGGCTTTATACTGTCATATATGTCTCAAATGGTGGCACTAAAATGATCACTCACACACGTTTTCTAAATGAAATGTTCTACTCGTGGTTAAGGTACCTGTAGAAAACCATTCAATACTGAAGCCCACAAGAGGTTTGTCATTTCAGGCAGGTCCATATCATAGTAAAAACATACGACTCCGTATCACTGCCGTACGGGTCGTCCTTGAGTGTGGCCACGTCTCAAGGTACATGATCGAGTTATTCACCACCCGACAGAGGGCTCCACACCTTTGCAATTAAGCACACCGGTGGAACAGCGCTTTCGTATGCCTCATAGGACATGAAGAGTCGTAGTGGACATACTTCGTGTTACAAACCACATGATGGGGTCTCCTCCACTTGCCCCTGGGTTTGCGCACTAGAGGCTAGTGCATTTCATACGTCTCTAAGACATGAAGAGTCTTAGAACACATATTCACTTCCCATCCATTTCTGAACGGGACATCCCACACTACTTTCCTCGTATGGGGGAGCTAACCGAAATTGATCCGCTTTCGGTGGAGTTCCTTACCATGCTTACCTCCACGTAGGTGCATCGTTACATAATAGAAATACTGAATATTAACACACTGTCAGCTTGCCACCTTAAGTAACTATGCTAATAATAGTCCTTATATGGGCATCCTATACGCTCATCACTCGTATACTTCTAAGTTTTTGAAAATATGCTCTTCTCATACGTGTTATTCCCGATGCGGCTCTGATACCATGCCTGTGAGGAACCCCCACTGGGATCCACACTCCAGGAATCACATTGGGTGGTGCGGGGCGATGCGGCACCCAACAGTATACACGAAAAGAAACCATAAACATAAAAAGTATTTTATTTCTCAACATAGTGTCGTTTACAACATAATGTACCACGAAGGTACACGCAGCGTAATATACATAAGCACATACTATCGGTCCTAGCTATGCAAAAGAGAAGATGTCCAGCCCGCGGACGCTTCTTACTAGCTTCAACAAAAGTGAATGCAGCAGCAATGTTTCCGGTGAGTCCCCGATATCTCACCGAACAACCATCTTCATAGCAATATTAATATAACCTGCGAAACACTAATAATGCAACTGTGTACTCGAAAGCTCAGCAAAGCTTAACCGTCTATCCTAAGTAAAAACTCTACATGCAGGAATTTATAAAGTAGGACAGCAGTTATTGCATAAGTACTCGCCTAAAAGTAGATCCTTATTAGCAGTTTTACAGCAGCAATTTCATATACCCTGAGCCTCCCAACATCGGAAATCCACAATCAAACAAGAAACACTTCTTTCCGATTTTGCTTTGCCCAAAGTGGAATATAAATTTAGTGAGCTCTACAACTATAGAATACATGGTTTGGAATAAAATGAACTTATGAACTTCACAACAGCAATGATTCATCTCAATTCATCTGGAAGTACGTACTACGTCACAACTCAGTGAACAAGTGGTACCCATATAACCGTGAGGTATGGTGATTCGAATCAGGACACACCCGGAACATACGACACATACACCCGCCTCGAAAGACTCACACAAGAGCTCTTTCTTACGTTGTATGCAGCAACCTTTCACCCGTCACACGAATGCCGAACCTGTTCTACCGCCCCATCAGAAGGCTCACTACCCGGAACACGTCAAAGTTGGTCCGCTAGTGGGTTAACACCTCTGACACCAACCCCCAAAGGACTGTGGTATAGGTTTCGACACGAGAGTACCCGAGTTACATAGGTTTCCAGGACCCTTAATTCCAGTATGCATCTGGTACTGTTCAAACTTGCTCAGTAGGGCGGGATACGCATCGGTCCTTAACTGACACAAACAGAGCTACAGCAACACAGGCCCAACGTCCTGCTGCTCCTACTCTCTGCTCGGTCTCATTTTCCAATCTAGGAAATTCTTTCTCTAGAATCATACCCATTTGAACCAATTTCCTAGCCTCGCGAGTAGCTTCCAACTACCTGACTTATACCGATTCCTATACAACTTAAGCCTAGCTGAAACTACACGAAGGTAACCTGTTCTACCCTTCAACTCCAGGATTTTTGGTCATGCATTTGTAGTATCAATCACCCTTGACCTAATGCACAATACATACTAGACCATTGAAAGTGATACAAAGTAAAATATATGTAAAAGCTGTTAAATGCAAACCGGGGCTTGCCTTATGTTGCTGCAGATTTGATCCTAAATTAAAGTCAGTAGCTTGTTGACGAGTAAAGCCTCAACTTGCTGCTCTGAGTCAAGTTTCTCGTCGAACTCCTTCGTTCGTGTTTCCTACCGATATGAATATGCACAAGTTTATATTGCAAATACAAGAATTATACAACAAAAGGTTTTATAACTTAATCCAGAGTCAGATCAACTACGACTTGAGAGTTGGGTTTTGCTATGTGCTGAAATAGAGGAAAAATGGATTTGAGCAGTGGAAGTTTTTGGAGTAAAGTTCAAAGAGCTATATAACAGACATAAGTATGAAGCTGGAAAGAATTAGCAGAAAATTGGAGAAGATGACTTCAACTTGGTCTGAAATTTTTACAGAAGTCCATAGATCATACAGAGGTATGGCTTGCAAAATCTCAGGTAAAGTTGATGGAGAATATGGTCTAAAGAATTCTCTCAATTAATTGGCTTCATTAACTTCCTAATGAAATCCTTGGGTTTTGACATGCTCCAATTTTAGTTTTTCAGAATCTTGGGAGTCTTCTGATTCTATAGTACTTGGTTTCATCATTTTTGGGGTTCTCTACATGGAGATATGGATTTTTCAAGTTTGGGAAAATCTCTGAAAAAGTATATATTATTTTTCTTATTTTTCAGAGACATAGAGGATGGAAACAACATCTGGCCAAGCAAATGAGGTCCAATGCCTCTGAAATTTTACTGGAAGTCAACAATATTTAGGGGAAGGTTCTGCCAAAATTAGGAATTTTCCACTAAACAGAACTCCTGTAATTAATTCCCTAAGATATTCCTTAATTGAATTTATGAGCCAAATCCAGGGATTTTCATAAATATTGGGATGCACCCCTGGGTAGTACTCACTGAGGGGAATCCAACACAATTTATTTGACAATTTTTGGATTTCTCTACACTAAGTTATCGCCATTTGAAGTTGAACTGAAAACTGAAAAATCGGAGAAAAGTATAAAACCCTGCACGCAGGCCCCACCACGCGGTTGCATCTTCTTCCTCGCGCCAGAGAGCTCGGCGGCGGCGCACTACGGTGAGGGTCGCTGGAAGTGACTTCCCGGCCGCCCCCAGGGCTGGAACTGGCTGCCTAGCCCTAACTTGTGACGTTGAACTCGTCTCGGTGGTCGGAGCTCGCCGGCGGTGACCGGAAATGTCCGTGCGACAGCAACCGCGGTGGCTAGAGTTCCAGCGATGCCGTTCTCACACTATGAGGCACAAGAAATGTCACAGTTTGCTTGTGGAGCACCAGTGGATCACGAGGAACACGAAATGAGAAGCCTCTGAAGCTAAAAACGCTTGCAAATCCACTCTCGACGGTGACCCGAGACATTTTGGTACCGGCAGCTATGAAAATGGCAAGAATTCGGTCAATTCTTGATGGTTCTACTCGATTCTTCTTCGAGGAGGAACCCTAGGAGGTGTAGAATCTACTTGCAAGCTAGCTCGATCATTGATTATACATGTAAACCGCATTTTTGTTTCGGCCGAGCTTGGTAAGTTGCACTAGGGTTCGGGAGTTTCTGAAATTCATGCTACACGGTCGATCGTTTGCCAAACGGCTTTCAGCTACACCATCTAGGGATACCCACGCACCTTTATTGTGTAGTAAGTTCGAGGAGATGGTGGTCGTAGTGGGCTGTCGACGGTGAGCATAAGCGAGGTTCCGCCGGGTCACCTCGGCACGTTGGTGACATTCCTTACTTGGCGGCCAACAGCAGCAAGCAACGCTTGGGGGGGGGAGAAGGGCAATCGCCAGAGCACATGCTTGCGCTTCTTTTGTGTTTGGAAAACTTGATCATTCGAGTTCGAGTGGCAGTGTGCGATCGGAAACCCGAGTGCGCAGCATCGGCTGTTCTTCGTGCTGGAAAGAAAGAACATAGAGAGCTGAGCTAGGGTTGTCGGAGGCGAGTGAGGGCTGCTTCACGTGGCAGAAGCGTGAGGATCGCTTCACTCGGCATCCTAAGCTGCAGAGCAGGAGCTTCCACGATTGATGTTGGTTGACCGTCGGACGTCGGAAGGTGGTGCGCTCTCGGCCGAAGCAAAACAGAGCACGCCGAAGAAACTCCAATTGTTTCACTGATCAGTGGGGTCCACAGCTCCTCTGCCTCTTATCCTCCCAATTCGGTTTCAAAATAGCACAAGTGCCCCAAAAATGCTAAAATTCGGTAAATGGGCTAAACAGGATATGGGGAACACAATGGTGCACTCTAATTTGTATTTTGGTGAAGTTGGCGTTTGAAACTGAAATTCAAATTCAAATTTGAATTGCCTCACGTTTTAATTTCCAACAAATAGTAGCTCTCCTCTATTTGAACTGAAAATTGGCAGGGTTACTATTGGATGTATGGGAAACATAATTATGGATTTAGATCTCCATGTTTGGAAATTTTTGCAAGTTTAATTTAGCACATTGAGCTAACACCTTTATATTCAAAAGTTCAAATTACCTCTCATTTTCCTAGGTTTGATTGGGCAGCTCCACTTGCTTGAATTTTGGGATTTCACAGCAGTGGTGGTGGCGGCGGCGGTGGGGGTGCAGCAATGTGGTTGAGGTTGTTGTTGCAGTTAATTTGCAGCTGTCCCAATATTTGTATCATGGCTTGCATAAGCTGATTTTGCATAGCTATCAGAAGCTCAATGTTGCTCGCATCATCCCAAAGGTTGACGTCCTCAGGAGCTTCCACGTTGTCATCATCACCCTCGTGTGCTCTGTTAGTTCCAGCACCACGAGCGTTCCTTCAGTTGCTGTTAGGATATTCCCTCGGCATCTGTGAAAGAAGAGAGTATGAGATAGAATCCAGATTCAAAAGAAACGATTTTCCAACTATATGCATTAAGGTATATGAGACTAAGCAACTCCTTCATTAATATTAGACTATATTAGGATGTGGACAAGTGACGAAGCATCCCACATCTCTCTACTATATGCGGATGTGGACATTTCATAGTGTCCCACAACTCACAACCAAGCACACAAGCATAAGCAAACACCATAGAAAATTCAGCACACCACACTAATAAAAACTACTACGATCTAAGTGTTCTTATTGCAACTTTATTCAATAGGGAACCTAAAACTTAATTGTGAGAGCCGTGGCTGTCCAGGCCGTGAGGTGGGGAGGGTGGCTGGTACGGCGAGGGCGGACCATAAATGGGCACATGCCATGGTGAGTTGGCTGACCATGTAGGGGCAGGTGACACTGCTGCTCCATTAATTTCAGCGCTGGCACGAATCTCCTCTTGTCTTTCTAGCAAGTACACCTTGTTGTGGAGGTAGTGGATCTCCTCTTATGCATGTGCATGCGCATAGTGTTTTCCCAACTCCACGAGCATTTTCTGAGACCTATTAACAGCTAGTGAGTTGGAATGAGCTCCTTCATGAGGTTCAATAATATCCCTAGTACCACACTTCCGGCGCGGGTGCAGCTCAAAGCTAGTGTTTCCATGCTGCCCACGAAAGATGTAGCATAGCCTAGTGAGTACATCCCATGCAGTGTCATCAATAGCTTCCTCCCTTTTGGACCTCCATGTTGGTGCGAAGTCTCGTGTGACAACACTATCATTAGAGTGGATCGTAACTTAAGCCTTCCATTCTTCATGTCCGAGACGAGGGATTTTCTTGATGTGGTACTCCGGGTATAAGTTGCAGCGATCATGAAACTCACTCAACTCCCTGGCTGCATGTCCTCCCTCCGTTCCACTAGACCAAAATTCTTGAGAAAAACAGAAGACCGGTTCATCATTTTCATTCAGTCGCAGCATGTTGTGGCTCCTCTCCTTGCTCATCTCCTTGCGGTTCAGCTTCATAGGGTTCCTCCTCCTCTTCCTCTTGTGGCTCTTCCTCCATCTCATCCACGTATGGCTCTACCTCATCTGGATCTTCTTTCATAGGGCTTGAGTGATTAGCTTCCTCCACATGGGGCTTCATTTCCTCCTCCACACAGATCGGTCCATCGGGAATCTGGATGTGTTTAAGTGAGCATCCAAGGGGCGGCGGGTGAGTGCTCATGCGCGCTGTGCTCCTAGTGATTGGCACCTGTAGAGAAGACATGAGAACATTGGAGAAGAGGGTAATATAATCCAGAAATTGCAGCGGCCATATAGCAAGAAAATAGAGGGTGCGGCTGTCCCAAAAGAAGAGAAAAGAGGGGAAAACGCAGCAGCTGGAATTGTAATGCAAAACGCAGCAGAAAATAGCACTTTACGGTGGCTGAATTGACAAAGTAAAATGCAGCAGCAAGCAATTTTCGAAAATAACATTTTAGAAGGGTGTTCCTATGTGTTCTAGAGTGTCCATTCTACCAAAGCTTGTGTCCTACGGTAAATCTAGATCTGGTACCAATTTGTGACACCCGGTTCCAAAAGTAAACCAAGTGAAGCGTATGTGTGCCCAGGACGTTCATCACACATACACGAGTGCATCACAAACAGTATTCAGAATTTAATCACGTCACAAATAGTAGTTAAGTACCTTATTACAATAGTTCAATGGCCTCAAATGAAAGTCTATAATTTGTTGAAGCGAAAAGAACTAAGTAGTAGGACTCCTACTGCACAGACAGTTGATAGTAACATGCACACCTAGTACTCCACGTGACCCTCAGGGTACTCCCAAGTGTCTCTTCTAGCTGAATTAATGTGGGAATAACAAGGGTGAGTACATGTCGTACTCGGCAAGTATGGAAAAAGTATGACATGTAGCTTTAACAAGGGTGGAAACAATGGTTCATTGCAGAAAGCTAGTTTTATTTCACAATCACAAAAGAAAACAGCCTACAATGTCTAGGTGAGTTTAAATCCCAATATAACTAAGTAATCCGTATGCCTCATGTTCAATGTCATCATAAACCATGATTCATTAAGTATAGCCAGCCAACATTCATTATCAAAGCCTATCCCAATTTCATAACTTCTCATGATCAAACAAAACTCATATGACATAACAGAAAACAAATCCCATATGACATAACCAAAACCCAACCAAAACTAAGTTTAGCCTCTAATTATGGAAGTTGTCCAAGTGCTAATTACCGGAAGCACAGCTATTATGATAGTTCTTACACTCTGCGGAGTGACACCACATTACCCACAACTTTGTGATATCATCACCCGTCAACGACTAGAGAACCTCCATTATGACAAAATACACCACCGTTGGTGCATGGCCAAGATATCACAAAATAGCTTTTACAAAGGGACTACTAGTATGTACAGAACCACTGAGGTTTCACCAGCAGACTTCAATCCACATTATCCCACCCATGGGCCCCCTAGTGTGCCATGCAGATCCCAGGGCAGTCCTCATCGACTGCCATTCCCCACGTCATCCAATGGTCCATACAATGCTAGCAGCAGACCTAATTATCCAGCTATGCCGCGCCCATACTTGGCTCTGTGGTGGCACTGTTGCCCTGGCATATTCTTGCATGAGCCAGTCGTTAGATCTAAGGCACGCGAAACCGCCATACCATCCAACCCGACCACAAAACCATGCTTGCTTAGATCACCAAGTTCCATGTTGCTAAAAATATCACCAATGTCTCATCATCATTAATCCACGTGATTATAGTCGTTAAGCAAATTTATTTAGTTTTTCCATAACCTCGTAGAGCGATGCGACGCAAAAGAGAGAACACCCATACCCGACTCATCATGTACCCAGCGACAAGGAGTGGCAAGCAATACTAGTAAACTCCTATGCATGGATTTCCCATCAAGTTGACACAAACATGCAGTTTCGTAAACAAAGCACTTAAAATATGGGATCAATATGTTCAAGGGACCTTGCCTTTCTCCAACGAGTTGGGTTGCTCAAGTGCTTTGAAGTCTTGGTGTTGGAGAACCTCATACACGGACTCTTGAGCACGTCCCTCTATTTGCGGTCACACACATACAAGACAACTACATTCAATCAATATGATGCACACATGTTAATCAATATGCGATGATGTGGATGCATGCAAAATTTTACGATGCAACATATACTAATAATTTCCTACGACTGTTTACTAATGAGGGGTAACTAGTTCGTATATGTTCATGCAAGTTTGGATAGATTATGGTGGGTTTTTGTGATGATCGGTGCTGCGGAAAATCAAGCAGGTGTGACTACGATTTAATCCCGGGTAGTAGATAAATTCCATTGTTAAAATCCAAACCAGAAAATAAACTACCTAGTTCAGCAGCTTCCTTGGTCGTGGTACAGTGATTGTCGGTACCCTGCAGACCGGGTACCCCCGCGTGGAGGGTTGAAGATAGCTCAGGCCCGACCCCTCTCTCGAGGGGGGCCCTGACACGGTCACATGCCCTTGGCCCCGGACCTGGCCTTCCCGCTGAGGCAGGGTCTGACGCTGCCACGTGTGCTCCGGCTCCTGAGCTGCCACGTGCCCTTGGCCCAGGACCAATCCTCCCTATTGAGGTGAGGTATGGAGCTGCCATGTGTATCTGGGCTCTGAGCCCTTCCTCCCCACTGAGGAGGGCTCCGGAGCCACCACGTGCCCTTGGCCGCGGACTAAGCCTCTCTGCTGAGGTGAGGTCAGGAGCTGCCACGTGTAAACGGGCTCTGAGCCCTTCCTCCCTGCTGAGGAGAGCTCTAGAGTCACCACGTGCCCTTGGCCCTGGACCAAGCCTCCCTGCTCAGGTGAGGTCCGGGGCTGCAACGTGTGTCCGGGCTCTGAACCCTTCCGCCCCACTGAGGAGAGCTCTGGAGCCGCCACGTGCCCTTGGCCCCGGACCAAGCCTCCCTGCTGATGTGAGGTCCAGAGCTGCCACGTGTATCAGGGCTCAGTGCCCTTCCTCCCCTCTTAGGAGGGCTCCGGAGTCGCCACGTACCATTGGCCTCGGACCAAGCCTCCCTGCTGAGTTGAGATCTGAAGCTGCCACGTGTAAAAGTCCCAAAACTTGTAAATGGAAAACTTGAGTTGTGAATAAAGTTGAGTTCAAATTCAAGAAATGGGACTTGCAAAAACATTTCTAAACACGTGAATGTTGTCATGTGCAAGCACATAATTTGGAGTCCACTTTGAATTCAAATGTTCATTTAAATGCAAAGGTGGTCATTTTAAATGAAGGATGCAAACTGTGGTTGTAAACATTCCCTTTGCAGCTGCCAAATTAAAAGTTTGAATCCATATTTGAATTCTTCAGGTCCAAATTATGAGGAAGGCAAATTTTGAGAAGATTTGGAAGTACTTTGATAGTCATGTCAAAGGGGCTTGTGAATTTCATCAGAATTTGAAGTCAAATTTGAAACTGATGTAAACACTGTGGATTCTCCAAATGGATGTTGAATTTAGGCTCCATATAGTGGAATTATGAAACCTGCCAAAATTGGAGATATTTTGGAGAGGGAAAAGAGGTGGGGCCCAGTGGTCAGTGAGGGGCTAGACTTACTACTGAAGTAAACCGAGTTCTTCTCTTTTTTTCACTCAAAGGTGCTGAACAGCAGCTCGCGCCACCAAGGCAGCGCCGCTGCCACCTCCCGAGCACCTGCCGAACCGCCTCAGTGCCGATAAGAATTTTCCAGCCAGCCCAGCACTCGGCAAAGCGTGTTCTTCGACCGCCACTCGAGCTCCTTCGCTGCTGCCTCCCCTCACGAGCGTTTCAGCCTCGGAAAAACCGCCACCCCCGGTCCACCGGCGCCTGGCCAGCCCTACGTGTTGCACGCCGAGCTGAACCTTCCCACAAAGCAGCCGTGTCCTCCTCGACGTGTCTGACGCAAGAGCTCAACGTTTTCCTCCACTGGAACCCGGCACCGAGCTCGGTTTTTCCACTGACGCCACAGCGAGCCACAGGTCACAAGAACACGTCACCCGCTCGCCACAGTTCATCTCCCACCGAGCTTGAAAAGAAAGAAGGTTCGCCTAAACCTTCTCTTGCTTCACCGCAACACCCGGCAGCTTGTCACAAACTGTCCTCGCCGGAATTTTGTTTTTCCCACCGACATGCGGTATGAACAGCGAGGAGGAAATCTGGAAATTAGGGTGACACGGTGCACCACTCATCACCAAACCTAGAAACCCAGTTTTAGAGGTCCGTGCGAGTGCGTGGGATCAAGAACTACGAAGAACCGTCGAGGGAACCTTTGGTTCTTCAAGTTTTTCGAGTTTTCACCGAAATTGACCTAGGTTGCGCGGTGAACTCGTATTTGCCGACATTTCTCGCGATATCAGAGCCTTGGACGTTGCTCCCTAGGTCGTGGCGATGCTATATGAGCTAAGCGAAGCAAGGTTGGGGCACTACAACGTCCTCGCGACATCGCCGGAGTTGCCACAGAAGCTGTCACCGTTGCGAAGCCATTTCTGGTGATTGTCGGTCGGCGCTAAGGGTGGCAACGTGTTCCTCACATGAAATAACATAGAGGCCGGCGCGGGAGGCGGGAGGTAGAAGACGGTGGCTGGCCCACAAGTCAGTGTCTGTCTCGGGGAAACGGGATTGTCTGTGGCACCGTATCAGATTTTGACCGTGCGAGTTTAGCCCTGTGGCCACGTGTGTTCAGCTCTCTGGTGGCGCCATGTCACCCCCGGACCCGCTGTCAGGCTTTTAAATTTTTCCCGGTTTAATTGAATTCCCAGATTTAGTTCAAACTTTGGAAGAGCATAACTTTTGCTAGGAAGCTCCGAATTTAGTGATTCAAATTGGGTTGGATTCAGGTTGAAAAAATCTATCCAAATATGGAACCCAATTTTTATGCTTAATTCTGGAAAATTCTTTAAACGTTTCAGCAAAAGAATTTTAGAGGATGTTTGGTTCATCCAAAAATCCTCACATTTTGCCAGAATATTCTTTAGGATGTTAGTGAACTCCTGTAAAAATTTCAGCTCATTTGGTGTTGATTTGACTAGAATAATTTAGATTTCAAGTTGTTGTGTTCAAATGAATACAGAAACATTTTCAGAGAATTCCCAAAACTTGGAAATTCAGTTCTGGGAAATTCTTAGCTCCAAAAATCCTACAAAAATTCATGCAGGCTCTATGAACTATTATTGAAATTGTAATTCACTAAGTTTGACATGAACATGTGAGTTACTTCAGAATTAATTCTTTTTTTTTTCTTAATTGCTTAGAGAATTGTTCTGAATAAACCACTCACTAAAAAGTGCTAATTTTTGGTCCAGATGACTTTCTCGTGACAAGGAACTCACATGAAAATTTTAAGCTCCATTGGATCTCTGGATCACCACTTTTCGGTTTAACCTCTTTAGGTCATCAAAACACAAGTGGAGAAAAACACTTAGCACTTAATCATGTCGAGTGATCAAGCCTCAAGTGGTCTTCACTAATTGAACATTATATACTAGTCACATGCAAAACCAAGGCAAGCTCTGGTTTGCATTTAAGTTGTTTTATAAAGTTTTTACTTTGTTCACTACTATGGGTTAAAGTTTGTATGTGCATTAGGTCAGGAATGTTTTATACTCCAAATGCATGACCAAAATGAACCCTGGTGTCAAGGGTAGAATAGAGTTTCCCCTCTGTAGAAGGTTGCCATGCTAAAGAGGTTATGATATCCGGTAGAAGTCGAGGAGTTTGGAATCTACTCGTGAGCTATAGTTCGGGATCACACGGGTGCGGTTTTAAGAGGCAAACTAAAGTTTATGTTTCAAAAGATGGGACCGGGCAGGAGGGTTAGGCAGCGACAAGATGAGGTCTTGGTCGAGTAGCTCATCCTGAGTCGGTTAAGGACCGATGCGTGTGCGGCCCCGCTGAGCAAGTATTGAGTTGTGTACCGGATGCTTACTGCTATATGGGACCCAGGAAACCCATGTACCAGGTTGACTGGATTGTAGAGGCATACCGCATCGTCTCGTTAGACCTATGAGCCCGAGACGGCGCGACTGGTTCTACAGTCAGGTGTCCTGCGAAAGGTTGCCACATACGACGTAATGAAGGATGCCAGATTTGGGTCTTCAGAGGCAGGTGTATGTGTCGAGTTATCCGGACAGTGTTTGATTCGAATCACTGTCCCTCGCGGATATGAGTACACTTGCTCACTGTGTTGTGACGTAGTAAGCAAAGTTGTGTGATAACAGTTTGCAAGTTTTATATGCTGATATGATAATTGGAATTGCATGAAAACACTATATGAAGTAGAAATATAGCAAATTAAAGTTACTTTTCACCTTGGGACAAGTAACACTGGAATGAAGTGTTTCTTGTTTGATTGTGGATTTCCAATGTTGCTCGGTGCAAGGTCACTATTGTGATGGCTAAAATCTGAAAGTTAAGGATGAACGTGTAGGGGAGTCTATATGCAACTTACTTGTTATGTCTTAAAGTTACCTTCATGTAGAGTTGCATGCCTTAGGGAGACGATTAAGTCTTGCTTAGCCTTTGTGCTCACTCTTGCTATATGAGTGGTTTTGCAGGTTAACATCGACACTTATGAAGAAGGTTGTCCGGTGAGACTCGGAGACTTCCGAGTCATGTAACACATGGAGAACCCAGCCGCTGCAATGTCTTCGTGTTGCTAGCGAGAGGAGTCCGCGGGTTGGACCTCTTCTCGAGTGCTCATTAGTTATTTGACACGAGCTGATCATAGACTTCCGCTGTAGCTATTTGATGTAAATTATGTACAAAGAATATCTGTAAACTTCTGCTTTTGATTTATGTAATACATGTTTCCTTAAAGGTGTGCTGTTGGGTGCCTCATAACAGGACACCACCCAATGCGATTCCCAGGCGAGCGGCATGGCCCCGTGATGTGATGGCTCTCTCTAGGATCATAGACTGTCCCCACATACCACCACTCGTCTTTTCTGCACACTTTGTCCTCACTCGTGCGCACCCGGGAAAACTTCCCGGTCGGTCACCCATCCCCAAATTCCTCCGGGCCAAGCACGTTTAACCCCGAAGTCCTTTGCAGGTGGGCTTCCAGAAAAGAAGGTATACCTTGGTGGTATAAGTACTCTATCAATCCTATTAAGCCGGGAGTCAGGATATCACACAATCCACCCCCCTTAGAAGACCGACGTCCTCGTCGGTCAATACCAAGACAGGAACGTCCCCTCTTAGCCACGTCCGTACGTTCAGTACTGGCATACGCATACCGTACGTCTGGTTAGCAGCATACGTACCATACCGTGTCCCACACAGAGGACCCACGCGTCATGCCTACGTACCTGCGTCCCTAACCCGTACGCTACCGTATCCTTGTCACTGACTCGTACGCACTAGTGAAACTGCGAGGGTCGGCTCTGATACCATTTGTGATGGCTCTCTCAAGGATCATAGACTGTCCCCACATACCACCACTCGTCTTTTCTGCGCACTTTGTCCTCACTCGTGCGCACCCGGGAAAACTTCCCGGTCGGTCACTCATCCCCAAATTCCTCCGGGCCAAGCACACTTAACCCCGAAGTCCTTTGTAGGTGGGCTTCCAGAAAAGAAGGTATACCTTGGTGGTATGAGTACTCTATCAATCCTATTAAGCCGGGAGTCAGGATATCACACAATACAAGGCTGTGGCGGACTGGAATCCGCCCATCCAGGATCGCAGAGGGTGGGGCCGCACGATGCGACACCTAACAGCACACGTCAGAACACAATATATTACATGGGAAAAACAACTGAACTGTACAAAGTAATACAAACTCCAGTTACAAAATATTATTTATCTTACACAGCGGAAGTCTACACTATACAACTCACGCCCGCCTATCTAGCAAAAGTCGGCTGCCCAGCCCTAGGGCAACCCACACTAGCTGCACTCTTCAGCTCAGCGCGGCGTGTACGGCTCCCACTCAGCCGTGGTCCCCGACGGAGGGTAACCCTCGCCGGTGGACTCGTACTCCGAGTCCGTGGGTGGCTTCTCACCTGAAAAACACTTAAGCAGCAACCATGAGCACGATGGCTCAACAAGGCTTAACCGACGCGCCTAAGCATGAAACTCTACATGAGGGGTACAATGGACATAGGATAGTAACATTGCAGCAAAAGGACACGCCTACAAGTTCATCCTTAGTTCATCTTTTAGCAACAAGTTAACAGTTCATGAATCTGAAATTTAGTAAGCAATATTTGGTGGCACACATGTAGCAATGCAATTATATCAATCAGCAATATTGAATCATCATATTTCATACATTAGCCTACGTCACGACTCAGTGACCAAGTGGTACTCTTCACCGCGAGGGACGGCGAATCGACTCGATATACACCTGCAGGGAAACCCAAAGAGCACGTCAGGTACGCCCATCCGTGGAGCTGCACAGCACGCTCACTCGATGTCGTACGGGACAACCTTTCACCCAACAGCCCAACCGTCGAACCGGTCGCACCAAAATGAGCACGAGGTTCCCCACACAGAGCATCTCTCTATGCCCGTTGGCAGATTTCCACCTTGCTGCCCTCAGCATACACCTATAAATCGGTGCGTTATGCCTCGACGCCCGGAGGTTTAGGCTACATCGGTTTATCGGGGCCCATATATCCGATATGCCTTCGGTACGTTCAAACTTGATCAGCGTGGGCCGCACACGGATCGGTCCTCAATCGACACGGACAGGGCTGCGCACACAAGACTCCCTCTTGCTGCGCCCTAGCCCCTGCCTAGTCTTATTATCATTACTATAATGATCTCGCATCACTCGAACCAATCCAGTGTGTCCCAAGCCTATCTCGCGAGTAGATTCCAACTACTCGACTTGTACCGAAGTCCTATGAAACATTAAGCATAGCCTGTCTACTCGAGGTCTTAGACACTACCCTCACTCTTATGGACAATTTCTGGTCATGCAAGTGGGATTCCATTCATCCTACACCTAATGCACATCCATACATCACCCTAATTATGTGAACAAAGCAAAACTTGATAAAAGAGTTTAATGCAAACCGGGGCTTGCCTTGTTGCTGCTGGTCAGAAGTTAGTTCTTCCTCTGGAAGCAGGAAGTCGAGAATCTCCGGAGCTTCCTCGCCTTCAGCGACTACACGTTATTGAAATACTACATGTTAATTAATATGCATACAAGTTATTGTAATGCTGCTGCTATTAATTCTAATAACCAGTTTCTAACAACTGGAACTCTGTTCAAGAATTTAAGATGGAACTGGGGTTTAGTGGTTTGGGTTTGAACTTAAGTACATGGTTAAGGTCTAAGTGGTTTCCCCCCTTTTCCATATTAATCCCTCAAGTGGTTAAACAGGACAGTGGTGATCCGGAGCTCCAATGGAGCTGAGAATTTTTGTGTGAGTTCCTTCTCACAGGAAAACCCTCTGGACCAAAATTTAGCACTTTTCATTGAGTGGTTTGTTCAGAATAATTTTCTTAGCAATTAAGAAAAGAAGAATTAATTCTGTGGTAACACCCCTGCTCATGCCCAACTTAGTGAACTACAATTTCAATTATAGCTCATAGAGTTTGCATGAATTTTCCTATCATTTTGGAGCTAAGGTTTGTCCAGAACTGAATTTCCAAGTTTTGGAAATTCTCTGAAAATGTTTCTGTATTCAAATGAACACAGCACCTTCAAATTTGAATTGCTCTGATCAAATCAACTCCAAATGGTCTCTAACTTTTACAAGGTTTCACTAACATCCTAAGGAACATTCTGGCAAAATTTGGGGATTTTTGGATGAACCAAACTCCCTCTAAAATTCTTTTACTGAAAAGCTTTAAAGAATTTTCCAGAATTAATTAATGGGTTTCATACAAATTGGGTTTCAGATTTGGATTGTACTCGGTTAGAGGAATCCAACAAAATTTGTTTCATAACTTTTGGACTCTGCTACCCCAAGTTGTACCCTCCCAAGTTTAAACTATAAACTGGAAATTCCAAATTGTTTAAATGTCTGCCAGTTGGTCCCACCCGGCAGGTCTTCCCCTTCCTCACGCCAAACAGGGGTCCGCGGTGGCGCACTCCGGTGAGCGTCGCCAGAACCGCTTTCCCGGCCGTCTCCCGACCCCAAACTCGCCACCCCGCCCTAACTCATGACGCTGAACTCATCTCGGGTTTCGCCGGCGGCCGTAGCTCACCAGAAAAGGGCTCCCGACGGTGACAGCGGCGGTTAGGGTTCCGGCATGGTTGGGAATGTGTTACAACGCATCAAAACGATCGGCAAAGGGTCAGAGAGCACCGCGGAAGCTTGAGGGTGATGAAAATGTCCGCCAAACCCTATGATAAGGTCGGCAACCTAGAGCTTCACGGTGACCCGAGCTATTATTCTATGGTGGCCCAAAAAAACAACTAGAACCCGGCCATTTCTGGGTCATATCCCTTGATTCTTGGTCGAGGAGGGCCGCTAGGAAGTGAGGAATGTGTGTATAGGCTCACCCGAGCTGGGTTGGACGGTGCAGCTAGAATTTCGGGGTAGACCGACCCCTACCCGGTTGCACTAGTTCTCGGGATTCTTAGGAATTCTCAGCGCATGGTCTATCAATGGCTAGGAGGGTTGAAGCTACACGATCTGGAGACTAAGGCGCACCTTTTTCTTGTAGAAGTCCGGCGGTGAAACTGGCCGTGGCGTGCTGTCCACGGGGAGCAGTCCTCGGCTTTCTGCCGGGGCCTCGGTCCTCAGCTGCGATCGTCGATTGGTGGCCAAATGAAGTGCTAACGCCGCAAGGTTGTGAGGTGGTTAGCTAGAGTACACACAGGCGCTCCCTTTTTGTGTTGGGAGCTCGGGCAAAGGCCGAGCAGACGTCGGCGTGCAGGGGAGAATCGGAGGAGCGGCGCCGGTGACCGAACAGAGCCGGGGCTTGCTGTTTTGCAAAGAAGCACGCGTACGGCTCGGTGGCTTGGGGAGGGGGTCACGTAGAGGAGAGGGCGCGCTGTTTCCCAGCCGCCAGCGCGAGCGAAGGGAACCAGGAGGTGGCCGCTCGGCCGGTGGCGCGCGCGCGGCTGCTGGCTGCGCTCAGTTGACTGAGAAAACAGAGAGAAAACTTGGGGGCTAAGTCTATTCCACCCAATGACATGTGGGCCCCACTGGTCAGTGCTCTCCCATCCCTCCAAAGATCTCCAAAATTTTGGCAAATGAGTAATTCAAATGTTTGAAGTCTCAAACTGAGCTACATTTGTATGATTGGAGAAGTTTCCCTCAAATTCAAATGTATATTTGAATTCTTGGCATATTTGGATCCTTTTTGGAAAAATGGGTAGCAAATCTTTTCAACAATTATTGAAACTCTGCCTCCCCACTAATTTGGACCTGAGGAATCCAATTATGCAGTTTGATCCTTGTTTTAGATGCTGCAACCATGAGGTTGAATGTAACAGTTTTGAATCACCCTTTCATGTGTCATGTGTAAACTTCCTACTTTGTGAAAGTGTAGGCTTTCCCCTCTAACCACTCTTTTGATGGAGGTTAATTGCTCTTCACACTTTTTCACAATCTATCCACAACAAAACTGTGGTGTTGTGAGGTGATAAAAAGTTTTTGCAAGTCCCTTTTCTTGGGCTTTTTCATCCCTCCCCCCTTAAAAGAATCTCGTCCCGAGATTATAAAAGAAGAGATAGCGATGTAATAGGGACTTACCCGTGCTGAGATGCCATGAACTCCGGGTAATTTGAGCGAAGGAATTCCTCGCTCTCCCACGTCGCTTCTTCAGCGGTGTGGTTGCTCCAGAGGATCTTGTAGAACCACAACGTTCTGCTACGCGTGGTTCGGGCTTTCTCATCAAGAATTTCCACCGGACACTCATCATATGTCAAATCCGGTTTCAGCTCCCCGATGTCTTCAGTAGGAACAGTAACTGTATGCTTTAAACATTTTCGCAGTTGCAAAACATGGAAAACATTATGGACACCAGCAAGGGATGCCGGTAGCTCCAATCGATACGCTGCTGGTCCACACTTCTCGTTGATAGCATAGGGTCCAATAAAACGGGGAGCGAGCTTCCCCTTCACACCGAATCGGTGCACGCCCTTCATCGGAGACACGCGGAGGTACACGTGTTCACCGATGTCAAAGTGCAATGGTCTACGCCTCTTATCAGCGTAGCTCTTCTGCCGGGATTGAGCGGCCTTCAAGTTAGCTTGAATCGTCCGAACGCGATCTTCGGCGTCGTTCACCACATCAACCCCGAATGTGACCCTCTCACCGGACTCGCACCAGTTTAATGGGGTGCGGCATTTGCGACCGTAGAGAGCTTCGTAGGGTGCCATCTTGATACTCGCCTGATAGCCGTTGTTGTACGAGAATTCTGCCAAGGGTAGGTGATCATCCCAGTTCCTACCATGGTGGATGGCACATGCTCTCAACATGTCTTCCAGAACTTGATTCACCCTCTCTGTCTGGCCATCTGTTTGAGGGTGGTAGGCGGAGCTCCTAATCAGTTTAGTACCCAAAGCAGCATGCAACTGCTCCCAAAAGCGAGATACAAACAATGCACCTCGGTCTGAGACGATAGTCTTGGGTACACCATGCAAGCATAGAATCCTAGCGATATATAACTCCGCGTATCTGTTGGCATGGAAATGTGTATGCACGGGGATGAAGTGAGCTGACTTGGTTAGTCGGTCAACGATCACCCAAATGGAATCATGTTTCTTGGATGTTAAGGGTAATCCCACAATGAAATTCATGCTCACATCTTCCCATTTCCATGCTGGAATTTTCAGGGGTTGCAACAGCCCTGACTTCCTCATATGATCCGCCTTCACTCGCCTACACGTATCACACTCGGATACGTACTTCGCTACCTCCCGTTTCATCCGCGTCCACCAAAATTTCTTTTTCAAATCTTGGTACATTTTGTTGCTGCCCGGATGAATGGAGTACTTAGACAAGTGAGCTTCATCGAGGATCTTTTTCCTCAACTCCATATCCTGGGGTACGACTATGCGGTCATTGAACCACAGTGTCCCCTCATCATCTTTCCGGAAACATTTGATCTCTCCATTGTCTATCCGTCTCCGGAGATGTGCCATGCCTTTATCATCTTTCTGAGCTGCAATGATGTCCTCCCTGATGGTAGGGATGAGGGCAAGGTTGTACAGTGATCCATAAGGAACCAAGTATAAACTCGGCTCTTCCTCCTCCACCGGTGTAATGGTGATGTGATGGACACGTGATTTCCGACTCAGTGCGTCGGCAACCACATTCGCCTTGCCGGGGTGGTAATGAATCTCGATCTCATAATCCTTGATCAGTTCTAACCACCTCCTTTGCCTCATATTCAGCTCCTTCTGGGTGAATATGTACTTCAAGCTCTTGTCGTCGGTGTAGAGATGCACCAGATTCCCCAGGAGATAGTGCCTCCACATTTTCAGTGCCAAAACCACTGCAGCAAGCTCAAGATCATGAGTGGGATAATGCTGCTCATGGTTCCGAAGTTGGCGTGAGCCATATGCGACCACACGTCCTCCCTGCATCAACACGCAGCCGAGCCCAATACCTGACGCGTCACAGTACACGTCGAAGGGCTTTGTTGTATCCGGCTGAGCTAAGACCGGGGCTGTGGTGAGATGCTTCACCAATGTTTGGAATGCTCCTTCAAACGCCGTATTCCAAACATATTTCGTCCCTTTCTTCAGCAATTCTGTCATCGGCTTAGCGAGCTTGGAGAAGCTTGGAATGAATCTCCGATAGTATCCTGCTAACCCAAGGAAACTTCTGACTTCATGAACTGAAGTGGGAGCTTTCCATTTCAGCACCTGCTCTATCTTGCTTGGGTCAACTGCAATGCCTTCCGCTGAGATGATATGTCCCAAGAATGGCACTTGGCTGATCCAAAACTCGCATTTGCTGAACTTGGCGTAGAGCTTATGTTCTCGCAATCGTTGAAGAACGATCCGCAAGTGTTCGGCATGTTCGGCTTCTGTCTTAGAGTAAACCAAGATATCGTCGATGAACACTACCACGAACTTGTCCAGCTCCGGCATGAACACCGAGTTCATGAGATGCATGAAATGGGCTGGAGCATTTGTGAGACCAAAGGACATGACGAGATATTCGTATAGTCCATATCTCGTCAAGAAGGCTGTCTTCAGAATATCCTCCGCCTGGATTTTAATCTGGTGATATCCAGAGCGAAGGTCCATCTTGGAGAATACACTTGCACCCACAAGTTGATCAAACAATATGTCGATGCGGGGCAGTGGGTACTTATTCTTGATGGTGACGGCGTTGAGCGGCCGGTAATCCACATACAGCCTCAGGGTTTCATCCTTCTTCTTCACGAACAGCGCCGAGCATCCCCATGGCGAGGAACTCGGCCTAATGAAACCCTTGCTCAACAGATCATTGAGCTGTTCTTTCAGTTCCGCCAGCTCATTTGGAGCCATCTTGTATGATCTCCGTGATATGGGCGTAGTCCCGGGTGCGAGTTCAATCTTGAACTCGACATCCCGCTCAGGTGGCATGCCCGGAAGATCATCCGGGAACACGTCGGAATACTCCCGGACTACGGGGATGTCCTCCAACTTGAGAGCTTCAGTATTGTTGATCACTGAAACTTCCCGGACTGGATTATCTCATAAGAGGGACTGCGGACGGTGTAATGGGGAGTTGAGGTGAATCGTCCGTACTAGAGTTTCCAGGACAGCGGCATGGTAGCTTAGCCATGACATTCCCAAGATTGCATCAATCTTCTGCCCCTCAAGGATAATCATAGTGGTGGGATATATCCTCCCACCTAAGCACAGTGGTGCTTCTGGAACCATCATTGTTGCTGAAATCTTTCCTCCCGGTGAGCAGATCATATAAGAACACTCGGTTGGAAAGACTTCCAGCTGATGCTTAACCACATATGATGCGCTTATAAAGTTGTGGGTTGCACCAGAATCAAAAAGTATGATGATGGCTTGATTGTTGAGAGTAAACGTACCCGCCAGCACGTTGTCTCCCTCTGGGGCGTCCTCATTGTCGAGGTTGCGGACGCCCCCAGTCCGCTGACCAACCTTCTTCACCGGAGGTCGGCCTCGAGCACCGCCCTGGAACTGGGCTTGCCTGCTGCTCTGCTGCCCCTGGGGACAGTCCTTCGCGAAGTGGCCCGCCTGGCCACACGTGAAGCAGGTGAAATGGGGCGGTCCCCCGCTGATCGGTGGACGGAAACCCGGGGCGCGTTGTGGTGGTGGAAACGCCTGGGGTACCGTATGCTGCTGCTGTTGCTGCTGCTGCTGTCGTGGTGGTGGCATCGGCGGACGGAACGGAGGTGCCTGAAAGGGACGTCCCCCGAACCGTTGAGGTCGCGCTGGTGGATGCCACTGCTGCCCGGATGGTGTCCGATACACCATACGGTACTTCTGAGGAGCGCCACCCCCACTGCTGGGTGGAGCGCTGCGCTTCCTCTGCTCAGCTGCCAACTCCCGCTGAGCATCCTCTTGCATAATCGCGGCATTGACTAGGTCATTGAAGGTGCCGCGATTCCACTGAACGAGGTGTGTCTTCATATCGGGGTGTAACCCCCGATAGAAGTGCTCCCGCTTTTTCTCCTCAGTGGAGATGTAGTCTGACGCATATTGCGCCAGATGGATGAAGGCACGGGAGTAGTCATGGGCACTTCTCCCGCCCTGCTTCAGCTCCAAGAACTCTTGGAACTTCCTCTTCATGATTCCGGGAGGAATGTGATAGGCGCGGAACGCCTCCCGGAACTCTTCCCATTCCACGGTATGGCCAGCCGGACGTGAGGCGACATAGTTCGCCCACCACGCACCAGCGGCACCGTGGAGTTGCTGTGCTGCGAACAGAGTCTTCTGCCCCTCCGTACATTGGAGCAGCACGAACTTGGACTCGATGGTCCGCAGCCAGTTGTCCGCCTCCAGTGGTTCTTCGGCTTCTGTGAACACTGGAGGGTGCGTACTCATGAAATCCGAGTACGACACTTCCCGGGGCTCACAAGGCCCTCTATCTTGACGCCCCCCTGCCTGGGACGTATTCTGCACGATCGTGCGGAGCAGGTCGGTCTGCTCCTCACGACCTCCCACCAGTGCCGCAATCACATCCGCTAGGGTAAGCGGAGGCGGCGGTGGTGGCTGCTGCTGCGGGGTGCTGTCGTAGGCCGGTGGCTGCGAGTCATCACCTCCCTGTTGGCTAGAGCCACCAACCTCGTGCGTGGTCCTAGTGCGAACCATCTGCAACCATACAACAATAAACATCAATCCCGCAACATATTGCATGCAGTCCAATAACAATAGGCGTAAAAACATAATGACAATAAAACACGCGATACATCTCGTACGTAGATAATGTAATAACTTTGCACAAGCTACACCATTACCAAACCAAATACAAGCTAGTTTAATCCAACTTGATGAACCTCCTCTTTGGATGCTCACCACAACTAGGTTTGGTCACTAGGAGACGTTACTATCGCGTTGTCATCACGTATACTACCCTTTTCTCTTCAATCCGACACAAACATGGTCTCCAGTAAAAGAAACTTGAGTTAGTCCTGTACTCAAATCTTTCACTAGTTGAAGATAACCTCTCAGGAGTATGTTCTACCCATTGGAAGTACTTAGACCACCCCTAGGGTACAACAATCTCTCCCATGAGTTCAACTGTCACGCCTCTGTCAGGATGACCAGTTTCTACATATACCAGATTATGATCTGGTTCTAGGCATTTTCATGACTCAAGCTGAATACCAAAGTTAAAGTTAACTTTAGTATCTTTCCAACGAGTACTCATTTGCCCACAGATCAGCTCTGATTAAAAAGTTATGGTAATTCAAATTCCACAAAATTTCTGGAAGAATTTCAACAGCACCTCCTTTGGAAGTTGATGTTTTCCATTCGAGTTTCCACTGAAATCTGTGCTGAAACTTCAGAAACTTTGAATTGCAAAGATGTCACACATCTTCTACCCTTCCTAAGGATGTATCACATGACAATTTTAGATTTTTCTACTGGGAGTTATGTTTGAAAAACAGAACAGTTCAGAGAATGTTTTACTCTGTCCTGATTCTGGACAGTTTACATTCCTCTGGGATTTCAGACATCTTAAGGTGTGTCTCAGCTCTGGAAGTCTACAACAAGGTTGTAGGGTACTCAAATAACTTTCCAGAACTATATACCACACCTCCCTGGGCTAAAACACCTGTGAGTTATGCCCTGTTGAAGATCAGCAAACTTGCTGCCTCAAGACAGAGCACTCTGTTTTTCAGTCTTTTTGGAACTACACTTCTCACTAACCAATTTGTCTACCCAACCGGGGTCCTAAATGTTGAACCTAATGATTTTAATTCCTTGTTATCATTATTTTCATGCATATGCCTATAATATCTCAGTACTACGTGATAGGAGGATGAGTCCCGATCTTCCGAGAGGTAGGGTAAACTTGATTGGGTGGAGATCTCGACGTTGATGATCCAAGGCTCCGAACGAACGAAACCCCGCAATCACTACACCACTGCTCCGTTGGTTATCACCCATGTCACACGAATGACCTCGCCACGAAGGCTTATCCCTGCAAGCACAATCAAGAACACAAGCAAGAACAGAGAAGTTGCAATCAAAACTGAATTGATCACGAATTTGGAGTCTCACAACCGATGATTGGCGACACTGTTCAATGACAGATTGCAACTAAGCAAAACCCACCTGTTTGTGACGGCGGCTAGGGGGTATAAAGGAGGTGGAGGATGATCAGGGGGCTGCTGGGGTCGTGACCTAAACCTAAGACACGTACATAATGGACTTGGACTCGATACAAGGCCCAATGGCCCAACTAGGTGATGCAACACCCTGACAGACTCTAAACTTTATATTGTTTCGAAGTTTTCCATCGACTCCGGGGGAATTTTGACGTGGGGCCAGTTCCATTGGAAATTTTATCCTCTCAGCTTTCCGTGCATATGTAGAACGTCGAAAACGGAGTCCGTATGCCTCCTGCACATCCATTTTAAGGTGGACAGCTCCTGGGCCCGAGTTGGACTCGAGTTTGAGTTGGGCTCGGTCTCTAACTTCTTGTTGGCGTATTTTCTGGTCCTCCACGCCTCCAAACCCCTCTCCATGTATCTCCATGGTTCCTAATCATAATTAATCCATTAGTTAGCAACATACTCTCAAAATTCACATATAAAGAATTGTTTAGGAACGAGCTCACCTCTAAATTCAATTGTCGTGCTCGAGCTCTAGTAATTGGACCTTGCATATCTACCATGTGAGTGTTGTGTATATCTACAGGAGTGATGTCCACATCATCCTCCCCCTCTTGCATTGGAGTCGTCCTCGACTCAAGCTCATCTTCTCCTCCCAAGTATGGCTTCAAATCTGAAATGTTAAATGTGGGACTAACCCCAAACTCGGGAGGCAACTCAAGTTTATATGAATTGCCATTTATCTTCTCAAGAACCTTAAAAGGTCCAGCAGCCCGTGGCATGAGTTTGGACTTTCTCAAATCCGGGAACCTATCTTTTCTCAAATGAACCCACACCAAATCACCGGGTTCCAATTTTACCTCCTTCCTACCTTTACTAGCAGCAATGCGATACTTTTCATTCATTTTTTCAATTTGTAACTTAGTAGTTTCATGCAACTTAAGAATAAATTCAGAACGTTGGGTAGCATCTAAGTTCAAAATTTCAGTATGTGGTAAAGGTAGCAAATCAATTGGAGCACGAGGATTGAAACCATAGACTACCATAAACGGACTTAACTTGGTTGTGGAGTGAATAGACCTGTTATAAGCAAACTCAATATGTGGCAAACACTCCTCCCACAACCTTAAATTATCTTTCAAAACAGCCCGCAACATCGTAGATAAGGTACGATTAACTACCTCCGTTTGCCCATCAGTTTGTGGATGACAAGTAGTAGAAAACAGCAACTTTGTTCCCAATTTATACCATAAAGTTCTCCAAAAGTGACTCAAAAACTTAGCATCCCTATCAGAAACAATAGTATTGGGAATACCATGCAAATGCACAACCTCATTAAAGAATAAATCAGCAACATGTGAAGCATTATCGGTCTTGTGGCAGGGTATAAAATGAGCCATTTTAGAGAAACGATCAACAACCACAAAGACACTATCACTCCCCCTCTTTGTTCTAGGCAATCCTAAAACAAAGTCAATGGAAATATCCTCCCAAGGTGCACTAGGAATCGGAAGAGGCATATAAAGACCATGGGGGTTAAGTCGAGACTTAGCTTTGTTGCATGTCGTGCAACGTGAAACGTAGCGCTCCACATCACGCCTCATTCGTGGCCAAAAGAAGTGAGCGGCCAGCACATCCTCTGTCTTTTTAACACCAAAATGTCCCATCAAACCACCTCCATGCGCTTCCTGCAACAACAAAAGATGAACGGAGCTAGCTGGAACACACAGCTTGTTAGCACGGTAGAGAAGGCCTTCACGCAGCAGGAATTTTTGCCACGTTCTTCCCTCTCTACAATTTTCAAAGGCATCTTTGAAGTCCAAATCAGTAGCATATAACCTCTTTATGGTTTCCAAACCAAAGATTTTATGAGAAAGTTGGGATAGTATGGTATAACGTCTAGATAAAGCATCAACAATCACATTGTCTTTCCCTTTCTTATGTTTAATGATGTAAGGAAATGATTCTATGAACTCAATCCATTTAGCATGACGTTTGTTCAGATTAGCTTGTCCTTTAAGATACTTCAAAGACTCATGATCTGAATGTATGACAAATTCTTTAGACCATAGGTAATGTTGCCAAGTTTGCAAGACACGCACTAAAGCATAAAGTTCTTTGTCATATGTAGAATAATTCAGCGAAGGCCCATGCAATTTTTCACTAAAGAAGGCAACAGGTTTACCTCCTTGAATTAGCACTCCTCCAATGCCAATGCCGCTCGCGTCACATTCAAGCTCGAAGGTCTTCTCAAAATCAGGAAGCTGCAGCAATGGTGCTTGTGTGAGCTTCGACTTGAGAACATCAAAAGCTTGTTGTTGTGCTGGTCCCCATCGAAATGGCACTCCATGCTTTGTCAACTCGTGGAGAGGTGCCGCAATGGTGCTGAAATCCCGCACGAAACGCTGGTAGAAACCTGCGAGACCAAGAAAACTCCGAACCTGTTTGACCATAGTCAGAAGTGGCCAGCTCGTGATGGCAACAATCTTTGCCTCGTCCACCTCAATGCCCTGCGAAGTAACAACATACCCAAGAAAAGACACACGATCAGTGCAAAAGGTGCACTTCTCAAGGTTACCATATAAACGTGCATCGTGCAAGACATTAAAAACATCACGCAAATGTTCAAGATGCTCATAATATGACTTGCTGTAAATAAGGATATCATCAAAGTAAACCACCACAAATTTACCAATGAAAGCACGTAAAACCTCATTCATCAACCTCATGAAAGTGTTGGGCGCATTAGTTAAACCAAATGGCATGACTAACCATTCATAAAGTCTGAATTTAGTTTTAAAAGCAGTTTTCCATTCATCACCTAAAGCCATACGAATCTGATGATACCCACTACGCAAATCAATCTTGGAGAAAATAACAGAACCACTCAACTCATCAAGCATGTCATCCAATCTAGGAATAGGATAGCGATAACGAATGGTAATATTATTGACGGCTCTACAATCAACACACATGCGCCAAGTGCCATCTTTTTTTGGAACCAAAAGAACAGGAACAGAACAAGGACTAAGACTCTCACGAATGTACCCGCAGTCCAGAAGATCTTGGACTTGTCGCTGAATTTCCTTAGTCTCGTCGGGGTTGGTTTTGTAGGCAGCACGGTTTGGCAAGCTCGCCCCTGGAACCAAATCAATCTTGTGCTCAATGCCTCGCACAGGTGGTAATCCGGGGGGTATCTCTGATGGAAAAACATCCATATATTCCTGCAAAAGGTTAGCAATAGCAGGTGGCAAGACAATGGACGTATCCTCAATGGAATATAAAGCATGTTTGCACACTAAAGCATAGCAAGTTCCATTAGAGGCATATAAATCGTCAAGATCAGATTTAGTTGCAAGGAAAATAGGATTTTTCAACTTAATAGGTTGCTGAATTTGAGAATTGAAAACACCCTTTTGCTCAGCATTATTCTTTTTCTCTTGCTCAAATTGTACAATTTCATTGGGACTCATAGGAAGCAACACAATTTTTTTGCCCTTATGCATGAGAGTATACTTATTAGATCGACCATGGTGAATAGCATCAGTATCAAACTCCCAAGGACGTCACAAAAGAAGAGAACAAGCATCCATAGGTACCACATCAAAATCAGCAAAATCATGATAAGAACCAATGGAAAAATGTATCCTTGCTGTTTGTGTTACCTTAACCTTACCATTGTTGTTAAACCATTGAATGTGATAAGGGTGGGGATGCTCCCGTGTGGTGAAGCCAAGCTTCTTGACCACCTCAACATTCACCAAATTGTTGCAGCTACCACCATCAATGATGGTATGTACACGGCAGTCCTTGACGATGAGAAACATGTTGAAAAGGTTGTGATGTTGGCGGTTGTCGTCCTCTCGAACCGTCGCACTAAAAGCTCGCTGCACAATCAAAGTCCTATAGTTGTTTGTCGCAGATGTACCAAGAACCTCCTCAGCACCATCATCTGAACCTGAAATGTTAGTCGCAATAATATTTTCATCTTCAATATCAGAAGCACTAACATACCCACCATTAGCAGTGGCAATGATCGCCCATTTGCTGGGGCAATCTCGTTGCATATGGCCAAGTCCCTGGAAGCGGTGGCACTTGATGTCGGAGCTGCGACTTATCGAAGTGTTGGGTGCAGCCGCCTTTGCTGCAACACCTGGAGGCATCTGGGACTTGTTGATATCTTGTCCCCGTGATGTAGAAGGTGTGATGCTGCTGCGTACAACACCCATGGAGGGTGGTGTAGAAGCACGTACGCTCGAGGAGGGCGCTGCTTTGGATGGCACCGGAAATTGTCGTGGCGTGAAGGTGCTGTTCCGCCGCTGCTGTTGGCGACCCTGCACTTCTTTTTCTGCTAACATAGCAAGTTGAAATAAACGTTGAATAGAATGATATTCCTTGTAGTCAACTATGTCCTGGATCTCACTCCGCAAGCCCCCATAAGACCTAACAATTTGGTCTTCCTGATCCTCCACTACCCCACAACGAAGCATACCTTTCTGCAACTCTTGGTAGTACTCTTGGACAGTCATGTCACCCTGATCAAAGCATTGCAATTTCTTAAGAAGATGACGTCTATATGAAGGAGGAACAAACCTAGCGTGCATCTCTTATTTTAACGCAGCATATGTCTGTGGTGCATTACGTGTATTGACAAGTTCATTCCACCAAATTATAGCAAAATCTTTAAACTCACTAGTGGCTTGTCTAACTCTATGTCGCTCAGGAACAAGATGAGAGCTAAATTTTTGTTCTACCGTCATCTCCCAATCCAAGTAAGTCTCAGCATCATAAGATCTATAAAATGTTAGAATATAAAACTTAATCTTAGCATAAGGATCATTATCTTGTTCAGGAGCATGAGGACGAGGTCTACCTCCCATACCTTTACGATTTCGTCGAGGGCGACGGCGCTGCTGTGCATCAACCTCATCGTTATTGAAGTCATCCTCTGTGTCATAGTGAGCATGTGCATCAGCATCAAGGATGATAGAGGATGTAGCTTGTTGGGGAAGACGAGTCTCCATCTCGTCCAACCGTGTGGTCAGACCAGCAACACTTGTATGGAGCCTCTGAAAGGTGGCTGTTGTAGTGGTCTGGTAATTGTTGAAAGCTTCGGTCATTGCCCGCATCATGTCCTTTAGTTCCATATGGGACACGCACTCATCATCATCCAGAGGTGTAGAACCAGAGGTCTTATCCATAGGCTTCTTTCCTGTCATTGTTAGTACAAAACAGAAACGAAGACAAAAAGATCGTGAAGAACCCTATTACTACGCTCTCCGAAGTGGGTGGAAAATTGATCAGTAAGATGCGTCTTACCCCGCTCTTACAAGTTTCTTACAGCACTGCAGGTGGCCAACGGTGACCGGTGTGAAGCAAGCAGAGAGTGGGTGTGATTGCAAAGGTTACCTGTTCTGCTCGAGAGAGGTGGAGCTTGGAAGGCTCAAATGCAGTATATGTATGTGGCACACAAGTTAGTAACAGATAGCAATGCTGAATAAGTGTCCAAAGAATTTCACCTAGTTGCTGGCCTAAGAATGTATTAGAACAGTTGTGGCAACAAGCAAGGGCGAGGATGAATGATGATGAACAACAAGGATAATATCAGCAAGTATCCAGCACTCACACAGAAATAGCACAACTAGAAAACCCCTTAGCCTCCTGTTTTTGTCTTGAAGCACTAGTAGAAATCAAAATCTTTTTTTTCTCTTTATTTTTTTGATATTTTTTTCTCAACCAGTGGCACAAGAATAGAAACAACACCAAGATTAGCTCAAACCGATGAAAGATGAGATCGGCACAAATTCAGGGGCGATTGGAAAAACTGGTGGTGGAACTTCGGAGTTCGAAACGAGGGCCTTCTTAATTTTTTGTAATTTTTTTTGAAAACACCGTATGTGGACTTTTTCGAGACCTTTCTGGGAAAAAAAGTGCCTCAATCGGAGTTACGAGCGAAAAGTTATGCCCGTTTTAAGGAGGATACCATGAATCAGGTTTTGGTGGTGGTGGAAACTAAACAGAAACAAATCGGTGGATGGAATTTTTTTGTAGATTGGTTTTTTGTAGATGGCAGCGGATGGAAGAAACAAAACTGAACCAAAACAAATCTAAAACAGCAACCAGACTCAACCAAGGACACGAACTCAGAACTACGGACTCCGAAACTAAATTATGCAAAAGGTTGAGCGGGGGTTGTAGGTCAGGGAAACTAAATTTTTCTTGTGGCTTTTTGTGGACGATAGGACTGAAACAAAGTAAATCTAAAGGGCACACAAGTATACCTCATGGTGAACCTGGAAATCTGATATCAATTGATAGGAGAATGAGTCCCGATCTTCCGAGAGGTAGGGTAAACTAGATTGGGTGGAGATCTCGACGTTGATGATCGAAGGCTCCGAACGAACGAAACCCCGTAATCACTACACCACTGCTCCGTTGGTTATCACCCGTGTCACACGAATGACCTCGCCACGAAGGCTTATCCCTGCAAGCGCAATCAAGAACACAAGCAAGAACAGAGAAGTTGCAATCAAAACTGAATTGATCACGAATTTGGGGTCTCACAACCGATGATCGGCGACACTGTTCAATGACAGATTGCAACTAAGCAAAACCCACCTGTTTGTGACGGAGGCTAGGGGGTATAAAGGAGGTGGAGGACGACCAGGGGGGTTCTGGGGTCGTGACCTAACCCTAAGACACGTACATAATGGACTTGGACTCGATACAAGGCCCAATGGCCCAACTAGGTGATGCAACACCCTGACAGACTCTAAACTTTATATTGTTTCGAAGTTTCTCGTCAACTTTGAGGGAATTTTGACGTGGGGCCAGTTCCATTGGAAAGTCTATCCTCTCAGCTTTCCGTTCATATGTAGAACGTCAAAAACAGAGTCTGTATGCCTCCTGTGCATCCATTTTAAAGTGGACTGCTCCTAGGCCCGAGTTGGACTCGAGTTTGAATTGGGCTCGGTCTCTAACTTCTTGTTGGCGTATTTTCTGGTCCTCCACGCCTCCAAACCCCTCTCCATGTATCTCCATGTCATCTCCATGGTTCCTAATCATAATTAATCCATTAGGTAGCAACATACTCTCAAAATTCACATATAAAGAATTGTTCAGGAACGAGCTCACCTCTAAATTCAATTGTCGTGCTCGAGCTCTAGTAATTGGACCTTGCATATCTACCATGTGAGTGTTGTGTATATCTGCAGGAGTGATGTCCACATCACTACGTTTCTCACAAAAGAAAATCCTAATCGGATTATACCGGCATATACGTCTCAAGTGTGGCACTAAACGGTCTCTCGCACACGTTTACTACACGGATACATACGTGGTTAGTACCTGCAGAAAGCCACACAATAGTGATGCACGCAAAGGTTGTTTATTACAGACAGTTCCATATTTAAAAGTAAATACAAAAGCCCGTATCATTGTCATACGGCCGTCCTTGAGTTAGGTCACGTCTCAAGGTACGTGATCGTGTTTCAACACCACACGACGGGGAACCCGAGAAGGTCATGAACGGGTCGTCACGGTTGGGAATGTTATCAACCCAACAGATACCACCTACTGCCCTGCAGGGCACGCCGATGGCAAGCGCTGCGTATGTCCCCCTGGGCTACTTCCAGATGAACACACTCTCGCGTTACTGACCACGCGATGGGGTATCCACTTACTTTCCTAATGCACGCTAGGGATCAGTGTTTCATATGAACTCAGGAACATGAAGAGTCCAAGAGTTTCATATTGACGTCTCATACCAAGCTGTGAGGTTTATCCCTGAACCACATTCCTCTTTAGGGGAGCTAACCGAAATTGAACCGCTTTCGGTGGCGTTCCTTACCATTCTTACCAGAGGGTTGGTGCGTCGTTACATAATTAAAATTCAGAATTATAACACATAAGTTAGTGTTTGCCACTTTAAGTAACTATGCTAGTATAGTCCTTACTTGGGCAACTACCGAATCCTCACCATAAACCTAAGTTTTTCGCGTAATACAGTCCTTAAGTACTGTGCTATCCCCAATGCAGCTCTGATACCAGGCTGTGGCGGACCGGAATCCGCCCATCCAGGATCGCAGAGGGTGGTGCAGCACGATGCGACACATGACAGCACACGTCATAAGAACACAATATATTACATGGGAAAAAAACTGAACTGTACAAAGTAGTACAAACTCCAGTTATAAAATATTATTTATCTTACACAGCGGAAGTCTACACTATACAACTCACGCCCGCCTATCTAGCAAAAGTCGGCTGCCCAGCCCTAGGGCAACCCACACTAGCTGCACTCTTCAGCTCAGCGCGGCGTGTACGGCTCCCACTCAGCCGTGGTCCCCGATGGAGGGTAACCCTCGCCGGTGGACTCGTACTCCGAGTCCGTGGGTGGCTCCTCACTTGAAAAACACTTAAGCAGCAACCGTGAGCATGATGGCTCAACAAGGCTTAACCGACGCGCCTAAGCATGAAACTCTACATGAGGGGTACAATGGACGTAGGAT
Organism: Neostapfia colusana; assembly: GCA_030760725.1. Taxonomy (NCBI): domain Eukaryota; kingdom Viridiplantae; phylum Streptophyta; class Magnoliopsida; order Poales; family Poaceae; genus Neostapfia; species Neostapfia colusana. The sequence goes on along the minus strand of JASWHV010000012.1, from coordinate 66,225,891 downwards.
AGTAACATTGCAGCAAAAGGACACACCTACAAGTTCATCCTTAGTTCATCTTTTAGCAACATGTTAACAGTTCATGAATCTGAAATTTAGTAAGCAATATTTGGTGGCACACATGTAGCAATGCAATTATATCAATCAGCAATACTGAATCATCATATTTCATACATTAGCCTACGTCACGACTCAGTGACCAAGTGGTACTCTTCACCGCGAGGGACGGCGAATCGACTCGATATACACCTGCAGGGAAACCCAAAGAGCACGTCAGGTACGCCCATCCGTGGAGCTGCACAGCACGCTCACTCGATGTCGTACGGGACAACCTTTCACCCAACAGCCCAACCGTCGAACCGGTCACACCGAAACGAGCAGGAGGTTCCCCACGCGGAGCATCTCTCTATGCCCGTTGGCAGATTTCCACCTTGCTGCCCTCAGCCTACACCTATAAATCGGTGCGTTATGCCTCGACGCCCGGAGGTTTAGGCTACATCGGTTTATCCGGGCCCATATATCCGATATGCCTTCGGTACGTTCAAACTTGATCAGCATGGGCCGCACACGGATCGGTCCTCAATTGACACGGACAGGGCTGCGCACACAAGACTCCCTCTTGCTGCGCCCTAGCCCCTGCCTAGTCTTATTTTCATTACTATAATGATCTCGCATCACTCGAACCAATCCCGTGTGTCCCAAGCCTATCTCGCGAGTAGATTCCAACTACTCGACTTGTACCGAAGTCCTATGAAACATTAAGCATAGCCTGTCTACTCGAGGTCTTAGACACTACCCTCACTCTTATGGACAATTTCTGGTCATGCAAGTGGGGTTCCATTCATCCTACACCTAATGCACATCCATACATCACCCTAATTATGTGAACAAAGCAAAACTTGATAAAAGAGTTTAATGCAAACCGGGGCTTGCCTTGTTGCTGCTGGTCAGAAGTTAGTTCTTCCTCTGGAAGCAGGAAGTCGAGAATCTCCGGAGCTTCCTCGCCTTCAGCGACTACACGTTATTGAAATACTACATGTTAATTAATATGCATACAAGTTATTGTAATGCTGCTGCTATTAATTCTAATAACCAGTTTCTAACAACTGGAACTCTGTTCAAGAATTTAAGATGGAACTGGGGTTTAGTGGTTTGGGTTTGAACTTAAGTACATGGTTAAGGGCTAAGTGGTTTCCCCCTTTTCCATATTAATCCCTCAAGTGGTTAAACAGGACAGGGGTGATCCAAAGCTCCAATGGAGCTGAGAATTTTTGTGTGTGTTCCTTGTCACAAGAAAACCCTATGGACCAAAATTTAGCACTTTTCATTGAGTGATTTGTTCAGAATAATTTTCTTAGCAATTAAGCATAGATGAATTAATTCTGAGGTAACACCCCTGTTCATGCCCAACTTAGTGAACTACAATTTAAATTATAGCTCATAGAGTTTGCATGAATTTTCCTATCATTTTTGGAGCTAAGGTTTGTCCACAACTGAATTTCCAAGTTTTGGAAATTCTCTGAAAATGTTTCTGTATTCAAATGAACACAGCACCTTCAAATTTGAATTGCTCTGATCAAATCAACTCCAAAAGGTCTGAAACGTTTACAAGGTTCCACTAACATCCTAAGGAACATTCTGGCAAAATTTGGGGATTTTTGGATGAACCAAACTCCCTCTAAAATTCTTTTGCTGAAAAGATTTAAAGAATTTTCCAAAATTAATTAATGGGTTTCATACAAATTAGGTTTCAGATTTGGATTGTACTCTGTTAGAGGAATCCAACAAAATTTGTTTCATAATTTTTGGACTCTCCTACCCCAAGTTGTAGCCCTCCCAAGTTTAAACTATAAACTGGAAATTCCAAATTGTTTAAATGTCTGCCAGTGGGTCCCACCCTGCAGGTCTTCCCCTTCCTCGCGCCAAACAGGGGTCCGCGGTGGCGCACTCTGGCGAGCGTCACCGGAACCGCTTTCCCGGCCATCTCCCGACCCCAAACTCGCCGCCCTGCCCTAACTCATGACGCTGAACTCATCTCGGGGTTCGCCGGCGGCCGTAGCTCACCGGAACAGGGCTCCCGAGGGTGACAGCGGCGGTTAGGGTTCCGGCGTGGTCGGGAATGCGTTACAACACATAAAAACGATCGGCAAAGGGTCAGAGAGCACCGCGGAAGCTTGAGGGTGATGAAAATGGCCGCCAAACCCCATGAAAAGGTCGGCAACCTAGAGGTCCACGGTGACCCGAGCTATTATTCTATGGCGGCCCAAAAAAACAACTAGAACCCGGCCATTTCTGGGTCATATCCCTTGATTCTTGGTCGAGGAGGGCTGCTAGGAAGTGAGGAAGGTGTGTGTAGGCTCACCCGAGCTGGGTTGGACGGTGCAGCTAGAATTTCGGGGTAGACCGACCCCTACCCGGTTGCACAAGTTCTCGGGATTCTTAGGAATTCTCAGCGAACGGTCTATCAATGGCTAGAAGGGTTGAAGCTACATGATCTGGAGACTAAGGCGCACCTTTTTCGTGTAGAAGTCCGGCGGTGAAACTGGCCGTGGCGTGCTGTCCACGGGGAGAAGTCCTCGGCTTTCCGCCGGGGCCTCGGTCCTCAGCTGCGATCGTCGATTGGTGGCCAAATGAAGTGCTAACGCCGCAAGGTGGTGAGGTGGTTAGCTAGAGTACACACAGGCGCTCCCTTTTTGTGTTGGTAGCTCGGGCAAAGGCCGAGCAGACGTCGGCGTGCAGGGGAGAATCGGAGGAGCGGCACCGGTGACCGAACAGAGCCGGGGCTTGCTGTTTTGCAAAGAAGCACGCGTACGGCTCGGTGGCTTGGGGAGGGGGTCACGTAGAGGAGAGGGCGCGCTGTTTCCCGGCTGCCAGCGCGAGCGAAGGGAACCAGGAGGTGGCCGCTCGGCCGGTGGCGCGCGCGCGGCAGCTGGCTGCGCTTGGTTGACTGAGAAAACAGAGAGAAGACTTGGGGGCTAAGTCTGTTCCACCCAATGAAATGTGGGCCCCACTGGTCATTGCTCTCCCATCCCTCCAAAGATCTCCAAAATTTTGGCAAATGAGTAATTCAAATGTTTGAAGTCTCAAACTGAGCTACATTTGTATGATTGGAGAAGTTTCCCTCAAATTCAAATGTATATTTGAATTCTTGTCATATTTGGATCCTTTTTGGAAAAATGGGTAGCAAATCTTTTCAACAATTATTGAAACTCTGCCTCCCCACTAATTTGGACCAGAGGAATCCAATTATGCAGTTTGATCCTTGTTTTAGATGCTGCAACCATGAGGTTGAATGTAACAGTTTTGAATCACCCTTTCATGTGTCATGTGTAAACTTCCTACTTTGTGAAAGTGTAGGCTTTCCCCTCTAACCACTCTTTTGATGGAGGTTACTTGCTCTTCACACTTTTTCACAATCTATCCACAACAAAACTGTGGTGTTGTGAGGTGATAAAAAGTTTTTGCAAGTCCCTTTTCTCAGGCTTTTACACGTGAATGGGTGTCGGACCCTCACAGCATGGTATCAGAGCCGCATTAGTAATAGCGCACGGAATAAGGATCGTATTACGATAAAACTTAAGATACGGTGAGGAAACGGTATTAGGCCCACATAAGGACTACTATATTAGCCTAATATGAAGGTGGCAACCTAACTTATGTGCTATGTCAGAAAATCATGCATCTCGGGACGTTCTATGTCTTGGGGGGTGCATGTAAGCGTTGTCAACCAGTGCGCACAAGCTGAAGGGTGGAGCCTCACGGGTGGCAGGTAACCAGGCCAGCTTTGGTATCCTCTATGACTCTTCATGTCGTTTGGGGGATTCGAGCAACACCCTTACCTGGCGCGCTACGGGCAAGTATGGGAGACCCGTCACGTGGTTAGTAACATGAATACGTAGCTCAAGGCGTTTTTGCCTTGAGAACACCTGTGCGAGTGATGACGGACGGGTGTCCGAACTGTATTGGGACCGGGTTCGGTGTGCAGCCGAACCTGACGATCGTGTGTGACTTATGCAGGTTTAACCACGAAACCGTAGTAAAGTAGCACACATTTGCGAGTGACCATCTTAGTGCCGCCTATAATACGGATATGCCGGTATAGTCCGGTTAGGGTTTTCTTTTGGTGAGGCTACGTAGTACCGACATGGTTCTTACGGTGCATGGACACCGTACTACACTTAATAATCTCTTCCCTATGAAGAAATGATTCATGCACTTACTTTCAACTAAAAATGGAAGTTTGAAACAATTATTAGTTACTGAACTCTTATTTTGAGCTAAGATTCAAATGGGAGAATGACTAGGCTTCAAAGATTTCAAAAACAGAGTGCTCTCTTTTGCAGGAATTCTTGCTGGACTTCGACAGAGCATAACTCTGAGTATATTTAACCAATTAAGGTGTATGATACAGTTCTGAAAATATTTTTAAGTTATATGCAACTTATTTGTAGACCTCCAGAGTAAAATCACACGTTGAGTTGGTGAAAAGTCCAGTTGAAGGCAAACTGTCCAGAACCAGGACAGCAGAAAAACCTCTCTGGACCTGTCTGTTTTTAAGCCATAACTTTCTGTAGAAAAATCCCTAAGTAGCCTATGATACACCATTGGAAAGTTTATGAAATGTGAAACACTGTTGTAGTTCCAATCTTTCTCAGATTCTTATTGTATTTGCATATACAACTGTGATAAAGATAGCCACATACAAAGGAGATGCTGGCAAATTTTATCCAGGAATCCTGTCAACTTTGAAAAATCATAACTTTTGATCCAGAGATGATCTGAAGGCATATGAATAAGCATTGAAAAGATACTGAAGTTTACTAAAACTTTGGTATTGAACTCAAGTCAAGAATCTGTAGTTAACTTGAGTAGATTGTAGAGTTTGTGTGAACTGGTCAGGGTAGTCAAGCTGATTAGTTTAGCGTACTTAAGATTTGTCTAAACATGAATGTGGTTATGCTTTCATAAATTTCATGACATGTTCATGTTTTACTTATCTTTACTTACTGCTGGGATAGAATTTTGATCGACTCAAAATTTGTTTCGTTCAGTATAGTACGCGCACATTCTCAAATGGAGCTTGGAGGTTCGAGTCGAGGTGGGAAGGACTCGACTTCATCACAAGAGCCATCGCCAACCGGATTGGCGGAAATTATGGCGAAGATGAATGAAACTCTCCAAGCTCTAGTTCAGCAAGGAATAGAAGCTCAACATCAAATGCCAACCCAGAGCACTTATCTGGATTCCTGGGCGACACAACCGCCGGTATTTTCCGAAGCGCCTGACCATTGTGAAGCAAATCAGTTACGTGTCATTGAGTCCAAGTTTGGGTTGATACAGTGTGACAATTTTCAGAAGACTCTATTTGCCGCTCAGCAGCTTCATGGCTTTGCTGGAGCCTGGTGAGCAGAATACCTTGCTATCCAACCAGAAGGGCATCGTGTCACGTGGACGGAGTTCCAGGTGCATTTCGTGCTCGCTTCATCCGTACGGGCATAATGGAAACAAGTCTTGATGAATTCTGGAATTTAAAGCAAGGGGAAATGAGTGTTATTGAGTATGTGAAGGAATTTAATCGCTTAGCTCAATATGTTTCTGATTATGTGAAATCACCAGCTATGAAGGGTTATCATTTTTACCGAGGGCTGACTGCAAGGCTGCGATTTGAGTTGGCTCAAGCTAGCTAAAAGAATTTTGATGAGTCTGTTAGCTGTGCTATCACTCAGGAGTATTATTCCCATCTCTACCTTAAAGAAAAGAGGGAGAGGGACTCATCACAGGATGAATGCAACCATCTGCCTCAAAAGTATAGGTGGGTAATCCGTTCACCTTCCGGTCGAGAGGTTCCACAAAAGGAGCAGTCATTCTTGGAGTATGACGACTCTTATACTCCACAGAGGTTTTATTTACCTCTACCACAGCAACAACTTATTTCTCGTGCACCTCGGTACCAACAATGTGCACTAGAATATTATTCCCCTCAAGCTATTGAAGATGATCAAGGTGATTTCTCAGCTGAACCGAGTGGTGTCCCACTTCAAATTGACAATGAACACCATATCAATGAAGCAACTGAACCAAGCAGCAACATGATGTCTGTGGGTTCAGTTCTAAATAATGATCTTGGACAGAAAAGAAAAGCCATGTCCAAAGTGGGAACTGTTAACTATGTGTCAGTTGACGATCTGCCTGAGGGAGGACCAGTTCTCGTGGGCAGGTTCACCTTAAATAACAAGCCGGTTGTCATTCTATTCGAATCCGTTGCAACACATAACTTCATTAGCAAGGCGACAGTAATCCGGGATCAGATTTTCACAATGATCACAAAGGGTTCTTACTTTATTCATTCGCCAGGGGGAGACATATCGGCTAATGAAGTCGTTTCTAGAGCACCACTTTGTTTGGGTGGAAAATTTTATCCTACCACCCTCATTATTCTCAAAGATCAAGGAATCGATGCCATATTGGGAATATCATGGTTAAATTTCCATAGGTCTGTGCTGGACATCGAGAACCGGAGTTTTCGTTTGTACTCTCCACTTCACGGGCGTCATACGTTGTATCTTGTCAACGCTGTTTCCGAAGTCCCGGAAGTATGTAATGCTGAAGCTTGCAAGTTAGAAGACATTCCGGTAGTCCTTGAATATCCGGACGTGTTTCCTGAAGATATTCCATGCTTACCACCTGAGCGTGAGGTGGACTTCAAAATAGAGTTGATACCGGAAACCACGCCGATCTCTCGGAGACCATACAAAATGGCTCCGAATAAATTAGCTGAACTAAAGGAGCAACTAAAAGATCTCATGGACAAGGGGTTTATTCGTCCAAGTTCATCACCATGGGGTTGCTCGGCTTTATTTGTGAAGAAGAAGGATGAGACGCTTAGGCTATGCGTCGATTATCGTCTGTTAAATGCTGTGACGATAAAAAGAAAGTATCTACTACCAAGAATTGATATTCTCTTCGATCAACTTGTGGGTGCTAAAGTCTTCTCCAAGATGTACTTAAGGTCGGGATATCATCAAATAAAGATTAGAGTGGAGGGTATTCCGAAAACAGCTTTATCAACAAGATATGAACTCTATGAGTATATTGTCATGTCATTTGGGTTGACCAATGCTCCGGCTCAATTTATGTATCTTACGAACTCAGTGTACATGCCGGAGTTGGATCAGTTCGTCGTGGTATTCATCGACGATATCTTAGTATATTCGAAATCAGAGGAGGAACATGCTAAACATTTGCATATTGCGCTCCAATGACTGAGAGATCACAAGCTCTATGCAAAGTTTAGTAAATGTGAATTATGTATCAACCAAATGCCATTTCTTGGACATATTATTTTAGCGGAAGTCATCGCTGTTGATCCAAGCAAGATTGAACAAGTGCTGAAATGGAAGTCTCCAACATCAGTCCATGAAGTTTGTAGCTTCTTAGGTTTGGTGGGATATTATCGGAGGTTCATCACGGGCTTCTCAAAAATCTCTAAACCTATGACCGTGCTACTGAAAAAGGGCATTAGATATGATTGGAGCAAGCCATGTGAGGAAGCTTTTCAAGCATTGGTGAAACACCTCACAACAGCACCGGTTTTAGCTCAACCGGATACCACCAAGTCGTTCGATGTTTATTGTGATGTGTCCGGCATCGGACTTGGGTGTGTACTCATGCAAGGAGGATGCGTGGTCGCATATGGATCACAGCAGTTATGGAATCATGAACAATATTATCCAACTCATGATCTCGAGCTTGCTGCCGTGGTACTAGCTTTGAAGATGTGGAGACACTACCTATTGGGAAATCTAGTTCATCTCTACACCGACCACAAAATCTTGAAGTACATATTCACTCAAAAAGAGTTGAATATGCGACAATTGCGATGGTTGGAGCTGATCAAAGACTATGAGATTGAAATTCGTCATCATCCGGGCAAGGCAAATGTGGTTGCCAATGCACTCAGCCAGAAATCTCATATTCATAATCTGACCATTACGCCAATAGAAGAGGAAGAACCGAGTCTGTACTTGGTTCCATATGGAGCTCTACATAATCAAGCTCTTATACCCACATTAAAAGAGGAGGTTATGAAAGCTCAAAAGAGAGACAAGTGCACGTCTCATATTAAAAGAAGGTTAAAGAACGGGGAAATAAAATGTTTCCGGTTAGATGATGAAGATACCTTATGGTTCAAGGACCGGATAGTTGTACCCCTTGATATGAGACTGCGGAAGAAAATTTTGGATGAGGCTCACTTATCCAAATTTTCTATTCATCCGGGCAGCAACAAGATGTACCAAGAATTGAAGACTAAAATTTGGTTGACCCGGATGAAGCGAGAGATTGCTAAATACGTATCAGAATGTGATACGTGTCAGCGAGTTAAAGCCGACAACATGAAGAAAGCGAGAACATTGCAACCGCTAAGCGTTCCGGCATGGAAGTGGGAGGATATTAGTATGGACTTCATTGTCGGACTACCTCTCACGGCTAATAAGCATGACTCGATTTGGTGATCGTTGATCGGTTGAACAAATCAGCACACTTCGTCCCGGTACATACGGGATTCCAAGCCAAGAAGTATGCGGAGCTGTATATTGCAAGAATACTGTGCCTACATGGAGTTCCCCGGACGATCATCTCCGATCGATGCACGTTGTTCGTTGCTCGTTTCTGAAAGCAGCTACATGCCTCAACGGGAACCAAATTAATCAGAATCTCTGCATATCATCCTCAAACGATGGGCAAACGGAGAGAGTTGACAGGGACCCGGCCACCCATTCAGTCACGGGGCCTTGCCACTCGCCGGGGAATCGCATTGGGTGGTACCGTGTTATGCGGCACCCAACAACACACATATAAGGGAACATGTATTACATAAATCAAAAGCAGAAGCTTACAAAGGTTCTTTGTAAATAGTTTACATCAAATAGCTACAGTGGAAGTCTATAAACAGATCACGTCAAATAACTAATGAGCACTCGAGAAGGGGTCCAGCCCGCGAACTCCTCTCGCTAGCAACACGAAGACATTGCAGCGGCTGGGTTCTCCATGTGTTAAACGACTCAGAAGTCCCCGAGTCTCACCGGACAACCTTCTTCTTTGCATCGATGTTAACATGCAAAACCATTCATATAGCAAGCGTGAGCACATAGGCTCAGAAAGACTGATCCGTCTCTCCTAAACAAGAAACACTACATGCACGATGGATTGGAATGGTTTAGCTAACTTTGCATAAGGACTCGCCTACAGTTGATCCTTAACTTTCAGATTCTAAGCTTCATTGTAACGACCTTGAGACGAACAGCATTGCGACTTCACAATCAAACAAGAAACGCTTTGTTTCGATGCTTCTTGCACAAAGTGAAAGAAAGTTTAATTAGCCTATCTCTACTTCAAGCATGTTTGCAATAAAAGTTACATCACAGCCTTATCAAGTTCAAAAGCAAATCAGTTCAGTTCTTACTACGTCAAGACACAGTGGGCAAGTATGCTCATATGACCGTGAGCGACGGTGATTCGAATCAGTAGACGCCCGGACTACATGACACGTACACCCATACTCTGAGTTGATGGCAAAAACCTCGACTGATGTTGTATGCGGCCACCTTTCCCAAGTTATTCCACACAGGACGCGGTCTAACTGCCCCGAGTAGCAAGATCCCTCAAGGTACATACCTGCAGTGATATGTTCTTGAGCGAGTTACCTCCTGCAACCCTGACGCTAAAAGCCTAAGACAGTTAGAAAAGTTCCAATGTGGATCTCCCGAAGTACATCGGTTTCCTGGGTCACATATAGCCAGTATGCGCCCGGTACACAACTCAAACATGTCTAACAGTGCCAAGTACGGGCGGGCCTTAACCGACACAGGCAGGGCTATGCACGCACGGTCCGCAGCCTGCTGCATCTAAACCTCCCTGCCCGGTCTCCATTTCTGAACTTTCCTCATTGTCTCTATTCTTGACCCGCTTCGATAAAACCAAGCGCTAAACTCGTGGAGTAGATTCCAACTACTCGACTTCTACCGGACCTTTCCTACTAACATTTAGCGTAGCCAAACCCCACTCGAGGAGGTGCTATTCTACCATTTCTCTCTTAGGAAATTCTGGTCATGCAACTGGGGTATTCATTATCAACTAGACCTAATGCAATCAAACAATCAAGCTATGATCTCTAGAAATGGAAATACTTTATAAAACTGCTCGAATGCAAACTGGGGCTTGCCTGTTTTGCAGGTGACTAATATAAACAGTTAGTGAAGATCACTTGAGACCTGATCACTCGCTTTCCTCCCTCCTTGATCTCCACTTCGGCCTCTTTACAATTTTTACGTAGATGCTACATGTTATGAATATACATAAGTATTTAATTGTAAAGCTTTTGCTAATAAGCTCTACTGACAAGTTTAAAAACTGGAACTCTGTTTAAGAATATAAAATGGCACTGGTGCTAGTGGTTTGGGTTGGGTTTAAGCAATATGATCAAGTGCTAAATGTTTTCCCCACTTGTATGTTGATCACCTTAAGAATTGCCCAGAATTGAATTTTCAAGTTTTGGTAAGTCTCTGAAAATGTTTCTGTATTCATTTGAACACAGCAACTTGAAATCTGAATTATCCTAACCAAATCAACTCCAAATGATCTGAAATGTTTACAGGAGTTCAAGAACATCCAAAAGAATATTCTGGCAAAATTTGAGGATTTTTGGATGAACCAAACTCCCTATAAAATTCTTTCGCTGAAAAGCTTTAAAGAATTTTCCAGAATTAAAAAATGACTTTCATACAAATTGGGTTGCATATTTGGATAGAGTTTTTGAACCTGATTCTAAAACAATTTGAATCACTAAATGTGGAGTTTTCTAGCAAAAGTTATGGCCTTCTAAAGTTTGTAGAAAATCTGGAATTCAATTTAAACCGGGGAAAGTTTAAACCTAACTGTGGGTCCAGGGGGGCACGTGTCACTCTCTGAACCGACGACACACAGGCCACAGAATTATTTCTCGCGCGGACACAACTGGTCTGGTGTTACAGATGGTCCAGCCTCTCCCTCCTGAGTGACTGACACACGGGCCCGACAGCTTCTTCATCTACCTCCTGCCCCCGCGCGACTGCGCTGCCGAGCTCACCGGAGCTCGCCGGTTTTCGACTCTCCGGCCACCTCCCGAGCTTCTACTCGCCACTAGACCCTTATCCCACAAGCTGAACACATTGGGAGAGCTTCTCCACACCAGCGTCGGCTCTAACCTAGCTCGCGACGGCGCGGCGGCTCGGTGGAGGTCCGGCGACGTCGCCTCGATGACCTAGCCCGCAAAATACCCACTTAAACTGCTCTACAGCATCAGTGATCGATATATAAGCTCGGCATGGTAGTGAAAAGCCTCGGGAATGTCTTTAACCATACTCTCACCGTGCGCCCGAAGTGCGGGGGACCCGTCCCGTTTCACAGGCCGTGCCGCTCGCCCGGGAATCGCATTGGTGGTGCCGTGTTATGCGGTGCCCAACAGCACACAGTTAAGGAAACTTGTATTACATAAATCGAAAGCGGAAGCTTACAGATGTTCTTTGTAAATACTTTACATCAAATAGCTACAGCGGAAGACTATGATCAGCTCACGTCGAATAACTAATGAGCACTCAAGAAGAGGTCCAGCCCGCGGACTCTTCTCGCTAGCAACACGAAGACATTGCAATGGCTGGGTTCTCCATGTGTTACGTGACTCGGAAGTCTCCGAGTCTCACCGGACAACCTTTTCCATAAGCGTCTATGTTAACCTGCAAAACCACTCATATAGCAAGAGTGAGCGCAAAGGCTCAGCACGACTTAACCGTCACTCCTAGGACATGCAACTCTACATGAAGGTATCTTAAGACAATAAACAAGAAAGATGCATAAAGACTCGCCTACTCGTTCTTCCTTAACTTTCATATTTTAGCCATCACAGTAGTGACCTTGCGCCGAGCAACATTGGAAATCCACAATCAAACAAGAAACACTTCATTCCAATGTTACTTGTCCCAAGGTGGAAAATAACTTTAATTTGCTCTATCTCTACTTCATCCATGGTTTTCATGCAATTCAAATTATCATAACAGCAATTAAAACTTGCAAACTGTTATCAGACAACTTGCTTACTACGTCACAACACAGTGAGCAAGTGGTACTCATATCCACGAGGGACGGTGATTCAAATCAAACACTGCCTAGAGTACTCGACACATACGCCCGCCCCTGAAGACCCAAATCTGGCGTCTTTCATTACAACGTATGTGGCAACCTTTCGCAGGACACCTGACTATAGAACCAGTCACGCTGTCTCGGGCTCATAGGTCTAACGAGACGATGTGGTATTGTAAGGGCCTAAGTTTTTGGCACATATTCAAAGTGTCCATCACCACAGACACACTTCATTTGAACAAAGTTGATGAACATCTTCGAAGAGCAAGTAAACACCATCAACATGATCATTAGAGAATAAACTCACAAAATGCAAAAGTGGCATTTCCCACATGCATCATATAGGGGCTGGACATATGAAAAACTCCTACACTTTGCTAGATATGTCCATGCCAAGTGTCACCCAAATTCAAAACCTTTTTGAAGTCTTTTTGGGTATAGCTAAAAAGAGGGTGGTTTGAACTCAAATTCAATTTCAAACTATTTCCATCCCATGAATTCAAAAGTGGGAGGCATATTATTACTCAGCACATTTTTGTGAGCTCACCCACCAATTTTCACTCCATTTGGAGTTAATCTTGACATGAGCTAAGTTTAGCAAATTCGAACTTTATTTGAATTAGAAACTGAATATGTGCTGAAATTTGGTCAAACACTTCACAATTTGAATTTTACCAATTCCAAATGGGCATGTGGTAAATAATTAGAATCCTAGAGGGTATTAAGGGGGTTACTGTTTGTAGCAGTAAGAGGGAGTTAATTTCAGAGGTTAAAAGGGGGTGGGACCCACCTGTCATATAGTGGCTGACCAACACTTGCAACTGAAGCAATGGACTTTGCCTCTGTTCGAGACCGCCGAGTGCTGCTCGTATGCCACTGAGGGGGAACCACCGCGCCACCAGCTGCTTGCCCACGCGCGAGCGCCAGGTCGGTTCTGATCCCCTTCTTAAGGCGCTCCACGCCCTCTGCCGAAGAAAACTTTGTTTGCTTTCTTCTCCTCGCGTGAACACTGAGCCGAAGCTCTCTTCCCTCCGCCACCTCGACTCGATCAGAAATCCAGCTGAATCGACCGTGCCATCCCTCCACAAGCTGCTAAACCACACCCTGAGCTCCGCACACACCACCCTGACCGGGAAACGAGCGAGGTCCGGCCTTCCTTGCCCGAGAACGACCGCCACAGCGGCGACTTAGCGTCGGCCAACGATCGGGCGCTCGTGGACAGCACTCCACAGGGGTTCTCACGGTCAAGCAATCAAGGTCACAGGAGCGCGCTGTGTTGGTGCTGCTCTCAACCAAGTCTCAAGCCACACCGTGAAGCATCGGCGGCGAATTTCAAGTTTTCACTCCGGCGAGTTCTACCGAGCGGCCGGTACGGTTTCTTCAAATTCTTCCTCTCTGATCCTCCGTAGGTCATCAAACTCTGCACATAGGCGCTGGAGTAGCCGGCGATCATCTTTACTTTAGGATCCGTCGCATGAAAACACCTCGGGGCAAGGTATTCCAAGCTTTACCAAGCGTGTTCTTCGCGGAACCAATCGGGCGCACGATGCCGAGCTAGTTGCCGTAGTTTTCGAGGTAATCGATGGCTGCGCCAAGCTTTGCGATCAACCACTGGTGCTGTAGAGCTAGTCGGTCAAGGTTTTGGCGGGCTAGGGACCGGGCGACGCTGCCGAACTTCAACCGAAGACGCCACACGGCGCCGGCCACCTTTCGGTCACCAGCAGCCCTAGATAACCCCACCACCGTGTTCCTTGACGTTGAAAACCCCCTAGCGGTGAACTTTGGCTCGATCGGTGGTCGGAACCGGCAATCCGACGAGCAACAGTTAGCTCCGGCGAGCTGAGCGCGCGGGCGCGCGAAAACAAGCCGGAGGAAGAAGAAGCCCGGTGGTTCCCGGCTGTCAGCGGTGGAAATTTAAAACTGGGATCTGCTGTGGCATGGATCGGGTGTGGCTACGTGCAAAGGACTCAGTAGCCGCGTGTGTCAACCGATGAGGAGCTGACACGTAGCCCCGGTCCCACGCGCAGTCATTTGTACTTTTCCTGATTTTCGGATTTTGTTCAAACTTCAAATCCATATAACGTTGGCTAGGAAACTCCAAATCGAGTGAACCAAATTTTGTTGGATTCAGATCTCTGAGTAATTTCAAGCAAATCAAGTTTCACTTCATGAAAACCCTTATTTCTCCAGAATTAATTCTTCAAAATTTAAAGTGTTTAGAATTTTAACTGGAGAACCTTTTGGAAGAAAATTCTGAAATTTTGCTGGGATGTTCACCAAAATATCCCTGAGCTACCATAAAAATTTCAGATCCATTTGAGCTCATTTGATCCACCTAATGGTGTGATTAATCAAACTGTTCCAGAGAAAATAGAAAATGTCCAGAAACATTTTCAGAATTTCTCTGAAATTTTTTAGCTCATATCTTTAGCTAGGAACCTTCAAATGAAGTGAGACCAAATCCATTAGAACCCTCTGAAAATCTAGTTTTCAGAAAGTCATGGCTTGCTCCAAGAAAATCTCTAGAACACCCTAAGAGCTCTAATTAAGGTCAAGTACATAATTATTTGTGGAGAGCTCAAATGAGCTTTGCTGCAAATAAAACTTGGCCAAGTCTCTGCTTAGTTTGTAACCAAACCACAGTAAAAATTTCAGAGTCATTGGGTCTGTCTAGTGGGACTTATAGTCTTCACAAGTTTTAATTCAATTCAAACGCATTTAAATTGATACATATACTTGTTACCTCATGTAGTCGCTAAGGTTGAGGAGGAGTCTGAAGTCTTAGACTTCGTCACTCCGGAAGAGCAGCAGCTAGCCTACGACCAAGAGCAGCAAGGCAAGCTCCGGTTTGCATTAACCTCTTTACAAATTTTTGTTGTTTTGAGAACTTTCTTTGAGTACCACTTATTTCTTGCATTAGAGTCTTGTTTGAAACCCAAATGCATAGCCAAGAAAACCATCGGTTGGGATTAAGATTGAAAACCTCGTTAGCCACTGCAATGCTAAGATAGAGTAGGATTCGGTACAAGTTGAGTAGTTGGAACTACTCGCGAGAATAGGCTAGAGGCACATCGCTCGGGTAAAAATAGCAAATGCAACACATGGCAAGAAAAATGAGACCGAGCGGAGAGTAAGGGCAGCAGGACTTTGGGGCATGGGTGCTATAGCTCCGCTTGTGTCGATTGAGGACCGAGCCGTATGCGTGCCTGTTGAACAAGCTAGAACAGTACCGAAGACCTACCGGCTATATGGGAACCGGGAAACCGATGTAACTCGGGTAGCTGGGTATTGAGGCATTGCCTGTCGTTTAGATGGTAGGTTGAGAGCTTGAGGTGTAAATAGGCTGGCGACACTGAGATGCGCATGCAGAGACCTCTTGCTCGGGACGATAGGACCGGTTCAATATTTGGCTGACGGGTGAAAGGTGGTTGCGTACGGCGTCCGTGATGGTTGCTGTAGGCAACATCGAGTACGGGCGTACGTGACGAGTTATTCGGGTAACCCTGCAGGTGTAAATCGATTATAATCGCCATCCCTCGCGGTCAGTGAGTACCACTTGTTCACTGTACCGTGACGTAGAAAGAACAGGCTAGTTACATGTTAAAATGTTGCTGATTGAAAGATGGACTTTGATTGTTAATGATTTGTTGTAGTTTAGAGCTAACTAAAGTTCTTTTCAATTTTGGGCAAAGTACATGAGAGAAATTTGTTTCTTGTTTGATTGCGACTCTCTCATGTGCCTTAACGTAAGGTTCTCCACAACCTGCTGCTAAAACTTGAAAGTAAGGTTTCCACTAATTAGGCGAGTCCTTTGCAACTTATTTTACCTCATGTAACCTACCAACCATCATGTGGAAGTTCCATGATAAGGAGACACGGGTCAGTCTTGCTGAGCCTTCGTGCTCACTGCTTGTGTTTGAAGCTTTTGCAGGGTTCTATGAGGAAGGGACTCCAGAGGAGGAGATGGAACCCCAGGAGGGGAACCCCGTCGAGTGAGAGTCGGGCACGCCGCCGTGTTAGTGTGTGTGTGTGCTAGCGGGGACACGTTCACGGGCTGAACGTGAACTCGATGCATAGTCTACGCCCGTGAGTGTAGACTGAACATATTTTGTTGTACAAATGTTCATAAACCTGTTTATGTAATAAAACTTTGCTTCCGCTTTGTTCCTTTGATGTGTGTTATCCGGTATTGTGCAACGCAGCACCCCTCAGCGTGATCCTGGCTCGACAAGACCGTGGGGGTCATGTCAGGTATGCCTCTACAATCCAGTTAACCTGGTACATTGGTTTCCTGCGTCCCATATAGTAGTAAGCATCCGGTACACAACTCAATACTTGCTCATGGGTGCCACACACGTATCGTTCCTTAACCGACACAGGAAGAGCTACGAGACGAAGACCTCGTCTTGTCGCTGCCTAACCCTCCTGCCCGGTCTCATCTTTTGAAACATAAACTTTAGTTTGCCTCTTTAAACCACACCCGTGTGATCCCGAACTATAGCTCGCGAGTAGATTCCAACTACTAGACTTCTACCAGATGTCATAATCTCTTTAGCATGGCAACCTTCTACAGCGGGGAAACTCTATTCTACCATTGACTCCAGGGTTCATTTTGGTCATGCATTTGGAGTATAAAACATTCCTGACCTAATGCACATACAAACTTTAACCCATAGTAGTCAACAAAGTAAAAAACTTTATAAAACAACTTAAATGCAAACCGGAGCTTGCCTTGGTTTTGCAGGTAACTAGTATATACTGTTCACTTAGTGAAGACCACTTGAGGCTTGATAACTCGATCACCGGGTCTTTGAAATCCCACTTCACTTCCTTCACAAGTCCTCACGTATATGCTACACGTTATGAATATGCAAAAATATTTAATTGTAAATATTTTGCTAACAAGTTCTAATGACATGTTAGAAACTGGAACTCTGTTTAAGAATTTAAAATGACACTGGTGATAAGGTTTGGGTTAAGTAACATGATCAAGTGATACGTGTTTTTCATCACTTGTGCTTTGATCATCTAAAGAGGTTGAACAGAACAGTGATGATCCAGAGCTCCAATGGAGCTGAAAATTTTCATGTGAGTTCCTTGTCACAAGGAAGTTATCTGGACAAAAATTAGCATTTTTCACTGAGCAGTTTATTCAGAACAATTCTCTAAGCAATTAAGCAAAAAGAAATCAATTCTGAATAAATTTGCACTTTCATGCGAATTCAAGTGACACACAATTTCAATTATAGCTCAGGGAGCATGCATGAATTTTACTAGGATCTTTGGAACTAGGAATTGCCCAGAACCGAATTTCCAAGTTTTGGAAATTCTCTGAAAATGTTTCTGTATTTATTTGAACACAGAAACTTAAAATCAGAATTCTCCTAATTAAACCAACTCCAAAAGAGCTGAAATATTTACATTAGTTCACTAACATCCTAAAGAATATTCTCGCAAAATTTGATGAGTTTTGGATGAACCAAATTCCATCTAAAACTCTTTTGCTGAAAAGATTTAAGAAATTTTCCAGAATTAAATAATGACTTTCATAACAACTGGGTTGCATATTTGGATCGAGTTTTTCAATCTGAATCCAAGCCAATTTGAACCACTAAATTTGGAGCTTCCTAGCAAAAGGTATGAGGTTCTAAAGTTTGGGGAAAATCTGGAATTCAAATCAACCGGGAAAATTTAAATCTCTGACTGTGGGGCCAGGCGCTACGTGTCACTCCCTCGGGCAAGCCACACGGGGCCACAGGGTTTATTCCCGCACAGCCACAGACTGATCCGGTGCAACAGAGAATCCTGGTTCCCCGAAACAGATGCTGACACGTGGGCCAGCCCCCGTCTTCTTCAACCTCCCGCCTCCCGCGCCGGCCCGCCGCCGAGCTCGCTGGGAGGGGTTTCCGGTGCTCCGAACTCACTAATTTTCACTGCCTCTATGTAGTTTCATGCGGGGAACACGTTGCCACCCATGGCGCCGACCGGCAATCACCGGAAATAGCTTCACGACGGCGACAGCCTATGTGGCAACTCTGGCGACGTAGCTAGAGCGCTGTGATGCACCAAACATTTCGCCGTTTGCTCGTACAGCACCACTGCACCGAGGAGAACACTGAACTACGCGCTGATCTTGAGGAAACTCACCAGATGTATGACCTCACCGTCGGGCTAGGTCAAAATCCGGCAAAGTTCGGAAAACTCGAAGAACAGTGGCTCTGCTCGACGTTTCTCGGTGGTTTTTGATCCTCTGAGCTCACGCGGACGTCTAGAAGTAGGTTGCTAGGTTATGTGTTGAGTGCTGCAACGTGTGAGAAGAATTTTCCGAGTTTCTCCCCGCGGTTCATATTGCATGTCGGCGGGAAAAGCAAAATTCCGGCGAGCACAGATCGTGACAAGCAGTCGGTGTTGCGGTGAAGCAAGAAGAGGTCTAGGCAAACCTTTTTGCTTTTGAAGTTCGGTGAATGATGCACTGTGGCGACCGGGCGACGAGTTCTTGTCGCAGCGGCTTCACACGGCGCTGTGGAGGAAAATGAGCTCGACACCGAGGTTCCCGTGGAGCTAGCGCCTGGTTCTTGCTTCGAGCACGTTGAGGGAGGTCCGGTGACGCTGTGGTTGAGCTCAGATCGGTGTGAAACTCGTAGCTACGGCTGGGCGTCGGTGAACCGAGGGTGTTTCTCCATGCGGTCGTGAGCGCAGTGGGTAGGTCGCGTGAGGAGGAAGAACAGGCCCCGAGGTCGGTTCGTGTGGTGAAAAGATCCCGGGTTGAGCCGATAAGAGCAACAAAACCGAGCCCTGAGCTGCTCGGGAGCTGGCGGCGACGTTGCCTCGGTGGCACACGCTGTTCAGTAACTTCGAGCGAAAAAACAGAGGACCCCAGGTGACTTCAGTAGCAAGTCAGCACATCTCAATTACAAATGGGCCCTACAAGGCAGTCCCTCCTTATCCTTCAAAAGATCTCCAAATTTTTGCAAATGCTGGAAATCAATTATGCAAAGTTCAACTCTGGATTGTATTTGGATAATTGGGCAAGTTTCATCCAAATTCAAATATGTATTTGAATTCTTTGCAAATTGAAGTCCTTTTTTTAAAATGGGTAGCAAAACCTTTCAAAAATTCATGAGACTTTTCATACCCACTAATTTGGACCTAAGTAATTCAAATATGGAATCTGATTTTTGGTTTGGCTGCTGCAAATGAGCTTTTTAACACAACAGTTTGCAAATTTCTATTGTGGTTCCCTCATTTGAAATTTGAGTTGAACATCTAGTTCACAAATCTGATTTTTAAACTTTCCATTGCACATGAGACTCCAAATATGTGGTTTTAATCCACCTAGGGTCCAAGCATGTAAGTAACCATAAGCTTGTTTAGAAGAGCTCTCATACACTTCTTGATAGTGGGTCTCGCGATATGTGGAAAAGTTTAAACAAATCCCATTTCTTGAGTTTTAACTCAACTATATTCACATCTCAAGATTTCCATTTACAAGTTTTTGGGACTTTTACATTCATCCCCCCTGAAAAAGAATCTCGTCCCGAGATTCACAATTAAGAACATTGTGGGGAGGACGACTATCGGACATAAGCCTCTAATAGCTCCGGATGAGTTGTAGATACTCCTCGCTTTCCCATATAGCTTCGTTAGACGTGTGATTTTCCCACAGCACCTTGAAAAATCGCAGCGTTCGGTTTCTGGTCTCGCGAGTCTTTTCATCAATTATACGGGTTGGATGCTCAACATAAGTGAGGTTCGGTCAAATCTGCTATGCCTCCCGTGAGAATCTCCGTTGGAACTTTCAAACACTTCCGCAACTGAGATATGTGGAAGACGTTATGAACTCCGGCTAGGGCTTCCGGTAACTCCAGACGGTAGGCCATGGTTCCACATCTTTCGATGATGGCAAAGGGACCGATAAAACGCGGAGCTAATTTTCCTTTCACTCCGAATCGGTGAATTCCCTTTATAGGAGATACGTGGAGGTTGGTCTCCAACTTGGAAGTCTAGAGGACGACGTCTCTTATCCGCATAGCTCTTTTGTCTGGACTGAGTGGCTTCAAGAATTGCTTGAATAAGACTTACCCGCTCTTCTGCTTCATTTATGAGATCAATCCCATAAATAACTCTCTCGCCCGATTCACACCAGTTCAAGGGTATGCGGCACTTCCGGCTGTAGAGAGCCTCATAAGGTGCCATGTTGATGCTCGTTTGATAACCGTTGTTGTACGAGAACTCCGCCAATGGTAAGTGATCATCCCAGCTCTTACCGTGGTGGATGGCATACGCTCTTAGCATATCTTCAAGTATTTGATTCACCCTCTCAGTTTGCCTGTCGGTTTGAGGGTGATATGCGGAGCTTTGAATCAATTTGATTCCCAAGGATGCGTGTAGCTGCTCCTAGAAACGGGCTACGAACAGCGACCCTCTGTCGGACACAATGGTACAGGAAATCCTTGTAAGCACAAGATCCATGCTATGTACAACTCCGCATACTGCTTGGCTGTGTATCTGGTATCCACAGGGATGAAACGTGCTGATTTGGTTAACCGGTCAATGATTACCCAAATCGAATCATGGTGGTGGGAGGTCATCTGCAACCCGACGATGAAATCCATACTCTAGTCTTCCCACTTTCATGCCGATATTTGCAGTGGTTGCAGCAGGCCTGACTTCTTCACATGGTCGGCCTTAACTCTTCGACACGTATCACACTCTGAAACGTACTTTACAACTTCATGTTTCATACGTGTCCACCAAAACTTCTTACGGAGGTCTTGGTACATTTTATTTCTGCCCAATGAACGGAAAATTTGGACAAATGAGCTTCATCTAAAATTTTCTTCCGCAGCTTCATATCACAGGGTACAACTATCCGGTCTTTGAACCATAAAGTATCTTCATCATCTAACCGGAAACATTTCATTTACCCATTCTTCAATCTTCTTTTAATATGAGACATGCCCATGTCTCGCTTTTGAGCTTTCATAAACTCCTCTTTTAATGTGGGTATGAGAGCTAGATTATGTAGAGCTCCATATGGAACCAAGTAGAGACTCGGTTCTTCCTCTTCAATCGGCGTAATGATAATTTCCAGCTGAGTGCATATGCAACCACATTTGCCTTGCCTGGATGATAATGAATTTCAATCTCATAGTCCTTGATCAGCTCCAACCATCACCGTTGTCGCATATTCAACTCTTTTTGAGTGAATATGTACTTCAAGCTTTTTTGGTCGGTGTAGAGATGAACTAGATTTCCCAATAGGTAATGTCTCCACATCTTCAAAGCTAGTACCATGGCAGCAAGCTCTATATCATGAGTTGGATAATGTTGTTCATGATTCCGCAATTGTCGTGACCCATATGCGACCACACGTCCTCCTTGCATAAGTACGCAACCAAGTCCGATGCGGACGCATCACAATAAACATCGAAGGGCTTGGTTGTATCCGGTTGAGCTAAAACCGGGGCTGTTGTGAGGTGTTTCACCAACGCTTGAAAAGTTTCCTCACATGGCTTGCTCCAATCATATTTAATGCCCTCTTTCAGTAGCT
The DNA here is from genome assembly GCA_030760725.1 of Neostapfia colusana. Classification (NCBI taxonomy): domain Eukaryota; kingdom Viridiplantae; phylum Streptophyta; class Magnoliopsida; order Poales; family Poaceae; genus Neostapfia; species Neostapfia colusana. The sequence goes on along the minus strand of JASWHV010000012.1, from coordinate 66,204,173 downwards.
CCGTCATAGGTTTAGAGATTTTTGAGACGTCTGGGATGAACCTCCGATAATATCCCGCCAAACTTAAGAAGCTATGAACTTCATGGACTGATGTTGGAGACTTCATTTCAGTACTTGTTCAATCTTGCGTGGATCAACAGCGATGCCTTCCACTGAAATAATATGTCCAAGAAACGGCACTTGGTTGATCCAGAATTCACATTTACTAAACTTTGCATAGAGCTTGTGATCTCTCAATTGTTGGAGCACAATATGCAAATGTTTAGCGCGTTCCTCGATTGATTTGGAATAGACCAATATATCATCGATGAATACCACGACGAACTGATCCAACTCCGGCATGAACACCGAGTTCATAAGATACATAAAATGGGCCGGAGCATTGGTCAATCCAAAAGACATGACAAGATACTCATAAAGTCCATATCTTGTCGAGAAGCTGTTTTTGGGATATCCTCCTCTCTAATCTTGATTTGATGATATCCCGACCTTAAGTCCATCTTGGAGAAGACTTTAGCACCCACTAGTTGATTGAAGAGAATATCAATTCTTGGTAGTGGATACTTGTTCTTTATCGTCACAACATTTAATGGACGATAGTCGACGCATAGCCTCAGCGTCTCATTCTTCTTCTTCACAAATAAAGCAGAGCAACCCCATGGTGATGAACTTGGACGAATAAAACCCTTTCCATCAGATCTTTTAGTTGTTCCTTAAGTTCAGCTAATTCATCCGGAGCCACTTTATATGGTCTCCGAGAGATCGGCGTGGTTCCCTGTATCAATTCTATTTTGAATTCCACCTCGCGCTCAGGTGGTAAGACTGGAAGATCTCCAGGAAACACGTCCAGATATTCACGGACTACCGGAATGTCTTCTAACTTGCAAGCTTCGACATTACATACTTCGAGACTTTGGAAACTGCTTTGCCGATATACAATGTATGACGCCCGTGAAGTGGAGAGTCCAAATGAACACTCCTGTTCTGTAACACCCCAAAACCTTCTAAAGAGGGGAATTTAAAAATTTTTGGACGTAATGCATGTGATAAAGCAATTCAAATTCAAACTGGAATTCAAATTCAAATTAAAACAGAAAAAGAAAAGGAAAAGAAAAAACGGCCAATGGTCTAGCAACAACACAAATGAACCATATGTGAGCAGTGAACTCTCCAGGGGGAGAAATAAGGACAAGACAAGTGTGCCCCAAGGTGAATCTAGACATTAATGGGGTAGTATTTACTGCAAACCTCATAGTGATAGACTCACAAGGGATAGATATTATTTGGGTATGGATTGGTTAACCAAACATAAAGGAATCATCTATTGTTCGACAAGAACAGTGGAACTAACTCACCCTAGTGGCACAAAAGTGAAGTTCATAACCGTACAAGAACCTAGGAGGGACCTTAAACTCAATCAAGTTGAGGTGGAAGTGGAAGAGATCAGGGTTATCAGGGAATATCCAGACGTTTTTCTGGAGGAGTTGCCAGGTATGCCCCCTGATCGTGAAGTAGAATTCGCAATTGAACTAGTGCTTGGAACAGCCCCGATATACAAGAGGCCTTATCGGATGGACTCCAAACAGCTGGAAGAGCTCAAGGAGCATATAAGAGAATTGACCGAGAAGGGGTATATTCGTCCCAGTTCCTCACCATGGGGAGCCCCAGTGATATTTGTGCCCAAGAAGGACGGAACCCAAAGGTTATGTGTAGACTACCGTGCGTTGAACGAAGTAACCATCAAGAACAAGTACCCATTACCCCGCATTGAAGACCTATTTGATCAGTTGAGGGGAGCTTGTGTGTTCTAAAAAATTGATTTCAGGTCGGGATACCACCAACTGAAGATAAGGCAAATCGACATTCCAAAGACAGCTTTCGTATCTTTGTACAGGCTGTATGAATACACCGTCATGCCGTTCGAGCTAACTAATGCCCCGGCATATTTCATGTATCTCATGAATAAGGTATTCATGGAATACCTGGACAAATTTGTGGTGGTTTTCATTGATGACATTTTCGTCTTATCCAAAGATGAAGAAGAACATGAGGGACATTTAAGATTGGTGTTGCAAAAGCTGAGAGAACACCAACTATATGCCAAGTTGAACAAGTGTGAGTTTTGGCTGAAGAGAGTTCCCTTCTTAGGACGTATAATCTCGGAGGGAGGAATCTCCGTAGATCCCGCCAAGATCGAGGATGTGCAGAAGTGGAAGACCCCTGAAAATGTCGGGGAAGTTCGAAGCTTCTTAGGATTGGCTGGGTATTATCGACGGTTTATTGAGGGTTTCTCCAAGATCTCAAGACCCCTCACCAAATTGTTAGAGAAGGGAATCACATTCACATGGACACCGCAGTGCGAGATGAGTTTTCAAGAATTGAAGAAATGATTGACAACAGCCCCAGTGCTAGTTATGCCGGATATGCAGAAGAATTTTTTGGTGTACTGCGATGCATCTGGACACGGGTTGGGATGTGTTATCATGCAAGAGGGGCATGTCGTGGCCTACACGTCCCGGCAGCTCCGAAAACACGAGAAGAACTATCCTACACATGACCTAGAGCTAGCCGCAGTGGTACACACATTGAAGATTTGGCGGCATTACTTAATGGGAAAGAGGACAGAGATATATACGGATAATAAGAGCTTAAAGTACATTTTCACACAGCCAGATCTCAACCTCAGACAAAGGAGATGGTTAGAGCTAATCAACGACTTTGATGTAGGCATCAACTATCACCCTGGGAAAGCGAACGTCGTGGCGGATGCTTTAAGCCGGAAGGTGCAGGTCAACATGTTGAGCTTAAAGAACATGCCTACAGAATTGAAGGAAGAGATTGCAAAACTCAATCTATGTCTGGTGAATAGTGGTGAGGCCATTGCCATGGAAGTGGACTCCACATTAGAGCAAGACATACGCAATGGTCAGAAGAATGATGAGAAGATACAAGAAATCATAGAACTCATCAAAGAGAATAAAGCTCCTGGGTTCAGAGAGGATGAACAAGGTACGGTGTGGCATGGGAAAAGAATCTGTGTGCCTGAGGTGAAGGAGATCCGTGAACTGATTTTGAAGGAGGCTCATGATTCTGACTATTCCGTTCATCCTGGGAGTACGAAGATGTATCATGACCTCAAGAGCAGATATTGGTGGTATGGCATGAAGCGAGATGTCACGGAACATGTGGCCCTATGTGACACATGTCAGTTGATGAAAGCAGAACATCAACGACCCGCGGGACTATTGCAACCTCTCAAAGTGCCTGAATGGAAATGGGAGGAAATCCGTATGTACTTCATAGTGGGACTACCTAGGACCCAATCGGGATATGATTCGATATGGGTCATCATCGACAGGCTAACCAAGGTAGCTCATTTCATCCCCGTGAAAGAAAACTACAACGGATCCAAATTGGCGGAATTGTACATGTCAAGGATCGTGTGTTTTCATGGAGTGCCAAAGAAGATAGTGTCAGATCGAGGGACACAGTTCACCTCAACGTTCTGGCAGAAGTTACATGAAACCATGGGAACTCATCTAAATTTTAGTTCCGCCTATCACCCCCAGACTGACGGGCAGACGGAAAGAACTAATCAGATCCTTGAGGATATACTGAGAGCGTGTGCACTCAAGAACAATAGGAGTTGGGATAAGAACCTACCGTATGCGGAGTTCTTCTACAACAACAGCTATCAGGCTAGTATGAAGATGTCACCATTTGAGGCGTTGTATGGGAGGAAGTGCAGAACTCCACTATTTTGGAACCAAACAGGGGAAAGTAAAGTGTTTGGGCCCGAGGTACTACAAGAAGCCGAGGCGAAAGTGAGGGAAATTCGCAACAATTTGAGGATAGCACAGACCCGACAAAAGAGTTATGCCGATGTACGGAGAAGAGAGCTTATTTTCAACGTGGGGGACTATGTCTATCTCAAGGTGTCCCCTATCCGAGGACTTTGTCGGTTCAAGGTGAAAGGGAAATTATCACCTCGATACATCGGACCCTTTCAGATTCTGGAGAGGAAAGGCGAAGTGGCATATCAACTAGAACTACCGGCTCGCCTATCAGATGTGCATGATGTATTCCATGTGTCACAGCTCAAGAAATGTTTAAGAACGCCCGAAGAAATGTTACCCATGAATGAGGTGGACGTACGAGAGGATCTTTCTTATGCCGAGCAACCGGTCAAGATTTTGGAGACAATGGAACGCCTCACAAGAAATAAAAGAATCCGAATGTGCAAGGTGCAGTGGAAGCATCACTCGGAAGCTGAAGCCACATGGGAGCGAGAAGACGAGCTTAAGGCCTAGTTTCCGGATTTGTTTTCCTAGAATCACCAATCTCGAGGATGAGATTTCTTTTAAGGGGGGTAGAGCTGTAACACCCCAAAACCTGCTAAAGAGGGGAATTCAAAAAATTTTGGACGTATGCATGTGATAAAGCAATTCAAATTCAAACTGGAATTCAAATTGAAATAAAAACAAAAAAAGAAAAGGAAAAGGAAAAAAAACGGCCAGTGGGCCGAAACCCGCTCAGCCGGCCCAAGACCGCGCGCCAGCCAGCCCAAACCCATGCGCGCCCCCCTCTCTCCCTCTCTCTGATGCGCGGGGCCCACATGTCATCCCTCTCCCCGCGCGCCCCCAACGGCCCCGTCTCTCTCTCGCGCCCGATCGCAACCACCCTCCCGAACCCCGCGCTCGCAGCCCCGATCTTCGGCCCCGGGCGCTGCTACCTGTCCAAACCGACCCTCCGCCGCCTCTCCTCGTGCAATATACGCAAGGAAACTCGCCGAATTCCCCAGCGCCGCTCCATTTTTCTCTCCGGTTAGAACCGAAGCTTCCACCATCGTTTTCCTTCGATCCTCGCTTGGATTTCCTGATCTAACGTGCTGATCATGTTCCACCGCCAACGGGGAGCCTCGCAGGTGAAGGAAACCTGGTGTTTTGCGCTCTAGACACAGCTCCGGCGAGCACCGCTGCGTTTTCATCTCGGACCTCGCCACCAACCACCTTCCAGGGCCTCCGAGCTCAAGAAAAACCCAGAGGTGAGATCCCCGACCCCCCCCTCTACCGTTCTATGCCAAGAAATCCAAGTTTTAGGTAGTATAGACGAAAACCCGAAGATCTCCGGCGAGATCGCCGCCTCCCGCTGCTGCGTGCGTGGGCTGGCTCCGGCCAGGGCGACGTGGCCCCCTGAGGCCCGTCCATTTTAAATCATGCGGTTCCCCTTAGATCTACCCGTACCGCTTCGGCAATCTAATCTGAGCCGTCTGTTTTAAATCCAACGGCCCACGTCAGCCCCGCATTATAAAGGCCGGGATTCTTACGTGCTACCCCCTAGGGACCTCGAAAAACACGAGCTAGCCCCGGAAACTTCTGATCAAGCCCCTGGACCTTCAGAAATTTATGTAAATTCATTTAAAACTGAGTTTTAGCCCCTGGACTTAATAAAAATTAGAAAAACCCCTCTATTATGTGTAATTAGGCCCCTGAAAATTTAGGAAATAGTAAATTAAACCCTGCAGTAGGGTGGATTTGCCTTTTAGACCCTATAGGAATATTAAATTTAGAAATTTGAACATGTGACTAGGATTTAAATTTAAATGGTGATGCAAACACATGTGCAAATATGAATTTAAACTCTCCTAGCACTTGGAAAACTTTAGAATGAGTTAAAAATAGATTTTAGGCTGAAATGAAATCTGCCTAAGTGTTGCTCATTTTCATTTTCTCTAGAGACACATTTTAGGCTAGGAAATAATTTTAAAAACTAGTAAAATAAATTTATATTGTTTCACATCAGAGAGGAAGTTCAAAAATATTTTATTGAACATTTTAGATCAGAACCTATTCTGTTTAGATGATATGCCTTACTATTTTAATATTAAAATTTACTTTTAGGCATAGAAAATAAATCTGAAAATATAGGAAAATAAGTATGCATAATTAGGAAATGATAAATGAGGTCTCCAAATCCAAAAACTTCAGTTTGGGATTTTGCAGGAGATCTGAAAACCTATTTGGAGTAGGAAATTATCTTTCATGCAAACTTTGTGGCTAAGAAGTGTATTAATTAAATATAAAGAATTTGTTCAAATTGGAAATTCATATATAGTGTGCAAATAGAAATCTAAATACAAAAGTTAGAAATAATGCACATATGTTTTAAAAAAGTGCATGTAGGCCTAAAATCAACACATCTAGGGTAACCATAACACTTAGAAATGTGAATGACTTTCATATGTATGTATGTGTGGTTTGCATGAAGTGAAAGTGTGGACTATGGCTTATGGACTGTTGTTTTCTTTTGCTATGTGTATTGGCATGATGTAGAACCTGCCCTAGAGCAAGTTCTCCCCTTCCAAGACCAAGACTTTCCATTCCCAGAGCAGCAGGAAGAAGGCAAGTGTCCTTGACCACTTCGATCCTATGCTAGGATGTGTAGTTAGAATTTAATTGCATGGTCAATTTGGAATATGATACCCATGCTAGGAAGTTTCCCTAGAATTGCATTATCTTGTTTACTTGTAGCTTGGGTTGGGATTTATTTTACTATGTCATTCATATTACTTATGCTTAGCCATGCTTAGAATGGGATAAGTGGGATATGATATCATCAACTTATTTACCTTACTCTTGAATGATATATTATGAGTTATGTAGAGGTAGGGATCGAGGCAAGTTGGATGAGTTGGTTGGTGCTGTGTGCACGAGACTCGGGTTTGTGTTTAGTACTTGCCTGGATTCTAAGGACCGGTTCATGGAGCATATAACCTGGCTTTACAGTGCCAACCACATGTTGAGATGGGGCAGCTTGGCCAATTAATTAGGTGTATCCCCGTCGTAGTATGGGTGTTTTGGATGGAGCGGGGAATAGGTGTCAGCTGGACTACCATATGAACCGCACGGCTCAAGAAGGGGCCACTGCAGCGGGGTTGGAGCCTCTTGTATGCTGTTAGGGGTGAAACCTCAGTGGGCCCACGCTTGTCAGGAATCCCTTTGTAAAGGCCTCGTAGCGATCTCCTGGCTACACACCTGGGAAGTGTGAATGTGGTTCGCGGCCACTGGCATAATGGAGGTTCTTTTAGTCCACCCGGCAACGGGGGATGAAATCACTACACGTGGGTACAGTGGTGCAAACTCTGCAGAGTCAAAACTGTCATGACAGCGGTGCTCACGGTCAAGAGCGGCTTGGACTTATTCATGATTATAGGATGATGGATTGTGAAGTTGAGGATGTTAAGCGGGGAGCTTAACATTGGAGATGAGATTATGTTTACTTGATTTTGATAATGGGTTGGGAGATTGGGACCATCTCACCTATGTAGTAATGTAGGTGCTTAATAAGCTAAGGTGATAGGTATTAATTGCGTCGTGCTTTAACCATGAGTTCAACCTCTCCTTGCTCTAGCCATGCATGACATTACTTTCCCACACTTGCTGAGTACCAACGGTATTCAAACTTGTATTTCTGTTGGTTTAAATTGCTGCTCAGGTCAAAGGGATGATGTGGTGTTCAATGACCAAGACTTTGGACCCGATGAAGGTTTCTAGGTTCACGGAGTCCCCCGGGCAACGCCTGTGACGAAGCCCACAAGATTTATGTTCTGCTGCTGTTTCATTTACATGTTATGAACTTATTATCGTCCATCGAGACGTATGCTATGTAAGACTTATTTATATTCGAACACCTGGCTTGTAATATGATGATGCTTCACTATTTGTCGTCACATGTATGAGAAAATGATCCTGACATACATGTGATATTCACTCGGTTGTTCTTCGGAGAAACCGGGTGTGACATGTTCTCGATGTGTAGAAAAGCCCTATAGAAAGTTAACAATGATATTCCCAATATGGCATCGATTCCTTGATCTTCAAGAATAATGAGGGTGGTAGGATAAAATTTTCCACCCAAACAAAGTGGTGCTCTAGAAACGACTTCATTAGTCCATATGTCTCCACCTGGCGAATGAATAAGATAAGAACCCTTAGTTATAATGGTGAAAATCTGATCCCGGATCACCGTCGCCTTTCTAATGAAGTTATGTGTTGCACCAGAGTCAAATAGAATGAGAAATGGCTTGTCATTTATTGTGAATCTGCCCGCAAGAACTGGTCCTCCCTTGGGCAGATCGTCGACTGACACATAGTTAACAATTCCCCTGTTGGACATGGCTTTTCTTTGCTGTCCAAGATCATTGTTTAGAACTGAACCCGCAGACATCATGTTGCTGCTCGGTTCAGTTGCTTCATTTACGATGTGTTCATTGTCAATTTGAAGTGGGATACCACTCGGTTCAGCTGAAAAATCACCTTGATCATCTTCAATATCTTGAGGGGAATATTATTCTGGTGCACATTGTTTGTACTGAGGTGCACGAGAAATAAGTTGTTGCTGTGGGGGAGGTAAATGAAACCTCTGTGGAGTATAAGAGTCGTCATACTCCAAAAATGACTGCTCTTTTTGTGGAACCTCTCCACTGGAAGGTGAACGGATTACCCACCGATACTTTTGAGGCAGATGATTGCATTCATCCTGTGATGAGTACCTCTCCCTCTTTTCTTTAAGGTGGAGATTAGAATAATATTCCTGAGTAATAGCACAGCTAACAAACTCATCAAAATTTCTTTGGCTAACTTGAGCCAACTCACATCGCAGCCTAGCAGTCAACCCTCGGCAAAAGTGATAACTCTTCATAGCTGGTGATTTCACATAATCAGGAACATATTAAGCTAAGCGATTAAATTCCTTCGCATACTCAATAACACTCATTTCCTCCTGTTTTAAATTCCTGAATTCATCAAGACTTGTTTCCATTATGCTCGCAGGAACAAAATGAGCACGTAATGCATCCTGGAATTCCATCCACGTGACACGATGTCCTCCTGGTTGGATAGCAAGGTATTCTGCCCACCAGGCTCCAGCAAAGTTGTGAAGCTGCTGAGCGGAAAATAGAGTCTTCTGGAAGTCATCACATTGAATCAACCCAAACTTGGACTCAATGACACGTAACCAGTTATTTGCTTCACAATGGTCGGCCACTTCGGAAAATACTGGCGGTGGTGTCGCCAAGAAATCCAGATAAGTGCTCGGGGTTGGCATGTGATGTTGAGCTTCTCTATTTATTACTTGCTGAAATATAGTTTGGAGAGTTTCATTCATCTTTGCCATAATTTCCGCCAATCCGGTTGGAGATGGCTCTTGTGATGAAGTCGAGTCATTCCCACCTCGACTCGAACCTCCAAGCTCCATTTGAGAATGTGCGCGTACCAAACTGCACGAAATAAATTTTGAGTGAATCAAAATTCTATCCCAGCAGTAAATAAAGATAAGTAAAGCATGGACATGTCATGAACTTTATGAAATCATAACCACATTCATGTTTAGACAAATCTTAAGTACGCCAAACTAATCAGCTTGACTACCCTGACCAGTTCACACAAACTCCAAAATTTACTCAAGTTAACTACAGATTCTTGACTTGAGTTCCATACTAAAGTTTTAGTAAACTTCAGTATCTTTCCAATGCTTATTCGTATGCCTTCATATCATCTCTGGATCAAAAGATATGATTTTTCTAATGTTGACAGAATTCCTGGATAAAATTTGCCAGCATCTCCTTTGTATGTGGCTATATTTATCACAGTTGTATATGCAAATAAAATGAGAATCTGAGCAAGCTTTGAACTAGAACAATGTTATAAATTTCATAAACTTTCCAACAGTGTATCACAGGCTCCTTAGGGATTTTTCTACAGAAAGTTATGGCTTAAAAACAGAAAGGTCCAGAGAGGTTTTTGCTGCTGTCCTGGTTCTGGACAGTTTGCCTTCAACTGGACTTTTCACCAAGTTAACGTGTGATTTTGCTCTGTAGGTATGCAGATAAGTTGTAGAGCACTTAAAAACATTTCCATAACTATATCATACGCCTTAATTGGGTAAAGCTACTCAGAGTTATGCTCTGTCAAAATCCAGCAAAAATTTCTGCCAGAAACAGAGCACTCTGTTTTTGAAATCTTTGAAGCCTAGTCATTCTCTCATTTGAATCTTAGCTCAAAATAAGAGTTCAGTAACTAATATTCGTTTCAAACTTCCATTTTTAGTTGAAAGTTAGTTCATGACTCATTTATTCATAGGGAAGAGATTATTAAGTGTAGTATGGTGTCGATGCACCGTAAGAATCATGTCGGTACTACGTTGCCTCACCAAATGAAAATCCTAACTGGATTATACCGGCATATCCGTATTATAGGTGGCAATAAGACGGTGACTCGCAAACGTGTGCTACTCGTACTACAGTTTCATGGTTAAACCTGCATAAATGACACACAATCGTCAGGTCCGGCTGCACACCGAACCCGGTCCTAATACAGTTCGTACACCCGTCCATCATCACTCGCATAGGTGTTCTCAAGCGAAACACGCCTTGTGCTACGTGTTCATGTTACTAACCACGTGACGGGGTCTCCCATACTTGCCTGTAGCACACCAGGAAAGGGCGTTGCTCGAATACCTGAAACAACATGAAGAGTTGTAGAGGATACCAAAGCTGGTCGGGTTACCTGCCACCCGTGAGGCTCCACCCTTCAGCTTGTGCGCACTGGTGGACAGCGCTTACATGCACCGCCCAAGACATAGAATGTCCCGAGATGCATGATTTTTTAACATAGCACATAAGTTAGGTTGCCACCTTCATATTAGGCTAATAAAGTAGTCCTTATGTGGGCCTAATACCGTTTCCTCACTGTATCCTATGTTTTGGTCGTAATACAATCCTTATTCCTTGTGCTATTACCAATCGGCTCTGATACCACGCTGCGGGGGACCCGGCCCGTGTCACGGGCCGTGCCGCTCACCCGGGAATCGCATTGGGTGGTGCCGTGTTATGCGGCACCCAACAGCACACAGTTAAGGTAACCTGTATTACATAAATCGAAAGCGGAAGCCTACAGATGTTCTTTGTAAATACTTTACATCAAATCGCTACAGTGGAAGACTGTGATCAGCTCACGTCGAATAACTAATGAGCACTCAAGAAGAGGTCCAGCCCGCGGACTCCCCTCACTAGCAACACGAAGACATTGCAGCGGCTGGGTTCTCCATGTGTTACATGACTCAGAAGTCTCCGAGTCTCACCGGACAACCTTTTCCATAAGCGTCTATGTTAACCTGCAAAACCACTCATATAGCAAGAGTGAGCACAAAGGCTCAGCAAGACTTAACCGTCTCTCCTAGGGCATGCAACTCTACATGAAGGTATCTTAAGACAATAAACAAGAAAGTTGCATAAAGACTCGCCTACTCGTTCTTCCTTAACTTTCAGATTTTAGCCACCACAGTAGTGACCTTGTGCCGAGCAACATTGGAAATCCACAATCAAACAAGAAATGCTTCATTCCAATGTTACTTGTCCCAAGGTTGAAATAACTTTAACTTGCTCTATCTCTACTTCATCCATGGTTTTCATGCAATCGGAATTATCATTACAGCAATTAAAACTTGCAAACTGTTATCACACAACTTGCTTACTACGTCACAACATAGTGAGCAAGTGGTACTCATATCTGCGAGGGACGGTGATTCGAATCAAACACTGCCCAGAGTACTCGACACATACGCCCGCCTCTGAAGACCCTAATCTGGCATCCTTTATTACAACGTACGTGGCAACCTTTCGCAGGACACCCGACTGTAGAACCGATCGCGCAGTCTCAGGCTCATAGGTCTAACGAGACGATGTGGTATGCCTTTACAACCTAGTTAACCTGGTATATCGGTTTCCTGTGTCCCATATAGCAGTAAGCATCCGGTACACAACTCAATACTTGCTCATGGGTGCCGCACACGCATCGGTCCTTAACCGACATAGGCGGAGCTACGCCACCAAGACCTCATCTTATCGCTGTCTAAACCTCCTGCCCGGTCTCATCTTTTGAAACATAAACTTTAGTTTGCCTCTTTAAACCACACCCATGTGATCCCGAACTATAGCTCGCGAGTAGATTCCAACTACTCGACTTATACCGGATGCCATAACCTCTTTAGCATGGCAACCTTCTACAGCGGGGAAACTCTATTCTCCCCTTGACTCCAGGGTTCATTTTGGTCACGCATTTGAAGTATAAAACATTCCTGACCTAATGCACATACAAACTTAACCCATAATAGTCAACAAAGTAAAAACTTTATAAAACAACTTAAATGCAAACCGGAGCTTGCCTTGGTTTTGCAGGTGACTAGTATAAAATGTTCAGTTAGTGAAGACCACATGAGGCCTGATAAATTGATCACCGGGTCTTTGAAATCCCACTTCACTTCCTTCACAAGTCCTCACGTATATGCTACACGTTATGAATATACACAAGTATTTAATTGTAAATATTTTGCTAACAAGTTCTAATGACATGTTAGAAACTGGAACTTTGTTTAAGAATTTAAAATGACACTGGTGCTAAGGTTTGGGTTAAGTAACATGATCAAGTCATAAGTGTTTTTCATCACTTGTGTTTTGATCATCTAAAGAGGTTGAACAGAACAGTGATGATCCAGAGCTCCAATGGAGCTGAAAATTTTCATTTGAGTTCCTTGTCACAAGAAAGTCATCTGGACCTAAAATTAGCATTTTTCACTGAGTGGTTTATTCAGAATAATTCTCTAAGCAATTAAATAAAAAGGAATTAATTCTGAATAAATTTGCACTTTCATGCGAATTCAAGTGACCCACAATTTCAAACATAGCTCAGGGAGCATGCATGAATTTTACTAGGAATTTTGGAACTAGGAATTGCCAAGAACTGAACTTCCAAGTTTTGGAAATTCTCAGAAAATGTTTCTATATTCATTTGAACACAGCAACTTGAAATCAGAATTCTCCTAACCAAATCACCTCCAAAAGAACTGAAATTTTAACAGGAGTTTACTAACATCCTAAAGAATACTCCCTCTGAAATTCTTTTGCTGAAAAGCTTTAAAGAATTTTCCAGAACTAAATAATGACTTTCATACCAATTGGGTTGCATATTTGGATAGAGTTTTTCAATCTTAATCCAACCCAATTTTAATCACTAAATTTGGAGCTTCCTAGCAAAAGTTATGAGATTCTAAAGTTTGGGGAAAATCTGGAATTCAAATCAACTGGAAAATTTTAAATCTCTGACTGTGGGGCCAGGGGGCTACGTGTCACTCCGTCGGACAAACCACATGGGGCCACAGGGTTTATTCCCGCACAGCCACAGACTGATCCGGTGAAACAGAGAATCCCGGTTCTCCGAAACAGACAATGACACGTGGGCCAGTCCCCGTCTTCTTCTACCTCCTGCCCCCCGTGCCGGCCCGCCGCCGAGCTCGCCGGAGAGCTCACCGGGAGGGGTTTCCGGTGCTCCGAACTCGCTAATTTTCGCCGCCTCTACGTAGTTTGATGCAGGGAACACGTTGCCACCCTTGGCGCCGACCGGCAATCACCGGAAATAGCTTCACGATGGCGACAGCCTCTGTGGAAACTCCGATGACTTAGCTAGAGCGCTGTGACGCACCAAACACTTCGCCTTTTGCTCGTACAGCACCACTGCACCGAGGAGAACACCGAACTACGTGCTGATCTCGAGGAAACTCGCCGGAGGTATGACCTCACCGTCGGGCTAGGTCAAAATCTGGCGAAGTTCGGAAAACTCAAAGAAAAGTGGCTCTGCTCGACGGTTCTCGGTGGTTTTTGATCCTCTGAGCTCGCGCGGACGTCTAGAAGTAGGTTGCTATCTTATGTGTTGAGTGGTTCAATGTGTGCGAAGAATTTTCCGAGTTTCTGCCCGTGGTTCATATTGCATGTCGGCAGGAAAAGCAAAATTCTGGCGAGCACAGATCGTGACAAGCTGCCGGTGTTGCGGTGAAGCAAGAAGAGGTCTAGGCGAACCTTTTTGCTTTTTAAGCTTGGTGGAAGATGCACTGTGGCAACCGGGCGATGAGTTATTGTCGCGGCAGCTGCAAACGGCGCTGTGGAGGAAAACGAGCTCGACACCGAGGTTCCCGTGGAGCTATCGTCTGGTTTGCTTCGAGCACATTGAGGGAGGTCCGGCAATGCTGTGGTTGAGCTCAGATCGGTGTGAAACTCGTAGCTACGGCCGGGCGTCGGTGAACCGAGGGTGTTTCTCCGTGCGGTCATGAGCGCAGCGTGTAGTTCGCATGAGGAGGAAGAACAGGCCCCGAGGTCGGTTCGTGGGGTGAAAAGATCCTGGGTTGAGCCGATAAGAGCAACGAAACTGAGCCCTGAGCTGCTCGGGAGTTGGCGGCGATGTTGCCTTGGTGGCGCGCGCTGTTCAGTAACTTCGAGCGAAAAAACAGAGGACCCCGGGTGACTTCAGTAGCAAGTCAGCACATCTCAATGACAAATGGGCCCCACAAGGCAGTCCCTCCTTATCCCTCAAAAGATCTCCAAATTTTGGCAAATGCTGGAAATCAATTATGGAAAGTTCAACTCTGAATTGTATTTTGATAATTGGGCAAGTTTCATCCAAATTCAAATATGTATTTTGAATTCTTCGCAAATTTAAGTCCTTTTGGAAAATGGGTAGCAAAACCTTTCAAAAATTCATGAGACTTTTCATACCCACTAATTTGGACCTAAGGAATTCAAATATGGAATCTGATTTTTGGTTTGGCTGCTGCAAATGAGCTTTTTAACACAACAGTTTGCAAATTTCTATTGTGGTTCCCTCATTTGAAATTTGAGTTTGGAATTCCGCCGGCGACGATCCACGGTTGGACTTGAGCTTCGGAGGTGAGCAGCGTGGGGTTTTGGCGCATCCAACGGTGCCCTTGTTTGGCCGTGAAAGGCTCTCTGTAGGGCTGTCCACGAGAGCACCTTCTCTCGGCTATGGTTCGGCCGCGGCGGGACAAAGGTGTTCTCAGCGTGGGGAGGCTGAGCTCACTTGGTGAGGGTGCGAGGAAGTCGTGGAGGTTTCTGTGTTGTTGTTTTTCTGCTCAGTCGAGGCTTGTACACGAGCTTATGGGCGCCCGAGCGATCGACCGGGTGGCGGCAGCTTCGGTTGGGTTCTTGCGCGAGAGAAGGAGCGTGCCTTCGTTGCTGTGGCAAAGAAGAGCACCGCAAAGGATCACACAGAGAGCTCGCCAGTGCAAGAAAATCATGGAGGAGGTGGCTCTCGGTGCAGCTCGGTGTCAAACGGTGGAGCTGCGGCTCTGCTCGAGTGAACCGACTGGGAAGCAAAACAGAGACTTGGTACTCTGAGATCTTTTGCATTTTGAACTGCCTCAATGACATGTAGGTCCCACAATTCAGTCCCACCTTATCCCTCTCCAAAATATCTCCAAAATTTGAAAATGATGAAATTCAATTGTGGGAGTTCAAATCTGATGTGCATTTGGATAATTGGGCAAGTTTCATCCAAATTCAAAAGGGTATTTGAATTCTTTGCAATTTAAAGTCCTTTTGGAAAATGAGTTGCAAAACATTTCAAAAATTCATGAAACTTTGCATACTCATGTAAAAGTCCCAAAAACTTGTAAATGGAAAACTTGAGCTGTGAATAAAGTTGAGTTAAAATCCAAGAAATGGGACTTGCAAAAACTTTTGTTTAATCATGTAATTGTTGGCAAGTGCAAGAGGACTTTAAATTCAGTTTGAACTAAGGGGTTCACTTCAAGAAAAAGAAGGCCATTTCCAAATAGGAAATTCAAACTGTTGTTTAAAAATTTGTATTTGCAATGGCCAACTCAAAGATCAGAGGGCATATTCAAATTCTGCAGGTTTGAATTAGTGAGGATACAAATTTTGAGCAAATTTGGAGCAAATTTTGAGCAAATTACCGTGCGCCCGATGCCTCCCTTTTGTTCCGCTGTTGGTAAACCTTGAATTACGCCGGGTACAGAGGTTCTCCGGCCAAAGGTTGTGAAGGCAACTTCTGCGTTACCGTGTCTAGTTTGTGTGAGAGCGGATTGAGGCCCTCTAATCCTTTCTAGAGTACGAATTCGACGGAACTGTACCCGAAGGTCGTTCTGCACACAGAAAGGGGAAAACTGGAAATTCACCGCCGGTGAGCAATCACTCGGGCTGTGGCTCGGGGGTGAGCAGCACCGGTCACCAGCGCGTCCAAGGGTGCCTTGGCTCGGGCGTGACAACGTCCTGGTTGGGCTGTCCACGGGAGCCCGAGGTGCGGCGGTTTTAAGTCACCGAAGTGATCTTTCGGCATAGCCGATATCAATCGGTTTTAGCTGAGTTTTAGCAGCGGGGATGAAGGAGAAGAGTCCCTAGTACCTTGCCGTAGCTCGACAGGGGACGGGAAGGCTGTGATAGGTGCTCTCCGATCGATTCCGAGCTGCGGAAAGTGTTTGCCGGCGCTGAGTTCTTGCGGGGGAAGAAACGGGCGATGCTTCGGCCGAGGAGGGGGAGAAACGCCTTAAGAAGGCCCTGAACTGCCTCATGCCCGCGCGTGGCCAAGCAGCTGCTGGCGCGGCGGCTCCCCTCGGTGGCGATCGCAGCGGCGGCTCGGTTAACCGAGTGAGAAAGTCTCAGTCGGTTTGATTTGGAGTAGTGGCTGACATGTGGGTCCCACTTCCAATTTTAACCTCTAAAATTTACTCCTAATCACTGTTGTAAACAGTGAGCCCCATAATACCCCTGGTAATTCAAATTATTCACCCATGAGCCATTTGAATTAGTTAGAATTCAAATGGGGTTTGGTTTGGATGAATTTCAGCACAAGTTCAGTTTTGAAATTCAAATAAAGTTTGAATTTCCCCCACTTAGCTCATGTCAAGATCAACTCCAAATGGAGTGAAAATTGGTGTGTGGGCTCACAAAAATGTGCTGAGTAAGAATATGCCTCCCACTTTTGAATTCATGGGATAAAAACAGTTTGAATTTGAATATGGTTTCAAACTGCCCTCTTTCTAGCTATACCCAAAATGACCTCAAAAAGGTTTTGAATTTGGGTGAAACTTGGCATGGACATCCTTAGCAATGTGTAGGAGTTTCATATGTCCAGCCCACCTATATCACATGTGGGAAATACCACTTTTGCAATATGTGAGTTTGTTCTCTAATGAGTATGTTGATGGTGGTTACTTGCTCTTCATTTGTGTTCATCAACTTACTTCAAATGAAGTGTGTGGTGTGGTGATGAACACTTCAAATAGGTGTCAAAAACTGAGGCCCTTACATTCCTCCCCCCTTAAACGAATCTCGTCCCGATATTATAAGGTGAAAATGAGAGAGAGGACGGTGGAAAAATTACCGGATATGCGACGTGAAAAAGTTGGGGTAGTTGGCGCGAAGAAATTATTCGCTCTCCCATGTCACTTCATCCATGGAGTGATTACTCCATAGAACCTTGTGGAACCACAACGTACGGTTGCGTGTGGTTTGGGCCTTTTCATCGATAATCTGCACCGGTTCCTCCCGATAGGTGAGATCCGGTTGCAGTTCTTCAATATCCTCCAGCTGAACGGTAGTTGATAGCTTAAGACACTTCCTCAGCTGGGAAATGTGAAAGACGTCGTGCACACCGGAAAGTGCTTCTGGTAACTTCAGCCGGTATGCCACTGATCCACATCTTTCAGTAATCTGGAATGGACCGATGAATCGGGGTGCCAACTTTCATCTCACCCCAAATCTGTTTACGCCCTTCATTGGAGACACCCGTAGATATACGTGATCTCCAACTTTGAATTGTAATGGGCGCCTTCTCCGGTCTGCATAATGCTTCTGACGGGATTGAGAGGCTTTTAGGTTCGCTTGAATCAGTCAAACCTTTTCTTCCGTGTTGTTGACAAGGTCAATCCCGAAGGTAACCCTTTCGCCAGACTCACACCAGTTCAATGGTGTGCGGCACTTCCTACCGTATAGCACCTCGCAAGGTGCCATCTTGATGCTGGCTTGGTACCCATTATTGTACGAGAACTCGGCTAACGGCAAGTGATCATCCCAATTCTTGCCGTGGTTGATAGCGCAAGCTCGTAGCATATCTTCTAGGATCTGATTTACCTGCTCTCCGTTTGCCCATCCGTCTGCGGGTGGTATGCTGAACTACGGATCAACTTCGTCCCCAAGGCAGCGTGCAGCTGCTCCCAAAAACAGGACACAAATAAAGTGCCCCGATCCGATATGATGGTACGGGGTACGCCGTACAAGCATAGGATCCGTGAGATGTACAGTTCAGCGTACTTCTTGGCGTTGTAGTTTATGTTGACCGGGATGAAATGGGCAACTTTGGTGAGCCGATCAACGATCACCCACACAGAATCATGCTTTTGAAGAGTTGTGGGTAAACCGACGATGAAGTCCATGCTCACATCCTCCCACTTCCAGGCAGGAATGCCCAGTGGTTGCAGCAGTCACGGTTTCCGCATATGGTCTGCCTTCCGGTCCTTGAACCATAGGACGCCGTCTCCGTCCTTCCGGAAACATTTCAGCTCCCCACTGTCTACACGTCTCCGCAAATGTGACATGCCCTTGTCATTCTTCTGGGCTACCGCTATCTCTTCATGGATGGTGGGGATCAAAGCTAGGTTGTAGAGAGCTCCGTGTGGAATCACATGTAGTGGTGGTTCGCTCTCTTCCAACGGCGTGATGGTCAGATTGTTGACGTGTGACTTGCGGCTCAGCGCATCTGCCACTACGTTTGCCTTGCCCGGATGATAATGGATCTCTATTTTGTAATCCTTTATCAGTTCTAACCATCTTCGTTGCCTCATGTTCAGCTCCTTCTGAGTGAATATGTACTTGAGGCTTTTGTGGTCGGTATATAAATGTACGAGGTTACCGAGTAGGTAGTGCCTCCATATTTTCAGTGCAAGTACCACGGCAGCGAGCTCCAAATCGTGGGTTGGATAATTCTGCTCATGGTTTCTAAGCTGCCGTGATCCATACACGACCACTCTTCGGTCTTGCATCAGCACACATCCGAGCCCAATGCCGGATGCATCGCAGTACACATCGAACGGTTTTGTTGTGTCTGGCTGCGCCAAAACCGGTGCTGATGTCAGGTGCTTGACTAAAGCCTTGAATGCTGCTTCACATGCTGGACTCCAAACATATTTGGTAGCCTTCTTCAGCAGCTCTGTCATTGGCTTGGCAATCTTCGAGAAGTTCGGAATGAACCTCCGATAATATCTCGTGAGTCCGAGGAAACTCCGTACCTCGTGAACAGTTCTCGGGGATTTCCAATTCAGCACTTGAGTGATCTTGCTCGGGTCTACAGCGATACCCTCCGCTGAAATGATATGCCCGAGGAAAGGCACTTGCGATATCCAGAACTCGCATTTGCTGAATTTCGCGTATAGCTTGTGATCCCGCAGCCGTTGCAAGACTATACGCAAATGCTTCTTGTGATCTTCCTCTGACTTGGAATATACCAGGATGTCGTCGATGAAGACCACGACAAACATGTCCAGCTCCGGCATGAATACCGAGTTCATTAAGTACATGAAGTGAGCTGGAGCATTGGTGAGGCCGAAGGACATGACCAGGTACTCATAAAGTCCGTACCTTGTTGAGAAAGCTGTCTTTGGAATGTCCTCAACCCTTATCTTAATCTGATGGTACCCGGATCTTAAATCCATCTTGGAAAAGATCTTTGCTTCGACCAACTGATCAAACAACATGTCGATCCGTGGCAACGGGTACTTGTTCTTGATGGTTACGGCATTTAATGGATGATAGTCCACGCAAAGCCGTAACGTCTCATCCTTCTTCTTGACAAATAATGCCGAGCAGCCCCATGGCGAGGAGCTCAGCCTAATAAACCCTTTTCCAGGAGGTCCGTGAGCTGAGTCTTCAGTTCAGCCAACTCCTTGGGCGCCATCTTGTACGGCCTTCGGGATATTGGCATGGTTCCCGGTGTAAGTTCAATCTTGAACTCCACCTCTCTATCGGGTGGCATCCCCGGAAAATCGTCCGGGAATACATCAGGGAACTCTCGGACCACTGGAATATCCTCCAATCTGATGGTTGTGGCTTGATAGACACTTGGAAGTTTTATTTCTGGACTGTCCAGAAATAATGAGTGAGACTCGTGCACTTCTGAGTTCAAGTGCACGACTCGGAGGACGGGGTCTAAAACAGCACCGTGGCGGGTTAACCACGACATCCCTAGGATGACATCGACCTTTTGTCCCTCTAAGATTATGAGAGACGTCGGGTAGACTCTACCCTCTAAGCACAATGGCGCTTTTGGGACTATCATGCTTGCTGAAATTTTCCCACCCGGTGAACAGATCACATAAGGACTATCGGTGGGTAGTATTTGCAAGCTATATTTATCAATGAAAGCTTGGCTAATGAAGCTATGCGTGGCGCCGGAATCAAATAGTACTATAGCGGGATGCTGGTGGAGTTGGAACATACCCACAAGGATTGGCTCGCCCTCCGGCACGTCCTCAATGGCAAGTTGGTGGACGGTGCCGGGCCTAGGGTTTGCCCGCTGCGCATTAGTAGGGTTCCGGGGTTGATTCCTCCCCGGAAACGGTGGTGCCACTCCGCCGCCTTGCCTCTCCGGGCAACTGCTCGTGAAGTGTCCTGGACGACCACACTTGTAACATGTGGCCGCTGCTGGTGTAGTGCTCGGGGGACGAACGCCTGGCATGCGCTGCTGAGGTGCATAGGCACGCGGCATCGCCCGCTGCTGCTGTTGTGGCGGAGGTGGTACTGGCAATGCCGGCCTGAATGCCGGTGAAGAGTACGGCCGACTGCGGAACGGCATCGACCGCTGTGGTGGCTGCCAGCGTGGACCTGATGGTGGGCGATTCACCATCCGAAACTTCTGAGAAGGACCGCCTCCTTTTCCGCTGCTTTGCGGCGCGCTTCGCTTTCGCTCCGTCGCCGCTAACTCCTTGCCGGAGTCCTCCTGAACAATCACAGCATCAATGATGTCGTTGAGGCTGCCGCGATTGAACATCGCCAACTTGTCATTCAGGAGCGGGTTAAGCCCCTGGTAAAAGTGGTCCCACCGCTTCTCGTCAGTATCTGCGTGATATGATGTGTAAAGCGCGAGATCGTTAAATGCCCTGGAGTATTCCAGCGCGTTCCGGCTCCCTTGTTGCAGGTGTAAGAACTCCTGCGTCTTTCTTTTCATCAGACCTGGCGGTATATGATAGGCCCTGAAGGCCGTCCGGAACTCCGTCCAGGTCATCACTCGGTCGGTGGGCTGTGAAGCACAGAAGTTGGCCCACCACGCGCTCGCGGATCCTTGGAGCTGCTGGACCGCGAACTGAGTCTTGCGCTGCTCACTTATCTGGAGCAGCCCGAACTTCATCTCTATGGCGCGGAGCCAGTTGTCCGCGTCAAGTAGTTCATCCGCCCTTGAGAATACTGGGGGATGAGTCGCCAGGAAATCGGAGTAGGAGCTCTGTTGACGCTCCTCACGGTCTTGACGTCTCTCTGGGCGAGACGTATTGGCGATGAGAGTCTGCAGCAACTCTGTGTGCTGCTGGTGTGAACCTGCCATTGCCGCGACGATGTCGGCCAATGTAACCGTTGGCAGTGGCGGTGGCGGTGTTTGCTGTTGCTGCTGTCCCGAGGAGTCCTCGGGAGGTGGTTGGGAGGTCTCTCCCCCTTGGCTAGTACCCCCAACATCAGGTTGGCACGAGTACGCGTCATTCTGAAATTCAAAACAGCAGCGATTAGCACATGTCTTATTTAAAATTCCATATGTAACAATAGGTATTGAAGTGACACATGAATAATTTGCACAACATTCACATATATTGATAAAGCATAAGCTTTATACAAGATACATTATTCTCAGGTCTCCGAGAAGTCGTGCTCATGTCGTCACTACCTATACATACGCTACTGTTTACATAACATGTCACCGATTACAAAATTTGGGCTACACTACCCTGGCTGCCCTACATGGCAACTGTAACCCCCTACTCGGAGTAGAACTCGACCTCCTGTGGGTCATCCTCCTCCGGTACCTCTGCTGGTGGCTCTGGATCTACCACCTCTTCTCCCATCCCGGGTTCTCCCATTGCTGGAAGACCCAAGACCAGCGGTATGCCCAATACCGGAGGTACGAGGTCCTGCAAAGCATGCACCTTGTCCATAGCCTGGTTGTAATCTTCTTCCCAGCCTTGCCCTTCCTCAATAGCGTCGTCCCGCTATTGAGTAAGTTCCTCGTTCTGCTGGGTCAGATTCTGTACCAGTTCTTGCAATGCCGCGATGTCGACACGGCTCTTCTTCTTTGCCTTCTTCAGACGATGCAACTGATTGTGTTGTTCATTCAGTCGCTTGATCGTCGGAAGGAGCACATTGCGGAGTGCGCTGTGAGGACTCTCGAAATCGTCTCCACGGCTTGTTCTCTCCTTGAGCTTTGTGGCGAGATGCTCCATATGAACAGCTTGGCTGTCCATCACGGTGTTTCCCGCCCTCATCTGGAGGCTGAGATTTGCCTCCGCAGGGTTGTACCTTGGGCAACTCGGGTCCGTTGCCTCCAGGTACCTCTCTTCCCACACATGCTGAGCCCGTCCCTCCACCGGAACGAGCGCGTATGGAGGGCCCTCCATAGCCTGCACGTGTAGTTGGCAGAAACGTGACATGGTGTCATGGGCTGCCACTTGCCACATCCCTTCCGGTTGTCTTCCTCTCACCGTGACGGTGAACGGCACCCAACCGGGTGGCGTAGGTCCTGCAGGGACTTCGACATGGATCGTCCACTTCTTGTTCCCCTCTTCGCCTTCTTCCTTGGCGAAGTATTGCGGCATCTGGTGGTATCCAAAAATTGAAGCATATGCCTCAATGCTTCCGGATAGCCGTTGCGGTGAGAACAGTGGGACACCACCCACCCGTTCTCCAACTGTTTATCTGCTGTCATATGTAAAAATATATTTGAGAAATTCAAATATTTATTTAAACAGTAACCACTGAGTTATAACATTGTACATGTCATTGAACCCATAAAACTTGGAAACATAGTTCAAATTTTAAACAAATTTGACTGCTGATCTGCTGTTCCCATGACAGCCCTGACCAGTTTCCATCTCAACCTGATTTAGGCCATGTTGAAGGCAAAACCAATTCTGGAGCTCAACATCAAAGTTAAAGCTAACTTCAATATCTTTCCAGAAAGTATTTTCTTGGCCTAAGATAGGTCCTGGTTCAAAACTTATGAGATGTCAAAGTTAACAGAATTTCTGGAGAAAATTGGACAGCACCTCCCTGCTTTAGGTACTGATTTAATCCAAGAATTCCAGTTAATTCTGTCCCTAATCTGACAAAACTTTCTGTTAAAAAGTTGTAACCCATCTCATAAGCTTTCCAGAACTACCTCATTTTCTATTTTTGGATTTTAAGCAGGAAGTTATGCTTAATTTACAGAGAGTTTACAGAGAGTCTTTGCTCTGCCCTGTTTTCTGGACAGTTTCAACTCTACTGCATTTTCAGTTGGTTAAGGGATGTAACACCTCTGGACCTCAACAGAAAAGTTGTAAAGCTATTCCAAAGCTTTCCAGAAATGTAACATATGACCCCAACCTCGAAAGAACTCAACCTCTAACCTCTGATTAACTTCAGCCTTGATTCGGCTGAAAACAGAGTGCTCTGTCCTTAACAACCTATAAGTTGAAAACTTGTTAACTTTTAATATCCTGTTCAAGGGAAGGAGTTACATCAATTTTTACTACTTTAGATCAAAACCTTCAAGTTTCAAATGAAGTTGTTCATTTAGTTGGGTGTGACGTCGATGCGTTACCAGATTATATCGGTACTACGTCCTCACAATGAAAAACCTATACCGGACTTAGCCGGCTTCGTTATTTCAGTGGCACTACACGTCACTCGCACATGGATGCTACACGTCTACCATTTCGTGGTCAGACTCGGCTGCACACCGAGCCCGGAATCCATACAGTTCGTACACCTGGCCGTCATCACTCGCCCGGATGTTCTCAAGCCAAACACGCCTTGAGTTACGTGTTCACGTTTCAGACCACGTGACGGGGTCTCCCACGTTGCACCACGCACGTCAGGGATAGACGTTGCTCGAATACCCCAAACGACATGAAGAGTCGTAGAGGATATCAAAGCGAGTCGGGTTACCTGCCACCCGTGGGGCTCCACCCTTCAGCTTGTGCGCACTGGTGGACAGCGCTTACGTGCACTCTCCAAGACATACACGTCCCGAGATGCACGATTTTCCGACATAATCAAATAAGTTAATATGCCACTTTCTATATGCTAATAACAACCTTATACGGGCTACTAACTCGTTCCTCACTGGATTTTTGAAAAAGATGACCTTTGCAGTGCGTTAAACCTCAAGCGAGCTCTGATACCAACGCTGACACGACCCCACGGTCTTGTCGAGCCAGGATCACGCTGAGGGGTTGTGCGTTGCACAGCACCGGATAACACACGTCAAAGGTACAAAGCGGAAGCGGAATTTTATTACATAAACAGGTTTATGAACATGTTTACATCAAAATAAGTTTAGTCTACACTCGCGGGCGTAGACTACGCATCAAGTCCACATTCAGCCCTCGAACGTGTCCTTGCTAGCACACACGCACACTAACTCTGCGGCGTGCACGACTCCTACTCGACGGGGTTCCCCTCCTGGGGTTCTGTCTCCTCTTCGGGAGTCCCTTCCTCATAGAACCCTGCAAAAGCTTCAAATACAAGCAGTGAGCACGAAGGCTCAGCAAGTCTGACCCGTCTCACCTAAACATGGAACTTCTACATGAGGGGTAATGGGTTACATGAGGTGAAAATCATTTGCAAGGACTCGCCTAATTAGTAGAACCATACTTTCAAGTTTTAGCAGCAGGTTGTGGAGAACCTTACGCTAAGGCACATGAGAGAGCCGCAATCAAACAAGAAACGCATTTCTCTCATGTACTTTGCCCAAAGTTGAAAGGAACTTTAATTAGCTCTAAACTACAGAAAACCATTAACAAGCAAAGTCCATCTTTCAATCAGCAACATTTTAACATGTAACTAGCCTGTTCTTTCTACGTCACGGTACAGTGAACAAGTGGTACTCACTGACCGTGAGGGACGGCGATTATAATCGATTTACACCTGCAGGGTTACCCGAACAAACCCGTCACGTACGCCCGTACTCGATGTTGCCTACAACAACCATCACGGACGCCGTACGCGACTACCTTTCACCCATTAGCCAAATGTTGAACCGGTCTAATCGTCCCGAGCAAGAGGTCTCGGCACGCGCATCTCAGTGCCGCCAGCCGATTTACACCTCGAGCTCTCAACCTACCCTCTGAACGACCAGCTATGCCTCAACACCCAGCTACCCGAGTTACATCAGTTTCCCTGTTCCCATATAGCCGGTAGGTTTCGGTACTGTTCTAGCTTGTTCAACAGGCCCGCACACGGCTCGGTCCTCAATCAACACAAGTGGAGCTACAGCACACAGGCCCCAAAGTCCTGCTTCCCTTACCCTCCGCTTGGTCTCATTTTTCTTGCCATGTATATCATGTGCTATCTCTACCCGAGTCGAGTGCCTCTAGCCTATGCTCGCGAGTAGTTCCAACTACTCGACTTGTACCGAATCCTACACTATCTTAGCATTGCAGTAGCTAACGGGGTTTGCAATCCTAAACCCAACCCAAGGTTTTCTTTGCTATGCAGTGGGGTTTCCAAACAAGACTCTAATGCAAAGCATAATAGTATTCAAAGATGTGCTCAAAACAATAAACATTTGTAAAAAGGTTAATGCAAACCGGAGCTTGTCTTGCTGCTCTTGGTCGTAGGCTAGCTGTTCCTCCGGAGTAATGAAGTATAGGACTTCGGGTTCCTCCTTGACCTTAGCGACTACATGATAGAAGCAATACATGTATTAATTTAAATGCAGTTGTACTAACTTTTAACTTGTGAAGTCTATAACTCTTACTAGACAAGTCCAATGACTGTGAAATTTTTACTGTGGCTTGGTTACAACCTAAACAGAGACTTGGTCATGTTTTAGTTGCAGCAAAGCTCATTTGAGCCCTCCACAATTAATTATGTCCTTGACCTTAATTGGAACTCTTAGGGTGTTCTAAGGATTTTCATGAAACAAACTATGACTTTCTGAAAACCAGATTTTCAGAGGGTTCTAATGGAGTTGGTCTCACTTAATTTGAAGGTTCCTAACTAAAGATATGAGCTAAACAATTTCAGAGAAAATTCTGAAAATGTTTCTGAACATTTTCTATTTTCTTTGGAACAGTTCCACTAATCACACCATTAGGTGGATCAAATGAGCTCAAATGGATCTGAAATTTTTATGGTAGTTCAGGGATATTTTGGTGAACATCTCAGCAAAATTTCAGGATTTTCCTCCAAATGATTCTCCAGCTAAAATCCCAAACAGTTTAAATTTTTGAGGAATTAATTCTGGAGAAATAAGGAATTTAATGAAGTGAAACTTGATTTGTTGGAAAATACTCAGAGAGCTGAATCCAGCAAAATTTGGTTCACTTGATTTGGAGCTTTCTAGCCAAAGTTATGAGGATTTGAAGTTTGAAGGAAATCTGAAAATCGGGGAAAAGTTTAAACTCGCGAGTGGGCCCTGGGGACACGCGTCGCACGCCGAGGCGACCGCACACTGCGGCCCACAGGGTCTTTGCGCGCCAGCGCACCCGATCCCGGCCACACCCCGATCCCGATCTAAAATATCTGTCGCTGACAGCTGGGGTCCACCCCCTTCTTCAACCTCGTGACGCCCGCGCTCTGCCGCCGGGGAACTTCGCCGGAGAGCTCGCCGCCGGCTTTTGTACAGCTCCAAACTTCACGATTTTGGTCGCCCCTGCCTACTTTCACTCGGAGAACAGGATTTTGGGGTCAGCTCGTCATGACAATGGCTGGTGCATGGTCGGCGATGGGCCGCCACCTCGGAAAGACTTCGGCCATGTCGGCTGACTTCCCTAGCACCTCAACTACTCGAGGAACCGGTCGGGAAGCATCAGTGGATCTCAGGGAAGGTCGACATGAGCTTGAGGCAGCTCGGGGAAGGCCCGAAGTAGGTCCTCACCGTGCGCCCGATGCCTCCCTTTTGTTCCGCCGTTGGTAAACCTCGAATTACGCCGGGTACAGAGGTTCTCCGGCCAAAGGTTGTGAAGGCAACTTGTGCGTTACCGTGTCTAGTTTGTGTGAGAGCGGATTGAGGCCCTCTAATCCTTTCTAGAGTACGAATTCGACGGAACTGTACCCGAAGGTCGTTCTGCACACATAAAGGGGAAAACTGGAAATTCGCCGCCGGTGAGCAATCACTCGGGCTGTGGCTTGGGTTGAGCAGCACCGGTCACCAGCGCATCCAAGGGTGCCTTGGCTCGAGCGTGACAACGCCCTGGTTGGGCTGTCCACGGGAGCCCGAGGTGCGGTGGTTTTAAGTCACCGAAGTGATCTTTCGGCATAGCCGATATTAATCGGTTTTAGCTGAGTTTTAGCAGCGGGGATGAAGGAGAAGAGTCCCTAGTACCTTGCCGTAGCTCGAGAGGGGACGGGAATGCTGTGATCGGCGCTCTCCGATCGATTCCGAGCTGCGGAAAGTGTTTGCCGGCGCTGAGTTCTTGCGGGGGAAGAAACGGGCGATGCTTCGGCCGAGGAGGGGGAGGAACGCCTTAAGAAGGCCCTGAACCGCCTCATGACCGCGCGTGGCCAAGCAGCTGCTGGCGCGGCGGCTCCCCTCGGTGGCGATCGCAGCGGCGGCTCGGTTAACCGAGTGAGAAAGTCTCAGTCGGTTTGATTTGGAGTAGTGGCTGACATGTGGGTCCCACTTCCAATTTTAACCTCTGAAATTTACTCCTAATCACTGTTTTAAACAGTGAGCCCCATAATACCCCTGGTAATTCAAATTATTCACCCATGAGCCATTTGAATTAGTTAGAATTCCAATGGGGTTTGGTTTGGATGAATTTCAGCACAAGTTCAGTTTTGAAATTCAAATAAAGTTTGAATTTCCCCCACTTAGCTCATGTCAAGATCAACTCCAAATGTTGTGAAAATTGGTGTGTGGGCTCACAAAAATGTGATGAGTAAGAATATGCCTCCAACTTTTGAATTCATTGGATAAAAACAGTTTGAATTTGAATATGGTTTCAAACTGCCCTCTTTCTAGCTATACCCAAAATGATCTCAAAAAGGTTTTGAATTTGGGTGAAACTTGGCATGGACATCCTTAGCAATGTGTAGAAGTTTTCATATGTCCAGCCCACCTATATCACATGTGGGAAATACCACTTTTGCAATATGTGAGTTTGTTCTCTAATGAGTATGTTGATGGTGGTTACTTGCTCTTAATTTGTGTTCATCAACTTACTTCAAATGAAGTGTGTGGTGTGGTGATGAACACTTCAAATAGGTGTCAAAAACTGAGGCCCTTACAACCACCATGACTCGATTTGTGTAATCGTTGACCGATTAACCAAATCAGCATGTTTCATTCCGGTGCATACCAACTACAGCGCCAAGCAATATGCGGAATTGTACATAGCATGAATCTTGTGCTTGCATGGAGTTCCCCGTACCATTGTCTCCGACAGAGGATCGCTGTTTGTATCCCGCTTCTGGGAACAGCTACACGCATCCTTGGGGAACTAAATTTATTCGAAGCTCCGCGTATCACCCTCAAACCGATGGGCAAACTGAGAGGGTGAATCAAATACTTGAAGATATGCTAAGGGTGTGTGCCATCCACCACAGTAAGAGCTCGGGTGATCACTTACCGTTGGCCGAGTTCTCGTATAGCAACGGTTATCAAACGAGCATAAAAATGGCACCTTATGAAGCTCTCTATGGACGGAAGTGCCGCACACCCTTGAACTGGTGTGAATCTGGCGAGAGAGTGATTTATGGGATTGATCTCGTAAATGAAGCTGAAGAGTGGGTACGGCTTATTCAAGCAAATCTTAAAGCCGCTCAGTCCAGACAAAAGAGCTATGCGGATAGGAGACGACGTCCTCTGGATTTCCATGTTGGGGACCACGTATACCTCCGCGTATCTCCTATGAAGGGCATTCACCGGTTCGGAGTGAAAGGAAAATTTGCTCCGCGTTTTATCGGTCCCTTCGTCATCATTGAAAGATGTGGACCCATGGCATACCGTTTGGTGCTACAGGCAGCCTTAGCCGGAGTTCATAACGTCTTCCACATATCTCAGTTGCGGAAGTGTTTGAAAGTTCTGACGGAGATTCTCACGGAAGGCATAGCAGATTTGAAGCCGGCCCTCACTTATGTTGAGCATCCAACCCGGATAATTGATGTCAAGACTCGCGAAACTAGAAACCGGACGCTGTGATTTTTCAAGGTGCTATGGGAAAATCACAAGTCCGATGAAGCTACATGGGAAAACGAGGAATATTTACAATGCAATCATTCAGAGTTATTAGAGGCTTATGTTTGATAGTTGTCCTCCCCAAGTTATTCTTAATTGTGAATCTCGGGACGAGATTCCTTTTAAGGGGGAGGAATGTAAAAGTCCCAAAAACTTGTAAATGGAAAACTTGAGCTGTGAATAAAGTTGATTTTAAATCCAAGAAATGGGACTTGCAAAAACTTTTGTTTAATCATGTAATTGTTGCATTGTGCAAGAGGACTTTAA
The DNA here is from genome assembly GCA_030760725.1 of Neostapfia colusana. NCBI lineage: Eukaryota > Viridiplantae > Streptophyta > Magnoliopsida > Poales > Poaceae > Neostapfia > Neostapfia colusana. Next base: position 66,174,624 of record JASWHV010000012.1, on the reverse strand, counting down.
ATTCAGTTTGACCTAAGGGGTTCACTTCAAGAAAAAGAAGGCCATTTCCAAATAGGAAATTCAAACTGTTGTTTAAAAATTTGTATTTGCAATGGCCAACTCAAAGATCAGAGGGCATATTAAAATTCTGCAGGTTTGAATTAGTGAGGATACAAATTTTGAGCAAATTTGCAGGTGCTTTGATAGCTATATCAAAGGGACTTGTGAATTTCATTGAAATTTGAACTCAAATTTGAAACTGAGGCAAAACCTGTCAATTTGCCAAATGGCTTTTGAATTTGAGTTCCTCATAGCTGAAGTTTGCAATGTGCCAAAAGAATTGGAGATATTTGAGAGGGGAGTGAGTGGGGCCCAGTTGTCATTGTGAGGGGGAGACTTACTACCTAAGTCTTTGTTCTCGGTTCAGACATGAGCTCGGATCAACTCACAGGGCGCCACCGAAGCTATTGCCGAAGCCACCACCTCACCCCCCTCACGCTGGCGACCAGCTAATCGGCCTCGTTGCCCTCGGTGTGATCTTTCTTCTCTGAACCGAGCTAATCGTGTTTCGTCTCTCCTCCTCGCACCCGATAAGCGCTGAGCTCGCCACCGCCTTGGTTCCAACTGGGAGCGCGTGCATCCCCAGCGCACAGCACCTTCTGAACCGCAAAACGGCAAGGCCTGGTCGCCCTTCACCCCCTCAGCGCAACAAACCGCAGCTCCCCACGTTCTCCACCCTAGAACAAGGGTTGTTGCGGCAGGCCGAGAGTAACCGACGAGCAAGCTCACGTGGGTAGCTCACCACCGTGGGTTTCACGCTCAAGCAACGACGCTCAGAGGTGTGCTGTACCGCCGTGGTGCTTCTCCCCGAAGCTCAGCTCAAACGGTGATCCCTAGCGGCCGAATTCGAAGTTTTTCTTCCGGAGCACGACCACGGACCCTCTGGTAAAGATCTCTAAAATTCGCACTTAGAGTTCACCAAATCGTGCACAAATGATCTAGACTCGATGGCGATCCGATCCCCTTCACAACCCTAGCTAGAAACCCCGTGTTAGCGGCTAATTTCAAGTTTTTCCATCGACGGCCATGGCGGGGACGCTCGGGCACATGGTGAGCATCAAATTGCCGCCGTTTCCGAGTGATATTGAGGCCATGTCGAGTTATCTCATCCCCCACTGGTGCTTTAGAGCGGTTTAGTCGAGCGTTTGGCAGGCTAGAAGTGTCGGGCGACGGCGCCGAGCTCCACCGAATGACGCCGCATGTCGCCAACCGATTTCTGGTCACCGGCAGCCCGAGAGCACCGCACCAATGGCTTTTTCGTAGCTGGAAACCCCCAGGCGGCAAGTACCGAGCCGAGAAGTGGCCGGGAAGCCGACTCCGGTGAGCTCTGGTGGGAGTCCGGCGAGGGGGAGGCGCGGGCGCGGGAAATCGACCAAGGAAGAAGAAGACCCAGTTGGACCCACATGTCAGCGGCTGGAAATTTAAAATCCAGATCTTCTGTGGCGTGTGATCCAGTGTGGCTGCGTGCGGGCAAACCCTGTAACCGGTGTGGCTCGCGTTCTATTGGCTGCCCTTTAAACAGTGGGTCCGGTTAGGTTTTCTGTAAAAAATTAATTCCAGATTTCAAGCAAAGTTTAGAAATTCATAACTTGTGCTAGGAAGCTCCAAATTTAGTGATTCAAATTGGGTTGGATTCAGGATGAAAAATTCTATCCAAATATGCAACCCAATTTGTATTAAAATCAATATAAAATTCTGGAAAAATCTTTAATTATTTTCAGCGAAAGAATTTTAGAGAGAGTTTGGTTCATCCTAAAATCCCTAAATTTTTTCAGAATATTCTTTAGGATGGTAGGGAACTCCTGTAAAAGTTTCATCTCAATTGGAGTGGATTTAGTTAGGATAATTCTGAAATCAAATTTCTGTGTTCAAATGAATACAGAAGCAATTTCAGAGAATTTCCAAAACTTGGAAATTCAGTTCTAGGAAATTCTTAGCTCCAAAAATCCTAGGAAAATTCATGCATGCTCCCTGAGCTATGTATAAAATTGTAGTTCACTTGAATCAGCATGAAAGTGCAAATTTATTCAGAATTAATTCCTTTTTGCCTAAAGTCTTAGGGAATTGTTCTGAGTGAAATTCCAAATTTTGGTCCAGATAACTTTCTTGTGTCATGGAACTCACATGAAAATTTTCAGCTCCATTGGAGCCCTGGAAAGGTAATGTCCTGTTTAACTTCATTAGGTGATCACCACCCAAGTGATGACCCCCACTTATCACTTGACCATAGTACTTCAACCCAAACCCAAACTACTAGCACCAGTGTCATTTTAAATTCTTAAACAGAGTTCCAGTTTCAAACTTGTCTTTAGAACTTGTTAGCAAAAGCTTTACAATTAAACATATATGCATATTCTTAATGTGTAGTGATTAAACGTGAAAGAGTGGAGGAAGAGTGAAGCTTGGATCAAGAAGCAAGAAGGCAACTAACTTCATACTTATCTGACTTTAGTCACCTACAAAACCAAGGCAAGCTCCGGTTTGCATTTAAGTTGTTTTATAAAGTTTTTCCTTTTTTCACTACTATGGGTCGAAGTTTGTATGTGCATTAGGTCAAGGATGTTTTATACTCCACTTGGATAACCAAAAATGAACCCTGAGGTCAAGGGTAGAAAGGTATCATCGCTGTAGAATAAGGCCATGCTAAATAGGCTAGGACATCCGGTAGAAGACAAGTAGTTGGAATCTACTCGCGAGCTATAGTTTGGGTTTACATAAGTGTGGTTGGGAAAGAGGCAAACTAAAGTTTACATTTCTAAAGATGAGACCGGGCAGGAGGGTTAGGAAGCGACAAGACGAGGTCTTGGTCGAGTACCTCTGCCTGTGTCGGTTAAGGACCGATGCGTGTGCCGCATCCAAGAGCAAGTATTAAGTTGTGTACCGGGTGCTTACTGCTATATGGGACCCAGGAAACCGATGTACCAGGTTAACTGGATTGTAGAGGCATACCACATCGTCTCGTTAGACCTATGAGCCCGGGACGGCGCGACCGGTTCTACAGTCGAGTGTCCTGCGAAAGGTTGCCACATACGACGTAATGAAGGACGCCAGATTTGGGTCTTCATAGGCGGGCGTATGTGTCAAGCTATCCGGGCAGTGTTTGATTCGAATCACCGTCCCTTGCGGTTATTGAGTACCGCTTGCTCCCATGTTGTGACGTAGTAATCAACTTGTGTGGAAACAGTTTGCAAAGTTTTAATTGCTGCTATGATTATTGTAAATTGCATGAAAACCCTGTTTGAAGTAGAGATAGAGCAAACTAAAGTTATTTTCCACCTTGGGACAAGTAACATTGGAATGAAGTGTTTCTTGTTTGATTGTGGAGTTCCAATGTTGTTGGGCGCAAGGTCACTACTATTATGGCTAAAATCTGAAGTTAAGGATGAACTCGTAGGCGAGTCTTTTTGCAAATTATAGGATTAGGTATTACGTTAACCTCATGTAGAGTTGCATGCTCTAGGAGAGACGGTTATGTCTTGTTGAGCCTTTGTGCTCACTCTTGTTATATGAGTGGTTTTGCAGGTAAAATTCGACGCTATAAAGAAGGTTGTTCGGTGAGACTCGGGAACTTCCGAGTCATGTATCATATGGAGAACCTAGCCGCTGCCTTGTCTTCGTGTTGCTAGCGAGAGGAGTACGCGGGCTGGACCTCCTCTTGAGTGCTCATTAGTTATTCAACGTGAGTTGTTTGTAGTCTTCCGCTGTAGCTAATTTATGTAAATTATTTATAAAGAACATTTGTAAGCTTCCGCTTTGATTTAAGTAATACAGTTTTCCTTATATGTGTGCTGTTAGGTGCCGCATAACACGGCACCACCCAATGCGATTCCCGAGCGAGCGGCACGGCCCCGCGATCGGGACCGGGCCACGTCAGCGTGGTATCAGAGCCGCATTGGTAATAGCACACGGAATGAGGATCGTATTACGACAAAAACTTAGGATACGGTGAGGAAACGGTATTAGGCCCACATGAGGACTATAGTAGTATAGTTACTTAAGTGGCATGACTAACATACTTGTTATAATTCTGAACTTTGATTATGTAACGATGCACCTACGCTCAGGTAAGAATGGTAAGGAACGCCACCGGAAGCGGTTCAATTTCAGTTAGCTCCCCTAACGAGGACTCATATCATCAACGTATACCTTCTTTTCCAAAAGCCCACTTGCAAAGGACTCCGGGATTAAGCGTGCTTGGCCCGGAGGAATTTGGGGATGGGTGACCGACCGGGAAGTTTTTTCCGGGTGCGCACGAGTGAGGATAAAGTGCGTAGAAAAGACGAGTGGTGGTATGTGGGACCAGTCTATGATCCTAGAGAGCCATCACAAATGGTATCAGAGCCGACACTCGCAGTTTCACGGGTGCGTACGGGTCAGTGACAAGGATACGGTAGTGTACGGGTCAGGGACGCAGGTATGTACGCATGACGCGTGGGTCCTCTGTGTGGGACACGGTATGGTACGTATGCTGCTAACTGGATGTATGGTATGCGTATGCCAGTACTGAACATACGAACATGGCTAAGAGGGGACGTTCCTGTCTTGGCGTTGACCGACGAGGACGTCGGTCTTCTAAGGGGGGGGGGGGTGGATTGTGTAATATCCTGGCTCCCAGCTTAATAGGATTAATAGAGTACTCATACCACCAAGGTATACCTTCTTTTCCGGAAGCCCACCTGCAAAGAACTCCGGGGTTAAGCGTGCTTGGCCCGGAGGAATTTGGGGATGGGTGACTGACCGGGAAGTTTTCCCGGGTGCGCACGAGTGAGGATAAAGTGCGCAGAAAAGATGAGTGGTGGTATGTGAGGCCAATCTATGATCCTAGAGAGCCATCACAACCCACTAATTTGGACCTAAGGAATTCAAATATGAATTTTGATTTTAAATTTGGCTGCTGCCAATGAGCTTTTTAACATAACAGTTTGCAATCCCTTGTGTTGCCCTCATTTGAATTTTGAGTTGAACAAATTTGTTCCAGAATCTGAATTTAGCTTTCTCACACATATGGGAACTTCCCACCTTGGTTTCAAATCCCTTTTTGGGTTCCATGTTTCAAATAAATAATTGAACATGTGTGAAGAGAGCTCTCATGTGTTTTATCACATGTGAAAATGTTTAAACAAGTCCCATTTTCATTAAAAGGAATCTCGTCCTGACATTTCAAAAAAAGAGCGAGACGGGAGGTAATTACAAAGTCTATGACAAAAGTTCCGGATAATTATTGTGGATGTAATCTTCACTTTCCCACGTCGCCTCTTCCGGGGTATGATTACTCCACAGGAGTTTGTAAAATCTCAAAGTACAGTTTCGGGTGATCCGGGTCTTTTCATCGATAATCTGAATGGGCTGCTTGACATATGTGAGATCCGGGTCTTCGGTGCAGACAGCAGCGGTGAACTTGAGACACTTCCGCACCTGGGACACGTGGAATATGTCGTGAATACCGGCAGGGCTTGCCGGTAATTCCAGGCGGTATGCTACGGTCCCGCACTTCTCCGTGATAGCAAACGGACCAATGAACCGAGGAGCAAGTTTTCCCTTGACACCGAACGGAGATACACGAAGATACACGTGCTCTCCGACATCGAAATGCAGCGATCGACGCCTCTGATCCGCGTAGCTTTTCTGACGAGATTGGGCAGCTTTGAGGTTCTCTTGTATTATCCGAACTCTCTCTTTGGCTTCATTAACGAGATCAACCCCAAAGGTTACTCTTTCACCGGACTCGCACCAATTCAATGGTGTACGGCACTTCCGGCGGTATAGAGCTTCATATGGTGCCATTTACAGTTCAATCATCCGGAGCTATTGGAGGCTTATGTCTGATAGTCGTCCTCCCCATATTGTTCTTAATTGTGAATCTCGGGACGAGATTCTTTTTAAGGGGGGAGGAATGTTAAAGTCCCAAAACTTGTAAATGGAAAACTTGAGTTGTGAATAAAGTTGAGATCAAATTCAAGAAATGGGACTTGCAAAAACATTTCTAAACATGTGAATGTTGTCATGTGCAAGCACATAATTTTAAGTCCACTTTGAATTCAAATGTTCATTTAAATGCAAAGGTAGTCGTTTTAAATGAATGATGCAAACTGTGGTTGTAAACATTCCCTTTGCAGCCGCCAAATTAAAAGTTTGAATCCATATTTGAATTCTTCAGGTCCAAATTATGAGGAAGGAAAATTTTGAGAAGATTTGGAAGTACTTTAATATTCATGTCAAAGGGGCTTGTGAATTTCATTGGAGTTTGAATTCAAATTTGAAACTGATGTAAACACTGTAGATTCTCCGAATGAATGTTGAATTTGGGCTCCATATAGTTGACTAATGAAACCTGCCAAAATTGGAGATATTTTGGAGAGGGAAAAGAGGTGGGGCCCAGTGGTCAGTGAGGGGCTAGACTTGGTACTGAAGTAAACCGAGTTCTTCTCTGTTTTTTACTCGAAGGCGGTGAACAGCAGCTCGCACCACCGCGGCAGCGCCGCTGCCACCTCCCGAGCACCTGCCGAACGACCTCAGTGCTGATACAAGACAATTACATTCAATCAATATGATGCACACATGTTAATCAATATGCGATGATGTGGATGCATGCAGAATTTTACGATACAACATATACTAATAATTTCCTACAGCTGTTTACTAATGAGGGGTAAATAGTTCGTATATGTTCATGCAAGTTTGGATAGATTATGGTGGGTTTTTGTGATGATCGGTGCTGCGGAAAATCAAGCAGGTGTGACTATGATTTAATCCCGGGTAGTAGATAAATTCCATCGTTAAAATTTAAACCAGAAAATAAACTACCTATTTCAGCGGCTTCGTTGGTCGTGGGACGGTGACTGTCGGTACCCTGCAAACCGGGTACCCCGCGTGGAGGGTTGAAGACATCTCAGGCCCAACCCCTCTCTCGAGGCGGGCCCTGACATGGTCACGTGCCCTTGGCCCCAGACCTGGCCTCCCCGCTAAGGCAGGGTCTGACGCTGCCACGTGTGCCCGGCTCCTGAGCTGCCACGTGCCCTTGGCACCGGACCAAGCCTCCCTATCGAGGTGAGGTCCGGAGCTTCCATGTGTATCCGGGCTCTGAGCCCTTCCTCCCCGTTGAGGAGGTCTCCGGAGCCACCACGTGCCCTTGGCCCCGGACTAAGCCTCTCTGCTGAGGTGAGGTCCGGGGCTGCCACGTGTATCCGGGCTCTGAGCCCTTCCTTCCCGGTGAGAAGGACTCCAGAGCCACCATGTGTCCTTGGCCCCGGACCAAGCCTCCCTGCTCAGGTGAGGTCCGGAGCTGCCACGTGTGTCCGAGCTCTGAACCCTTCCGCCCCGCTGAGGAGAGCTCCGGAACCGCCACGTTCCTTTGGCCCCAGACCAAGCCTCCCTGCTGAGGTGAGGTCCGGAGCTGCCACGTGTATTCGGGCTCGGTGCCCTTCATCCCTGCTTAGGAGGACTCCGGAGCCGCCATGTACCCTTGGCCATGGACCAAGCCTCCCTGCTGAGTTGAGGTCTGAAGCTGCCACGTGTAAAAGTCCCAAAACTTGTAAATGGAAAACTTGAGTTGTGAATAAAGTTGAGTTCAAATTAAAGAAATGGGACTTGCAAAAACTTTTCTAAACATGTGAATGTTGTCATGTACAAGCACATAATTTGAAGTCCACTTTGAATTCAAATGTTCATTTAAATGCAAAGGTGGTCATTTTAAATGAAGGATGCAAACTGTGGTTGTAAACATTCCCTTTGCAGCCGCCAAGTTAAAAGTTTGAATCCATATTTGAATTCTTCAGGTCCAAATTATGAGGAAGAGAAATTTTGAGAAGATTTGGAAGTACTTTGATATTCATGTCAAAGGCGCTTGTGAATTTCATCGGAATTTGAAGTCAAAGAACTGATGTAAACACTGTGGATTCTCCAAATGGATGTTAAATTTGGGCTCCATATATTTGAATTATGAAACCTGACAAAATTGGAGTTATTTTGGAGAGGGAAAAGAGGTGGGGCCCAGTGGTCAGTGAGGGGCTAGACTTGTTACTGAAGTACACCGAGTTCTTCTCTGTTTTTCACTCGAAGGCGCTGAACAGCAGCTCGCGCCACCGAGGCAGCGCCAGTGCCACCTCCCAAGCACCTGCCAAACCGCCTCAGTGCCGATAAGATTTTTCCAGCCAGCCCAGCACTCGGCAAAGCGTGTTCTTCGACCGCCACTCGAGCTCCTTCGCTGCTGCCTCCCCTCACGAGCGTTTCAGCCTGCGACAAACTGCCACCCCCGGTCCACTGGTGCCCGGCCAGCCCGACGGGTTACACGCCAAGCTGAACCTCCCCATGAAGTCGCCGTGTCCTCCTCGACGTGTCTGACGCAAGAGCTCAACATTTTCCTCCACTGGAACCCGGCACCGAGCTCGGTTTTTCCACTGACGCCACAGCGAGTCACCGGTCACAAGAATACGTCGCCCGCTCGCCACAGTTCATCTCCCACCGAGCTTCAAAAGAAAAAAGGTTCGCCTAGACCTTCTCTTGCTTCACCACAACACCCGGCAGCTTGTCATAAACTGTGCTCGCTGGAATTTAATTCTTCCCGCCAACATGCGGTATGAACCGTGAGGAGGAAATAGGGAAATTAGGGTGACACGGTGTACCACTCATCACCAAACCTAGAAACCTATTTTAGACGTCCGTGCGAGTGCGTAGGATCAAGAACTAGGAAGAACCGTCTAGGAAACCTTCGGTTCTTCAAGTTTTTTGAGTTTTCTCCGAAATTGGTGTAGATCGCATGGTAAACTCGTATTTGCCGACGTTTCTCATGAGATCGGAGCCTTGGACGTTGCTCCCTAAGTCATGGAGATGCTGTAGGAGCTAAGCTGTGAGGGGCCAACAAGCCCTTCGACAGGATCTCATTGGGTGGTACCGTGATACGCGGCACCCAACAGCACACGGGTCGAGAAAAACACATCACATTACTTGAATCATTTGCGGAAGCATACAAAAGTATTTTAGAAATACTTATATCAAAATAAGCTACAGCGGAAGACTATAACTCTCATGACTCCTTTCTAACTTAGCAACAAAGAAACAATCCAGCCCGCGGATGTTTCTTACTAGTAACACAAAGAAAAACCGCAGCGGCGAGGGTGCTCTTGAGTAATCACTCGGAGGTTTCCGAGTCTCATCGACATCCCTTCTCATAAGCTTGAAGTCAATCCTGCAAAACAACTCGGATAGCATCCGTGAGCACGAAGGCTCAGCAAGTCTTAACCTTCAACCCTAAGCATGAAACTCTACATGCAAGGATGTGTAAGATAGGAAAAAGGACTTTGCAATAAAGACACGCCTACATGTTGATCCTTATTTTCAGTTTTATAGCAACAGTTTAATGAGGCTTAGGAAGCCCTCACATCGGAAGTGCACAATCAAACAAGAAACGCTTTCCTCCGATGTGGTGATGCCCAAAGTGGAATATAAACTGAATTAGCTCTATAACTACAACAATCAAGGTATTCAAGACATTAATAGTTCAATACAGCATTTTCAGTTGGCTTATTTCACTTCTTACTACGTCACAGCGCAGTGAACAAGCGAGTACTCAAATAACCGCGAGGGACGGTGATTGCAATCAAGACACACCCGGATAACACGTTACATACACCCACTTTCAGAAGCGTGATTCCACACCCCTTCCTACTCTGTTGTATGCAACAACCTTTCAAAGGCAACCCAAATGCCGAACCGGTCCATCCGTAACGGGCAGGAGGTCCCCGTGTGGAGCGTGACAGTGCCCACCGGCATATTTACACCTTGCTACCCTCAACCCACTCCTATTTACGGTTGGGTAAGCCTCGGCACCCAGGTTAACCAATTACATCGGTTTCCTGGTTCCCATATGCCAGTATGCATCCGGTACTGTTCGATACTTGTCCAGCAGGGCCGCACACGGACGGTTCTCAACCGACGCCAACAGGGCTACGCACGTGAGACCTCTGCTCACTGCTTCCTATCCCCCATTCTGGCTCTCATTTTCATAACTTAAGCCATTTTTTACCTCTTCTCATTCCGTGTAATAAATACTATCTCGCGAGTAGCTTCCAACCACTCGACTTCTACCGAGATCCTAAACATTAGCATGGCATTCTCTACTCGTCGAGTTTGTAAACTACCCAACCCTCCATAGGATTTAAAAAGGGCTATGCAAGTGGGGTTCCAATCACCCTAACTCTAATGCATACAATTCAACCTAGACATAAGTGATACAAATGAAAAGCTTTATAAAAGGTACTTAAGTGCAAACCGGGGCTTGCCTGTTTTGTAGGGTAGTAGTATATAAGCAGTTAGTGATCCTTGCTGTTCAACCCTTGATTCTCCGGAGTTTAATCCACTTCAATGAATCGCTCCTTTGAATCCCCTTCGTCGTGAGTCCTAATGAAATGTGTATGCACAAGTTTTATGGAATGTAATGGAAAGAAGTTAAGACATGATTTCTTAGGAACAGACGTTGTGTGGAAAAGCCAAGATTGGCTTGGTTTGCCTCTGTTGTGCAAGAAACAAGAATGAACAATATTGATCTTAGTGTTGTAGTTATACACTAACTACTTTCCCTAATGAAACTAATAGATGAGCTGAAAAGAATTGGATGCCACTGAAGAACAAGAACTCCAAGGGCCTCACAACTTTTACAGAAGGGTCTATACTACCTAGGGATTTAGCTTGCCAAATTGCAGCTAATGTGGAGTCAAATTGTGTTCTCCATAATTCTTATAAAGTCTCTCTTGTATTTCCACCTATACATAAGTATGGAGAATAAGAACAGGGAGTTTTACTGCTCAACTTGAGCTGATAATTTACATGTGAGTTCCTGGTCACATGAAAGTAATTTGGTCCAAAATTCAGCCCCCTTACTTGAGTAGTTCTTCCAGAACAATTCTTTAAGCATTTCTACTCAAGAGAATTAATTCAGAAGTAATTTGCATTTTCTTGCTCAATTAAGTGAACTAAGATATCAAGTATGTCTCAGAGAGCTTGCCCAAATTTTCTTATGATTTTTGGAGCTATTGATTACCCAGAATGGATTTTATAAGTGGGAAACATTTTCTGAAATGTTTCTGGACTCTTATGAACACAGAAATTTGTATTTAGTAAATCCCTACTCAAATTACCTTCAAATGAGCTGACAATTTGCCTGAAATTCGACAATATGCTAAATATTATCCTGACAAAATTTGAGGATTTTTGGATAAACCAAACTCTCTCAATAATTCTTTTTCAGAAAACTTTCAAAGAATTTTCCAGAATTATATATTGACTTCCATACAATTCTGAGTTCATATTTGGATAGACCTCTGAAAAATAAATCCAAACCAATTGGAATCACTTAAATTGGAGGTTTCTACACAGAGATATGAATTTCTAAACTTGTGGCGACATCTGGAATTATTTTCCCTACTGAAAAGTCGGCTGAACCCACAGTTTAAATGCTAGCCAATGGGATCAGAGCCACACCGGTTCACAGGGTTGTACCGCGCAGCCACAAAAGATCCCAGCCACAACAGATCCTCTTTTTAAACTTTTCAGACACTGACGGCTGGGGCCCGCCTGGTCTTCTTCTTCCTCCCGCTGTTTTCCCGCGCCCGCGCTGCCCTTCGCCGGCCCAACGCCGGAGCTTACCGGCTCGCCGTTTCCGGCCACCGCCCGAGCTGAGGTTTGCCGCCAGAGCGTTTATGACGTCGAGGAAAATGTCTGCGGGGTCATCTAGGGCTGCCGGTGACCGGAAACACCCCGGCGACGTGCGGCGGTCTTGGCTGCCCTTCGGCGCCGTCGACCAGGGTTCCTAGTCCTCCAACCCAGTGACAAAAACGTGATACAGCATCAGTGGTTGATCACCAAGCTCGGCATGGCCCCCAAATGGCTCTGGAAGAGCCGCAAGCCGGTCGTCACCGTGCGGCCAATTGGGTCCGCCGTGATCACGCTCGGTAGAGCTAAAAATCCGTGGTTCCCAGTTAGTTTCATGCCACGGATGCTAAAGAGGATATGACCGCCGGCTAGTCCAGCTTCTACGTGAAAATTTTGACGCACGAAGAACGAATAGAAGTGGAGAATTTTGGATTCCCGTACCGGATGCTGGGGTTGAAGCCGCCGGAGTAAAAACTTCGAATTCACCGGCTACGCTCCGTGATTTGCTCCAAGTTTTGGATGAGAGCAGCAACACAGCAGAACGCTCCTGTGGCCGTGCTTGATCGGGCTTGAAAACTTCTGTGGAGAGCTGTCCACGTGAAGCTGACCACCGGTTCTTTTGAGGTCGCCGCGAAGTGGTCGTTTGCGGGCTCGGCAACGCCGGGACTCGGTGGTTTTCGGGGTGGGGAGATGAGCAACGGTTGCGCCTCGGTGTTTTGCAGCTCGGAGGCAGTGGGCGCGGTGATTTCTGCCAGTTTCCTGGTTGCTTCCGAGGCAGCGTCGGGGTGAGGAGGGTTCTGTCTGGTGTTGATCGTAAGGAGGTAACAAAATGCCCTTTGCTCGGCCTGGAGAGGTGGGGATCACGTCGAGCCGATGGGAATCACTCACATGGTGCCAGCGACCGAGAGAGAGGAGCAGGAGGTGGCGCAGCCGATCTCGGTGGCACCCGGGTGCAGTCCCCCCCCCCCCCCCATGGATGAGAAGAAACAGAGAATTGCTTAGTGGGTAAGGCACACATTTCAGCTCAATGACATGTGGGCCCTACCACAGTTTCATCTTATCTTCTAAAATATCTCCCAAAATTTGCAAATGGTGAACTCAAATTGTGGGAGTTCAAATCTGAGGTGCATTTGGATAATTGGACAAGTTTCATCCAAATTCAAATAAATATTTGAATTCTTTGCAATTTAAAGTCCATTTTGGAAAAGGAGTTGCAAAACAATTCAACAAATCATGAAACTTTGCATACCCACTAATTTGGACCTAAGGAATTCAAATATGAAATCTAATTTTTAATTTAACTGCAGCAAATGAGATTTTTAGCACAACAGTTTTGAAATTCATTGTGTTGCTCTCATTTGAATTTTTTTTGGGTTTGAACAAATTTGCTCCAAATCTGCTTTCAGCTCTCCCCCACATATGGGAACTTCCCATCTTGGTTTTAGACCCCTATTGGTTTCCATGTTTTCAAACAATTGTTTGAACTTGTGTGAAGAGGGCTCTCATGTGTGTTATCACATGTGGAAAAAGTTTTAACAAGTCCCATTTTTCTTGACTTTGTCACACATATGAATTCCAACCTTGGTTTATTCATATGCATTTTTGGGACTTTTACATTCCTCCCCCCTGAAAAAGAATCTCGTCCCGAGATTCCAAAAGAAGAACATGACGGGAGAGGTAATTACAAACTGCACAACGATGGAAGTTCCGAATAATTGGTGCGGAGGTAATCATCACTTTCCCACGTCGCCTCTTCCACAGTATGATTACTCCCTAGCACCCTGTAAAATCTGATCGTCCGGTTCCAGTTTAACCGGGTCTTTCCATCCAAAATCTGAACCGGTCGCTCGGTGTAGGTAAGGTCCGGTTTCAATTCGTTGATTTCTTTGGTGCGGACTGCAGCGGTAAATTTGAGGCACTTCCGCCGCTGTGACCCATGAAATATGTCATGGACACCCGCAAGACTTGCCGGTAATTCCGGCCGGTAGACCACGGGTCTGCGCTTCTCTGTGATAGCAAAAGACCTATAAAGTGGGGAGTGAGTTTCCCCTTTACGCCGAACCGGTGAATTTCCTTCATCGGAAAGACACGAAGATAAACGTGCTCTTCGATGTCAAAATGCAATGGCCTACGCCTTTGATCAGCGTAGCTCTTCTTTCGGGATTGTGCAGCCTTCAAATTTTTCTTGTATCAACCGAACACGGTCTTCGGCTTTGTTGACCAGATCAACCCCAAACAGACCCTTTTGCCGAACTCACACCAATTCAGCGGTGTGCGACACTTTCTTCCATAATTCCCGGTTACGGGGTATGACTATCCTGTTCTCGAATCACAGGACACCGTCCCCGTCCATCTGGAAACCTTCCAGTTCCCCACTCTCTATACGTCTCTGCCAATGTGACATGCCCTTATCATGTTTCTGGGCTGCCACCCTCTCTTCACGGATGGTGGGGATAAAAACTAAATTGTAAGGAGCCCTATGGGGAACCACACGTGATGGTGGCTCGCTCTTTTCCAATGGTTTGATGGTCAGATTATGAACGTGTGACATGCGTTTCAACGCATCCGCCCCACGTTTTCCTTTGCCGAGCTGATAATGGATCTCTATTTCGTAATCCTTTATCAAATCCAACCATCTTTGCCCTGCGAGTCCGAGGAATTCCCGTACCTTGTGAATAGACCCCGGGGACATTCAAATGCAGCACTTGTGCGATCTTGCTCGGATCTACAGCAATGCCCTTCGCTGAGATAACATGCCCGAGACAGAGTACTTGTGATATCTAAAATTCACACTTGATGGATTTCGTGTATAGCTTGTGATCCTGCAGCTGTCACAAGACTACACGCAGGTGCTTCTCGTGTGCTTCCTCCGACTTGGACTAAACCAGTAGGTCGTCGATGAAGACCACGACACAGCTCCGGCATGAATACCGAGTTCATCAAGTATATGAACTGAGCTGGAGCGTTAGGGAGGCCAAGGAACATGACAAGGTATTTATAAAGCCCGCACCTCGTCGAAAAGCTGTCTTCGAAATATCCTCAGCCCCTCTCGAAACCTGATGGTACCCAGATCTTAAATAAATTTTTGGAACAAGATCTTCGTTTCGACCAACTGATCAAACAAAATGTTGATCCGTGACAACGGGTACTTATTCTTGGTGGTCACAGTGTCGAGCAGACGAACACCACATAAAATTGTAGTGTTTCGTCCCTCTTCCTTTACAAACAATGCTGAACAACCCCAAGGTAATGAACTTCGTCACATAAAACCCTTGCTCCTAAGGTTATTCAGCAGTGTCTTCCAATCTGCCATTCATTGGGTGCCATGCTGTACGGCCTTCGTGAACTCGATGGTATTCCCAGCGCAAGTTCCATCTGGAACTCTACGTCCCATTCAGGCAGCATGCCTGGTAACAATTGGGAAACACATTCTGAGATTCACGTACCACCGGAATGTCCTCTATCTTTACAGTTTTCGAGTGGGTCAATATTGCAATCTGTTGCCGACTGGCGCCTTGAACTAATGTATGAAGACCGTGCTGAGGGGAGTTGAGTTTAACGATTCAAGGACTAATGTTGAGAACTGTATTGTGGTAATTCAACCACGACATCCCCAAAATAATATCGATCTTCAGACCCCCGAGAGAAGCGAGGGTCGTGGGTTATAGTCTAACCCCAAAACAAAGAGGTGCTTGGAACACAACATCACTGGTTGTAATGCTACCCCGGGCGAAGACGTGAGGTATAGCCTATTTGTAAAAGTAGTTTGGAGCTGATGTTGAGCCACAAAAGACTAACTAATAAATCTAGGTGTGGCACCAGCGTCGAAGAGAATTAATACCGGTAGCTAATTAAGAGAAAGCATCTCTGCTAACACGGCTGCTCCTTGTCTGCCCTCTTTTCTGCAGATATAGGTACGGGTCTGAATATTGGAAACATTATGACCCGCATCCTTGACTTCTCCCCAAACAATACCTAGCATAATAGCCCCTCCGATCACAAGAAACACGGATGTCGCTCCGGTGCCTCGTTGACCTGTGGTTGGGAGCTAGGTATATACAGCTGCAGCGATGGGACACCAACCACCGTCTGACGCTGCTGTTGTGGAGGTGGTGCAGGTTGTGGTACTTGATGTGAGCAGAATAGGAAAGTATGTAGAACATGAACATGCTAAAACTTTATGAAAGCATAACACAAATCCCTGGTTACACATCCTTCTAAAGCAACCACAATCAATCCCCTATTCTGTACAGAACATACCTTTCTGTACTTAACCCAGAATTTGATCCGGTTAACAGCATTTTCATAACTCAAGTTGAATACCAAAGTTAAATCTAACTTCAGTATATTTTCAAATAGTACTCATATGCCCCTAGACCATTTCCGGAACAAAAGTTATGTTTGCTCCAAGTTGACAGAACTGCTGGATAAAATTTGCCAGCATCTCCTTTGTATGTGGCTGTTTTCATCACAGTTGTACATAAAAAGGGAGTACAATTCTGAACAAAACATGAACTACAAAGTTATTGCAAATTTCATAACTTTCCAACGGTGTATCATATGACCCTTAGAATATTTTTCTACAGAATGTTATGACCAATTTACAGCAACATCCAGAGAAGGTTACAGCTGTTCTGTTTTCTGGACAATATGCATTCAACTGGACATTCAACCAATTTGATGTCTGATTTTGCTCTGGAGTTGTACAGAAAAGTTGTAGAAAACTTAAAAAACTTTCCATAACTGTATCTTACACATCCATTGGGTCAATATACTCAGAGTTATGCTCTGTCAAAGTCCAGCAACAATTTCTGCCAGAACAGAGCACTCTGTTTTTTAGATCAAAAGAAGTCTAACAAGTCTCTTCTTGAAACTTAGTTCAAATGGAGAGCTCAGTACTAATATGTGCTTTTCAATATACATTTTTAGTTTGAAAGTTATTCATGAATGATTTCTTCATAGGAACGAAAACTATCCAGTGTAGTCCGGTCACGATACACCGTAAGACATATGACGGTACTACGTTGCCTCACCAAAGAAAAACTTAACCGGATTACACCGGCATATACGTATCCTTAGGTGGCACTAAAACGATCACTCGCAAACGTGTTCTACACGTACTAAGGTTTTCGTGGTTAGTACCTACATAAAACACACTCAATCATCAGGTTCGGCTGCACACCGAAACCGGTATCCATACAGTTTGTACACCCGTCCGTCATCACTCACACAGGTGTTCTCAAGCCAAACACGCCTTGAGCTACGTGTTCACGTGACTGACCACGTGACGGGGTCTCCCATACTTGCCTGAAGCATGCCAGGGAAAGGCGCTGCTCGAATACCCCAAACGACATGAAGAGTCATAGAGGGTACTAAAGCGGGTCGGGTTACCTGCCACCCGTGGGGTCCACCCTTCAGCTTGTGCGCACTGGTGGACAGCGCATACGTGCACCCACAAGACATAGACGTCCCGAGATGCACGATTTTTCTGACATAACAAATAGGTTAGGTTGCCACCTTCATAATATGCTAATAGTAGTCCTTATGTGGGCCTAATACTGTTGTCTCACCGTATCCTAAGTTTTTAACGTAATATGATGCTCAATCCATGCTCTGTTCCCAACGCAGCTTTGATACCACACTGTGGGGGCCAACAAGCCCTTCGACAGGATCTCGTTTGGGGGTACCGTGATACGCGGCACCCAACAGCACATGGGTCGAGAAAAACACATCACATTACATAAATCATTTGCGGAAGCATACAAAAGTATTTTACAAATACTTATATCAAAATAAGCTACAGCGGAAGACTATAACTCTCATGACTCCTTTCTAACTTAGCAACAAAGAAACAATCCAGCCCGCGGATGTTTCTTACTAGCAACACGAAGAAAAACCGCAGCGGCGAGGGTGCTCTTGAGTAATCACTCGGAGGTTTCCGAGTCTCATCGACATCCCTTCTCATAAGCTTGAAGTCAATCCTGCAAAACAACTCGGATAGCATCCGTGAGCACGAAGGCTTAGTAAGTCTTAACCGTCAACCCTAAGCATGATACTCTACATGCAAGGATGTGTAAGATAGGAAAAAGGACTTTGCAATAAAGACACGCCTACATGTTGATCCTTATTTTCAGTTTTATAGCAACAGTTCAATGAGGCTTAGGCAGCCCTCACATCGGAAGTCCACAATCAAACAAGAAACGCTTTCCTCCGATGTGGTGATGCCCAAAGTGGAATATAAACTTAATTAGCTCTATAACTACAACAATCAAGGTATTCAAGACATTAATAGTTCAATACAGCATTTTCAGTTGGCTTATTTCACTTCTTACTACGTCACAGCGCAGTGAATAAGCGGGTACTCAAATAACCGCGAGGGACGGTGATTGCAATCAAGACACACCCGGATAACACGTTACATACACCCACTTTCAGAAGCGTGATTCCACACCCCTTCCTACTCTGTTGTATGCAACAACCTTTCAAAGGCAACCCAAATGCCGAACCGGTCCATCCGTAACGGGCAGGAGGTCCCCGCGTGGAGCATGACTATGCCCACCGGCAGATTTACACCTTGCTACCCTCAACCCACTCCTATTTACGGTTGGGTAAGCCTCGGCACCCAGGTTAACCAATTACATCGGTTTCCTGGTTCCCATATGCATGTATGCATCCGGTACTGTTCGATACTTGTCCAGCAGGGCCACACACGGACGGTCCTCAACCGACGCCAACAGGGCTACGCACGTGAGACCTCTGCTCACTGCATCCTATCCCCCATGCTGGGTCTCATTTTCATAACTTAAGCCATTTTCTACCTCTTCTCATTCCGTGTAATAAATACTATCTCGCGAGTAGCTTCCAACCACTCGACTTCTACCGAGATCCTAAACATTAGCATGGCACTCTCTACTCGTCGAGTTTTTAAACTACCCAACCCTCCATAGGATTTAAAAAGGGCTATGCAAGTGGGGTTCCAATCACCCTATCTCTAATGCATACAATTCAACCTAGACATAAGTGATACAAATGAAAAGCTTTATAAAAGGTACTTAAGTGCAAACCGGGGCTTGCCTATTTTGCAGGGTAGTAGTATATAAGCAGTTAGTGATCCTTGCTGTTCAACCCTTGATTCTCCGGAGTTTGATCCACTTCAATGAATCGCTCCTTTGAATCCCCTTCGTTGTGAGTCCTAATGAAATGTGTATGCACAAGTTTTATGGAATGTAATGGAAAGAAGTTAAGACATGATTTCATAGGAACAGAGGTTGTGTGTAAAAGCCAAGAATGGCTTGGTTTGCCTCTGTTGTGCAAGAAACAAGAATGAACAATATTGATCTTAGTGTTGTAGTTATACACTAACTACTTTCCCTAATGAAACTAATAGATGAGCTGAAAAGAATTGGATGCCACTAAAGAACAAGAACTCCAAGGGTCTCACAACTTTTACAGAAGGGTCTATACTACCTAGGGATTTAGCTTGCCAAATTTCAGTTAATGTGGAGTCAAATTGTGTTCTCCATAATTCTTATAAAGTCTCTCATGTATTTCCACCTATACATAAGTATGGAGAATAAGAACAGGGAGTTATACTGCTCCACTTGAGCTTATAATTTACATGTGAGTTCCTGGTCACATGAAAGTAATTTGGTCCGAAATTCAGCCCTCTTACTTGAGTAGTTCTTCCAGAACAATTCTTTAAGCATTTCTACTCAAAAGAATTAATTCAGAAGTAATGTGCATTTTCATGCTCAATTAAGTGAACTACGGCATCAAGTATGTCTCAGAGAGCTTGCCAAAATTTTCTTATAATTTTTGGAGCTATTGATTGCCCAGAATGGATTTTATAAGTGGGAAACATTTTCTGAAATGTTTCTGGACTCTTATGAACACAGAAATTTGTATTTAGTAAGTCCCTACTCAAACGACCTTCAAATGAGCTGAAAATTTGCCTGAAAGTCGACAATATGCTAAAAATTATCCTGACAAAATTTGAGGATTTTTGGATAAACCAAACTCTCTCAATAATACTTTTTCAGAAAACTTTCAAAGAATTTTCCAGAATTATATATTGACTTCCATACAATTCTGAGTTCATATTTGGATAGACCTCTGAAAAATGAATCCAACCCAATTGGAATCACTTAAATTGGAGGTTTCTACACAGAGATATGAATTTCCAAACTTGTGGCGACATCTGGAATTATTTTCCCTACTGAAAAGTCGGCTAGACCCACAGTTTAAATGCCAGCCAATGGGATCGGAGCCACACCGGTTCACAGGGTTGTACCACGCAGCCACAACAGATCCCAGCCACAACAGATCCTCTTTTTAAACTTTTCAGACACTGACGGCTGGGGCCCGCCTGGTCTTCTTCTTCCTCCCGCTGTTTTCCCGCGCCCGCGCTGCCCTTCGCCGGCCCGACGCCGGAGCTCACCGGCTCGCCGTTTCCGTCCACCGCCCGAGCTGAGGTTTGCCGCCAGAGAGTTTATGACATCGAGGAACATGTCTGCGGGGTCATCTAGGGCTGCCGGTGACCGAAAACACCCCGGCGACGTGCGGCGGTCTTGGCTGCCCTTCGGTGCCGTCGACCAGGGTTCCTAGTCCTCCAACCAAGCGAAAAAAACGTGCTACAGCATCAGTGGTTGATCACCAAGCTCGGCATGGCCCCCAAATGGCTCTGGAACAGCCGCAAGCCGGTCGTCACCGTGCGGCCGATTGGGTCCGCCGTGATCACGCTCGGTAGAGCTCAAAATCCATGGTTCCCAGTTAGTTTCATGCCACGGATTCTAAAGAGGATATGACCGCCGGCTAGTCCAGCTTCTACGTGCAAAGTTTGACGCGCTAAGAACGAATAGAAGTGGAGAATTTTGGATTCCCGTACCGGATGCTGGGGTTGAAGCCGCCGGAGTAAAAACTTCGAATTCGCCGGCTACGCTCCATGATTTGCTCCAAGTTTTGGATGAGAGCAGCAACACAGCAGAACGCTCCTGTGGCCGTGCTTGATCGGGCTTGAAAACTTCTGTGGAGAGCTGTCCACGTGAAGCTGACCACCGGTTCTTTTGAGGTCGCCGCGAAGTGGTCGTTCGCGGGCTCGGCAACGCCGGGACTCGGTGGTTTTCGGGGTGGGGACATGAGCAACGGTTGCGCCTCGGTGTTTTGCAGCTCGGAGGCAGTGGGCGCGGTGATTTCTGCCTGTTTCCCGGTTGCTTCCGAGGCAGCGTCGGGGTGAGGAGGGTTCTGTCTGGTGTTTATCGTGAGCAGGTAACAAAATGCCCTTTGCTCGGCCTGGAGAGGTGGGAATCACGTTGAGCCGATGGGAATCACTCACACGGTGCCAGCGACCGAGAGAGAGGAGCAGGAGGTGGCGCAGCCGATCTCGGTGGCACCCGGGTGCAGTCCCCCCCCCCCCCCCCCCCCCCCCCCCCCCCCCCCCCCCGTGGATGAGAAGAAACAGAGAATTGCTTAGTGGGTAAGGCACACATTTCAGCTCAATGACATGTGGGCCCTACCACAGTTTCATCTTATCCTCTAAAATATCTCCCAAAATTTGCAAATGGTGAAATCAAATTGTGGGAGTTCAAATCTGAGGTGCATTTGGATAATTGGACAAGTTTCATCCAAATTCAAATAAGTATTTGAATTCTTTGCAATTTAAAGTTCATTTTGGAAAAGGAGTTGCAAAACAATTCAACAAATCATGAAACTTTGCATACCCACTAATTTGGACATAAGGAATTCAAATATGAAATCTGATTTTTAATTTAACTGCAGCAAATGAGATTTTTAGCACAACAGTTTTAAAATTCATTGTGTTGCTCTCATTTGAATTTTTTTTGGGTTTGAAAAAATCTGTTCCAAATCTGCTTTCAGCTCTCCCCCACATATGGGAACTTCCCATCGTGGTTTTAAACCCCTATTGGTTTCAATGTTTTCAAACAATTGTTTGAACTTGTGTGAAGAGGGCTCTCATGTGTGTTATCACATGTGGAAAAAGTTTTAACAAGTCCAACTTTTCTTGACTTTGCCACACATATGAATTCCAACCTTGCTTTATTCGTATGCATTTTTGGGACTTTTACATAAGCGAAGCAAGGTTCGGGCACTACAACGTCCTCGCGACGTCGTCCGAGTTGCCACAGAGGCTATCACCGTCGCGAAGCCATTTCCGGTTGGCGCCAAGGGTGGCAACGTGTTCCTCGCATGAAATAACATAGAGGTGGCAAGATTTGGGAAGTTTCAGGCACCGAAACCCCCTCCCGGCAAGCTCTCCGGCGAGCTCGGCGGCGGGCCGGCGCGAGAGGCGGGAGGTAGAAGAAGACGGGGGCTGGCCAACAAGTCAGTGTCTGTTTCGGGGAAACGGATTGTCTGTGGCATCGGATCAGATTGTGACCGTGCGAGTTTATCCCTGTGACCCCGTGTGTTCAGCTCTCCGGTGGCGCCACATCACCCCCGGACCCACTGTGAGACTTTTAAACTTTTCCCGATTTAATTGAATTCACAGATTTAGTTCAAACTTTGGAAGAGCATAACTTTTGATAGGAAGCTCCAAAATTTAGTGATTCAAATTGGGTTGGATTCAGGTTGGCAAACTCTATCCAAATATTCAACCAAATTTGTACGAAAGTCATTATTTAATTCTGGAAAATTCTTGAAAGCTTTTCAGCAGAAGAATTTTAGAGGGAGATTGGTTCATCCAAAAATCCTCAAATTTTGCCAGAATAGTGTTTACGCTGTTAGTGAACTCCTGTAAAAATTTCAACTCGTTTGGAGTTTATTTGATTAGTATAATTTAGATTTCAAATTGCTGTGTTCAAATGAATACAAAAACATTTTCAAAGAATTCCCAAAACTTGGAAATTCAGTTCTGGGCAATTCTTAGCTCCAAAAATCCTAGGAACATTGATGCAGGCTCTATGAACTATTATTGAAATTGTAGTTCACTAAGTTTGACATGAACATGTGAGTTACTTCAGAATTAATTCCTTTTTGCTTAATTGCTTAGAGATTTGTTCTGAATAAACCACTCATTAAAAAGTGCTAATTTTTGGTCCAGATGACTTTCTTGTGACAAGTAACTCACATGAAAATTTTCAGCTCCATTGAAGCTCTGGATCACCACTGTTCTGTTTAACCTCTTTAGGTGATCAAAACACAAGTGGAGAAAAACACTTATCATTTAATCATGTTGATTAACCCAAAACCAAACCTTAGCACCAGTGTCATTTTAAATTCTTAAACAGAGTTCTGGTTTTAAACTTGTCATTAGATCTTGATAGCAAAAGCTTTACAATTAAACAAATATGCATTTTCATATCGTGTAGTCGTCTACGTGAGGACTTGTTAAGGAAGTGAAGCGGGATTTCAAAGACAAGGTGATCAAGTGATCAAGCCTCAGGTGATCTTCACTAACTGAATATATACTTAGTCACCTACAAAACAAAGGCAAGCTCCGGTTTGCATTTAAGTTGTTTATAAAGTTTTACTTTGTTCACTATTATGGTTTAGAGTTTGTATGTGCATTATGTTAGGAATAATTTATACTTCAACTGCATGACCAAATAAACTCTCGAGTCAATGGTAGAAGACGTATCCTCACTGTAGAATAATGCTGTGCTGAATAGACTATGACATCCAGTAGAAGTCGAGTAGTTGGAATCTACTCGCGAGTTATAATTCGGGATCACACAGGTATGGTTTAAATAGGCAAACTAAAGTTTAGGTTTCCAAAGATGAGACCCGGCGGAGGGTTAGGCAGCGACAAGACGAGGTCTTGGTCGAGTAGCTCTGCTTGAGTCGGTTAAGGACCGATGCGTGTGCGGCCCCGTTGAGCAAGTATTGAGTTGTGTACCGGATTCTTACTGCTATATGAGACCCAGGAAACCGATGTACCAGGTTAACTGGATTGTAGAGGCATACCATATCATCTTGTTAGACCTATGAGCCCGAGACAGTGCAACCGGTTCTATAGTCGGTTGTCCTGCGAAAGGTTGCCACATACGACGTAATGAAGGACGCTAGATTTGGATCTTCAGAGGAGGGAGTATGTGTCAAGTTATCCGGGCAGTGTTTGATTTGAATCACCGTCCCTCGCGGATATGAGTACTACTTGATCACTGTGTTGTGACGTAGTAAGCAAAGTTGTGTGATAACAGTTTGCAAGTTTTATATGCTGATATGATAATTGGAATTGCATGAAAACCCTGTATGAAGTAGAAACAGGGCAAATTAAAGTTATTTTTCACCTTGGGACAAGTAACGTTGGAACGAAGTGTTTCTTGTTTGATTGTGGATTTCCAATGTTGCTCGGCGCAAGGTCATTATTGTGATGGCTAAAATATTAAAGTTATGGATGAACGTGTAGGCGAGTCTTTATGCAACTTACTTGTTTATGAATTAAAGTTACCTTCATGTAGAGTTGCATGCCTTAGGGACACGGTTAAGTCTTGCTGAGCCTTTATACTCACTCTTGCTATATGAGTGGTTTTGCAGGTTAACATCGACGCTTATGAAGAAGGTTGTTCGGTGAGAGTCGGAGACTTCCGAGTCATGTAACACACGGAGAACCCAGCCGCTGCAATGTCTTCGTGTTGGTAGCGAGAGGAGTCTGCGGGCTGGACCTCTTCTCAACTGCTCATTAGTTATTCGACGTGAGCTGATCATAGACTTCCGCTGTAGCTATTTGATGTAAATTGTGTACAAAGAATATCTATAAACTTCTGCTTTTGGTTTATGTCCGGAGCTGCCACGTGTATTCGGGCTCTGAGCCCTTCCTCCTCGCAGAGGAGGGCTTCGAAGCCGCCACGTGCCGTTGGCCCTAGACCAAGCCTCCCTGCTGAGGTGAGGTCCGAAGCTGCCACGTGTATCCGAGCTCTTTACTTGTCCTCCCCACTGTGGAGGGCTCCTGGAGCCGCCACGTGTCCCATGATCCATCGTGAGCCGTGGGTCTTGGAAGTCAAGGAGGAAGTGCCCTGTCAAGCCGCGCATTCAAGACTCGCTCCTTCCCCAAAAGTATGACGCACAGCGCACGCCTCCGTTCTTGCCCGTTTGCCATTACGGTGAAAGGGCAGGGCGATGAGGCGTGACAGCGGCACAGTGCCGCCTAGCAGAGCGAGAGGACGCGGCGACAAGATGACGTCTTCATCAGCGTGCCAGGCGGCGGGTCATAACTCCACCGCCAACTACTCTACATGTAGCTATAAATACTCTAGATCATGTGTAGGATTCAGACAGCCTCGAGGCCACATGTCGGGCCCCGGGCCACGTTGTAACATCCCCGGCCCTTAGATTATAGAAGTATCGGGGCGGCCACCTGACAAGGGGTTCGGTTCGCAACACAACAAACACACACACATACGCACAAGAAATACAACAATCACCCCTGTGGATGTAGGATTTTATGCTCCAGCTGCCAAAACCACGTAAATCGTCGTGCTCACCTTCTCCCTCAAGCTCGATCGATCTAGGAATGATTAGACCCTCAAATTAAAGAACCTCTGCGGGCTACTCCAATAGCGGTTCCCTGCTACACTTTAAAAGTGACGTAGCATAAAGAAGAAGATGACGACGAGGCATTGACGAGAAAGACAGCATCTATGTAGCAACCTTTAGCGAAGAACAGCGACAATGCGACGATCCCTGGCGGAAGCGGCGACTGGGTTTTTTTTTGTGTCATGGCATGGTGGTGGCTGGGGCAGGGCAGGGCAACGCGGCTGGGTTTTTTTCTCACGGGCAGGGGCGGGACAGGGCAGGGCAGTGGCCCTATTTTTTACAGGGGCGGGCCAAGGATAGGGGCGTGAGTCCTGCTCGGACTCAGGCCAGGCGCGGCTGGTTTCCCTTTTTTTCTTTCTTCCCTTTTTGGTTTTCCATTCTTATTTATTTTTTTGTTATATCTATATATATTAACTCCGCCTATGTTGTAATGACATAGCATGTCCCAAGCCCGGGTAAAGGAGGAGGGGGTTGTGATAGGCTTGGCAAGCCAACAACTACACTTAGCCATTCTCATGGAAATGAAACCCAATAGAAATTCGTTGGGGCGTAACCCTCTTAGCGACGCGCCATATCGGAACCCGGGTATGGTGTTAAGTGGGCAAGGGCCGGGTCGCCACCGCCTTAGTGGCGCGCCATATCGGAACCCGGATATGGTGTTAAATGAGCAAGGGCCGGATCGCCACCACCTTAGTGGCGCGCTACATCATCGCCCGGATGTAGTGATAAGTGAGCAAGGGTCTTTGCATCTTACTCGACGGGTGCAAAGCGTAAGGAAGCTAGCCGAGAAACATAGATTTCGGGTGGGTAGTTGGAATGTAGGATCCTTGACGGGGAAGCTACGTGAGTTAGTAGATGTTGCCATTAGGAGACGAGTAAATATCCTTGGTGTACAAGAGACTAGATGGGCGGGTCAAAAGGCGAGAGAAGTCAAGAATACCGGTTTCAAGCTTTGGTATTCTGGTTCGGCTGGGACTAGGAATGGCGTAGGTGTTCTAATAGATAAGAGTCTTAAAGATGGAGTAGTGGATGTTCGAAGACGTGGGGATAGGATCATCTTAATCAAGATAGTAATTGGGGACATTGTCTTGAACGTCATTAGTGCTTATACCCCACAAGTCGGGCTCAACATGAGTGCTAAGAGGCAATTTTGGGAGGACTTGGAGGATATGGTTAGTAGTGTACCGATAACCGAGAAACTCCTCATAGGGGGAGATCTCAATGGTCATGTGGGTGCAACTAACCTAGGATTTGAGGGAGTACATGGAGGTTTTGGATGCGGCGATAGAAATCAAGAGGGTAACGACATCCTAGACTTTGCCGTAGCCTATGATCTATTGATAGCTAACACCCTCTTTAGGAAGAGGCAATCTCACCTAGTGACCTTTAGTAGTGTCCAACACTCTAGCCAGATTGACTTTGTCCTCACTAGGAGAAAGGATAGACGGGAGTGTCTAGATTGTAAGGTGATCCCGGGGGAGTGTGTTGTGACACAACATAAGCTTGTGGTAGCTGACTTTCGCTTCCATACATGTTCTTTGCGGGACAAAGGTGTCAAAATCACAAGAACAAAGTGGTGGAAGTTGAAGGGAGAATCACAAGAATCCTTTAAAAATAGGGTGATCACAGAAGGACCCTGGGCAGAAAATGGAGATGCAGATAGTATGTAGATGAAGATGGCAACTTGCATTAGGAAGGTAGCTAGTGAGGTGTTTGGTGTGACAAAGGGAAGAAACTTGTAGATAAAGACACTTGGTGGTGGAATGAGGATGTACAAAAGGCCATTAAGCAGAAGAAGGAGTGTTACAAGAGTTGGCATAATGATAGAAGCGCAAGCAACATGCTTAAGTACAAAGAGGCTAAGAAGAATGCAAGGCGGGTAGTGAGTAAGGCAAGAGGACAGGCCTATGATAAGTTATATGAGAGACTAGAGACAAAAGAAGGTGAAAAGGACATATACAAGGTAGCAAAAATCCGCGAGAGAAAGATGAGGGATCTCAATCAAGTTAAATGCATCAAAGATGAGACTGACCGCATTCTATTGAAGGATGAAGAGATTAAGAATAGATGGCGTGATTACTTTAATGGGCTATTCAATGATGGGAATGGGAGCACTATGGTTGAGTTGGATGACTCCTTTGATGACTCCAACAGGCGGTTCGTGCGGAGGATACAGGAGTTTGAGGTTAAGGAGGCCTTAAAAAGGATGAAAGGAGGAAAGGCCCTCAGCCCTGACGATGTCCCTATTGAGGTGTGGAGATGTCTTGGGGACGTGGCAACAGTATGGATCACAAAGCTATTCAACCACATTTTTCGGTCAAACAAGATGCCTGAAGAATGGAGGAAAAGTATATTAGTACCTATCTTCAAAAATAAAGGAGATATTCAAAGTTGTACTAATTATCGAGGTATTAAGCTTATGAGTCATACTATGAAGCTTTGGGAGAGAGTGATTGAACACCGCCTGAGGAAAGTGACCAATGTCACTTAAAACCAGTTTGGTTTTATGCCTGGGAGGTCTACAATGGAGGCGATTTTCTTGCTTCGTCAGCTTATGGAGAGATATAGGGAGTAGAAGAAGGACTTGCATATGGTGTTCATCGACTTGGAGAAGGCATACGACAAGATACCAAGGTCAGTCATGTGGTGGGCACTAGAGAAACATAAAGTGCCAACAAAGTACATTACCCTTATCAAGGATATGTACAATAATGTTAGGAAAAGTGTGCGCGTAAGTGATAGTGAGACTGATGCATTTCCTATCACGGTAGGACTACATCAAGGTTCAGCTTTGAGCCCATACATCTTTTCCTTGGTGATGGATGAGGTGTCGAAGGATATACAAGGGGATATCCCTTGGTGCATGCTCTTTGCTGATGATGTAGTACTGGTAGATGAAACTAGAGATGGTGTTGATAAGAAATTAGAGTTATGGAGACAAACCTTAGAGTCCAAGGTGTTTAGACTTAGTAGGACCAAAACCGAGTATATGAGGTGTGACTTTAGTGGTGTTGGTCGTGACGAGGGAAATGTTAGTCTACAAGGACAAATAGTACCTAGAAGGGACTCTTTCCGATACTTAGGATCAATGTTACAAAGCAATGGCGATATTGATGAGGATGTTTGCCACAGGATCAAGGTAGGGTGGATGAAATGGCGACAAGCCTCTGGAATCCTATGTGATAGGAAAGTCCCACAAAAGCTAAAAGGGAAGTTCTATAGGACGGTGATCAGACCCGCGATGCTCTATGGGGCGGAATGTTGGCCAACTAAACGGCAACATGTCCAACAAATGAGTGTCGCAGAGATGCGCATGCTACGGTGGATGTGCGGGCACACGAGAAGAGACCAAATAAGGAATGAGGCGATTCGTGATAAGGTAGGGGTGGCGCCGATTGAAGAGAAGTTAGTCCAACATCGACTTAGGTGGTTTGGACATATCCAACAGAGACCTCCAGAAGTACCGGTTAACAGTGGGATTTTAAGAGGTAGAGAAAATATTAGGAGGGGTAGAGGACGACCAAGGTTGACCTGGGAGGAGGCGGTAAAACGAGATTTGAGAGATTGGAATATATCCAGAGACTTAGCTCATGATAGGACCGCATGGAAAGTAGCAATTCATGTGCCAGAATCGTAGTCTTGTTTTTTCTTTTTCTTTTCTCTTTTTCTTTTTTCTTGTTCCTTTTCTCTTTTTCTTTTTTCTTTTTTTTCTTTTTTCCCTTTTCTTTTCTTTTTTCCTTGTTCTTATATCTCTTCCTCTCTTTTACTTCATTCATATTGGGTTTCATGTCTAGCCGACCCCAACAGGCTTCGGATAAAGGCTTGGTTGTTGTTCTTGTTATATCTATATATATTCTTTTACGTCTTTTCCTTTTCTTTTATAAATAATCTTTACATGGGAAAGAATGCAACGCATGGTGATGACAATGATGGTGTTACAAGCAGGGAGAAATCCACCTGACGCCTCTAAGTCTCTAGCCGAGTCCCAGTCCCGCGAGCTCCGAGGTAACCCCTTGAAGGGTTGGCATTGAGCACCCCGAGCCGATGATGAGCTCGGGAACCATGCGCACGCCTCGAGCAGGGGATTTTATGAAACGCGGGCCCCGAGCCCCAACCATAAAGCCCCACGGCGTGAAGCAGGGCTAATGCTTCTGAACGTCCAAACGAACTGGTTTCACGGGTTTCACTCGGTTCTACCCGATAGACAACTCACCGGGCCCGGGGCCTCGACCATCGAGGAAATCCCCCGATTGGCCCGACCCCTCCGAATCATGAAAGGTTCGCAGATGAGGGGCGAGGCAAACTCGCCATAACAACAACTTATCCCCTCAAAAGAGCGCTCATGGGCTAGCCGCAAGGCCCCGGTGGGGATGACCGAAAGTCGTGACCGGCCGCCGGAGGTTCATTCGTCGAGGCTACACAAGATAAATCGCGCACTAACGATCTTCTCATTGTTTTTGGCTATGCAGGATCGAAGTCGACCAGAGTTCAGCCCTCGGACGATTGGCGAGATCGATCAGCTCGGGGGCTACTAACGAGGTTCCTGACCTCGACCCCTTAGGGGAGAGCGGCGAGCCTTCGCCATGGGGGCGAACGAAGGAGGTGACCCGAGCCCAAGATCGGAAGAAGATGGAGCGTACAGGATGAGGGCCCCAATCCCGATCACTAAGGGGGGGCTGCGATCCTGCCCCGCTGGCGTCCGGCCCACGGGAAGACCTCGGAGAGAAGGCCCGAGCCCGACCTCGATTAGGCGAGAAGGAGATAGCCTTCAATGTGGAGCAGCGCTGCAGTGGCCAAGTGGGAAGGCACTCGAGTGGCATCACTGAAGAGAGCATTGAATGTCTATCCCGTTCGATAGAATAGAAGAGGAGTAATGCACGGAATGCTCGTGTCCGGTATGGTTTACCTCAATCACAAGACGGGAGCAGGTGGGTCGGCGGATTCCAGAGACGATTACTCAATTGAGTGTTCTAGCCGACGTGCGGTGGGACAGGTTGTCCCTGTACCCACGACCTCCACTCACTTGTAACAAGAGAGACGACGAGAGCGAGTATAAAAGAGGGGTCCAACGATCCTCTGAGATGGTTTTTTTACTTGTGAGAGAACCACCCCCATTCTCAAGAAAGAACAGCGAAACATTCTGGACTGGACGTAGGGCATCTTGCCTGAAGCAGTATAATCCTTTTGTGTTGTTAGCTAGGCCAACTCAAGGACGAACGCGCTACACATTAGTTACTAGTCGGAAATCCGAACGCTGACAACTAGAATTACCATTTCTAACGATAATAATCTAAAAACAGAATAAATACTACAGGATAAATTTATTCTTGAAGATGTTTAATCATTCAGTGGCATTTGGACCAAAAGAATTTTAAATAAATTTTGGATGAATGACTTCCTGTGCAAACGAATCTTGACAGTGTGTTTGGAATGAGGGAATGACATGTTTCACTCTGAGAAAAGAAAACTACCAATAGAGAAAACATTCACTAGGAGCCGAGGGAAGGAACCTCCGCTCTCCCTTAGTCTCTGCGTCGTAGCTTTGGCATACTCCTTCTGTTTCTAATTATTTGATTACAGTAATAAATAATTTGAAACGGAGTAAATTACTACTGAGGATGACTAATCAGAAGCCGCAGTGGCCAACGAACTCACACCGCCCGGTCTGACCATCAACCTCCACCTACTGGTTGCTTCTTTTTCCTCTTCTTTTTTTTTTATTGTTAACGGTGGTGCTTGTGAGCAGCAAGCCTGCAAGGGACAGTGGCAGGGGGTGGCCTGGCAAGGACAGAGAGAAAAGAAAATTAGTGTGACATGACCGATGTTTTTCTATTATGGTTGACTGCGTCTTTAGCAATTATATTAATTTATTGGGTATCTAAAACCAATTCTTATTTATTACTCAAGTATTAGGTTTAAATGTTAACTATAACATATTATAAATTGGGTGATTGCACTTAACATTGCCTATTTCACTAAATGTGTCACATATCATAATTGAAAAAACCTTAGTTTTATGCATACATATTTCTTTGTAGCCTGTGATTCTAAAATGCCTGCTTTCCAAACACCTCAAATTCCCCATTCCTGTCTTTTGGAGTCCCTCAGATTTCCATTTTCCGCTTTCTGATAACTGCATTTTCTTCAGCTTCTGCGTGTAGGGCATATGCAACGCCGTCTATACTCTAAGCTGTCTCCTTACAAAGACTACTACACGTCGCAGGAGAAAATTTTCTATTGCGAAGGAAGGAAAAAGAAGTCATGCCTTAATAATTTGATGAAAGTTGTACCTATCATACTTGATTTGCCCCTGACTGAACGCAGCCTTCATCAGAACTAAAATAACACGGGTAAGATTAACATTTTCCGCATTGCCACGTTGTCATGCAACCTGAATAAGCATCAGGATGGAAGAAACGTTACGGAATAAACCCGTTGGGATTACTTTTGTATTCGTATAAAAACGTGACAGACCTACTACTAAATTGAGATCAGAGACCGTCGTGCCGTAACCACCTGCTGTCACGGCCGGCCCTCGGGCAGCACCTGAGAGGTGACCTTTCGGAGACCCAAAAAATTAGAGGGTTCATTTGGAAATATATTTGGTACATATATTTTAAAGTATGGTATCCTATTATCTGTTGTGATATTGATTTAAATAATTTAATATCTATTGAATGTTTTGTAGCTGACATTTTGTTTTTTAGATCATGAGTAAATCGTCCTAACCTTCCCCTTTGTGAGGACCTGATGGTCCCAACATTTTAGGATCTCGCTCAGGGGTGTTGCGATAGACAACACCGGATAACACACAGAAAATACATACAGCGGAAAAGCTAAATTTTATTACATAAACTCATTTATGAATATAATTACAATAAAATATCGTTATAGTCGACACTCACGGGTATAGACTAAGAAAAAAGGTTCACGTTTAGCCCGTGAACGTATTTTTGCTAGCACACACGCACACACTAACAAGGTGGTGTACACGGCTCCCACTCGATGGTGGTTTCCTCTGGGGGATCCGTCTCCTCCCTGGGAGCATGAAGGCTCAACAAGACTGACCCGTCACCGCTAAACATGAAACCCTACATGCTGGAAATTACTAGGTATACAATGGAAAAAACTTTGTATAAAGACTCACCTAATTAGTTGATTCTTACTTTTAAGTTTTAGCCTCAAATTAATGGAAAACCTTTTGCTAAGCCACATAGGAAGTCCGCAATCAAACAAGAAACGCATTCCTCTTATGTGTCTTATCTAAGGTTGAAAACAACTTTGATTTGCTATAATATAAAGCACTTCATTAACAATCAACATAAGACTTCCAAACAACAACTTTTATTCATAACATCTAGCATGTTCTTTCTACGTCATGGTACAGTGAACAAGTGGTACTTATTGACTGCGAGGGATGACAATTATAATCGATCTACACCTACAGGGTTGCCCGAATAACACGTCAAGTATGCCCGTACTCGATGTTGCCTACAACAACCATCCGGGACATCGTACGCAACCACCTTTCACTCGTTGCCCAAGTGTTGAATCGGTCCTATCGTCCAGAGCAGGAGGTCCCTACGCGGAGCAACCTACGTGCCCGATAGCGGATTTACACCTTGCTGCTCTCAACCAACCCCTTTGGACGACAAGCAATGTCTCAACATATCGCTACCCGAATTACATCGGCTTTCTGATTCCCATATAGTTGGTATGTCTTCAGTATAATTTTAGCTTATTCAACAGACCCGCACACGGTTCGGTCCTCAACCGACACAAGCAGAGCTATGGCACACAGGACCCAACGTCCTGCTGCTCCTACTCTCTGCTCGGTCTCATTTTCATGTCATATGGTTCATTGTCTATCTCTATACCGAGTAGTGTGCCTCTACGCCTATTCTCGCAAGTAGTTCCACCTACTTAACTTGTACCGAATCCTATACCATTTGAGCATTTCTGTGGCTACTCGAGATTCAAATTTTAGACATAAACCCCGTGGTTCTCTTTTCTATGCAATTGGATTTCAAACAAGACTCTAATGCACAATACATAGAGCTAGTAAAGTAAGTGATACAGATAAGACATTGGAATTAAGGTTAATGCAACCGGAGCTTGCCTTGTTGCTAATCATCGACTAAAGGTTCTTCCGGAGGGATAAAGTCCATAATCTCTAGGTCTTCTTCGACCTTAGCGACTACAAGAAATTAAAATAACAAATGCATGTCAAATTCAAATGTGATGTGTTGAATTGAGATTGTGAAGACTATAACCCTAGCTAGACATCACATCTGCCTCTGAAATTTTACTGTGGCTTTGTGACAACCTAAACAGAGACTTGGCCAAATTTCATTTGAAACAAAGCTCATTTGAGCCCTGCACAAATAAATGTATAAAAATCCATAATTAGGGGTTCTAAGGTTTTCTAGGGATTTGCATGGAGCATGCCATTACTTTTTGGAAAATAAAGTTTAATATGTCTCTAATGGAATTGGGTTTATGTTATTTGAAGAATCATAGAGAAAGTTATGAGCTAATGAAGTTCAGAGAAAATTCTGAAAAATGTTTCTGTACATTTTCCCTTTTTTTCTGGATTAGTTCACTTAATCACACCATTAAGGGGACTTAATGAACTCGGATAGATCTGAAACTTTTCATGTGACTCAAGTATATTAAGCTGAACTTCCTGGACAAATTTCAGAATTTTCTACAAAGGGAATCTCCAGTTAAAATTCCCAACAATTTAAAATTGAGGGAATTATTTCTGGAAAACTTTTATGTTTCATGGACTGAAACTTGTTTTTCTGGAAAGTACTCGGAGAGCTGAATCCAACAAAATTTGTTTCACTTGATTTGGACAATCCTAGCCAAAGTTATGGGCATCTAAATTTTAGAGGGTAAACTGAAAAAGAAACTTGAATTGTTTAAATTGCTGACAACCGGGGCCCACAGCACAGTAGCGTCTTTAACCTCCCGCCGGCGCCCGAGAGTGCACCGAATGGCAGTACTGTCATGGCTCCTTCCTGGCCTACAGTGGATGAATTTCAATGCGGTTTCTTCCTACACCCTCCTTGGACCGTGGTACATACACCGGACAACCTTGTGCACCTTGGCATCACCAAAAAACTCATCAGTGATGGCGGCGACGGATCTATGCTCGGGTACGACGGTTATAGCACGTCTTGCCGGCAAACACGACCAACTGAAAGGTCGTACAACACCACTGGGGCACGGGGAAGCTAACCATGGTCCCCTCTTGGCCGGAGATCGCCGGAAAGATAGACATCACCGGTGATCCGAGGCATTTTCACCGGCGGCGGCGAAAACACGGCGCTATGCTCGCCGGATGGATCATTCTTGCTATGATTCGACCTAGATGATCGTTAGGTTCTACCCTATCTCTAGCTAGACCAGAAAATCCGATGATCAAGTGATCGCGGCGAATTTCTGGTTTTGGTTCTTGGGTTTCTACACGACGGCAGAAGGAAAAATTGAAATTCTGGCTCACCGGCGTTGAACTAGCTTGACCGGGTCTAGGAGGAGGAACTAGGGTCGGTTGCTAACCTCTGTGATCAGTTGTCCAAGCTGGAAAGGGCCTGGTTCGGCCGGACAATCAAAACTACCGCAGCAACTTCACTCGGGGTCGAGGAAGAAGATGGCGGAGGCACGGCTCAGAGGAGGCCAGGAATCTTGTACCAAGGCATCGAGGACGTTGAGGGAAGTCAGGAAATCCCTTTTGTGGCCTCATCTCACCATGAAAGCTTCTGGATCGGCCGGTCGATGGTGAGGGGGTAAGCTCGGGTGAGCGGCGAGGTGTGGCGTGAGTTTTCTGTGCGAGGGCGTCGGGACTCGATTGAAATGGCTCTGTGGTCGTCTGGGGGAAAAGACAAAGGCACTGGGGACGTCGGTCGTTGTTCGGGGGCCGGAAGGAGCTGCTGGCAGTGCTCCTCGCCTGGCGCCTGCGCACGCGCGTGCAAGAAACCCGGTAAGCATCGTGGAGTCGGTTCTTCTCTGTTGTCTCACTAACAGTGGGCTCCACAATTCAATTTTTTCCTCACAAATTGAATGTTTTATTGTTGCATAAATTTTGGGACTTCTCTGCCCTCTGAATTTGATCACTACACAATCACCATTTGGATTTGAATAATTCAAAGCGTATAGTGATTTGAGTGAAATTGCAGCAAGTGTGGAAGCTGAAATTCAAATTCAGTTTGAATTTGCTCCAAATAGATCATGTCAAGATCATTCCCAAATGGGATGAAATTTGGTGGATGAGCTTATAAAAATGTGCTGAGTGTGAATATGAATTCCCCTTCTGAATTCATGTGACAGAAATAGTTTGAATTTGATTTTAAGTTCAAACTAGCTCTTTTAATAATTGTATTCAAAAGTACCTCAAAGAGGCTTGGATTTATGTGAAAATTGGCACGAGCCTTCCTAAGAAACTTTAGGAGATAATTGTGAGCTCAGCCTCTAAAGAGTTCATGTGGGAAATACCACTTTTGGATTTTGTGAGTTCATCTTCTAATCACTCTATTAATGGTGGTTACTTGCTCTTCAATTGTGTTCATGTGATTACCACAAATGAGCTGTGGTGTGTTGTGTGTTGAACACATTTAGCAAGTGAAAAGCTTGGGCCCTTACACTCTCCAGCGGAGGTTACAGCCACATTATACAATCCAAACTTACATCTTAACCTGCAATTACAGTTCCACACACCACAAAATATAACGGTACACACTCACTAGACATGGATACATTATTACACTCCAATTCTATTTCTAAACCTACATCCATAGTTGTTGAATACTCGTTGAACTGTTGACTCCAATCTCCTACACGCTTCATGTATCAAATTGGTGCTGTCCTCACATTTTTATAGTTGCGTCCATGTTTGACACCAATAGGTTCCTCTATACAGAACCAAGTAACTTAAGTCACAATTATCAAACACAATATCATTTCTATTTAGCCAGATAGCCCAACATACAGTTGAAACACCCACAATAAATTTACTTCTAAGCTTATAGTCAAACTTAGGCAGCCACACCTGAAACATATGTGTAATATTATTTGGAACATCAATACCAAAAGTCACCTAAGTAGCTCTCCATATAAATATAGCATAGTGATAATAAAAAAGAGATGTTGAATAGTCTCATCCTTTAAGCTGAAGACACGTTTATCCCCTTTCTAATTACATCTAACTAGATTATCCTTAGTCAATACTACTCCCCTACTTAATTAGGTACCGCATGAATATTTTTATTTTAAGTGGTATTTTTGCTTTCCATATACATTTATTATTCCGAACATTACCATTTGATACCATAAATCTATACGTTGCATTTTACCGAATAAATACTACTATGATTTAAGTTGCATATAAAATTATCATCCCTATCATTAAGGCAAACATGTGCAATAGTGGCTACCAAAGTATTCCAACATACCAAATTATTATCTGTTATGACAAATTTTTGTAGCTGACTTTGTTGGATGACAAATTTCTGTTATGGAGATTTTTAAGTTTGTTAGAAAATTGAACAACTCTCCAATGTGTCCATTGTTAATTGAATTTTGTTTACTATGTCAGTGACTGTCATATCAAGTGAAGGAAGCTTTTTAAAGTTAATGTCATTGAGATTAAATAGTTTGACTACTTTGTGTATTAGAAAGATATTGTTAGATAAAATTGATGTCACCTCTATCATCGGTGACTTTTCATATAGAACTATTAGAAGAAATTATTTTAAAGGTTTAGAGATAGCTTTTATTACATATTCTAAAACAATTATTTTGACATGATTAGTCACAATAAGATTTAATAATAAAAAATTCGTATATTATTTTTATTATATTCATGGTCAACAGACCATTTTAGTTCGGCCTGGCCCGTAAAACTGTGTAACTGTTACCAGGTACGTCTTCCATCGACGGTCAGCTAGCATTCCTGCCCCGCTCAAATTAATGAACAGTAGTTGTACGGCCTGGCTAGCAGTAATCCTGATCGCGTATGCGTAGCATTTTGGGTTCCTCGGCCGGGTAGCTAGTACGTAATCCTGTCAAGTACGGCACACCAACCTACACTGGAAACGTAGGCGATGAGCAGCGTCGGCTCCAGCCAGCCTCCAGGTGATGAGCTAGCGTCGGCTCCTGATTTCAACTTGTTGAGAATGAACGTAGACGTAGCCCACCTGGCTACCCTAGCTCTCATCACAAGAATAAATCGGAGAGTGGAGTTGACGTGTACAATTCTTGACCACCTTACTCGCTAGCTTGGCTTTCCTCGTCGCCGTCGTCTCGTCTCTCTTCCTCTCTCTCTCCCTCCCAGTAGTATGTATTAGTAGCTGCGCTGGAGACCAGACCATGGAGGACCAGCTGATTGACGACATGATGCTTCCCACCCAGACGCACTCCTCCGCCAGCAGCAGCAGCAGCAGCAGCAGCAAGCAGGCGGCGAAGGACGACGAGTCGGCGCTACTGGACCTCCTCCAGAAAGGGAAGAAGAACCGGCAGCAGCCGGCGTCCGGCCTCGAGGGGGCCATCTTCGACGTGTGCCTCGCCGTGGCTTGCTTGGCCGGCGCCGCACTGCTGGCGTGGTGGGCGCTCGCGTTCCACCCGTCCTACGCCCGGCTCTGGATGGTGCCGGTCAGCCTCGTGCTCGCCTGCACCCCCGTCGTCGTCTGCGCCGCGGTCCGCTTCTCCCCCGCCGACGACCAGCCTCCGTTGTCCGCCGTGGTCGTCGTTAAGTAGCACGCGTACATACGTGTGGATCATGCTGTTCTTTAGTTCCATGGCGGGTCTTCGAAATTCTCGAGAGAGAACGTCTACAGAGAGCTGTTGATCGAACACCTCTGATGTAACTAGCTAAGTACAGTCCTGCTATGTTGAATACCTGTTAAACTGTAGGCTGTTGCTTTTAGTCTTGGACATGATGCGCGCGAAGGTGTCGTTTAATTATATTCCTGGAGATGGTGACGCGGCGAGAGAAATTGATGGTGGTTTGATGCATATATATGCTGGGATTGGCCGAGGAGAATTTTTACACTGGTTGTGGAAAGTTAGGTCGAAAGATATGATCGAAAAGCGACTGAACCTTCTTAGGTCCGTTTGTTCCCAGATAAAACCAGCTTTTTTGGACTCCATCCGGTGGCTCACGCGCGCGGCCTACTTGCATGCATTAGAATAGCTTTTGCTAATGGCCAGTTGCAAGAAGACAGACCTTGTGCTTGCTTGCTCAAAAGTAGTTTTACCAGGACTGGAACCTTGTGCTGGCGCCTTGATTTAGTTGACATTAGACTTGAAAATTGTTGGGGCGAGATAAGACGGGAAAGAATGATGTTGATCTCGAAGAGGCCAACGCGGCTCATGTGAGCAGGGGAACACCCGTGCCGGTCTCATCTGGACGCGCCAGGAGCTCGGCTAATCTTCATTCTCGCGATTCGGTACAAGTATTTTATCTTGATGATGATCAAATCACCATATGGCGACGCGCGATATGATCCATGGTGGCCACTGGCCAGGCTCGTCGTCCGAATCAAGATCGCGCTCTCTGATCCAATGATTCAGCCCAATTTGAACAATGTGAAGGCC
This sequence comes from Neostapfia colusana, assembly GCA_030760725.1. Classification (NCBI taxonomy): domain Eukaryota; kingdom Viridiplantae; phylum Streptophyta; class Magnoliopsida; order Poales; family Poaceae; genus Neostapfia; species Neostapfia colusana. The sequence continues at coordinate 66,135,852 of JASWHV010000012.1, read as the reverse complement.
GTTTTCAGCCCACAGGCCTCACTCAGGCCATTGCATCCCGTGGCCGTGGTCACCACACGGCAACTGATTCGTCGACCAACGCTATCCAAACCGCGCGCGAATTTAGCGTGGCTGTCGTCCCGCCTGGAGACGATAGGCGCTTGCCGGGGCGGGGCCACATCCCGAACACACCACCACCGGATACTACCACCGTGTCGCCCCCGCAGCCTCACGACGCGCGCCGGCAATGCCAACAAGGAGAGAAAGGGAACCACCGCCGCGCGCGCAACGCAGAAACCGCACCACGCAGCTAGCACGAGCCCAGAGGATCGCAGATGATGGCAGCGCTGCCCATGGAGCTCGGCTGCTTTGCCGCGACTCCAAGGCCGACACGGCGGCGTGTCGGTGTCGTGCGGTGCGCGGCGACCGCGCCGGCGCCGATGGGGCAGAAGACGGAGTACCGGGACGGGCCTCTGGAGCGCGCCTTCATGGGCCTCTTCGCACGCAAGATGGACAAGTTTGCATCCTCGGGCGGCGCCAACAAGCGGAAGGAGAAGGAGAAGAAGGCGGTGTGGGATTGGGACTACGAGAGCTTCGTGGACGTGTCTCGGCGCGTCATGGTGGGCCGCACGCGCGCGCAGCAGCAGGAGGCCGTGCGCGAGGTGCTGCTCTCCATGCTGCCCCCCGGCGCGCCCGACCAGTTCAGGAAGCTCTTCCCGCCCACGCGCTGGGCGTGCGAGTTCAACGCCGCGCTCACAGTCCCCTTCTTCCGGTGGCTCGTCGGCCCCTCCGAGGTCATCGAGGTGGAGGTCGACGGCGTCAAGCAGAGGAGCGGGGTGCTCATCAAGAAATGCAGGTACTTGGAAACCAGTGGGTGCGTCGGCATGTGCGTCAACATGTGCAAAATCCCCACGCAGAACTTCTTCACCAACGAGTTTGGGCTGCCCCTCACCATGAATCCGAGTAATATATGCTCCCTTAATCTATGCTCCTCCTTAATTTAGTTTCAGAAAATGAAAGGTAGTTTGCATATGAAGATGAATTACGAATTCAGCACTGTCGTCGGTAACCGCAAATGAATCTGTATGACCATTTAAAAGGTTCCCTGATGACCGACCGTAAATTTTCCCAAACGTGACACTGCTGTCTCCTAGTATAAAAAGGCGAGTGTATTTTGGTGTCTCCACGACTGAATAAATCACAAGTGCTTGTCCCCCCCATGAAAAATAAACAAGAACTAGAGGCTGCAGTTTGAACAAATAATCAGAGCAATTGCTATGTCAGGATAAGAACTGGCAAATATATTTTCACAAGTGATGTCGTATTATAAATGATTGCAGCCGGCATGATGCGTGTTCATCAAAACCATAAGAGACAGTCTACCTTCCTAAAGTAATTTAACATTTGCCTTTCTTAACCTGTCATGCTCTGCAGATTTTGATGACATGAGCTGCGAAATGATATATGGTCAGGTACCACCTCCCATAGAAGACGACCCAGTGTCAAAGCAACCGTGCTACCCCAACCTCTGTGAGTGTGTCTGAATTTACTAGCTTCTCAACTCTGTGCCATGATAGAGAACGACACGCCTGTGCTACTACAGCGGCTATCAATCATGTTATGATTTGGTTCTCCTTTACGCAGGTTCCATGTCCACGCCCTCTGCCACAATCTGCCCCAAACTTCAGAATTAGACGAGAAATTACGTTACTGGGTTTAGTTTTCGGATATAGGGTGCAATCACTAGTTAGTATCATCTGCAAACTGTGGATCAAACAACAACGATTGATACTTCTTTCGTCATCGAAGTGCTATCTTCGTTCTTGTAACCTGGATGGTCTGGAAGGAGAGAAATGCCCGGGTCTTTGACTCACTGCTATCTTCGTTCGACCCCGTGTCTTCGAGGTGACCAGAGAGGTGGCGAGGCAATGGCAAATGGCTTGCTCAGGTTCTGGCCGTGTGGCTATGGATACAACCCTTGTATGCTCTACTCGTTCTGTTTGTTTTTTTCTGATCCGATGCTCATTTATATGTACAATAGCTGTTGCTTTCATAGCAAAGGTATAGCCAAATCTTTTACTGTAAAAAAGAACCACGAATGTGCCAAAGTACAGAGATGCCATTGAAAGATGCATATTACTCCGTACTCAGTACAAAACGAACAACAGACGCAACTAGGATAATCTAAATGACTAGCTAGAATGTGCAAGCATCCCGTCCAGTGTAAGCTTAATCACGAGCATTGTCGTCACTCACTAGGGCTGTCAATAAAACTCGAGTATTCTAACCCGCTCGTGTTCGATTAGTTCTATGCTTGATTCCAGCTCGAATCGAATTTCAAACTAGTCAATCTTAAGCTTTGCATGTAAGATCGTAATTCTGACGAGCTCGAGTAGCTAGAGTAAGCTCATTTGACTCGTTTGTTGTTGTCATCCATGAGTTGTAACGAAGTCACTAAGATGATATATGTAGTCATATTGCTTCTACACATAATGGTTACCTAGTCTATCCTATCCTATTAAAAAGATGTCTCATGGATTATGATTTTGATATATCACTAGCAACAGACGATATGCAGTGTCATCCACTTTCCAACTCCACTAACTGTGAATTTGAACTCATTAGACTATTAGATTACATGAGACCGACGATCGTAAGGTTGTCAATAAAGCTTGAAAATTATATCTCCCTCGTGTTCGACTCGTTCTAAGCTCGATTCACGCTCGACTCGAATTGTAAACAAGCCAAGCTTGAACCTGACTGAAATATCGAATCAATTCTATACTTGATTCGTGATCGGCTCGAATTTTAGCAAACTTAAGCATAAAGAGGCAAATGGCTGCAATAGGTTTCTCTGAAAAGCGGATTCTTGAAAAGTGGTAGACTTTCCCGATAAAAATTGTACTTTGTTCTCATCCAGATTTTCTAGATTTCTCATCAATATATCAGGAAAAATTACCCACCTACCATTGGTTACACACCCGATTTTTTTCTACCAGCATACAACATCCTTTTCCACAACTTACAGCTAAAATAAGATTTCCAGAAATCCGCAACTAAACCAAACACACCCTAAGTGGTCCTTATGTGAATTATTTAACATATTATAAAGAATTATATGTTTTAGTGTGAGTCTTACAACCTTCATAACATTATCAATGGTCTAAGTAATTTGTCATACGTTTTGATCATGGATCTTTTAAATATCTGAACTGTCAAACTAATCTGAATAAATATTATGATAAATGGATTGAATTCATATAGTCATTCCCATTCGTAATTAACGATAAGAATCTAGGCATGGGCTTCGGTCTACATGATATTTTGGTTCCGGTATCTTGGTCTTCTTTAATTTCAGTTATTTAGAATCACTATTCAAAATATTGTAAAAACATTATGTATCTAAAAATTTTGGGTGCCTAAATTTTTATTCAGTCTTCGGTCCAAATATCTGAAATTCATCAAAACCCATTATGGGACCTAGATGTACTTTTAGAGGTGGTGGGGTGGACGGTCACCTGCCACGAGCGATGGTTGTTGTCCTTGACACATTTAGATGGAGAACATCTCATCTCTTTGGCTTCTCAATGAGCCCATCCGCTTGCCTCTCCCTGACAGGGAGGACCCTGATATCTGAAATGTACAAATACACTTTACGTTAGGAGTGTTAGGGCTCACGAATAGTATCTTTCGTTTATTAGTAGGTACACCTGCTACTTCTGGTATCCAATATCATCAAGCCGTTCAAAAAATAATGACACATGAGTGATTGATTGACTGACCAATATCTTAACCAAGTTCAGGAAGTACAAGCACATGGCTAACTCATAATTTGTTTTCGGGTATTTAAGTATCCGAGTATGGTAGCTGAACCTTAAATTTATTTATTTGTTATTTAGATTTATCACCCGAACAGGTACCTGATATCCAAAATATTGGTCATTTCGGTTTCGGTCTTAGTTTTTCATTGTAGTTTTTTATCTCGATGTTTATACCCAGACCTATAAAATGTCATTATCGATGTATTATCTAGATATTATACCATGTTGTCTGCCAACATGATTAAAAAATCTTTGGTTTAGAAACAATAAAAGAATTATATGATACTGTTTTACACTTCAAATATGCTTTTATAAGTTATAGAGCAGGAAGAACTTGAAATAAGTTTGTGTTGTAGCTAGCTCCGCATATATTTTGTTTTTTAGGAAACACATAAAAAATGTTTGATGAGACATTTGAGAGTGAGAAGACAGAAGATGTCCTGACCACACACTTCTTATGGCTAAATATGAAACGTGACGTTGAATGCTATGTGTCATGATGCACTATTTACATCATAGCTAAGTCTCCACTTAACACACATGATCTTTATATGTCTCTTTCTATTCTTAGAGTAGCTTAAAAGGATATTTTATTGTTTTTTATTTTTGGATTGCCTAGGACTAAAAGAGTGAGAGTATTTTTATAGTTGTCGATCATTGCTGTAAATGACAAAAAAATTATATCTTGTCACATAACGCTAATGCTTCTCATATTCCTGATTTTTTATGAAGGAGATTGTTCATTTACAAGGTGTGTCAACTACCATTATTTTATAGTCATGATTCAAAATACTTAATTTATTTTTGGAGAACTTTATAGTATAAATTGGAAATAAAATTGCTATTTTACATTTTATATCACCTAAAAATTGATGGACAAATCAAAATAGTTAATCGTACTTTACCTACTATATTGCGGGTTGTTTTAAAAATAAATTACAAGTTGTGAGAGGAGTGTTTCTCAAATATAGATTTTTCTCATAACAGATCTATTCACTCTACTATAAAGGTAAGTCCATTCCGGATAGTGTGTGATTTTAATCCTCGTGCTCCAATTGATTTGCTACCTTTGTCTCTTTTAAAAAATAAATTTGGATGCTATACAGCGATCTGAATTAATTATTAAGATGCATGAAACTAATAAGAGAATATTGAAAAGATGAATGAGGAATATAAAATTGCTGGTATCAAAGGTCGAAACAAAGTAAAACTTAACCAATTGTTGCATTTGGGAAAAGATCAATTTCTTGATTTGGAAAAGCTAAATTCATGTCACGAGCTATTGGTCCTTTTAAGATTTTTAAAAGTATTAATGATAATGCATATAATATTGAGTTGTGTCCCAATTTTGAGGTTAGAACCATATTTAACATTTCAGATTTACGACCATACATAGTAGAGGAAGATGAGTTTGAGTAAAGAACGATTCCAATCTAAAAGGAGGAGGATCATGAGAATATCAATATAGTGGATATTAACATTCATTTATAGCAATACAAGAACCAATCACAAGAGTAAGAGCACGATAACTACTATAATTAGGTGAGCTCGTTACTAAGTTCCTTTGAATGTATTTAATGATGTATATATCATTAGGAATCATGGGGAGAGTCATGGAGGACTAAAGGATCATTAAGGAAGTGGAGAAAAGTATTGAGTCGAACTCGGAGTCCAGAAACGGTTCTTTTTCAAACTGATGTTCAAGATGCATACAGAATCCGTTTTAAATGTTCTTTATATGCACAGAAAGCTAAGAATATAAACTTTCCAATGACATTAGTTCCACATCCAAATACGACAAGGGTCAACAGGAATCATTAAAATAAAGTCCAGTCTATAATGTGTCAGAATGTTGCATCACGTCTATTAGGTTATTGGTTCTTCTATCGAGTTCGAGTTTGTTAGAGGTGCATCCAAGGAACTTTAGCTGAACTCTAGGCCATAAATACAGAAGTGACCGGTCAAATTAGGTGGGGTTTTTTCCTTAGGATATACATAGTTTTCACCATTCTTTAGTTTGTGGAACCCTAATTTAAACAATTTATGATTGTTTTTCTTGGTTCTTGCTCGTATTTTCTTTATACATGCAAAGAATAACTTCTTGGTGAGTTCAATCACGTGCATACGGTTGGTAACCAACAGAACGGTAGTGTAGTGATTGCAGAAGTTTTTTGCTTTTTGCTCAGAATCATGGATCACTAACCATCAAGATCTCTGTTGACGGTCATTAAGCACCAATTTCTATCATCAATATAACTCAATTATGTGAAGGAGTAAACATTTCTTGCACACATTACTTTAGAAATTCCACTTGTATTTGGTAAGAATTATGCGTGCAGGGAATATATACAGAATTGAGGAGGATTTAGGGGAGCAATACTTAATTATACACTTTTAGCCAATCAGAGGACAACACGTGAGTGTCCATGGATCCAATGGTCCACCTACAGGGGTATCTGAGGAAATCCAATGGTGTATCACCAGAGAAACACTTGAGGGCCCATCTAGCAGCCACCTGGAAGAAAACCACGACAAATGGGACTGAGCCAAGGATGGCCGAACCAGGCGCTCGGTCAAACTGGTCATCCCCTCAAACTCGGTCATCTTCCACATGTCGACTTCTTGTGTCTCTCTGAAGGTGGTTCTGACTGCTTCACGCGCAATTAGTGGTGGGAACCAACCTCAACTCGTATATAAATAGGACCCCGTACCTTTCACTTCAACAAACGCCACTTGAGTAATCACTCTCTTGTATATACACTCTATCCAAGTCTTAGTGGAGTATAGGTTGTAGGAAGCAGCCTCTAGTTCTCAAGTCCAAGTTAGGAAAGGTATGGCTCATGTATCTTTTTTTTTATTTGTGACTTTACTCTTATTAATTATATTAGTCTTTTTTATTCATATGCTTGGATGAAGTATTTCTTGTTTGATTGTGGAATCCATGCATGTAGTAGGTTTAGCTGTTATTATGTTAGTATAGTAACTATGCTATTATATTATCATAAACACCACAGGCTTCCACTATAGTCTAATTAGTTATGATATGAATATGTTAGTATGAATAATATAGTGCTTGGACACAGCATTGGTTTCAACGATGTTTAGGTTAGTCATTATCTTGGGATGGTAATTGTACTGTAGCTCCTAAGCATGCAAGTGTAGTGCTTGGATAGTTAAGTAGCGTTGGATGTATTGTAGACCCAATGGATTGTCGGGGTAGGCGGCAGGTGGTGACAACCAAAGGTAAGCTCGTGCCCGATATGTTGGACCACTAAGCCCTAGTATTCACTGCTAGCATATCCATATGTACACTATTAGGCTATGAATATGTAACACCCCAAAAACCTGTTAAGAGGGGAATTTAAAAATTTTTGGACGCATAGCATGGGCTGCAGAAATTCAAACTTAGTTGGAATTCAAATTAAAATTCAAACCAGAAAAGAAATGGAAAAAGAAAAAGAAAACAGAAAAAAACCGGCCAGTGGGCCGAAACCCACCAGCCGGCCCACCCCATCCCGCGCCAGCCCGCAGCCGCGCCCCCCCCTTCTTCCCACTGACACGCGGGGCCCGCCAACCTTTCTTCCTCCTCGTGCTCGCGCCCGCGGTCGGCCGGACTCTTCTCACCCCGAATCAAAACCGCCGCGGATCCTCGCGTATCCCAGCCGAATTTCGTTCGTGGGCGACGCAAACTCGATCACAACCGAACGCGCCCTCCCCCGTCTATAAAAACCCCGGCATCGTCCTGTTTTCCCCCACGATCCGCCGATTTTCTCCCCGGTGAGAACCCGAGCCCCTCCGGCGAATTCTGCTCGATCTACGCTCGGGAATTCTGATCTAACTCGCTGGTCTTGATCCACCGCCTCCGGGGAATCTTGCAGGTGCAGAAAACTCGGTGATTTGCGGTTCAAACACAGCGCCGACGAGCCTCGCCATGAATTCACCTCGGACCTCGTCGCCGATCGCTTTTCGGGACCTCCGAGCTCAAGAAAACCCCCGAGGTGAGATCCCCGACCTCCCCTCTACCGATCTATGCCATAAAATCCCAGTTCCAGGAAGAATTTACGAAGATCCGAAACTCTCCGGCGAGATCGCCGCCTCCCGCCGCCGTGCGCCACCGGGCAGCGCCGCCCGCACTCGATCAGAGCGACGTGGCCGCTTGTGCGCCGTCTATTTTAAATCGCACGGTAGAGTTTAAATCCCCGCGTACCGGTTCGATGTTATAATCTCAGCCGTCTGTTTTAAATCGGACGGTCCACGTCAGCCCCTCGTTATAAAGACTGGAATTCTTACGCGCTACCCCCTGGGGTTCTCTAAAAATAAGAGCTAGCCCTAGAAACTTCTGATCTAGCCCCTAGAACTTCAGAAAATCATGTAAATTCATTTAAAAATTAGTTTTGACCCCTGGACTTAATAAATATTAGGAAAAACCCCTCTGTTACGTGTAGCTAGACCCCTGAAAATTCTTAAAATAATATTATAGACCATGTAGTGGGTGAGTTTACCTTTTTAACCCTATTTTGATATTAAAGTTAGGAATTTAAATATGTGGCTAGTATTTAAAATTTAAAAGGTGGGACAAACATATTGTCAAAGATAAATTAAAAACTTTCCCAGTACTTAGAAAACCTTGGAGTGAGATAAAAATAGATTTTTGGCTGAAATGAATCTGTTTAATTGATTAATCACATTTATTAGTTATAGGGACACATTTTTAAGTAGAGAATAATTCTGAAAATTAGTAAAATAAATGTAAAATAGTTTACATCAGAGGAGAAGTTTAAAAATATATTATTATATATTTTAGACCCAAAACCTATTCTGTTTAGATGAGGTGTCTTACTATTTTTATAATAAAGTTCACATTTAGGCATAGGAAATAAATATGAAAATATAGCAAATTAGGTATGAATAACTAGAAAATGATAAATGAAGTTTCCAAAAGTCCAAAGAATTCAGTTTAGGGTTGGTAGAAGGACTGAAAACACATATGGAGTAGGAAAATACCTTTCATGCATACTTGGTAGCTAAAAAGGAGTAGTAATTGAATATAAGAAATTTATTTAAATTGGAAACTCATATATATAGTATGCAAGCATAAATATGAATACAAAAGTAGAAATCATATACACATGTTTAAAAGTGCATGTAAGCCAAAAATCAACACACATAGAGTAACCACAACACATAGAGTTTGTGAATGGCTTTCATAAATGTGAATGTGTGGTTTATATGAAGTGGAAGTGTGAACTATGTCTTATGGATTGTTGCTTTTCTTTTGCTATGTGTGATGGTATGATGTAGAACCTGCTCCAGAGCAAGTTCTCCCTTTCCAAGATAAGGACTACCTATTTCAAGAGCAGCACGCAGGAGGCAAGTGTCCTTGACCACTTTGATCCTATGCTAGGATATGTAGATATAATCATTTGCATTGTCAATTGAAATATGAAACCCATGCTAGGAAGTTTCCCTAGATTTGCATTATCTTGTTTCCTTGTAGCTTGGGTTGGGATTTATTTTATTTACATGCTTATGCTTAGCCATACTTAGAATGGAATATTTGGGATATGAGATCATCAGTTTATTTTACCATACTCTTGAATGAGATGTTATGAGTTATGTAGATGTAGGGATCAAGGCAAGTTGGATGATTTGGTTGGTGCTGGGTGCATGAGACTCGGGTTTGTATTTAGTATTTGCCTGGATCCTAAGTACCGGTTCATGGAGCATGTAACTTGGCTTTACCGTGCCAACCACATGCTGAGATGGGGCAGCTTGGCCAATTAATTAGGTGTATCCCCGGCGTAGTATGGGTGTGTTGATGGTGCGGGGAATAGGTGTCAGCTGGACTACCATATGAACCGCAAGGCTCAAGAGGGGGCCACTGCAGCGGGGTTGGAGCCTCTTGTATGCTGTTAGGGGTGAAACCACAGTGGGCCCACGCTCGTCGGGAATCTCTTTGTAAAGGCTTCGTAGTGATCTCCTGGCTACACACCTGGGAAGTGTGAATGTGGTTCGTAGCCACTGGCATAATGGAGGTTCTTTTAGTCCACCCGGCAACGAGGGATGAAATCACTACATGTGGGTACAGTAGTGCAAACTCTGCAGAGTCAAAACTGTCATGACAGCCGTGCTCACGGTCAAGAGCGGCTTGGACTTATTCATGATTAGAGGCTGATGGCTTTGGAAGTTGAGGATGTTAAACGGGGAGCTTAACATTGGAAATGATGTTATGGTTATTTGATTATGATGATGGGATGGGATATTGGGACCATTTCATCTGTGTAGTAATTTAGGTGCTTAATAAGCTAAGGTGATAGGTATTAATTGCATAGTGCTTTAACCATGAGTTCAACCTCTCCTTGTTCTAGCCATGCATGACATAACTTTCCCACACTTGCTGAGTACCATCAGTACTCAACCTTGCATATTTGTTGGTTTATATTGCTGCTCAGGTCAAGAGAACGATGTGGTGTTTAATGATCAAGACTTTGGACCCGAAGAAGGATTCTAGGTTCATGGAGTCCCCCGGGCAACTCCTGTGACGGAGCCCACAAGAATAATTATTCCGCTGCTAGTTTATTTACTTGTGATGAACTTATTATTGTCCATCGAGACATTTGCTATATAAAACTTATTTATATTCGACACCTGGCTTGTAATAAATGATGCTTCACTATTTGTCGTCACATGTATGAGAAAATGATCCTGGCATACATGTGATATTCACTCGGTTGTCTTCGGAGAAACCGGGTGTGACAGAAGTGGTATCAGAGCCAAGGTTGCCCGTAGGAACGTGGAACTAGGTAGAAATGGACGTATTTAAGGGCCCTATTTTCTTAAAAACTATTTTACAAGGGGTGTGTTGAAAAGTGTTATTTAATGGAGTTACTTTCTTCATCTTACCCCAACTTTCATTCAAAATAGGATTTTTGTTTAAAAGTATATCTAACCTAAGTATAAATGCTTTTTGTTTTAGATGGTTCGCATGATTCGCACCGCTCGCAAGTCCACCGGAGGGAGAGTTCCCGTAGTTGCCCTTGCCCAAAGAGAGGAGAGTCGTCCGGTGACGTACCTTTCCTACGGACTGGCAGTAGGAGGCTTGTTGCGCCGTATTCGACGTATGCTCCAAGCCTCCGGCAATACGGGCAAGCTAATCATACACTATAGCTCCACCAGGACCATCCGTGAGAAGAGGGAAGAATGGAATTCAGAGATGAGGATTATCCACGAAAATCAGCTGCTCAAGATCCACCGCTCTCCAGCTTGTCGAGCGACACAGGTCGATGCGGAGAAGGATGTCACCTGGGAGTCCATCACCTGCCAGAGTCACATCTATCGTCGCCACCTAGACAGGACTGAGTACATGTATGCCCTCCAGCGTGAGAGTGGTACCACGGAGTACAAGTACCCACCAGTGCAGCAAGGGACTTCCCATGAGCACATGGACTTGTGCTTGGAGGATGCTGCTATGCTCAGCACTCGACTGCAGGAGTGTCAGCAAGAGCTTCAGGATGTTCGGGACACACTGAAGGAAACGGAGGCGTTGCTGCGAGCCTGCTTGAGGGAGAGAGAAAGAGCAGATGGGAATGAACTGTGTGTCACCGTGAATGATACCTGGACTCCTGACTCCCCAGATCGCTGGGCGATCAGGCGTCGTCGCACTTCTCCACCAGCAGCCTCCCCACCCATAGCGGAGTCAGAAGGCAGCCGCAATAATGAGGAAGATCCCGAGGAGCCAGCACAGTGATACGAGTAGTGTAGAGTTTTTCCCTTAGTTAGCAAGATGTCGAATAGTCGAGTCGTTACGTTAGTTAATGGTGTGTAAATGCTTGGTGTGTGACGTGAGTTGTGGAAGCCATGAGCAATTGTCCACATCCTCGTCTTCAGATTATTTTGCTTTGGTGTGTGAACCCACATGAAATAATGGTGCATTTATTTTTGTATGAGATATGAACCCTCAGAAAAGTATAACAAAGCTTCAACACTTCAAAGTACAAACAAGTGAAAGTAGTGAGATAATACGTAATACTTTAAATTAACATTTGGTTGATCATGCTAGATGGCTGGAAGAGGAAAAGGTCGCGCTGCCAACCCCGCCACCAACAACGATGAGTCCTGCAACCCTCACCTTTCAGGAGGCCAAGATAGGGGTGGTCACCGTGAAGGAGTTGATCCCATCCACCAAATGCTTGAGAATCAAAATCAGCTCATCCAGAACTTGACTCAAGTGGTGGCCAACTTGCATCAAGTTCCACCTCCACAAGCTGCACCACGCCAACCAAGGTTGAGTGAGTTTCTGGGAACTCAACCTCCGAAGTTTGCAAGTGCTGCTGAACCTCTCAAGGCAGATGATTGGCTAAATACCATTGAAACAAGATGAGGATCATACAGTGCCAAGGGTATGAGAGGGTGCTGTTTGCCTCTCATCAATTGCATGGACCTGCTGCTGATTGGTGGACCGCCTACGTGGCCACCCATCATGACCCTGAGAACATCACTTGGGAAGAGTTCAAGCGTAGCTTCCGCAACCATTACATACCAAGGGGTGAACTCAAAAAACAAGAGGAAGGAGTTTTTGGGGTTGCAGCAAGGTAACATGACTGTGAGGGAATACCTCACTAAATTTACTCAACTCTCCCGTTATGCCCCACGGGACATAGAGATTGATGAGCAGAAACAAGATTGTTTCGTGGAAGGACTTACCGCAGAAATGCAGTGTGCAATGTCCTCCAATGAGTATGAAAGCTTCCAAAAGATGGTGGACAGAGCGTTTGTGGTAGAAAGAAAGCTGAAGGCCTTGGAAAATGAGAACAAGAGGAAGGCTGGGTGGTCACATCAGGCCTCAGGGAGCAACACCCGCCCACGTCTGATGCAGCAACCCGCAGGGCAGATGAACCGTGCTGCGGTACCCTACTCAGCACCAAGAGGGTACAACCCGAACTACAGGCCTCCGGCAGCACCAATACAGCCACAACGTCAGTTCGTACAGCAGCCTCGCCCTACGTATCAACCTCGACCAGCAGTGCAAGGACCCCCAAACCAACCCCAAGACAACAAAGGCCAGGCACCTAAGGTTGGGGTGCAATGTTTCAACTGTGGTGAAGTGGGGCACTACGCCCATAAGTGCCCAAAGAAGAAGCCCACGCAGCCACAACAGCAGAACGTAATGAGAGGACGGGTGAACCACGTCACCATGGAGGAAGCGCAAGAGGCACCTGACGTGGTAGTTGGTAAGTTTCCTGCAAATTTACACATTGCAACCCTGCTGTTTGATTCTGGTGCTACCCACTCGTTCATTGCTCAAGGGCTTGTTAAGAAGCATGATCTAGCAACAACACAAATGAACCATATGCTAGCAGTAAACTCTCCAGGTGGAAAAATAAGGACAAGACAAGTGTGTCCCAAGGTGAATCTAGACACTAATGGGGTAGTATTTACTGCCAACCTCATAGTGATAGATTCCCAAGGGATCGATATTATTTTGGGCATGGACTGGTTGACCAAACATAAGGGAATCATCCACTGTTCGACCAGAACGGTGGAACTAACGCACCCTAGTGGTACAAAAGTAAAGATTATAACAGTACAAGAGCATAGGAGGGACATTAAATTAAATCAAGTTGAGGTGAAAGTAGAGGAGATCAGGACCATCAGGGAATATCCAGATGTTTTTCCGGAGGAGTTGCCTGGTATGCCTCCTGATCGTGAAGTGGAATTCGCAATTGAGCTAGTGCCTGGAACAGCCCCGATCTGCAAGAGACCTTATCGGATGGACTCCAAACAGCTGGGAGAACTCAAGGATCATTTGAGAGAATTGACGGAGAAGGGGTATATTCGTCCTAGTTCCTCACCTTGGGGAGCTCCAGTCATATTTGTGCCCAAAAAGGACGGAACCCAAAGGTTATGCGTGGACTACCGTGCCTTGAATGAGGTAACCATAAAAAATAAGTACCCATTACCCCGCATTGAAGACTTGTTTGATCAGTTGAAGGGAGCTTGTGTGTTCTCGAAAATTAATCTCAGGTCAGGATACCACCAACTTAAGATAAGGCAAACCGATATTCCAAAGACAGCTTTCGTATCTCGGTACGGATTGTATGAATACACCATCATGCCTTTCGGGCTAACTAATGCCCCAGCATACTTCATGTATCTCATGAACAAGGTATTCATGGAATATCTGGACAAATTTGTGGTGGTTTTCATAGATGACATTCTCGTTTTCTCCAAAGATGAAGAGGAACATGAGAAACATCTAAGGTTGGTGTTGCATAGGCTGAGAGAACACCAACTATATGCCAAGTAGAGTAAGTGTGAGTTTTGGCTGAAGAGAGTTCCCTTCTTAGGACATATCATCTCGGAGGGAGGAATCTCCGTAGATCCCGCCAAAATCAAGGATATACAGAAGTGGAAGACCCCTGAAAATGTCGGGGAAGTTCGAAGCTTCTTGGGATTGGCAGGATACTATCGACGGTTTATTGAGGGATTCTCTAAGATCTCAAGGCCCCTCACCAAACTGTTGGAGAAGGGAATCACATTCACATGGACGCCGAGAAAAGATTGACAACAGCCCCAGTGCTAGTTATGCCAGATATGCAGAAGAACTTTACGGTGTATTGTGATGCCTCTGGAAACGGGTTGGGATGTGTTCTCATGCAAGAAGGGCATGTCGTGGCTTATGCATCCCGACAGCTCCGGAAGCACGAGAAGAACTATCCTACACATGACCTAGAACTAGCCGCAGTGGTACACACGTTGAAAATTTGGCGGCACTACTTGATGGGGAAGAGGACATAGATATATACGGATCATAAGAGTTTAAAGTACATTTTCACACAGCTAGATCTCAACCTCAGACAAAGAAGATGGTTAGAGCTAATCAATGATTTTGATGTGGGCGTCAACTATCATCCTGGGAAAGCGAATGTCGTGGCTGATGCTTTAAGCCGGAAAGTGCAGGTCAATAGGTTGAGCTTGAAGGACATGCCTGCAGAATTGAAGGACGATGTGATAAGACTCAATCTATGCCTGGTGAACAGTGGTGAGGTCATCGCCATGGAAGTGGACTCCACATTAGAGAAAGACATCCGAAATGGTCAGAAGAATGACGAGAAGATACAAGAGATTAGAGGACTCATCAAGGAAAATAAAGCCCCTGGTTGCAGAGAGGATGAACAAGGTACGGTGTGGCACGGGAAAAGAATCTGTGTGCCTGAAGTGAAGGAGATCCGTGAATTGATTTTGAAGGAGGCTCATGATTCCGATTATTCCATTCATCCTAGAAGTACTAAGATGTACCAGGACCTCAAGAGCAGGTATTGGTGGTATGGCATGAAGCGAGATGTCGCGGAACATGTTGCCCTATGTGACACATGCTAGTTGGTGAAAGCAGAACATCAACGACCCACGGGATTACTGCAACCACTCAAAGTGCCTTAATGGAAATGGGAACAAATCGGTATGGATTCCATAGTGGGATTGCCTAGGACCCAATCAGGATATGATTCAATATGGGTCATCATCGACAGGCTAACCAAGGTAGCTCATTTCATCCCCGTGAAAGAAAGCTACAGCGGATCCAAATTGGCAGAATTGTATATGTCAAAGATCGTGTGTTACCGTGGAGTGCCAAAGAAGATTGTGCCGGATCGAGGGACACAGTTCACCTCGAGGTTCTAGCAGAAGTTGCACGAAACCATGGGAACCCATCTGAATTTCAGCTCTGCCTATCATCCCCAAACTGACGGGCAGACGGAAAGGACCAATCAGATTCTCGAGGATATGCTGAGAGCTTGTGCACTCAAAAACAACCGGAGTTGGGATAAGAACTTACCGTATGCGGAGTTTTCCTATAACAACAACTATCAGGCTAGTATGAAGATGTCACCGTTCGAAGCTTTGTATGGGAGGAAGTGCAGAACTCCATTATTTTGGAACCAAACAGGGGAAAGTAAAGTGTTTGGTCCCGAAGTACTACAAGAAGCCGAGGCGAAAGTGAGGGAAATTCGTAACAACTTGAGGATAGCACAAACACGGCAAAAGAGCTATGCCGATGTACAGAGAAGAGAGCTTGTTTTCAACGTGGGAGACTATGTTTATCTCAAGGTGTCCCCTATCCGAGGACTTCGTCGATTCAAGGTGAGAGGGAAGTTGTCACCTCGATACATCGGACCCTTTCAAGTGCTGGAGAGGAAAGGCGAAGCGGCGTATCAACTAGAATTACTGGCTCGCCTATCGGGTGTGCACGATGTATTCCATGTGTCGCAGCTCAAGAAATGTCTGAGAACGCCTGAAGAGGTGTTACCCATGAATGAGGTAGACGTAGCTGAGGATTTGTCTTATGCCGAGCAACGAATCAAGATTTTGGAAACAATGGAACGCCTCACCAGAAATAAAAGAATCCGGATGTGCAAGGTGCAGTGGAAGCATCACTCGGAAGAGGAGGCCACATGGGAGCGAGAAGATGAGCTTAAGGCACAATTTCCGAAATTGTTTTATTAGAAACACCAATCTCGAGGACGAGATTTCTTTTAAGGGGGGTAGAGCTGTAACACCCCAAAAACCTGTTAAGAGGGGAATTTAAAATTTTTTGGACGTATTGCATGGGCTGCAAAAATTCAAACTTAGTTGGAATTCAAATTCAAATTCAAACCAGAAAAGAAATGGAAAAAGAAAAAGAAAATAGAAAAAAACCGGCCAGTGGGCCGAAACCCACCAGCCGGCCCACCCCATCCCGCGCCAGGCCGCAGCCGCGCCCCCCCCCCCCCTTCTTCCCACTGACACACGGGGCCCGCCAACCTTTCTTCCTCCTCGCGCTCACGCTCGGACGGACTCTTCTCACCCCGAATCAAAACCGCCCCGGATCCTCGCGTATCCCAGCCGAATTTTGTTCATGGGCGACGCAAACTCGATCACAACCGAACGCCGCCCTCCCCCGTCTATAAAAACCCCGGCATCATCCCGTTTTCCCCCACAATCCGCCGATTTTCTCCCCGGTGAGAACCCGAGCCTCTCCGGCGAATTCTGCTCGATCTACGCTCGGGAATTCTGATCTAACTCGCTGGTCTTGATCCACCGCCTCCGGGGAACCTTACAGGTGCAGAAAACTCGGTGATTTGCGGTTCAAACACAGCGCCGACGAGCCTCGCCGTGAATTCACCTCGGACCTCATCGCCGATCGCTTTTCGGGACCTCCGAGCTCAAGAAAACCCCATAGGTGAGATCCCCGACCTCCCCTCTACCGATCTATGCCATAAAATCCCAGTTCTAGGAAGAATTTACGAAGATCCGAAACTCTCCGGCGAGATCGCCGCCTCCCGCCGCCGTGCGCCGCTGGGCAGCGCCGCCCGCGCTCGATCAGAGCGACGTGGCCGCTTGTGCGCCGTCTATTTTAAATCGCACGGTAGAGTTTAAATCCCCGCGTACTGGTTCGATGTTATAATCTCAGCCGCCTGTTTTAAATCGGACGGTCCACGTCAGCCCCACGTTATAAAGACTGGAATTCTTAAGCGCTACCCCCTGGGGTTCTCGGAAAATAAGAGCTAGCCCCGGAAACTTCTGATCTAGCCCCTAGAACTTCAGAAAATCATGTAAATTCATTTAAAAATCAGTTTTGACCCCTGGACTTAATAAAAATTAGGAAAAACCCCTCTGTTATGTGTAGCTAGACCCCTGAAAATTCTTAAAATAATATTATAGACCCTGTAGTGGGGTGAGTTTACCTTTTTAACCCTATTTTGATATTAAAGTTAGGAATTTGAATATGTGGCTAGTATTTAAAATTTAAAAGGTGGGACAAACATATTGTCAAAGACAAATTAAAAACTTTCCCAGTACTTAGAAAACCTTGGAGTGAGATAAAATAGATTTTTGGCTGAAATGAATCTGTTTAATTGATTAATCACATTTATTAGTTATAGGGACACATTTTTAAGTAGAGAATAATTCTGAAAATTAGTAAAATAAATGTAAAATAGTTTACATCAGAGGAGAAGTTTAAAAATATATTATTATATATTTTAGACCCAAAACCTATTCTGTTTAGATGAGGTGTCTTACTATTTTTATAATAAAGTTCACATTTAGGCATAGGAAATAAATCTGAAAATATAGCAAATTAGGTATGAATAACTAGAAAATGATAAATGAAGTTTCCAAAAGTCCAAAGAATTCAGTTTAGGGTTGGTAGAAGGATTGAAAACACATATGGAGTAGGAAAATACCTTTCATGCATACTTGGTAGCTAAAAGGAGTAGTAATTGAATATAAGGAATTTATTTAAATTGGAAACTCATATATATAGTATGCAAGCATAAATATGAATACAAAAGTAGAAATCATATACACATGTTTAAAAGTGCATGTAAGCCAAAAATCAACACACATAGAGTAACCACAACACATAGAGTTTGTGAATGGCTTTCATAAATGTGAATGTGTGATTTATATGAAGTAGAAGTGTGAACTATGTCTCATTGATTGTTGCTTTTCTTTTGCTATGTGTGATGGTATGATGTAGAACCTGCTCCAGAGCAAGTTCTCCCTTTCGAAGATCAGGACTACCCATTTCAAGAGCAGCAGGAAGGAGGCAAGTGTCCTTGACCACTTTGATCCTATGCTAGGATGTGTAGATAGAATCATTTGCATTGTCAATTGAAATATGAAACCCATGCCAGGAAGTTTCCCTAGAATTGCATTATCTTGTTTCCTTGTAGCTTGGGTTGGGATTTATTTTATTTACATGCTTATGCTTAGCCATGCTTAGAATGGGATATTTGGGATATGAGATCATCAATTTATTTTACCATACTCTTGAATGAGATGTTATGAGTTATGTAGAGGTAGGGATCAAGGCAAGTTGGATGATTTGGTTGGTGCTAGGTGCACAAGACTCGGGTTTGTGTTTAGTACTTGCCTGGATCCTAAGGACCGGTTCATGGAGCATGTAACCTGGCTTTACCGTGCCAACCACATGCTGAGATGGGGCAGCTTGGCCAATTAATTAGGTGTATCCCCGGCGTAGTATGGGTGTGTTGATGGTGCGGGGAATAGGTGTCAGCTGGACTACCATATGAACCGCAAGGCTCAAGAGGGGGCCACTGCAGCGGGGTTGGAGCCTCTTGTATGCTGTTAGGGGTGAAACCTCAGTGGGCCCACGCTCGTCGGGAATCCCTTTGTAAAGGCTTCGTAGTGATCTCCTGGCTACACACCTGGGAAGTGTGAATGTAGTTCGTAGCCACTGGCATAATGGAGGTTCTTTTAGTCCACCCGGCAACGGGGGATGAAATCACTACATGTGGGTACAGTGGTGCAAACTCTGCAGAGTCAAAACTGTCATGACAGCCGTGCTCACGGTCAAGAGCGGCTTGGACTTATTCATGATTAGAGGATGATGGCTTTGGAAGTTGAGGATGTTAAGCGGGGAGATTAACATTGGAAATGATGTTATGGTTATTTGATTATGGTGATGGGATGGGAGATTGGGACCATTTCATCTGTGTAGTAATGTAGGTGCTTAATAAGCTAAGCTGATAGGTATTAATTGCATAGTGCTTTAACCATGAGTTCAACCTCTCCTTGTTCTAGCCATGCATGACATAACTTTCCCACACTTGCTGAGTACCATCGGTACTCAACCTTGCATATTTGTTGGTTTATATTGCTGCTCAGGTCAAGAGAACGATGTGGTGTTTAATGATCAAGACTTTGGACCCGAAGAAGGATTCTAGGTTCATGGAGTCCCCCGGGCAACGCCTGTGACGGAGCCCACAAGAATAATTATTCCGCTGCTAGTTTATTTACTTGTGATGAACTTATTATTGTCCATCGAGACATTTGCTATATAAAACTTATTTATATTCGACACCTGGCTTGTAATAAATGATGCTTCACTATTTGTCGTCACATGTATGAGAAAATGATCCTGGCATACATGTGATATTCACTCGGTTGTCTTCGGAGAAACCGGGTGTGACAGAATATGTATATTAGAAGCACATTAGGAACAACCCTTTCCTCGGCTTAACTCTCACTAGGACTATCTTACCTTTATGAATAGATTGCTTAAGTGTGTGTCACACTACCTCTTGATACCCTTTTATGCATCCTACTCGGCTTCCTACTAGAACACCCTATTCTATCCATAACCTTGCCACACTTCACCTTCCTTTGGAATAATACAATAACCTAGGCAATACTCTTGGGTGAAATGCTACAGCGATTTTTTTCGTGCGCTTGCGGAACTCATCTCGCTTTGGCCCTAGGTTAGCCTAGTTGTCATAAGTCTTGTTGGCATCCATTGCAAGGATGAACTGTAGTCGTTAAGAAATACCAACAATTATCTTTTAAAATATCAGGCCTAATACACTCTTCAGTGATGGACTACTATGTTAGATTCTGCACGACAAGGATGTAGATCACGCCATCACCGCCATCCCACGTCGACCTTGCAGGGTCGTGGAGCATGAGCACAAGGTCTCATCCGGTAGCAAGAGCCATCACATAGATCACATGGAGGTGGGCTGGAGAGCACAAGCCAAAGGGAGTTGGGAACCAACTCATTCCATGGTTGTGACCTTCCTCGTGCTCACGGATCACACTATGTCATAATGATGTTGTTATCATCCAGCCAACGTGATAAAAGCATCATGTAATGTGTTTAAGATAACTAAATTAAACTGACACATGTACATCATCATGATCTATGATATGAAAGCATGTTACTCGTGATGACTATACTAAATATATGGCGAGTAAATATGTGTCATGGTTAATGATATGTAAGCAAGATCATATGGCATAACATGTAAACATGATGACAATACAAAATATATGAATAAACATACATATGTCATAATCAAATATTGTAAAGACAAAACATATATGAGGAACACAAGATATTCCTACCTTGTCCTCTTACCTCATGTGTGTAGTAGTACTTTATCACAAAGAGTAATCTTTTTGTTCAGTTCTTCTCTTCAACCTTGTTCATTTGAAGCCGTTGTTCACTTCATGTCGATATTGATGACATCAAGTGGCCAATATCATTCTTATCTTGATCACTTCGATATCTTACTTCTGTTCTCTTAATGTCTCTCCTCTATTTCATCTTCTCTTCATTAACTTCCCTATAACCTTTGAGGTGTTGGCACTTAGAATAGCATCACGTGTATAAAACTACAGACCTTATTAGTCTCACTAAAATCTATAAACTCTATTCTTGAATCATTAATCTTATGATAGCATCCTTTTAGTTCCCGGTGCATGGCCTAGTGCCATCTTTTGTATTACCCGGGCGTGACAGGACCCAACGCGGGTGTGTGGGCGGGTTCTGGTGGGATTCCTCTTGGCGCTGCATCGTGGCTGGGTTTGGGATGTCATCGTCGTTCCCGGGCCAGCTCCGTGTCGTCCAAGCTCCACCGCCTATGATTCTACCAGGGCCGGTCTTCGACGGAGCCAAGCGGCTTCACCTGGTCCCCAAATCGTCCAAAGATCCCTCTCCAAGACATGTATGCATTGGTATATAGGGCCCATTCTGATATATGGTCCAGTAAAAAGCCTAAGCAAGTTAGACTGTAGCAAGTCTGTGGTAGCCTTCGAAGCACCGAAGTGTACTGCAAGGAGGTAGCATTCACGCGCACACACAGAAGGGCTCTGCTAGCCTCGAGCCCAACAAGACAAACAACTCCTAGCACACACGATGCATACAAAATGGTGAATTGGCATCATTTTTTTTTGTCTGTAAGGATCGGAGTCTAGCACTCATATCGGGTGGTGCCACACGGTTCGACACTGGATAGCACACATATAAGAATAATATAATATTTACTATAAAGATTCATTTAGTTATATTACATCATAGTAAAAGTTTGAAAACAGAGTTCAAAAATATAAGTGCAAACTAAGATGTACAAATTAACGATACAGAGGCTAACAATGGTACCAACGTATCGAGCCCACTAATAAGTCACTCATGCAACGAGCAAGGCTCCTATTGAACCGTTCAGCCCTCAGATGGGTGATACTTCACTCAGAAATGTGACGTCCACATAACCAACATCATAAACATACTCATCTGAAAAACAGTTAGCAACAAATCCTGAGTAACTAATATTCAATGAAAATAATACTTTGTAAGACTTGCCCGTTAAATGACTCGCTAAGACCGCTACTATTATTTAGTGGAAATATGATATTAGGGGGCTGTTTTTGCATAAAATGAGCCTAATTATGGATTCGTAATTAGTAAGGTTTTTAAGTGGGCATGAAAATTTAATTTAATTAGCAACTAGCCTAGAGCATACAAATTTTCAAAGCAATAATTAATATAATTTTAGATCCGACTACATTATCATAAATTTCACTTACTACTATGCAACAACTCAGTGAACAATAGATGCTCATTATGCACAGTGACGACGATTTGAACCTGTGAGACCTATGTGTGCTGAATACATTGGCAATTAGGATAAAAGTTAGCATTAACATTCAAAGTTTTGAATATTGCCAAAACATTCTTCTGTGGCAAGGTCCGACAAGTTCTTTGTTAGGTCCGCCAAGTGTTGGCAAGGTCCGGAGAGCTCCTGCAAGGTCCGGAGAGCTTCTGTGAGGTCCAGAGCTTGTTTTTTGGGAGCTCTCGTGAAGTTCAACTCGTAGAACTGCAGCGTCTTGTTTTTGCTTTTAACTCGCAATGTTTCAAACTTGCTTTATGGGAAGGTTTGCTTAGTATTAATTTGCTAAGTTTTTGGTGTGTTTTGGTGGTTATGGCTGTTATCATTTGATATGGTCTGCAACATGCTTATGTGACGTGCTCATGTAAGGTGTTGTGGTTTTCGAACTAACTGAGTCAAGTCGAGGACTTGTGCTCGGAAGAATTGGTTGTTTATTCATGTGCAGGTGTTGCTTGAGTTCAAGACATGGCTGGTGACGGGATCCTTGGACTAGTCTCAGGGAGGAGATGAGGTTCCAACAACCAAGTTCGGGAGGAGCTGTGGTTGAGTTGATCGGGAGGTTGCACAGCATGTTTGGATCAAGGGCAGTGCATATGAAGGTTGCGTGTACGTCGTTGGAAGGTGTTTGCACGTGTGCAAGGAGTGCATGGACGTGGCAACATTGTTCCAAGGCGTGATGAAGAGAAGTGGACGTAAAGAATTGGTCGAAAAGGTCCAACCGGCTGGATTGCGTACTCAGGCTGAGGCTGAGTCGGATATGGCTCAAATATGGAAGATTTGAGTTGGTTATGATAGGATTTCATGCTAGGCACTAAGTTGAGTTGTTTTAGGAATGTTTAGGACGTTCCTAAGGTGTTTGGAAGTCTCACGATTGCTTCTATCTGCGAATAGGAGAGTCCTGAGCAGTTATGGTAAGTTAGGATACGAGTCCAATTAGGAGTAGGAGTCCTAGATTGGATTGATTAGCCTGAGGGCTGGCTATAAAAGAAAGGGAGGCCAGAGCTCTTGTGGATAGAGAACTTTGGGCTGTTCCTCTTGTGTTTCTATTGAATAAAGTTCATAGTTTCGAGGAGCTTTTGTGCCTTGTTCGTCCGATTTGTTTTTCGTCAAGTCTTTCTCGCCGAGTTTCTGGACAGACCGACGTTGCTTCGGTGTTTTCGTTCAAAACTCGAGTTTTACAGATCCGATTGATGTGATTATTTTTGGGTTGTCTTCACAACTCAATTATCTATCATCTGTGAAATTTTCATGAG
This sequence comes from Neostapfia colusana, assembly GCA_030760725.1. NCBI lineage: Eukaryota > Viridiplantae > Streptophyta > Magnoliopsida > Poales > Poaceae > Neostapfia > Neostapfia colusana. The sequence goes on along the minus strand of JASWHV010000012.1, from coordinate 66,112,350 downwards.
CTTCGGATCTGTAGTTTTTGAGATACACGAGTTTCTTTGCAGCGTTGCAGATCTGTTTTATATCGGGTAGAACAGATTGATCTTCGTTTAATGTTTTGATCGTATCTCAAGTTTTACTTCGTGTTTTCAAGTGATTCTTGTTGCATTAGATCCGTGACTTGATTCTCTACCTCTCTACTTGATTTGTCACGGTTGAACATGTTTGAAAACACTTGCACACACGGTTTCTTTAACCGATTGATTTTTTGCTGAGGGGTTTTTGTTGTTTCCACTGCGAAAAGTTTTAATCTACCATTCACCCTCCTCTTGTAACTTTTCACGTGCACTTCGATCCTACAATTGGTATCAGAGCCAAGGTGCTCTAATCTTTGTGATTTGCATGTGTTTTGACTAACCATCATGGAGAAGTACTCCGCAAAACCTTGTGTGTTCAATGGCATCGATTTTCAGGTTTGGAAGGCGCGGATGGAGGCCTACATACAGGCGCAAGGCTTCGCCATATGGGAAAAGGTCTACCGGAACTTCGATGTACCATCCGACGATCAAGTTACGGCTGCGAACATGAGAGATGTTGACAACAACAACAAGGCTCGCAACTTGATCATCCAAGGATTGACTCAAAGCGACTTCGACTGTGTTGCACACCTCCGATCTGCATATGATGTTTGGAAAGCTCTTTGTGACTACCATGAAGGATCCAATACGATCAAGGAGGTAAGGCAAGATATGTTCAAGAAAGAATACATGCGTTTTGAGATGCAACCCGGTGAGTCAATTGACGACCTTTTTGCTCGCTTTAATAAAATTCTCAGCAACTTGCGTAGTGTCAATGTTAACTTTTCAGATGCTGAAAATGCTAGACAATTGTTAGGAACATTAGATATGTCAATTTGGGAGATGAAAGTTACATCTATTCGTGAATCTACTGTCATGAGTTCTCTTACTTTAGACGTGCTTTATTCTAAATTGAAAACTCATGAAATTGACATCATCTCACGTAAAAACCCCAACAAGTCTATTGCATTTGTTTCACAACGTGACATGTCTAGTTCTAGTCAATCATCATCTAGTGGTGAACTCTCTTTGCTGTCCTCTCTAACCCTTGAACAGATTGAAGAGTTTCCAGAGGAGGAGCTTGCTCTCATCTCTACTCGGTTCTCAAAAGCATTGCAAAATGTGAGAACTAGAAGGAGAGGAAGCTCCGGACCTCAACGATGTTTTAAATGTGGTAAGACAGGACATTTTCGTATGGAGTGCCCTAACCTTTCAGGTCCGACTTCACGTGAAGAAAAGCAAACAAGGCCAAAGAAATCATTCGCAAAGAATAAGAAGAAGAAAGATTTATCAATGCGCAACATAGTGCATAGTATGATCTCTGCAATTCAAGATTTCGGCTTCAGTGATGTGGACACCGGTAGTGATGAAGATGAAGAAGCTATGGCAAATATGTGCTGCATGGCGAGCAAGTCAAGTTCAAGCTCCGAGGAGGCAGAACACAACAGCGACAATGAAGATGTATGTCCCACTTGCGAAGAAATGGGTGATGCTATTTCTCGTGCCACTGTTATATTAAAGAAAAAGGATAAAAAACTTAGGAACAATGCTGTTAAAATTGAATCACTGGAATCTGAAATTAATCGTTTAAAAACTTTGATTCCTAGTGATGATTCTTGTTCCTCATGTGATTTAATTTATGAACAATTATCCTCTTTAAGAAGTGCACACGCATCTACACTTGATAAACTTGAACTTGAAATTGAAAAGAACAAAGAGCTTGCTGCACCTAATGATAAAAATTTGAAAGATGCTTGTTGTTATACAATTGATTTGTATTGTTCTTCATGTGATGATCTGAATAAGAAACTAAATGATGCTATGAATGAGATTTCTATTTTGAACAATGCTTTACGTGTGCATGAAGTTAAATATTGTTCAAATTGCAAACTAAAAGGACAAACTTCATGTGAAAACTGATTTGATCTGTCCAATAAACTTGATGACATGCATAGGACACTAGATCGGTTTTCTAATGCAAATAAGAACCTAAACTTGCTGCTGAATTCTTCCAAGTCTTGTAATGATAAAACTGGTTTAGGTTTTAATTCTCATGCTCATGCTAAGGCACACCCACCTAAAGTTGTAAAGTCATTAGGAAGCGGTTTGATTCAAACAGCTCCTAGACAAAAAGAGGTGATTTTCAAATCTGCAGGAGTACTGTCCCATTCGGGTTCCAATAAACGTGTTGCTTGCTCATCTAGACATGATAATAAGGTTATTTTTCATTGTACCTACTGTGGTAGAGATGGTCATGTCATGGATTTTTGTTATAGACTAGCTAAATACGATAAGAAACAAAGAATACTTGCTAGATCACATAACAACCAAGCAAAATCTGCTAGACCGAATGTTCGGAGCTTGCAACCTGCTGTAATGAGTCAAAAACTTGCTCCCGGACCTACTGTTTTTTGTGCTACATATAACACATCTTCTAAGTCGGTAGTTGGGAACAAAAATTTTCGATGTTTGGCTCATAAACCTGCTGTACCTTCTCATCTTTCGCGTGTTATTCCTGCTGGACGTCATGTGACTCAGTACTGGATTCCTAAAAGTCTTTTAACTAACCCCAGTATTGAGTCATCGACGTATTGTGCTGCTGTGTAGGTTTCACGTTTGAGGAAGGAGAACATTTGGATTGTGGATTCAGGTTGCTCACGCCACATGACCGGTAACAAAGAATGGTTCTCCTCTCTCTCTTTTGTGTCACGTGTAGAAAATGTTACTTTCGCCGATAACTCTTCTACTCCCATAATTGCTAAAGGTTCGGTTAGAGTAAACAATCTCTACACTTTGAAATATGTGGCACTTGTTAAAAATTTGAAATATAACTTGCTTTCGGTTCCACAATTGCTAGATGAAAATATAGAGGTTAGCTTTGCTAAAAATTGCTGCAAGGTTGTAGATTCAAAAGGTGAGATTTTGTTTAACATGTCTAGGTTTGGAAGAGTTTTTAAAGCTGATTTTGATTTGTCAACTTCTAAGCATCGGTGTCTAGTTGCTAATGATACAAAGGATCTATATTTTTGGCATCGTAGACTTGGTCACATAGGCTTTGATCATCTCACTCGTGTTAGTGCTCTCGATCGCATACGTGGGCTGCCGAAGCTTAAAAAGGACAATGATATTGTGTGCTCTTCTTGTAGACATGCTAAGTTTGTTGCAGGTTCACATGCTCCTCTCACAATGACCATGACAGCTGAACCGGGACAACTTTTACATCTTGACACAGTAGGTCCGGCACGTGTTCAATCCTTCAGAGGTAAATGGTATGTGCTTGTGATTGTTGATGATTATTCCATATATTCTTGGGTTTATTTTATGGCATCTAAGAATGAAGCTTTTAGTCATTTTAGAACTTTATTTCTTAGATTATCTATTGATCACCCAGGATCATTAAAAGCAATTAGAAGTGATAACGGAACTGAATTTAAAAACCAATCCTTTGATCACTTTTGTGCTGAAAATGGAATAGATCATCAATACTCTTCACCCTATGTACCACAACAAAATGGTGTCGTAGAAAGAAAGAACAGGACCTTAGTTGAGATGGCTAGGACTATGCTTGATGAATATCAAACTCCTCGGAAATTTTGGGCTGATGCAATTGCAACCGCTTGTTATGTATCAAATCGTGTTTTCTTGCGTGCTAAGCTTGGAAAAACCCCATATGAGCTCCGGTTTGGACATAGGCCTAGTGTTACACACTTTAGGGTTTTTGGTTGCAAATGCTTTGTTAAGAAACATGGTAATCTTGATAAATTTGAAGCTAGATCTGTTGATGGCATGTTTCTTGGTTATCCATCTCATACTAGAGGCTACCGTGTGCTTTTACTTGACACTAACAAAATTGTGGAGACTTGCGAGGTTTCTTTTGATGAAGCTAGCCCAAGTACTAGCTCCGATATTGCAGGTCCGGATCCATATCCGCAGGGGGAGAGTATTTTTATTGAAGAAGATGAAGAAGTGGTGTTGCTGCCCGAAAACTCGGAAGTAAATAACGATCAAGCTGCTGATTTTGCACCACAACCAGCACCAACAGTCACTACTGCTGGTTCGGACCTTCCTCAATCAACAAGCTCTCCTAATCAAAGGTCCGAACACGAAGAAGAAGGTGCTTGTGAAGTGTCTACTCCCCTCCGAGTACTCAAAAGTCATCCTCCACAACAAATCATTGGAAGCTTGCATGAACGAGTCACTCGGTCCAGGTTTTGCGATCCAAACTCTCATGCTCATTCTGCTTTTGTTGCTTCTTTTGAACCCAAGGATATATCACACGCACTCACTAATGAATCTTGGATTAATGCCATGCAAGAAGAGTTAGAAAATTTTGAAAGAAATAATGTTTGGAAACTTGTACCTCCTCCTCAAGGTCACACATTAATTGGAACTAAATGGGTATTTAAAAATAAGCAAAGTGAGGATGGGGTTGTGGTTAGGAATAAAGCTAGGTTGGTTGCTCAAGGTTTCACTCAAATTGAAGGTCTAGATTTTGATGAAACATTTGCTCCTGTTGCTAGATTAGAAGCTATAAGAATTTTATTAGCATTTGCTGCATCTAAAGGTTTCAAGTTATATCAAATGGATGTTAAAAGTGCTTTTCTTAATGGCTACATAGAGGAGGAGGTTTATGTTAAGCAGCCACCGGGTTTTGAAAATCCAAATTTTCCTAATCATGTTTACAAACTGTCCAAAGCCTTGTACGTTCTAAAACAAGCCCCTAGAGCATGGTATGATAGGTTAAAAACATTCTTACTTGAAAAGGGGTTTACCATGGGCAAGGTTGATAAAACTCTTTTTGTACTTAAGCATGGCAATGACTCATTATTCGTTCAAGTGTAGGTGGATGATATTATCTTTGGTTGTGCTTCTCATGATCTCATGTCCAAGTTTTCAGCTATGATGAGTTCAGAATTTGAGATGAGTATGATGGGAGAACTCACATACTTTTTGGGGCTGCAAATCAAGCAAACAGAAGAAGGAACTTTTGTGCATCAAACTAAGTATACAAAGGACCTTCTTAAGCGCTACAACATGGACAAATGCAAGTCTCTTCGGACACCAATGGGAACAGCAACAACACTTGAACTTGACGAAGATGGTTACCCGGTCGATAAAAAAGAATACAGAAGTATGATTGGATCACTTTTGTATCTCACGGCGTCAAGACCGGACATACAATTCAGCGTATGTCTTTGTGCACGTTTTCAAGCTTCTCCACGTGCTTCACATCGCCAAGCCATCAAAAGGATTCTCAGGTACCTACATCGAACTCAAGAATTTGGCATTGTTCTTCCTTCTTCCTCAACCGTTTCTTTGAAAGCTTTTTCGGATGCTGATTTTGGGAGTTGTAGGGTTGATAGGAAAAGTACTTCGGGTGCTTGTCATTTTCTTGGTAATTCACTTGTTGCTTGGTCCTCTAGAAAACAAAGTTCAGTTGCACAGTCCACGGCCGAATCTGAATATGTAGCTGCGGCTAGCGCTTGCTCACAAATTCTTTGGATTGTTCAAACACTTAAGGACTATGGGGTTGATTTAGATAGTGTTCCACTGTTTTGTGATAACACTAGTGCAATTTGTATTGCTAAAAACCCCGTGAAACACTCTAGAACTAAGCACATTGACATTAAGTATCACTTTCTTCGTGATAATGTTGAAAAAGGAAACATTGTGCTTCACCATGTCGATACCGAACAACAATTGGCTGATATTTTTACAAAACCTTTGGATTTCACTCGTTTTTGTTTCATTCGTAGTGAAATAGGGGTTATACATCCTCATGGCTTAAATTGAGGGGGAGTTTTTGAAACTTTGAAAGTCTATGTGTGAATCTGAAACTAAAATAATATGAGCATAGTATTTCATACATATATGACTTTGTGATTCCTTTTACAGGCTGAAAGTTCTTACTACATTACTCATGTTATACATTTTGTAGTTTTTGCCATGACTAGTAATTGGAATAATTACTTACACTAAATCTGGTCATGATCGAACTTTCTTGCTGTTTTGAACTTGTTGCGTGCTCACAAGTGCTTTTAATCATAAAAAATTAATCAAGTGATCAGCTCACATGTTGAGTTTTCAAATAAAAAATTGAGAAAAGATCAAGAGAATATGCATGCATCGCACTTCTTCTTTTGAGATTGCTTATCATTGCACTAAGATATAAACTTGGAAGGAATTGTGTATGACTAAAACCATGTCCTTAAGCTTCTGATTGTCAAATGACATAGGCTTGGCTTGGTTGGTTAGAATAAAGCTGATGCGGCATATAATCTCTTGCAAATATCATATGATCAACTTTGTGCCTTAAATGATTATGAATAATAAAAATGCAGCAACAAGTGTCATGTTTTCAGGTTTTGAAATAGTTGAGTAAGGGAGATCATGACTTGCTTAAACTGAAAAATACATTTGATCTCTAGCATGGCTTACACTACTTTATGTATCTCATTGATGTGATAGTGTAACTAACCTGATAGTATGACTTGGATGAGCTTTGTTTTGTATGTATATGTTATAATATGCTCATAACATTTAAAAATTTCTCCTTTGAACCTTGCTGAATACATTGTCAAAGGGGGAGAAATATGTATAAGGAGAGATTTTTTTTACACTTTGCATATGTTATACACTTTCTTCCTTCTCTGATTTTAAAAAATGGGGAAAAATTAATAAAGGGGGAGAAATGAGTTTTCAAAGCTTTTCAAAACTTTTCATAAGCCAATGTTCGGATTTTAATTGGTGTTGCCAATGCATTCATCAAGCCTATGTGTGCTGAATACATTGGCAATTAGGATAAAAGTTAGCATTAACATTCAAAGTTTTGAATATTGCCAAAACATTATTCTGTGGCAAGGTCCGACAAGTTCTTTGTTAGGTCCGCCAAGTGTTGGCAAGGTCCGGAGAGCTTCTGTGAGGTCCGGAGCTTGTTTTTAGGGAGCTCCCGTGAAGTTCAACTCGTAGAACTGCAATGTCTTGTTTTTGCTTTTAACTCGCAATGTTTCAAACTTGCTTTATGGGAAGGTTTGCTTATTATTAATTTGCTAAGTTTTTGGTGTGTTTTGGTGGTTATGGTTGTTATCATTTGATATGGTTTGCAACATGCTTATGTGACGTGCTCATGTAAGGTGTTGTGGTTTTCGAACTAACGTGAGTCAAGTCGAGGACTTGTGCTCGGAAGAATTGGTTGTTTATTCATGTGCAGGTGTTGCTTGAGTTCAAGACATGGCTGGTGACGGGATCCTTGGACTAGTCTCAGGGAGGAGATGAGGTTCCAACAACCAAGTTCGGGAGGAGCTGTGGTTGAGTTGATCGGGAGGTCGGGCAGCATGTTTGGATCAAGGGCAGTGCATATGAAGGTTGCGTGTACGTCGTTGGAAGGTGTTTGCACGTGTGCAAGGAGTGCATGGACGTGGCAACATTGTTCCAAGGCGTGATGAAGAGAAGTGGACGTAAAGAATTGGTCGGAAAGGTCCAACCGACTGGATTGCGTACTCAGGCTGAGGCTGAGTCGGATATGGCTCAAATATGGAAGATTTGAGTTGGTTATGATAGGATTTCGTGCTAGGCACGAAGTTGAGTTGTTTTAGGAATGTTTAGGACGTTCCTAAGGTGTTTGGAAGTCTCACGATTGCTTCTATCTGCAAATAGAAGAGTCCTGAGCAGTTATGGTAAGTTAGGATACGAGTCCAATTAGGAGTAGGAGTCCTAGATTGGATTGATTAGCCTGAGGGCTGGCTATAAAAGAAAGAGAGGCCAGAGCTTTTGTGGGTAGAGAACTTTGGGCTGTTCCTCTTGTGTTTATATTGAATAAAGTTCATAGTTTCGAGGAGCTTTTGTGCCTTGTTCGTACGATTTGTTTTTCGTCAAGTCTTTCTCGCCGAGTTTCTGGACAGACCGACGTTGCTTCGGTGTTTCGTTCATAACTCGAGTTTTACAGATCCGATTGACGTGATTCTTTTTGGGTTGTCTTCACAACTCAATTATCTATCATCTGTGAGATTTTCACGAGCTTCGTATCTGTAGTTTTGAGATACACGAGTTTCTTTGCAGCGTTGCAGATCTGTTTTATATCGGGTAGAACAGATTGATCTTCGTTTAATGTTTTGATCGTATCTCAAGTTTTACTTCGTGTTTTCAAGTGATTCTTGTTGCATTAGATCCGTGACTTGATTCTCTACCTCTCTACTTGATTTGTCACGGTTGAACACGTTTGAAAACACTTGCACACACGGTTTCTTTAACCGATTGATTTTTTGCTGAGGGGTTTTTGTTGTTTCCGCTGCGAAAAGTTTTAATCTACCATTCACCCCCCTCTGGTAGCTTTTCACGTGCTCTTCGATCCTACAGAACCAATTACTCATGTAGAGAAAAACCTGAGTGTAATACAAGTACACACTTCTAAAAGCCATACTAAGGTGCACTTCTTAGATGTCATACACAAATACCTTTTACAAGACACTCTAATGTGGAACTTACCGTTTCATGCAGAAGGTCACTACACGTGATATACTTTCCTCATGTTATCCGTTATCGGATTCCCTTTCCGCTCTCTTAAACTCCAACCTAGAATGGTGGTATAAGTTTGAACACCGAAATATTTAGTTAAATCGGTTTACTAGCACTCATATCACTAGCATTCAAATGACACATTAAATACCTGTTCAAGAGGCTGGCTATGATACAATCTGCGCAGGCCTACGCACAGAGGACCATGTCCAGCTACTCCCTACCAAATAAACTATATTCCATACCTATTCAGCTCGGTTCCCTCTCTAAAATTTCAAAATAAATAGCTAGAGGTCCTCAAAATTTATGGAAACTTACATGGGTCCATCTATCCATAAACTATATTTTGAAGAATTCAAATTTACACATGGAAAATTTGAATTATGCTCTTAATTTCTTAATTTAATTAGTAAAAATAAAAACTAGTCACACATTCATGCAAACTTTTGTAGAATATTCCATTTGGCTCCAGATGACTGGAAAGAATTTATTACAGGAAATTTAAATTCAAAATTGTGAAGGTTTAGTCTACTTCTTTCAATTCAACTTGATTTCATATTTGAATTTTGAATTCAAAATTTTCCACAATTTGTTTCGGTCTGAGATTTCATACTTTTACACAGTTACATCCTCTGATGCCAGGAGTATTGCAGCGTATTATTCTAGACTAAGTATTTTTGCAGACAAAACAAACATAAATTACTAAAAGTACGCTGCAGTTAGATGCTGAATAAATTGTTGTACTTAAGGTATATAATAGCACGTGAATTATATTTATGTGTATAATAGGAATGCCTCTGTATTTCATTCGCCCCGGTTGTTCTATGGTGAAGCAAGACGGTGGCAGGTCATCGGGGGCAGAGGGGGTGGGTATGAGAGTGGCGCGGAGCGAGGAGAACGGTTGATTTATGGAGGTAGGGGAGACAAGTCAACGGCCTCTGTTCATATGATGAGGGAGGTCACAAGATGCAGAGATGAACCGTTAGTGCTTCTGATTTTGATTGATTCCACAATATTTGAGTAAGTCCCCTTTAGATTTGCAAACAGTTCGCATTGGTGATGTGTTCTTGCTTACTGTTCTGCCGGATGCAGCTGTAGGTGAATCTAGGTTACCGATGGTGTTACCGATGTGCTTGATTACATGTTAGCGACTCCTATTACATTGGCAGTACTGCAGATAATATGCACCAGTTACGATGGTTGTGTTTTTCCTAGTGCTTGCAAGTAGAAGAACACAGGGAATGGGTGACCGCCTAGGGCGCAGGCCGGAAGGGGCCCATAAAATGAACGCAGGGGAAGCCAATGTCGTTTACTATACTACCTACTTCTGGAGAGGAAGGCCACAATTTTACAATGAATGAGCTGGTCTAACCAAGACAATTGGCCCGGTATCAGAATTGGGCGCAGGAAAGGTAGGGACAGGCCTTATGATGGATCAGCAGTTCAGCAGCATTAAAGAAACCATAGTAAGAACAAGCCGGATCCATTTTACCCTAGTGATTAAGAGAGGTCGGGGGGCCATGAAGCGAATACAAAGGCAGGGCCCTTCCGGCTATCTCACACATGCATCCATCTCGGCCGTCTGTGCATTTCCTTTGCTCCTCTTCTAGTACCTCGAGATCACGTTGTTTGATCGCCTCACACTAGCCGATCGAGTCCTCCAGAGATGGTAAAATGGGACATCAAAGCGGTCGTGGCGCCTCTTCCACAGGTGAGTGATTTCTTCTCCCCCTCCAGTTCTTCGGTCCAAAATCTTTTACTGATATCAGATGGTCCAAACTAAGAGTGTGTGTTGATATATTTTACAAATATAAATAGTTACGTATATATCTATATATGCAAATATTTACAGTGTTAGAGACTTATACCATCAACTTCGCCCTAGGGTCCTCCAAAACATAGATTGGGTCCTGCTTGCAAGGTGTAGTAGTTTGCGTCCATACGAACAACATTGATTAAGAGTGAGGTACTGATTGTCTTGTGCACAAACAATGCTTATATTGGTATGTTGCAATTTGCTTTGGGGAATAAATTAAATGGAACTTTTCGTTAGAAAACCAAGCACTGGGAGAAATTTCTGTTGAACACCGTTCTTTTTATAAGGGAAATTTTATTCATCTCCATGCAAGTTACAACAAGGTGATACATCTTTCATGAAGTACAAATAAAATAACCGTACCTGTGCATCTTTCGATGCACAATGCCATACATTTAAAGAAAAGAGACTAAAGGCGTGACGCCCGGTTCCGTAGAACACGGAACCCAGCTGATGCATATGTGTGCCCAGGATGTTCAGCCTTCACCCGTTGGCACGTGTCGCATAGGACAACATATTCGGCTATGTCCCTTTTCATACCATCCCACCAATAACAAGTTTTCAGGTCCTTGTACATCTTTGTACTGCCGGGATGTACAGAATAGGGTGAGTCATGTGCCTCCTTTAATATCGTGTCGCGGATGTGCTTCACGTTAGGCACACAAATCCTTTTCCCTAACCAAAGTGTACCCTTCTCGTCTTCCTTGAAGTCCTTCTCTACGCCATGTCAGATTCTTTCCTTGATCTCCTTGATTTCCTCATCCATTGCTTGGCCATCTCGTATCTCTTATTCCAACGAAGAATGGAGTTCCATCACTTCCATCTTGTTCAAGAACCCGAGATGTAACCTTGGAACTCCTTGCGTAGGTCGGGCAGTAGCTCCCGAACCGTGAGTTGGTGACATGCTCCCTTTCAGCTCAATGCATCAGCTACTACATTGGCCTTTCTGGGGTGATAGTTGATTCCAACATCATAATCCTTGATGAGTTCCAACCATCGACGTTGCCTCAAATTCAAATCTGTTTGGGTGAATATGTACTTGAGGCTTTTGTGATCCGTATAGATCTCACATCGATGACCAAGGATATAATGTCTCCAAATCTTCAAGGCATGTACCACGGCTGCTAGCTCCAAGTCATGTGTGGGGTAGTTCAACTCATGTTTCTTTAGTTGCCTTGACGCATAGGCTACCACTTGTCCTTCTTGCATGAGCACACATCCAAGCCCTTGTCTTGATGCGTCATAATATATGTCGAAGCTCTTGCTTACGTCTGGCAATACCAAAACCGGTGCTGTGGTTAGCCTTTTCTTGAGCTCCTCAAAGCTTTCTTGAACGCCTTTGCCTTCATTAGTAACTCCGTCATAGGTTTTGCTATCTTGGAGAAGTCCTTGATAAAACGTCAGTAGTATCCAGCCATCCCAAGGAAACTCCGAATGTCTCTCACATTTTGCGGTTGGTTCCACTTCAGAACATCTCCCACTTTTCTGGGATCAACCGATACTCCTTCCTTGGAGATGATGTGGCCTAGGAACGATATCTCCTTTAGCCAGAATTGACACTTGCTGAGCTTGGCATACAACGATGCTCTTGCAGCTTCTGCAGTGTCAATCTCAAGTGTTCTACATGTTCTTCCTCACTTTTCAAATACACCATGATATCATCGATGAAAACCACGACGAACTTGTCCAAGTACTCCATGAAGACCGTATTCATGAGGTACATGAAATATGCGGGTGCATTCGTTAACCCAAAACACATAACGGTATATTCATACAAACCATACCATGTTTGAAAGGCAGTCTTGGTTATGTCGGAGGGTTTAATCATCAGTTGGAAATATCCGGACCGAAGATCAATCTTGGAGAAAACTCGAGCACCCTTCATCTGGTCGAACAGGTCCTCTATACGGGGCAGAGGGGATTTATTCTTGATCGTCACCTTATTGAGAGACCTATAATCCACACACATCCTTTGGGTCCCATCCTTCTTGTCTACGAAGAGCACGGGGCTCCCCATGGTGACGAGCTTGGGCGTATAAAACCCTTTTCTAACTGCTCCTGAATTTGCTTCTTGAGCTCCACTAGTTCATTAACGGGCATCCTATATGGCCTCTTTTCTATAGGTGCAGTTCCGGGTAACAGATCAATGGAAAACTCAATGTCCCGGTCAGGTGGCATACCTGGAAGTTCTTCCGGGAACACGTCCAAAAATTCTTGAACCACCGGAATGCTTTCCAATGTTGCTTCTTCGATGTTGTTCAGCGTTGCCTTCTTGGTTGCCGGTTGAGCTGACTCAAACTCAATGCGAGTACCGTGTTCGTTTGTCAACTGCACGTTCCTCTCAGCATATTGGATCACTCCGTTGTGCTTGCTTAACCAATCCATTTCGAGTATTATGTCAAGCCCTTTGCAATCCAAGACAATAAGGTTGGCAAGGAAGTCTACCCCCCTTATTTTAAGGTTTACTTTTGGGCATACTATATTAGTTCTCATCTCTCCACTGGGAGAATTAACCAACATAGTATATTTCACGTGTGATATAGGTAGATTGTACTTGGCAACATACTTGGATGATATGAATGAATACGATGCTCCAGAATCAAATAAAATGGTGGCTGGGTTGGAGTTGGCAAGGAACATACCAATCACGATGTCCTCTGCCTGTTGCGCTTCCTCAGTGGAGACATGATTCACGTTGCCCTGAGCGTAGTTCTGTTGCCCACGGTTACCTTGCATAGCTCCTGCTTTCGGCCGTGGGTTCTGCTTGGGCGCGTTGCTTGGCTGTCCAAGGCCTTTCCTCGGGCACTGACTTGCAAAGTGTCCCGTCTCTCTGCATGCAAAGCATGCCTTGTTGCCCAAGACAGCAGGAACGTTTTGAGCATAAGCGCCCGTGTTGGGTCGGGGAGCAGGAGGCAAAGGCACACGAGGTGCTTGCATGACAGGACGTTGCTGTGGTGGTTGATTAGGGCGAAAAGTAGAAGTGGACGAGCCATACTGCGGTGCAGCTGAGGGCATGAAACGGGAATGTACATTGCTCCCTTGTGGCTGGTATGGCATCTTTCTCTTGCCCTCTTGCTCGATCTCTCGGATCTTGCTTTCGACCACTATAGCTTTGTCAACTAGCTTCTAGAAGTTTGCATAGTCATTGTTGAGCAGCTGAACTTGGATGTCATTGTTGAACCCTCTCATGAACAAATATTGCTTTCTTTGATCCGATTTGACATCCTCGGGGGAATACCTTGAAAGCTGCGTGAACCTGTTGAGGTACTCATTCACGCTCTTCTTTCCTTGGCGGAGACCTTCAAACTCTTGCCTTTTTAGCATCATGACATCAATGGGGACGTAATGAGAGCGGAAACTCTCCTTGAATTCAGCCCAAGTGATAGTCTCCGGGTCGACATGAGCATTGCAAAGGGCGTCCCACCAGTCAGCGGCTGCTCCCATAAGTTGGTGCGATGCGAAGAGAACTTTCTCCCGATCATTGCACTGAACTATGGCAAGCTTCTTCTCCATGGATTTCAGCCAGTCATCAGACTCCATGGGGTCATTAGCTTGTGCAAAAGTGGGCGGTCGAGTCCTCATGAACTCTCCCAATCTGTTGTGAACCGGCGCTGGTGGCGGTGGTGGTGCAGGAATAGGGTTAGGATGGTTGTTGTTGGCTTGCAGCTGACCCAAAGTTTGGATCATAGTTTGCATAAGCTGGTTCTGCATAGCCATCAACCGTTCAAGGTTGTTTGCACCAGCCCCGGGTTATCATTCTCAGGAACTTCAACGTAGTCCTCCTCTTGGTTGCCACGGATGTTTCTCCTTTGACGGATGGCGTTTTTCCTCACCATCTGTGAGAGAGAGTTGGGTAGAATAGAGGTTAGAAGTTTAGATTGATCCCCCCAACTATATGCATCAAGGTGGATGGACTAAATATATTAGCCTATATGAGGATGTGAATACATGCATCTCACATCTCTCTATTATGTGTGGATATGGACAACGCTGAAACATCCGACAGCTCACACTAAGCACACAAGCATAAACAATCATCACAAAAGTTCACACCACTCCTATTCAAACTTCTATTCAATGGAAGTCCTATGTGTTTTTAGGGTGCCTAGGTGATACCAATCTGTGACTTCTACCTAGGCTTGCGTCCTACGGTCAATGTGGTTCCTAATGCCAATCTGTGACTAGGCCTGCGTCCTATGGTCAACGTGGCAGCTCTGATACCAATCTGTGATTTCTATCTAGGTTTGTGACCTACGGTCAACCGTGGCTCTGATACCAATCTGTGACGCCCAGTCCCGTGAAAACGGAACCCAGCTGATGCATATGTGTGCCCAGGATGTTCATCCCACATACACATGTAATCCACACACTGAATCCAGAATATCACCACGAATAATGGGGTTTAAGTACTTTATTACATCAATCTCTAACATGTTCTTGAAGCGGAAGTCTTCTAACTTATTCTAGCAGCGTAAGTCTTATTCTAGCAGCGGAAGTCACTAACGATAGTGGAAGCAACTAAGCAGCAGCAGCGACTCCATCTTCAACTCCATCCCCACAGGCAAGTTGACGGTAGATCGCACACCTAGTACTCCACATGATCTTCGAAGTACTCCTCTCCTGTTGCCGATGATTGTATGACAATGCAAGGGTGAGTACATTTCGTACTTAGCAAGTGCGGAAGATGTATGACATGTAGCTTACAACAAGGTAGGATCAAAAAGGCTCATTGCAGAAAGCAAAGTTTATTTCACAAACATGATAAAAGCAGCAACTATTCTTAAGTGAATTTAATCCCAACATATATCCAATTAAACAGTAACATACCTCCATCATAATTCACCTCTTTTCATGTCTCATCCAGACATTTATCTTTCTCAACTCTTTCTCATGCTCATAACAACCATCTCATGATCATATCCATCTCATGATCATATAACCGAAACCATCTCATATTCATATCTCCAAAACCATCTCATGTTCAAGACTCAACAGTCCCGAACCAATCTCATCACCAAGACTCAACAGTCCCGAAACCAATGCAAAGACCAAACCATAACCATACCAATAACCAAACCAAAAACATCCCAATAACCATCCCATCTAATAATGTGAGTTGTCCAGGCGCTTGTGACCGTAAGCTTGGCTATCATGATAGTTTTACACTCTGCAGAGGTGGCACCACTTTACCCACAAGTTTGTGATTTCGTCACCCGTCGGCGACTGCGGAACCTCCATTATACCAGTATACAACCGTCGGTGTATGGCCAAGAGATCACAAAATAGCCTTTACAAAGGGGCTACTAGATGTATGGACTCACTAAGGTTTCACTAGCAGGCTCGAATCACCATTCTCCCACCTACGGCCCCCTCTTGTGCCATGCGGTTCCCAGGGCAGTCCTCTCTCGACTCCCATTCCCCGCGCCTTCCACGGTCCATAACAATCTAGCAACCTACCTAATTAGTCAGCTAAGCCGCACCCATATTTGGCCTTGTGGTGGCACTGTTTTCCTGGCATGAACCGGTCCTTAGATCTACGGCAAGTAAACCACCATCTCATTATACCACTTCCACGAACCAAGCTTGCCTAGATCTCCCCCGATTCATGTTCATTATCAACATCAAGTTCTTATTATCATTGTTCATATGAGTGCAGTAGCTAGACACAATCTATTTCGCTTCCCATATCCCGTGGACTCAGCGAAGCAAAAGTAAAAACGACCATACCCCACTCATTAACTTTCACGGCGACAAGGGTGGTTAACAAAACTAGTAAACTCCTATGAAAGGGTTTCCCACACTACAGGAAAGAGGTCAACATACGACAACCGGATTAACATACGACGGCCAGACGTCGTATATAAACTTATATACGACGGTCCGAACATGACGTCGTATATAAGATTATATACGATGGTACAGTCGTGGTTTATTAACTGGCTGTCGTAAATAGAGCTTATATACGACAGCCAACCCTAGGCTATCGTATATATAACTTATTTACGAAAGCTCGTGCGGCTGGCTGTCGTATCTAACAGAGGCTGTCGTAAATAAGCTTATTTACGACGGCCACACCACGGGCCGTCGTAAATAAGTCTTATATACCCACGGGCCCGAGTTGGCCGCGTCGACCCGAGCCCCCGCCACACCGCCGGAGCCTGAAACGCCGCCGCCGCCGCCCCTGTCCCGGCCTTCCCCAGCCCCCGCCGGCACCCAGGCGCCATCGCCCGCCGAAGCCGCCCCGCCCTCCACTCAGCCGCCACCGCCCTGGCCGCCACCGCCTGCCCCGGCCGCCACCGCCCGCCCCGACCGCCACCCAGCCGCCACCGCCCGCCCCGGCCGCCACCCAGCCGCCGCCGCCCCGGCCTTCCCCGCTCCCGCCGCCACCGCCCGCCCTGCACCCCGGCCGCCGCCGTACCGTACGGCGCATCCCAGGCCGGCACCATGTAAGGGACTCAGTTTTTGACACATAATTGAAGTGTTCATCACCATACACACACACACACCTCATTTGAGGAAAGATGATGAACACAAATGAAGAGCAAGTAACCACCATCAACATGCTCATTAGAGAACAAACTCACACATTGCAAAAGTGGAGGGATCCGCTCCTATCTTCTCGACACACAACGGGGCTAGTTCAAGTTTTCCCATGCCAAGAACACAGCCCCCGTGCAGCGACCGAAAGCTACCGCTACTCGGGGTGCACGTGGACAGCCCACACCGGAGGTTTTCAAAACCGAGCAAGCACGGCCATGGGAGCCCGCTGGTCCATGCTGCTTCCACCCAAACCTCAAGCCAAGTCGTGGACTACCGAGCGAGAATTCGAGAAAGTTATTCCGGCGGCCACAAACTGACGTTCCGGTAAAATCCAAAATTCTCACTCGTTCTTCATTCTTAGATCACCAACTCTTGCACACAGGGTCTGGACTAGCCGGCGATCGTTTGATCTTCACAACCCTAGCTCAGAAACACACGTAGACAACACAATTTCTAGGTTTTTCGAGCTCAAACACGGCGGATGTCTCGGGCGCACAGTGAGAACCCCTTTCGAGGCATTTTCGAGCACTGTTGCTTCCTTGCTGAGCTAACCTAGAATCCACTGGTGCTGTAGGACCCACTGGCTGAAATTTTGGCGGGCTAGTAAGGTCGGCCGACGGTGCCAAAGTCGCCCTGAGGCCGCCGCACGCCACCGACTGGTTTCCTGCCGCCGGTAGCTGGATCTCACCCCACAGATAGCTTTCCCGATCTCCCAAATGCACGGGCGGCAATCCTCCGGCCGGGAGACGGAAGGAAACGCGGGTCCGGCGAGTGCTCAGCCTCTGTCCGGCGAGCTAGCGCGCGCGCGAGAGAGAGAGAGGGAGGCGGGAGGAAGAAGAAGGATGCCGGTCCCACGCGTCAGCGACTGAAAAGTTTAAAATTAGGATCTTCTGTGGCTCTGGCATCCCCTGTGGCTGCGCTCCAACACGGTGTAGCCCGGTGTGGCTCCAATCTGAGTGGCTGCAGTTTAAACTGTGGGCCCAGCTGGAGTTTGCAATAGAAAAACAATTCCAAATTTAGCTCCAACTTTAGAAATTCATATCTCGATGTAGGAAACTCCAAATTGAGTGATTCAAATTGGGTTGGATTCATTTTGCAATGATCTATCAAAATATGAACCCAAATTTTTACGAAGGTCAATAATAAATTCTGGATAATTCATTTAAGATTTTCCTTAAAAGAATAATGGAGGGGGTTTGGGTAAGCAAAAAATTCGCAAATTTTGCCAGGATATTTTTGAAGATATTGTTGAACTTTCAGCAAAATTTCAGATCATTTGGATTGATTTGATCAAATGAATACGTAAACATTTTCAGAGAATTCCCAAAACTTGGAAATTCAGTTCTGGGCAATTCTTAGCTCCAAAAATCCTAGGAAAATTCAGGATGCTCTATGATCTATGTTTGAAATTGTAGTTCACTTTATTGGGCATGAAAATGCACATTACATCAGAATTAATTCCTTGTAGCATAACTGCTTATAGAATTATTCTGGAGGAACTACTCAATGAAATATCCTGAATTTTAGATCAAAGTACTTTATTGTGACCAGTAACTAACCTGTAAAGTTTCAGCTCAAGTTGAGCCTTAGAACTCCCTGTAGTGGGTTTTCCATTCTTATGTATATGAGAAATACATAGGAAATCTTGGGAGAATTATGAGGGATTAAATTTCCATTCACTTTTGCTGCAATTTTGCAAGCTAAATCACTGGGTAGTGTTTGACTTGCTGTAAATCTTTTGAAGTCAGTGGAGTTTCTAATCTTCAGTTTCATTCAAAGCTTTTCAGCCATCTCATATATCTATTATGCAACATAGACCATTAGGACTTAAGTTCCTATAGGCAGAAGGGTTTCTCTATTTAATTTCTCTGCACAACAGAGGCAAAACATCCCTTCATAGAACTCCCACACCCTCCTCTGTTCTTAACAAGTTTAAGTTTTAAATTATCTAGATTGCATTATGAAACTAGTACATATACATGTCGATAGTGCTTACAACGAAGGCGGTCGACGACGGAGTTCGATGGGGTGAGTTCATTGAAGTAAATCAGTTGATCAAGCCTCAAGGGAGAGAAGACTCTAACTGGGTTACATACTATTAGACCAGCAGCAACAAGGCATGCCCGGTTTGCATTTAACAAATTTTATAAAGTTTTGCTTTATATACATTTAGCTTGACGTATGTATGTGCATTAGGTGTAGGATGGATGAAACCCCAAATGCATGACCAGATTATTCCAACAAGAGTAAGGGTAGTGTCTAACTCCTCGAGTAGTTCATGCTGTGCTTAATGTTTATAGACTTCGTTACAAGTCAAGTAGTTGGAATCTACTCACGAGTATAGGGTTCAGGACACATGGTCTTGGTTCGAGTTGTGAGAAAACTTTAGTAAGAACAAAATGAGACTAGGCAGGGGCTAGGATGCAGCAATAGGAAGTATTGTGTGCGTAGCCCTGTCCGTGTCGATTGAGAACCGATCCGTGTGCGGCCCCACTGACAAGTTTTGAATGTACAGAAGGCATATCAGATATATGGGCTCCGATAAACTGATGTAACCTATACCTCCGGGCATCGAGGCATAACACACTGATTTATAGGTATAGGTTGAGGGCTGCAAGGTGGAAATCCGCTAATGGGCATATAGAGATGCTCCGTGTGGGGAACCTCCTGTCCGCTTGGGTGCGACCGGTTCGACATTTGTGCTGTTTGGTGAAAGGTTGTCCCGTACGACATGGGGTGAGCGTGCTGTGTGCAACTCCGCGTGTGGGCGTACATTATGTGCTATTCGGGTATCCCTGCAGGTGTATATCGAGTCGATTCACCGTCCATTGCGGTTATGAGTACCGCTTGTTCACTGCGTCGTGACGTAGGTTAACCTGGGAACGTTATGATTCAATATTGCTGATATGAATAATTTGTATTGTTACATGTGTGCCACCAAATATTGCTTACTAAATTTCAGATTCAGGAACCATTAAATTGTGGTTAAAAGATGAATTAAGGATGAACTTGTAGGCGTGTTAGTTACTGCAATTTGCCATCCTATCTATGTTATGACTTGCATATAGAGTTTCCTGTATAGGTCAGTCGGTTAAGACTTGCTGAGCCATCGTGCTTACGGTTGCTGCTATGAGTGTTTGCGTGTGAGGAGTACCCAATGGACTCAGAGTACGAGTCCACCGGCGAGGGCTACCCTTCGTAGGGGACTACGGCTGAGTGGGAGCCGTACACGCCGCCCTGAGGCTGAGTGCAGCTAGTGTGGGTTGTCCATAGGGCCGGACAACCAACTTTTGCTAGTTACGTTGGCATGAGTTGTATAATTATCTTCCGGTGTAGTAAACTCTGTAAATAGATGTAAACTGAATGTTTGTACTACTTTTTGTACATATTCAGTTTGTTTTCAATGTAATACTATGGTTCCCTTATGATGTGTGCTGTTGACACGACCCCATTGGTCCTGTCGAGCCAGGATCACGCTGAGGGGTGCTGCGTTGCACAGCACCGTATAACACACGTCAAAGGTGCAAAGCGGAAGCGGAAGTTTTATTACATAAACAAGTTTATGAACATGTTTACATCAAAATAAGTTCAGTCTACACTCGCGGGCGTAGACTAAGCATCAAGTGCACGTTCAGCCCTCGAACGTGTCCTTGCTAGCACACACGCACACTAACTCTGCGGCGTGCACGACTCCCACTCGACGGGGTTCCCCTCCTGGGGTTCCGTCTCCTCTTCGGGAGTCCCTTCCTCATAGAACCCTGCAAAAGCTTCAAACACAAGCAGTGAGCACGAAGGCTCAGCAAGTCTGACCCGTCTCACCTAAACATGGAACTTCTACATGAGGGTAATGGGTTGCATGAGGTAAAAAATCATTTGCAAGGACTCGCCTAATTAGTAGAACCTTACTTTCAAGTTTTAGCAGCAGGTTGTGGAGAACCTTACGCTAAGGCACATGAGAGAGCCGCAATCAAACAAGAAACGCATTTCTCTCATGTACTTTGCCCAAAATTGAAAAGAACTTTAATTAGCTCTAAGCTACAGCATAT
This sequence comes from Neostapfia colusana, assembly GCA_030760725.1. Classification (NCBI taxonomy): domain Eukaryota; kingdom Viridiplantae; phylum Streptophyta; class Magnoliopsida; order Poales; family Poaceae; genus Neostapfia; species Neostapfia colusana. Next base: position 66,091,380 of record JASWHV010000012.1, on the reverse strand, counting down.
CATTAACAATCAATGTCCAGCTTTCAATCAGCAACATTTTAACATGTAACTAGCCTGTTCTTTCTACGTCACGGTACAGTGAACAAGTGGTACTCACTGACCGCGAGGGACGGCGATTATAATCGATTTACACCTGCAGGGTTACCCGAACAACCCGTCACGTACGCCCGTACTCGATGTTGCCTACAACAACCATCACGGACGTCGTACGCGACTACCTTTCACTCGTCAGCCAAATATTGAACCGGTCCCATCGTCCCGAGCAAGAGGTCTCTGCACGCGCATCTCTGTGCCGCCAGCCGATTTACACCTCGAGCTCTCAACCTACCCTCTGAACGATGGGCAATGCCTCAATACCCAGCTACCCTAGTTACATCAGTTTCCCGGTTCCCATATAGCCGGTAGGTCTTCGGTACTGTTCTAGCTTGTTCAACAGGCCCGCACACGGCTCGGTCCTCAATCGACACAAGCGGAGCTACAGCACACAGGCCCAAAGTCCTGCTGCCCTTACTCTCCGCTCGGTCTCATTTTCTTGCCATGTGTATCATGTGCTATCTCTACCCGAGCAATGTGCCTCTAGCCTATTCTCGCGAGTAGTTCCAACTACTCGACTTGTACCGAATCCTACTCTACCTTAGCATTGCAGTAGCTAACGGGGTTTGCAATCCTAAACCCAACCCGTGGTTTTCTTGGCTATGCAGTTGGATTTCCAAACAAGACTCTAATGCACAGAACAAAGGAAACAAGTATGTGCTCAAAACAATAAAAATTTGTAAAAAGGTTAATGCAAACCGGAGCTTGCCTTGCTGCTCTTGGTCGTAGGCTAGCTGTTCTTCCGGAGTAACGAAGTCTAGGACTTCGGGTTCCTCCTCGACCTTAGCGACTACATAATATAAGAAACATATGTATCAATTTAAATGCATTTGTATTAACTTTGAAGTTGTGAAGTCTATAACCCTTGCTAGACAGACCTAATGACTGTGAAACTTTTACTGTGGCTTGGTTACAACCTAAACAGAGTCTTGGTCAAGTTTTAGTTGCAGCAAAGCTCAATTGAGCCCTCTACAGTTAGTTATGTCCTTGACCTTAATTAAAGGCTTTTAGGGTGTTCTAAGGATTTTCATGAAACAAACTATGACTTTCTGAAAACTAGATTTTCATAGGGTTCTAATGGAGTTGGTCTCACTTAATTTGGAAGTCTCTAACTAAAGATATGAGCTAAACAATTTCAGAGAAAATTCTGAAAATGTTTCTGAACATTTTCTATTTTCTCTGGAACAGTTTCACTAATAACACCATTAGGGGGATTAAATAAGCTCAAATGGATCTGAAATTTTTATGGTAGTTCAAGGATATTTTGGTGAACATCTCAGCAAAATTGCAGGATTTTCCTCCAAAGGATTCTCCAGTTAAAATTCCTAAGAGTTTAAATTTTGAGGAATTAATTCTGGAGAAATAAGGAATTTCATGAAGTGAAACTTAATTTTCTGGAAAGTACTCAGAGAGCTGAATACAGAAAAATTTGGTTCACTCAATTTGGAGCTTTCTAGCCAAAGTTATAAAGATTTGAAGTTTGAAGGAAATCTGAAAATCGGGGAAAAGTTTAAACTCGCGCGTGGGCCCAGGGGACACGCGTCGCACGCCTAGGCGATGGCACACCGCGGCCCACAAGGATTTTGCGCGCCAGCACACCCGATCCCGGCCGCAGCCGGATCCCGATTCAAAATATTGGCCGCTGACAGCTGGGGTCCACCCCCTTCTTCAACCTCGCGACACCCGCGCCCCGCCGCCGAGGGATCTCGCCGGAGAGCTCGCCGCCGGCTGCTGTACAGCTCCAAACTTCTCGATTCTGGCTGCCCCTGCCTACTTTTACTCGGGGAACAGGATCCGAGGGTCAGCTGCTCATGACAACGGCCGGAGCATGGTCGGCGACGAGCCGCCACCTCAAAACGACTTCGGCCATGTCGGCTGACTACCCAAGCACCTCAGCTACTTGGGAAATCGGTCGGGGAGCATCAGTGGACCTTAGAGAAGGTCGACATGAGCTCGAGGCGGCTCGGGGAAGGCCCGAAATAGGTCCTCACCGTGCGCCCAATACCCCCCGTTCGTTCCGCCATTAGTAGACCTCAAATTACGCCGGGCACAGAGGTTCTCCGGCCCAGAGTTGTGAAGGCAACTTGTGCGTTACCGTGTCTAGCTCGTGTGAGAGCGGCCTGAGGCCCTCTAATTCTTTCTAGAGCACGAATTAAACAGAATCGTACCCGAAGGTCGTTCTGCACTCAGAAAGGGGAAAAGTGGAAATTCGCCGCCGGTGAGCAACCACTCGAGCTGTGGCTCGGGGATGAGCAGCACCGGTCACCCGCGCGTCCAAGGGTGCCTTGTCTCGGGCGTGACAATGCCCTGGTTGGGCTGTCCACGAGAGCCCGAGGTGCGGCGGTTCCAAGTCCCGAATTTGATCTTTCGGCACAGCCGATATCAATCGGTTTCAACCGAATCCTAGCAACGGGAAGGACGGAGGAAGGTCTCTAGTACCTTGCTGGGGCTCTGTAGTGGAAGGAGGGAGCTGCCATCGGCGTCCTCCGATCAAGTCTGAGCTGCGGAAGTTTTTGGCCGGCGCTGAGTTCTTGCGGGGAAGAACGGCTACCTCGGCCGAGGAGGGGGCAGGCGCCTTAAGAAGGCTCTGCACCGCATCATGCCCGCGCGTGGGCAAGCAGCTGGTGGCGCGGCGGCTGGCCTCGGTGGCGATCACCGCTGCGGCTCGGCGACCCGAGTGAAAAAGTCTCAGTCGGTTTGATCTGAGCAGTGGCTGACATGTGGGTCCCACCTCCAGTTTTAACCTCTGAAATTTACTCCTAATCACTGTTGTAAACAGTGAACCCCATACTACCCCTGGCAATTTAAATTATTCACCCATGAGCCATTTGAATTGATCAAAGTTCAACTGAGGTTTGGTTTGAATGAATTTCAGCACAAGTTCAGTTTGAAATTCAAATAAAGTTTGAATTTCTCCCACTTAGCTCATGTCAAGATCAACTCCAAATGGATTGAAAATTGGTGTGTGAGCTCACAAAAATGTGCTGAGTAAGAATATGCCTTCCACTTTTAAATTCATGGGATAAAAACAGTTTGAATTTGAATAAGGTTTCAAACTGCCCTCTTCCTAACTATACCCAAAGTGACCTAAAAAAGGTTTTGAATTTGGGTGAAACTTGGCAGGGACATCCTTAGTAAAGTGTAGGAGTTTTCATATGTCCAGCCCATCTATATCACATGTGGGAAATACCACTTTTGCAATGTGTAAGTTTATTCTCTAATGAGCATGTTGATAATTGTTACTTGCTCTTCATTTGTGTTCATCATTCTTCCTCAAATGAGGTGTGTGGTGTGGTGATGAACACTGCAAATGTGTGTCAAAAACTGAGGCCCTTACATTCCTCCCCCCTTAAAAGAATCTCGTCCCGAGATTATAAGGTGAAAATGAGAGAGAGGACGGTGGAAAATTACCGGATATGCGACGTGAAAAAGTCGGGGTAGTTAGTGCGAAGGAATTCTTCGCTCTCCCATGTCGCTTCGTCCATGGAGTGATTACTCCATAGAACCTTGTAGAACCACAACGTACGGTTGCGTGTGGTCCGGGCCTTTTCATCAATAATCTGCACCGGTTCCTCCCGATAGGTGAGATCCGGTTGCAGTTCTTCAATGACTTCCAGCTGAACGGTAGTTGATAGCTTGAGACACTCCCTCAGCTGGGAAATATGAAAGACGTTGTGTACACCGGAAAGTGCTTCTGGTAATTTCAACCGGTATGCCACTGATCCACATCTTTCGGTAATCTGGAATGGACCGATGAATCGGGGTGCCAACTTTCCTCTCACCCCAAATCTGTTTATGCACTTCATTGGAGACACCCGTAGATATACGTGATCTCCAACTTCGAATTGTAATGGGCGCCTTCTCCGGTCCGCATACTGTGTCTGACGGGATTGAGCGGCTTTTAGGTTCGCTTGAATTAGTCGAACCTTTTCTTCCGCGTTGTTGACAAGGTCAATCCCGAAGGTAACCCTTTCGCCAGACTCACACCAGTTCAATGGTGTGCGGCATTTTCTTCCGTATATCTCCTCGTAGGGCGCCATCTTGATGCTGGCTTGGTACCCATTGTTGTACGAGAACTCAGCTAACGGCAAGTGATCATCCCAATTCTTGCCGTTGTTGATAGCGCAAGCTCGTAGCATGTCTTCTAAGATTTGATTTACCCGCTCCGTTTGCCCATCCGTCTGCGGGTGGTAGGCTGAACTACGGATCAGCTTCGTCCCCAAGGCAGCGTGTAGCTGCTCCCAAAAATGGGACACAAACAAAGTGCCCCGATCCGATATGATAGTACGGGGTACACCGTATAAGCATAGGATCCGTGAGATGTACAGTTCAGCGTACTTCTTGGCGTTGTAGTTGGTGTTGACCGGGATGAAATGGGCAACTTTGGTGAGCCGATCGACGATCACCCACACAGAATCATGTTTCTGCAAGGTGGTGGGTAAACCGACGATGAAATCCATGCTCACGTCCTCCCACTTCCAGGCAGGAACGCCCAGTGGTTGTAGCTGTCCCGGTTTCCGCATGTGGTCTGCCTTCACCCTTCGACATGTATCACACTCGGACACGTATTTTGTAGTCTCTCGCTTCATCTGTGTCCACCAAAACTTGCTTCTGAGTTCTTGATACATCTTGTTGCTGCCGGGGTGAATAGAAAACTTTGATAAGTGAGCCTCATCAAAGATTTTCTTCCGTAACTCCGGGTTTCGGGGTACGACGATCCGGTCCTTGAACCACAGAACGCCGTCTCCGTCCTTCCGGAAACATTTCAACTCCCCACTGTCTACACGTCTCCGCAAATGTGACATGCCCTTGTCATTCTTCTGGGCTGCCGCTATCTCTTCACGGATGGTGGGGATCAAAGCTAGGTTGTAGAGAGCTCCGTGTGGACTCACATGGAGTGGTGGTTCGCTCTCTTCCAACGTTGTGATGGTCAGATTATTGACGTGTGACTTGCGGCTCAGCGCATCTGCCACTACTTTTGCTTTGCCCGGATGATAATGGATCTCTATCTCGTAATCCTTTATCAGTTCTAACCATCTTCGTTGCCTCATGTTCAGCTCCTTCTGAGTGAATATGTACTTGAGGCTTTTGTGGTCGGTATATAAGTGTACGAGGTTACCGAGTAGGTAGTGCCTCCACATTTTTAGTGCAAGTACCACGGCAGCGAGCTCCAAGTCGTGAGTTGGATAATTTTGCTCATGGTTTCTAGGCTGCCGTGATCCATACGCGACCACTCTTCGGTCTTGCATCAGCACACACCCGAGCCCAATGCCGGATGCATTGCAGTACACATCGAACGGTTTTGTTGTGTCTGGCTGCGCCAAAACCGGTGCTGATGTCAGGTGCTTGACTAAAGCCTTGAATGCTGCTTCACATGCTGGACTCCAAACATATTTGGTAGCCTTCTTCAGCAGCTCTGTCATTGGCTTGGCAATCTTCGAGAAGTTCGGAATGAACCTCCGATAATATCCCGCGAGTCCGAGGAAACTCCGTACCTCATGAACAGTTCTCGGGGATTTCCAATTCAGCACTTGCGTGATCTTGCTCGGGTCCACAGCGATACCTTCCGCTGAGATGATATGCCCGAGGAAAGGCACTTGCGATATCCAAAACTCGCATTTGCTGAATTTTGCGTATAACTTGTGATCCCGCAGCCATTGCAAGACTATACGCAGATGTTTCTTGTGATCTTCCTCCGACTTGGAATATACCAGGATGTCGTTGATGAAGACCACGACAAACTTGTCCAGCTCCGGCATGAATACCAAGTTCATTAAGTACATGAAGTGAGCTGGAGCATTGGTGAGGCCGAAGGACATGACCAGGTACTCATAAAGTCCGTACCTCGTCGAGAAAGCCGTCTTCGGAATGTCCTCAGCCCTTATCTTAATCTGATGGTACCCGGATCTTAAATCCATCTTGGAAAAGATCTTTGCTTCGACCAACTGATCAAACAACATGTCGATCCGTGGCAACGGGTACTTGTTCTTGATGGTTACGGCATTTAATGGACGGTAGTCCACGCAAAGCCGCAACGTCTCATCCTTCTTCTTGACAAATAATGCCGAACAGCCCCATGGGGAGGAGCTCGGCCTAATAAAACCCTTCTCCAGAAGGTCCGTGAGCTGAGTCTTCAGTTCAGCCAACTCCTTGGGCGCCATCTTGTACGGCCTTCGGGATATTGGCATGGTTCCCAGTGCCAGTTCAATCTTGAACTCCACCTCTCTATCGGGTGGCATTCCCGGTAAATCATCCGGGAATACATCAGGGAACTCTCGGACCACTGGAATGTCTTCCAATCTGATAGTTGTGGACTGATAGACACTTGAAAGTTTTATTTCTGGACTGTCCAGAAATAATGAGTGAGAACCGTGCACCTCTGAGTTTAAGTGCACGACTCGAAGGGCGGTGTCTAAAACAGCGCCGTGGCGGGTTAACCACGACATCCCTAGGATGACATCGACCTTCTGTCCCTCTAAGATAATGAGAGACGTGGGGTACACTCTACCCGCTAAGCATAATGGTGCTTTGGAGACCATTACGCTTGCTGAAATCTTCCCACCCGGTGAACAAATTAAATATGGACTATCGGTGGGTAGTATTGGCAAACTGTGTTTAGCAATGAAAGCTTGGCTAATAAAATTATGCGTGGCGCCTGAATCAAACAGTACTATAGCGGGATGCTGGTGGAGTTGGAACATACCCGCAAGGATTGGCTCGCCCTCCGGCACGTCCTCAATGGCAAGTTGGTGGACAGTGCCGGGCCTAGGGTTTGCCCGCCGTGCATTAGTAGGGTTCCGGGGTTGATTCCTCCCCGGAAACTGTGGTGCCACTCCGCCGCCTTGCCTCTCCGGGCAACTGCTCGCGAAGTGTCCTGGACGACCACACTTGTAACATGTGGCCGCTGCTGGTGGAGTACTCGGTGGATGAAAGCCCGGCATGCGTTGCGGAGGTGCAAACGCACGCGGCATCGCCCGCTGCTGCTGTTGTTGTTGCGGTGGTGCTGGCAGTGCCGGCCGGAATGCCGGTGAAGAGTACGGCCGACTGCGGAACGGCATCGACCGCTGTGGTGGCTGCCAGCATGGACCTGATGGTGGGCGATTCACCATCCGAAACTTCTGAGAAGGACCACCTCCTTCTCTGCTGCTCTGCGGCGCGCTTCGCTTCCGCTCTGCCGCCGCCAACTCCTTGCCGGAGTCCTCCTGAACAATCGCAGCATCAATGATGTCGTTGAGGCTGCCGCGATTGAACATCGCCAACTTGTCCTTCAGGAGCGAGTTAAGCCCCTGGTAAAAATGGTCCCGCCGCTTCTCGTCGGTATCAGCATGATACGACGCATATAGCGCGAGATCGTTAAACGCCCTGGAGTATTGCAGCGCGTTCCGGCTCCCTTGTTGCAGGTGTAGGAACTCCTGCATCTTCCTCTTCATCAGACCTGGCGGTATATGATAGGCCCTGAAGGCCGTCCGGAACTCCGCCCAGGTCATCACTCGGTCGGTGGGCTGTGAAGCACAGAAGTTGGCCCACCACGTGCTCGCGGATCCTTGGAGCTGCTGGACCGCGAACTGAGTCTTGCGCTGCTCGCTGATCTGGAGCAGCCCGAACTTCATTTCTATGGCGCGGAGCCAGTTGTCCGCGTCAAGTGGTTCATCCGCCCTTGAGAATACAGGGGGATGAGTCGCCAGGAAGTCGGAGTAGGAGCTCTGTTGGCGCTCCTCACGATCTTGACGTCTCTCTGGACGAGACGTATTGGCGATGAGAGTCTGCAGCAACTCTGTGTGCTGCTGATGCGAGCCCGCCATTGCCGCGACAATGTCGGCCAATGTAACCGTTGGTAGTGGCGGTGGCGGTGTTTGCTGTTGCTGTTGCTGCTGCTGTCCCGAGGAGTCCTCGGGAGGTGGTTGGGAGGTCTCTCCCCCTTGACTGGTACCCCCAACGTCAGGGTTGGCACGAGTACGCGTCATTCTGAAATTCAAAACAGCAGCAATTAGCATATGTCTTACTTAAAATTCCACAAGCAACAGTAGGTATGGAAGTGACACATGATTAATTTGCATAACATTCACATATATTGATAAAGCATAAACTTTATACAAGATACATTATTCTCGGATCTCCGAGAAGTCGTGCTCATGACGTCACTACCTATGCATACGCTACTGTTTACACGGCATGTTACCGATTACAAAAGTTGGGTTACGCTACCCTAGCTGCCCTACTTGGCAACCGTAACCCCTTACCCGGAGTAGAACTCGACCTCCTGTGGGTCGTCCTCCTCCGGTACCTCTGCTGGTGGCTCTGGGTCTACCACCTCTTCTCCCATCCCGGGTTCTCCCATTGCTGGAAGACCCAAGACTACCGGTACGCCTAACACCGGGGGCACGAGGTCCTGCAAAGCTTGCACCTCGTCCATAGCATGGTTGTAGTCCTCTTCCCAGCCTTGTCCTTCCTCAATAGCGTCGTCCCGCTCTTGAGCAAGGTCCTCATTCTGCTGGGTTAGGGTCTGCACCAGCTCTTGCAATGCCGCGATGTCAACACGGCTCTTCTTTCTTGCCTTCCTCAGACGACGCAACTGATTGTGTTGTTCATTCAGTCGCTTGATCATCGGAAGGAGCACATTGCGAAGTGCGCTGTGAGCACTCTCGAAATGATCTCCACGGCTTGTGCTCTCCTTGAGCTTTGTGGCGAGATGCTCCGTATGAACAGCTTGGCTGTCCATCACGGCGTTTCCCGCCCTCATTTGGAGGCTGAGATTTGCCTCCGCGGGGTTGTACCTTGGGCAACTCGGGTCTGTTGCCTCCAGGTACCTCTCTTCCCACACATGCTGAGCTCGTCCCTCCACCGGAACGAGTGCGTATGGTGTGCCCTCCATAGCCTGCACGTGCAGTTGGCAGAAACGTGACATAGTGTCGCGGGCTGCCACTTGCCACATCCCTTCTGGTTGTCTTCCTCTCACCGTGACGGTGAATGGCACCCAACCGGGTGGCGTAGGTCCTGCAGGAACCTCGACATGGATCATCCACGTCTTGTTCCCCCTTCGCCATCTTCTTTGGCGAAGTACTGCGGCATCTGATTGTACCCGAAATATTGGAGCATTTGCCACAATGCTTCCAGGTAGCCGCTACGGTCAGAACAGTGGGAAACTACCCACCTGTTCTCCAACTGTTTATCTGCTGCCATCTGTAAAAATATATTTGAGAAATGTCAAATATTTATTTAAACAGTAAACCATTGAGTTATAACATAAGACATGTCATTGAACCCATAAAACTTGGAAACATAGTTCAAATTTTAAACAAATTTGACTGCTGATCTGCTGTTCCCTGACAGCCCTGACCAGTTTCCATCTCAACCTGATTTAGGCCATGTTAAAAGCAAAACTAATTCTGGAGCTCAACATCAAAGTTGAAGCTAACTTCAATAGCTTTCCAGCCAGTATTTGCTTGGCCTAAGATCTGTCCTGGTTCAAAGGTTATGAGATGTCAAAGTTAACAGAATTTCTGGAAACAATTGGACAGCACCTCCCTGCCTTAGGTACTGATTTGATCCAAGAATCCCAGTTACTTCTGTTCCTAATCTGACAAAACTTTCTGTTACAAAGTTGTAACCCATCTCATAAGCTTTCCAAAACTACCTCATTTTCTATTTTTGGATTTTTATGCAGGAAGTTATTCTTATTTTACAGAGAGTCTACAGAGAGTCTTTATTCTGTCCTGTTTTCTGGACAGTTTCAACTCTACTGCATTTTTCGAGTGGTTAAGGGATGAAACACCTCTGGAACTCAACAGAAAAGTTGTAAAGCTCTTCCAAAGCTTTCCAGAAATGTATCATACGACCCCAACCTCGAAAGAACTCAACCTCTAACCTCTGATTAACTTCAGCCTTGAATTGGCTGAAAACAGAGTGCCCTGTCCTTAACATCCTATAAGTTGAAAACTTGTTAACTTTGAATATCCTGTTCAAGGGAAGGAGTTACATCAAGTTTTACTACTTTAGATCAAAACCTTCAAGTTTTTAAATGAAGTTGTTTATTTAATGGGGGTGTGACGTCGATGCGTCACCAGATTATGTCGGTACTACGTCCTCACAAAGGAAAAACCTATACCGGACTTAGCCGGCTTCGTTAGTTCAGTGGCACTACTCGTCACTCGCACACGGATGCTACACGTCTACCGTTTCGTGGTAAGGCTACCTGCAGAAACTCAAACAATCATCAGACTCGGCTGCACACCGAGCCCGGAATCCATACAGTTCGTACATCCGGCCGTCATCACTCGCCCGGATGTTCTCAAGCCAAACACGCCTTGAGTTACGTGTTCACGTTTCAGACCACGTGACGGGGTCTCCCATGTTGCACCATGCACGCCAGGGACAGACGTTGCTCGAATACCCCAAACGACATGAAGAGTCATAGAGGATACTAAAGCGAGTCGGGTTACCTGCCACCCGTGGGGCTCCACCCTTCAGCTTGTGCGCACTGGTGGACAGCGCTTACGTGTACCCCCCAAGACATAAACGTCCCGAGATACACGATTTTCCGACATAACAAATAGGTTAATATGCCACTTTCTATAGGCTAATAACATCCTTATACGGGCTACTAACTCGTTCCTCACTGGATTTTTTTGAAAAAGAAGACCTTTGTACTGTGTTAACCCTCAAGCGAGCTCTGATACCAACGCTGACACGACCCCATTGGTCCTGTCGAGCCAGGATCACGCTGAGGGGTGCTGCGTTGCACAGCACCGTATAACACACGTCAAAGGTGCAAAGCGGAAGCGGAAGTTTTATTACATAAACAAGTTTATGAACATGTTTACATCAAAATAAGTTCAGTCTACACTCGCGGGCGTAGACTAAGCATCAAGTGCACGTTCAGCTCTCGAACGTGTCCTTGCTAGCACACATGCACACTAACTCTGCGGCGTGCACGACTCCCACTCGACGGGGTTCCCCTCCTGGGGTTCCGTCTCCTCTTCGGGAGTCCCTTCCTCGTAGAACCCTGCAAAAGCTTCAAACACAAGCATTGAGCACGAAGGCTCAGCAAGTCTGACCCGTCTCACCTAAACATGGAACTTCTACATGAGGGTAATGGGTTGCATGAGGTAAAAAATCATTTGCAAGGACTCGCCTAATTAGTAGAACCTTACTTTCAAGTTTTAGCAGCAGGTTGTGGAGAACCTTACGCTAAGGCACATGGGAGAGCCGCAATCAAACAAGAAACGCATTTCTCTCATGTACTTTGCCCAAAGTTGAAAAGAACTTTAATTAGCTCTAAGCTACAGCATATCATTAACAATCAATGTCCAGCTTTCAATCAGCAACATTTTAACATGTAACTAGCCTGTTCTTTCTACGTCACGGTACAGTGAACAAGTGGTACTCACTGACCGTGAGGGACGGCGATTATAATCGATTTACACCTGCAGAGTTACCCGAACAACCCGTCACGTACGCCCGTACTCGATGTTGCCTACAACAACAATCACGGACGCCGTACGCGACTACCTTTCACCCGTTAGCCAAATATTGAACCGGTCCCATCGTCCCGAGCAAGAGGTCTCTGCACGCGCATCTCTGTGCCGCCAGCCGATTTACACCTCGAGCTCTCAACCTACCCTCTGAACGACGGGCAATGCCTCAATACCCAGCTACCCGAGTTACATCAGTTTCCCGGTTCCCATATAGCCGGTAGGTCTTCGGTACTGTTCTAGCTTGTTCAACAGGCCCGCACACGGCTCGGTCCTCAATCGACACAAGCGGAGCTACAGCACACAGGCCCCAAAGTCTTGCTGCCCTTACCCTCCGCTCGGTCTCATTTTCTTGCCATGTGTATCATGTGCTATCTCTACCCGAGCAATGTGCCTCTAGCCTATTCCCGCGAGTAGTTCCAACTACTCGACTTGTACCGAATCCTACTCTATCCTAGCAATGCGGTAGCTAACGAGGTTTTCAATCCTAAACCCAACCCATGGTTTTCTTGGCTATGCAGTTGGGTTTCCAATCAAGACTCTAATGCAAAGAACAATATTCAAAGATGTGCTCAAAACAATAAACATTTGTGAAAAGGTTAATGCAAACTGGAGCTTGCCTTGCTGCTTTTGGTCGTAGGCTAGCTGTTCCTCCGGAGTAACGAAGTCTAGGACTTCGGGTTCCTCCTCGACCTTAGAGACTACATAATATAAGAAACATATGTATCAATTTAAATGCATTTGTATTAACTTTGAAGTTGTGAAGTCTATAACCCTTGCTAGACAGACCTAATGACTGTGAAACTTTTACTGTGGCTTGGTTACAACCTAAACAGAGACTTGGTCAAGTTTTAGTTGCAGCAAAGCTCAATTGAGCCCTCCACAATTAGTTATGTCCTTGACCTTAATTAAAGGCTTTTAGGGTGTTCTAAGGATTTTCATGAAACAAACTATGACTTTCTGAAAACTAGATTTTCATAGGGTTCTAATGGAGTTGGTCTCACTTAATTTGGAAGTCTCTAACTAAAGATATGAGCTAAACAATTTCAGAGAAAATTCTGAAAATGTTTCTGAACATTTTCTATTTTCTCTGGAACAGTTTCACTAATCACACCATTAGGTGGATTAAATGAGCTCAAATGGATCTGAAATTTTTATGGTAGTTCAAGGATATTTTGGTGAACATCTCAGCAAAATTTCAGGATTTTCCTCCAAAGGATTCTCCAGTTAAAATTCCTAACAGTTTAAATTTTGAGGAATTAATTCTGGAGAAATAAGGAATTTCATGAAGTGAAACTTGATTTTCTGGAAAGTACTCAGAGAGCTGAATCCAGCAGAATTTGGTTCACTCAATTTGGAGCTTTCTAGCCAAAGTTATAAGGATTTGAAGTTTGAAGGAAATCTGAAAATCGGGGAAAAGTTTAAACTCGCGCGTGGGCCCAGGGGACACGCGTCGCACGCCTAGGCGATGGCACACCGTGGCCCACAAGGATTTTGCATGCCAGCACACCCGATCCTGGCCGCAGCCGGATCCCAATTCAAAATATCGGCCGCTGACAGCTGGGGTCCACCCCCTTCTTCAACCTCGCGACACCCGCGCCCCGCCGCCGAGGGATCTCGCCGGAGAGCTCGCCGCCGGCTGCTGTACAGCTCCAAACTTCTCCATTCTGGCCGCCCCTGCCTACTTTTACTCGGGGAACAGGATCCGAGGGTCAGCTGCTCATGACAACGGCCGGAGCATGGTCGGCGACGAGCCGCCACCTCAGATCGACTTCGGCCATGTCGGCTGACTACCCTAGCACCTCAGCTACTTGGGAAATCGGTCGGGGAGCATCAGTGGACCTTAGAGAAGGTCGACATGAGCTCGAGGCGGCTCGGGGAAGGCCCGAAATAGGTCCTCACCGTGCGCCCGATACCCCCCGTTCGTTCCGCCATTAGTAGACCTCAAATTACGCCGGGCACAGAGGTTCTCCGGCCCAGAGTTGTGAAGGCAACTTGTGCGTTACCGTGTCTAGCTCGTGTGAGAGCGGCCTGAGGCCCTCTAATCCTTTCTAGAGCACGAATTAAACAGAATCGTACCCGAAGGTCGTTCTGCACTCAGAAAGGGGAAAAGTGGAAATTCGCCGCCGGTGAGCAACCACTCGAGCTGTGGCTCGAGGATGAGCAGCACCGGTCACCCGTGCGTCCAAGGGTGCCTTGGCTCGGGCGTGACAACGCCCTGGTTGGGCTGTCCACGAGAGCCCGAGGTGCGGCGGTTCCAAGTCCCGAATTTGATCTTTCGGCACAGCCGATATCAATCGGTTTCAACCGAATCCTAGCAACGGGAAGGACGGAGGAAGGTCTCTAGTACCTTGCTGGGGCTCTGGAGTGGAAGGAGGGAGCTGCGATCGGCGTCCTCCAATCAAGTCCGAGCTGCGGAAGTTTTTGGCCGGCGCTGAGTTCTTGCGGGGAAGAACGGCTACCTCGGCCGAGGAGGGGGCAGGCACCTTAAGAAGGCTCTGCACCGCCTCATGCCCGCACGTGGGCAAGCAGCTGGTGGCGCGGCGGCTGGCCTCGGTGGCGATCACCGCTGCGGCTCGGCGACCCGAGTGAAAAAGTCTCAGTCGGTTTGATCTGAGCAGTGGCTGACATGTGGGTCCCACCTCCAGTTTTAACCTCTGAAATTTACTCCTAATCACTGTTGTAAATAGTGAACCCCATACTACCCCTGGCAATTTAAATTATTCACCCATGAGCCATTTGAATTGATCAAAGTTCAACTGAGGTTTAGTTTGAATGAATTTCAGCACAAGTTCAGTTTGAAATTCAAATAAAGTTTGAATTTCTCCCACTTAGCACATGTCAAGATCAACTCCAAATGGAGTGAAAATTGGTGTGTGAGCTCACAAAAATGTGCTGAGTAAGAATATGCCTTCCACTTTTAAATTCATGGGATAAAAACAGTTTGAATTTGAATAAGGTTTCAAACTGCCCTCTTCCTAACTATACCCAAACTGACCTCAAAAAGGTTTTGAATTTGGGTGAAACTTGGCAGGGACATCCTTAGTAAAGTGTAGGAGTTTTCATATGTCCAGCCCATCTATATCACATGTGGGAAATACCACTTTTGCAATGTGTAAGTTTGTTCTCTAATGAGCATGTTGATAATTGTTACTTGCTCTTCATTTGTGTTCATCATTCTTCCTCAAATGAGGTGTGTGGTGTGGTGATGAACACTGCAAATGTGTGTCAAAAACTGAGGCCCTTACAGCTGTCGGGTGTCGCATCGTGCGGCACCACCCTCTGAGATCCTGGACGTACGGATTCTGGTCCGTCACAGCCGCGGCCCTAATATTTCCCCCCGGGATTTTCCTCTCCCCAAAATAATATCCGACCTTGATTGAAAATATTTGGAAAAAATCCTAGCCCCTAGCTCCCATCTTTTCTCAAATTAAATCCAAGCCATTGATTAAAAGATTTGCTGAAATCCTAGACCCCTTGTCTGCTTTCCCCCTTATAAATAAAACCCTCTCCCCCTCCTAGCCGCCACCCTGCTCCAAAAACGCCTGGTTGCCGCCCCCTTTGCTGCCAAGCACTGGTCGCAGCCCCTGCTGCTGCCTTGGCCGCCGTCGAAGCTCTGCCCCGTCTCACCGTCGCTGAAGAAGAAGACCCTAGCGCCCTGCCCAAGCCGCAGCTCCGTTCTGCCCCAAGGAAAAACCCTAGCTGCTGCCATTGCGAGAAGAAGGCCATCCGCAGAGGAGGAGAGGGGATAGAAGAGAATTAGGTCCCGTCACCCCTCGTACCACGTTGCTGCTATCGTCACAAACCCTGTTACACCACACCCAATGAACAAGAGCTACTGCACGTAAGTAGGACAGCCCCCGGTTTTGGTTTGATGATGGTTTTATCTAATACCAAGATTAGAATCATAGCCATGTTCCAATTAATTTCCAGCAGCACCGATCGTCGTAAAACCAGTGGCACCCAGTTCCAAAAATGAACCAAGTGATGCGCATGTGTGCCCAGGATGTTCATCACACATACACATGTACCACAAACTGAATTTCAGAATATAACCACATACAAATAATGTTTAAGTACCTTATTATATAGTACTTAAGCTCTATTTGTAGTGTGGTTAAAGTTCTGAATTTAGTTTATGAAGTACGTGTGTACGTATGATGAACATCCTGGGCACACATGTGCGTCGCTTGGTTCATTTTCGGAACTGGATGTCACACCCGCATTCCATAAGATACCTCTTGGTACATTCGCGCGGCCTGGGCGCCTCGATGCCGAAGCTTCCGGGGGTTACCGGGAGTCGCCAAGATAAGACTCGGATATCGGACTTAGAGATGTAGGGAGCGTAGGTGTAAAAGACCAAGAATGGTCTTGCACAAAAATGTTCATCACATCACCACACCACAGCTCATTTGGTGGATAGCTCATGAACAATTGAGAAGAGCAAGTAAACACCATCAAGAGGGTGATTAGAGGGGAAACCCATAACTCCAGAATGTAGGAGTTCATACAAATAAACATGAGAGGCTGAGCTCATCCCTAGACCTTAAATATTCTTGGGAAGGCTCAGTCCAAGTTTCATGCAAATCCAAGCCTTTTTGAGGCACTTTTGGAGACATTTGAAAAAGGGGCTATTTGAATGCAAATTCAAATTTTAGCTAGTTTTCATCACTTAAATTCAAAAGTTGACTTCATATTCAAACTCAGCACATTTTTCTGAGTTAGTCTACCAGTTTTTATCCTCATTGGAGTCCATCTTGTCGGGAGCTAAATTCGCATGAATTCAAAACTGAATTTGAATTCCAAATTCAAATGGGAAGCAAATTTAGCCAAATCAACTTCAAGTTGCAGAATTAAAATTTCATTCTATGACTTTGTGGCAAAGTCTACCATTCAATTTTGAGTGGTTGAGATATTTGCAGCAGAGGGGGGAAAGGAATAGAGGGGAGAAAAGGGCCCACATGTCAGTCAAGCCACTGAGTGAAGCAACAACAGCGTGCACTCTGTTCTCCGGGCTTCCGCAGCAGCCGCCACAGAGCTGCTCAGGTTACCACCTCCTCAGCGCACGACGGGCTGACACACCACAGCTGCTGATTGCTCACGAAGGCACCCAGAATGCTGCAACCTATGGACTGTGCTCTGTTTCACCGCTCGACAAGGGAAAAGCCGCCGCTCACCGCCATCTCTGAAATTCGATCGGGAGACGATCAAACTCGTGCTCCCGAACTCCCCGATCTGCGCAAATGGCACTGAAGGGTCCTCTACTATCTTCTCCACACACCACTGGGCTAGCTAAGTGTTCCCGACACCGAGAACACAACGCCCTCCGCAGCGACCTAAGCAAACCGGCGACTGGACGTCCGTGGACAGCTCTCCAAAGAGGTTTTCAGGGCTGAGCCAGCATGGCCACGGAAGCGCCCTTCCTTGGTGCTGATTCCATCCAAAACTTGGAGCAAGCCATGAGCCCTAGCGGCTGAATTTGCCGTTCTTCTCCCGGAGCATCTCCACGGACCTTTCGGTATGGAATTCCAAAATTCGCACTCAATTCTTGCTTAGAGTTCAGCAAATCATGCACAAATGAGCTAGAGTAATGGGTGACCAACTCTTCTTCGCAACCCTAAACTTAAACGCCATGTACACAGATCAATTTCCATTTTTCCGAGCTCAACCATGGCGGCACCAATCGGGCACATGGTGCGAAACCATTTGAGGTGTTTTCACGCGCTGGTTCTTACTTGCCGAGTTTCCCTAACATCCAAGGATACTTTAGAGCCGATCACTCGAGCGTTTGGCGGGTTAGAACCCCCGGCCGACAGCGCCGGACCTCTCCCGAGGCCGCCGCACGTCGCCGGCACGTTTCCGGTTTCCCAGCGCCCACGCAGACCCCACCAACCGATTCCCCGTAGCTGCAAACCCATAGGAGGCGAGCCTCAGGCCAAGAGGCGGCCGGAAACGCCGGTCCGGCGAGCTCCGGTGGAGGTCCGGCGAGGGAGCAGCGCGGGAGCGGGAAATAACCCGAGGAGGAAGAAGACTTGGGTGGGTCCCATGTGTCAGGGACCGATAGTTTAAATCTCGGATCAGATGTGGCTCAAGATTTCATGTGACTACGCGGGAGACTCTGCGGACTCCCGTGTGGTTTGGCTGTAGAGCTGACATGTAGCCCGGGACCCACCAACCGGTTTAAACTTTTATTTGAATTTCAGAATTTGGTTCAAACTTCAAGTAGCTATAACTTTTGCTAGGAATCTCTAAATTCAGTGAACATAATTTTGTTGGAGTTATCTTTTTGAATACTAACCAGCAAAACAAGTTTCAGCTTATGAAACCTATTCTTTTTCCAGAATTAATTCCCTAAATTTAAACTGTTGGGAATTTTATCTGGAGAATTCCTTTATGGAAAATTCTGAAATTTGGCTAGGATGGTAACTTGAAAATACTTGATTCACAGTAAAAATTTCAGATCCATCCAAGTTCATTTGGTCCCCCTTATGGTGTGATTAAATGAAATGCCCTGAGAAAATGGAAAAATGTACAGAAACAATTTTCAGATTTTCTCAAATCTTGCTTAGGGCATAACTTCATCTAGGATTCTTCAAATGACATGAAACCAAGTCCATTAGAACCATCTCAAACTCTAGTTTCCAGAAAGTAATGTTTGAAGCCATGAAAATCCCTGGAAATCCTTAGAAGCTCTAGTAATGACCAAATAGACTTTTATTTGTACAGAGCCCAAATGAACTTTGTTTCAAATGAAACTTGGTTAAAACTCTGGTTAGGACCCTACCAAGCCACCATAAAAATTTTAGATCCAAAGGGGAAGTATATCTAGAGTTATGGTATTTACATATTCAGTTTCAAACATTGCATTTAAAATGACATATAGTATATGGCTTACGTGTAGTCGCTGATGGCGAGGAAACTGCGGAAGTGCTGGACTTTCTCCTTCCATACGAAGCTCTAACCACTGAACAGCAGCAACAAGGCATGCCCCGGTTTGCATTAACAAATTTTACAAAGTTTTTCTTTATGTATACTTAGCATGAGGTATGTATGTGCATTAGGTGTAGGATGGATGGAATCCAAGTGCATAGCCAGATTGTTCCGACAAGAGTGAGGGTAGTGTAAAAGTCCTCGAGTATTATATGCTGTGCTTAATGTTCATAGAACTTCGGTACAAGTCGAGTAGTTGGAATCTACTCGCCAGTATAGGATTCGGGACACACGGGATTGCTTCGAGTGATGTGAGATCACTTTAGAAAGAAAATGAGACTAGGCAGGGGCTAGGGCGCAGCAAGAGGAAGTCTTGTGGGTGCAGCCCTGTCCGTCTCCATTGAGTACCGATCCATGTGCGACCCTGCTGAACAAGTATTGAACGTACCAAAGGCATATCGGATATATGGGCCCTGGTAAACCGATGTAACCTATACCTCCAGGCGTCGAGGCATAACACACCGATTTATAGGTGTAGGTTGAGGGCAGCAAGGTGAAAATCCACTAACGGGCATAGAGAGATGCTCCGTGTAGGGAACCTCCTGTCTGTTTGGTAGCATCATTTTTGACGTTTGGGCTGTTTGGTGAAAGGTTGTCCCGTACGACATCGAGTGAGCGTGCTGTGCAGCTCCAAGGGTGGGCATATGTGACGTTCTATTCGGGTATCCCTGCAGGTGTATATCCAGTCGATTCACCATCCCTCGCGGTGATGAGTACCGCTTGTTCACTGCGTCATGACGTAGATAAAATATGGAATGTGGTGATTCTATTCTGCTGATATGAATAAATTGTATTGCTACATGTGTGCCACCAAATATTGCTTACTAAATTTCAGATTCAAGAACTGTTAACTTGTGGCTAAAAGATGAACTAAGGATGAACTTGTAGGCATGTCCATTTGCTGCAATTTACCATTCCATGTTCGTCGTAAACTGCATGTAGAGTTTCATGCATAGGGAGTCGGTTAAGTCTTGTTGAGCCATCGTGCTTATGGTTGCTGCTATAGATGTTTTACAGGTGATGACTACCCCACATACTCGGGTTACAAGTCCACCAGCGAGGGCTACCCTCCGTCGGGGACCACGGCTGAGTGAGAGCCGTACACGCCGTGCTGAGCTGAGGAGTGCAGCTAGTGTGGGTTGCCCATAGGGCTGGGCAACCAACTTTTGCTAGATAGATGGGCGTGAGTCGTATAAACTTAGCTTCCGCTGTTGTAACCTCAATACTTAGTTTTTAACTGAAGTCTTGTACTACTTTGTACGTTTCAGTTAGTTTTCTATGTAATACAATGTTGTCCTCATGATGTGTGCTGTCGGGTGTCGCATCGTGCGGCACCACCCTCTGAGATCCTGGGCATGCGGATTCCGGTCCGCCACAGGCTGGTATCAGAGCTGCATTGGGGATAGCACACTAATTAAGGACTGTATTACGGGAAAACTTAGGTTTACGGTGAGGATTCGCTAGTTTGCCCATGTAAGGACTATATTAGCATAGTTACTTAAAGTGGCATGACTAACATATGTGTTATAATTCTGAAATTTTAATTATGTAACGACGCACCTACGCTCAGGTAAAAATGGTAAGGAACGCCACCGAAAGAGGTTCAATTTTGGTTAGCTCCCCTGACGAGGAATGTGGTTCATGGATAGGTCTCACAGCTTGGTGTGAGACGTTAATATGAAACTCTTGGACTCTTCTTGTTCCTGAGTTCATATGAAACGCTGATCCCTAGCGTGCATTAGGCAAGGAAGTGGAGACCCCATCGTGTGGTGAGTAACGCGATAATGTGTGCTTCTGGAAATAGCCTAGAAGGACATACGCAGCGCTTGCCATTGGCGTGCCCTGCAGGGCAGTAGGTGGTATCTTTTGGGGTGATAAAATTCCCAACCGTGACGACCCATTCGCGCTCTACTCGGGTTCCCCGTCGTGTGGTGTGAAAACACGATCACGTACCTTGAGATGTGGCTTAACTCAAGGACGGCCGTATGGCAATGATACGGGCATATGTATTTATTTTTAAATATGGACCTGCCTGAAATGAAAACAACCTTTGTGTGCATAATTATTCGGTGTTCTTCTGCAGGTACTAACCACGTATGTAAACCATGTAGTACACGTGTGTGAACGACCGTTTAGTGCCACAATTGAGACGTATATGCCGGTATAATCCGGTTAGGATTTTCCTTATTGTGAGGAACATAGTACCGACATATAATAGGCATTTGCATGAAAGATAGTAGTATAACCAAGTATCAATATTTAGGACCCTGGTTAGGTAGAAAAATTCAATAGTTGATCAGTTTAGCTCAAAGGGATTGAAAAGCAGAGTGCTCTGTTTTGGCAGCAAGTCTGCTAACCGTTAACAGAGCATAAATCACAGATTATTTAGCCAATGGAGGTGTGGGATATAGTTATGGAAAGGTGTTTAAGTACTCTACAACTTTGTTGTAGACTTACAGAGCAGAATCACAACTTAAATTGGTTGAAAATCCAGAGGATTGTAAACTGTCCAGAACCAGGACAGAATAAAAACACTCCCTGGACTGTTCTGTTTTTCAAGCATAACATCCTGTAGAAAATTTAAAATTATCATATGATACATTTATGGAAAGAGTAGGAGATGTGTTACATTTTTGTAATTCAAAGTTTCTGCAATTTCAGCACAGAATTCAGTGGAAATTAGAGTTGAAAACAGCAACATCCAAAGGAGGTGCTGTTGAAATTCTTTAAGAAATTCTGTTGACTTTGAATTATCATAACTTTTTAACCAGAGCTGATCTGAGGACAAATAAATACTCGTTGGAAAGTTACTGAAGTTAAATTTAACTTTGGTATTCAACTTGAGTTATGAAAATGCCATGTACCAGGTCAAAATCTGGAATATGTAGAAACTGGTCATTCTGGCAGAGGGATGACAGTGCACTCAATTGAGAGATTGTTGTACCCTAGGGTGTTTGAGTACTTCCAATGGGGTAGAACATACTCATGAGTGGTTATCTTCAACTAGTGAAAGATTTGAGTAGGTTTCTTTCTCAAGTTTCTTTTGCTATAGGACATCCCTGTAGTCCGAAAGTATCCCAACGTGTTCCCGGATGATCTCCCGGGATTGCCACCTGAACGGGATGTGGAGTTCAAGATTGAACTTGCACCCAGGACTACTCCCATATCACGGAGATCATACAAAATGGCTCCGAACGAGCTGGCTTTATTGAAAGAACAGCTCAATGATCTGTTGAGCAAAGGTTTCATTAGACTGAGTTCCTCGCCTTGGGGATGCTCGGCGCTGTTCGTAAAGAAGAAGGATGAAACCTTGAGGCTTCTGTGTGGATTACCGGCCGCCCTCAACACCGTCACCATCAAGAACAAATACCACTGCCCCGTATTGACATCCTGTTTGATCAGCTTGTGGGTGCAAGTGTGTTCTCTAAGATGGACCTTCGCTCCGGGTATCATCAAATAAAAATCCCGCCGGAGGATATTCCGAAGACGGCATTCTTGACGAGATATGGCTTATACGAATATCACGTCATGTATTTTGGTCTCACTAATGCTACGGCACATTTCATGTACCTCATGAACTCGGTGTTCATGCCGGAGCTGGACTTGTTCGTTGTGGTGTTCATTGATGATATCTTGGTTTACTCCAAGATAGAAGCAGAACACGCTGAACACTTGAGAATCATTCTTCAACTATTGCGGGACCATAAGCTCTATGCCAAGTTCAGCAAATGTTAGTTTTGAATCAGCCAAGTGCCATTTTTGGGACATATCATCTCAGCGGAAGGCATTGCGGTTGACCCAAGCAAAATTGAGCAAGTGCTGAAATGAAAAGCCCCCACATCTGTCCATGAAGTCAGAAGCTTCCTCGGTTTAGCGGGATATTACCGGAGATTCATTCCAAGCTTCTCCAAACTTGCTAAGCCGATGACAGAATTACTGAAAAAGGGAACAAAGTATGTTTGGAACTCACTATGTTAAGGAGCGTTCCAAGCATTGGTGAAGCATCTCACAACAGCCCCGGTGTTAGCTCAACCGGATACGACCAAGCCCTTTGACGTTTATTGTGATGCCTCCGGTATCGGGCTCGGCTGTGTGTTGATGCAGGAAGGACATGTTGTCGCATATGGCTCACGCCAACTTCGAAACCATGAGCAGCAGTATCCGACTCATGATCTTGAGCTCGCTGATTTGGTTTTGGCGCTAAAACTGTGGAGCCACTATCTCCTGGGGAATTTGGTGCATCTCTACGCCAACCACAAGAGCTTAAAGTATATCTTCACCCAGAAGGAGCTGAATATGAGGCAAAGGAGGTGGTTAGAACTAATAAAAGATTATGATATTGAGATTCATTACCACCCCGGCAAGGCGAATGTTGTTGCCGACGCGCTGAGTCGGAAATCACAAGTACATAACCTCACCATTACACCGGTGGAGGAGAAAGAGCCGAGTTTATAATTGGTTCCTTATGGATCACTCTACAGCCTTGCTCTCATCCCTACCATTAGGGAGGATATCATTGCTGCTCAAAAAGTTGACAAAGGCATGGCACATCTCTGGAGACGGATAGACAACGGGGAAATTAAATGTTTCCGGAAAGATGATGAGGGGACATTGTGGTTCAATGACCTCATAGTGGTACCCCGGAATATGGAGCTGAGGAAGAAGATCCTTGATGAAGCTCACTTTCCTATATTCTACATTCATCCGGGCAGAAACAAAATGTACCAAGATTTGAAGAGAAAATTTTGGTGGACGCGGATGAAGCGGGAAGTGGCTAAATACGTATCCGAGTGTGATACATGTAGACGAGTGAAAGCGGATCATATGAGAAAATCAGGGCTGTTGCAACACCTGAAAATTCCAGCATGGAAGTGGGAAGATGTGAGCATGGATTTCATTGTGGGATTACCCCTGACTTCCAACAAACATGATTCCATTTGGGTAATCGTTGACCGGTTAACCAAGTAGGCTCATTTCATTCCCGTGCATACACGTTACAATGCCAGCAAGTATGCGGAGTTGTACATTGCAAGAATCCTATGCTTGCATGGGGTACCCAAGACCATAATCTCAGATCAAGGCGCACTATTTGTATCTCGTTTTTGGGAGCAGTTGCACGCTGCATTGGGTACTAAGCTGATTAGAAGCTCCGCCTATCACCCTCAGACAGATGGGCAAACTGAGAGGGTGAACCAAGTACTAGAAGAAATGTTGAGAGCATGTGCCATCCACCACTGTAGAAACTGGGATGATCACCTGCCGTTGGCAGAATTCTTGTACAAAAATGGCTATCAAGCGAGTATTAATATGGCACCATAGGAGGCTCTCTACGGTCGCAAATGCCGCACCCCATTGAACTGGTGCGAGTCCGGTGAAAGGGTCACATTCGGGGTTGATGTGGTGAACGACGCCGAAGAGCGCATTCAGATGATTCAAACCAACTTGAAGGCCGCTCAATCCCGGCAGAAAAGTTACGATGATATGAGGCATAGGCCGCTACACTTCGATGTCAGGGAACACGTGTACTTCCGTGTATATCTGATGAAAGGCGTGCACCAATTCGGCGTAAAGGGGAAACTCGCTCCCCGATTTATTGGACCCTATGCTATCACCGAGAAGTGTGGACCAGTGGCGTATAGACTGGAGTTACCAGCATCTCTCACTGGTGTTCACGATGTTTTCCATGTTTCACAACTACGGAAATGTCTAAAGTATACGGCTGCTGTTCCCAGCGAAGACATTGGCGAGTTGCAACCGGATTTGACATATGCTGAATATCCTGTGGCGATTATTGATGAGAAGGCCCGGACCACGTGTACTCGAACGCTGTGGTTCTACATGGTATTGTGGAGCAACCACACCGCGGAGGAAGTGACGTGGGAGGGCAAGGAATTCCTTTGCTCCAACTACACGGATTTCATGGCATCTCATCACGGGTAAGTACCTATTACGTCGTCATCTCTTCCTTTATAATCTCGGGACGAGATTCTTTTAAGGGGGGAGGGATGTAAAAGCACAAGAATGGACTTGTAAAGAAAATGTTCATCACATCACCACACCACAGCTCATTTAGTGGATAGCTCATGAACATTTGAGAAGAGCAAGTAAACACCATCAAGAGTGTGAATAGAGGGGAGACGCATAACTCCAAAAAGTAGGAGTTCATACACATAAACATGAGAGGCTGAGCTCACCCCTAGACCTTAAATATTCTTGGGAAGGCTCAGCCCAAGTTTCATGCAAATCCAAGCCTTTTTGAGGCACTTTTGGAGACATTTGAAAAGGGGGCTATTTGAATGCAAATTCAAATTTAAGCTAGTTTTCATTACTTGAATTCAAAAGTTGACTTCATATTCAAACTCGGCACATTTTTCTGAGTTAGTCTACCAATTTTCATCCTCATTGGAGTCCATCTTGTCGGGAGCTAAATTCGCATGAATTCAAAACTGAATTTGAATTCCAAATTCAAACGTGAAGCAAATCTAGCCAAATCAACTTCACGTTGCAGAATTCAAATTTCATTCCATGACTTTGTGCCAAAGTCTACCATTCAATTTTGAGTGGTTGAGATATTTGCCGCAGAGGGGGGGGGGGAAGGAATAGAGGGGAGAAAAGGGCCTACATGTCAGTCAAGCCACTGAGTGAAGCAACAACAGCGCGCACTCTGTTCTCCGGGCTTCCGCAGCGGCCGCCACCGAGCTGCTCGGGTTGCCACCTCCTCAGCGCACAACGGGCTAACACACCACAGCTGCTGCAACCCACGGACTGTGCTCTGTTTCACCGCTCGACAAGGGAAAAGCCACCGCTTACCGCCATCTATGAAATTCGATCGGGAGACGATCAAACTCGTGCCCCCGAACTCCCCGAGCTGCACAAACGGCACTGAAGGGTCCTCTACTATCTTCTCCACACACCACTGGGCTAGCCAAGTGTTCCCGACACCGAGAACACAACGTCCTCCGTGGCGACCTAAGCAAACCGGCGACTGGACGTCCGTGGACAGCTCTCCACAGAGGTTTTCACGGCTGAGCCAGCACGGCCACGGAAGCGACCTTCCTTGATGCTGCTTCCATCCAAAACTTGGAGCAAGCTGTGAACCCTAGCGGCTGAATTTGCCGTTCTTCTCCCGGAGCATCTCCACGGACCTTTCGGTATGGAATTCCAAAATTCACACTCAATTCTCGCTTAGAGTTCAGCAAATCGTGCACAAAAGAGCTAGAGTAATTGGCGACCAACTCTTCTTCACAACTCTTTCCTTAAAAGCCATGTAGACCGATCAATTTCCATTTTTCCGAGCTCAACCATGGCGGCACCAATCGGGCGCATGGTGCGAAACCATTTATAGGTGTTTTCACAGGACGATTATTACTTTCTGAGTTTCCCTAACATCCAAGGATACTTTAGAGCCGATCACTCGAGCATTTGGCGGGTTAGACGGCGCCGACGGCCGACGGCGCCGGACCTCTCTGGAGGCCGCCGCACGTCGCCGGCACGTTTCCGGCTTCCCAGCACCCACGCAGACCTCACCAACCGATTCCCCGTAGTTGCAAACCAATAGGCGGCGAGCCTCAGGCTGAGAGGCGGCCGGAAACGCCGGTCCAGCTAGCTCCGGTGGAGGTCCGGCGAGGGAGCAGCGCTGGAGCGGGAAATAACCCGAGGAAGAAGACTCGGGTGGGTCCCGCGTGTCAGGGACCGATGGTTTAAATCTCGGATCAGATGTGGCTCAGGATTTCGTGTGACTACACGGGAGACTCTGAGGACTCCCGTGTGGTTTGGCTGTAGAGCTGACACGTAGCCCGGGACCAACCAACCGGTTTAAACTTTTATTTGAATTTCAGAATTTGGTTCAGACTTCAACTAGCTATAACTTTTGCTAGGAAGCTCCAAATTCAGTGAACCAAATTTTATTGGATTCATCTTTTTGAATACTAACCATAAAAATAAGTTTCATCTTATGAAACCTATTCTTTTTCCAGAATTAATTCCCTAAATTTAATATGTTGGGAATTTATCTGGAGAATTCTTTTATGGAAAATTCTGAAATTTGGCTAGGATGGTCATCTGAAAATCCTTGAGTCACAGTAAAAATTTCAGATTCATCCAAGTTCATTTGGTCCCCCTTATGGTGTGATTAAGTGAACTGCCCTGAGAAAATTGAAAAATGTACAGAAACAATTTTCAGATTTTCTCAAATCTTGTTTAGGGCATAACTTCATCTAGGATTCTTCAAATGACATGAAACCAATTCCATTAGAATCATCTCAAACTGTAGTTTCCAGAAAGTAATGGTTGAAGCCATGAAAATCCCTGGAAATCCTTAGAAGCTTTAGTAATGACCAAATAGACTTTTATTTGTACAGAGCTCAAATGAACTTTGATTCAAATGAAACTTGGTCAAGACTCTCGTTGGGACCCTACCAAGCAACCATAAAAATTTCAGAGCCAAATGGGAGGTCTATCTAGAGATATGGTATTTACATATTCAGTTCCAAACATTGCATTTAAATTGACATATAGTATATGGCTTACGTGTAGTCGCTGAAGGTGTGGAAACCCTGGAAGTTCTGGACTTTCTCCTTCCAGATGAAGCACTAACCACTGACCAGCAGCAACAAGGCAATCCATGGTTTGCTTTAACAAATTTTACAAAGTTTTGATTTATGTATACTTAGCATGAGGTATGTATGTGCATTAGGTGTAGGATGGATGGAACCCAAGTGCATAGCCAGATTGTTTCCACAAGAGTAAGGATTGTGTAAAAGTCCTCGAGTAGTATACCTGTGCTTAATGTTCATAGAACTTCGGTACAAGTCGAGTAGTTGGAATCTACTCGTGAGTTTAGGATTCGGGACACACGGGATTGGATCGAGTGATGTGAGATCCCTTTAGAAAGAAAATGAGACTAGCCAGGGGCTAGGGCGCAGCAAGAGGAAGTCTTGTGGGCACAGCCCTGTCCGTGTCGATTGAGGACCGATCCGTGTGCGGCCCTGCTGAACAAGTATTGAACGTACCGAAGGCATATCAGATATATGGGCTCCGGTAAACTGATGTAACCTATACCTCTGGGCGTCGAGGCATAACACACCAATTTATAGGTGTAGTTTGAGGGCAGCAAGGTGGAAATCCGCTAACGGGTATAGAGAGATGCTCCGTGTAGGTAACCTCCTGTCCGTTTGGGTGCGACCGGTTCGACGTTTTGGCTGTTTGGTGAAAGGTTGTCCCGTACGAC
Organism: Neostapfia colusana; assembly: GCA_030760725.1. NCBI lineage: Eukaryota > Viridiplantae > Streptophyta > Magnoliopsida > Poales > Poaceae > Neostapfia > Neostapfia colusana. Next base: position 66,063,597 of record JASWHV010000012.1, on the reverse strand, counting down.
ATCGAGTGAGCATGCTGTGCAGCTCCACGGGTGGGTGTACATTACGTGCTATTCGGGTATCCCTGCAGGTGTATATCGAGTTGATTCGCCAACCCTCGCGGTGATGAGTACCGCTTGTTCACTGCATCGTGACGTAGATAAAATATGGAATGTGGTGATTCAATTCTGCTGATATGAATAAATTGAATTGCCACATGTGTGCCACCGAATATTGCTTACTAAATTTCAGATTCATGAACTGTTAACGTGTGTCTAAAAGATGAACTAAGGTGACACGACCCCACGGTCTTGTCGAGCCAGGATCACACTGAGGGGTGCTGCGTTGCACAGCACCGGATAACACACGTCAATGGTACAAAGCGGAAGCCAAGTTTATATTACATAAAGTGGTTTATGAACATGTTTACATCAAAATAAGTCCAGTCTACACTCACGAGCATAGACTACGCATCAAGTTCACGTTCAGCCCTTGAACGTGTCCTTGCTAGCACACACGCACACTAACTCTGTGGCGTGCCCGACTCCCACTCAACGGGGTTCCCCTCCTGGGGTTCCGTCTCCTCTTCGGGAGTCCCTTCCTCATAGAACCCTGCAAAAGCTTCAAACACAAGAAGTGAGCACGAAGGCTCAGCAAGTCTGACCCGTCTCACCTAAACATGGAACTTCTACATGAGGGGTAATGGGTTACATGAGGTAAAAATCATTTGCAAGGACTCGCCTAATTAGTAGATCCTTACTTTCAAGTTTTAGCAGCAGGTTGTGGAGAACCTTACGCTAAGGCACATGAGAGAGCCGCAATCAAACAAGAAACACATTTCTCTCATGTACTTTGCCCAAAGTTGAAAATAACTTTCGTTACCTCTAAACTACAGCAAATCATTAGCAATCAAGTCCATCTTTCAATCAGCAACATTTTAACATGCAACTAGCCTGTTCTTTCTATGTCACGGTACAGTGAACAAGTGGTACCCACTGACCGCGAGGGACGGCGATTATAATAGATTTACACCTGCAGGGTTACCCGAACAACCCGTCACGTACGCCCGTACTCGATGTTGCCTACAACAACCATCACGGACGCCGTACGCAACCACCTTTCGCCCGTCACCCAAATATTGAACCGGTCCCATCGTCCCGAGCAAGAGGTCTCTGCACGCGCATCTCAGTGCCACCAGCCGATTTACACCTCAAGCTCTTAACCTACCCTCTGAACGACGGGCAATGCCTCAATACCCAGCTACCCGAGTTACATCGGTTTCCCGGTTACCATATAGCCGGTAGGTCGTCGGTACTGTTCTAGCTTGTTCAACAGGCCCGCACACGGCTCGGTCCTCAATCGACACAGGCGGAGCTATAGCACACAGGCCCCAAAGTCCTGCTGCCTTTACCCTCCGCTCGGTTTCATCTTTCTTGCCATGTGTATCATGTGCTATCTCTATCCGAGTCGAGTGCCTCTAGCCTATGCTCGGGAGTAGTTCCAACTACTCGACTTGTACCGAATCCTACTCTATATTAGCATTGCAGTGGCTAACGTGGTTTTGCAATCCTAAACCCAACCCATGGTTTTCTTGGCTATGCACTTGGGTTTCCAAACAAGACTCTAATGCAAGGAACAATAGTATTCAATTATGTTCTCAAAACAATAAAAATTTGTAAAATGGTTAATGCAAACCGGAGCTTGCCTTGCTGCTCTTGGTCGTAGGCTAGCTGCTCCTCCGGAGTAACAAAGTCTAGGACTTCGGGTTCCTCCTCGACCTTAGCAACTACATGATAGAAGAAGTACATGTATCACTTTAAATGCATTTGTATTAAGTTTGAACTTGTGAAGCTTATAAGTCCCACTAGACAGACACTATGACTGTGAAACTTTTACTGTGGCTTGGTTACAACCTAAACAGAGACTTGGTCATGTTTTAGTTGCAGCAAAGCTAATTTGAGCCCTCCACAATTAATTATGTACTTGAACTTAATTGAAGGCTTTTAGGGTGTTCTAAGGATTTTCATGAAACAAACTATGACTTTCTGAAAACTAGATTTTCAGAGGGTTCTAATGGAGTTGGTCTCACTTAATTTGAAGGTTCCTAGCTAAAGATATGAGCTAAACAATTTCAGAGAAAATTCTGAAAATGTTTCTGAACATTTTCTATTTTCTTTGGAACAGTTCCACTAATCACACCATTAGGTGGATCAATTGAGCTCAACTGGATCTGAAATTTCTATGGTAGTTCAGGGATATTTTGGTGAACATCCCAGCAAAATTTCAGGATTTTCCTCCAAAGGATTCTCCAGTTAAAATTCCAAACATTTTAAACTTTGAGGAATTAATTCTGCGAAATAAGGGTTTTCATGAAGTGAAACTTGATTTTCTGGAAAGTTCTCAGAGAGCTGAATCCAACAAAATTTGGTTCACTCAATTTGGAGCTTTCTAGCCAAAGTTATGAGGATTTGAAGTTTGAAGAAAATCTGAAAATCGGGGAAAAATTTTAAATCTGCCGGGGCCCGCAGGGACACGTGTTGGGCGCGGAGGCGACAGCACACTGAGGCCCACAGGGTTTTTGCGCGCCAGCACACCCGATCCCGGCCGCAGCCCGATCCCGATTTAAAATATCTCCCGCTGACAGCTGGGGTCCACCCCCTTCGTCAACCTCCCGCCGCCCGTGCTCTGCCGCCGGGGGACCTCGCCGGAGAGCTCGCCGGCAGCTTCTGTGGAGCTTCAAACTTAACGATCTTGGCCGCCCCTGCCTACTTTCACTCGGGGAACAAGATTCTGGGGTCAGCTCGTCGTGACAATGGCCGGTGCATGGTCGGCGACGAGCCGCCGCCTCGGAAAGACTTTGGCCGTGTCGTCTGACTTCCCTAGCACCTCAACTACTCGAGCAATCGGTCGGGAAGCATCAGTGGACCTCAGGGAAGGTCGACATGAGCTTGAGGCAGCTCAGGGGAGGCCCGAAGTAGGTCCTCACCGTGCACCCGATGCCTCCCGCATACTCCGCCATCGGTAAACTTCGAATTACGCCGGGTACAGAGGTTCTCCGGCCAAAGGTTGTGAAGGCAACTTGTGCGTTACCGTGTCTAGCTTGTGTGAGAGCGGTTTGAGGCCTTGTAATCCTTTCTAGAGTATGAATTCGACGGAACCGTACCCGAAGGTCGGTCTGTACGCAGAAAGGGGAAAACTGGAAATTCGCCGCCGGTGGGCAAGCACTCGGGCTGTGGCTCGGGGGTGAGCAGCACCGGTCACCAGCACGTCCAAGGGCGCCTTGGCTCGGGCGTGACAACTCCCCTGTTGGGCTGTCCACGGGAGCCCGAAGTGCTGTGGTTTTAGGTCGCCGAATTGAACTTTCGGTATAGCCGAGATCGATCGGTTCCAGCTGAGTTTTAGCAACGGGGAAGAAGGAGGAGGGTTCCTAGTACCTTGCCGGAGCTCTGGAGGGGACGGGAAGGCTGTGATCGGAGCTCTACGATCGGTTCCAAGCGGCGGAAGGAGTCTTTCCGGTGCTGTGTTCTTGCGGAGGAAGAAACTGGCGAGGCTTCGGCCGAGGAGGGGGGGAAAACGCCTTAAGAAGGCTCTGAACCGCCTCATGCCTGCGCGTGACCAAGCAGCTGCTGGCGCGGCAGCTTACCTCGGTGGCGATGGCAGCGGCGGCTCGGCGACCCGAGTGAGAAAAGTCTCAGTCGGTTGAATCCTCTCTGTGGCTGACATGTGGGTCCCACCCGGGGTTTTAACCTCTGAAATTCACTCCTAATCACTGTTGTAAACAGTGAGCCCCAAAATACCCATGGTGATTCAAATTATTCACCCATGAGCCATTTGAATTGATCAGAATTCAAATTGGGTTTGATTTGAATGAATTTCAGCACATGTTCAGTTTGAAATTCAAATAAAGTTTGAATTTGCCCCACTTAGCTCATGTCAAGATCAACTCCAAATGGAGTGAAAATTGGTGTGTGATCTCAGAAAAATGTGCTGAAGAAGAATATGCCTCCCACTTTTGAATTCATGGGATAAAAATAGTTTGATTTTGAATATGGTTTCAAACTGCCCTCTTTCTAGCTATACCCAAAATGACCTCATGTGAGACCTATGTGTGCTGAATACATTGGCAATTAGGATAAAAGCTAGCATTAACATTCAAAGTTTTGAATATTGCCAAAACATTCTTCTGTGGCAAGGTCCGACAAGTTATTTGTTAGGTCCGCCAAGTGTTGGCAAGGTCCGACGCAAGGTCCGGAGAGCTCCTGCAAGGTCCGGAGAGCTTCTGTGAGGTCCGGAGCTTGTTATTAGGGAGCTCCCGTGAAGTTCAACTCGTAGAACTGCAACGTCTTGTTTTTTCTTTTAACTCGCAATGTTTCAAACTTGCTTTATGGGAAGGTTTGCTTAGTATTAATTTGCTAAGTTTTTGGTGTGTTTTGGTGGTTATGGCTGTTATCATTTGATATGGTTTGCAACATGCTTATGTGACGTGCTCATGTAAGGTGTTGTGGTTTTCGATCTAACGTGAGTCAAGTCGAGGACTTGTGCTCGAAAGAATTGGTTGTTTATTCATGTGCAGGTGTTGCTTGAGTTCAAGACATGGCTGGTGACAGGATCCTTGGCCTAGTCTCAGGGAGGAGATGAGGTTCCAACAACCAAGTTCGGGAGGAGTTGTGGTTGAGTTGATCGGGAGGTCGCGCAGCATGTTTGGATCAAGGGCAGTTCATATGAAGGTTGCGTGTACGTCGTTGGAAGGTGTTTGCACGTGTGGAAGGAGTGCATGGACGTGGCAAGATTGTTCCAAGGCGTGATGAAGAGAAGTGGACGCAAAGAATTGGTCGGAAAGGTCCAACCGGCTGGATTGCGTACTCAGGCTGAGGCTGAGTCGGATATGGCTCAAATATGGAAGATTTGAGTTGGTTATGATAGGATTTCGTGCTAGGCACGAAGTTGAGTTGTTTTAGGAATGTTTAGGACGTTCCTAAGGTGTTTGGAAGTCTCACGATTGCTTCTATCTGCGAATAGGAGAGTCCTGAGCAGTTATGGTAAGTTAGGATACGAGTCCAATTAGGAGTAGGAGTCCTAGATTGGATTGTTTAGCCTGAGGGCTGGCTATAAAAGCAAGGGAGGCCAGAGCTCTCGTGGGCAGAGAACTTTGGGCTGTTCCTCTTGTGTTTCTATTGAATAAAGTTCATAGTTTCGAGGAGCTTTTGTGCCTTGTTTGTCCGACTTGTTTTTCGTCAAGTCTTTCTCGCCGAGTTTCTGGACAGACCGACGTTGCTTTGGTGTTTCGTTCATAACTCGAGTTTTACAGATCCGATTGACGTGATTCTTTTTGGGTTGTCTTCAGAACTCAATTATATATCATCTGCGAAATTTTCACGAGCTTCGAATCTGTAGGTTTTGAGATACACGAGTTTATTTGCAGCGTTGCAGATCTGTTTTATATCGGGTAAAACAGATTTATCTTCGTTTAATGTTTTGATCGTATCTCAAGTTTTACTTCGTGTTTTCAAGTGATTCTTGTTGCATTAGATCCGTGACTTGATTCTCTACCTCTCTACTTGATTTTTAATGGTTGAACACATTTGAAAACACTTGCACATACAGTTTCTTTAACCGATTGATTTTTGCTGAGGGGTTTTTGTTGTTTCCGCTGCGAAAAGTTTTAATCTACCATTCACCCCCCTCTGGTAGCTTTTCACATGCTCTTCGATCCTACAGATGTTGACAACAACAACAAGGCTCACAACTTGATCATCCAAGGATTGACTCAAAGCGACTTCGACCGTGTTGCACACCTCCGATCTGCATATGATGTTTGGAAAGGTCTTTGTGACTACCATGAAGGATCCAATACGATCAAGGAGGTAAGGCAAGATATGTTCAAGAAAGAATACATGCGTTTTGAGATGCAACCCGGTGAGTCAATTGACGACCTTTTTGCTCGCTTTAATAAAATTCTCAGCAACTTGCGTAGTGTCAATGTTAACTTTTCAGATGCTTAAAATGCTAGACAATTGTTAGGAGCATTAGATATGTCAATTTGGGAGATGAAAGTTACATCTATTCGTGAATCTACTGTCATGAGTTCTCTTACTTTAGACGTGCTTTATTCTAAATTGAAAACTCATGAAATTGACATCATCTCACGTAAAAACCCCAACAAGTCTATTGCATTTGTTTCGCAACGTGACATGTCTAGTTCTAGTCAATCATCATCTAGTGGTGCACTCTCTTTGCTATCCTCTCTAACCCTTGAACAGATTGAAGAGTTTCTAGAGGAGGAGCTTGCACTCATCTCTACTCGGTTCTCAAAAGCATTGCAAAATGTGAGAACTAGAAGGAGAGGAAGCTCCGGACCTCAACGATGTTTTGAATGTGGTAAGACAGGACATTTTCGTACGGAGTGCCCTAACCTTTCAGGTCCGACTTCACGTGAAGAAAAGCAAACAAGGCCGAAGAAATCGTTTGCAAAGAATAAGAAGAAGAAAGATTTATCAATGCGCAACATAGTGCATAGTATGATCTCTGCACTTCAAGATTTCGGCTCAAGTGATGTGGACACCGGTAGTGATGAAGATGAAGAAGCTATGGCAAATATGTGCTGCATGGCGAGCAAGTCAAGTTCAAGCTCCGAGGAGGCAGAACACAACAGCGACGATGAAGAGGTATGTCCCCCTTGCGAAGAAATGTGTGATGCTATTTCTCGTGCCACTGTTATATTAAAGAAAAAGGATAAAAACTTAGGAACAATGCTGTTAAAATTGAATCACTAGAATCTGAAATTAATCGTTTAAAAACTTTGATTCCTAGTGATGATTCTTGTTCCTCATGTGATTTGATTTATGAACAATTATCCTCTTTAAGAAGTGCACACGCATCTACACTTGATAAACTTGAACTTGAAATTGAAAAGAACAAAGAGCTTGCTGCACTTAATGATAAAAATTTGAAAGATGCTTGTTGTTCTACAATTGATTTGCATTGTTTTTCATGTGATGATCTGAATAAGAAACTAAATGATGCTAACAATGCATTACGTTGTGGCGGACCGGAATCCGCTCATCCAGGATCGCAGAGGGTGGTGCCGCGCGATGCGACACCCGACAGCACACGTCATAAGAACATATTATATTACATGGGAAACAACTGAAACTGTACAAACAGGTACAAACTTCAGTTACAACTATTGTTTATGTTACACAGCGAAAGTCTATACTACACAACTCACGCCCGCCTATCTAGCAAAAGTTGGTTTCCCAGCCCTAGGGCAACCCACACTAGCTGCACTCCTCAGCTCAGCGCGGCGTGTACGGCTCCCACTCAGCCGTGGTCCCCGACGGAGGGTAACCCTCGGCGGTGGACTCGTACTCCGAGTCCGTGGGTGGCTCCTCACATGAAAAACACTTAAGCAGCAACCATGAGCACGAAGGCTCAGCAAGGCTTAACCGACTCACCTAAACATGAAACTCTACATGAGGTATACCAAGACATCGGTTAGTAACATTTCAGCAAAACGACACGCCTACAAGTTCATCCTTAGTTCATCTTTTAGCAACAAGTTAACAGTTCATGAAATCTGAAATTTAGTAAGCAGTATTTGGTGGCACACATGTAGCAATACAATTATATCAACCAGCAATATTGAATCAACATGTTTCATCCATTAATCTACGTTACGATGCAGTGAACAAGCGGTACTCGTCACCGCGAGGGACGGCGAATCGACTCGATATACACCTGCAGGGAAAACCCAAAGAGCACGTCACGTACGCCCACCCGTGGAGCTGCACAGCACGCTCACTCGATGTCGTACGGGACAACCTTTCACCCAACAGCCCAAACGTCGAACCGGTCGCACCGAAACGAGCAGGAGGTTCCCCACACGGAGCATCTCCCTATGCCCGTTGGCAGATTTCCACCTTGCTGCCCTCAACCTACACCTATAAATCGGTGTGCTATGCCTCGATGCTCGGAGGTTTAGGCTACATCGGTTTATCGGGGCCCATATATCCGATATGCCTTCGGTACGTTCAACCCTTGTTCAGCAGGGCCGCACACGGATCGGTCCTCAATCGACACGGACAGGGCTGCGCACACAAGACTCCCTCTTGCTGCGCCCTAGCCCCTGCCTAGTCTCATTTTCATTACTAAAATGATCTCACATCACTCAACCGAACCCGTGTGTCCCAAGCCTATCCCGCGAGTAGATTCCAACTACTCGACTTGTACCGAAGTCCTATGACTCATTAAGCATAGCCGGTCTACTCGAGGTCTTAGACACTACCCTCACTCTTTTAGTAACCTTTGGTTATGCAAGTGGGGTTCCATTCATCCTACACCTAATGCACAATCATACTTCACATGACTCATGTAAACAAAAGAAAACTTATAAAAAGGTTAATGCAAACCGGGGCTTGCCTTGTTGCTGCTGGTCAGGAGTTAGTTCTTCGTCCGGAAGAAGGAAGTCCAGCACTTCCGGAGTCTCTTCTTCAACAGCTACACGTTAATGAAATACTACATGTTAATTTAGATGCAATTGTGAGTTTTAGAGTAAGACTTCTACTATTAGTTCTAATAACCAGCCTCTAACACCTGGAACTTTGTTTAAGAATTTAAAGATGAACTGGTGTTGGTGGTTTGGCTTGGACTTAATCACATGGTTAAATGCTAAGTGGTTTTCCCCCTTTTCCATATTAATCCCTTAAGTGGTTAAACCGGACAGGGGTGATCTAGAGCTCCAAGGGAGCTGAGAATTTTTGTGTGAGTTCCTTGTCACAAGAAAACTCTCTGGACCAAACATTAGCATTTTTCATGGAGTGGTTTGCTCAGAATAATTCTATTGGCAAATCAGCAAGGAAGAATTTATTCTGAGGTAATACCCCTGTTCATGCTCAACTTAATGAACTATAATTTCAATTATAGCTCATAGAGTTTGCATGAATTTTCCTAACAGTTTTGGGGTTAAGATTCGCCCAGAACTGAATTTCCAAGTTTTGGAAATTCTCTGAAAATGTTTCTGTATTCAAATGAACACAGCACCTTCCAATTTGAATTGCTCTGACCAAATCAACTCCAAATGGTCTGAAACTTTTACAGGGGTTTACTAATGTCCTAAATAACATTCTGACAAAATTTGGGGATTTTTGGATGAACCAAACTCCCTGTAAAATTCTTTTACTGAAAAGCTTTAAACAATTTTCCAGAATTAATTAATGGGTTTCATAAAAATTGGGTTTCAGATTTGGATTGTACCCTGTTAGAGGAATCCAACAAATTTTGTTTCATAATTTTTGGATTCTCCTAACCCAAGTTGTGGTCCTCCAAAGTTTGAACTACAAACTGGACATTTCAAAATGTTTAAATGTCTGCCGGTGGGTCCCACCCGGCAGTCTTCCCCTTCCTCGCGCCAAACAGGGGCCCGCGGCGGCGCACTCCGGCGAGCGTCGCCGGAACTGCTCTCCCGGCCGTCTCCCGGCCCCAAACTTGCCGCCCCGCCCTAACTCACGTCGCTGAACTCGTCGGTGGCGTCGTCGGCGGCCGTAGCTCACCGGAACAGGGCTCCCGACGGTGACAGCGGCGGTTAGGGTTCCGGCGTGGTCGGGAATGTGTTACAACGCATCAAAATGATTGGCAAAGGGTCGGAGAGCACCACGGGAGCTCGAGGGTGATGGAAATGGCCGCCAAACCCTATGAAAAGGTCGGCAACCTTGAGCTCCACAGTGAACCGAGCTGTTATTCTATGGCAGCCCGAAAAACAACCTAAACCCGGCCATTTCTGGGTCATTTCTCTTGATTCTTGGTCGAGGAGGGCCGCTAGGGAGTGAGGAAGGTGCTGGCCAGCCTGCACGGCCAATAGCTAAACAAGTAGCAGGAATTTTGGGGTAGACCGCGCTCTACCCGAATGCACTACGTTTCGGAAGAACTGGAAATACTCTTCATCCGGTGGTTCAACCGCTATTCGGCTTGCATCTACACGATCTAGAGAGCACAGCGCACCTTTTTCGTGTAGGAGTCCGGCGGTGAAACTGGCCGTGGCGTGCTGTCCACGGGGAGCAGTTCGCGGCTTTCCGCCGGTGCTCTGTTCCTCGGTGATCGTTGCCGAATTGCACGCGCCACAGGCTAGGAGTCTCGGATTTGCGGGGCCGTCGTGGTAGAGCACGCACGGGCGCTGCTTTTTGGTGCTGCTGGCACGAGCAACCGGGGCTCGGTTGCTGCCGGCGATCGGGAAAGTAGAGCGCGGGGTGAGCTCCGGTTTAGTGCGGGGTGAGGGAAACAGCGAGCGTGCGATCAAGGACGAAGGCAACGTGCTGCTGTTTGCTCCCGGGTTAACGATCGGGTTGAGGCGGCGGAGCCGGCAAGCTGGTCGTCAGCGCGTGCGGAGGGGGGCGAGGTGGCTGCTCGGTCGGCTCGGTGTCGAGCTCTGCCGAGGCCCGGTAAACCGAGTTCGCTCGGTGTTGACTTAGGGCCGAAGTCTAGCTGACTGGTGGGCCCTCTTCCCCCCCCCTAATCTTCTCTGTTGTGCAAATATTCCACCTACTCAGACTTGAAAAGGGAATTTAGCAACCAACTCAGAGGTAGAATTTGAATTCATCAACTTCAAACTGGTTTGGCCACCTTCCCTTCATATTTAAATTTGAAAATTCAAACTCAGTTTGAATTGTTACTAATTCGGCTCCCGACGAGATGAAGTCCAATGGGACTGAAAATTGGTGGGTCTACTCAGGAAAATATGCTGAGTTTAGATATGGATCTAACTTTTGAATTTGGGTGATGAAAGTTGCTGCAATTTGAATTTACATTCAAATTGGCCTCTTTTTGAAATAACCCAAAAGTGCCTCAAAAAGTGTTGAATTTGCATGAGCTTTGGACTGAACCTTCCCAAGACTTTTTAAATTCTAGGGGTGAGCTCAACCTCTCATGTTCATGTGTAGAAACCCTACTTTGTGAAAGTGAAGGCTTTCCCCTCTAGTCACTCCTTTGATGGAGGTTACTTGCTCTTCACAATATTTCCTAAGATTTCCACAATAAAAACTGTGGTGTTGTGAGGTGAAGAAAAAAAAATTTTTGCAAGTCCCTTTTCTTGGGCTTTTACATCCCTCCCCCCTTAAAAGAATCTCGTCCCGAGATTATAAAAGAAGAGATAGCGATGTAATAGGGACTTACCCGTGTTGAGAAGCCATGAACTCCGGGTAATTTGAGCGAAGGAACTCCTCGCTCTCCCACGTCGCTTCTTCGGCGGTGTGGTTACTCCAGAGTATTTTGTAGAACCAAAACGTTCTGCTACGCGTGGTTCTGGCTTTCTCATCAAGAATTTCCACCGGATACTCCTCATAGGTTAAATCCGGTTTCAGCTCGCCGATGTCTTCGGTAGGAACAGCAGCCGTATGCTTTAAACATTTTCGCAGTTGCGAAACATGAAAAACATCCATGGACACCAGCGAGAGATGCCGGTAGTTCCAATCGATACGCCGCTGGTCCACACTTCTCGGTGATAGTGTAGGGTCCAATAAAACGGGGAGCGAGCTTCCCCTTCACACCGAACCGGTGCACACCCTTCATTGGAGACACGCGGAGGTACACGTGTTCCCCAACGTCAAAGTGCAACGGTCTACGCCTCTTATCAGCGTAGCTCTTCTGTCGGGATTGAGCGGCCTTCAAATTGGCTTGAATGGTACGAACGCGCTCTTCGGCGTCGTTCACCACATCAACCCCGAATGTGACCCTTTCACCGGACTCGCACCAATTTAGTGGGGTGCGGCATTTATGACCGTAGAGAGCTTCGTAGGGTGCCATCTTGATACTCGCCTGATAGCCGTTGTTGTACGAGAATTCCTCCAATGGTAGGTGATCATCCCAGTTCCTACCATGGTGGATGGCACATGCTCTCAACATGTCTTCCAGAACTTGATTCACCCTCTCTGTCTGGCCATCTGTTTGAGGGTGATAAGCGGAGCTCCTGATCAACTTAGTACCCAATGCAGCGTGTAGCTGCTCCCAAAAGCGAGATACAAATAATGCACCTCGATCTGAGACAATGGTCTTGGGTACCCTGTATAGGCATAGAATCTTCGCTATGTATAGCTCCGCATATTTGCCGGCATTGTAACGTGTATTTACCGGAATGAAGTGAGCCGTCTTGGTTAACCGATCAACGATTACCCATATGGAATCATGTTTGTTGGCTGTTAGGGGTAATCCCACAATGAAATCCATGCTCACATCTTCCCATTTCCATACCGGGACCTTCAGGGGTTGCAACAGCCCTGATTTCTTCATGTGATCAGCCTTCACTCGTCGGCACGTATCACATTCGGATACGTACTTCGCTACCTCCCGCTTCATCCGTGTCCACCAAACTTTCTTTTTCAAATCTTGGTACATTTTGTTGCTGCCCGGATGAATGGAGTATTTAGACAAGTGGGCTTCGTCGAGGATTTTCTTCCTCAGTTCCACATCTCGGGGTACGACTATGCGGTCATTAAACCATAGCGTCCCCTCATCATCTTTCCGGAAACATTTGATCTCCCCATTGTAAATCCGTCTCCGGAGATGTGCCATGCCTTTATCATTTTTCTGAGCTGCAATGATGTCCTCCCTAATAGTAGGGACGAGAGCAAGGTTATACAGCGATCCATAAGGAACCAAGTATAAACTTGGCTCTTCCTCCTCCACCGGGGTAATGGTGAGGTGATGGACATGTGATTTCCGACTCAGCGCGTCGGCAACCGCATTCGCCTTGCCGGGGTGGTAATGGATCTCAATCTCATAATCTTTGATCAGTTCTAACCACCTCCTCTGCCTCATGTTCAGCTCCTTCTGGGTGAAAATGTATTTCAAGCTCTTGTGGTCGGTGTAGAGATGCACCAAATTCCCCAGGAGATAGTGCCTCCACATTTTCAACGCCAAAACCACTGCAGCAAGCTCCAGGTCATTAGTAGGATAATGCTGCTCATGGTTCCGAAGTTGGCGTGAGCCATAAGCGACCACACGTCCTTCCTGCATCAACACGCAGCCAAGCCCAATACCGGACGCGTCACAATACACGTCGAAGGGCTTTGTTGTATCCGGCTGAGCTAAGACCGGGGCTGTTGTGAGATGCTTCACCAATGCTTGGAAGGCTCCTTCACACGCCGTGTTCCAAACATACTTCATCCCCTTCTTCAGCAATTCTGTCATCGGTTTAGCGAGCTTGGAGAAACTTGGAATAAATCTCCGATAGTATCCCGCTAACCCGAGGAAGCTTCTGACTTCATGAACTGAAGTGGGAGCTTTCCATTTCAGCACTTGCTCTATTTTACTTGGGTCAACCGCAATGCCTTCTGCGGAGATGATATGTCCCAAGAATGGCACTTGGCTGATCCAAAACTCGCACTTACTGAACTTGGCGTAGAGCTTGTGGTCCCGCAATCGTTGAAGAACGATCCGCAAGTGTTCGGCATGTTTGACTTCTGTCTTGGAGTAAACCAAGATGTCGTCGATGAACACTACCATGAACTTGTCCAGCTCCGGCATGAACACTTATTTCATGAGATACATGAAATGGGCTGGAGCATTTGTGAGACCAAAGGACATGACGAGATATTCGTATAATCCATATCTCGTTGAGAAGGCCGTCTTCGGGATATCCTCCGCCCGGATCTTTATCTGGTGATATCCAGAGCGAAGGTCCATTTTGGAGAACACACTTGCACCCACAAGTTGATCAAACAATATGTCGATGCGGGGCAGTGGGTACTTATTCTTGATGGTGACGGCGTTAAGCGGCCGGTAATCCACACACAGCCTCAGGGTTTCATCCTTCTTCTTCACGAACAACGCCGAGCATCCCCAAGGCGAGGAACTCGGCCTAATGAAACCCTTGCTCAACAGATCATTGAGCTGTTCTTTCAGTTCAGCCAGCTCATTTGGAGCCATCTTGTATGGTCTCCGTGATATGGGCGTAGTCCCGGGTGCGAGCTCGATCATGAACTCGACATCCCGCTCAGGTGGCATGCCCGGAAGATCATCCGGGAACACGTCGGGATACTCCCGGACTACGGGGATGTCTTCTAACTTGAGAACTTCAGCATTATTAATTGCTAAAACTTCCCGGACTGGCGTGTCTAACACCATGGAATGCGGACGGTGGAATGGAGAATTTAAGTGAACCGTCCGTGTCCGAGTCTCTAGGACAGCGCCATGGTATTGTAGCCATGACATCCCTAAGATTGCATCAATCTTTTGTCCCATAAGGATTATCAAGGTGGTGGGATATAGTTTCCCACCTAAGCACAGAGGTGCCTTTGGAATCATCATATTAGCTGAAATCTTCCCTGGAAAGTGGCTGTTTTCAACCCTGATTTCCACTAAATTCTGTGCCGAAATTTCAGGGACTTTGAATTGCAAAGATGTCACACATCTTCTACTCTTTCTAAGGATGTATTATATGACAATTTTAGTTTTTTCTACTGGGAGTTATGTTCGAAAACAGATCAGTTCAGAGGATGTTTTACTCTGCCCTGGTTCTGGACAGTTTACATTCCTCTGGGATTTCAGCCATCTTAAGGCGAGTTTCAGCTCTGGAAGACTACAACAAAATTGTAGAGTACTTGAATACCTTTCCAGAACTATATAGCACACCTCCCTGGGCTAAACGACCTGTGAGTTATGCCCTATTGAAGATCAGCAAACTTGCTGTCCAAAACAGAGCACTCTGTTTTTCAGCCCTGTTGGCTATCCTACTCCACTATCCCCTTCTTATACCCAACCAGGGTCTTAATTGTTGAACCTAATGATTTTAGTTCCTCGTTATCAATATTTCCATGCATATGCCTACAATATCTCGGTATTACATTTCTCACAAAAGAAAATCCTAACCGGATTATACCGGCATATACGTCTCAAATGTGGCACTAAACGGTCTCTCGCACACGTTTACTACACAGATACATACGTGGTTAGTACCTGCAGAAGACCACACAATAGCGGTGCACTCAAGGGTTTTGTTTCCATTCCAGGCAGTACCATATTTAAAAGTAAATACAAACGCCCGTATCATTTCCATACGGCCGTCCTTGAGTTAGGTCACGTCTCAAGGTACGTGATCGTGTTTCAACACCACACGACGGGGAACCCGAGTAGGTCATGAATGGGTCGTCACGGTTGGGAATGTTATCAACCCAACAGATACCACCTACTGCCCTGCAGGGCACGCCGATGGCAAGCGCTGCGTATGTCCTCCTGGGCTATCTCCAGACGAACACACTCTCGCGTTACTGACCACGCGATGGGGTCTCCACTTACTTGCCTAATGCACGCTAGGGATCAGCGTTTCATATGAACTCAGGGACATGAAGAGTCCAAGAGTTTCATATTGACATCTCACACCAAGCTGTGAGACTCTATCCCTGAACCACGTTCCTCATCAGGGGGAGCTAACCGAAATTGAACCGCTTTCGGTGGCGTTCCTTACCATACTTACCAGAGCGTAGGTGCGTCGTTACATAATTAAAATTCAGAATTATAACACATAGGTTAGTATTTGCCACTTTAAGTAACTATGCTAATATAGTCCTTACTTGGGCAACTACCGAATCCTCACCGTATACCTAAGTTTTTCCCATAATGCAGTCCTTTAGTACTGTGCTATCCCCACTGCAGCTCTGATACCAGGCTGTGGCGGACCGGAATCCGCTCATCCAGGATCGCAGAGGGTGGTGCCGCGTGATGCGACACCCGACAGCGCACGTCATAAGAACATAATATATTACATGGGAAACAACTGAAACTGTACAAACAGGTACAAACTTCAGTTACAACTATTGTTTATGTTACACAGCGGAAGTCTATACTACACAACTCACGCCCGCCTATCTAGCAAAAGTTGGTTTCCCAGCCCTAGGGCAACCCACACTAGCTGCACTCCTCAGCTCAGCGCGGCATGTACGGCTCCCACTCAGCCGTGGTCCCCGACGGAGGGTAACCCTCGCTGGTGGACTCGTACTCCAAGTCCGTGGGTGGCTCCTCACCTGAAAAACACTTAAGCAGCAACCATGAGCACGAAGGCTCAGCAAGGCTTAACCGACTCACCTAAGCATGAAACTCTACATGAGGTATACCAAGACATTGGTTAGTAACATTTCAGCAAAACAACACGCCTACAAGTTCATCCTTAGTTCATCTTTTAGCAACAAGTTAACAGTTCATGAAATCTGAAATTTAGTAAGCAGTATTTGGTGGCACACATGTAGCAATACAATTATATCAACCAGAAATATTGAATCAACATGTTTCATCCATTAATCTACGTTACGACGCAGTGAACAAGCGGTACTCGTCACCGCGAGGGACGGCGAATCGACTCGATATACACCTGCAGGGAAAACCCAAAGAGCACGTCACGTACGCCCACCCGTGGAGCTGCACAGCACGCTCACACGATGTCGTACGGGACAACCTTTCACCCAACAGCCCAAACGTCGAACCGGTCGCACCGAAACGAGCAGGAGGTTCCCTACACGGAGCATCTCTCTATGCCCGTTGGCAGATTTCCACCTTGCTTCCCTCAACCTACACCTATAAATCGGTGTGCTATGCCTCGACGCCCGGAGGTTTAGGCTACATCGGTTTATCGGGGCCCATATATCCGATATGCCTTCAGTACGTTCAACACTTGTTCAGCAGGGCTGCACACGGATCGGTCCTCAATCGACACGGACAGGGCTGCGCACACAAGACTCCCTCTTGCTGCGCCCTAGCCCCTGCCTAGTCTCATTTTCATTACTAAAATGATCTCACATCACTCAACCGAACCCGTGTGTCCCAAGCCTATCTCGCGAGTAGATTCCAACTACTCGGCTTGTACCGAAGTCCTATGACTCATTAAGCATAGACGGTCTACTCGAGGTCTTAGACACTACCCTCACTCTTTTAGGAACCTTTGGTTATGCAAGTGGGGTTCCATTCATCCTACACCTAATGCACAATCATACTTCACATGACTCATGTAAACAAAAGAAAACATATAAAAAGGTTAATGCAAACCGGGGCTTGCCTTGTTGCTGCTGGTCAGGAGTTAGTTCTTCGTCCGGAAGAAGGAAGTCCAGCACTTCCGGAGTCTCTTCTTCAACGGCTACACGTTAATGAAATACTACATGTTAATTTAGATTCAATTGTGAGTTTTAGAGTAAGACTTCTACTATTAGTTCTAATAACCAGCCTCTAACACCTGGAACATTGTTTAAGAATTTAAAGATGAACTGGTGTTGGTGGTTTGGCTTGGACTTAATCACATGGTTAAATGCTAAGTGGTTTTCCCCATTTTCCATATTAATCCTTTAAGTGGTTAAACAGGACAGGGGTGATCTAGATCTCCAAGGGAGCTGAGAATTTTTGTGTGAGTTCCTTGTCACAAGAAAACTCTCTGGACCAAACATTATCATTTTTCATGGAGTGGTTTGCTCAGAATAATTCTATTGGTAAATCAGCAAGGAAGAATTTATTCCGAGGTAATACCCCTGTTCATGCTCAACTTAATGAACTACAATTTAAATTATAGCTCATAGAGTTTGCATGAATTTTCCTAACATTTTTGGGGTTAAGATTCGCCCAGAACTGAATTTCTAAGTTTTGGAAATTCTCTGAAAATGTTTCTGTATTCAAATGAACACAGCACCTTCCAATTTGAATTGCTCTGACCAACTCAACTCCAAATGGTCTGAAACTTTTACAGGGGTTTACTAATGTCCTAAAGAACATTCTGGCAAAATTTGGGGATTTTTGGATGAACCAAACTCCCTCTAAAATTCTTTTGCTGAAAAGTTTAAAGAATTTTCCAGAATTAATTAATGGGTTTCATAAAAATTGGGTTTCCGATTTGGATTGTACTCTGTTAGGGTAATCCAACAAAATTTGTTTCATAATTTTTGGATTCTCCTAACCCAAGTTGTGGTCCTCCAAAGTTTGAACTACAAACTGGACATTTCAAAATGTTTAAATGTCTGCCGGTGGGTCCCACCCGGCAGTCTTCCCCTTCTTCGCGCCAAACAGGGGCCCGCGGCGGCGCACTCCAGCGAGCGTCGCCGGAACTGCTCTCCAGGCCGTCTCCCGGCCCCAAACTTGCCGCCCCACCCTAACTCACGTCGCTGAACTCGTCGGTGGCGTCGTCGGCGGCCGTAGCTCACCGGAACAGGGCTCCCGACGGTGACAGCGGCGGTTAGGGTTCCGGCGTGGTCGGGAACGCGTTACAACGCATCAAAATGATTGGCAAAGGGTCGGAGAGCACCACGGGAGCTCGAGGGTGATGGAAATGGCCGCCAAACCCCATGAAAAGGTCGGCAACCTAGAGCTCCACGGTGAACCGAGCTGTTATTCTATGGCGGCCCGGAAAACAACCTAAACCCGGCCATTTCTGGGTCATTTCCCTTGATTCTTGGTCGAGGAGGGCCGCTAGGGAGTGAGGAAGGTGTTGGCCAGCCTGCGCGGCCAATAGCTAAACAAGTAGCAGGAATTTTGGGGTAGACCGCACTCTACCCGAATGCACTACGTTTCGGAAGAACTGGAAATACTCTTCATCCGGTGGTTCAACCGCTATTTGGCTTGCATCTACACGATCTAGAGAGCACAGCGCACCTTTTTCGTGTAGGAGTCCGGCGGTGAAACTGGCCGTGGCATGCTGTCCACGGGGAGCAGTTCGCGGCTTTCCGCCGGTGCTCTGTTCCTCGGCGATCGTTGCCGAATTGCACGCGCCACAGGCTAGGAGTCTCGGATTTGCGGGGCTGTCGTGGTAGAGCACGCACGGGCGCTGCTTTTTGTTGCTGCTGGCACGAGCAACCGGGGCTCGGTTGCTGCCGGCGATCGGGAAAGGAGAGCGCGGGGTGAGCTCCGGTTTAGTGCGGGGTGAGGGAAACAGCGAGCGTGCGATCAATGACGAAGGCAACGTGCTGCTGTTTGCTCCCGGGTTAACGATCGGGTTGAGGCGGCGGAGCCGGCAAGCTGGTCGCCAGCGCGTGCGGAGGGGGGGCGAGGTGCTGCTCGGTCGGCTCGGTGTCGAGCTCTGCCGAGGCCCGGTAAACCGAGTTCGCTCGGTGTTGACTTAGGGCCGAAGTTTAGCTGACTGGTGGGCCCTCTTCTCCCCCCTAATCTTCTCTGTTGTGCAAATATTCCACCTACTCAGACTTGAAAAGGGAATTTAGCAACCAACTCAGAGGTAGAATTTGAATTCATCAACTTCAAACTGGTTTGGCCACCTTCCCTTCATATTTAAATTTGAAAATTCAAACTCAGTTTGAATTGTTACTAATTCGGCTCCCGACGAGATGAAGTCCAATGGGACTGAAAATTGGTGGGTCTACTCAGGAAAATATGCTGAGTTTAGATATGGAGCTAACTTTTGAATTTGGGTGATGAAATTTGCTGCAATTTGAATTTACATTCAAATTGGCCTCTTTTTGAAATAACCCAAAAGTGCCTCAAAAAGTGTTGAATTTGCATGAGCTTTGGACTGAACCTTCCCAAGACTTTTTAAATTCTAGGGGTGAGCTCAACCTCTCATGTTCATGTGTAGAAACCCTACTTTGTGAAAGTGAAGGCTTTCCCCTCTAGTCACTCCTTTGATGGAGGTTACTTGCTCTTCACAATATTTCCTAAGATTTCCACAATAAAAACTGTGGTGTTGTGAGGTGAAGAAAAAATTTTTTTTGCAAGTCCCTTTTCTTGGGCTTTTACATACGTGTGCATGAAGTTAAATATTGTTCAAATTGCAAACTAAAAGGAAAAACTTCATGTGAAAACTGCTTTGATCTGTCCAATAAACTTGATGACATGCATAGGACACTAGATCGGTTTTCTAATGCAAATAAGAATCTAAACTTGCTGCTGAATTCTTCCAAGTCTTGTAATGATAAAACTGGTTTAGGTTTTAACTCTCATGCTCATGCTAAGGCACACCCACCTAAAGTTGTAAAGTCATTAGGAAGCGGTTTGATTCAAACAGCTCCTAGACAAAAAGAGGTGATTTTAAAATCTGCAGGAGTACTGTCCCATTCGGGTTCTAATAAACGTGTTGCTTGCTCATCTAGACATGATAATAAGGTTATTTTTCATTGTACCTACTGTGGTAGAGATGGTCATGTCATGGATTTTTGTTATAGACTAGCTAAACACGATAAGAAACAAAGAATACTTGCTAGATCACATAACAACCAAGCAAAATCTGCTAGACCGAATGTTCCGAGCTTGCAACCTGCTGTAATGAGTCAAAAACTTGCTCCCGGACCTACTGTTTTTTGTGCTACATATAACACATCTTCTAAGTCAGTAGTTGGGATCAAAAATTTTCGATGTTTGGCTCATAAACCTGCTGTACCTTCTCAGCTTTCGCGTTTTATTCCTGCTGGACGTCGTGTGACTCAGTACTGGATTCCTAAAAGTCTTTTAACTAACCCCAGTATTGAGTCATCGACGTATTGTGCTGCTGTGTAGGTTTCACATTTGAGGAAGGAGAACATTTGGATTGTGGATTCAGGTTGCTCACGCCACATGACCGGTAACAAAGAATGGTTCTCCTCTCTCTCTTTTGTGTCACGTGTAGAAAATGTTACTTTCGCCGATAACTCTTCTACTCCCATAATCGCTAAAGGTTCGGTTAGAATAAACAATCTCTACACTTTGAAAGATGTGGCACTTGTCAAAAATTTGAAATACAACTTGCTTTTGATTTCAAAATTGCTAGATGAAAATCTAGAGGTTAGCTTTGCTAAAAATTGCTGCAAGGTTGTAGATTCAAAAGGTGAGCTTTTGTTTGACATGTCTAGGTTTGGAAGAGTTTTTAAAGCTGATTTTGATTTGTCAACTTCTAAGCATCGGTGTCTAGTTGCTAATGATACAAAGGATCTATATTTTTTGGCATCGTAGACTTGGTCACATAGGCTTTGATCATCTCACTCGTGTTAGTGCTCTCGATCGCATACGTGGGCTGCCGAAGCTTAAAAAGGACAATGATATTGTGTGCTCTTCTTGTAGACATACTAAGTTTGTTGCAGGTTCACATGCTCCTCTCACAATGATCATGACAGCTGAACCGGGACAACTTTTACATCTTGACACAGTAGGTCCGGCATGTGTTCAATCCTTCGGAGGTAAATGGTATGTGCTTGTGATTGTTGATGATTATTCCAGATATTCTTGG
Source organism: Neostapfia colusana (assembly GCA_030760725.1). Lineage (NCBI taxonomy): Eukaryota > Viridiplantae > Streptophyta > Magnoliopsida > Poales > Poaceae > Neostapfia > Neostapfia colusana. Next base: position 66,042,454 of record JASWHV010000012.1, on the reverse strand, counting down.
GTTTATTTTATGGCATCTAAGAATGAAGCTTTTAGTCATTTTAGAACTTTATTTCTTAGATTATCTATTGATCACCCAGGATCATTAAAAGCAATTAGAAGTGATAACGGAACTGAATTTAAAAACCAATCCTTTGATCACTTTTGTGCTGAAAATGGAATAGATCATCAATACTCTTCACCCTATGTACCACAACAAAATGGTGTCGTAGAAAGAAAGAACAGGACCTTAGTTGAGATGGCTAGGACTATGCTTGATGAATATCAAACTCCTAGGAAATTTTTGGCTGATGCAATTGCAATCGCTTGTTATGTCTCAAATCGTGTTTTCTTGCGTGCTAAGCTTGGAAAAACCCCATATGAGCTCCGGTTTGGACATAGGCCTAGTGTTACACACTTTAGGGTTTTTGGTTGCAAATTCTTTGTTAAGAAACATGGTAATCTTGATAAATTTGAAGCTAGATCTGTTGATGGCATGTTTTTTGGTTATCCATCTCATACTAGAGGCTACCGTGTGCTTTTACTTGACACTAACAAAATTGTGGAGACTTGCAAAGTTTCTTTTGATGAAGCTAGCCCAAGTACTAGCTCCGATATTGCAGGTCCGGATCCATATCCGCAGGGGGAGAGTATTTTTATTAAAGAAGATGAAGAAGTGGTGCTGCTGCCCGAAAACTCGGAAGAAAATAACGATCAAGCTGCTGATTTTGCATCACAACCAGCACCAACAGTCACTACTGTTGGTTCGAACCTTCCTCAATCAACAAGCACTCCTAATCAAAGGTCCGAACATGAAGAAGAAGGTGCTTGTGAAGTGTCTACTCCCCTCCGAGTACTCAAAAGTCATCCTCCACAACAAATCATTGGAAGCTTGCATGAACGAGTCACTCGGTCAAGGTTTTGCGATCCAAACTCTCATGCTCATTCTGCTTTTGTTGCTTCTTTTGAACCCAAGGATATATCACACGCACTCACTAATGAATCTTGGATTAATGCCATGGAAGAAGAGTTAGAAAATTTTTAAAGAAATAATGTTTGGAAACTTGTACCTCCACCTCAAGGTCATACATTAATTGGAACTAAATGGGTATTTAAAAATAAGCAAAGTGAGGATGGGGTTGTGGTTAGGAATAAAGCTAGGTTGTTTGCTCAAGGTTTCACTCAAATTGAAGGTCTAGATTTTGATGAAACATTTGCTCCTGTTGCTAGATTAGAAGCTATAAGAATTTTATTAGCATTTGCTGCATCTAAAGGTTTCAAGTTATATCAAATGGATGTTAAAAGTGCTTTTCTTAATGGCTACATAGAGGAGGAGGTTTATGTTAAGCAGCCACCGGGTTTTGAAAATCCAAATTTTCCTAATCATGTTTCCAAACTGTACAAAGCCGTGTACGATCTAAAACAAGCCCCTAGAGCATGGTACGATAGGTTAAAAACATTCTTACTTGAAAAGGTGTTTACCATGGGCAAGGTTGATAAAACACTTTTTGTACTTAAGCATGGCAATGACTCATTATTCGTTCAAGTGTATGTGGATGATATTATCTTTGGTTGTGCTTATCATGATCTCGTGTCCAAGTTTTCAGCTATGATGAGTTCAGAATTTGAGATGAGTATGATGGGAGAACTCACATACTTTTTGGGGCTGCAAATCAAGCAAACAAAAGGAAATTTTGTGCATCAAACTAAGTATACAAAGGACCTTCTTAAGCGCTTCAACATGGACAAATGCAAGCCTCTTCGGACACCAATGGGAACAGCAACAACACTTGAACTTGACGAAGATGGTGACCCGGTCGATAAAAAAAGAATACAGAAGTATGATTGGATCACTTTTGTATCTCACGGCGTCAAAACCGGGCATACAATTCAGCGTATGTCTTTGTGCACGTTTTCAAGCTTCTCCACGTGCTTCACATCGCCAAGCCATCAAAAGGATTCTCAGGTACCTACATGGAACTCAAGAATTTGGCATTTTTCTTCCTTCTTCCTCAACCGTTTCTTTGAAAGCTTTTTCGGATGCTGATTTTGGGAGTTGTAGGATTGATAGGAAAAGTACTTCGGGTGCTTGTGATTTTCTTGGTAATTCACTTGTTGCTTGGTCCTCTAGAAAACAAAGTTCAGATGCACAATCCACGGCCGAATCTGAATATGTAGCTGCGGCTAGCGCTTGCTCACAAATTCTTTGGATTGTTCAAACACTTAAGGACTATGGGGTTGATTTAGATAGTGTTCCACTGTTTTGTGATAACACTAGTGCAATTTGTATTGCTAAAAACCCCGTGAAACACTCTAGAACTAAGCACATTGACATTAGGTATCACTTTCTTCGTGATAATGTTGAAAAAGGAAACATTGTGCTTCACCATGTCGATACCCAACAACAATTGGCTGATATTTTTACAAAACCTTTGGATTTCACTCGTTTTTGTTTCATTCGTAGTGAAGTAGGGGTTATGCATCCTCATGGCTTAAATTGAGGCGGAGTTTTTGAAACTTTGAAAGTCTATGTGTGAATCTGAAACTAAAATAATATGAGCATAGTATTCATACATATATGACTTTGTGATTCGTTTTACAGGCTGAAAGTTCTTACTACATTACTCATGTTATACATTTTGTAGTTTTTGCCATGACTAGTAATTGGAATAATTACTTACACAAAATCTGGTCATGATCGAACTTTCTTGCTGTTCTGAACTTGTTGCGTGCTCACAAGTGCTTTTAATCATAAAAAATTAATCAAGTGATCAGCTCACATGTTGAGTTTTCAAATAAAAAATTGAGAAAAGATCAAGAGAATATGCATGCATCGCACTTCTTCTTTTGAGATTGCTTATCATTGCACTAGGATATGAACTTGGAAGGAATTGTGTATGACTAAAACCATGTCCTTAAGCTTCTGATTGTCAAATGACATAGGCTTGGCTTGGTTGGTTAGAATAAGGCTGATGCGGCATATAATCTCTTGCAAATATCATATGATCAACTTTGTGCCTTAAATGATTATGAATAATAAAAATGCAGCAACAAGTGTCATGTTTTCAGGTCTTGAAATAGTTGAGTAAGGGAGATCATGACTTGCTTAAACTGAAAAATACATTTGATCTCTAGCATGGCTTACACTACTTTATGTATCTCATTGATGTGATAGTGTAAGTAACCTGATATTATGACTTGGATGAGCTTTGTTTTGTATGCATATGTTATAATATGCTCATAACATTTAAAAATTTCTCTTTTGAACCTTACTGAATACATTGTCAAAGGGGGAGAAATATGTATAAGGAGAGATTTTTTTTACACTTTGCATATGTTATACACTTTCTTCCTTCTATGATTTTAAAAAATAGGGAGAAATCAATAAAGGGGGAGGAATGAGTTTTCAAAGCTTTTCAAAACTTTTCATAAGCCAATGTTCGGATTTTAATTGGTGTTGCCAATTCATTCATCAAGGGGGAGATTGTGAGACCTATGTGTGCTAAATATATTGGCAATTAGGATAAAAGTTAGCATTAACATTCAAAGTTTTGAATATTGCCAAAACATTCTTCTGTGGCATGGTCCGACAAGTTCTTTGTTAGGTCCGCCAAGTGTTGGCAAGGTCCGACGCAAGGTCCGGAGAACTCCTGCAAGGTCCGGAGAGCTTCTGTGAGGTCCAGAGCTTGTTTTTAGGGAGCTCCCGTGAAGTTCAACTCGTAGAACTGGAGCGTCTTGTTTTTGCTTTTAACTCGCAATGTTTCAAACTTGCTTTATGGGAAGGTTTGCTTAGTATTAATTTGCTAAGTTTTTGGTGTGTTTTGGTGGTTATGGCTGTTATCATTTGATATGGTTTGCAACATGCTTATGTGACGTGCTCATGTAAGGTGTTGTGGTTTTTGAACTAACGTGAGTCAAGTCGAGGACTTGTGCTCGGAAGAATTGGTTGTTTATTCATGTGCAGGTGTTGCTTGAGTTCAAGACATGGCTGGTCACGGGATCCTTGGCCTAGTCTCAGGGAGGAGATGAGGTTCCAACAACCAAGTTCGGGAGGAGTTGTGGTTGAGTTGATCGGGAGGTCGCGCAGCATGTTTGGATCAAGGGCAGTGCATATGAAGGTTGCGTGTACGTCGTTGAAAGGTGTTTGCACGTGTGCAAGGAGTGCATGGACGTGGCAACATTGCTCCAAGGCGTGATGAAGAGAAGTGAACGTAAAGAATTGGTCGGAAAGGTCCAACCGGCTGGATTGCGTACTCAGGCTGAGGCTGAGTCGGATATGGCTCAAATATGGAAGATTTGAGTTGGTTATGATAGGATTTCGTGCTAGGCACGAAGTTGAGTTGTTTTAGTAATGTTTAGGACGTTCCTAAAGTGTTTGGAAGTCTCATGATTGCTTCTATCTGCGAATAGGAGAGTCCTGAGCAGTTATGATAAGTTAGGATACAAGTCCAATTAGGAGTAGGAGTCCTAGAGTGGATTGTTTAGCCTGAGGGCTGGCTATAAAAGTAAGGGAGGCCAGAGCTCTCGTGGGAAGAGAACTTTGGGCTGTTCCTCTTGTGTTTCTATTGAATAAAGTTTATAGTTTCGAGGAGCTTTTGTGCCTTGTTCGTCCGACTTGTTTTTCGTCAAGTCTTTCTCGCCGAGTTTCTGGACAGACCGACGTTGCTTCGGTGTTTCGTTCATAACTCGAGTTTTACTGATCCGATTGACGTGATTCTTTTTGGGTTGTCTTCACAACTCAATTATATATCATATGTTAAATTTTCACGAGCTTCGGATCTTTAGTTTTTGAGATACACGAGTTTCTTTGCAGCATTGCAGATCTGTTTTATATCGGGTAGAACAGATTGATCTTCGTTTAATGTTTTGATCGTATCTCAAGTTTTACTTCGTGTTTTCAAGTGATTGTTGTTGCATTAGATCCGTGACTTGATCCTCTACCTCTCTACTTGATTTGTCACGGTTGAACACGTTTGAAAACACTTGCACACACGGTTTCTTTAACCGATTGATTTTTTGCTGAGGGGTTTTTGTTGTTTCTGCTGCGAAAAGTTTTAATCTACCATTCACCCCCCTCTGGTAGCTTTTCACGTGCTCTTCGATCGTACAATTGGTATCAGAGCCAAGGTGCTCTAATCTTTGTGATTTGCACGTGTTTTGACTAACCATCATGGAGAAGTACTCTGCAAAACCTTGTGTGTTCAATGGCATCGATTTTCAGGTTTGGAAGGCGCGGATGGATGCCTACATACAGGCGCAAGTCTTCGCCATATGGGAAAAGGTCTACCGGAACTTCGATGTACCAACCAACGATCAAGTTACGGCTGTGAACATGAGAGATGTTGTGAGACCTATGTGTGCTGAATACATTGGCAATTAGGATAAAAGTTAGCATTAACATTCAAAGTTTTGAATATTGCCAAAACATTCTTTTGTGGCAAGGTCCGACAAGTTCTTTGTTAGGTCCGCCAAGTGTTGGCAAGGTCCGACACAAGGTCCGGAGAGCTCCTGCAAGGTCCGGAGAGCTTCTGTGAGGTCCAGAGCTTGTTTTTAGGGAGCTCCCGTGAAGTTCAACTCGTAGAACTGCAGCGTCTTGTTTTTTGCTTTTAACTCGCAATGTTTCAAACTTGCTTTATGGGAAGGTTTGCTTAGTATTAATTTGCTAAGTTTTTGGTGTGTTTTGGTGGTTATGGCTGTTATCATTTGATATGGTTTGCAACATGCTTATGTGACGTGCTCATGTAAGGTGTTGTGGTTTTCGAGCTAACGTGAGTCAAGTCGAGGACTTGTGCTCGGAAGAATTGGTTGTTTATTCATGTGCAGGTGTTGCTTGAGTTCAAGACATGGCTGGTGACGAGATCCTTGGACTAGTCTCAGGGAGGAGATGAGGTTCCAACAACCAAGTTCGGGAGGAGCTGTGGTTGAGTTGATCGGGAGGTCGCGCAGCATGTTTGGATCAAGGGCAGTGCATATGAAGGTTGCGTGTACGTCGTTGGAAGGTGTTTGCACGTGTGCAAGGAGTGCATGGACGTGGCAACATTGTTCTAAGGCGTGATGAAGAGAAGTGGACGCAAAGAATTGGTCGGAAAGGTCCAACTGGCTGGATTGCGTACTCAGGCTGAGGCTGAGTCGGATATGGCTCAAATATGGAAGATTTGAGTTGGTTATGATAGGATTTCGTGCTAGGCACGAAGTTGAGTTGTTTTAGAAATGTTTAGGACGTTCCTAAGGTGTTTGGAAGTCTCACGATTGCTTCTATCTGCGAATAGGAGAGTCCTGAGCAGTTATGGTAAGTTAGGATACGAGTGCAATTAGGAGTAGGAGTCCTAGATTGGATTGTTTAGCCTGAGGGCTGGCTATAAAAGCAAGGGAGGCCAGAGCTCTCGTGGGCAGAGAACTTTGGGCTGTTCCTCTTGTGTTTCTATTGAATAAAGTTCATAGTTTCGAGGAATTTTTGTGCCTTGTTCGTCCGACTTGTTTTTCGTCAAGTCTTTCTCGCCGAGTTTCTAGACAGACCGACGTTGCTTCGGTGTTTCGTTCATAACTCTAGTTTTACAGATCTGATTGACGTGATTCTTTTTGGGTTGTCTTCACAACTCAATTATCTATCATCTGTGAAATTTTCACGAGCTTCTGATCTGTAGTTTTTGAGATACTCGAGTTTCTTTGCAGCGTTGCAGATCTGTTTTATATCGGGTAGAACAGATTGATCTTCGTTTAATGTTTTGATCGTATCTCAAGTTTTACTTCGTGTTTTCAAGTGATTCTTGTTGAATTAGATCCGTGACTTGATTATCTACCTCTCTAATTGATTTGTCACGGTTGAACACGTTTGAAAACACTTGCACACACAGTTTCTTTAACCGATTGATTTTTTGCTGAGGGGTTTTTGTTGTTTCCGCTGCGAAAAGTTTTAGTCTACCATTCACCCCCCTCTGGTAGCTTTTCACGTGCTCTTTGATCCTACACCTCAAAAAGGTTTTGAATTTGGGTGAAACTTGGCATGGACATCCCTAGCAATGTGTAGGAGTTTTCATATGCCCAGCCCATCTATATCACATGTGGAAAATACCACTTTTGCAATATGTGAGTTTGTTCTCTAATGAGCATGTTGATGGTGGTTACTTGCTCTTCATTTGTGTTCATCATCTTGCTTAAAATGAGGTGTGTGGTGTGGTGATGACCACTTTAAACTTGTGTCAAAAACTGAGACCCTTACATAAGGATGAACTTGTAGGCGTGTCCATTTGCTGCAATTTACCATCCCATGTTCGTCGTAAACTGCATGTAGAGTTTCATGCATAGGGAGTCGGTTAAGTCTTGTTGAGCCATCGTGCTCACGGTTGCTGCTATAAGTGTTTTTCAGGTGATGACTACCCCACGGACTCGGGTTACGAGTCCACCGGCGAGGGCTACCCTCCGTCAGGGACCACGGCTTAGTGGGAGCCGTACACGCCGCGCTGAGCTGAGGAGTGCAGCTAGTGTGGGTTGCCCATAGGGCTGGGCAACCAACTTTTGCTAGATAGATGGGCGTGAGTTGTTGAAACTTAGCTTCCGCTTTTGTAACCTCAATACTTAGTTGTAACTTAAGTCTTCTACTCCTTTGTACATTTCAGTTGGTTTTCTATGTAATACAATGTTGTCCTCATGATGCGTGCTGTCGGGTGTCGTATCTTGTGGCACAACCATCTGAGATCCTCGGAGTGCGGATTCCGCTCCGCCACAGTAGGAGCCCCCGAGTGCGCCATTGATGGCCATCTCGCATCGCCTGTCCCGCGCTCGGGTTCGTTCTGGGCAGTCCTTTCGACCTGCATGACAGGTATACCTTAGAACCCGAAACCTTCATCGGACGCCAAAGGTGGGTCATAAAACCATACCTACTTACCTGGGCCTTCGATTCGTGATTCGTCCGGCCCGTCGATGTAGCGTCAAAGGTAGGTGAGGGGCACAGAGGAGAGGTGGTTTGGAAAGAAGAAAAGGTGGCTCTAGGCTCTTCGAATCATCGAGGATATCAAGAGGCGAATTCGTCTTGCGGAAATTATGGAAGGCATCGTGTCCCAAAATCTTGGAAGACGTGCGGTCACTCTGCGGACGGAAGGCGTTGCTGCACCGCGCGTGCATCCTTGGGCCTGGCGCCTTTACTCGTTGCCGTCGTGTGTCATCTATATAAGCATCCCTCTGGGGCGCAGGTCTCATGCCTATATTTTCCTATTCCTCTCCAGCCTTCTCACACTCCTGCTTCCCTGCAAGACCTGGCGACGCGAGTTAGGGGAAATATTCGAAGAAGAAAAATGTGTGGTTTTCCGTGCTACCAAGCCTTGCTTCGAACTATGACGGCATTCATTCTGGGTGCAGATGCCGGCCACCGACTCCTTGATCCAATGGGCGGCGCCTCCTTCGTCCTGCTGCTACTGAAGTCTGTGGGGAACTGGCATCAAGACCGGCTTCATCTCCATGATGAAGATCCAGTGCTTCTGTTCTTCACGGATTGGCCATCTGCCGTTTGGGGCTATCAGTGCTGGGAGATCATGGAGGCGTACGGGCAGTGAGTCGTCGTGGTTCAGATGCGAGTCGAAGTGTTACAAGCGGAGGGGATGACCGAGGGCATGTGAGATTGCCAGAACGCTACCTGGGGTAAGTGAGCTTGCAACAGTGCTGAATTGAGGATGTTGCCTGTAATCATTAATTTTCTTATTGACATCAACCATCCTCCTGTCAGCATTTGTTCGGTCATCATCCTTCTTCCCTTTTATTGTAAATGTACTGGCCCTTCATGGCTTTTCTAATGATGAAAAGTGGGATACTTGTAATGCAAATCTATTAGCCCTTCGTGGCTCTTCTAATGAAGAAAAGCAGAAATTTTTTTATGTGCCTGATATTTTTTCCTTTGAGTTGTATTTTTGGTTCGTAGTTTTGTGAACGTTCGCAGTTCTGGTCACGAACACTAGGTCAGAAAAATCAGCACATGTCTTTCGTTCCTGCACTTCGCTCGATCTGTAGCTCCGAGAACATTCACAGTTCTAGCCGTAGGTTGCGAAGCGTGAAGGAAGTACTTAGAAAATTTTTGTAAATGCCTTGAGGGTAGTAGCCCCTGAGTCTAGTTGGTCGACCGAGTCCTGTCTGGCTTCTTCAGACTGGGCCTCATCGTAGGATTTCGTTCGCGGAGAGCCATATTAGATCTCGGTCCGGAGGACCGCTTCTGACCCTTAAGTCATCAAGAATAGCGTGAAGACGGTCGTCCTGTTAGGTGTGGCGTGCAGGCTCTAGAGGATGGAGGGTAGTTCGGCAACTCATTGCCCGGCGGACTTATTGAGTGGATCGAAGATACGAGGTTTGAGCCCTTGCAGGATCATGCGGTTGGCTTGCTCGACTTGCCCGTTAGTCCGGGGGTGGGCTACCAAACCCCAATCGACCAGGATGTTGAATTCGTCGCAGAACTCTAGAAACCTTTTTCCTAGGTTCCGTTTTCAGTGATGATGGAGTTGGGTACTCCGAAACAGTACACGGTGTTCCGGAAAAAAACTCGCCGCCTGTTTGGATTTAACCAAGACAAAAGGCTTTGCTTCTATCCACTTTGTGAACTTGTCAACGGCTACGAGGAGAACGGTGAAGCCCCCGGGCACCTTCTTGAACAGTACAAGGAGGTCAAGCCACCAAACGGAAAAGGGCCAGGTGATGGGGATGGTCTGGAGGTCCTGCACTGGCATGTGCGTCTGCCGAGCAAAATATGGGCAACCTTTGCAAGTGCGCACGTGTTGACGGTTCTTAAGTGTCATATTTGACCGTAAATTCACCTCATGAAATGGATAAAACGAGAACACAACATAGTGGTAGGGGTTAAATACTAACCATTTCCACAAGTGTTAGTTTCTATTTGCATGCATGTAAGTTATACCTAAAAATCTGGAGAATTGCAGGGACCAATCCTGAAAGTAAGTTTCTAACCAGTCAGGCATCTCCACGTGGCATTGCATGGATTCATGGACCCACTCTCAGGCTTATCCGAAGGAATCCAAAGGCAATTCACGCGGGGAAGGAACCAGGGCCCACCTGCCAGTCTCCATAAGAAAGCACATGGAGAACAGGAGACGTGGGGGTTCGGCCGACACATTGTTGCCCCCAAACTCGTGTCTCCTTCCACGTGTTGACTCAATGTGGCTCCCTGAAGGCTGTGGTGACTGACCTAAACTCGTGTATAAATATTCCCCCTCACCCCCTCACTCACACAGACCACAAGTTTGAGGCTAGTACTCTACTCCATAGGCTTACCGCTGCCTTAGAGGCTGCCAAGATAGGAGGAGAGTGAGGAGAAGCCAGGAGGAGGAGGCTTGGCTTGTCAATTTCCTCTTCAACACTTGTACCTATATAAAAATTCTCTTCAAATGAGTAAGCTTTCGTGAATTTCATTTAAGTTTGTTCTTTAATTTAATGTAGTTTGTTTCAATAGTTGTTTGTGGGTTCATTGCTCTATTCAATTAGGGGCTCTATTCTTATATTTGTATTCGAAAAGATTAAAGTAGTGATTTAGAACGTAAGCAGGGTGCTTAGGTTAGAAATCACCAGCAGATATCTCGTAGACCCACGGACTGAAGAGGTAGGCAGTAGGTGGTGACAACCCTATCCGTCCTTTGTAATCCTCCACATTCGGCTGTGCCATGAGCTCTTGGTGGGAGTCGCTCTGGTAAACCAGTGGTAAGCTCGTGCCTGAAGCAAAAAACCACCTCAGATTACATTGAATTAAGGACAATCCTTAGGAATTCCTCTCTATCCCTTGACTAACCAAAAAACTGTGTCCTTGGGTGAGCTGGTTAGAAGATTAACCCACACATCCCTTGGATTCGATACCCATGGGAATACTCTTAAGGGGAAGTGCTATGACGGTATTCCATGCGCTTGTTGATATCTTATCTATTTCATAATAAATACCAACAGCACGATCTGTTGGGCATCACTGACTGCGGTCAGCCAGAAAAAGCCCTGCCGGTTGGCTTTTCCGACCAAAAACTGGGTAGCGGCGTGGTGGCGGCAGATGCCTTCGTCGGTGTCGAGGAGGAGTGCCCGCCCATGGTCGATCGGGATGCATCGCTGGAGGATCCCTGTAATGCTGCGCCATAAAACCTCTTCGCCAATGATAACGAAGGACTTAGCTCTCCGAGTGAGGCGGCAGGCTTTGGTTTCTTCAGACGGGAGCTCGCCGTGTTTTGATACTTGATGAAGGGTGCCTCCCAGCCTTGTTCGGTCGTAAGGACGGAGGAGACGGGAGGGAGGTCGGCCTCACCTTTTCCTCCCTAATCCGGGGCTCCTCGTTGGGAGCTTGCTCCATATTGATCATCTCAAATGGACGGCTTGTGGATGTCTTCAACCGAGACATGGGAGGTGGTGTCTCCTGACTCGAGGCCATTTTGGCTAAGAGGTCGGCCATCTCGTTGTCCCTTCTGGGGACATGGTGGAGTTCGAGTCCTTCAAACCGATCTCCTAGCCTTTGCACCTCGTGGCAATAAGCGGTCATGCGCAGGTCATGGCAGCTCAATTCGTTCATGACTTGGTTGACAATGAGCTTGGAGTCCCCTTGCACGTTGAGCCGCCGAGCACTGGGTCCAACAGCCATTCTGAGCCTGTTGAGGAGTGCCTCATATTCAGCGGCGTTGTTGGTTGCTCTAAAATGGAGCCGCCACGCATATCGAAGTTGGTCTCCTTCGAGGGATATGAGTACCGAGCTGTCCCCGGCCCTGTTGAGGGTTAACGACCCTTCAAAGTACATCATCCAGTACTTCAGTGTGGTTGGTCCAGAGGCAGTTTGGGTCTCCATCCACTCGGCGATGAAGTCCGATAAGATCTGCAGTTTAACCGCCATGCGTGGTACGTACGATATATCGAGACCCATGAGCTCGACGGCCCACTTGGGGATCCTGCCTGTAGTGTCGCGGTTGTTGATGATCACCCCGAGGCCATGTGCTGTCACTACTTTTATCGGATGAAAGTCGAAGTAGTGAAGCAGCTTGCGTTTCGTTATCAGAACCATGTACACAAGCTTTTGCGTATGGGGGTAACGGATCTTGCAGTCGGTCAGAGCTTTACTTACAAAGTAAACCGGCCTCTGGATCGGCTGGGTGCGATCGGGTTCTCCCTTTCTACTACTAAGGCAGTGCTAACTACTTAGCTAGTTGCCGCTATTTAGAGGAGTAGAGGTTCGCGTTGCCTGGGGGAGACCAGAACAGAAGGACTAGTGAGGAAGGTCTTCAGTCTGTCCAGGGCTGCTTGTGCTTCCTCCATCCATCTGAAGGGCTCAGACTTCCGTAGGAGCCAGTAGAGCGGTAGACCTTGCTCTCCTAGTTGGGAGACAAAAGCGGATTAAATACGTGAGGCATCCCATCAATTTTTGCACCCCCTTGACGTTGTGGATGGCCCCCGTGCTGGTGATGGCAGTTATCTGCTCGGGGTTAGCCTCGATGTCGCGTTCCAAGATGATGAACCCGAGCAACTTGCCTCTCGGCACGCCAAAAACACATTTCTCCAGGTTCAACTTAATGTCGTACCTTTGAAGGTTTGCAAAAGTTTCTTTGAGGTCGACGACGAGGCTGTTTGCTCATTTGGACTTCACCACGATATCGTCCACGTAGACATCTAGGTTCTGCCCAATCAGCGACTATAGGCACTTTTGCATGCAGCGTTCGTACGTGACCCCCCGCGTTTTTAAGCCTGGACGGCATTCTTACGTAGCAGTAGGAGCCCAAGGGCGTAACGAACGCGGTCTCCAGCTGCTCCTCCTCACTGAGAGTGATCTGTTGTTAACCGAAGTACGCGTCCAGAAAGCTCAGTGATTCGCTTCTTGAGGTCAGATCGATCACTAGACCGTTAAGTGAGCATCCAACGGGCGGCAGGCGAGTGCTCACGCGCGTTGTGCTCCTATTGATCGGCATCTATAGAGAAGACATGAGAACCTCAGAAAAGAGGGTAATAAAATCCAGAAATTGCAGCATCCATATAGCAATAAAATAAAGGGTACGGCTGTCTCAAAAGAAGAGAAAAAGAAGGGAAAATGCAACAGCTAGAATTGTAATGCAAAATGCAGCAGAAAATAGCACTTTATGATGGCTGAATTGACAAGAAAAATGTAGCAGCAAGAAATTTTCAAAAGTAACATTTTAGGGGGGGTGTTCTTATGTGTTTTAGAGTGTCCATTCTACCTAGGCTTGTGTCCTACGGTCAACGTGGCTCTGATACCAATTTGTGACACCCGATTCTGAAAATGAAACAAGTGAAGCGTATGTGTGGCCAGGACGTTCATCAAAAATAGACGAGTACGTCACAAAGGGTATTCAGAATTTAACCACGTCAAAAATAGTAATTAAGTACCTTATTATAATAGTTCAATGATCTCAAATGGAAGTCTCCAATTTTTATTGCAGCGGAAAGAACTAAATAGTAGGACTCCAACTCAACAAGAAGTTGACGGTAACACGCATGCCTAGTGCTCCACGTGATCCTCAGGGTACTCCGAAGTGTCTCCTATAGCTTAATTAATGTTGGAATAGCAAGGGTGAGTACATGTCATACTCAACAAGTGCGGGAAAGTATGAAATGTAGCTTAAACAAGGATAAAAGCAATGGTTCATTGCAGGAAGCTAGTTTTATTTCACAATCACAAAAGAAAGCAACCCACAGTGTCTAGGTGAGTTTAAATCCCAACATAACCATGTAATCAATATGCCTCATGTCCAATGTCATCATATACAACCATTCGTCATGTATAACCAGTGAACATTCATTATCAAAGCCTATCCCAAATTCATAACATCTCATGATCAACCATACTCATATGACATAACCAAAACCAAATCCCATATGACATAACTAACACTCAACCAAGACCAAGTTTAGCCTATAATCATGGAAGTTGTCCAGGTGCTCATAACCGGAAGCACAACTATCATGATAGATCTTACACTCTGCATAGGTGGCACCGTTTTACCCATAAGTTTGTGATTTCATCACCCGTCGGTGACTAGAGAACCCTCATTATGCCAAAGTACACTACCATTGGTGTATGGCCAAGAGATCACAAAATAGCTTTTACAAAGGGACTACTAGTATGTACGGACCCACTGAGGTTTCACCGGCAGGATTCGATCCACATTCTCACACCCACGGGGCCCCTCTTGTGCCATGCAGATCCCAGGGAAGTCCTCATCGACTCTCATTCCCCACACCATCCAATGGTCCACACAATGCTAGCATTACACCTAATTATTCAGCTATGTCGCGCCCATATTTGCCCCTGTGGTGACACTGTTGTCCTGGCATTTCTCGCATGAACTGGATCTTAGATCTAAGGCAAGCAATACCACCATACCATGCAACCCAATCACATAACCATGCTTGCTTAGATAACCTAAGTTCCATGTTGCTAAAAAGTCACCATTGTCTCACCATAATTAATCCACATGGTTATTTTCGTTAAGCAACTTCATTTAGTTTCCATAACCCTGTAGAGCGATGCGACGCAAAAGAGAAAACATCCATACCCGACCCATCATGTACCCGGTGACAAGGAGCGGCAAGCAATACTAGTAAACTCCTACGCTTGGGTTTCCCATAAAGTTGACACAAGCATGGAGTTTTGTAAACAAAACACTTAGATTTAAGGGATCAATATGTTCAAGGGCACTTGCCTTACTCCGACAGCTTGGGTTGCTCAAGTGCTTCGATTTCTTGGTGTTGGAGATCCTCGTACACGGCCTCTTGAGTGCGTCCCTGTAACACCCTCAATTTCACTACCATGCATTGCAGATATTTTTCATATAGAGAAGCATTTAAAAAGAAGAAGAAATAAAGAGAGGAATATAGAAGCAAATAAAATAGTAAAAAGGGAATAAAAATATAAATTAATGGAAATAAATAGAAAAGGAAAAAAGAAAAAGAATAAGAAAAAATAAATAAAATAGTGAAATTGGGCCACCCCAAGTTTTCCCAAAATCCCCCAATTTTCCCCAAAATTTCCTCTCCCCTAATTTTCCCAGTTTTCCTGATTTTCCCCAAATTCCTGCGAGGGCCACACCGGCCTCAACTAGCCTGGATCACGCTGAGGGGTGCTGCGTTGCACAGCACCGGATAACACACATAAAAGGTACAAAGCGGAAGAAAAGTTTTATTATAATGAACTATTTTTGAACATGTTAACATCCCAAATAAGTCAAGTCTACACTCATGGGCGTAGTCTAAGCAAAAGACTCCACGTTCAGCCCGTGAACGTGTTCCCACTAGCACGCACACACACTAACACGGCGGCATGCACGACTTCCATTCAACGAGGTTGCCCTCTTGGGGGTCCGTCATCTCCTCAGGAGTTTCCTCCTCATAACACCTTGCAAAAGATCAAACACAAGCACTGAGCATGATGGCTCAGCAAGACTCACCCGTCTTTTCTATACATGAAACTCTACATGCTGGGTTTGCATTGTGTAATGGAATTTAAATTGCAAAGGACACGCCTAAATAGTTGTACCTTACTTTCAAATTTTATCCCAAGTTGTGGAAGAACCTCATGCTAAGGCACATAAGAGAGCCGCAATCAAACAAGAAACACATTTCTCGCATGTGCTCTGCCCAAGGTTAAAAGTAACTTTAATTCCCTCTAAGCTACCACAGATCATTAGCAACCAAGGTATAGCTTTCAATCAGCAACTTTTTAACATGACTCTAGCCTGTTCTTTCTACGTCATGGTACAGTGAACAAGTGGTACTCACTGACCGCAAGGGACGGTGATTTTAATCAATTTACACCTGCAGGGTTACCCGAATAACCCGTCACGTACGCCCGTACTAGATGTTGCCTACAGCAACCATCACGGACGTCGTGGGACCACCTTTCATCCGTCAGCCAACTGTTGAACCGATCCTATCGTCCCGATTTACACCTCAAGATCTCAACCTACCCTCTGGACGAAAAGCAATGCCTCAACACCCAGCTACCCGAATTACATCGGTTTCCCGGTTCCCATATATCCGGTAGGTCTACGGTACTGTTCTAACTTGTTCAACAGGCTCACACACGGCTCGGTCCTCAATCGACACAAGCGGAGCTATGGCACCCTGGCCCCAACGTCCTGCTGCCCCTACTCACCGCTCGGTCTCATTTTTCTTGCCATGCGTTCCATTTGCTATCTCTAACCGAGTGGTGTGCCTCTAACCTATTTTCGCGAGCAGTTCCGACTACTCAACTTGTAGTGAATCCTACACTATCTGAGCATTGCAGTGGATACTCGAGGTTTAAAACCTAAGCCCAAAACCAGGGATTTCTTGGCTATGCATTTGGGTTTTAAAATAAGACTCTAATGCATAGGTAAAGTGGATACTCGATATAAGTTCTCAAAACAATAAAGTTTATAAAAGACTAATGCAAACCGGAGCTTGCCTTGCTGCTGCTGGTCGTAGGCTAGCTGTTCTTCCGGAGTTATGAAGTCTAAAACTTCTGGCTCCTCCTCAACCTTAGCGATTACATTTGACAAATACACGTATTTGTCAATTTAGATGCATATGAGTTTGGAGTTAAATTTATTAAGACTACAAGTACTGCTAGACAGGTGTAATGACTTAAATTTTTACTGTGGTTTGGATACAACCTAAACAGATAATTGGTCAAGTTTCATTTGCAGCAAAGCCCATTTGAGCCTTCTACAAATAAATGTGTATTTGACCTTAATTAAAGCTCTTAGGGTGTTCTAGAGATTTTCATGGAGCAAGCCATGAATTTTTAGAAACTAGAATTTCAGATGGTTCTAATGGAATTGGTTTCACCTAATTTGAAGATTCCTAGCAAAAGATATGAGCTAAACAAGTTCAGAGAAAATCTGAAAAATGTTTCTGGACATTTTTCATTTTCTCTGAAACAGTTTTATTAATCACACCATTAGGTGGATCAAATGAGATAAAATGGATATGAAATTTTTATGGTAGCTCAGAGATATTATGATGAACATCCTGGCCAAATTTCAGAATTTTCCACTGAAGGGTTCTCCAGTTAAAATTATAAATATTTTAAAATTTGAAGAATTAGTTATGGAGAAAAAAAGGTTTCATGTAGTGAAACTTGATTTATTGGAAAGTACTCAGAGAGCTGAATCCAACAAAATTTGTTTCACCCAAACTGGAGCTTCCTAGCCAAAGTTATGAATTTATAAAGTTGGAGCTAAATTCGGAATTATTTTCCAACAGGAATTCCCTTCCCGCGCTGCCTGAGCAAGTGACAGCGGGACCCGCCGCTTTGTTTAATTTAAACGCGGCACGCGCACGCTCTGTACAGCGGCTGACCGCTGGGACCCGCCAGCTTCGTCTTCCTCCCGACCCCCCGGCCGTCCCACGGCGTCGCACTCTGGCGAAGCTCTCCGCTGGCCGATTCCTTGCGCCAAGCTTCACGAGCGCTGGTGAAGTCGGTGGTGATCGCCGGTGACCGGAAAATAGCCCCCGACAGTACACCGAGGCGGAGCAACTCCGGCAACGTGTAGTGAGCTCGGGAAAACCCCAAATGCTCAACCGTCTTCTACAACACTGGGAGAACTCAGAAATCAAGGGTATGAGCTTAGCCGACGGTGGAAATGGCCGCAACACCGAGCTCACCGACGACCCGAGGTGCTTTTTCCATGGCAGCACGAAAAATGGCTAGAACTTGGTCGATTAGGGATGGTTTCGTTTGGTTCTTCTTCGAGGAGGCGCGCTAGTAAGTGTACAAGCTATGTGCAAGCCGGCTCGGTCATTGGGGAATCGTGTAACCCGAATTTGGGTTTAAATCGAGCTCTGCTAATCTTCTCTAGGTCTCGGGAGTTTTGGAAATTCTCTACACACAGTCAATCATTTGCTATACGCAATGCAGCTACACCATCTAGGGAGTATAGCGCACCTTTCTTTTGTTGCAAGTGGAAGACGACAACGGCTGTGGTGCTCTGTCCACGGTGACCCGAAGTGGAGTTCCGCTGGTGCTCGTGAGAGCTCGGTGGAAATCCTCAATTTGCTGCCAACCACCACAAGGAAACCTCGGTGTGAAGTGGTAGCACTCTAGAGCACGAGATGGCGATCGTTTTTGCTGTGGAGAGCTCGCTCAACCGACGCTTGGTTGCGGTGTGTGATCGGGTGACACCTAGAGCGGCAGCGGCGATGTTTTCCACGGGAGCAGCACCGAGAACGAGTGAGTGTGTGAGAACAGTGACGACCTCGGCTTTGAGCTGCTCGGAGAGGGATAATGCTGCCGAACGGGAGCTCCAGCGGGGTGCGGCCGAAGCAGGTGCTGGCGCCGTGCTTCGGCGCGGTGGCGTCCGCTGCTACAGCCCGAGAAACCGAGCCCCTATTTCTTCGGTCGGTTGATCAAATGAGAGGCTAACAGGAGGGTCCCACTCCTGATTTTTAACCTCTAAAATTCAATTTTCTCACTGCTCTAAACAGTAGGGACCGTAATACCGTTGGTCATTTGATCAACCACCGAAAGTGGGATTTGATTTGTAAAGTGATCAAATTGTGGAATTGATTTGATTGAATTTGCAGCACATGTGAACTGAAATTCAAATTTGACTTGAATTTAGCCAAAATAGCTCATGTCAAGATCAACTCCAAATGGAGTTAAAATTGGTGTGTGAGCTCACAAAAATGTGCTGAGTGTGAATATGAATCCCACTTTTGAATTCATGTGATGAAGGGAGTTTGAATTTGAATTTAAGTTCAAACTAGCCTCTTTCTAATTATACCCAAAATACCTCAAAACAGTTTTGGATTTGGGTGAAATTTGGCATGAGCATTGCTAGCAAGGTTTAGGATTTTTTCATATGCTCAGCCCCTATACGATGCATGTGGGAAATACCACTTTTGCATTTTGTGATTTTATCATCTAATGACTTTGTTGATGGTGTTTAGTTGCTCTTCAAAGATGTTCATAAGCTTTCATCAAATGAAAGGTGTGTGTGTGTGGTGTGAGGAACACTTTTAGAAAATGAAAAACTTGGGCCTCTACATTCCCCACCCA
Organism: Neostapfia colusana; assembly: GCA_030760725.1. NCBI lineage: Eukaryota > Viridiplantae > Streptophyta > Magnoliopsida > Poales > Poaceae > Neostapfia > Neostapfia colusana. Next base: position 66,023,467 of record JASWHV010000012.1, on the reverse strand, counting down.
CCCTTAAAAGAATCTCGTCCCGAAATGAGAGAGAGGACGGTGGGAAATTACCGTAGGTGCGACGTTAAAAAGTCGGGGTAGTTAGTGCGAAGAAAGTCTTCGCTCTCCCATGTCGCTTCATCTACGGAGTGATTACTCCATAGAACTTTGTAGAACCACAACGTATGGTTGCGTGTGGTTCGGGCCTTTCCATCAATAATCTTAACCGGTTCCTCCTGATAAGTGAGATCCGGTTTCAGTTCTTCGATATCCGGAGAGTGTCACTGGTAATTCCAGCCGGTATGCAACTGATCCACATATTTCTGTAATCTGGAATGGACCGATGAATCGGGGTGCCAACTTTCCTCTCTCCCCGAATCTGTTCACGCCCTTCACTGGAGACACACGTACGTACACGTGATCCCTGACTTCGAATTGTAAAGGACGTCTTCTCCGGTATGCATACTGCCTTTTCTGGATTGGGCGGCTTTTAAGTTTGCTTGAATCAGTCGAACCTTTTCTTCAGTATTATTGACAAGATCAATCCCGAAGGTGACCCTTTCGCCAGACTCACACCAATTCAGCGGTGTGCGGCATTTTCTCCCGTATAGCGCCTCGTAAGGTGCCATCTTGATTAGAAGGACCCGGCCCGTGTCACGGGCCGTGCCGCTCGCTCGGGAACCACATTGGGTGGTGCCGTGTTATGCGGCACCCAACAACACACATATAAGGAAACTGTATTACATAAATCAAAAGCGGAAGCTTACAAATGTTCTTTGTAGATAATTTACATCAACTAGATACAGTAGAAGACTACAATCAACTCACGTCGAATAACTAATGAGCACTCGAGAAGAGGTCCAGCCCGCAGACTCCTCTCGTTAGCAACACGAAGACATTGCAGTGGCTGGGTTCTCCATGTACTACATGACTCGGAAGTCTCCGAGTCTCACTGGACAACCTTCTTTATAAGCGTTGATGTTAACCTGCAAAACCACTCATATAGCAAGAGTGAGCACAACGGCTCAGCAAGACTTAACCGTCTCCCCTAAAGAATGTAACTCTACATGAAGATAACTTAGACAATAAACAAGAAAGTTGTATAAAACTCGCCTACACGTTCATTGGAAATCCACTATCAAAAAAGAAACGCTTAATTCCAATGTTACTTGTCCCAAGGTGGAAAATTAACTTTAATTTGCTCTATCACTACTTCATCCATGGTTTTCATGCAATTCCAATTATCATAACAGCAATTAAAACATGCAAACTGTTATGACATAACTTGTTTATTACGTCACAGCGCAGAAAGCAAGCGGTACTCATATCCGCGAGGGACGGTGGTTCGAATCAAACACTGCCAGGGTAACTCGACACACACGCCCACCTCTGAAGACCCAAATCTGGCGTCATTCCTTACGTCGTATGTGGCAACCTTTCGCAGGACACCCGACTGTAGAACAGGTCGCGCCGTCTCAGGCTCATAGGTCTAACGAAATGATGTGGTATGCCTCTACAATCAAGTTAACCTGGTACATCGGTTTCCTGAGTCCCATATAGCAGTAAGCATCCGGTACACAACTCAATACTTGCTCAACAGGGCTGCACACGGCTCGGTCCTTAACTGACATAGGCAGAGCTACTCGACCAAGACCTCATCTTGTCGCTGCCTAACCCTCCTGGCCGGTCTCATCTTTGGAAACATAGACTTCAGTTTGCCTCTTTCAACCACACCCGTGTGATCCCGAACTATAGCTCGCGAGTAGATTCCAACTACTCCACTTCTACCGGATGTCATAAGCTATTTAGCATGGCAATATTCTATGGTGGTGACACTTTTCTACCCTTGACTCCAGGGTTCATTTTGTCATGCATTTGGAGTATAAAAGATTACTTGACTTAATGCACATACAAACTCTAACCATAGTAGTGAACAAAGTAAAAGTTTTATAAACAACTTAAATGCAAACCGGAGCTTGCCTTGGTTTTGCAGGTGACTAAGTATATATTCAGTTAATGAAGACCACTTGAGGCTTGATCACTCGCTTTCCTCCCTCTTTGATCTCCACCTCGATTGCTTCACAATCTTCTTCGTAGATGCTACACGTTATGAATATGCATATGTGTTTAATTGTTAAGCTTTTGCTATCGAGTACTAAGGATACTTTTTAAACCAGAACTCTATTTAATAATTTAAAATGACACTGGTGCTAGTGGTTGGGTTTGGGTTAAGTAATGTGATCAAGTGCTAAGTGCTTTTCATCCCTTGTGTTTTGATCACCTAAAGAGGTTGAACAGAACAGTGGTGATCCAGAGCTCCAATGGAGCTGAAAATTATCATGTGAGTTGCTTGTCACAAGAAAGTCATCTGGACCAAAATTTAGCACTTTTCACTGAGTGGTTTATTCAGAACAATTCTTTAAGCAATTAACCAAAAAGGAATTAATTCTGAGGTAACCCACATGTTCATGTCAAACTGAGTGAACTAAAATTTCAATTATAGTTCATGGAGCCTGCATGTGTTTTTCTAGGATTTTTGGAGCTAAGAATTGCCCATAACTGAATTTCCGAGTTTTGGAAATTATCTGAAATTGTTTCTGTATTCATTTGAACACAGAAACTTGAAATCTGAATTCTCCTAAACAAATTAACTCCAAATGATCTGAAATTTTTTACAGGAGTTCAATATCATCCTAAAGAGTATCCTGGCAAATTTTAAGGATTTTTTGATGAACCAAATTCCCTCAAAAAATCTTAAAGAATTTTCTGGAACTAAATAATGACTTTCGTAAAAATTGGTTTGCATATTTTGATAAAATTTATCAACCTGAATCCAACCCAATTTGAATCACTAAATTTGGAGCTTCCTTGCAAAAGTTATGAGGTTCTAAAGTTTGGGGAAAATATGGAATTCAAATCAACCGGGAAATTTTAAATCTCTGACTGTGGGGCCAGGGCTACGTGTCACTCCCTCGGGAAAACCACACGCGGCCACAGGGTTTATTCCCGCGCAGCCACAGACTGATCTGGTGCAACAGAGAATCCCGGTTCCCCCGAAACAGACGCTGACACGTGGGCCAGCCCTGTCATCTCCTACCTCCCGCCTCCCACGCCGGCCCGCCGCCGAGCTTGCCGGAGAGCTCGCTTGGAGGGGGTTCCGTTGCTCCGAACTCGCTGATTTTTGCCGCCACTACATATTTTCGTGCGTGGAACACGTTGCCGGCCTTCCCTTGGACCGAGGATGGCCGGAAACCTACGCGCGATGGCCACCATGGCTGCAGCATGTTCGGCGACGTAGCTAGGGCGCGGTGATGCACCAAACACTTCTCCGTTTGCTCATACAGCACCACTGCACCGAGGAGAACATGGATCTACCCACTGATCTCACTGAAACTCGTCGGAAATAGGACCTCACCATCGGGCTAGGTCAAAATCCAGCGAATTTCAAAAAACTCGACGAACCGTGGCTCTGCTCGATGGTTCTCGGTTGTTTTTGATACCCTGAGCTCGCTCGGACATCTAGTACAGGGTTTCTAGGTTGGGTGATGAGTGGTACATCGTGTGAGAAGAATTTTCTGAGTTTCTCCCTGAGGTTCATGTTGCATATCGGCGGAAAAAGCAAAATTCCGTTGAGCACATATCGTGACAAGCTGCCGGTGTTGCAGTGAAACAAGAAGAGGTCTAGGTGAACCTTTTTGCTTTTGAAGCTCGATGGGAGATGCACTGTGGTGACCGGGTGACGAGTTCTTGTCGCAGTGGCTTCACACGGCGCTGTGGAGGAAAACAAGCTCTTCACCGAGGTTCCGTGAAGCTAGCGCTTGGTTCTTTCTTCGATCACGTTGTGGGAGGTCCGGCGACGCTGTGGTTGAGCTCAGATAGGTATGAAACTCGTAGCTACGGCCGGGCGTCAGTGAACCAAGGGTGTTTCTCCGTGCGGTTGTGAGCGCAGCATGTAGGTCACGTGAGGAGGAAGAACAGGCCCTGAGGTCGGTTCGTGGGGTGAAAATATCCCGCGTTGAGACGATAAGAGCAACGAAACCAAGCCCTGAGCTGCTCAGGAGCTGGCGGCGACGTTGCTTCGGTGGCAAGCGCTATTCAGTAACTTCGAGCGAAAAATCAGAGGACCCTCGGTGACTTCAGTAGCAAGTCAGCACATCTCAATGACAAATGGGCCCCACAAGGCAGTCTCTCCTTATCTGGGAAAAGATCTCCAAAATTTGGCAAATGCTGGAAATCAATTATGGAAAATTCAACTCTGAATTGTATTTGGATAATTGGGCAAGTTTCATCCAAATTCAAATATGTATTTGAATTCTTTGCAAATGTAAGTCCTTTTGGAAAATGGGTAGCAAAACCTTTCAAAAATTCATGAGACTTTGCATACCCAGTAATTTGGACCTAAGGAATTCAAGTATGGAATCTGATTTTTGGTTTGGCTGATGCAAATGAGCTTTTTAACACAACAGTTTGCAAATTTCTATTGTGGTTCCCTCATTTGAAATTTGAGTTGAACATCTAGTTCAGAAATCTGATTATTAAACTTTCCATTGCACATGAGACTCCAAATATGTGGTTTTAATCCACCTAGGGTCCAAGCATGCAAGTAACCATAAGCTTGTTTAGAAGAGCTCTCATGTGTATTATCATATGTGGAAAAGTTTAAACAAGTCTCATTTCTTGAATTTGAACTCAACTTTATTCAAATCTCAAGCTTTCCATTTACAATTTTTTGGGACTTTTACATTCCACCCCCCTTAAAAAGAATCTGGTCCCGAGATTCATAATTAAGAACAATGTGGGGAGGACGACTATTGTCCATAAGCCTCTAATAGCTCCGGATGATTGAGTTGTAGATCCTCCTCGCTTTCCCATGTAGCTTCCTCGGACCTGTGATTTTCCCAAAGCACCTTGAAAAATCGTAATGTCTGGTTTCTTGTCTCGCGAGTCTTATCATCAATTATCCGGGTTGGACGCTCAACGTAAGTAAGGCCCGGATTTAAATCTGCTACTCCTTCTGTGAGAATTCACGTTGGAACTTTCAAACACTTCCGCAACTGAGATATGTGGAAGACGTTATGAACTCCGGCTAAGGCTGCCGGTAACTCCAAACCGTAGGCCACGGGTCCACATCTTTCGATGATGGCGAAGGGACCGATAAAACGTGGAGCTAATTTTTCTTTTACTCCGAATCGGTGAATTCCCTTCATAGGAGATACGCGGAGATATACGTGGTCTCCAACTTGGAAGTTTAGAGGACGATGTCTCTTATCTGCATAGCTCTTTTGTCTGGACTGAGTGGCTTTAAGATTTGCTTGAATATGCCTTACCCGCTCTTCTGCTTCATTTACGGATCAACCCCGTAAATAACTTTCTCGCCAGATTCACACCAGTTCAGGGGTGTGTGGCACTTCCGGCCGTAGAGAACCTCATAAGGTGCCATTTTGATGCTCGTTTGATAACCGTTGTTGTACGAGAACTCCACCAACGGTAAGTGATCATCCCAGCTCTTACTGTGGTGGATGGCACATGCTCTTAGCATATCTTCAAGGATTTGATTCACCCTCTCAGTTTGCCCGTCGGTTTAAGGGTGATACGCGGAGCTTCGAATCAATTTTGTTCCCAAGGATGCGGGTAGCTTGTGGGAACCGCCAATGCAGCCCAGCATGGACCTCGTTGGGTCGTGCCGTGATATGCGGCACCCAGTAGCACACGAGTCGAGGAAACACATCACATTACATAAATCATTTGCGGAAGCATACAAGAGTATTTTACAAATACTTCAAAATAAGCTACAGCGGAAGACTATAACTCTAACGACTCATTTCTAACTTAGCAACAAAGAAACAGTCCAGCCCGCGGACGTTTCTTACTAGCAACATGAAGACAAACCGCAGCGGTGAGGATGCTCTTGAGTAACCACTCAGAGGTCCCCGAGCCTCATTGGCATCCCTTCTCATAAGCATGAAGTCAATCCTGCAAAACAACTCGGATAGCATCCGTGAGCATAACGCTCAGCAAGACTTAACCGTCACCCTAGCGATGAAACTCTACATGAGGTTATGAACATAAAGTAGGATGGCATAATGCATAAATAAACTCGCCTAACTGTGAATCCTTACATTCAGGTATTATTTGCAGCAAATTAAGTAACCTTGGGCACGCTACATGGGGAGTCCACAATCAAACAAGAAACGCTTTCCCCCGATGTAAATTGCTCATGGCATAAAAGAATCGAGTTTGCACTAGCTATTCATCAAAGATACATCACAAGGATAGTATAAACTTCAAACAAATGTGATTAGTTGCTTTCTCATGCAAGTTCTTACTACGTCACGACTGTGACAACAGGTATGCTCGGACCATTCCGCGAGCGACGGTGATTCGAATCAATAACACCTGGACTACACGACACGTACGCCCGTACTCGACGTTGCCTATAGCAACCATCACTGACATCGTACGTGGCAGCATTTCTCCCGTTTCACCCTCGTTGAATCGATCAAATCACCCCATACAGTAGCCACTCTCATGGTGCACATACCGACATGAGATGTCATGAGAATGTTACCCACATACTGCACACTGGCCGTCTCACCTGAGGCGACCCGAAAAGGCTCAACGCAAGCTTCTCGAGGTACATCGGTTTACTGGGTCCCATATAGCCAGCATGAGTCTGGTACAAAACTCAAACTTGTTCAACAGGGCCGCATACGGATCGATCCTTGACTGACATGGACAGGTCTATAGCACCCAGGCCCCTATGTCCTGCTGCCCCTACAAGCTTCCGGTCTCAACTTTAACTTGCTACACATTTTCTGAACCAATCCCGTATGCCCCTGTTCTTCTTGATCTTGCAAGTAGTATATCACCACTCGACTTCTACCGAACCTTACTTAAGCATGGCAGTTCTACACAGTGAAAGCCATCTACCCAATACTCCATGGGTTCTTTTGGTCATGCAAGGGGAGTATCAAACAATTAGACCTAATGCACATTTCATATCTTAACCGAAACTGAATACAAAGTAAAAACTTAAAAGCTGTTAAATGCAAACCGGAGCTTGCCTGTTTTGCAGGGTAGTAGTATATAAGCAGTTAGTGATCCTTGCTGATCAACCCTTGATTCTCTGGAGTCTGATCCACTTCAATGAATCGCTCCATTGAATCCCCTTCGTCGTGAATCCTAATGAAATGTATATGCACAATTTTTAAAGAATTCAATGGAAAGAAGTTAAGACTTGATCTCTTAGGAACAGAGGTTGTGTGGAAAAGCCAAGAATGGCTTGGTTTGCCTCTGTTGTGCAAAGAAACAGGAATGAAATAACTTGGTATTAATGTTTTAGATATACCCTAACTAACATTCCCTAATGAACATAAGAGATGAGCTGAAAAGATTTGAACGCCACTGAAGAACAAGAACTCCAATGGTTTCAAAACTTTTACAGCGGGTTCTGTACTACCTAGGAATTTAGCTTGCCAAATTGCAGCTAATGTGAAATACAATTGTGCTCTCCATAATTCTCCCAAGAGCCTTATGTATTTTCCCACATACATAAGTATGGTAGAACAAGGACAGGGAGTTCTAGGGCTCAACATGAGCTGAGAATTTACATGTGAGTTCCTGGTCACATGAGAGTCATTTGGTCCAAAATTCAGACCTTTTACCTGAGTAGTTCCTCCAGAACAATTCTCTAAGCATTTCTATTCAAAGGAATTAATTCTAAAGTAAGGTGCATTTTCATGCCCAATTAAGTGAAATACAATTTCAAGTATGTCTCAGAGCCTAAATTTTCCTATGATTTTTTGAGCTATGAATTGCCTGGAATAGATTTCACAAATGGGAAACATTTTCTGAAAATGTTTCTGGACTCTTATGAACACAGCAGTTTGTATTTAGCAAATTCTTACTCAAATATTCCTCAATTGAGCTGAAACTTTTCTAGAAGGTCAACAATATGCTAAACAATATTCTGGAAAAATTTGAGGATTTTTGGATGAACCAAACTCCCTCAATAATTCTTTTTCAGAAAACATTATCAGAATTTTCCAGAATTTAATATTGACTTTCATAAAAATTGGATTTCATAATTGGATAGATCATTGCAAAATAAATCCAACCCAATTTGAATCACTCAATTTGGAGATTCCTACACAAAGATATGATTTCCCAAAGTTGGAACCCACTCTGGAATTGTTTTTCTTATTGAAATTTGACTGGGCCCGCTATTTAAACTCCAGCCAATCAGAACTGAGCCACACCGGTTTCACAGGGTTCCAGCGCGCCAGCACAGCGGATACGGGCCACAGCCGATCACAGTTTTAAATTTCCCAGCCACTGACAGCCGGGGCCCGCACCTCCTTCTTCTTCCTCCGGTTTGTTTTCCCGCGCCCGCGCTGCTCCGCGCCTGCCCGACGCCGGAGCTCGCCGGTTCGCAGTTTCCGGCAACCGCCCGAGCTGAGGTTTGCCGCCAGAGCGTTTGTGACGTCGAGGAACACACCGGTGGGGTTTGCTAGGGCTGTCGGTGATCGGAAGATGGTCGGCGACGTGCGGTGGCCTCGGTTGGAGTTCGGCGCCGTCGGCCGAGGTTTGTAGCCTGCCAAACACTCAACCAATGAGCTCTACAGAACCAGTGGATGATCGCAAGGCTCGGCATGACCTCAAACTAGTTCGGAAACGTCGGAAAATGGATCGGCACCGTGCGCCCGATCGGTCCTGCCGAAGAAGTGTTCGGTAGACCTCAAAATCCGTCGTTCGGAGGTGTTTTCATGCAACGGTTGCTAAAGCAAAGATGCTCGTCGGCTAGATTTGATGACCTATGCAGGATTAGAGAGTGGGAATTTGAAGAACTCGTACGGGACGATCGGTTTGAACCCGCCGGATCAAAAACACCAAATTCGCCGGCTAGGCTCCACGGTTTTCTTCAGGCTTTGGGTGGAAGCAGCGCGGTGATCGTGCGCTCCCGTTGCCGTGCTCGCTCGGGCGTGAAACACGCCGTGGCGAGCTGTCCACGAGCGCCTGATCCCTGGTTTGAGTTAGATCGCCGCGGTGGAGGTGTTTTAGGGCTCGGGAACACCGGGACTCGGTGGTTTGGGTGTTGGGGAGGTGGGAACTAGGATTGCGGTGCCGTTTAGCAGCTCAGGGTGGAGTCGAAACGAGTTATCTGCTGGTTCCCGATAGCTCCCAAGGAGGCGGCAGTGAGGCAGCTCCGTTCGTGTGCTGTGCGTGAGGAGGAAACAAAGTCGGTTCTTCGGTCTGTGGAGGGGATCACGTTGAAAGACAACCCACACCGGTGCCAGCGCAAGGGAAATGTGGCTCGGCAGCCGCTTCTCGGTGGCACCCAGTGCAGTTCCCCCGTGGAAGTGGAGAAATAGAAAGCCTCTGTGGTTTGCTTTGTGTGCAAGTTTCCAATTTCAGTTCAATGACATGTGGGGTCCACCCCAGATTTCTTCCCACAAATATCTTCTCAGGTCGATCTCTCACAATCCAAAAGTTTTGAAGTTTAAATGTGGGCTATCATTTGAATTTCCCCAAATTATGTCTGAATTTGCATAGCAAATTTGATTTTGATTGAAATTTGAAAATGCTTCTATTTAACTCCTTTTTAAGCCCACCTCCAAATGACAAGTTTGTCATCCAATTTTTTTCCATAATTTCCAAACTATATGGCTGCATGGTTATTCAAAGTTTTGGGCCACCAGTTGTGTGAACTTTGAAATTTTAAAATATGATTTTTAAACTTTCATGCAAAGAGGTATTTAAATCCTTATTGGTTCAACGCCTTCAAATAAAAATGTGAGCCTCATTTTGGATGATCATCCATGTATCACTTTGCATGAAGAAAAGTTTTAGCAAGTCCCAACTTTCATGACTTTGCCACACATATGAATTCAACCCTTGGTTTTTATTCATATATATTTTTGGGACTTCTACATTCCTCCCCCCTTAAAAGAATCTCGTCCCGAGATTACAAAAGAAGAACGAGGCTGGAGAGGTAATTACAAACTGTACAAAGATAAAAGTTACGGGTAATCGGTGCGGAGGTAATCTTCACTTTCCCACGTTGCCTCTTCCGCGGTATGATTACTCCACAGCACTTTGTAAAATCTGATCGTCCGGTTCCGGGTTACCCGGGTCTTTTCATCCACAATCTGAACCGGTCGCCCAGTGTAGGTACGGTCCGGTTTCAATTTGTCGATTTCATTGGTGCGGACAGCAGCGGTGAATTTGAGGCACTTCCGCAGCTGTGACACATGAAATACATCATGAACACCCACGAGGCTTGCCGGTAGGCTACGGGTCCGCACTTCTCCGTTATAGCAAAAGGACCTATGAGACGGGGAGCGAGTTTCCCCTTTACACCGAACCGGTGAATTCTCTTCATCGGAGACACGCAAAGATAAACGTGCTCTCCGACGTCAAAATGCAATGGCCTACGCCTTTGATCAGCGTAGCTCTTCTGTCAGGATTGTGCAGCCTTCAAATTCTCTTGTATCAACCGAACTCGGTTTTTGGCTTCGTTCACAAGATCAACCCCAAACAGAAGTCTTTCGCCGGACTCACACCAATTCAGCAGTGTGCGACACTTCCGGCCGTAGAGAGCTTCATACGGTGCCATTTTAATACTCGCTTGATACCCGTTGTTGTATGAAAACTCCGCCAACGGTAAGTGATCACCCCAATTCTTACCGTGGTGGATGGCACACGCTCTCAACATGTCTTCCACTACTAGGTTCACCCTCTCAATTTGTCCATCGGTTTTCGGGTGATATGCGGAGCTTCTAATCAGCTTGGTGCCCAACGAGGCATGCAGCTGCTCCCAAAACCGAGCAATGAACAGTGCACCATATGAAACGATAGTCTTCGGAACACCATGTGAGCATATAATCCTTGAGATGTATAACTCCGCATATTGCTTGTGTAAGGGCCTAAGTTTTTGCACACATTCAAAATGCTCATCACATCACACACCCCTCATTTAAGGAAACTTTATGAATACATTTGAGGAGAAAGTAAACACCATCAACATGGTCATTAGAGAATAAACTCACGGAATGCAAAAGTGGCATTTCCCACATGCATCATATAGGGGCTGGGCATATGAAAAACTCCTACACCTTGCTACGCATGACCATGCCAAATTTCACCCAAATCCAAGACTTTTTTAGGTATTTTTTGGTATAACTAGAAAGGGGTTAGTTTGAACCCTAATTCAAATTCAAACTACTTCCATCCCATAAGTTCAAAAGTGGGAGGCATATTCTTACTCAGCACATTTTTGTGAGCTCACACACCAATTTTCACTCCATTTGGAGTTAATCTTGGCATGAGCTAAGTTTAGCAAATTCAAACTCAAATTGAATTTCAAACTGCATATGTGCTGAAAATTTATTTAAACACTTCACAATTTGAATTCTATCAACTTCAAATGGGCATTTGGTAGATAATTCAAATTCAAAAGGGTATTAGTGGGATTACTGTTTGTAGCAGTGGGAGGAAGTTAATTTCAGAGGTTAAAAGGGGAGTGGGACCCACAGGTCAGCCTCACTATCGAATTCAACCGACTGAAGGCAGGGCACTCGGTTTCTCGGGCTTCATCCGAGCGCGCCACCGAGCTGATCGCTGGGACACCTCCTGCTCGGTCTGAGCTGTGTCAACCAACACAGCTGAGCCGACCCGAGGCAGCACCGATCAGTCTTCGCCTCTCGCGCAAGAAAAAACGCTGCCTCGCCACCGCTCTCTCAAAATTGAACGGAGAGCCAACGATCACAGCCTCCCCACTCCCTCTAAGCTGCAAAACGGTACTAGAGACTCTCCTCTTCCTTCCCCGTCGTAGGAACTGGCCAAATTTGGTTGATATTGACCCACACCGAAATCTTTTCCAGTGACCTGAAGTTTTCCGCACTTCGGGCTCCCATGGACAGCCCAAACGGGAAGGTGTCGTGCCCAAGCTAAGGTGTCCCCGGACGTGTTAGGGTCTGGTGTTGCTCACCCCCGAACCACAGCCTGAGTGTTTGATCACCGGCGATGAATTTCAGTTTTCCCTTTCATTTGGCGCAGACCGACCTTCGGGTGCGGATCCGCCAAATTCTCGTTCCATAGTTGTTTAGAGATCCTCAAACTGCACCTACACGAGCTAGGCTTGGTAGCGATCAACTTTCCTTTGCGGTCCTAGCAAGAAAACCTTGGTAGACTGGCCATTTCTAGCTTCTATACCGACGCTAATGGCGGGAGCCGTCGGGCGCACGGTGAGAGCTCACCTAGGACCTCTCCTGATCTGCCTCGAGCCCATGATTAGCTTCCCTAGGGTGCACTGATGCTCTACGACCGATAGCTCAATCTTTTAGGGTGCTAGGAAGCCCAGTCGACACGGCCGAAGTTCTTCCGAAGCCGCCACTCGTCGCCGGCCATGTTCTGGTAATTGTCACGTCGAGCTGAGCCTGGTACCGTGTTCCCCGTGTGGGATTAGGTAGAGGAGGCAAAGATCGTGGAGTTTGGCACACGGCAAAATCCCTCCGGCGAGCACTCCGGTGAGGGGGTTGGCGGTCGAGCGCGGGAGGCCAGAGGTAGACGAAGCCGCCGCTCGTCGCCAGCCGTGTTCTGGTTATTGTCACGACGAGCTGAGCCCAGCATCGTGTTCCCCAAGTGGAATTAGGCAGAGGCGGCCAAGATCATGGAGTTTGGCACACGGCAGAGGCCACCGGCGAGCAATCCGGCGAGGGTTCGCGGCGGCCGAGCGCGGGAGGCCGGAGGTAGACGAAGCCCTGGTCCCACGTGTCAGCGGCTGATATTTGAAAACCTGGGATTAGCTGTGGCCCCGGATCGGGTGCGGCTGCACTCAAAAGACTCCGTAGACCCGTGTGTCGGCCTCTGAGGAGTTGACACGTAGCCCCGGTCCCAACCGCAGCGATTTAACCATTTCCCTGATTTTGAGATTTAGTTCAAACTTCAAACCCGCATAACTTTGTCTAGGAAACTCCAAATGGAATGAACCAAATTCTGTTGGATTCAGCTCTCTGAGCCTTTCCAACAAAGCAAGTTTCACTCTATGAAAATCCTTATTTACCCAGAATTAATTCTTCAAAATTTAAACTGTTTAGAATTTTAACTGAAGAACCCTTTGGAGGAAAATTCTGAAATTTTGCTAGGATGTTCACCAAAATATATCTGAGATACCATAAAAATTTGAGATCAATTTGAGCTAATTTGGTCCACCTAATGGTGTGATTAATAAAATTATTCCAGAGAAAATGAAAAATGTCCAGAAACATTTTTCAGAAATTCTCTGAACTTGTTTAGCTCATATCTTTAGCTAGGAATCTTCAAATTAAGTGAAACCAATTCTATTAGAACCCTCCGAAAATCTAGTTTTCAGAAAGTCATGGCTTGTTCCATGAAAATCCATAGAACACCCTAGGTGCTCCAATTAAGGCCAGGTACATAATTATTTGTGGAGGGCTCAAATGAGCTTTGCTGCAAATGAAACTTGGCCAAGTCTCTGTTTAGGTTATATCTAAACCACAGTAAAAATTTAAGAGTCATTATCTCTGTCTAGCAATACTTAGAGTCTTCACAAGTTTAACTTCCATTCAAATGCATTTAAATTGACACATTTTTATTTATCATATGTAGTCGCTAAGGTTGAGGAGGAACCCGAAGTCTTAGACTTTGTCACTCCAGAAGAACAGCTAGCCTACGACCAAGAGCAGCAGGGCAAGCTCTGGTTTGCATTAACCATTTTTACAAATTTTACTATTTTGAGAACTTACTTTGAGCACCCACTTAATTTTTTGCATTAGAGTCTTGTTTGAAAACCCAAATGCATAGCCGAGAAAACCCTGGGTTGGGATTAGGTTTTTAAACCTTGTTAGCTACTTGCGAGAATAGGCTAGAGGCACACTACTCGGGTAAAGATAGCAAATGAAACACATGGCAAGAAAAATGAGACCGAGCGGAGAGTAAGAGCAGCAGGACTTTGGAGCCTGGGTGCCATAGCTCCGCTTGTGTTGATTGAGGACCGAGCCGTGTGCGGGCCTGTTGAACAAGCTAGAACAGTACCAAAGGCCTACCGGCTATATGGGAACCAGGAAACCGATGTAACTGGATAGCTGGGTGTTGAGGCATTGCCTGTCATTCCGAGGGTAGGTTGAGAGCTCGAGGTGTAAATCAGCTGGCGGCACTGCAGATGCGCGTGCAGAGACCTCTTGCTCGGGACGATAGGACCGGTTCAACATTTGGCTAACGGGTGAAAGGTGGTTGCGTACAACGTCCATGATGGTTTCTGTAGGCAACATCGAGTATGGGCGTACGTGACGGGTTATTCGGGTAATCCTGCAGGTGTAAATCGATTATAATCGCCGTCCCTCACGGTCAGTGAGTACCACCTGTTCACTGTACCGTGACGTAGAAAGAACAGGCTAGATACATGTTAAAAGTTTGCTGATTTGAAAGCTATACATTGCTTGTTAATGACTTGTTGTAGTTTAGAGCTAGTTAAATTTCTTTTGAACTTTGGGCAAAGTACAAGAGAGAAATGCGTTTCTTGTTTGATAGCGGCTCTCTCATGTGCCTTAGGGTAAGGTTTTCCACAACCTGCTGCTAAAACATGAAAGTAAGGCTCAAATAATTAGGCGAGTCCTTTGCAAATTATTTACCTCATGTACCCTAAACCCTTCATGTAGAAGTTTCATCTATAGGAGAGACGGGTCAGACTTGCTGAGCCATCGTGCTCACTGCTTGTGTTTGAAGCTTTTGCAGGGTTTTATGAGGAAGGGACTCCCGAGGAAGAGACGGAACCCCAAGAGGGAAACCCCATCGAGTGGGAGTCGTGCACGCCGCCGTGTAAGTGTGTGTACGTGCTAGCGGGGACATGTTCACGGTCTGAACGTGAAATCGATGCGTAGTCTACGCCCGTGAGTGTAGACCGAACTATTTTTTTGTAAAAATGTTCATAAACTCTTTTATGTAATAAAACTTTGCTTCCGCTTTGTATCTTTGATGTGCGTTATCCGTTGCTGTGCAACGCAGCACCCCTCAGCGTGATCCTGGCTCGACGAGGCCGCTGGGCCGCGTCAGCGTGGTATCAGAGCTCGCTTGAGGTTTAGCGCATTACGAAGGTCATCTTTTTCAAAAATTCTCTGAGGAATGAGTAAGTAGCCCATATAAGGATGTTATTAGTGTATAGAAAGTGGCATACTAACCTATTTGCTTATTTCGGAAAATCGTGCATCTCGGGACGCTTTATGTCATGGGAGGTCCACGTAAGCGCTGTCCACCAGCGCGCACAAGCTGAAGGGTGGAGTCTCATGGGTGGCAGGTAACCCGGCCCACTTTAGTATCCTCTACGACTCTTCATTTCCTTTGGGGTATTCGAGCAACGCCCTTTCCTGGTGTGCTTCAGGCAAATTTGGGAAACCCCGTCACGTGGTTAGTAACGTGAACACGTAGCTTAAGGCATGTTTGGCTTGAGAACACCTGTGCGACTGATGACGGACGGGTGTATGAACTGTATGGATACCGGGCTCGGTGTGCAGCCGAGTCTGACGATTGTGTGAGTTATTTGCAGGTAGTCTAAGCACAAATCGGTAGACGAGTAGCATCCATGTGCGAGAGACGTTTAGTGCCACTGAACTAACGAAGCCAGCTAAGTACGGTATAGGTTTTTCTTTGTGACGAACGTAGTACCGATATGAACTGGTGACGCTTCGACGTCACACCCCACTAAATGAGCAACTGCATTTTAAAACTTTAAAGTTTTAATCCAGAGCACTACAACTTTGATGTAACTTCTTCCCTTAATCCGGATATTCAAAGTTAACAAGTTTTCAACTTATAGGATACTAAAGACAGAGTTCCCTGTTTTCAGCTGAAATAAGGCTGAAGTTAATCAGAGGTTAGAGGTTGAGTTATTTCGTGATTAGGGGCATATGATACATTTCTGGAAAGCTTTGGAAGAGCTTTACAACTTCTCTGTCGACGTCCAGAGGTGTTTCATCCCTTAACCAGTCGAAAAATGCAGTAGAGTTGAAACTGTCCAGAAAATAGGACAGAGCAAATACTCTCTGTAACTTTCCGTAAATTGAGCATAACTTCCTGCACAAAAAACTAAAAATAGAAAATAAGGTAGTTATGAAAATTTCATGAGATAGGTTACAACTTTGTAATAGAAAGTTTTGTCATATTTGGTGTAGAATTAACTGTAATACTTGGATCAAATCAGTACCTCAAGCAGTAAGGTGCTGTCCAATTTTCTCCGGAAATTCTGTCAACTTTGACATCTCATAACTTTTGAACCAGGACACATCTTAGGCCAAGTAAATACTTTCTGGAAATATATTGAAGTTAGCTTTAACTTTGATGTTGAGCTCCAGAATTGGTTTTGTAACACCCTCAAATTCATTTTCATGCATTGCATACATTTTTCATGTAGAGAAACATTATAAAAGAAGTAGAAATGGAGAAAAGAACCATAGAAATGGAGAATGGACCATAGAAAAGGAGGAATAACCACAGAAATGGAGAAGGGAATATAGAAATGGAGAATGGGGCACACAAATGGAGAAGGGCAATGTAGAAATGGAGAATGGGATATAGAAATGGAGAGAGGAATGTAGAAATGGAGAATGAGACATAGAAATGGAGAGGGGAATGTAGAAATGGAGAATGGGACATAGAAATGGAGAGGGGGGTGTAGAAATGGAGCAAGTGACATAGAAATGGTGAGGAATGGGAAAAAGATAGCTGAAATAAGCCATTCCCAAATTTCCCCCCAAATTTCCAAATTCCCCAATTCCATAAAAGGGGAATTTCCCTCACATTTGGGGGCATAAAATCCCCAAGGCTGCCGCACCTAACTGAGAAGATAAGTTTGTTGAGATCCAAAATTGAGTAGGACTCTTATTTGAGCTCCAATTGGAGTAGGACTATCCTTTTCCCCCTTACAAATATAACCCCCACCCTCTTGGCAGACCCCTCTCTCTTTTGGTCGTCCCGACCTGCTGCCAAGACCCCTTCCTTGCTGCCAAGTCGCCAATTTTTCCCCCTTGACAGAATTTGGCCGCCGTCGAGCCCCGCCATCGCCGGAGAAGAAGCCTGACGATCTGTCCTGCACTAATCTTCCATAGAAAAATTCCCCACTGCTGCCATTGCTAGGAGGAAGGCCCTGCCACCAAAAGGAAGTGAGGTAGGTCACCATTACACATTTTACGACGTCGCCGCTGTTTCTACGAATCTGTTTTCTTGCCCCCCTTCGAGCAGAAACTTTTACGTGTGGACAGATCATGTTTTGATCGGTTGTTGACGGTGGAATTGATCTAGATCTTGAGTCAAGATCATCACCACGTCCACACTTGATCCCTACACCCTTGGTCATCATAAAACTCCATGAAAGCCCATTAAAAGATGCAAGAACACGTACAAACTGGTTTAATAAAACAGGACCATAGGATTTGCATTCATCTACTTCATCGCATCTTGAGTAAAGTTTGTGCATGATGCTTGATTGCTCTAAATTTTGTATGTGCGTGGTCGTGAGTAGAAGGACAAGCTCGATAGGCCGTCTACGAGGATCTACAGCACCAAGACTTCGATACGCTCGAACAACAAGAGCCACGGGAGCAAGACAAGTGCCCCTTGACCATACTGATCCCATGTTTTGAAACTGTTTTGTTTGCGAAAACGTGTACGCTTGAGTCAACTTGATGGGACACCCTTGTAAAAGCCCAAGAAAAGGGACTTGCAAGAGTGATCATTTTCATCACCTCACAACACCACAGCTCATCTTGTGGATATCTTATGAACTCTTGTGGAGAGCAAGTAACCACCATCAAAAGGGTGATTAGAGGGGAAAGCCCTAACTTTCAAAAAGTGGGATTTTTACACATGAACATGAAAGGTTGAGCTCACCCTTAGACCTTAAATAGTCTTGGGAAGGCTCAGGCCAAATTTCATGCAAATCCAATACTTTTTGAGGCACTTTTTGAGACAATTCAAAAGGGGCCAATTTGAATGCAAATTTAAATTGCAGCAACTTTCATCACTTGAATTCAAAAGTTGACTTCATATTAAAACTCAGCACATTTTTCTGAGTTAGTCCACCAATTTTCATCCCCATTGGACTTCATCTTGTCGGGAGCCAAATTTGCAATAATTCAAACTGAATTTGGAATTTCAAATTCAAATGTGAAGGGAATTTGGTCGAACCATTTTCAAACTGATAAATTCAAATTCCTCCTCTGAATTGGTGGCTAAGTTTCCTTTTCAAGTCTGAGTAGTTGAGATATTTGCACAACAACAGAGAGGATTAGGGGGGAAGCAGGGCCCACCTGGCAGTCAAATGCCCTGATCAGGTTGCCCCTGGGCTCTGTTCCACGGGAAACCGCAGCGGGCGCCACCCAGAAGCTGCCGAGTGGCCACCGCGATGAGCTGGTGTCGTGTTGGAGGCTTGTGCCGCGCTTTTGCCTGTCCACGAAGCCATCCCTCGCAGCTCACACGACAACCGGCTGGCTTTCACACGCGCTCGACCGAAAACGTTCACCTTTCGGCCGCTCTCCTCGGGTCCTCGGTGCGCCGCTGATCCAGGCATCCTCGCGACCAACGATCAACAGCAAAGAGACGCGCCGGAGGCTGCTCGAGCTCACGGTGAAAACCCTACCCCCTTTCATGCCCTGTAGGGAGAGTATTTCAACGTTTAGTCGTCCAGTGTTTAGAGGACTGAAGGGTTCAAAATTCGGAAATTTGTAATGGGTAGTTCAACACAGAGGATTCCGAGCTGCACATACATTCTGCACATGTCCACGGCCACCTAGGATCAAAAACCAGCAAAAACTATGGACTAGGGTTGCTGTTCTTCGAAATTTTTCCAGTCAGGGCCGTTTTAGCCCTAGATCGACGGTGGGATCATAGTTGCGGCCGTTTCACGGGGATCAGCGCTCATATCTGTGATCGGCAAGTCCCAGCGGAGCTCTCCGAGCAAACCGCGTCGAAAAAGGTGCAGAGGACACCGAGTTCGATGTCGCCGATGAGCTCCCGGCCGCTGTCACCGTCGCAAGCACTATTCCGGCCGTCGCCAAGCTCCGGGGAGTGCACCACCGTGTTTTCTAGGCAGAAATATGCACAGGCGGCGAGTTTCGTCGAAGGTCGGGCAGCAGAACGCCCAGCGGCGAGCTCTCCGGCGAAGGGGGCGGTGGGGAGCCACGGGAGCGCGAGGTAGACGAAGCCTCGCGGGCCCCATGTGTCAGCCTCGGTTTAGACGGCGCCGGATCGGCTGTGGCACCGGGATCCCATGCGACTGTGCGGGAGACTCTGCGGATCCCCGTGTGGTTTGGCTGTGGTGCTGACACGTAGCCCCAGGACCCCACCAGCCGGTTTAAACTTTATTTGAATTTTCAGATTTGATTCAAACTTCAACTGCACATAACTTCTGCTAGGAAGCTCCAAATTCAGTGAACCAAATTTTGCTGAACTCAGAATTCTGAGTACTTTCCAGCAACACAAATTTCAGATCATGAAACTTAATAGTTTTCCAGAATTAATTCCCTAAAATTTAAACTTTTAGGAATTTTATCTGGAGAATTACTTTATGAAAAATTCTGAAATTTGGCTGGGAGGCTCATTGGAAAATCCTGGAGTCACAGTAAAATTATCAGACCCATCCAAGTTTATTTAATTCCCCTAATGGTGTGATTAAGTGAACTGCCCTGAGAAAAATAGAAAAATGTCCAGAAACATTTTTCAGATTTTCTCAAATCTTGTTTAGGGCATAACTCCATCTAAAATTCTTCAAAGGACATGAAACCAATTCCATTAGAACCATCACAAACTCTACTTTCCAGTAAGTAATGGTTGAAGCCATGAAAATCCCTGGAATTCCTTAGAGGCTCTAATATTGACCAAATAGGCTTTTATTTGTACAAAGCTCAAATGAACATTTTTTCATATGAAACTTGGTCAAGACTCTGGTTAGGACCCTACTAAGCCACCATAAAAAAATTTCAGAACCAAAGGGGAGGGCTATCAAGAGTTATAGTAATTACTTATTCAGTTCTAAACATTGCATTTGAATTGACATATAGTATCTCGTTGACGTGTAGTCGCTGAAGGCGAGGAAACTCCGGAAGTGCTCCACTTCCTTCTTCCAGACGAAGCCCTAACCACTGACCAGCAGCAACAAGGCGAGCCACGGTTTGCATTAACCCATTTTACAAAGTTTTGCTTTATGTATACTTAGTATGAGGTATATGAATGTGCATTAGTTGTAGGGTGGATGAAACCCAAGTGCATAAACAGCTTTTCCTATAAGACTGAGGGTAGTGTCTAAGTCCTCGAGTAGACAGGCTATGCTTAATGATTCATAGAACTTCGGTACAAGTCGAGTAGTTGGAATCTACTAGCGAGTTAGGCTTGGGACACACGGGATTTTTTCGAGTGATGTGAGGTCACTTTAGTAATGAAAATGAGACTAGGCAGGGGCTAGGGCGCAGCAAGAGGATGTCTTGTGTGTGCAGCCCTGTCCGTGTCGATTGAGGACCAATCTGTGTGCGGCCCACGCTGATCAAGTTTGAACGTACCGAAGGCATATCGGATATATGGGCCCCGATAAACCGATGTAACTTAAACCTCCGAGCGCCGAGGCATAGCACACCGATTTATAGGTGTAGGTTGAGGGCAGCAAGGTGGAAATCTGCTAACGGGCATAGAGAGCGACCGGTTTGACGTTTGGGCTGTTGGGTGAAAGGTTGTCCCGTACGTCATCTGCTGAGCGTGCTGTGCAGCTCCATGGGTGGCCGTACGTGACAAGCTATTCGGGTATCCCTGCAGGTGCATATCGAGTCGATTTGCCGTCCCTCACGGTGACGAGTACCGCTTGGTCACTGCGTCGTAACGTAGATAAATTATGGAATGTTATGATTCAATTCTGCTGATATGTATAATTGTATGGCTACATGTGTGCCACCAAAATATTGCTTACTAAATCTCAAATTCATGAACTGTTAAATTGTAGCTAAAAGATGAAATAAGGATGAATTTGTAGGCGTGTCCATTTGCTGCTAATTACCACCCCATGTCCGTTGTACACTACATGTAGAGTTTCATGCCTAGGTGACTCGGTTAAGTCTTGTTGAGCCTTCGTGCTTACGGTTGCTGCTATAAGTGTTTTTCAGGTGAGGAGCACCCCATGGACTCGGGTTACGAGTCCACCGGCGAGGGCTACCCTCCGTTGGGGACCACGGCTGAGTGGGAGCCGTACACGCCGCGCTGAGCTGAGGAGTGCAGCTAGGTTGGGTTGCCCTAGGGCAGAGCAACTGACTTTTGCTAGGTAGACGGGCGTGAGTTGAACAAATTTAGTTTCCGCTGCTGTAATAATAATAACATTAGGTTGTAACTGAAGTAAGTACTACTTTGTACATTTCAGTTGGTTTTCCATGTAATATGATGTTTCCTTATGATGTGTGCTATCGGGTGTCGCATTGTGCGGCACCACCCTCTGTGATCCTGGGTGAGCGGATTCCGGTCCGCCATAGGCTGGTAGCGGAGCCGCATTGGGGATATCACATTAATTAAGGACTGTATTACGGGAAAACTTAGGTTTACGGTGAGGATTCGCTAGTTTGCCCAAGCAAGGACTATATTAGCATAGTTACTTAAAGTGGCAAGACTAACATATGTGTTATAATTCTGAATTTTGATTATGCAACAACGCACCTACGCTCAGGTAAGATTGGTAAGGCATGCCACCGAAAGCGGTTCAATTTCGGTTAGCTCCCCTGACGAGGAACTTGGTTCAGGGATAGGTCTCACAGCTTGGTGTGAGACGTCAATATGAAACTATTGGACTCTTCATGTTCCTGAGTTCATATGAAACGCTGATCCCTAGCATGCATTAGGCAAGTAAGTGGAGACCCCATCGAGTGGTCAGTAACGCGATAGTGTGTTCATCTGGAAATAGCCCAGGAGGACATACGCAGCGCTTGCCATCGGCGTGCCCTGCAGGGCAGTTGGTGGTATCTGTTGGGGTGATAAAATTCCCAACCATGATGACCCGTTTGCGCTCTACTCGGGTTCCCTGTCATGTGGTGTTAAAACACGATCACGTACCTTGAGACATGGCTTAACTCAAGGACGGCTGTATGGCAATGATACGGGCGTTTGTATTTACTTTCAAATATGGACCTGCCTGAAATGGAAACAATCATTAAGTGCATCAATTATAGTGTGGTCTTCTGCAGGTACTAACCACATATGTATCCCGTGTAGTACACATGTGCGAGAGACCGTTTAGTGCCACAATTGAGACGTATATGCCGGTATAATCCGGTTAGGATTTTCTTTTTATGAGGAACGTAGTACCGACATATCATTGGCATGTTCATGAAAGATAACGATAACAAGGAATTAAAATCACTAAGTTTCAACATTTAGGACCCTGTTTGGGTAGAAAAATTCAATATTGGATCAGTGTAGCTCCAAGGGATTGAAAAATAGAGTGCTCTGTTTTGGGCAGCAAGTTGGCCGAAATTTGACAGAGCATAACTCACAGATTATTTAGCCAATGGAAGTGTGGGATATAGTTCTGGAAAGGTGTTTAAGTACTCTACAACTTTGTTGTAGACCCCCAGAGCTGAATCACACCTGAAGATGGCTTAAATTCCAGAAGAAAGTAAACTGTCCAGAACCAGGACAGATTTAAACTACTCTCTGGACTGTTCTGTTTTGCAAGCATAACTTCCTGTAGGAAAATCTAAAATTATCATATGATATTTTCCTGGAAAGGGTAGGAGATTTTTTACATCTTTGTAATTCAAAGTTTCTGAAATTTCAGTACAGAACTCAGTGGAAATTAGAGTTGAAAACAGCAACTTCCAAAGGAGGTGCTGTTGAAATTTTTCCAGAAATCCTGTTGACTTTGAATTACTATAACTTTCAAACCAGAGATGGTATGAGGGCAAATAAATACTCGTTGAAAATATAATGAAGTTAACTTTAGCTTTGGTATTCAGCTTGAGTCATGAAAATTCCCAGAACCAGACCAAAATCTGGGATATGTAGAAACTGGTCATTCGGGCAGAGGGATGACGGTTGAACCCATTTGAGAGATTGTTGTACTCTACAGGGTTAAGTACTTACAGTGTGGTAGAACATACTCATGAGTTGTTATATTCAACTAGTGAAAGATTTGAGTATAGATCCTGCTCAAGTTTCTTTTGCTAGAGACCATGTTTGTGTCGTATTGAAGATAAAAGGGTAGTATACGTGATGACAAAGCGATTTTTAACGTCTCGTAGTGACCAAATCTAGTTGAGATGAACTTCCAAAGAGGAAGTCCATCAAATTGGATTTAACTAGCTTGTATTTGGTCTGGTAATGCTGTAGCTTGTGCAAAGTTATTGCATTATCTGTATACGAGATGTATCACATGTTTTACTGTCATTATGTTTTACGCCCTTTTGTTGGACTGCATGAAGTATGTTGCGGGACTGATGTTTATTGTCGTATGGTGGCAGATGGTTCGCACTCGGACCACGCATGAGATTGGTGGATCTAGCCAGCAGGGGGGGTGATGACTCCCAGCCACCTGCCTACGAAAGCACCCTGCAGCAACAACCACCACCGCCGCCTCCGCTTACGCTAGCGGATGTGATTGCGGCACTGGTGGGTGGTCGTGAGGAGCAGACCGACCTGCTCCGCACGATCGTGCAGAATACGTCCCAGGCGGGGGGAGTCAAGAGAGGGGGTATCGGGAGCCCCATGCTGTGACGTACTCGGATTTCATGAGTACGCACCCTCCGGTGTTCACAGAAGCAGCAGAACCCGTGGAGGCCGACAACTGGCTGCAGACAATTGAGTCCAAGTTCGGGCTGCTCCAATGTACGGAGCGGAAGAAGACTCTGTTTGCGGCGAAGCAGCTTCACGGTGCCGCTGGTGCGTGGTGGGTGAATTATGTCGCCTCACGTCCGGCTGGCCATACCGTGAAGTGGGAAGAGTTCCGGGAGGCATTCTGCGCCTACCATATCCCTCCCGGGATAATGAAGCGGAAGTTCCAAGAGTTCTTGGAGCTGAAGCAGGGCGGGAGGACTGCCCATGACTACTCCCGTGCCTTCAACCATCTAGCGCAATATGCGTCGGATTATGTCTCCACCGAGGAGAAGAAGCGGGAGCACTTCTATCGGGGGTTACACCCCGAGATGAAGACGCATCTCGTCCAATGCAATCGCGGCACCTTCAACGATCTCGTTAATGCCACGATAATGCAGGAAGACGCTCAGCAAGAGTTGGCGGCTGAGCAGCGGAAGCGCAGCACTCCACCCAGCAGTGGGGGTGGAGCTCCCCAGAAATACCGCATGGTGTATCGGACACCGTCCGGTCAGCAGTGGCATCCACCGGCGCGACCTCAGAAGTTCGCGGATCGTTCTTTTCAGCCATCCCTATTCGGACCGCTGATGACACCACTGCGACCGCAACAGCAGCAGCAGATGGCGCCCCAGGCGTTTCCACCGCCACAACGCGCCCTGGGTTTCCGTCCGCCAATTAGCGGGGGACCGCTTCGCTACATATGCTTTACGTGTGGCCAGGCGGGCCATTTCTCGAAGGACTGTTCCCAGGGGCAGCAGAGCAGCGGGCAAGCCCAGTTCCAGGGCGGTGCTCGAGGCCGACCTCCGGTCGAGAAGGGTGGTCAGCGAACTGGGGGCGTTCGCAACCTCGACAATGAGGACGCCCCAGAGGGAGACAACGTGCTGGCAGGTATGTTCACTCTCAAGGATCAAGCAATCATCATATTATTTGATTCGGGTGCAACCCACAGTTTCATAAGTGCATCTTATGTGGCTAAGCATCAAATGCAAGTCTTCCCAACCGACTACTCATATATGATCTGCTCACCAGGAGGGAAGATTTCAGAAAATATGATGATTCCAAAGGCACCTCTGTGCTTAGGTGGGAAGATATATCCCACCACCTTGATAATCCTTACGGGGCAAAAGATTGATGCAATCTTAGGGATGTCATGGTTACACTACCATGGCGCTGTCCTGGACACTCATACACGGACGGTTCATTTGAATTCTCCCTTCCACCGTCCGCATTCCATGGTGTTAGACAATCCTGTCCAGGAAGTTTCAGCAATTAATAATACTGAAGCTCTCAAGCTAGAGGACATTCCCGTAGTCCGGGAATACCCGGACGTTTTTCTGGATGATCTTCCGGGCATGCCACCTGAGCGGGATGTCGAGTTCAAAATTGAGCTTGCACCCGGGACTACTCCTATCCCACGGAGACCATACAAAATGGCTCCAAATGAGCTGGCTGAATTGAAAGAACAGCTCAATGATCTGTTGAGCATGGGTTTCATTAGGCCGAGTTCCTCGCCTTAGGGATGCTCGGCGCTGTTTGTAAAGAAGAAGGATGAAACCTTGAGGCTGTGTGTGGACTACCGGCCGCTCAACGCCGTCACCGTCAAGAATAAATACCCACTGCCCCACATTTACATCCTGTTTGATTAACTTGTGGGTGCAAGTGTGTTCTCCAAGATGGACCTTCGCTCTAGATATCATTAAATAAAAATCCGGGCGGAGGATATCCCGAAGACGGCCTTCTCGACGAGATATGGCTTATATGAATATCTTTTCATGTCTTTTGGTCTCACTAATGCTCCGGCACATTTCATGTACCTCATGAACTCGGTGTTCATGCCGGAGCTGCACAAGTTTGTGGTGGTGTTCATTGATAATATCTTGGTTTATTCCAAGTCAGAAGCAGAACACGCCGAACACTTGAGTATTGTTCTTCAACTACTGCGGGACCATAAGCTATATGCCAAGTTCAGCAAATGTGAGTTTTGGATCAGCCAAGTGTCATTTTTGGGACATATTATCTCAGCGGAAGGCATTGCGGTTGACCCAAGTAAAATTGAACAAGTGCGTAAATGGAAAGCCCCTACTTCTGTCCATGAAGTCAGAAGCTTCATCGGCTTAGCGGGGTATTACTGGAGATTCATTCCAAGCTTCTCCAAGCTTGCTAAGCCAATGACAGAATTATTGAAGAAGGGAACAAAGTATGTTTGGAACGCGGCATGTGAATGAGCATTCCAAGCATTGGTGAAGCATCTCACAACAGCCCTGGTCTTAGCTCAACCGGATAATACTAAGCCCTTCGACGTGTATTGTGATGTGTCTGGCATCGGGCTCGGCTGCGTGTTGATGCAAGAAGGATGTGTGGCCGCATATGGTTCACGCCAACTTCAAAACCATGAGCAGCATTACCCAACTCATGATCTTGAGCTTGCTGCTGTGATTCTGGCGTTGAAGATGTGGAGGCACTATCTCCTTGGAAATTTGGTGCATCTCTGAAGGAGCTGAATATGAGGAAAAGGAGGTGGTTAGAACTAATCAAAGATTATGAGATTGAGATTCATTACCACCCCGGAAAGGCGAATGTGGTTGCCGATGCGCTGAGTCAGAAATCACATGTCCATAACCTCACCATTACACCGGTGGAGGAGGAAGAGCCGAGTTTATACTTGGTTCCTTATGGATCGCTCTACAATCTTGCCATCATCCCTACCATTAGGGAGGAGATCATCGCAGCTCAGAAAGTTGATAAGGGCATGACACATCTCCGGAGACGAATAGACAATGGGGAAATCAAATGTTTCCGGAAAGATGATGAGGGGACGCTGTGGTTTAATGACCGCATAGTCGTACCCCAGAATTTGGAGCTGAGAAAGAAGATTCTTGATGAAGCTCACTTGTCTAAATACTCCATTCATCCAGGCAGCAACAAAATGTACCAAGATTTGAAAAAGAAATTTTGGTGGACACGGATGAAGTGGGATGTGGCGAAGTACGTATCCGAGTGTGATACGTGTAGACGAGTGAAAGCTGATCATATGAGAAAATCAGGGCTGCTGCAATCCATGAAAATTCCAGCATGGAAATTGGAGGATGTGAACATGGATTTCATTGTGAGATTACCCCTGACTTCCAACAAGCATGATGCCATTTGGGTGATCGTTGACCGGTTAACCAAGTTGGCTCACTTCATTCCCGTGCATACACATTTCCATGCCAACAGATATGCGGAGTTGTATATTGCAAGAATCCTATGCTTGCATGGAGTACCCAAGACCATAGTCTCAGACCGAGGGGCACTATTTGTATCTCATTTCTGGGAGCAGTTGCATGCTGCTTTGGGTACTAAGCTGATTAGAAGCTCCGCCTATCATCCTTAGACAGATGGCCAAACAGAGAGTGTGAACCAAGTACTGGAAGACATGTTGAGAGCATGTGCCATCCACCACGGTAGGAACTGGGATGATCACCTACCGTTGGAAGAATTCTCGTACAACAGTGGCTATCAAGAGAGTATTAAGATGGCACCCTATGAGGCTCTCTACGGTCGCAAATGCCGCACCCCGTTAAACTGGTGCGAGTCCGGTGAAAGGGTCACATTCCGGGTTGATATGGTGAACGACGCCGAAGAGCGCGTTCGGATGATTCAAGCTAACTTGAAGGCCGCTCAATCCTGGCAGAAAAGCTACGCTGATAAGAGGCGTAGGCCGCTGCACTTTGACGTCAGGAAGCACGTGTACCTCCGTGTATCTCCAATGAAAGGCGTGCACCGGTTCGGCGTGAAGGGGAAGCTCGCTCCCCGATTCATTGGACCCTATGCCATCACCGAGAAGTGTGGACCAGTGGCATTTAGATTGGATCTACCGGCATCTCTTGCTGGGTTCACGATGTTTTCCATGTTTCACAACTGCGAAAATGTCTGAAGCATACAGCTGCTGTTCCCACCGAAGACATCGGCGAGCTGCAACCGGATTTGACGTATGATGAATATCCGGTGGCAGTTATTGATGATAAGACCCGGACCATACGTAGCTGAACGCTGTGGTTCTACAAGATACTCTGGAGCAACCAC
This sequence comes from Neostapfia colusana, assembly GCA_030760725.1. Lineage (NCBI taxonomy): Eukaryota > Viridiplantae > Streptophyta > Magnoliopsida > Poales > Poaceae > Neostapfia > Neostapfia colusana. The sequence goes on along the minus strand of JASWHV010000012.1, from coordinate 65,995,576 downwards.
ACCACCGAAGAAGCGACGTGGGAGAAAGGAATTTCTTCGCTCAAACTACCCAGAGTTCATGGTGTCTCATCACGGGTGAGTTTCTATTACATCACCATCTCTTCTTTGGTAATCTCAGGACGAGATTCTTTTAAGGGGGAGGGATGTAAAAGCCCAAGAAAAGGCACTTGCAGGAGTGATCATTTTCATCACCTCACAACACCACAGCTCCTCTTGTGGATATCTTATGAACTCTTGTGGAGAGCAAGTAACCACCATCAAAAGGGTGATTAGAGGGGAAAGCCCTAACTTCCAAAAAGTGGGATTTTTACACATGAACATGAAAGGTTGAGCTCACCCTTAAACCTTAAATAGTCTTGGGAAGGCTCAGGCCAAATTTCATGCAAATCCAATACTTTTTGAGGCACTTTTGGAGACAATTCAAAAATGGGCCAATTTGAATCCAAATTCAAATTACAGCAACTTTCATCACTTGAATTCAAAAGTTGACTTCATATTAAAACTCAGCACATTTTTCTGAGTTAGTCCACCAATTTTCATCCCCATTGGACTTCATCTTGTCAGGAGCTAAATTTGCAATAATTCAAACTGAATTTGGAATTTCAAATTAAAATGTGAAGGGAATTTGGTCAAACTAGTTTCAAACTGATGAATTCAAATTCCTCCTCTGAATTGGTGGATAAATTTCCTTTTCAAGTCTGAGTAGTTGAGATATTTGCACAACAACAGAGAGGATTAGGGGGGAAGCAGGGCGCACCTGGCAGTCAAATGCCCTGATCAGGTTGCCCCCGGGCTCTGTTCCACGGGAAACCGCAGCGGGCGCCACCCAGCAGCTGCCGAGCGGCCACCGCGACGAGCTGGTGTCGTGCTGGAGGCTTGCGCCGTGCTTTTTCCTGCCCACGAAGCCATCCCTCGCAGCTCACACGACAACTGGCTGGCTTTCACACGCGCTCGACCGAAAACGTTCACCTTTCGGCCGCTCTCCTCGGGTCCTCGGTGCGCCGCTGATCCAGGCATCCTCGTGACCGACGATCAACAGCAAAGAGACGCGCCGGAGGCTGCTCGAGCTCACGGTGAAAACCCTACCCCCTTTCATACCCTGTAGGGAGAGTATTTCCACATTTAGTCATTCGGTGTTCAGAGGACCGAAGAGTTCAAAATTCGGAAATTCGTAATGGGTAGATCAACACAGAGGATTCCGAGCTGCACATACGTTCTGCACATGTCCACGGCCACCTAGGATCAAAAACCAGCAAAAACTATGGACTAGGGTTGCTGTTCTTCGAAATTTTTCTGGTCACGGTCGTTTTAGCCCTAGGTCGACGGTGAGGTCATAGTTGCGGCCGTTTTCACGGGGATCAGTGCTCATATCTGTGATCACCAAGTCTCAGAGCAGCTCTCCGAGCAAACCGCGTCGAAAAAGGTGCAGAGGACACCGAGTTCGACGTCGCCGATGAGCTCCCGGCCGCTGTCACCGTCGCGAGCACTATTCTGGCCGTCGCTGAGCTCCGGGGAGTGCACCACCGTGTTTCCCAGGCAGAAATATGCACAGGCGGCGAGTTTCGTCAAAGGTCGGGCAGCAGAATGCCCGGTGGCGAGCTCTCCGGCGAAGGGGGCGGCGGGGAGCCGCGGGAGCGCAAGGTAGACGAAGCCTCGCGGGCCCCATGTGTCAGCCTCGGTTTAAACGGCACCGGATCGGCTGTGGCACCGGGATCCCGTGCGACTGCACGGGAGACTATGCGGACCCCCGTGTGGTTTGGATGTGGTGCTGACACGTAGCCCCGGGTCCCCACCAGCCAGTTTAAGCTTTATTTGAATTTTCAGATTTGATTCAAACTTCAACTGCACATAATTTCTGCTAGGAAGCTCCAAATTCAGTGAACCAAATTTTGCTGAACTCAAAATTCTGAGTACTTTCCAGCAACACAAATTTCAGCTCATGAAACTTAATAGTTTTCCAGAATTAATTCCCTAAAGTTTAAACTGTTAGGAATTTTATCTGGAGAATTACTTTATGAAAAATTCTGAAATTTGGCTGGGAGTTCATTGGAAAATCCTTGAGTCACAGTACAATTTTCAGACCCATCCAAGTTCATTTAGTGCCCCTAATGGTGTGATTAAGTGAACTGCCCTGAGAAAATAGAAAAATGTCCAGAAACATTTTTCACATTTTCTGAAATTTTGATTAGGGCAAAACTCCATCTAGAATTCTTCAAAGGACATGAAACCAATTCCATTAGAACAATCTCAAATTCTAGTTTCCAGTAAGTAATGGTTGAAGCCATGAAAATCCCTGGAATTCCTTAGAGGCTCTAATATTGACCAAATAGGCTTTTATTTTTACAAAGCTCAAATGAACTTTGTTTCAAATGAAACTTGATAAAGACTCTGTTTAGGACCCTACCAAGCCACCATAAAAAAATTTCAGAACCAAAGGGGAGGGCTAGCTAGAGTTATAGTAATTACTTATTCAGTTCTAAACATTGCATTTGAATTGACATATAGTATCTCATTGACGTGTAGTCGCTGAATGGGAGGAAACTCCGGAAGTGCGCGACTTTCTTCTTCCGGACAAAGCCCTAACCACTGACCAGCAGCAACAAGGCAAGCCCCAGTTTGCATTAACCCATTTTACAAAGTTTTGCTTTATGTATACTTAGTATGAGGTATATTAATGTGCATTAGGTGTATGGTGGATGAAACCAAGTGCATAAACAGCTTTTCCTATAAGAGTGAGGGTAGTGTCTAAGTCCTCGAGTAGACAGGCTATGCTTAATGATTCATAGAACTTTGGTACAAGTCGAGTAGTTGGAATCTACTCGCGAGTTAGGCTTGGGACACACGGGATTGGTTCGAGTGATGTGAGGTCACTTTAGTAATGAAAATGAGACTAGGCAGGGGCTAGGGCGCAGCAAGAGGAAATCTTGTGTGCGCAGCCCTGTCCGTGTCGATTGAGGACCGATCCGTGTGTGGCCCATGCTGATCAAGTTTGAACGTACCAAAGGCATATCGTATATATGGACCCCGATAAACCGATGTAACTTAAACCTACGGGCGTCGAGGCATAGCACACCGATTTATAGGTGTAGGTTTAGGGCAGCAAGGTAGAAATTCTCTAACGGGCATAGAGAGATGCTCCGTGTAGGGAACCTCCTGCTCGTTTCGGTGCGACCGGTTCGACGTTTGGGCTGTTGGGTGAAAGGTTGTCCCATACGTCATCTGGTGAGCATGCTGTGCAGCTCCATGGGTGGGTGTACGTGACGTGCTATTCAGGTATCCCTGCAGGTGTATATCGTTGATTTGCCATCCCTCGCGGTGACGAGTACCGCTTGGTCACTGCATCGTAACGTAGATAAATTATGGAATGTTATGATTCAATTCTTCTGATATGTATAATTGTATGGCTACACGTGTGCCACCAAATATTGCTTACTAAATCTCGAATTCATGAACTGTTAACTTGTGGCTAAAAGATGAATTTGTAGGTGTGTCCATTTGCTGCTAATGACCACCCCATGTCCGTTGTACACTACATGTAGAGTTTCATGCCTAGGTGAGTCGGTTAAGTTGTTGAGACTTCGTGCTCACGGTTGCTGCTATAAGTGTTTTTCAGGTGAGGAGCACCCCACGGACTCGGGTTACGAGTACACTGGCGAGGGCTACCCTCCGTCGGGGACCACGGCTGAGTGGGAGCCGTACACGCCGCGCTGAGCTGATGAGTGCAGCTAGGGTGGGTTGCCCTAGGGCGGGGCAACCGACTTTTGCTAGGTAGACGGGCATGAGTTGTACAGATTTAGTTTCCGCTGCTGTAATAATAATAACATTAGGTTGTAACTGAAGTAAGTACTACTTTGTACATTTCAGTTGGTTTTCTATGTAATATGATGTTTCCTTATGATGTGTGCTGTTGGGTGTCGCATCGTGCGGCACCACCCTCTGTGATCCTGGGTGAATCGGATTCCGGTCCGCCACAACCCTTTTATAGGAGTTTACTAGTTTTGTTAAACCATCTTTGTCGCCGGGAAAGTTGATGAGTCAGGTATGGTTGTTTTTCCTTTTTTCTTTGCTTAATCTATGGGATACGGGAAGCTGAATTAAAACATGTTTAGCTACTGCACTCATATGAATAATGATGATGAGAACTTGATGATGTTAATGAGCATGGAATCGGGGAGATCTTGGCAAGCTTGGTTCGTGGATGTTGCTGAATGAGATGGTGGTTTACCTGCCTTAGATCTAAGGACCGGTTCATGCCAGCACATGCCAGGAAAACAGTGCCACCACAAGGCCAAATATGGGCGTGGCTTAGCTGACTAATTAGGTGTGTTGCTAGCTTGTTATGGACCGTGGATGGCACGGGGAATTGGAGTTGAGAGGGACTGCCCTGGGAACTGCATGGCACAAGAGGGGGCCCATGGGTAGGAGAGTAGTGATTCGAGCCTGCCGGTGAAACCTCAGTGAGTCCATACATCTAGTAGCCCCTTTGTAAAGGCTATTTTATGATTTCTTGGCCGTACACTGACGGTTGTGTACTGGTATAATGGAGGTTGTGCAGTCGCTGTCAGGTGACGAAATCACGAACTTGTGGGTAAAGTGGTGCCCCCTCTGCAGAGTGTAAAACTATCATGATAGCCATGCTTCCGGTCACAAGCACCTGGCCAACTTCCATGATTAGAGGGAAAACTTGGGATGGATATCAGTATGATTATGGTATGGTAATTGGGATTGGTTTTGGAACTGTTTTGAGTCATGAAAATGAGTTTGGCTTCGGTTATATGAATATGAGATGGTTATGAATATTTATGAGTATGAGATGAACTTGAGAAAGATTATTGGCTGGTTGAGACGTAATAAATGGTGAATTATGATGAAAGAATGTTGCTGATTACTTGGTTATATTGGGATTTAATTCATCTAGACTTAGTTGCTGTTTTACCATGTTTGTGAAATAAAATTTGCTTGCTGCAATGAGCCTTTTTATTCCATAGCTTGTTGAAAGCTAAATGTCATACTTTTCCCGCACTTGCTAAGTACGACATGTACTCACCCTTGCATTACTACATAAACATCAGCTACAGGAGATGAGTACTTCGAGGAACATGTGGAGTACTAGGCGTGCGAACTACCGTCAACATGCCTGTGGAGTAGAAGTTGGAGCCTGCTGTTTAGTTATTTCCGCTATTGTTTAGAGTCTTCTGCTGCAAGAATAAGATAGACATTCATGAGTGAGACATTGAGTCATTGTAATAAAGTACTTAAACACTATTATTCGTGGTTATATTCTGAATTCAGTTTGTAGATTACATGTGTATGTGTGATGAACATCCTGGGCACACATATGCATTAACTTGGTTCTATTTTCGGAACCGGGTGTCACAGATTGGTATCAGAGCCACGTTGAGCGTAAAATGCAAGACTAGGTAGAATGTGTAACAGCCCTAACTTTTGTAAAGTTTGATTTCAACATATGAGACAAAGTTAAGGCGAAGAAAGGCTATAATTGTGTCACATGAAATGATGAACATACAAATGGACATGTGAGGGAGTTAAAAATTTTCTCTAGCCCATGCTCAACACATGTTAACCTAGGGGAAAGAATTTCGCTCCCAAAACTCCAACTCATGTGCACCTTCTCTATGAGGAGAGTGGAGGGAATTTAAACATCATTTTGAATCTTTTGAAAGGATTTCCATTCAGATTGTCCAAAGACCTATATGTGAGATCATAGGTGCATCTCTCATGTATTCAAGAGCCTAAGTTTCAAATTTGGAGAATTTTAGGTTTCATATACTATTTATTCCGAGGATTAAATGAGGGCACGTTCAAATTCAAACTTGAATTTGAATTTTGAACCAAACAAACTCAATTTAAAAATCTGGTTTCAGATTTGAGTTCCTCATAAATCTTTTGACCTATCCTCCATGTTTGGTCAAATTTGGACCACGTTTGCTATTTTATCCGGAACCGGAGGATAAGAGGGAGGACATGGGGCCCACATGTCAGTAGACCTCAAACTAAAAGCGTCTCTGTTTTCACTCGGGCAGCACACGCGGGACACCTGCTGCTCGCCGGCGCCACTGCCTGCTCACCACGCCACCTCCTCCTTGTGCAGTGGGTGCTGGCAAGCTGCTTCCCCGTCCTCATCTCCCCTGCCGTGCTCCCTTTCATCTTATCACCGAAGACTCAGCCTCGTTGCTTCTCCCGCACGCAGAACAGCGCCCCTCTTCTTCTCCCGATTACACAGCCACCGAGCACCGGATGCTTGAGGTCTCTACAGAAAATAGCAGCGCACCAGCATGTTCTAGCTGGCTAGCACCTTCCCTCCACCGTCCCGAGCTCACCGGCGCCTAGAAACAGAAAAGTCTCTGCTGCTCCGTGTTGAACGTCGGAGGACACGAATTGATCACCGTGGACAGTGCAAACCAGGAGTGATCACGCCCAAGCAAGCCACCCCATCAGTGCACCTACAAGTCTAGTTGCTCACCTCCGAAGCTCAACCCTAGCCATTGATCACAGAGGGAGAATTTCAAGTTTTTCTCCCGGGCGGCAGAAACGGACCTTGAGGTAAGGAATTTGCAAAATTCATCCTCAAATCGTGTTTGTTGGGTTTCAAACTTCACACACCGGATGTTAACTTCCTAGAACACCTCCTCCATCGATTTTGGACCAAGAAATTGAGTGTAGAGTGAGGAATCTGAGTTCTTTTTGAGCGTATACCGCTGGACCCTATCGGGCGCACGGTGCCGATAGGTTTAGAGCCCTCCCCAGCTTGTTTAGACCTCATGTCGGTCTTCTACATGATTCCCTGGTCCTTTAGAGCCCAAGAACCGACCATTTGGTGGAGAATTCACCGTGCAAGACCTCGCCGGAGCCCTAGGGTTTGCTGTTCCCGGTGCGCCCTGTTTTCCGGCGAGCTTCAGCCGCCGGCGACCTTACCAACGTGTTCAGCGTTAAGGAAATGGGTGTCGGCCAGAAGGGGGTCCGGAGGTGGCTGGGAAGTGCCTTTCCGGTGACCTCGCCGGAGGGAGCCGCCACTGCTCTGTTTGGCGCGAGGCTGGGAGTTAGGGATGACTGGTGGTACCCACTGTCGGCATTTAAACATTTTGCAGATTTTCCCACTTTAGTTCAAACTTCGGAGAGCCATAACTTTGTGTAGGAATGTCAAAAAATTGTGAAACAAATTTTGTTGGATTCCTCTCAAAGAGTACTATAGAGGGGTGCATCCCAATATTTATGAAAATCCCTGGATTTGGCTCATTAATTCATTTAATGAAAAATTTGTAGTAATTTTTACAGAAGTTATGTTTATTGGAAAATTCCCAAATTTGGACAGGACATTTTCCAAAAACCCTTTAACTCCAGTAAAATTTTCAGAGGCATTGGACCTCATTTGATTGGTCAAATGATGTGTTCATTCCTTATGTCTCTGATAAATGGGAAAAATGAACAGAGACATTTCCAGCTTTTCTCCAATCCTAGTAAAATTCATATCTGCATGTAGGAAACTCCAGAAATGGTAAAACCAATTCCTATGGACTCAAGACATTTTGTACTTCACAAAAGACTAATTTGCAGCATAGGAAAGCTTAATACCTAGGGGGTAAAGGCAGATTAGTGAAAATCACATAGTGAATTATTGTGATCACCTTGAGCCATTTCATGAGCTCAATTTTTGCACACTGCCTAAATACCTTCCATAGAAGCTGTGGTTAAATTCTCAGCTTCGTTGGACACCTGGAACTTGAGCTACCATCATTTAGGTTTAAGTGTTCATATAATGGACTTAATCACATGGCGATTACTAGTATCTCTTTTCACCCTAGCTTTCGTCATCTCTAAGGTTGTAGATCCAACAACAGAAACCTTGCTGTTATTTGTCCTTTTTAGGTGTGAGTTAACTGGTACAACAGTTTTGAATCATTTTCTAAATTGCTTTTGAATACATGTGCATAAATCATCTTAATAGCACGTGACGTCGACGTTCAATGGGAACTCGACTCTGCAGCGAGAATCTCCATCTTGTGACTAGTTTGGCGGATTCTCCGGAGGAAGACTAACTCCTAGCTTCTAACAAAACCGTTGAGCAAGGCAAGCCCCGGTTTGCATATCGTTACCGTTTTAAATTTTGCTTTACTTCACATCATGTTTATTAGACTTGATATTGTGCATTATGTCTAGATGATTGAAACCCACTTGCATGGCTATTACATCCCTTAGTAGAAGGTTTAGTGTAGGCTTTGCCTCATCCTAGATGCTAGGCTAATGTTGTAGCTAGCTCGGTGGAAGTCGAGTAGTAAAAAGCTACTCGCGAGAAAGTTCGAGTAATGGAGTTACTCGCGAGAGGTTCATGATAAGAGAACCCTCATGAAAATGAGATAGGGACGGGGATGTTCCTGTAGGATGGAGCGCTCAAGGTTGGTCTCGTCCTGCGATGGGTGTGACAATGCTTGAGACCATATTTGGCCTGGACCGGGATGGTAAGGCAAATTTGGAGGTTGATTGTAGCCCCATCCGTATCGGTTAAGGACCGTATGTATGCGGCCCTGCTGGACAAGGTTGAGCCATACCGGATGTATAGTGGGGTATGGGACCCATGAAACCGATGTAAGTCGATGGACCGTGATATAGAAACTCATCCTTCGCGTGGGAATGGTGTTGATAAGGCGGGAGGTGTAAATCCTTTAGCGGGCAATTTCGATGTGTCCGCGTAGAGGACCATCCTGCTCGGCGCGAAGCGTTTTTCTATGTTAGGGTGTCGTGTGAAAGGTTGCTGCATACAACGTAAGAAAGAGCTCTTGAGAGAGTCTTTCGAGGCGGGTGTATGTGTCGTGTATTCTAGGATGTTATTGATTCGAATCACCGTCGCTCGTGGAAGAGGATTGAGCATGGTTGCCCACTGCGCCATGACGTAGTAAGAAGAGGAACTAAGTCTCTTAACTTGCTATTTATGGATTAATCACTGTATTGGAACCTTGACTGAAGTAGATATAGAGCAAACTAAATTTCATTTCCACCATAAGCTAGCAACATCGGGATAAGCGTTTCTTGTTTGATTGTGGACTTCCGATGTTGTGAGGCGTGAGGACCACTAAAAGGAAGGCTATAAGGATCCGAATATAAGGATCAAGTTTAGTCAAGCTGCATTTTGCAAATTCCTGTTCCTACTGTCTTACTACCCCTGCATTTAGAGTTACATGTTTAGGAGTGACGGTTAAGTCTTGCTGAGCCTTAGTGCTCACGGATGCTTTTGAGTTGTTTTTGCAGGTATCAGGATGCCTGCTATGAAGAGGGTTGTTCGGTGAGACGATGAACCTCACGGTTCGTTCAACTCATCGGAAACCTAGCCGCTGCCTTTCTTTGGTGAAGCTAGTAGGAAGCGTTCACAGGCTGAACGACTTCTCTTCGGCGTAGTTAGGGTCGAAAGTGAGTAGTTTGTACAGCTAGTTTTAATTTCCGCTGCGTGTGTACTTATGTTGTAAAAGATCTTATGTTGAGTAACAAAGTGGTTTCATTATGTTCTTGAGCCTCTTTTCGTGCATGCTGTTGGGTGCCGCATCGCACGGCACCACCCACTGCAATTCCCGGGCCTGGCTCCATCACATCGTGGTATCAGAGCCACATTGGGAATAGCACGCATGAAAAGAGCATATTTTCAAAAACTTAGGAGTATACGAGTGAGTAACGTATAGTGTGCCCAAATAAGTAGTATTATTAGCATAGTCACTTAAGGTGGCAGGCTAACAGTGTGTTATCATTCAGTATTTCAATTTTGTAACGACGCACCTACGTGGAGGTAAGAATGGTAAGGAACGCCACCGAAAGCGGATCAATTTCGGTTAGCTCACCCATACAAGGAAAGTAGTGTGGGATGTCCCGTTCAGCAATGGATGGGAATTGAATATGTTTTCTAAGACTCTTCATGTCTTAGAGACATATGAATGGCACTAGCCTCCAGTGCGCAAACACAGGGGCAAGAGGAGGAGATCTCATCGTGTGGTTTGTAACACGAAGTGTGTTCTTTAGGACTCTTCATGTCCTATGAGGCATATGAAAGCGCTGTTCCACCGGTGTGCTTTATGGCAAAGGTGTGGAGCCCCCGTCGGGTGGTGAATAACCCGATCATGTACCTTGAGACGTGGCTTGACTCAAGGACGGCCCGTATGGCAATGATATGGGGCGTATGTTTTTACAATGATATGGACCTGCCTGAAATGATAAACCAATGTGTGCATCATTATTGAGTGGTTTTCTGCAGGTACCTTAACAACGTTAGTACATGTCGTGTAGACAACGTTTGTGAGTGATCGTTTTAGTGCCACCATTTGAAACGTATAGGCCGGTATAAAGGCGGTTAGGATTTTAATTTGGTGAGGAAACGTAGTACCGTGATATGATTTGAACTGCATGAAAAAAAAGGTTTGAAAAGAAAAAGAGTAAATTTGTAGTCTAGGATTCTATTAGGGATTAATGAACTCATATATTGAACTAAGAGTCAATTGGGAGTATAGATTTATTCACAAAGACTTAGGAGAAACCTCCCCTGTTTTCGGTAGAATTTTTGCTGAATTTAAACAGCGCATAAATTTTGTTTGGCCGAACCAATGGGGGTGAGTGATACATTTCTGGAAAGCTGTTGAAGTCCTATACAATTCTTCAGTACAACTCGAGATCAGAATCACCCTCCAAATCGATGAAATTCTCAGATGAGTGTGAACTGTTAAAAACAGGACAGACACAAGATGCTCTCTGGAATTTTTTGTATTTCGACCATAACTTTCTATAGAAAAATTTCTAAGGGTCAAGTAAGACACCGTTGGAAATTTTAGGAATTTTTCTACGACTTTGTAGTTGAATGTTTCTCCAGATTTGGAGTTTAATTGTATGAAATCTTGTGGAAAAAACAGCCACATTCAAAGGAGGTGCTGTCAAAATTGTTCCAGATTCTGTCAACTTTGAAATATCACAACTTTTGATCCAAAACTGATATAAAGGCAAATAAATACTCGTTGGAAATATATTGAAGTTAACTATAACTTTGTTATTCATCTTGAGACGTGAAATTGCCATTTTCATATTCAAATTCTGGGATTAAGATCTATTGGTCATTCTGAACAGAGTAGTGCTTATTGCCTATGTAACTTAGGACTTGTTGTGGACAGGGATGTTTTAGACTTCTCTAAGCTCCATAACATGTTCTTGAGTTATTTTTCAGTTTGTCCTACTATTGGAATTAAGGGTTTGGACAAACTTGTTAAAATTGGTAGATATCAGAATTGTCGAAACCCGGGTTAGATTGTGTAGTGCTGCAATATCTATGTGATGCTTTTACGGTTATGTTTTCAATTCAAGTTGAGTTTAAACTTTGAATTTTAACCGTAAATTGCTCACTCTTGCAGCATGGATCATGCTCATTCCAGGAGTGAGGTTGGTGACTCGAGTCACGGCGAAAGTAATTCGCCACAACAAGAAGTGCCGGCATCATCAACCGGATTGGCGGAAATCTTGGCAAAGATGGCTGAGTCTCTGGATCTGTTGGTGCGACAAAGCATACGATAGGAGACACTACAGCAAAATCCCCCGCCATGCACTTATCTGGATTTCTTAGCAAGACAACCACCGGTTTTCTCGGAAGCGAAAGAACCGTTGGAGTTGGCACATTGGCTCCAATGTATTGCAGCCAAGTTTGATATGCTTGAGTGCGATGAATATCAGAAGACTCTATTTGCCACTCAACAACTCCATGGAGCCGCTGGAGCTTGGTGGGCAGAGTATCTTGCATCTCTCCCTGAAGGTCATCGGGTGACGTGGGATGAATTCTGGGTTGTTTTCCGGGAACGTCACATTTGTTCGGGAATTCTACGAATGAAGTATCAAGACTTTCTAGAAATAAAGCAAGGAGAAAGGAGTGCGTACGAGTACTTCAAAGAGTTTGAAGACTTGATGCAATACGCCACTCATATGGTAGACTCGGAAGCGTCAAAGTGTGAATATTTCTTCTGAGGTTTGAATGTCGAACTTCAGGAACAAGTGACCTTGTTCAATAATGGTATTTACAATGAGTTTGTAAATGCCACTATCATTAAAAAAGGCATGCATCTCCGTTGTGAAGCGGAGCTGAAAAGAAGTATACTGCCGGACAGTGACATTGAGGTTCGTCCGAACTATCGAGTGTGGTATTACTCGCTAGTTAAGCAACAAATTCAGCCTGTGGTGCAACTCTCACAACCACGGCTGGAGTTACTCACTTATGAGCCTCCACCTCAACAGCAGCGGTCAGAAATTATTCGTGCAACCCTACCGCAACCAGCTACGCACGAATTATATCCACCTCGTGTTAGTAGAGAGCTGAGGATTTCTGCAGCACGAAACCGTCGTGGAGCTGAGCAGGGCCACACTTGTGTGTCATCTCATCAATGCTCAGATCAGCACCGTGAACCTTCAAAGAAGAATTTTTTGAAAGCTGGCAGGGTTAATTATACTGCTATTGAGGACATTGCTAAAGGCGAACCAGTTTTGGCGGGCATGTTCACTTTACATGAACAGCCCACTTTTGTTTTGTTTGATTCCGGAGCCACCCACAATTTCATTAGCAGACACTATGTGCTGAAGAATAATCTTCCATTTAGCACAGTTAAGCATCGGTTTCATGTCAGCTCACCCGGAGGCAAGATATCAACAGATGAGATGGTCTCTCGGGCACCTTTATGTTTGGGTGGAAACATCTATCCTGCGAGCCTTATTATACTGAAAGGCCAAAGGATTGATATTATGTTGGGGATGTCATGGTTGACACATTATGGAGCAATCTTTGACATCAGCTCTCGGACTGTCCAACTGAATTTCCCAATACACGGTTGCAACATATTGAATCTTGTGGATCCATCACAATGAGTTGCAGCAGTGCATCAGATTGAAGCTCCTAAACTTGAGGATATTCCAGTGGTATGTGAATATCCAGATGTGTTTCCCGAAGACTTGCCGGGCATGCCGCCCGAACATGATGTTGAGTTCAGGATTGAACTAGCACCGGGAACAACACCTATTTCTCGGCGACCATACAAAATGGCACAAAAGGAGCTAGCAGAATTGAATGAGCAGCTTAATGAACTCATGGACAAAGGTTTTATACGCCCAAGTTCATCACCTTGGGGCTGTTCCGCACTCTTCGTGAAGAAGAAGGACGAGACTTTGAGACTATGTGTAGATTATCGTCCACTGAATGCTGTCACTATCAAGAATAAGTATCCACTACCACGCATCGATATTTTGTTCTATCAACTAGTGGGTGCTAAGGTATTCTCCAAGATGGATCTTAGGTCCGGGTATCATCAGATAAAAATCCGTGCAGAAGATATACCTAAGACGGCGTTCTCAACAAGATATGGTCAATATGAATATCTTGTCATGTCCTCTGGGTTGACCAATGCTCCGGCTCACTTTATGTATCTCATGAACTCTGTGTTCATGCCGGAGTTAGATAAGTTCATCATGGTTTTCATCGACGACATCTTGGTCCATTCAAAGTAAGAAAAAGAACACGCTGAACATTTGTATATTGTACTTTCAACTTTTGAGGGATCACAAGCTATATGCAAAGTTCGGTAAATGTGAGTTTTGGATCAGCAAGGTGCCATTTCTTGGGCATATTATTTCAGCGGAAGGCATCGCTGTGGACCCACGTAAAATCGAGCAAGTTCTGAATTGGAAATCTCCAACATCTGTTTATGAAGTGAGGAGTTTCCTAGGCTTAGCGGGTTATTATCGGAGATTCATTCCAAACTTCTCCAAAGTAGCTAAACCTATGACGGAGCTGTTGAAGAAAAGCACCAAGTATGATTGGAGCAATTTATGCGAACAAGCTTTTCAAACTTTAGTGAAGTATCTCACTACAGCTCCAGTTTTGGCCCAGCCGGACACCACGAAGCTGTTTGATGTTTATTGTGATGCGTCCGGCATTGGTTTGGGTTGTGTGTCGATGCAAGAAGGACGCGTGGTCACGTATGGATCCCGACAACTCAGGGGTCATGAGCAGAATTACCCGACGCACGACCTTGAACTTGTTGCAGTGGTCTTAGCATTGAAAATCTGGAGACATTATCTACTAGGCAATCTAGTACATCTCTACACTGACCACAAAAGCTTGAAGTACATCTTCACACAGAAAGAACTGAATATGAGGTAGCGAAGATGGCTAGAATTGATCAAGGACTATGAACTTGAAATTTGGTTACCATCCGGGCAAAGCGAATGTGGTTGCCGACACACTTAGTCCGAAAGCCCACGTTCACCATTTAGCCATGGCTGCACATGAAGAAGGAGAACCAAGCCTGCGCTTAGTTCCCTATGGATCGCTGTTCAACCTCGCTCTTATTCCTACAATCCGAGATGAGATTGTAGAGGCTCAGAAGACAGATAGAGGTATGTCTCACATCCGGAGAAGAGTGGACAGCGGTGAATTGAAGATGTTCCGTAAGGATGAAGAGGGTACTCTATGGTTTAACAACCGCATAGTTGTACCCCGGAATATGAAATTGCGGAGGAAGATATTGGATGAAGCGCAATTATCCAAGTACTCCATTCATCTGGGAAGCAACAAGATGTACCAGGACTTAAAATCTAAGTTCTGGTGGACACCGATGAAGAGAGAGATTGCGAAATACGTATCCGAGTGTGATATATGTCGGCGGGTTAAAGCCGACCATATGAGGAAACGTCGGTTTACCCATGACCAGCAACAAGCATGATTCTATTTGGGTAATCGTCAATCGTTTGACCAAGACAGCACATTTTATTCCAGTCCACACCAAATATGTGGCAAAGAAGTATGCGGAGCTATTCATCTCGAAGATCATGTGTTTACACGGGGTTCCCCGCACCATCGTTTCTGATCGAGGTGTGTTATTCGTATCTAGATTTTGGGAGCAACTGCATGCTTCCTTGGGAATCAAGTTAATCAGGAGTTCAGCGTATCATCTGCAAACTGATGGTCAAACGGAGAGAATAAATCAGATTCTGGAGGATATTCTACGGGCATGTGTCATCAATCATGGGAAGAATTGGGTTGACCATCTACCGTTGGCAGAATTCTCATATAACAACTGTTATCAATCCAGTATCAAAATGGCTCCGTATGAAGCTCTTTATGGCCGGAAGTGCCGCACACCGCTGAATTGGTGTGAGTCCGGCGAGAGAGTGGTCTACGGGATTGATCTTGTGAATGAAGCCGAGGAACGAGTGCGAGTGATTCAAGCCAATTTAAAGGCTGCACAACCTCGGCAGAAAAGCTATGCAGACAAAAGACGTCGACCTCTTCACTTCGACATCGGGGACCACGTTTATCTTCGTGTCTCTCCGATGAAAGGGGTTCATCAGTTCGGAGTGAAGGGAAAGCTTTCTCCGCGATTCATTGGGCCGTTTGCTGTCACTGAGATATGCGGACCCGTGGCCTATCGTCTGGAGTTACCGACATCACTTTCGGGTATTCACAATGTTTTCGACGTCTCTCATCTGCAGAAATGTCTTAACTACCCAACCGCAGTTCATATGGAGAACATTGAGGATCTTCAACCGGATCTCACTTATTCTGAGTATCTGATACAGATTATCGACGAGAAGACTCGCGCCACAAGAAATCGGACAATGCGATTTTACAAAGTCTTGTGGAGCAACCACACCACTGATGAAGCCACGTGGGAAAGCGAGGAATTTCTCCGTTTAAATTTTCCCGACTTGTTTGTACCATTTGTTTAGTAGTCATTCTCCCTTCTTCTTTCTTTTTGTAATCTCAGGATGAGATTCTTTTAAGGGGGGGGGGAATGTAACAGCCCTAACTTTTGTAAAGTTTGATTTCAACATACGAGACAAAGTTAAGGCGAAGAAAGGCTATAATTGTGTCACATGAAATGATGAACACAAAAATGGACATGTGAGGGAGTTAAAAATTTTCTCTAGCCCATGCTCAACACATGTTAACCTAGGGGAAAGAATTTCGCTCCCAAAACTCTAACTCATGTGCACCTTCTCTATGAGGAGAGTGGCGGGAATTTAAACACCATTTTGAATCTTTTGAAAGGATTTCTATTCAGATTGTCCAAAGGCCTATATGTGAGATCATAGGTGCATATCTCATGTATTCAAGAGCCTAAGTTTCAAATTTGGAGAATTTTAGGATTCATATACTATTTATTCCGAGGATTAAATGAGGGCACGTTCAAATTCAAACTTGAATTTGAATTTTGAACCAAACAAACTCAATTTAAAAATATGGTTTCAGATTTGAGTTCCTCATAAATCTTTTGACCTATCCTCAAAGTTTGGTCAAATTTGGAGCTCGTTTGCTATTTTATCCGGAACCGGAGGATAAGAGGGGGGATATGGGGCCCACATGTCAGTAGACCTCAAACTAAAAGCGTCTCTGTTTTCACTCGGGCAGCACACGCGGGACACCTGCTGCTCGCCGGCGCCACCGCCTTCTCACCATGCCACCGCCATCTCACCACCTGCTGCTTCTCCGTCCTCATCTCCCCTGCCGTGCTCCCTTTCATCTTATCACCGAAGACTCAGCCTCGTTGCTTCTCCTGCACGCAGAACAGCGCCCCTCTTCTTCTCCCGATTACACAGCCACCGAGCACCGGATGCTTGAGGTCGATCTCTACAGCAAATAGCAGCGCACCAGCATGCTCTAGCCGGCTAGAACCATCCCTCCGCCGTCCCGAGCTCACCGGCGCCTAGAAACAGAAAAGTCTCTGCTGCTCCTGTGTTGAACGTCGGAGGACACGAACTGATAACCGTGGACAGCCCAAACCAGGAGTGATCACGCCCAAGCAAGCCACCCCATCGGTGCACCTACAAGTCTAGTTGCTCACCTCCGAAGCTCAGCCCTAGCCATTGATCACAGAGGGAGAATTTCAAGTTTTCTCCCGGGCGGCAGAAACGGACCTTGAGGTAAGGAATTGCAAAATTCATCCTCAAATCGTGTTTGTTGGGTTTCAAACTTCACACACAGGATGTTAACTGCCTAGCACACCTCCTCCATCGATTTTGGACCAATAAATTGAGTGTAGAGTGAGGAATCCGAGTTCTTTTTGAGGGTATACCGCTGGACCCTATCGGGCGTACAGTGCCGATAGGTTTAGAGCCCTCCCCAGCTTGTTTAGACCTCATGTCGGTATTCTACATGATTCCCTGGTACTTTAGAGCCCAAGAACCGACCATTTGGTGGAGAATTCACCGTGCAAGACCTCGCCAGAGCCCTAGGGTTTGCTGTTGCCGGTGCGCACTGTTTTCCTGCGAGTTTCAGCCGCCGGCGACCTCACCAACGTGTTCAGCATGGGGGAAAATAGGGGGGCGGCCAGCGGGGGGTCCGTTGGTGGCTGGGAAGTGCCTTTCCAGTGACCTCGCCGGAGGGAGCCGCCACTGCTCTGTTTAGCGCGAGGCTGGAGTTTAGGGATGACTAGTGGGACCCACTTTCAGCATTTAAACATTCTCCAGATTTTCCCACTTTAGTTCAAACTTTGGAGAGCCATAACTTTGTGTAGTAATGTCCAAAAATTGTGAAACAAATTTTGTTGGATTCCTCTCAAAGAGTACTATCAAGGGGTGCATCCCAATATTTATTAAAATCCCTGGATTTGGCTCATTAATTCATTTAATGGAAATCTTGTAGGAATTTTTACAGGAGTTATATTTATTGGAAAATTCCCAAATTTGGACAGGACATTCCTCCAGAAACCCTTGAACTCCAGTAAAAATGTCAGAGGCATTGGACCTAATTTGCTTGGTCAAATGATGTGTTCATTCCTTATGTCTCTGAAAAATGGGAAAAATGAACAGAGACATTTTCAGCTTTTCCCCAATACAGGTAAAATCCATATCTCCATGTAGGAAACTCCAAAAATGGTAAAACAAATTCCTATGGACTCAAGACATTTTGTACTTCACAAAAAGTCTACTTTGCAGCATAGGAAATCTTAATACCTAGGGGGTAAAGGCAGATTAGTGAAAATCACATAGTGAATTATTGTGATCACCTTGAGCCATTTCATGAGCTCAATTTTTGCACACTGCCTAAATACCTTCCATAGAAGCCGTGGTTAAATTCTCAGCTTCGTTGGACCTCTGGAACTTGAGCTACCATCTTTTAGGTTTAAGTGTTCATATAATGGACTTAATCACATGGTGATTACTAGTATCTCTTTTCACCCTAGCTTTCGTCATCTCTAAGGTTGTAGATCCAACAACAGAAACCTTGATGTTGTTTATACTTTTTAGGTGTGAGTTATCTGGTACAACAGTTTTGAATCATTTTCTAAATTGCTTTTGAATACATGTGCATAAATCATCTTAATAGCACGTGACGTCGACGTTCGACGAGAACTCAACTCTGCAGCGAGGATCTCCATCTTGTGACGAGTTTGGCAGATTCTCCGGAGGAAGACTAACTCCTAGCTTCTAACAAAACCGTTGAGCAAGGCAAGCCCCGGTTTGCATATCATTTCCGTTTTAAATTTTGCTTTACTTCACATCATGTTAATTAGACTTGATATTGTGCATTATGTCTAGATGATTGAAACCCACTTGCATGGCTATTACATCCCTTAGTAGAAGGTTTAGTGTAGGCTTTGCCTTGTCGTAGATGCTAGGCTTATGTTGTAGCTAGCTCAGTAGAAGTCTAGTAGTAAAAAGCTACTCGCGAGAAAGTTCGAGTAATGGAATTACTCGCGAGAGGTTGATGATAAGAGCACCCTCATGAAAATGAGATAGGGACGGGGATGTTCCTGTAGGATGGAGCGCTCAAGGTTGGTCTCGGCCTGCGATTGGTGTGACAATGCTTGAGACCATATTTGTCCTGGACCGGGATGGTAAGGCAAATGTGGAGGTTGATTGTAGCCCCGTCCGTGTCAGTTAAGGATCGTATGTATGCGGCCCTGCTGGACAAGATTGAGCTGTACCAATATACAGTGGGGTATTGGACCCATGAAACCGATGTAACTCGATGGACCATGATATTAGAAACTCATCCTTCGCGTGGGAATGGCGTTGAGAATGCGGGAGGTGTAAATCTTTTAGCGGGCAACTTCGACGTGTCCGCGTAGAGGACCATCCTGCTCGGCGCGAAGCGTTTTTCTATGTCGGTGTGTCGTGTGAAAGGTTGCTGCATACAACGTAAGAAAGAGCTCTTGAGAGAGTCTTTCGAGGTGGGTCTATGTGTCGTGTATTCTCGGTCGTTATTGATTCGAATCACTGTCGCTCACGGAAGATGATTGAGCATACTTGCCCACTGCGCTGTGACGTAGTAAAAAAGGGGAACTAAGTCTCTTAACTTGCTGTTTATGGATTAATCACTGTATTGGAACCTTGACTCAAGTAGATACAGAGCTAACTAAATTTCATTTCCACCTTAAGCTAGCAACATCGGGACGATAAGCGTTTCTTGTTTGATTGTGGACTTCCGATGTTGTGAGGCGTGAGGACCACTAAAAGGAAGGCTATAAGGATCTGAATATAAGGATCAAGTTTAGTCAGGCTGCATTTTTCAAATTCCTCTTCCTACTGTCTTACTACCCCTGCATTTAGAGTTACATGTTTAGGAGTGACGGTTAAGGCTTGCTGAGCCTTAGTGCTCACGGTTGCTTTTGAGTTGTTTTTGCAGGTAGCAGGATGCCTGCTATGAAGAGGGTTGTTCGGTGAGACGATGAACCTCACGGTTCGTTCAACTCATCGGAAACCTAGCGGCTGCCTTTCTTTGGTGAAGCTAGTAGGAAGCGTTCACGGGCTGAATGAATTCTCTTCGGCGTAGTTAGGGTCGAAAGTGAGTAGTTTGTCCAGCTAGTTTGAATTTCCGCTGCGTGTGTACTTATGTTGTAAAAGATCTTATGTTGAGTAACAAAGTGGTTTCATTATGTTCTTGAGCCTCTTTTCGTGCATGCTGTTGGGTGCCGCATCGCACGGCACCACCCACTGTGATTCCCGGGCGTGGCTCCATCACAGAATGGACACTCTAAAACACATAGGAACACCCCTCTAAACTGCTATTTTCAAAAACTGCTTGCTGCTGCACTTTATTTGTCAATTCAGCCACCGAAAAGTGCTATTTTCAGCCCCTCTTTTTCTCTTCCTTGGACAGCAACACTTTTGCTTTCTTGCTTCATAACTTCTGAAGTTTTGGAGTTATTTATTCCATCTCTAAAGTTTCTCATGTCTTATAGATGTCAGTGATTAGGAGCACAGAACGCATAAGGACTCGTCCACCACCACGTGGGAGTGCACTTAACCCCATTGAGATGTCCGATGGACCATATTGGGAGGAGGTGAAGATGGAACCTAATGATGAAGATGAAGTCAGTAGCTCTATGCATGAGGAAGAGGATCCGGAAGAGGTGGAACCAATCAAAAACGACATGGAAGACGATCCAGAAGAACAACATTGGTATGCACCTCAGGAGGAGTTTCACGCGGGCTGACACCCAGTGGAGCCTCATGAAACTATGTCAGAAGGATTGCTGACAACATTGGTATGGACCTGAAGAGGAGCCACCTCTTGCTGAGGACGAGAATGATGGTGATGAACGGGCCAACCATTCAGTTCAAGAATTCCGGTCCGACATGATGGAAGCAGGACACATATCTAAGGAGCTCAAAGAATTTCGGGATTGCTGCAGCTTATACCCGGAGTATGTTCTCAAGAAAGTCTCTCGTCTTGGACATGAAGAGTGGAAGGCTGAGGTAACCATCCTATCTAATGGTAGGGTTGTCACACGGCACTTCACACCCAAATGGAGAGCTACAAGGGCAGAAGCTATTGATGATGCTGCATGGGATGCACTCACCGGACTGTGCTACACTTTCCGTGACCAGCTTGAGAACACTACTTTTGAGGTGCACCCGTATCGGAAGAGTGGTACAAGAGAGATCATTGGACCTCATCAAGGAGCTCTTTCCAACCCACAAGCTGCTTACAAGTCTCAGAGGTTGCTCATGGAGTTAGGAAACCGGTATGCAAGCGCACAAGAAGAGATGCGTTACCTCCGCAAGAAGCTGTATTTGCTGGAGAAACAAGAGGAGACTTGTGCCAACGCCGGAACAAACGGAGCATCAGCGTCATCCATCCCTACATGGACAGCCGATTCACCAGGGCGTGTGCCCATGTATGGACCACCCCCATCACACGGCGAGAACAACACCGGTTCTCACGATTATGTTTAGGTTTCCATTGAATAAAGCTGTAATAGGAACGCTTAGATCGTAGTAGCTTGAATAAGGTGGTGTGCTGAAATTTTTGTGATGATTGCTTGTGTTTGTGTGCTTGGTGTGAGTTGTGGAACGCTTCGGCGAATGTCCATATCCACACATAGTAGACAGATGTGAGATGCTTCGGCACTTGTTCACATCGTTATTTAGGCTGAAATTAATAAAAGAAGTTGCTTACTTCATACACCTTGATACATATAGTTGGGAAATCACTTCTTTCAATTCTGAATTCTATTCCGAGGGTAAGCATTAAAATAAGGGGGGTTGACTTTCTTGCCAACCTTATTGTCTTGGATTCCCAAGGGATCGACATAATACATGGAATGGACATGTTAAGCAAGCACAACGGAGTGATTCAATGTGCTTAGAGGATCGTGCAGTTGAAAAATGAGCACGGTACTCGTATTGAGTTCGAGACAGCGCAACCTACAACGGAGAAAGTAGTGCTGAATCACATCGAAGAAGCGACATTGGAAAGCATCCAGGTGGTTCAAGAATGTTCAGATGTGTTTCCAGAAGAACTTCCGGGTATGCCACCTGACCGGGACATTGAATTTGCCATTGATTTAGTACCCGGAACTGCACCTATAGCGAAGAGGCCGTATAGGATGCCCGCTAATGAACTAGTGGATCTCAAGAAGCAAATTCAGGAGCAGCTATAAAAGGGTTCTATACGACCAAGCTCGTCACCATGGGAGGCCCCGTACTCTTTATAGACAAGAAGGATGGGACCCAAAGGATGTGTGTGGATTATAGGTCTCTCAATGAGGTGACGATCAAGAATAAATACCCGCTGCCCCATATAGAGGACCTGTTCAACCAAATGAAAGGTGCCCAAATTTTCTCCAAGATTGATCTTCGGTCGGATACTTCCAGCTGAAGATTAACCCCTCCGACATACCCAAGACTGCACTTCAAACACTGTATGGTTCGTATGAGTATAACGTTATGTCTTTTGGGTTGATGAATGGACCCACATACTTTATGTACCACATGAATAAGGTCTTCATGGAGTACTTAGACAAGTTCGTCATGGTTTTCATCAACGATATCATGGTGTATTGGAAAAGCGAGGAACAACACGAAGAACACTTGAGGTTGACGTTGCAGAAACTGCAGGAGCATCAATTGTATGCCAAGTTCAGCAAGTGTCAATTTTGACTAAAGGAGATATCGTTCCTAGGCCACATCATCTCCGAGGGAGGAGTATCGGTTGATCCCGGAAATGTGGGAGATGTTCTGAAGTTGAACCAACTGCAGAATGTGAGAGATATTCGGAGTTTCCTTGGGATGGCTGGATACTACCGCTGGTTCATCAAGGATTTCTCCAAAATAGCGAAGCCTATGACTGAATTGCTAATGAAGGTAAAAGCATTTCAGTGGCCACCAGCGTGTCAAGAAAGCTTTGAGGAGCTCAAGAAGAGACTAACCACAGCACCGATTTCAGTATTGCTGGACGTGAGAAAAAGCTTTGACATATATTGTGACGCATCAAGACAAGGGCTTGGATGTGTGCTCATGCAAGAAGGACAAGTGGTAGCCTATGCGTCGAGACAACTAAAGAAACATGAGCTGAATTACCCCCACACATGACTTGAACTTGCAGCCGTGGTACATGCCTTGAAGATTTGGAGGCATTATATCCTTGGGCAACGATGTGAGATCTATACGGATCACAAAAGCCTCAAGTATATATTCACGCAAACAGATCTAAATTTGAGACAACATCGATGGTTGGAACTCATCAAGGATTATGATGTTGGGATCAACTATCACCCCAGAAAGGCCAATGTAGTATCTGATGCGTTGAGCCGAAAGGGAGCATGTCACCAACTCACTGTTCAGGAGCTGCCACCCAAGCTGCACAAGGAGTTTGAACGGTTACATCTCGGGTTCTTGAACGAGATGGAGGTGATAGAACTGAACTCCTCGCTGGAACAAGAGATACGAGATAGCCAAACAACGGATGAGGAAATCAAGGAAATCAAGGAAAGAATCCAACAAGGCATAGAAAAGGATTTTAAGGAAGACGAGAAAGGAATGCTTTGGTTAGGGAAAAGGATTTGTGTGCCTAACGTGAAGCACATCCACGACATGGTATTAAAGGAGGCACATGACTCACCTTATTCCATACACCCCGGCTGTACAAAGATGTACAAGGACCTGAAAACTTGCTATCGGTGGGATGGTAGGGAAAGGTACATAGCTGAATATGTTGCCTTATGCGATACGTGCCAACGGGTGAAGGCCGAACATCAAAGACCCACTTGACTGTTGCAGCCATTGAAAGTACCCGAGTGGAAGTGGAAGGACATCAGCATGGATTTCATCGTTGGATTGCCACGTACTAAATCGGGTTACGACTCTATTTGGGTTATCATGGACCGATTGATGAAAACAACCCATTTCCTTCCTGGTAGAACCAAGTACAGCGTTGCACAACTAGCCGAGCTGTATATGGAGCAAATCACGTGTCGCCATGGAGTTCCGAAGAGGATAGTTTCATATCGGGGTTCTCAATTTACCTCTAGGTTCTGGAAGAAGCTGCATGAAGCCATGGGTACACGACTGAATTTCAGCTCCGCTGATCACCCACAAACCGACGGGCAAACTGAGAGGACAAACCAAATTTTTGAAGACATGTTGAGAGCTTGCGCCTTGAAACATGGGCGTAGTTGGGATACGAGCTTGTCGTATGCTTAATTCTCATACAATAACAGCTACCAAGGCAGCTTCAAGATGTCACCTTTCGAAGCATTGTATGGTAGACGATGTAGAACACCGCTGTTCTGGAATGAGACCGGAGAAAGCCAAGTATTCGTACCCGAAGTGCTACAAGACGCTGAAAAGCAAGTCCAAATGATACGTGAAAACTTGAAGGCCGCTCAGTCACGACAAAAAGGTTATGCGGACAATAGGAGAAGAAAATTGACCTTCGAAGTAGGAGACTTCATGTATCTTAATGTATCGCCTATCCGTGGCCAACAACGGTTCAACATCAAAGGCAAATTAGCACCTCGCTACATAGGGCAATTTAAGATTTTGGGCAAGCGAGGAGAAGTAGCCTATCAACTAGAGCTGCCAACACACCTCTCCGACGTGCATGACAAGTTTCACGTATCCCAACTCAAGAAGTGCTTAAGAGTACCGGAAGAACAAGTACCGATGGATGCGCTCGACCTTCAAGAGGATCTGACCTACGCGGAACACCCCATCCAAATTTTGGACGTGAAGGAAAGGGTCACGAGGAACAAAGTGATCCGTTGGTGCAAGGTATAGTGGAGCCATCAAATGGAAACAGAAACTACATGGGAGCGTGAGGAAGATCTCAAGGCAGAATTCCCTCATCTATTCTCTACTCTATCGAATCTCGAGGGCGAGATTCAGTTTAAGGGGGATAGGTTTGTAACATCCTCAAATTCATTTCCATGCATTGCATACATTTTTCATGTAGAGAAACATTATAAAAGAAGTAGAAATGGAGAAAAGAACCATAGAAAAGGAGAAAGGACCATAGAAATGGAGGAAGGAACCATGGAAATGGAGAAAGAACCATAGAAATGGAGGAAGGAACCATAGAAATGGAGGAAAAACCACAGAAATGGAGAAGGGAATATAGAAATGGAGAATGGGGCATACAAATGGAGAAGGGCAATATAGAAATGGAGAATGGGACATAGAAATGGAGAGGGGAATGTATAAATGGAGAATGGGACATAGAAATGGAGAGAGGAATGTAGAAATGAAGAATGAGACATAGAAATGGAGAGGGTAATGTAGAAATGGAGCAAGTGACATAGAAATGGTGAGGAATGAGAAAAAGATAGCTGAAATAAGCCATTCCCAAATTTCCCCCAAAATTTCCAAATTTCCCAATTCCACAAAAGGGGAATTTTCACCACATTTGGGGGCATAAAATCCCTAAGGCTGCCGCACCTAACTGAAAAGATAATTTTGTTGAGATCCAAAATTGAGTAGGACTCTTATTTGAGCTCCAATTGGAGTAGGACTCTCCTTTTCCCCCTTATAAATATAACCCCCACCCCCTTGGCTGACCTCTCTCTCTTTTGGTAGTCCCCCCCTGCTGCCAAGCCCCCTTCCTTGCTGCCAAGTCGCAAAGTTTCCCCCCTTGCCAGAATTTGGCCGCCGTCGAGCCCCGCAGTCGCCAGAGAAGAAGCCTGACGATCTGTCCTGCACTAATCATCCATAGACAAATTCCCCACTGCTGCCATTGCTAGGAGGAAGGCCCTGCCACCAAAAGGAAGTGAGGTAGGTTACCATTACCCATCTTACGACATCGCCTCTATTTCTACGCATCCGTTTTCTTTGCCCCCTTCGAGCAGAAACCTTTACATGTGAACAGATCTGTTTTGATCGGTTTTTGACAGTGGAATTTATCTAGATCTTGAGTCAAGATCATCACCACTGTCGAAGTGTGTTGTCGACACTTCTCTCGGGCCTGCTCTGGGCAGCCCGTAGAGGTTCTTTTTTGGAGGGGCTAGACACTCACGGAGAGCTTACGCGTTAGGGACGATGGAAGGAGAAGCTTGACACATGGAGTTTTATGTGGTTCAGGCCGCCGGAGCGTAAAACCCTACGTCGACGGTGAGCAGAGATGCTCATTGTATTGCTTGGCGCTCAGAACCAGAGTTCTGAGCTTGAGGATGACCTGAGTGCTAAGATGGCTAGGGCGTAAGTGTGCCAAGAGTTGAACCCTACGTGAGAGTGTGCAAAAGGCCAACCCTAGAGATAGTTGGGCAAAGTGTTGAACCCTTGCTAACGTCGCCTACCCAAGACTTTTACAGTCCAAGACTCGGGCGGCTTACAAGGTGGGCCCGGGACCCGACAGGTGGTCTCGGGGAGATTGCCTGCCATCTACAGTATCTGCAGTTACACCGGCAGTTGTCTCTGGCGAGGGCTTCTAAGTCTTCGTTCTGCCGCCCTGCCCATGCCGCAAGCTAGTCATAGTGGCTGATGATGGCAGGGGCGGCAGGGGATGTCTTGTCGCTGTGTTTATTGGCGTACAGCTTCTGACGCGGTGTGCCAGTCTTCACTGCGACGTGACTGGGTGCAATGGCACCTGACAGAGGCGTGCTCTGCGTCTCCGCGCCTTGGGAAGGCGCGGGTCTTGAATACCTTGTACGGGCAAGGTATGGCGCGTCTTTACTCTTGCTACCTACCGCGCGGGGGCAGGCAGCGCTGCTCTGCTGGCCACGTGGCGGGCCCAGAGCTCTCCTCTGAGGAGAGGGAGGTCCGGCCCCGCTGGACACGTGCAGCCTTCGGAGCTCTCCCCGTAGAGGGGGAGGTCCGTCTCTGCTGACCATGTGGAGGGCCCGGAGCACTCTTCTGAGGAGAGGGAGGTCCGGCCCCGCTGGACATGTGGAGCCTTCGGAGCTCTCCCCACAGAGGGGGGAGGTCCGGCTCTGCTGACCATGTGGCGGGCCTGGAGCACTCTTCTGAGGAGAGGGAGGTCCGACCCCGCTAGACACGTGGAGCCTTCGGGGCTCTCCCCGCGGAGGGGGAGGTCCGGCTCTGCTGACCACATGACGGGCCCAGAGCCCTCCTCTGAGGAGAGGGGGGACTGGCCCCGCTGGACACGTGGAGCCTTCGGTGCTCTCCCCGTGGAGGGGGGAGGTCCGGCTCTGTTGGCAACGTGGCGGGCCCGAAGCTCTCCTCTGAGGAGAGGGAGGTCCGGCCCCGCTGGACACATGGCGCCTCGGAGTTCTCCCCGCGGAGAGGGGCGAGGTCCTTAGGTAGTTTCCCCTGTGCGCGGGGGTACCCCATATTGAGGGTACCGACAGTGGCCCCCGGGCCCATCTCGGGGGAGATAACGAGCCCGAGGTGGGGCTCCCGTCTCTTCCACTCCGCGCACCTTCTCGAAGACCCGCATTGACCGTTGCCGGAGCACGAACAGTCACGGGATCGTGGGAGCGTGTGCCCCACTTGATGTCTGCTTTTACTGCGGCGGTTCCCAAGGCTGCCACTTCTGCACGTCGCAGCGCCTTTTTTGGAACCGCCGAAGCGTCATGCCGGCTCGTCTTCTTGAGAGACTGACTACTTGGCCCACCGCTTCTGCTGGATGGCTTGGGTCCACTTGTCATCGACGCTTGGTCTTGGAGGTGAAGCGGTTGTCCCAAGCAGCGTATTCGAAGAGTTTTGAATCGCTTTGAATCGCGCCTGGGAAGTTTAAAAGGGGATCTCGCCCACATCGCGGCTTCCCTTCACACTTCCCTGCGCTTGAATCTTCCTTGTTCTTGAGCTTCCGCCGGCCATGGCTTCCAACTTGCCTCCACCAAGTTTCACCCGATCAGAAGACCTTAGACCAATGCGCAGGTTGTTGGGGTGGCTCTCGGTGGAGTAGAAACGCTGGCTCCGGCGAGGGACTCTCCCTCTACGCCTGCAGGTGGGAGAGACTCTATTCTTCACCGCCTATGGCTTGGCAGGGTTCAACCTGCCGATCTCTTCATTTTTCATGACGCTGCTGGAGACGTACGGTCTCCAGCTTCATCACCTCTCCCCCAACTCTGTCACCATGGTCACCGTCTTCGTGCACTTCTGTGAAATGTTCATGGGAGTGCGCGCCTCAGTGACGCTCTTCCGACACTTCTTCGTGCTATGGACGACCTGGCATGGATCGAGGAACCAGCTGGGGGCATACTATTTCCAGCACCGCTGCAAGGATCCAAGGGCCTCCGGGTACCTTTTGCCCTTCTGCACGGCAAGGTGGGAAAACTGGAAGATCCACTGGGTGATCGTGAAGATTGATGTGCACGATTGCCTCCAGTTGCCAACCGGTGCCCCAACCACCGAGCGTTGCTTCTAGGAGGAGAATCCAGTGTTGGAGCCCGAATACACGCCAATCTTGGCACGGATTTGGTCCCTGGCAGAGCAGGGGTTGACATCTCTGATGGTGCTGGCGAGTTTCCTGTCACGGCGCCTTGTACCGTTGCAGCAGCGCAGCCGCCCGGCGTGGTATTTCACCGGCATTCATGACTGCACCAGGGTGGAGAGAGGCCCGGACTCAGTTCCTACCGAGGAACAGCTGAGGGAGTTATTGTCGTATGTCAGCAGCGTCCTCCTTGACGATAACTCCCTTACGTTGCCAGCTTCCTGCTCCCCACTATCCACGGAGCCATTGCTGAGATCAAGACTGTTGCAGGAGATGCCGCCCCTGGACGACATTGGGATCGTCATGCGTCAGGTCGGAGGTGCCTCCCGGGGGGTCTCGAACTCTAGGGTTGAATGCTCCGGAGGGGAGCGCGAGGCGTCGCCTGTTGCCTACCCTGCACCGGAGAAGAAGCGTGCCCGGTCCCCTTCAGGGGCGCTATTTGCGCCAGACCAGGGGACCGAGGTTCACCTGCGCCGGCCTTCAGAAGGTGTTGATTCGTCGGGTGGCGACCTCAAGAGGCCTGCCCTATTTCGGAAACCGGGGCTCCATGCCTGCTGGAGTGTCCGGCCTTCCCCGGCTAGCGGATGCTCTGGACCGCAGCGTCCAGAAGCTGTGGCGGCTTCCCAAGCCCCTGAGCCGGTGCGGGCGCCTCCACCTTCTGTGCCAGCTGGGCAGGCTTCTGCGACAGCTTCTGATGCCTTGGAGGAGCTGCGGTTGCAGTTGGCGCGTTGTGAACGCGCCATGGGAGATCGGGAGCGAGCCGTGGCCGCCAAGGAGAAGAAGGTCTCCAACTGGCTGGAGACTTGCGAGGGCGACCTGAAGGCCCGGGCCAGCGAACTGGAGCTTCGGGAAGCAGCTCTGGCGGCTAAGGAGAAGAAATTCTCTGAGGAAGGGCCTGGCGCCCTGCTGGCGGCCCGCCAGGAGGTGGAGAAGCTCAAGGCTTCACGGTCCGTCGAGGCAGAGGCGGTCTGGAATTTCGTCAGCCAGGCGGAGTCCGCCTTGGTACCCCTCGGTTTCAGCCCTGTGAGGACGGGGGCTTCGGCGCAGGAGGTGGCCGAGGCGATCCCGGCGCTCGAGTTCATCGGCGCCAGGCTGGACAGGCTTGAAGCTGTGATTGCCAACGAGCTCGAGGTAGAGGGGCGGGGCTTGGCGAAGGAGGTCGCCACGCATGTGCTGGCATGCTTCCGGAGTCGGGATCCTTCCCTCTCTCTGGAGCCGGTGAGGCTGGGCCCCATCGCTGAGCGGGAGGAAGCTGCCTGGCAGAAGCCGGGGACATGGCCGCCCTTGTGGCCTCTAGGTTCCAGCGGGAGTCCAGGGACTCTTAGGCAGTCGCCTCTGTGGCCAGAAGGCACTGTATCTATTCTTTTTTTTTGCTTTTGTTGAGTCTGTAGTCCATCTAATGGAGCTTTGAATGAATGAACAGGCTCTTGTTTTTTTTTGTCCGTGCTTATCTTCTTCTTGGCTTGGCCTGGCCGAGCCCTTAGCTCCGCAAGGACCTCGGAGGTCTTCACCAATCTTGAAGTCTTGCACAGATACCTTCCTCAGGTCCTTATTGTGTTAAGGGCCCAAGGGGTCTTCGGAGCTCGCCCCATGAGGACGGGGAGGTCCAGATCTTCCGGCCACGTGGCGGGCCCGGAGCTTTCCTCTGAGGAGAGGGAGGTCCGACCCCACGGGACATGTGGAGCCTTCGGAGCTCACCCCTGTGGCGGACCGGGATACGCTCATCCAGTATCGCAGAGGGTGATGCCGCATGATGCGACACCCGACAACACACGTCATAAAGACACAATATATTACATGGGAAACCAACTGAACTGTACAAACAGGTACAAACTTCAGTTACAAACTATTGTTTATATTACACAGCGGAAGTCTAATTTATACAACTCACGCCCGCCTATCTTGCAAAAGTCGGGTTCCCAGCCCTAGGGAAACCCACACTAGCTTCACGTCTCAGCTCAGCGCGGCGTGTACGGCTCCCACTCAGCTGTGGTCCCCGACAGAGGGTGACCCTCGCCGGTGGACTTGTAACCTGAGTCCGTGGGTGGCTCCTCACCTGAAAAACACTTAAGCAGCAACCATGAGCATGATGGCTCAACAAGACTTAACCGACTCACCTAGGCATGAAACTCTACATGAGGTGTACAATGAACACAGGATAGTAACATTGCAGCAAATGGACTCGTCTACAAGTTCATCCTTAATTCATCTTTTAGCAATAAGTTAACAGTTCCGGAATCTGAAATTTAGTAAGCAATATTTGGTGGCACACATGTAGCAATACATTTATATCATAACAGCAATATTGAATCATCACATTTCATACATTAGCCTACGTCATGACTCAGTGACCAAGTGGTACTCTTCACCGCGAGGGACGGCGAATCGACTCGATATACACCTGCAGGGACACCCAAAGAGCACGTCACGTACGCCCACCCGTGGAGCTGTACAGCACGCTCACTCGATGTCGTACGGGACAACCTTTCGCCCAACAGCCCAAACGTCGAACCGGTCGCACCGAAATGGACAGGAGGTTCCCTACCCGGAGCATCTCTCTATGCCCGTTAGCGGATTTCCACCTTGCTGCCCTCAACCTACACCTATAAATCGGTGTGCTATGCCTCGACGCCCGGAGGTTTAGATTACATCGGTTTATCGGGGCCCATATATCCGATATGCCTTTGGTACGTTCAAACTTGATCAGCATGGGCCGCACACGGATCGGTCCTCAATCGACACAGACAGGGCTGCACACACAAGACTTCCTCTTGCTGCGCCCTAGCCCCTGCCAAGTCTCATTTTTATTACTAAGGTGATCTCACATCACTCGAACCAATCCTGTGTGTCCCAAGCCTAACTCGCGAGTAGATTCCAACTACTTGACTTGTACCGAAGTCCTATGAATCATTAAGCATAGCCTGTCTATTCGAGGCCTTAGACACTACCCTCACTCTTAGGGAAAACATGTGGTTATGCATTTGGGGTTTCATCCATCCTACACCTAATGCACATACATACTTCACACTACGTATGTAAACAAAGTAAAACTTTATAAAAAGCTTAATGCAAACCGGGGCTTGCCATGTTGCTGCTGGTCAGTAGTTAGGTCTTCGTCCGGAAGGAGGAAATCGAGCACGTCCGGAGTCTCCTCGCTTTCAGCGACTACACATTAATGAATATGTACATAAGTTAATTGTAAAGATTTTTGCTACAAGTTATAATAATAAGTTTTCAACAACTGGAACTCTGTTTAAGAATTTAAAATGAAACTGGGGCTAGTGGTTTGGGTTTGGAACTAAGCACATGATTATGTGCTAAGTGGTCTTCCCCCTCTTCTATATTGACCACCTCAAGTGGTTAAACAGAACAGGGGTGATCCAGAGCTCCAATGGAGCTGAGAAATTTTCCTGTGAGTTCCTTGTCACAAGAAGACTCTCTGGAGCAAAAATTAGCACTTTTCATTGAGTGGTTTGTTCAGAATAATTTTCTTAGCAAAGAAGAATTAATTCTGAGAAATCACCCCTGTTCATGCCAAACTTAGTGAACTAAAATTTCAATTATAGCTAATAGAGTTTGCATGAATTTTCCTAGCATTTTTGGAGCCATGATTTGCCCAGAACTGAATTTCCAAGTTTTGGAAATTCTCTGAAAATATTTCTTTATTCAATTGAACACAGCACTTTCAAATTTGAATTGCCCTAATCAAATCAACTCCAAATGGTCTGAAACTTTTACATGTGTTCACTAACATCCTAAAGAACATTCTGGCAAAATTTGAGGATTTTTGGATGAACCAAACTCCCTCTAACATTCTTTTGCTGAAAAGCTTTAAAGCATTTTCCAGAATTAAATAATGGGTTTCGTACAAATTGGGTCGCATATTTGGATAGAGCTATTCAATATGAGTTCAACCCATTTTGAATCACTAAATTTGGATCTCCCTAGCAAAAGTTATGAGGTTCTAAAGTTTGAACTAAATCTGAAAATCCTAAAAATGTTCAAATGCTGACTGTGGGTCCAGGGGACCACGCGTCACTTGCCGGGACGGGCCACACGGGGCTACTGGAAATTTACCGTGCAGCCACAAGAGATCCCAGCCGCAGCAGTTCAGAACGAACTCACTGTCGCTGACATGCGGGACCCGCTGGGTCGTCTTCCACCTCCGGCCCAACAGAGGCCCGCGGCGGCGTCCTCCGGCAAGCGTCGCCGGAATCGCTTTCCGGGCCATCTCCCGACCTCAGACTCGCCGCCCCACCCTAACTCGCAACGCTGAACCTGGCTCGGGGATCGCTGGCGGCCGTAGCTCACTGGAACAGGGCGCCCGACGGTGGCAGCGGCTGTTAGGGTTCCGGCGTGGTCGGGAATGCGCTACACCGCATCAAAACGATCGGAAAAATGATCGGAGAGCACCGCGGGAGCTCAAGGTGTCGAAAATGGCCGCCAAACCCCGTGAAAAGGTCGGCAACATAGAGATCCACGGTGAACCGAGCTGTTATTCCATGGCGTCCCGAAAAACAACAAGAACCCGGTCATTTCTGGACCATACCACTTGATTCTTGGTCGAGGAGGGCCGCTAGGAAGTGTGGAAGGTGTGTGTAAGCTCGCCCGAGCTGGGGTGGACTGTGAAATCCTAATTTCAGAGTAGACCGAATCCTACCCGCATGCACTAACTTTCGGAAATCTTGGGAATTCTCTGTGCTCGGTCGATCAATTGCTATGAGGGTTGCAGCTACACGATCTGGAGACTAAGGCGCACCTCTTTCGTGTAGGGATCAGGCGGTGAAAGTGGCCGTGGTGTGCTGTCCACAGAGAGCAACCTCGGTTTCCCTCCGGTGGG
This sequence comes from Neostapfia colusana, assembly GCA_030760725.1. Lineage (NCBI taxonomy): Eukaryota > Viridiplantae > Streptophyta > Magnoliopsida > Poales > Poaceae > Neostapfia > Neostapfia colusana. The sequence continues at coordinate 65,962,598 of JASWHV010000012.1, read as the reverse complement.
CTGCGGTTCTCAGCAGCGATCATCGATTTGTGGCTGAACGAAGTGCCAACGCCGCGAAGTAGCAGGGTGGTTAGCTAGAGCACGCGCTGGTGCTCCCTTTTTGTGTTGGTGGCTCGGGCAAAGGACGAGCAGGTGTCGGTGTACGGTGGAGAGTTGAGGAGCGGCGCCGATGTGCGAGCAGAGTCCGGTGCGCTTGCTGGTCGGGAGGAAGAAGGCAACACGCTCGGCTCAGCTGCGTGGGGATCTGTCACGTAGAGGAGGGTGAGCTGCCGCCCGATTGCCAGCGCGAGAGAAGAAAACCAGGAGGTGGCGGGGCGAGGTGATCGGGCGCCGGTGCTGCCGTGCGCTGGCGCGCGGTTTCGGCCGAAGGAGAAATGATCACTGGGGAGATTTCTCTGTTAAGACTGCTGACAGGTGGGGCCTCATCTCTAATTCCTTTTTCATTTTTCTCAATTCTGTTTGTGCCAAAATATCCTCAGCTACTCACAATTGAATGTGAGACTTAATCACCAAGTCTTGGTTTGAATTTGAGTTCTCAAATTTGAACTGTGTTTGGCTAAATTTGCTTCATGTTTAAACTGAAATTCAAATTCAGTTTTGAATTATTGGAAATTTAGCCCCCAACAAGATGAACTCCAATGGGGATGAAAATTGGTGGGCTAACTCAGAAAAATGTGCTGAGTTTGAATATGAAGCTAACTTTTGAATTTAAGTGATAAAAGTTGCTGCAATTTGAATTTACATTCAAATTGGCCTCTTTTTCAAATGCCTCCAAAAGTGTCTCAAAAAGTGTTGGATTTGCATGAAACTTGGCTTGCACCTTCCCAAGACTTTTTAAGGTCTAGGGGTGAGCTTAACCTCTCATGTTCATGTGTATAAATTATACTTTGTGAAAGTTAAGGCTTTCTCCTCTAATCACTCTTTTGATGGAGGTTACTTGCTCTTCACAACTTTTCACAAGATATCCCGAACAAAAACTGTGGTGTTGTTAGGTGGTGAAAAGTTTTTGCAAGTCCCTTTTCTTGGGCTTTTACATCCCTCTCCCCTTAAAAGAATCTCGTCCCAAGATTATAAAGGAAGAGATAGCGATGTAATAGGGACTCACATGTGTTGATACGCCATGAACTCCGGATAATTGGAGCGTAGAAATTCCTCGCTCTCCCACGTCGCTTCTTCAGCGGTGTGGTTGCTCCAAAGTATCTTGTAGAACCACAACGTTTGTCTACACATGGTCTGGGCTTTCTCATCAAGAATTGCCACCGGATATTCATAATACGTCAAATCTGGTTGTAACTTGCCGATGTCTTCGGTAGGAACAGCAGCTGTATGCTTTAGACATTTTCTCAGTTGTGAAACATGGAAAACGTCATGGACACCAGCAAGAGATGCCGCTAGCTCCAATCTATACGCCGCTGGTCCACACTTCTCGGTGATAGCATAGGGCCCAATGAAACGGGGAGCGAGCATCCCCTTCACACCGAACCGGTGCACACCCTTCATCGGAGACACACGGAGGTACACGTGTTCCCCAACGTCAAAGTGCAACGGTCTACGCCTCTTATCAGCGTAGCTCTTCTGCCGGTATTGAGCGGCCTTCAAATTGGCTTGAATCGTCCGAACACGCTCTTCCGCGTCGTTCACCACATCAACCCCGAATGTGACCCTTTCACCGGACTAGCACCAGTTTAATGGGGTGCGGCATTTGCGACCGTAGAGAGCTTCGTAGGGTGCCATCTTGATACTCGCCTGATAGCCGTTGTTGTACGAGAATTCCGCCAACGGTAGGTGATCGTCCCAGTTCCTACCGTGGTGGATGACACATGCTCTCAACATGTCTTCCAATACTTGATTCACCCTCTCTGTTTGGCCATCTGTCTGAGGGTGGTAAGCGGAGCTTCTAATCAGTTTAGTACCCAAAGCAGCGTGCAACTGCTCCCAAAAGCGAGATAGAAACAATGCACCTCGGTCTGAGACTATGGTCTTGGGTACGCCATGCAAGCATAGGATCCTGGCAATATATAACTCCGCATATCTGTTGGCATGGAAATGTGTATGCACGGGAATGAAGTGAGCTGACTTGGTTAATCGATCAACGATTACCCAAATGGAATCATGCCTGTTGGATGTTAGGGGTAATCCCACAATGAAATCCATGCTCACATCCTCCCATTTCCATGCTGGAATTTTCAGGGGTTGCAACAGCCCTGATTTCCTCATATGATCCGCCTTCACTCGTCCACACGTATCACACTCGGATACGTACTTCGCTACCTCCCGCTTCATCCGCGTCCACCAAAATTTCTTTTTCAAATCTTGGTACATTTTGTTGCTGCCCGGATGAATGGATTATTTAGACAAGTGAGTTTCATCGAGGATCTTTTCCTCAACTCCATATCCTGGGGTACGACTATGCGGTCATTGAACCATAGCGTCCCCTCATCATCTTTCCGGAAACACTTGATCTCCACGTTGTCTATCCGTCTCCGGAGATGTGCCATGCCCTTATCAATCTTCTGAGCTGCAATGATGTCCTCCCTAATAGTAGGGATGAGGGCAAGGTTGTACAGTGATCCATAAGGAACCAAGTATAAACTCAGCTCTCCCTCCTCCCCCTGGATAATGGTGAGGTTATGAACATGTGACTTCCGACTCAGTGCGTCGGCAACCACATTCATCTTGCCGGGGTGGTAATGAATCTCAATTTCATAATCTTTAATCAGTTCCAACCACCTCCTTTGCCTCATATTCAGCTCCTTCTGGGTGAAAATGTATTTCAAGCTCTTGTGGTCGGTGTAGAGATGCACCAAATTCCCCAGGAGATAGTGCCTCCACATTTTTAACGCCAGGACCACCGCAGCAAGCTCAAGATCGTGAGTCGGATAGTGCTGCTCATGGTTCCGAAGTTGGCGTGAGCCATATGCAACCACACGTCCTTCCTGCATGAACACGCAGCCGAGCCCAATACCGGACGCGTCACAATACACGTCAAAGGGCTTTGTTGTATCCGGTTGAGCTAAGACCGGGGCTGTCGTGAGATGCTTCACCAATGCTTGGAACGCCCCTTCGCACGCCGTGTTCCAAACATCTTTTGTTCCCTTCTTCAGAATTCTGCCATCGGCTTAGCGAGCTTGGAGAAGCTTGGAATGAATCTCCAATAGTATCCCGCTAACCCAAGGAAGCTTCTGACTTCATGAACTGAAGTGGGAGCTTTCCATTTCAGCAATTGCTCTATCTTGCTTGGGTCAACCGCAATGCCTTCTGCTGAGATGATATGTCCCAAGAATGGCACTTGGCTGATCCAAAACTCGCATTTGCTGAACTTGGCGTAGAGCTTGTGGTCTCGCAATCCTTGAAGAACAATCCTCAAGTGTTCAGCATGTTCGGCTTATGTCTTGGAGTAAACCAAGATATCATCGATGAACACCACCACGAACTTGTCCAGCTCCGGCATGAACACCGAGTTCATGAGATACATGAAATGGGCAGGAGCGTTCATGAGACCAAAGGACATGACAAGATATTCATATAATCCATATCTCGTCGAGAAGGCCGTCTTCGGGATATCCTCCACCCGGAACTTTATCTGATGATATCCAGAGCGAAGGTCCATCTTGGAGAACACACTTGCACCCACAAGTTGATCAAATAATATGTCTATGCGGTGCAGTGGGTACTTATTCTTGATGGTGACGGCGTTGAGCGGCCGGTAGTCCACACACAGCCTCAAGGTTTCATCCTTCTTCTTCACAAATAGCGCCGAGCATCTCCAAGGCGAGGAACTCGGCCTAATGAAACCTTTGCTCAACAGATCATTGAGCTGTTCTTTTAATTCAGCCAGCTCGTTCGGAGCCATCTTGTATGGTCTCCGTGATATGGGCGTAGTCCCGGGTGCAAGTTCAATCTTGAACTCGACATCCCGCTCAGGTGGCATGCCAGGAAGATCATCCGGGAACACGTCGGGGTACTCCCGGACTACGGGGATGTCCTCTAACTTGAGAGCTTCAGCATTATTAGTTGCTGAAACTTCCCAGACTGGAGTGTCTAACACCATGGAATGCGGACGGTGGAATGGAGAGTTTAAATGAACCGTCCGTGTCCGAGTCTCCAAGACAGCGCCATGGTATTGTAGCCATGACATCCCTAAGATTACATCAATCTTTTGCCCCGTAAGGATTATCAAGGTGGTGGGATATAGTTTCCCACCTAAGCACAGAGGTGCCTTTGGAATCATCATATTTGCTGAAATCTTCCCTCCCGGTGAGCAGATCATATAGGTGCAGTCGGTTGGGAAGACTTGCATTTGATGCTTAGCCACATAGGATGCACTTATAAAACTGTGGGTTGCACCGGAATCAAACAATATGATGATAGCTTGATTGTTGAGAGTGAACGTACCCACCAGCACGTTGTCTCCCTCTGCGGCGTCCTCATTGTCGAGGTTGCGGACGCCCCCAGTCCGCTGACCAACCTTCTTGACTGGTGGTCGGCCTCGAGCACCGCCCGGGAACTGGGCTTGCCCGCTGCTCTGCTGCCCCTGGGGACAGTCCTTCGCAAAGTGGCCCGCCTGGCCACACGTGAAGCAAGTGAAATGGGGCGGTCCTCCGCTGATCGGTGGACGGAAACCCGGGGCGTGTTGTGGCGGTGGAAACGCCCGGGGTGCCGTCTGCCGCCGCTGCTGCTGTCTCGGTGGTGGCATCGGCGGTCGGAATGGGGGTGCTTAGAAAGAACGTCCCACGAACTGTTGAGGTCGCGCCTGTGGAAGCCACTGCTGCCCGGATGGTGTCCAATACACCATGCGGTACTTCTGAGGAGCGCCACCTCCACTGCTGGGTGGAGCGCTGCGCTTCCGCTGCTCAGCTGCCAACTCCCGCTGAGCGTCTTCTTGCATGATCGCGGCATTGACGAGGTCGTTGAAGGTGTCGTGATTCCATTGCACGAGATGCGTCTTCATTTCGGGGTGTAACCCCCAATAGAAGTGCCCCCGCTTCTTCTCCTCAGTGGAGACGTAGTCTGCCGCATATTGCGCCAGGTGGTTGAAGGCACGGGAGTAATCATGGGCACTCCTCCCGCCCTGCTTCAGTTCCAAAAATTCTTGGAACTTCCTCTTCATTATTCCGGGAGGAATATGATAGGCGCGGAATGCCTCCCGGAACTCTTCCCACTCCACGGCACGGCCAGCCGGACGTGAGGCGACATAGTTCGCCCACCACGCACCAGCGGCACCGTGAAGTTGCTGCGCTGCGAACAAAGTCTTTTGCCGCTCCGTGCATTGGAGCAGCCCAAACTTAGACTCGATGGTCCGCAGCCAGTTGTCGGCCTCCAGTGGTTCTTCAGCTTCTGTGAACACTGGAGGGTGCGTACTCATGAAGTCCGAGTACGACACCTCATGGGGCTCACGGGGCCCCCTCTCTTGACGTCCCCCCGCCTGGGACGTATTCTGCACGATCGTGCGGAGCAGGTCGGTCTGCTCCTCACGACCTCCCACCAGTGCCGTCATCACATCGGCTAGAGTAAGCGGAGGCGGCGGTGGTGGCTGCTGCTGCGGGGTGCTGTCGCAGGCCGGTGGCTGGGAGTCATCGCCCCCCTGTTGGCTAGAGCCACCAACCTCGTGCGTGGTCCTAGTGCGAATCATCTGCAACCATATGACAATAAACATCAGTCCCGCAACATATTTCCATGCAGTCAAATGAAATAGGCGTAAAAACATAATGACAATAAAACATGCGATACATCTCGTATGTAGATAATGTAATAACTTGGCACAAGCTACACCATTACCAGACCAAACACAAGCTAGCTTAATCCAACTTGATGAACCTCCTCTTTGGAAGCTCACCACAACTAGGTTTGGTCACTAGAGACGTTACTATCGCGTTGTCATCACGTATACCACCCTTTTACCTTCAATACGACACAAACATGGTCTCTAGTAAAAGAAACTTGAGTAAGGCCTATACTCAAATCTTTCGCTAGTTGAAGATAACCTCTCATGAGTATGTTCTACCCCATTGGATGTATTCAAACCCCCTCTAGGGTACCACAATCTCTCACATGAGTTCTACTGTCATTCCTCTGTCAGAATGACCAGTTTCTACATATCCGAGATTTTGATCTGGTTCTGGGCATTTTCATGACTCAAGATGAATACCAAAGTTAAAGTTAACTTCAGTATCATTCCAACGAGTACTTATTTGCCCTCCGATCGGCTCTGGTTAAAATGTTTTGGTAATTCAAAGTCAGCAGAATTTCTGGAAGAATATTAACAGCACCTCCCTTGGGAAGTTGCTGTTTTCAACTCTGGTTTCCACTGAAATCTGTGCTGAAATTTTAGAAACATTGAATTGCAAAGATGTAACACATCTTCGACCCTTTATAAAGATCTATCATATGAAAATTTTAGATTTTTCTACTGGGAGTTATGTTTAAAAAACAGAACAGTCCAGAGAGTGTTTAACTCTGTCCTGATTCTGGACAGTTTACATTCCTCTGGAATTCAAGCCATCTTAAATTATGTTTCAGCTCTGGAAGTCTACAACAAAGTTGTAGAGTACTTAAATACCTTTCCATAACTATATACTAAACCTCCCTGGGCTAAAAGACCTGTGAGTTATGCCCTGTTGAAGATCAGCAAACTTGCTGCCCAAAACAGAGCACTCTGTTTTTCAGTCTTTTGGAACTACACTCATCAGCCTCCAATTTTTCTACCCAACCAGGGTCCTAAATGTTGAAACTAGTGATTTTAATTCCTTGTTATCATTATTTTTCATGCATATGCCTATGATATCTCGGTACTACGTTCCTCACAAAAGAAAATCCTAACCGGATTATACCGGCATATACGTCTCAAGTGTGGCACTAAACGGTCTCTCGCACACGTTTACTACACGGATACATACGTGGTTAGTACCTGCAGAAGACCACACAATGTTGATGCACTCAATGGTTGTTCATTTCAGGCAGGACCATATTTAAAAGTAAATACAAACGCCTGTATCATTGCCATACGGCCGTCCTTGAGTTAGGTCACGTCTCAAGGTACGTGATCGTGTTTCAACACCACACGACGGGGAACCCAAGTATGTCATGAACGGGTCGTCACTGTTGGGAATGTTATCAACCCAACAGATACCACCTACTGCCCTGCAGGGCACGCCGATGGCAAGCGCTGCGTATGTCCCCCTGGGCTACTTCCAGACGAACACACTCTCGCGTTACTGACCACGTGATGGGGTCTCCACTTACTTGCCTAATGCACGCTAGGGATCAGCGTTTCATATGAACTCAGGAACATGAAGAGTCCAAGAGTTTCATATTGACGTCTCACACTAAGCTGTGAGACCAATCCCTGAACCACGTTCCTCGTTAGGGGAGCTAACTGAAATTGAACCACTTTCGGTAGCGTTCCTTACCATTCTTACCAAAGCATAGGTGCGTCGTTACATAATAAAAAATCAGAATTATAACACATAGGTTAGCCTTTGCCACTTTAAGTAACTATGCTAATATAGTCCTTACTTGGGCAACTACCGAATCCTCACCGTAAACCTAAGTTTTCCCGTAATACAGTCCTTAAGTACTGTGCTATCCCCAATGCAGCTCTGATACCAGGCTGTGGCGGACCGGGATCTGCTCATCCAGGATCGCAGAGGGTGATGCCGCACGATGCGACACCCGACAGTACACGTCATAAGGACACAATATATTACATGGGAAACCAACTGAACTGTACAAACAGGTACAAACTTCAGTTACAAACTATTGTTTATATTACACAGCGGAAGTCTAATTTATACAACTCACGCCCGCCTATCTAGCAAAAGTCGGTTGCCCAGTCCTAGGGCAACCCACACTAGCTGCACGTCTCAGCTCAGCGCGGCGTGTACGGGTCCCACTCAGCCATGGTCCCCAACGGAGGGTAACCCTCGCCGGTGGACTTGTAACCCGAGTCCATTGGTGGCTCCTCACCTGAAAAACACTTAAGCAGCAACCGTGAGCACGATGGCTCAACAAGACTTAACCGACTCACCTAGGCATGAAACTCTACATGAGGTGTACAATGAACACAGGATAGTAACATTGCAGCAAATGGACTCGCGTACAAGTTCATCCTGTATTCATCTTTTAGCAACAAGTTAACAGTTCAGGAATCTGAAATTTAGTAAGCAATATTTGGTGGCACACATGTAGCAATACATTTATATCATAACAGCAATATTGAATCATCACATTTCATATATTAGCCTACGTCATGACTCAGTGACCAAGTGGTACTCTTCACCGCGAGGGACGGCGAATCGACTCGATATACACCTGCAGGGACACCCAAAGAGCACGTCACGTACGCCCACCCATGGAGCTGCACAGCACGCTCACTCGATGTCGTACGGGACAACCTTTCGCCCAACAGCCCAAACGTTGAACCGGTCGCACCGTAACGGACAGGAGGTTCCCTACACGGAGCATCTCTCTATGCCTGTTAGCGGATTTCCACCTTGCTGCCCTCAACCTACACCTATAAATCGGTGTGCTATGCCTCGACGCCCGGAGGTTTAGGTTACATCAGTTTATCGGGGCCCATATATCCGATATGGCTTCGATACGTTCAAACTTGATCAGCATGGGCCGCACACGGATCGGTCCTCAATCGACACGGACAGGGCTGCACACACAAGACTTCCTCTTTCTGCGCCCTAGCCCCTGCCAAGTCTCATTTTTATTACTAAGGTGATCTCACATCACTCGAACCAATCCCATGTGTCCCAAGCCTAACTCGCGAGTAGATTCCAACTACTCGACTTGTACCGAAGTCCTATGAATCATTAAGCATAGCCTGTCTATTCGAGGCCTTACACACTACCCTCACTCTTAGGGAAAACATGTGGTTATGCATTTGGGGTTTCATCCATCCTACACCTAATGCACATACATACTTCACACTACGTATATAAACAAAGTAAAACTTTATAAAAAGATTAATGCAAACCGGGGCTTGCCTTGTCGCTGCTGGTCAGCAGTTAGGTCTTCGTCCAGAAGGAGGAAATCGAGCACCTCCAAAGTATCCTCGCCTTCAGCGACTACACGTTAATGAATATGCACATAACTTAATTGTAAAGATTTTTGCTACAAGTTATAATAATAAGTTTTCAACAACTGGAACTCTGTTTAAGAATTTAAAATGAAACTGAGGCTAGTGGTTTGGGTTTGGAACTAAGCACATGATTAGGTGCTAAGTGGTCTTCCCCCTCTTCTATATTGACCACCTCAAGTGGTTAAACAGAACAGGGGTGATCCAGGGCTCCACTGGAGCTGAGAATTTTCCTGTGAGTTTCTTGTTACAAGAAGTCTCTCTGGAGCAAAAATTAGCACTTTTCATTGAGTGGTTTGTTCAGAATAATTTTCTTACCAAATAAGCAAAGAAGAATTAATTCTGAGAAATCACCCCTGGTCATGCCAAACTTAGTGAACTACAATTTCAATTATAGCTCATAGAGTTTGCATGAATCTTCCTAGATTTTTTGGAGCTAAGATTTGCCCAGAACTGAATTTCCATGTTTTGGAAATTCTCTGAAAATGTTTATGTATTCAATTGAACACAGCACCTTCAAATTTGAATTGCCCTGATCAAATCAACTGCAAATGGTCTGAAACTCTTACATGGGTTCACTAACATCCTAAAGAATATTCTGGCAAAATTTGAGGATTTTTGGATGAATTAAACTCCATCTAAAATTCTTTTGCTGAAAAGATTTAAAGAATTTTCCAGAAATAAATAATGGGTTCCATACAAATTGGGTTGCATATTTGGATAGAGCTATTGAATATGAGTTCAACCCAATCCTAAAAATTTGGATCTCCCTAGCAAAAGTTATGAGATTCTAAAGTTTGAACTAAATCTGAAAATCCTAAAAATGTGCAAATGCTGTGGGTCCAGGGGACCACGTGTCACTTGCCGGGACGGGCCACACGGGGCTACTGGACATTTCCCGCGCAGCCACAAGAGGTCCCAGCCGCAGCAGATCAGAACCGAACTCACTGTCGCTGACATGCGGGACCCGCTGGGTCGTCTTACACCTCCGGCCTAACAGATGCCTGTGGCGGCATCCTCCGGCGAGCGTCACCGGAATCGCTTTCCTGGCCATCTCCCGACCTCAGACTCGCCGCCCCACCCTAACTCGCGACGCTGAACCCGGCTCGGGGATCACCGGCGGCCGTAGCTCACCGGAACAGGGCGACCGATGGTGGCAGCGGCTGTTAGGGTTCCGGCGTGGTCGGGAATGCGCTACACCGCATCAAAACGATCGAAAAAATGATCGGAGAGCACCATGGGAGCTCGAGGGTGTCAAAAATGGCTGCCAAACCCCGTGAAAAGGTCGGCAACATAGAGCTCCACGGTGACCCGAGCTGTTATTCCATGGCGGCCTGAAAAACAACAAGAACCTGGTCATTTCTGGACCATACCACTTGATTCTTAGTCGAGGAGGGCCGCTTGGAAGTGAGGAAGGTGTGTGCAAGCTCGCCCGAGCTGGGGTGGACTGTGAAATCCTAATTTCAGAGTAGACCGAATCCTACCCGCATGCACTAACTTTCGGAAATCTTGGGAAATCTCTGTGCTCGGTCGATCAATTGCTATGAGGGTTGCAGCTACATGATCTGGAGACTAAGGCGCACCTCTTTCGTGTAGACATCAGGCAGTAGAAGTGGCCGTGGTGTGCTGTCCACGGAGAGCAACCTCGGTTTCCCGCCGGTGAGCTGCGGTTCTCGGTGGCGATCATCGATTTGTGGCTGAACAAAGTGCCAACGCCGCGAAGTAGTAGGGTGGTTAGATAGAGCACGCGCTGGTGCTCCCTTTTTCTGTTGGTGGCTCAGGCAAAGGCCGAGCAGGTGCCGGTGTACGGTGGAGAGTTGAGGAGCGACGCCGATGTGCGAGCAGAGCCTGGTTGCTGGTCGGGAGGAAGAAGGCAACACGCTCGGATCAGCTGCATGGGGAGCGGTCACGTAGAGGAGGGTGAGCTGCCGCCCGATTGCCAGCGCGAGAGAAGAAAACCAGGAGTTGGTGGGGCGAGGTGATCAGGCGCCGGTGCTGCCGTGCGCTTGCGTGCGGTTTCGGCCGAAAGAGAAAAGTTCACTGGGGACACTTCTCTGTTAAGACTGCTGACAGGTGGGGCCTCCCCTCTAATTCCTTTTTCATTTTTCTCAATTCTTTTTGTGCCAAAATATCCTCAGCTACTCACAATTGAATGTGAGACTTAATCACCAAGTCTTGGTTTGAATTTGAGTTCTCAAATTTGAACTTTCTTTCGCTAAATTTTCTTCATGTTTAAACTGAAATTCAAATTCAGTTTTGAATTATTGCAAATTAAGCCCCCGACAAGATGAACTCCAATAGGGATGAAAATTAGTGGGCTAACTCAGAAAAATGTGCTGAGTTTGAATATTAAGCTAACTTTTGAATTTAAGTGATAAAAGTTGCTGCAATTTGAATTTACATTCAAATTGGCCTCTTTTTCAAATGCCTCCAAAAGTGTCTCAAAAAGTGTTGGATTTGCATGAAACTTGGCTTGCACCTTCCCAAGACTTTTTAAGGTCTAGGGGTGAGCTCAACCTCTCATGTTCATGTGTAGAAATCCTACTTTGTGAAAGTTAAGGCTTTCTCCTCTAATCACTCTTTTGATGGAGGTTACATGCTCTTCACAACTTTTTACAAGATATCCCCAACAAAAACTGTGGTGTTGTGAGGTGGTGAAAAGTTTTTGCAAGTCCCTTTTCTTGGGCTTTTACATCCCCTGCGGAGGGTGCGAGGCTCGTCTATGCCGGCCACGTGGCGGGCCCGGAGCTACCCTGTGAGGAGAGGGGAGCTCCGGCCTTGCCGGACACGTGGGGCCTTCGGAACCCGCCCCTGCGGGGAGGGGGGGGGGGTGGGGGGGCAAGGTCCGGATCCTCCGGTCTTGCGTTGGAGCTCCGGTCTTTCCTTGCGCGGTCCCCGTGGCCCCCAGGTAGTTGTGGCCAATGGGTTGGGTACACATACCAAACTCCTGCAGGGGAGCTAAGGCCGGGAGGTCCTGCACACAAGTAAGGGAACCGTAATTCTACTCAGGGCTCTCCCTTCCCTATCTCATAGTCTTATTTGGCTTACGGTCCTGAACAGGTATATTGGGCTTGGGCAATTCAGTGCGCCCGGCGCCGGTGGTCCGGCTCCCTCCGAGATCAGGGTACGACCGTCCGGCCCCCACTACTGGACCGTAACGCTGGGGAGGCAGAGTGCACAGGCTTTCGGTACGGAACTAGACAAAGCAGGCTGTACTCCCCTGGACCTCCGGAGGGCAGGATGTGCACGCTTTGCATCGGAACCAAGCAAAGCAGGCTACGCACCCTAGACTCCCATGCACAGCGTAGGTTTTTCCTTGAGGTGACCAACTGGCATCGCAACACCTGACTGGGGGAGGCCCGAGAGGCCCTCTGGCCATCGGCAGGTACCTCAAGCGCGACCGTCTTTGGTAGGATAGAAAATGCCGACTAGGGATGAGAATGGGTAAAGAGAGCTGAGTGTATGGTGAGCATACACAGAAAGTGCGGTCATAAAAATTAATGCATAATTTAAATGAGCACAAGGGTAAGAGCAAAGCAGGACAGGTTTCTTTCCATATAAATATCCATAGGAGTAAGGCAGGCTAAACATGGAGGCAACGACCCACCCCATTAACAAGGGAAGCAAGACTCTACGCGCTTAGGGTCGGAACCAGGCCAAGCTGAACGTAGTCCTGGACCGTCCCCGGAGGCTTAGCTGCTCCGAGCGCTGTTCCTGGACTCTATGGAATCTATTACAGAAAGAAAAAGAACTGTCCTACTATTGCTCTAGGGATATAACTTACGGAGGTGCTCTATGTTCCAAGGGTTCGGGAGCGGATCCCCATCCTCGGTGGAAAGGCGTACGCACCCAGGACGGCAAACTTTCATGACTCGGAAGGGACCTTCCCCGCTAGGGGAGAGTTTGTCGGTCCCTTCGCGAGAAAGTATGCGCCGCAGCACCAGGTCGCCTTCTTGCGGCTCCCGGACACGCATGGACCTTTGGTGGTAGCGCCGGAGCGTTTGCCGGTACCGTGCGTTTCGGAGCGCTGCGTGTAATCGAGCCTCGTCTATGAGGTCGATGTCTTCACGTCGGAGGTTGTCCTGTGTGGCTTCGTTGTAAGCTCGGACACGGAGAGACCCATGGTGATCTCTGGGGGAAGCATAGCTTCGGCCCCGTATACCATGAAGAAGGGTGTCTCTCCGGTGGCCCGGCCTGTGGATGTCCGGTTAGCCCACAGTGTGCTCGGAAGCTCGTCCACCCACTTGGCGCCATGTTTCTTCAAGCCGGCATAGGTGCAAGTCTTGAGGCCCCGAAGAATCTCGGCGTTGGCCCTCTCGACTTGCCCATTGCTCTTTTGGTGAGCAACAGAGGCATAGCACACCTGGATGCCGAGGTCTTCGCAGTAGTCTTGGAATGCTGCGCTGGTGAACTGGGTCCCGTTGTTAGTGATGATTCTGTTCTGGACCCCGAACCTGCAGAGGATTGACTTGATGAACTTGACTGCGGATTGCTTGTTGACGGTGATGACGGGTGTAGCTTCCGGCCACTTGGTGAACTTGTCGATGGCGACGTAGAGGTACCAGAATCCCCTGACGGCTTTGGGGAATGGCCCCAGGATGTCCAACACACATACGTCAAACGACCACGAGGGCGGGATCATCTGTACTGCCTGAGCCGGTGTATGGATCTGCTTGGCGTGGAACTGGCACGCCTTGCAGCTCTTGACCAGCTTGACGGCATCCCGGAGTGCTGTCGGCCAGTAGAAGCCATGCAGTAAGGCTTTACCGACAAGCGTGCGTGAGGAAGAGTGACTCCCACATTCGCCTCCATGGATCTCAGTGAGCAAGTCGCAGCCTTCCCCCTGATTTATGCACCGCAATAGGACGTGGTTGGTGCCACGTCGGTAGAGATCCCCTTCTACCAGCGCGTATCTTTTAGCCATGCGCACAATCCGTTCAGAGGATACACGTTCATCAAGGAGGATGTTGTCTTTCAAGTAGTCCCGGATCTCCATGATCCATGCATCGGGTCTGACTTGAGCTTCTGGATCTTGAGCGCTAGGTTGCACGGAGTCCCCAGTGACGCTTACGATCCTTGGCGGCGTCCATGGCTGCAGGGCCGCCGGGACCGCCAGCTTCGAGGTGCTGGTCCAGTCCCCTTCGCCCGGCTCGGCAGGCCTGGCTGTGGGCCGCAGCAACGTCCTCTCGAAGACTCCTTCGGGCACAAGGGCTCCGGTGGAGGCCTTCGTTGAGAGGTCGTCGGCCGCAGCATTGCCAGTGCGCGGTACATGGCGCAGGTCCAAGGCGAGGAAGTCTTTCTCCAGCATCTGCACGTGGAGCAGATAAGCAGCTAGTTGTGGGTCATTGCAGGAGCATTCACCCTTGACTTGCTTGATGACTAGCTGGGAGTCGCCCTGTGCCAACAACTGGCAAGCGCCCAGAGACAGGGCTGTCTTTAGTCCAAAGATGAGCGCTTCATACTCTGCCATGTTGTTGGTTGCCTTGAAATTGAGATGCACCATGTACCCAAACTGCTCCCCCGATGGCATGAGAAGCAGTACACCGGCACCGGCCCCCTGCTTTCGTGAGGAGCCATCGAAGAAGAGCGTCCAGTGAGGCCCGGTGAAGACCGGAGCTCGGGGCGTTCATTCACCGTCTTCGTGGCCCCCTGGGTTGGTCATTGTTGGCGTCCACTCGGACACGAAGTCAGCCAGTGCATGGCTCTTGACTGCGTGGCGAGGAAGGAAGTCCAGCTAAAATTCCGCCAGCTCCGCTGCCCATTTAGCAATATTGCCGGTCGCGTTGGGGCTGTGAAGAATGTCCTTCAGCGGGTAGCAGGTGACCACCGAGATCCATTGGGCTTGAAAGTAGTGGCGGAGCTTCCTGGATGCCACGAGTACTGCATACAGCAGCTTGTGGACCTCCAGGTACCTTGTCTTGGCGTCGTGGAGGACTTCGCTGATGTAGTAGACAGGCCTCTGGATGGTCCGGACCCTCCCCCTGGGCCTTAGATGTCCTCCTCCATTGGCTCAGGATGACAGGAGGTAGACTGGTCCGGGGGAGCCTCCGGGAGCTGGGACTCGAAGGCTTCTAGGCCGTCTTGGACCTCCGGGGGGTCCCGCTGCTCTTCCGGGTGGTCATCCTGGACCCTCGGGAGGACGTCTTGTTCTCCTGGGAGGTTCCTTTGGGCCTCTAGGGGGTTATCCTGGAGCTCCGAGAGGTCCCGATGGACCTCCTGGTGGTTGTCTTGGAGCTCCGGGAGGTCCCGTTGGACCTCCGGGAGGTTGTCTTGGAGCTCCGGGAGGTCGTCTTGAGCCTCTGGGGTCTCCTGGTGCTTGTCTTCTGCTACTGGAGCAGGCTGCGGTGACGAGAGGTCCGGCCGCTCTGCGATGAGAACCATGCTCACCACCTCAGTTGTTGCCGCGATGTACAGCAGCAAGTGCTCTTCGGGCTCGGGGGCTACCATGATGGGTAGGGTCGTCAGGAGCTGCTTCAACTCCTGGAAAGCTTCTTCTACTTCGTCGGTCCAAGCAAATGGACCGGATTTGCGCAGGAGCTTAAAGAAGGGAAGCGCCCGCTCTGCTAGCCTCGGTATAAACTGACTCAGCGTGGCTAGGCATCCCGTGAGTTTTTGGACATCTTTGATGCGGGCGGGGGGCCGCATCAGGTCGATGGCCTTAATCTTCTCTGGGTTGGCCTCAATTCCTCGGTGTGAGACCAGGAATCCTAGGAGCTTCCCAGAGGATGTGCCGAACACACAATTCTCGGGGTTCAGCTTAGTGCGCGTGGAGCGCAGTTTCAAAGACTAGGGCTAGGTTATCTAACAAGGATGAGCTCTGCCGACTTTGACAACGATGTCATCGCCATACACCTCGACTAAGTCTCTTATTAGCTCTCCAAAGGTTTTGTGCATAGCACGTACAAAGGTGGGGATAGCATTCTTTGGACCATAAGGCATAGAGACATAACAATACAAGCCGTCTACTGTGATGAAAGAAGTATGTTCTTCATCTTTTCTAGACATAGGGATCTGATGAAAGCCCGAGCAGGCGTCTGGGAAGCATAGCATATCACAGCCTGATGTAGAGTCTACTATTTGATCTATTCTAAGGAGGGGGAATGGATCTTTGGGACATGCCTTATTGAGACTGGTGTAGTCGATGCACATCCGGAGCATCCTGCCGGCCTTCGGGACAACAACAAGGTTCGCCAACCACCAGGGGTGGTGGACTTCCCGTATGAAGCCAGCGTCCAGCAGCTTCTTGATTTCTTCTCGGATGAAGTTCTGCCGCTGGATGGACTGCTTGCGGGGCTTTTGTTGGACTGGCTGGGCGTCAGGGAAGATCTTCAGATGGTGCTCGATCACCTCACTAGGGATCCCCGGCATCTGCGACGGCTGCCATGCAAACACGTCGACGTTGTGCCGGAGAAAGGTGATGAGTGCGCCTTCCTATTTTCTGTCCAGGCCCCCGGCTACCCGGGTGGTCTAGGCCGCATCGGCGCCGACTTGGACGACCTTCAGGGGGACGTCGCCCTCATCAAGGGGTTGCACGCAGGGTGCTGAGGTCGAGGCACAGTGGCGTGCACTCGGGTGGAGCTGGCCTGGTTCTGCACCGTCAGGGGCTGGTGCTCGGGCTGTTATAAGTGCTTGGAGCTTCTCCAAGGATGATACTGCAGCAGTGCAGTCTCCACGAATCTTGAGGACGCCTGTTGGTGTGGGCATCTTCAAGACGAGGTAGCCATAGTGGGCTACCGCCATAAATCGGTACAGGGCTGGCCTGCCGATTATGGCGTTGAAGGGGAGGTCAACCTCCGCCACGTCGAACAGAATGTACTCTGTTCGATAGCTGTCCGGTGCCCCAAAGGTCACCGGAAGGCTGATGTTGCCGTAGGGGACGACTTGTCCTGGCCCTTCCCTCTGAGAACAGGCTCGATGGGGTGAGCTTGGCCATTGAGATCTGCAGCTTCTGGAAAGCTGCACGGCTGATGAGGTTCAGCCCAGCCCCGCCATCTACCAGAACGTGGTACATCCTCACGTTGGCGATGGTGGGTGCTACCAAGAGCGGTAGATGGCCGGCCCCAGCCACGTTCCTGGGGCAGTCAGTGGCATCGAAGCTGATGGGGGTTCCCATCCACTTGAGGTGCGGCGTGGCACTTGGGAGAGGAGCCACCGACGCTACCGCTCGGTGCAGAGTCTTGACTGCGCTTCAGGACGAGGGGTCAGCGGACCCGCCGTAGATGACGTAGAGCGTCTTCCGGCGCTCATCGTCGCTGGAGCTGGAGTCCTCATGGTTGTGTACCGCCTTCACGGCGCGCTGAGGCTCCTGGAACTCCACCTAGTGGTCGACGTTGTCCTGGGTGTCGACCTTCTGCTTGCCCTCCCTTTGACAGAAGGGAGGGGCGTCAGCACGCGGTTGCTTCCCCTTGAGGAAGCGCTCCGCGAGCTTCTGAATCTCCCGGCACTCAGCAGCAGTATGGCTGCTGGTGTTGTGCACGGGGCACGGCTCGCCTTGGTCACCATCTGGAGCTAGTGACTGTCACTGCCTCTTGTCAGGGCGTGGCCCCCGAGCTCCACTGGGTGCTGCTGCTGCAGCAACAGGAGCTGTGGTCGGTGGCTTCATCTTGCCACCGCCCCGGTTCTTGATCTTCTTGCTTCTTCCATGGGAAGCAGCACCAGATCCGGGCTGTCCTCCTGATTCGGAGGCTGGCTGTGAGTGCCAGTTCCGCCCTTCAGCTGCTCTGGCACACTTGTCCGCCAGGCTGAAGAGCTCTGAGATGTCACAAACTTCTCTGGTCGCGAGCTTCTCGAGCATCTTCTTGTCTCGTACACCCTGCCGAAACGCCACCACCACAGAAGCATTTTGGATATGCGGGATGGTGTTCCGCACCTGGGAGAACCACTGGATGAAGGAGCGCAGCGTCTCTCCAGGCTGCTGTTGGATGGCGTGGAGGTCGAGCTCCGTGCCAGGCCAGGTGTAGGAGCTGCCGAAGTTCGCAGTGAACTGTCGGCAGAGCTCTCCCCAGGCGGTTATGGAACCCTGGGGGAGATTCATGAGCCAAGACCGAGCTGGGCCAGTCAAGGCGACGGGGAAGTAGTTGGCCATGACAGCCTCATCCCCTCCTGCAGCAAGGATGTCAGTGGAGTAGATCTGGAGGTACTCCGCCGAGTTGACGCTATCGTCGTACTTCTCGGGCAGGTGCGCACGGAACTTGCGTGGCCAGTTCGTGAAGCGAAGGTGTGGCGCCAGGGCCGCACATCCTGCTCCTGTTGCTGCAGGTGTTGGTGCCGCGAACGCTTGGTTCGCTGTCGGCACTGTGTACCCCGGTATGGGAAAGGCTGCGCCATAGACCTGGGGCACCATTTGCAGGGCATATGGCTGTTGCATATGCTGCGTGGCGTATGCCTGGGGCAGAGATCGCGTAGCGAACATGTGCGGCTCAAGCTGGGTCGAGGCGGTTGACATGCTGTCACCGGCCTCTTGGTTGCGACGCCTTTCTCGCCGTCGCTCGATGACCACTCGGGCATCCTTGCCCAGTTGGCGTCGTTCCAGCACCGACCTCACGTCCGCCGATGGGAGCCTGGTGGAGCGGGAGTCTGCCGTCTGCCCATCAACCATTGGCGTGCGTCTCAGCGACAAAGCCGGTTGACTGGGACGCCGTCCCCGCCGAAGTTGAGGGTTGGCGGCGGCGACGACGAGACGGTCTACATCGCGAATCCACTGCTGGGTCGCTGACTGAGGCGCGTCCCCAGCAGGTGGATTGCGCAGTAGCGCTCGTGCTGCAGCTAGTGCACTTCCGTGGGAGACACTCAGCGCTGCCGTGGATCTTGGGCTTGCTGGAGTCGGCGCTGCTGGAGTCGGCTGCTGGCTTCCAGCTTGAACCGACACACTCCGTCTTGAGTGTGTCGAGACGTAGTCCCCGCTGGTCACCGTTCGTCGGGAACGTGGGCAGGGAGAGCTTGCCGCTGAAGGAAGCTTCGTCATCTTCATCGGTGAAAGCTCGTCGTGCAAGGGAAAAGCCCCCTACCTGGCGCGCCAAATGTCGAAGTGTGTTGTCGACACTTCCCCCGTGCCTGCTCTAGGCAGCCCGCGGAGGTTCTTTTTCAGAGGGACTAGACACTCATGGAGAGCTTACGCGTTAGGGACGATGGAAGGAGAAGCTTGACACAGGGAGTTTTACATGGTTCAGGCCGCCGGAGCGTAAAACCCTACGTCCACGGTGAGCAGAGATGCTCGTTGTATTGCTTGGCGCTCAGAACCAGAGTTTTGAGATTGAGGATGACCTGAGTGCTAAGATGGCTAGAGCGTAAGTGTGCCAAGAGTTAAACCCTGCTAGAGAGTGTGCAAAAGGCCAACCCTAGAGGGAGTTAGGAAAAGTGTCGAACCCTTGCTAACGTCGCCTACCCGAGCCTTTTATAGTCCAAGGCTAGGGCGGCTTACAATGTGGGCCCGGGACCCGACAGGTGGTCCGGGGGAGATTGCCTGCTATCTACCGTATCTGCAGTTACGCCGGCAGTTGTCTCTAGCGAGGGCTTCTAAGTCTTTGTTCTGCCGCCCTGCCCATGCCGCAAGCTAGTCATAGTGGCTGATGATGGCAGGGGCGGCAGGGGATGTCTTGTCGCTATGTTTATTGGCGTACAGCTTCTGACGCGGCGTGTCAATCTTTACTGCGACGTGACTGAGCGCAACGGCACCTGACAGAGGCGTGCTCCGCGTCTCCGCGCCTTGGGAAGGCGCGGGTCTTGAATACCTTGTACGGGCAAGGTATGGCGCGTCTTTACTTTTCCTGCCTACCGCGCGGGGGCAGGCAGCGCTGCTCTGCTGGCCACGTGCCAGGCCCGGAGCTCTCCTCTAAGGAGAGGGAGGTCCGACCCCGCTGGACACGTGGAGCCTTCGGAGCTCTCCCCGCAGAGGGGGGAGGTCCGGCTCTGCTGACTACGTGGCGGGCCCGGAGCACTCTTCTGAGGAGAGGGAGGTCCGGCCCCACTGGACATGTGGAGCCTTCTGAGCTCTCCCCGCAGAGGGGGGAGGTCCGGCTCTGTTGACCACGTGGCGGGCCCAGAACACTCCTCTGAGGAGAGGGAGGTCCAGCCCCGCTGGACACGTGGAGCCTTTGGAGCTGTCCCGACGGAGGGGGGAGGTCCGGCTCTGCTGACCACGTGGCGGTCCCGGAGCCCTCCTCTAAGGATAGGGGGGTCCAGCCCCGCTGGACACGTGGAGCCTTCGGTGCTCTCCCCGCGGAGGGGGGAGGTCCGGCTCTGTTGGCCATGTGGCGGGCCCGGAGCTCTCCTCTAAGGAGAGGGAGGTCCGGCCCCGCTGGACACGTGGCGCCCTCGGAGATCTCCCCGCGGAGAGGGGCGAGGTCCTTAGGCAGTTTCCCCTCTGCGCGGGGGTACCCCATATTGAGGGTACCGACAACCACGTCCACACTTGATCCCTACACCCTTGTTCATCATAAAACCCCATGAAAGCCCATTAAATTATGCAAGAACACGTACAAACTGGTTTAATAAAACACCACCATAGGATTTGCATTCATCTACCCCATCACATCTTGAGTAAAGTTTGTGCATGATGATTGATTGCTGTAAATTTTGTATATGCGTGGTCGTGAGTAGAAGGACAAGCTCAAGAGGCCATCTACGAGGATCTACAGCACCAAGACGTCGAGAGGCTCGAATAACAAGAGCCACGGGAGCAAGGCAAGTGCCCCTTGACCATATTGATCCCATGTTTTAAAACTATTTTGTTTGAGAAAATGTGTATGCTTGAGTCAACTTGATGGGACACCCTTTTATAGGAGTTTACTAGTTTTGTTAAACCATCCTTGTTGTCGGGAAAGTTGATGAGTCGGGTTTGGTCGTTTTTCCTTTTTGCTTTGCTTAATCTACGGGATACGGGAAGCTGAATTAAAACATGTTTATCTACTGCACTCATATGAATAATGATGATGAGAACTTGATGATGTTAATGAGCATGGAATCAGGGAGATCTAGGCAAGTTTGGTTCGTGGATGTTGCTGAATGTGATGGTGGTTTACTTGCCGTAGATCTAAGGACCGGTTCATGCCAGCACATGCTAGAAAAATAGTGCCACCACAAGGCCAAATATGGGTGCGACTTAGCTGACTAATTAGGTGTGTTGCTAGCTTGTTATGGACTGTGGATGGCGCGGGAAATGGGAGTCGAGAGGGACTTCCCTGGGAACTGCATGGCACAAGAGGGGGCCCGTGGGTGGGAGAATGGTGATTCGAGCCTGCCGGTGAAACCTCAGTGAGTCCATACATCTAGTAGCCCCTTTGTAAAGGCAATTTTGTGATCTCTTGGCCATACACCAACGGTTGTGTACTGGTATAATGGAGGTTCTGCAGTCTCCGACGGGTGACGAAATCATGAACTTTTGGGTAAAGTGGTGCCACCTCTGCAGAGTGTAAAACTATCATGATAGCCGTGCTCCGGTCACAAGCACCTGACCAACTTCCATGATTAGAGGGAAAACTTGGGATGGATATCGGTATGGTTTGGGTATGGTCATTGGGAATTGTTTTGGAACTGTTTTGAGTCATGAAAATGAGTTCCGCTTCGGTTATATGAATATGAGATGATTATGAATATTTATGAGTATGAGATGAACTTGAGAAAGATTATTGGCTGGTTGAGACTTGATAAATGGTGAATTATGATGAAAGAATGTTGCTGATTACTTGGTTATATTGGAATTTAATTCATCTAGACTTAGTTTCTGTTTTTACCATGTTTGTAAAATAAAATTTGCTTGCTGCAATGAGCCTTTTTATTCCATACCTTGTTGAAAGGTACATGTTATACTTTTCCCGCACTTACTGAGTACGACATGTACTCACCCTTGCATTACTACATAAACATCAGCTACAGGAGATGAGTACTTCGAGGAACATGTGGAGTACTATGCGTGCGAACTACCGTCAACATGCCTGTGGAGTAGAAGTTGGAACCTGCTGTTTAGTTATTTTCGATGTCGTTTAGAGTCTTCCGCTACAAGAATAAGTTAGACATTCATGAGTGAGACATTGAGTCATTGTAATAAAGTACTTAAACACTATTTATTCGTGGTTATATTCTGAATTCAGTTTGTGGATTACATGTGTATGTGTGATGAACATCCTCGGCACACATATGCATTGACTTGGTTCTATTTTCGGAGCCGGGTGTCACAGGTTTTGCCTTTGGCATGGTCTAAATTAGGTTGAAAGGGAAACTTGTCAGGGCTGTCAGTTTGGGCAGCAGACCAACAATCAAATTGTTCTAAGTTTGAGTTGTGTTTCCAAGTTTTATGAGTTCAATGACATGTTTTATGTTATAACTCAATGAATTACTGTTGAAATGAATATTTGACTGTTTTCAAATATGTTTCTACAGATGACAGCGGATAGACAATTGGAGAACGGGTAGGTTGTATCCCACTGTTCTCACCGCAGCGGTTATCCGGAAGTGTTGAAGCAAATGCTTCAATATTTTGGGTATGTGGAAATGCCGCAGTATCTCACCAAAGAAGGCGAGGAGGGGAACAAGATGTGGACAATCGATGTCGATGTTCCTGCAGGACCTACGCCAATCGGTTGGGCACCGTTCACCGTCACGGTGAGAGGTAGACAGCCGGAGGGAATGTGGCAAGTGGCAGCATGAGAGATCATGTCACGTTTCTGCCAACTACACGTGAGAGCTATGGAGGGCACTCCATATGTGCTCGTTCCGGTGGAGGGACAATCTAATCATGTGTGGGGGGAAAGGTACATGGAGGCAACAGATCTGGGTTGCCTGAGGTACAACCCCGCAGAGGCGAATCTCAGCCTCCAATTGAGGGCAGGAAAAGCCGTGATGGACAGCCAAGCTGTTCATACGGATTGTCTCGCCATGAATCTCAAGGAGAGCACCAGCCGTGGAGACCATTTCGAGAGTGCTCACCGTGCACTCCGCAATGTTCTCCTTCCGACGATAAAGCGACTGAACGAACAACACAATTAGTTGCATCGTCTGAACAAGGCGAAGAAGAAAAGCCGCGTCGATATCACGGCTTTGCAACAACAGGTGCAGGCCTTGACCCAAAAAATGAGGTCCTCACTCAAGAGTGTGATGACGCTATTGAGGAAGGGCAAGGCTGGGAAGAGGACTACAACCAGGCCATGGACAAGGTGCATGTGTTGCAGGACATTGTACCTCCGGTAATGGGCCTACCGATGGTAGGTGCCGTACCCGTGGTTTTGGGTATCCCGGCAATGGGGGAACCTGAACCGGAAGAGGAGGTCATGGACCCAAAGCCACCAGCAGAGGTAGGGGAGGAGGACGACCCACAGGAGGTCGAGTTCTACTACTTGTAGTGGGTTACCGTTGCCAAGTAGGGCAGCGAGGGTGGTATAAGAAAAACTTTTGTAATCGGTGACATGTCGTGTAGACAGTAGTATATGTATAAGTAGTGACAACATGAGCACGAATTCTCGGAGAACCGAGAACTGTATAAAGTTTATGCTTTATCAATATATGTGAATGTTGTGCAAGTCATTCATGTGTCACTTCAATACCTACTGTTTCATATGGAGTTTTAAGTATGACATGTGCTAATCGCTGCTGCTTTGAATTTCAGAATGACTCGCACTCGTTCCAACCCAGACGTTGGGGGTTCCAGTCAGGGGGGAGAGACCTCCCAACAGCCTCCTGAGGATTCCTCGGGACAGCAACAGCAGCAACAGAAACATAAACAACTGCCACTGCCACCTCCAACAGTTACATTGGCCGACATCGTTGCGGCGATGGTGGGTTCTCATCAGCAGCACACGGAGTTGCTGCAAGCCCTTATTGCAAATACGTCTCGACCAGAGAGGTGTAAAGATCGCGAGGAGCGCCAACAAAGCTCCTACTCCAACTTTCTGGCTACTCATCCCCCGGTGTTCTGAAGGGCGGATGAACCCATCGATGCGTACAACTGGCTCCGCATGATGGAGATGAAGTTCGGGCTGCTCCAAGTGAGTGAGCCACGCAAGACTCAGTTCGCAGTCCAACAACTTCAAGGATCCGCGGGCGCTTGATGGGCGAACTACTGTGCCTCGCAACCCACCAAGCGAGTTATGACCTGGGCGGAATTCCGGACGGCCTTCAGGGCCTATCACATACCGCCGGGTATTATGAAGAGGAAGACGCAGGAGTTTCTTCGCCTGCAGCAAGGAAGCAGGAACGCGCTGGAATACTCCAGGGCATTCAATGACCCTGCACTCTATGCTTCTTATCACGCTGATACCAACAAGAAGTGGCGGGATCATTTTACCAGGGGCTTAACCCGCTCCTGAACGACAAACTGGTGATGTTCAATCACGGCAGCCTCAATAATATTATTGATGCTGCAATTGTTCAGGAAGACTCTGGCAAGGAGTTAGCAGCGGCGGAGAGGAAGCGAAGAGCGCCGCAAAGCAGCGGAGAAGGAGGTGGTCCTTCTCAAAAATACCGGATGGTGAGTCGCTCACCATTGGGTCCATGCTGGCAGCCACCACAGAGGCCGATGCCATTCCGCAGTCGGCCATATTCTCCACCAGCATTCAGGCCGGCACTACCAGCACCACCTCCGTAACAACAACAGCAGCAGAGGGTGATGCCTGGTGCGTATGCACCTCAGCAGCGCATGCCGGGCTTTCGTTCCCAAGCACCGGCCAGGCAGCAGCCACATGCTACAAATGTGGTCGCCCAGGACACTTCGCCAACATCTGTCCTGAGAGGCAAGGCGGCGGAGTTGCACCACAGTTTTCGGGGAGGAATCAGCCCCAGAACCCCACTAATGCACGGCGGGCAAATCCTAGGCC
Source organism: Neostapfia colusana (assembly GCA_030760725.1). Classification (NCBI taxonomy): domain Eukaryota; kingdom Viridiplantae; phylum Streptophyta; class Magnoliopsida; order Poales; family Poaceae; genus Neostapfia; species Neostapfia colusana. Next base: position 65,937,707 of record JASWHV010000012.1, on the reverse strand, counting down.
AGGCACCGTCCACCAACTTTCCATAGAGGACGTGCTGGAGGGAGAGCCAATCCTTGCTGGTATGTTCCAACTCCACCAACATCCCGCCATAGTATTATTTGATTCAGGCGCCACACATAATTTTATTAGCCAAGATTTCATTGCTAAACACAGCTTGCAAATACTACCCACCGAAAGTCCATATTTGATTTGTTCACCGGGTGGGAAGATTTACGCGAGCATAATGGTTTCTAAAGTACCATTATGCTTAGTGGGTAGAGTGTACCCTACGTCTCTCATAGTTTTAGAGGGACAGAAGGTCGATGTCATCTTAGGGATGTCGTGGTTAACTCGCCACAGCGCTATTTTAGACACCGTCCTCCGAGTCGTGCATCTACACCCAGAATTGCACGAGTCACACTCTTTATTTCTGGACAGTCCAGAAATAAAACTTCCAGGTGTATATCAATCCACAACCATCAGATTGGAAGACATTCCAGTAGTCCGTGAGTTCCCTGACGTGTTCCCGGATGATTTACCGGGGATGCCGCCTGACCGAGAGGTGGAGTTCAAGATTGAACTTGCACCGGGAACTATGCCAATATCCCGAAGGCTGTACAAGATGGCACCAAAGGAATTGGCTGAACTGAAGACGCAGTTAATGGACCTGCTGGAGAAGGGTTTTATTAGGCCGAGCTCCTCGCCATGGGGCTGTTCGGCATTATTTGTGAAGAAGAAAGATGAGACGTTGGGGCTTTGCGTGGACTATCGTCCACTAAACATCGTAACCATCAAGAACAAGTACCCATTGCCACGGATCGACATGTTGTTGATCAGTTGGTCGAAGCAAAGATCATTTCCAAGATGGACTTAAGATCCAGGTACCATCAGATTAAGATACGGGCTGAGGATATTCTGAAGACGGCTTTCTCGATGAGGTACGGGCTTTATGAGTACCTGGTCATGTCCTTCGGCCTCACCAATGCTCCAGCTCATTTCATGTACCTGATGAACTTGGTATTCATGCCGGAGGTGGACAAGTTTGTTGTGGTCTTCATCGACGACATATTGGTATATTCCAAGTCGGAGGAAGAACACAAGAAGCATCTGCGTATAGTCTTGCAATGGCTGCGGGATCACAAGCTATACACGAAATTCAGCAATTGTGATTTCTGGATATTGCAAGTGCCTTTTCTCGGGCATATTATCTCAGTGGAGGGCATCGCTGTAGAACCGAGTAAGATCACGCAAGTGCTGAATTGGAAGTCCCCAAGAACTGTTCACGAGGTACGGAGTTTCCTTGGGCTCACGGGATATTATCGGAGGTTCATTCCGAACTTCTCGAATGTCGCCAAGCCTATGACAGAGCTGCTGAAGAAGGCAACCAAATATGTTTGGAGTCCAGCATGTGAAGAAGCATTCAAGGCATTAGTGAAGCACCTAACATCAGCACCGATTTTGGCGCAGCCAGACACAACAAAACCGTTCGATGTGTACTGTGATGCATCCGGCATTGGGCTCGGATGTGTGCTGATGCAAGACCAAAGGGTGGTCGCGTATGGATCACAGCAGCTTAGAAACCATGAGCATAATTATCCAACTCATGACTTGGAGCTCGCTGCCGTGGTCCTCGCACTTAATATGTGGAGGCACTACTTACTCGGTAACCTCCTGCATTTATATACCGACCACAAAAGCCTCAAGTACATATTCACTCAGAAAGAGCTGAACATGAGGCATCGAAGATGGTTAGAATTGATAAAGGATTACAAAATAGAGATTCATTATCACCCTGGCAAGGCAAACATAGTGGCGGATGCGCTGAGTTGCAAGTCACACGTCAACAATATAACCATCACACCGTTGGAAGAGAGCGAGCCACCATTACATGTGATTCCACATGGAGCTCTCTAGAACTTAGCTTTGATCCCCACCATCCGTGAAGAAATAGCGGCAGCTCAGAAAAATGACACGGGCATGTCTCATTTGCAGAGACGTATAGATAGTGGGAAGCTGAAATGTTTCCTGAAAGACGGAGATGGCGTCCTATGGTTCAAGGATCGGATCGTCGTACCCCGTAACCCACAATTTTGGAAGAAAATCTTTGATGAGGCCCACTTGTCAAAGTTTTCTATTCACCCCGGCAGCAACAAAATGTATTAAGAACTCAGAAACAAGTTTTGATGCACATGGATGAAGCGGGAGATCGCAAAGTACGTGTCTGAGTGTGATACATGTCGAAGGGTGAAGGCAGACCACATGTGGAAATCGGGAATGCTACAACCACTGAGCGTTCCTGCCTGGAAGTGGGAAGATGTGAGCATGGACTTCATCGTCGGTTTACCCACCACTTTTCAGAAACATGATTCTGTGTGAGTGATCATCGACCGGCTCACCAAAGTTGGCCATTTCATCCCGGTCAACACCAACTACAATGCCAAGAAGTATGCTGAATTGTACATCTCACGGATCTTATGCTTGTACGGCGTACCCTGCACCATCATATCGGATCGGGGCACTTTATTTGTGTCCCGTTTTGGGAGCAGCTACATGCTGCGTTGGGGATGAAGCTGATCCGTAGTTCAGCGTACCACCCGCAGACGGACAGGCAAACCGAGTGGGTAAATCAAATTTTATAAGATATGCTACGAGCTTGTGCTATCAACCACGGTAAGAATTGGGATGATCACTTACCGTTGGACGAGTTCTCGTACAACAATGGGAACCAAGCCAGCATCAAGATGACGCCCTATGAGGCGCTATATGGGAGAAAATGCCGCACACCACTGAATTGGTGTGAGTCGGGCGAAAGGGTCACCTTCGGGATTGATCTTGTCAACAACGCGGAGGAAAAGGTTCGACTAATTCAAGCGAACCTAAAAGCTGCCCAATCCAGACAAAAACAATATGCGGACCGGAGAAGATGCCCATTACAATTCGAAGTCGGGGATCACGTATACCTACGTGTGTCTCCAATGAAGGGCGTGAACAGATTCGGGGTGAGAGGAAAGTTGGCACCCTGATTCATTGGTCCATTTCAGACTACAGAAAGATGTGGATCAGTAGCATAACGGCTGAAATTACCAGAAGCACTTTCCGGTGTGCACGACGTCTTTCACATTTCCCAGCTGACGAAGTGTCTTAAGCTATCAACTACCATTCAGCTGGAGGATACAGAAGAACTGAAACCGGATTTCACGTATCGGGAGGAGCCGGTTCAGATCATTGATGAAAAGGCCCGAACCACACGCAACCGTACGTTGTGGTTCTACAAAGTTCTATGGAGTAATCACTCCGTAGACGAAGCGATATGGGAGAGCGAAGGTTTTCTTCGCGCCAACTACCCTGACTTTTTTCGCGTCGCATATACGGTAATTTTTTCACCGTCCTCTCTCTCTTTTTCACCTTATAATCTCAAAATGAGATTCTTTTAAGGGGGAGGAATATAAGGGCCTATGTTTTTGCACACATTCAAAGTGTTCATAACACCACACACCCCTCATTTGAGTAATCCTTATGAATACATTTGAAGAGCAAGTAAACACAATCAACATGGTCATTAGAGAATAAACTCACGAAATGCAAAAGTGGCATTTCCCACATGCATCATATAGGGGCTGGGCATATGAAAAACTCCTACACCTTGCTAGGAATTCCCATGCCAAATTTTACCCAAATCCAAGACCTTTTTGAGGTATTTTTGGGTATAACTAGAAAGGGGTTAGTTTGAACCCAGATTCAAATTCAAACTACTTCCATCCCATAAGTTAAAAAGTGGGAGGCATATTCTTACTCATCACATTTTTGTGAGCTCACACACCAATTTTCACTCCATTTGGAGTTAATCTTGACATGAGCTAAGTTTAGCAAATTCAAACTCAAATTGAATTTCAAACTGCATATGTGCTGAAAATTTATTCAAACACTTCACAATTTGAATTCTATCAACTTCAAATGGGCATTTGGTAGATAATTCTAATTCTAAAGGGTATTAGTGGGATTAATGTTTGTAGCAGTGCGAGGAAGTTAATTTCAGAGGTTAAAAGGGGAGTGGGACCCACATGTTAGCCTCACTATAGAATTCAACCGACTGAAGGCAGGGAACTCGGTTTCTCGGGCTTCATCCGAGGGTGCCACCGAGCTGATCGCCGGGACACCTCCTGCTTGGTCTGAGCTGTGTCAACCGACGTCGCCCCGTCCCTCTTATCTCCACAGCCGAGCTGACCCGAGGCAGCACCGATCAGTCTTCGCCTCTTGCGCAAGAAAAACACTGCCTCGCCGCCGCTCTCTCGGAACTGATCGGAGAGCCAACGATAACAGCCTCCCCACTCCCTCCAAGATGCAAAATGGTACTAGAGACTCTCCTCTTCCTTCCCCGTCGTAGGAACTAGCCGAGTTTTGTTGATCATGTCCCACACCGAAAGCTTTTCCGGTGACCTGAAGTTTTCCACACCTCGGGCTCCCGTGGACAGCCCAAACGGGAAGGTATCACGCTTAAGCTACGGCGTCCCCGGACGTGTTAGGGTCTGGTGTTGCTCACCACCGAACCACAGCCCGAGTGTTTGATCACAGGCGACGAATTTCAGTTTTCCCTTTCATTCGTCGCAGACCGACCTTCGGGTGCGGATCCGCCAAATTCTCGTTCCATAGCTGTTTAGAGATCCTCAAACAGCACCTACAAGAGCTTGGCTTGGTAGCGATCAACTTTCCTTCGCGGTCCTAGCAAGAAAATCTTGGTAGACCGGCCATTTCTAGCTTTTCTACCGGCGATAATGGCGGGAGCCATCGGGCGCACGATGAGAGAACACCTAGGACCTCTCCCGACCTGCCTCCAGCCCATGCCGAGCTTCCCTAGGGTGCACTGATGCTCTATGACCGATAGCTCGATCTTTTGGGGTGCTAGGAAGTCCGGTCGACACGGCCGAAGTTCTTCCGAAGCCGCCACTCGTCGCCGGCCATGTTCCGGTGATTGTCACGTCGAGCTGAGCCCGGCACCATGTTCCCCGTGTGGGATTAGGCAGAGGCGGGAAAGATCGTGGAGTTTGGCACACGGCAAAAGCCCTACGGCGAGCACTCCGGCGAGGGGGGCGGCGGCCGAGCGTGGGAGGCCGGAGGTAGACAAAGCTCCCGGTCCCACGTGTCAGCGGCCGACAATTTAAACCGGGGATTAGCTGTGGCACTGGATCGGGTGTGGCTGCGTGCAAAATACTCTGTAGCCCCGTGTGTCAGCCGCTGAGGAGTTGACACGTAGCCCCGGTCCCATGCGCAGCAATTTAAACATTTCCCTGATTTTCAGATTTAGTTCAAACTTCAAACCCACATAACTTTAGATAGTAAACTCCAAATCGAGTGAACAAAATTTTGTTGGATTAAGATCACTGAGTAATTTCCAACAAATCAAGTTTCACTCTATGAAAATCCTTATTTCTCCAGAATTAATTCTTCAAAATTTAAAATGTTTAGAATTTTAACTGAATAACCCTTTGGAGGAAATTTCTGAAATTTTGCTAGGATGTTCACCAAAATATCCCTGAGCTACCATAAAAATTTCAGATCCATTTGAGCTAATTTAATCCACCTAATGGTGTGATTAATAAAACTGTTCCAGAGAAAATGAAAAATGTCCAGAAATATTTTTCAGAAATTCTCTGAACTTGTTTAGCTCATATCTTTAGCTAGGAATCTTCAAATTAAGTGAAACCAATTCCATTAAAACCCTATGAATCTAGTTTTCAGAAAGTCATGGCTTGTTCCATGAAAATCCCTAGAACACCCTAGGAGCTCCAATTAAGGCCAGGTACATAATTATTTGTGGGGGTCTCAAATGAGCTTTGCTGCAAATGAAACTTAGCCAAGTCTATTTTTAGGTTATATCTAAACCACATTAAAAATTTCAGAGTCATTAGGTCTGTATAGAAAAACTTATAGTCTTCACAAGTTTAACTTCAATTCAAATGCATTTAAATTGACACATATTTGTATTTATCACTTGTAGTCGCTAAGGTTGAAGAGGAACCCGAAGTCTTAGACTTCGTCACTCCAGAAGAACTGCTAGACTATGAAACAAGAGCAGCAAGGCAAGCTCCGGTCTGCATTAACCATTTTTACAAATTTTACTGTTTTGAGAACTTACTTTGAGCACCCACTTATTTTTTTGCATTAGAGTCTTGTTTGAAAACCCAAATGCATAGCCAAAAAACCTGGGCTGGGATTAGGTTTTTAAACCTCGTTAGCTACTGCAATGCTAAGATAGTGTAGGATTCAGTACAAGTCAAGTAGTTGGAACTACTTGCGAGAATATGCTAGAGGCACACTACTCGGGTAAAGATAGCAAATGAAACACATGGCAAGAAAAATGAGACCGAGCGGAGAGTAAGGGCAGCAGGACTTTGGGGCCTGGGTGCCATAGCTCAGCTTGTGTTGATTGAGGACCGAGCCATGTGCAGGCCTGTTGAACAAGCTAGAACAATACCAAAGACCTACCGGCTATATGGGAACCAGGAAACTGATGTAACTCGGGTAGCTGGGTGTTGAGGCATTGCCTGTCGTTCAGAGGGTAGGTTGAGAGCTCGAGGTGTAAATCGTCTGGCGGCACTGCGGATGCGCGCGCAGAGACCTCTTGCTTGGGACGATAGGACCGGTTCAACATTTGGCTATCGGGTGAAAGGTGGTTGCGTACGACGTCAATGAAGGTTTCTGTAGGCAACATCAAGTACGGGCGTACCTGACGGGTTATTCGGGAAACCCTGCAGGTGTAAATCGATTATAATTACCATCCCTCACGGTCAGTGAGTACCACCTGTTCACTGTACCGTGACATAGAAAGAACAGGCTAGATACATGTTAAAAATTTGCTGATTTGAAAGCTATACATTGCTTGTTAATGACTTTTTGTAGTTTAGAGCTAATTAAATTTCTTTTGAACTTTGGGCAAAGTACATGAGAGAAATGCGTTTCTTGTTTGATTGTGGCTCTCTCATATGCCTTAGCGTAAGGTTTTCCACAACCTGCTGCTAAAACTTGAAAGTAAGGCTCAAATAATTAGGCGAGTCCTTTGCAAATTATTTACCTCATGTACCCTAAACCCTTCATGTAGAAGTTTCATCTATAGGAGAGACGGGTCATACTTGCTGAGCCATCGTGCTCACTGCTTGTGTTTGAAGCTATTGCAGGGTTTTATGAGGAAGGGACTCCTGAGGAAGAGACGGAACCCCAAGAGGGAAACCCCGTCGAGTGGGAGTCGTGCACGCCGCCGTGTTAGTGTGTGTGCGTGCTAGCGGGGACACATTCACGGTCTGAACGTGAACTCGATGCATAGTCTACGCCCGTGAGTGTAGACCGAACTATTTTGTTGTAAAAATGTTCATAAACTCGTTTATGTAATAAAACTTTGCTTCCGCTTTGTATCTTTGATGTGCGTTATCCGGTGCTGTGCAACGCAGCACCCCTCAGCGTGATCCTGGCTCGACGAGGCCGTGGGGCCTCGTAAGCTTGGCTTGAAAATGAGTGTTCACCGGTATGAAATGAGCTGATTTCATCAACCGGTCGATGATCACCCATATCGAGTCATGCTTCCTTGATGTGAGTTGTAATCCGACGATGAAATCTCACATCCTCCCATTTCCACGCTGGTATCTTAAGTGGTTGTAGCGGTCCGTCTTTCCGCATATGATCAGCCTTGACCCGTCTACAAGTATCACATTCGGATACGTATTTAGCAATCTCCCTCTTCATCCGCATCCACCAAAATTTCTGTTTCGAATCTTGGTACATCTTGTTACTGCCGGAATGAATGCAAAACATAGACAGGTGGGCTTCATCCAAGATCTTCTTCCGGAGTTTCATATTATGCGGTACCACTATACGGTCGTTAAACCATATCGTACCGTTCTCATCCTTCCGGAAACATTTCACTTCTCCGTTGTCTAGTCTTCTCCGTATGTGAGACATACCTCTGTCTCTTATTTGAGCCTCAACAATCTCTTCACGGATTGTTGGAGTGAGAGCAATATTGTAAAGTGCTCCATACGGAAGGACACGGAGACTTGGTTCTTGATCTTCTAACTCGGCAGTCGCCAAGTTGTGAACGCGGGCTTTCCGACTAAGCTCGTCAGCAACCACGTTTGCTTTTCCCGGATGGTAGTGGATCTCGATTTCATAATCTTTTATGAGCTCCAACCATCTCCGTTTTCTCATATTCAGCTTCTTCTGCATGAAGATATACTTCAAGCTTTTATGGTCGGTGTAGAGGTGAACAAGATTAACCAGTAGATAATGCCTCCACATCTTTAACGCCAACACCACAGCAGCAAGCTCGAGATCGTGAGTTGGATAATGCTGCTCGTGGTTTTGCAGTTGACGAGAACCATAGGCGACTACACGCCCTTCTTGCATCAGAACACAGCCGAGACCGATGCCTGATGCATCATAATATACATCAAAAGGCTTCGTCGTGTCCGGCTGAGCAAGAACTGGAGCTGTTGTGAGATGCTTCACCAGAGTTTTGAATGTGGCTTCACATGCTGCATTCCACGGGTATTTCGTGCCCTTCTTCAGCAGCTCCGTCATTGGTTTAGCAATTTTTGAGAAGCTCGATGAACCTCCGATAATACACCGCTAAAGCTAGGAAACTTCGGAGCTCGTGGACTGATTTGGGAGATTCCCACTTCAGCACTTGTTCAATTTTGCTGGGGTCCATGGCAATGCCCTCTGCTGAAATAATATGGCCTAGGAAAGGCACTTGATCAATCCAGAACTCGCACTTTCTGAACTTGGCATATAATTTGTGCTCCCTCAACCGATGTAGCACGATACGCAGATGTTCAGCATGCTCTTCTTCAGACTTTGAGTAAACCAATATGTCATCGATGAATACTACGACGAACTTGTCTAACTCCAGCATGGATACAGAATTCATCAAGTACATGAAGTGTGCCGGAGCGTTGGTTAACCCAAATGACATGACGAGATACTCATAGAGTACGTATCTTGTCGAGAAAGCTGTCTTCGGTATGTCCTTTGGTCGGATCTTGATTTGATGATATCCCGACCGAAAATCCATCTTCGAAAATAACTTCGCACCCATAAGTTGATCGAACAAGATGTCGATGCGGGGCAACGGATACTTGTTCTTTATGGTGACAGCATTTAGAGGACGATAATCAACACATAGCCACAGTGTTTCGTCCTTCTTCTTAACAAACAGCGCAGAGCAACCCCAAGGTGAAGAGCTTGGATAAATGAAACTCTTGCTCATGAGTTCATTTAGTTTCTCCTTCAACTCCACTAGTTCGTTATGTGCCATCTTGTAAGGCCTTCGTGAAATAGGAGTTGTTCCCGGCGCCAGTTCAATCTTGAACTCAACATCCCATTCGGGCGGCATGCCCGGTAAATCATCAGGAAAGACATCGGGATAATCACGTACCACCGGAATACCTTCAAGTTTAAGCGCTTCCATGTGGTAGGCCTCTGCCATATCTGGGTCTTCGCTTTCTAAAAACAGCGTGTGCTGTCCGTGAATCGGCAAGTCAATCTGGACAGTCCGGTTACCGATATTGAGAACTGCACTGTGACGATTTAACCAAGACATCCCCAATATTATGTCTATCTTCTGCCTATCCAACATAATCAGCGATGTTGGTTATATTTTTCCTCCCAAACACAAACCTGTTCGGGACACAATCTGATCAGCAGAGATATTCCCTCCCAGTGAACGTATAAGATAACTCGTTGTGGCAGTATTGGTGGATAACTGATGCTGATCCACACCTGTTTTGCTGATAAAATTATGGGTTGCACCAGAATCAAAAAGTATGAGCACGGGCACTTCTTTGAGAGTGAACATGCCTGCTAACACCGGTGCTCCCTCCGGGACATCCTCAATAGCAAGATGTTGCACACTCTCGGATTGCAGTGCTGTTATATTGACTTGAGCAGGTGGCGGCATACCACCTGATGATGATGGTTGTCTGCTGTTCAACAACTTCTCCCGGCATTCTTGCCAAAAATGCCCAGAACGGTGGCAATAAGAACACGGATGTTTCCCCGGTTCTTCGTTGACTTGTGGTTGAGAAGTTGGTGTACTTGGCGGCAGCACTGCTACACCAGGTATCCTTCATTGCTGCGGCAATGGTGGTTCTTCAAGACATGATTCTTGAGCCGGAAATCTGTACTGAGTTGACCTTACTGGTTCTGGCCATAGTTCATCGGATGGTGTGTGATACACCACACGGTATTTATGAGGAAAAACTGGTGTGTCTTCTTGCACATCATCCCGGTCCCTCTTCTCTACTTGACACTCGAGTGTCGCTTGTTCTTGCATCAGGGCAGCACTGATCAACTTGGTGTAATTGACATGGTTGAACAAATCAAGTCTATCTTTTAATATGGCACACAGGCCGTGGAAGAAGTAGTCACATCTTGCAGCTTCGCTCGTCGCGTAGTCAGGAGCATATTGTGCCCAAAGGTTAAACCGTTTGACATAATCGAGGACACTCGTGTCCCCCTTCTTCAAGTTCCTGAATTCCTGCTGCTGGGCCTTGATAAAACACATAGGAATGTTACGAGCACGGAATGCTTAACGAAATTCCGTCCATCCCACCTGATGGCCTTACGGAACGGTGGCGAGATAAGCGAACCACCAATTTCCGGCGGCTCCATGGAGCTGTTGAGCTGCAAATAAAGTTTTCTGGTACTCATCACACTCAAATACTCCAATCTTTGACTCCATAACCCAAAGCCACTGATCAGCTTCCACTGGTTCGTTGGCTTCCGTGAAAATTGGCGGTTGTGTCGCCAAGAAGTCCAAATAGGCGTTCCGAGGTGGAACGACCTGTTGTGTGCATTGGAGTAAGCCCTGTTGTACCAACGCTTGTAGTCTTGTGTTCTCTTGACTTGACTTGACCATCTGAGCCATGACGTATGCCCATACCGCTGATGGCGGTGCCCGTGGTGGAGTCGAGTCATTGCCGTCTTGGCAAGAACCTTCAGCCCTATTCGGAGAATGGGTACGCACCATATTGCAAAAAGATAATTTTTGAGGGGAGTCAAAACTTGATATCAGCAGTATGTGAAAGTATGTAAAACATGAACATGCTAAAACTTTATGAAAGCATAACAAAAAAATCATGTTTACATATCTTCCAAAAACCAACATATTCAGTCCCCTATTCTGTACAAAACCGACCTTTCTGTACTTAACCCAACTTCTGATACAGTTATCAGCATTTTCATAACTCAAGTTGAATACCAAAGTTAAAGTTAACTTCAGCATATTTTCAACAAGTGTTCATATGCCCCTGTATCATTTCTGGATCAAAAGTTATGATTGTTCAAAGTTAACAGAATTTCTGGATAAAATTTGCCAGCATCTCCTTTGTATGTGGCTGTTTTCATCACAGTTGTAAATAAAAATGGAGTACAATTCTGAACAAACTATGAACTACACAATCATTGAAAATTTCATAACCTTTTAAACGGTGTATCATATGACCCTTATACATTTTTCTACAGAACGTTATGGCTAATTTACAGAAACATCCAGAGAAGGTTGCAGCTGTTCTATTTTCTGAACATTCAACCAAGTTGGCGTCTGATTTTGCTCTGGAGGTCTACAGAAAAGTTGTAGAGCACTTAAAAACCTTTGCAGAACTGTATCATACACCTCCATTGGGTCAAGCTACCCAGAGTTATACTCTGTCAAATTCTAGAAAAAAATTCTTCCAGAACAGAGCACTCTATTTTTTGATCAAAAGAAGCCTAGCGAGTCTCTTCTTTGAAGCTTAGTAAATAAAGAGCTCAGTAACTAATATGTGTTTTCCAGCATCCATTTTTAGCTTGAAAGTTAGTAATGAATGATTTCTTCATAGGAAATAAGACTATCAAGTGTAGTACGGTGGCGACGCACCGTAAGACATATGACGGTACAATGTTGCCTCACAAAAGAAAATCCTAACCGGCTTACACTGGCATATACGTATCCTTAGGTGGCACCAAAACGTTCACTCGCAAAAGTGTTCTACATGTACTATGGTTTTCGTGGTTAGTACCTACATAAAACACACTCAATCATTAGGTTCGGCTGCACACGAACCCGGTCCCAATACAACTCATACACCCGTCCGTCATCACTCGCACGGGTGTTCTGAAGACAAACACGCCTTGAGCTACGTGTACACGTTACTGACCATGTGACGGGGTCTCCCATACTTGCCCGAAGAACACCAGGGAATGGCGTTGCTCGATTACCCCAAACGACATGAAGAGTCATTGAGGATACTAAAGCGAGTCGGGTTACCTGCCACCCGCGGGGCTCCACCCTTCAGCTTGTGCGCACTGGTGGACAGCGCTTACGTGCACCCCCCAATACATAGAACGTCCCGAGATGCACGATTTTCCGACATAAAAAATAGGTTAGATTGCCACCTTCATAATATACTAACATAGTAGTCCTTATGTGGGCCTAGTACCGTTATCTCACCATATCTAAGTTTCTATCGTAATATGATGCTCAATCCGTGCACTATTCCCAACGCATATCTCATACCACGCTGTGTGGGAACCGCCAACGTGGCCCCGCCAAGACCTCATCGGGTGGCGCCGTGATATGCGGCACCCAATAACACATGAGTTGAGGAAATACATCACATTACATAAATCATTTGCGGAAGCGTACAAGAGTATTTTACAAATACTTCAAAATAAGCTACAGCGGAAGACAATATATTTCTCACGACTCATTTCTAACTTAGCAACAAAGAAACAGTCCAGCCCGCGGACGTTTCTTACTAGCAACATGAAGACAAACCGCAGCGACGAGGATGCTCTTGAGTAACCACTCGGAGGTCCCCGAGTCTCATTGGCATCCCTTCTCATAAGCATGAAGTCAATCCTCCAAAACAACTTAGATAGCATCCGTGAGCGTAACGCTCAGCAAGACTTAACCGTCACCCTAGCCATAAAACTCTACATGAGGTTATGAACATAAAGTAGTATGGCATAATGCATAAATAAACTCGCCTAAATGTGAATCCTTACTTTCAGGTCTTATTTGCAGCAAATTAAGTAACCTTGGGCACACTACATCGGGAGTCCACAATTAAACAAGAAATGCTTTCCCCGAATAATTTGCTCACGGCACAAAAGAATCGAGTTTGCACTAGCTATTCATCAAAGATACATCAGAAGGATAGTATAAACTTCAAACCAATGTGATTAGTTCCTTTCTCATGCAAGTTCTTACTACGTCACAACTGTGAGAACAAGTATGCTCAGTCCATTCTGCGAGCGACGGTGATTTGAATCAATAACACCCGGACTACACGACACGTACGCCCGTACTTGACGTTGCCTACAGCAACCATCACTGATGTCGTACGTGGCAGCCTTTCTCCCGTTTCACCCACGTTGAATCGATCAAATCACCCCATACATTAGCCACTCTCATGGTGCACCTACCGACATGAGATGTCATGAGAATGTTATCCGCATACTGCACACCGGCTGTCTCGCCTGAGGCAACCCGAAAAGGCTCAACGCAAGCTTCCCGAGGTACATCGATTTACTGGGTCCCATATAGCCAGCATGAGTCCGGTACACAACTCAAACTTGTTCAACAGGGCCGCATACGGATCGTTCCTTGACTGACATGGACAGGTCTATAGAACCCAAGCCTATATGTCTTGCTGCCCCTACAACCTACCGGTCTCAACTTTAACTTGCTACACATTTTCTGAACCAATCCCGTATGCCCTTGTTGTTCCTGATCTTGCGAGTAGCATCTCACCACTCGACTTCTACCGAACCTTACTTAAGCATGGTAGTTCTACACGGTGAAAAACACCTACCCAATACTCTATGGGTTCTTTTGGTCATGCAAGAGGAGTATCAAACAACTAGACCTAATGCACATTTCATATCTTAACCGAAAGTGAATACAAAGTAAAAACTTAAAAGCTGTTAAATGCAAACTGGTAGCTTGCCTGTTTTGCAGGGTAGTAGTATATAAGCAGTTAGTGATCCTTGCAGATCAACCCTTGATTCTCCGGAGTCTGATCCACTTCAATGTATCGCTGCTTTGAATCCCCTTCGTCGTGAATCCTAATGAAATGTATATGCACAATTTTTATAGAATGCAATGGAAAGAAGTTAAGGCTTAATCTCTTAGGAACAGAGGTTGTGTGGAAAATCCATGAATGGCCTGGTTTGCCTCTGTGGTGCAAAGAAACAGGAATGAACTAACTTGGTCTTAATGTTTTAGATATACCCTAACTAGCTTCCCTAATGAACATAAGAGATGAGCTGAAAAGATTTGAATGCAACTGAAGAACAAGAACTCCAATGGTTTCAAAACTTTTACAGCAGGTTCTATACTACCTAGGAATTTAGCTTGCCAAATTGCAGCTAATGTGAAATAAAATTGTGCTATCCATAATTCTCCCAAGAGCCTTATGTATTTTCCCACATACATAAGTATGGTAGAACAAGGAAAGGGAGTTCTATGGCTCAACTTGAGCTGAGAATTTACATGTGAGTTCCTGGTCACCTGAGAGTCATTTGGTCCAAAATTCAGACCTTTTACCTGAGTAGTTCCTCCAGAACAATTCTTTAAGCATTTCTACTCAAAGGAATTAATTATGAAGTAAGGTGCATTTTCATGCCCAATTAAGTGAACTACAATTTCAAGTATGTCTCAGAGAGCTTTCCTAAATTTTCCTATGATTTGTGTAGCTATTAATTGCCTAGAATAAATTTTAAAAGTGGGAAACATTTTGTGAAAATGTTTCTGGACTCTTATGAACACAGCAGTTTGTATTTAGCAAATTCTTACTCAAATGTTCTTCAATTGAGCTGAACCTTTGCTAGAAGGTCAACAGCATGCTAGAAAATATTCTGGCAAAATTTGAGGATTTTTGGATGAACCAAACTCCCTCAATAATTCTTTTTCAGAAAAATTTTCTAGAATTTAATATGGACTTTCATACAAATTGGGGTTATAATTGGATAGATCTTTGCGAAAGGAATCTAACCCAATTTGTATCACTCAATTTGGATATTCCTACACAAAGATATGATTTTTCAAAGGTGGAACCCACTCTGGAATTGTTTTTCTTATTGAAATTCGACTGGGCCCGCTATTTAAACTCCAGCCGATTAGAACTGAGCCACACCGGTTTCACAGGGTTACATCACGCCAGCACAGCGGATCCGGGCCACAGCCGATCACAGTTTTAAATTTCCCAGCCGCTGACAGCCGGGGCCCACGCCTCCTTCTTCTTCCTCCGGTTTCGTTTCCCGCACCCACGCTGCCCCTCGCCGGCACGATGCCGGAGCTTGCCGGCTCGCCGTTTCCGGCCACCGCCGGAGCTGAGGTTTGCCGCCAGAGCGTTTGTGACGTCGAGGAACACATCGGTGTGGTTTGCTAGGGCTGTTCGTGACCGGAAGATGGTCGGCGACGTGTGGCGGCCTCGGTTGGAGTTTGACGCCGTCGGCCGAGGTTTCTAGCCCGCCAAACACTCAACCAATGAGCTCTACAGCACCAGTGGATGATCGCAAGGCTCGGCATGACCTCGAACTAGTTCAGAAACGGCGGCAAATGAGCTTGGCATGATTGCAAGGCTCGGCACCACCGACCGAAGAAGTGTTAGGTAGACCTCAAAATCCGTCGCTCCGAGGTGTTTTCATGCGACAGATGCTAAAGCAAAGATGATCGCCGGCTAGTCCAGCTTCTATATGCAAGATTTGACGACCTATGGAGGATTAGAGAGTGGGAATTTGAAGAACTCGTACCGGATGCTCGGTTTGAATCCGCCGGATCAAAAACTTCAAATTCGCCGGGTACGCACCACGGTTTTCTCCAGGCTTTTGGTGGAAGCAGTGCGGTGGTCATGCGCTCCCTTTGCCGTGCTCGCTCGGGTGTGAAACATGCCGTGGCGAGCTGTCCACGAGCGCCTGATCCCCGGTTTGAGTTAGGTCGCCGCAGTGGAGGTGTTTTAGGGCTCGGGAACACCGAGACTCGGTGGTTTGGTTGTCGGGGAGGTGGGAACTAGGCTTCGGTGCCATTTAGCAGCTCGGGGTGGAGTGGTAATGAGTTCTCTGCTGGTTCCTGATTGCTCCCGAGGAGGCGGCAGTGAGGCAGCTCCGATCGTGTGCTGTACGTGAGGAGGAAACAAAGTTGGTTCTTTGGTCTGTGGAGGGGATCACGTTCAAAGACAACCCACACCGGTGCCAGCACGAGAGAAAAAGCAGGAGGTGGCTCGGCAGCCGCTTCTCGGTGCCACCCGGTGCAGTTCCCCCGTGGAAGTGGGGAAACAGAGAGCCTCTGTGGTTTGCTTTGTGTGCAAGTTTCCAATTTCAGCTTAATGACATGTGGGGTCCACCCCAGATTTCCTCCCACAAATATCTTCTCATGTCGATCTCTCACAATCCAAAGTTTTGAAGGTTAAATGTGGGCTAGCATTTGAATTTCTCTGAATTCAGTTTGAATTTGCATGGCAAATTTGAATTTGTTTGAAATTTGAAAATGCTTCTATTTAACTCCTTTTTAAGCCCACCTCCAAATGACAAGTTTGTCATCCAACTTTTTCGATAATTTCCAAACTATACGGCTGCATGGTTATTCAAAGTTTTAGGCCACCATTTGGGTCAACTTTGAATTTTTAAAATCTGATTTTTAAACTTTCATGCAAAGAGGTATTTAAATACTTATTGGTTCAACACATTCAAATAAAAATGTGAGCCTCATTTTGGATGATCATCGATGTATCGCTTTGCATGAAGAAAAGTTTTAGCAAGTCCCATTTTTTATGACTTTGCCACACATATGAATTCAACCTTTGGTTTTTATTCATATACATTTTTGAGACTTTTACATAGCTTCTCCCAGAAACAGGCTACAAACAGTGATCCTCTATCGGACACGATGGTACGAGGAACTCCATGTAAGCACAAGATTCGTGCTATGTACAACTACGCATACTGCTTGGCATTGTATTTGGTATGCACCGGGATGAAGCGTGCTGATTTGGTTAACCGGTCAACGATTACCCAAATCGAATCATGGTGGTGGGAGGTCATCGGCAACCCGACGATGAAATCCATACTCAAGTCTTCCCACTTCTATGCCGGTACTTGCAGTGGTTGCAGCAGGCCCAACTTCTTCATATAGTCGGCCTTAACTCTTCGGCACGTATCACATTCTGAAACGTACTTTGCAACTTCATGTTTCACAGGTGTCCACCAAAACCTCTTCCGGTGGTCTTGGTACATTTATTGCTGCCCGGATGAATGGAATTTTGGACAAATGAGGTTCATCCAAAATTTTCTTCCGCAGCTTCATATCACGGGGTACAACTATCCGGTCCTTGAACCATAAGGTATCTTCATCATCTAACCGGAAACATTTCATTTCTCCGTTCTTCAACCTCCTTTTAATATGAGACATGCCCTTGTCTCGCTTTTGAGCTTTCATAACCTCCTCTTTTAATGTGGGTATGAGAGCTAGATTATGTAGAGCTCCAAATGGAACCAAGTAGAGACTCAGTTGTTCCTCTTCTATCGGCGTAATGGTCAGATTACGAATATGATATTTCCGACTGAGTGCATCAGCAACCACATTTGCCTTGCCCGGATGATAATGAATTTCAATTTCATAGTATTTGATCAGCTCCAGCCATCGCCATTGTCGCATATTCAACTCTTTTTGAGTGAATATGTACTTCAAGCTTTGGTGGTCGGTGTAGAGATGAACCAGATTTCCCAATAGGTAATGTCTCCACATCTTCAAAGCTAGTACCACGGCAGCAAGCTCAAGATCATGAGTTGGATAATGTTTTTCATGATTCCATAATTGCCATGATTCATATGTG
This sequence comes from Neostapfia colusana, assembly GCA_030760725.1. Taxonomy (NCBI): domain Eukaryota; kingdom Viridiplantae; phylum Streptophyta; class Magnoliopsida; order Poales; family Poaceae; genus Neostapfia; species Neostapfia colusana. The sequence continues at coordinate 65,919,864 of JASWHV010000012.1, read as the reverse complement.
ATCACACGTCCTCCTTGCATGAGTACACACCCAAGTCCAATGCCAGACACATCACAATAAACATCGAAGGGCTTGGTTGTATGCACTTGAGCTAAAACCGGGGCTGTTGTGAGGTGTTTCACCAACGCTTGAAAAGCTTCCTCACATGGCGTACTCCAATCATATTTAATGCCCTTTTTCAGTAGCTCCATAATAGGTTTAGAGATTTTTGAGAACCCCGGGATTACCCTCCATAAGATCGCGCCAAACCTAAGAAGGTACGAACTTCATGGACTGATGTTGGAGACTTCCATTTCAACACTTGTTAAATCTTGCTTGGATCAACAGCGATGCCTTCCGCTGAAATAATATGTCCAAGAAACAGCACTTGGTTGATCCAGAATTCACATTTACTAAACTTTGCATAGAGCTTGTGATCTCTCAATCGTTGGAGCACAATATGCAAATGTTTAGCGTGTTCCTCCCCTAATTTGGAATAGACCAAGATATCGTCGATGAAGACCACGATGAACTGATCCAACTCCGGCATCAACACTGAGTTCATAAGATAGATAAAGTTAGCCGGAGCATTTGTCAACACAAATGACATGACAAGATACTCATAGAGTCCATATCTCATCGAGAATGCTGTTTTCGGGATATCCTCCGCTCTAATCTTGATTTGATGATATCCCGATCTTAAATCCATCTTAGAGAAGACTTTAGCACCCACTAGTTGATCGAAGAGAATATCAATTCTTGGTAGTGGATACTTATTATTTATCGTCACAGCATTTAATGGACGATAGTCGACGCATAGCCTCAGCATCTCATCCTTCTTCTTTACAAATAAAGTCGAGCAACTCCATGGTGATGAACATGGATGAATAAACCCCTTGTCCATCAGATCTTTTAGTTGCTCCTTCACTTCAGCTAATTCATTCCGAGCCATTTTTTATGGTCTCTGAGAGATCGGCGTGGTTCCTGGTATCAATTCTTTTTGAATTCCACCTCACGCTCAGGTGGTAAGCCTGGAAGATCTTCAGGAAACACATCCAGATATTCACGGACTACCGGAATGTCTTCTAACTTGTAGGCTTCGGCATTACATATATCCGAGACATTGGAAAGAGCTTTGCCGAGATACAACGTATGACGCCCGTGAAGTGGAGAGTCCAAATGAACACTCCGGTTCTCGATGTCCAGAACAGCCCTATAGAAAGTGAACCATGATATTCCCAATATGGCATCGATTCCTTGATCTTCGAGAATAATGAGGGTGGTAGGATAAATTTTTCCACCCAAACAAAGTGGTGCTCTAGAAACGACTTTGTTAGTCGATATGTCTCCACCTGGCGAATGAATAAGGTAAGAACCCTTAGTGATAATGGTGGAAATCTGATCCCAGATCACCATCGCCTTGCTAATGAAGTTATGTGTTGCACCAGAGTCAAATAGAATGAACACCGGCTTGTCATTTAAGGTGAACCTGCGCGCGAGAACTGGTCCTCCTTCGGGTAGATCGTTGACTGACACATAATTAACAGTTCCCACTCTGGACATGGCTTTCTTTGCTGTCCAAGATCATTATTTAGAACTGGACCAGCAGACATTCTGTTGCTGGTCAGTTCAGTTGCTTCATTAACGTTGTGTTCATTGTCAAATTGAAGTGGGATACCACTCGGTTCCGCTGCAGAATCACCTTGATCATCTTCAGCCTCTTGAGGGGAATAACATTCTGGTGCACCTTGTTGGTACTGGGGTGCCCAAGAAATAAGTTGTTGCTTCGGTGGAGGTAAATAAAACCTCTGTGGAGTATAAGAGTCTTCATACTCCAAGAATGATTGCTCCTTTTGTGGAACCAATCGACCGGAAGGTGAACGGATTACACACCGATACTTCTGAGGTAGATGATTGCATTCATCCTGTGATGGGTCCCTCTCCCTCTTTTCTTTAAGGTAGAGATTGGAATAATATTCCTGAGTAATAGCACATCTAACAAACTCATCAAAAAAAATTTGGCTAACTTGAGCCAACTCACATCGCAGCCTAGCAGTCAGCCATCGGTAAAAATGATAACCCTTCATAGCTGGTGATTTCACATAATCAGGAACATATTGAGCTAAGCGATTAAATTCCTTTGCATACTCAATAACACTCATTTCCCCTTGTTTTAAATTCCAGAATTCATCAGGACTTGTTTCCATTATGCCTGCAGGAACAAAACGAGCACGAAATGCATCCTGGAACACCGTCCACGTGACAAGATGCCCTTCTGGTTGGATAGCAAGGTATTCTGTCCACCAGGCTCCAGCAATGCCGTGAATCTGCTGAGCGGCAAATAGAGTCTTCTGGAAGTCATCACATTGAATCAACCCAAACTTGGACCCATTGACACGTAACCAGTGATTTGCTTCACAATGGTTGGCCGCTTCGGAAAATACCGGCGGTTGTGTCGCCAAGAAATCCAGATAAGTGCTCGGGGTTGCATGTGATGTTGAGCTTCTCTATTTATTCCTTGCTCAACTAGAGTTTGGAGAGTTTCATTCATCTTTGCCATAAAGTCCACCAATCCGGTTGGCGAAGGCTCTTGTGATGAAGTTTAGTCATTCCCACCTCAACTCGAACCTCCAAGCTCCATTTGAGAATGTGCGCGTACCATAATGCAGGAAACAAATTTTGAGTCAATCAAAATTATATCCCAGAAGTAAGTAAAGATAAGTAAAACATGAACATTTCATGAACTTTGTGAAAGCATAACCACATTGATGTTTAAACAAATCTTAAGTACGCTAAACTAAGCAGCTGGACTACCCTGACCAGTTCACACAAACTCCAAAATTTACTCAAGTTAACTACAGATTATTGACATGAGTTCAATACACAAGTTTTAGTAAACTTCAGTATATTTCCAATGATTATTCATATGCCTTCTGATCATCTTTGGATCAAAATTTATGATTTTCCATAGTTGACAGAATTCCTGGATAAAATTTGCCAACATCTCCTTTGTATGTGGCTATCTTTATCACAGTTGTATATGGAAATACAATAAGAATCTCGCAAGCTTTGAACTACTACAATGTTGCACATTTCATAAACTTTCCAATGCGGTATCATAGGCTCCATAGTGATTTATCTACAGAAAGTTATGGCTTAAAAACAGAAAGGTCCAGAGAGGTTTTGCTGCTGTCCTAGTTCTGAATAGTTTGCCTTCAACTGGACTTTTCACCAATTCAACGTGTGATTTTTTCTCTGGAGGTCTACAAAGAAGATGTAGAGCACTTGAAAATATTTCCAGAACTGTATAATACACCTTAATTGAGTAAAGCTAATCAGAGTTATGCTCTGTCAAAGTCCAGCAAGAATTCCTGCCAGAAACAGAGCACTCTGTTTTTGAAATCTTTGAAGCCTAATCTTCTCTCATTTGAATCTTAGCTCAAAATAAGAGTTCAGTAACTAATATTTGTTTCAAACTTCCATTTTAGTTGAAAGTTAGTCCATGAATCATTTCTTCATAGGGAAGAGGTTATTAAGTGTAGTACGGTGTCGATGCACCATAAGAATCATGTCGTGACTACATACCCTCACCAAAGAAAATCCTAACCAGATTATACCGGCATATCCGTATCATCGGTGGCACTAAAATGGTCACTCACAAAAGGTTTTCTACTCGTACTACGGTTTCGTGGTTAAACCTGCATAAATGACACACAATCATCAGGTTCGGCTGCACACCGAACCCGTTCCCAATACAGTTCGTACACCCTCCGTCATTACTCGCACAGGTGTTCTCAAGCCAACCACACCTTTAGCTACGTGTTCACGTTACTAACCACATGAAAGGGTCTCCTGGAAGTCCGAGGACATTTAGTACCATACCAAACCAGCCGCCAGGGAAAGGCGCTGCTCGAATACCCCAAACGACATGAAGAGTCGTAGATGATACCAAAGCTGTCCGGGTTACCTGGCACCCATGAGGCTCCACCCTTCAGATTGTGCATACTGGTGGACAGCGCTTACATGCACACCCCAAGACATAGAACGTCCCAAGATGCATGATTTTCTGACATAGCACATAAGTTAGGTTGCCACCTTCATATTAGGCTAATATAGTAGTCCTTATGTGGGCCTAATACCGTTTCCTTACCGTATCTTATGTTTTTGACATAATACGATCCTTATTCCGTGCGCTATTACCAATGCGGCTCTGATACCATGCTGGGGGGGACCTGGCATGTGTCACGGGCCGTGCCGCTCATCCGGGAATCGCATTGGGTGGTGCCGTGTTATGCAGCACCCAACAGCACACATATAAGGAAACTGCATTACATAAATCAAAAGCGGAAGCTTACAAATGTTCTTTGTAGATAATTAACATCAAATAGCTACAGCGGAAGACTACAATCAACTCACATCGAATAACTAATGAGCACTCAAGAAGAGTTCAACCCCGCGGACTCCTCTCGCTAGCAACACGAAGACATTGCAGCGGCTGGGTTCTCCATGTGTTACATGACTCGGAAGTCTCCGAGTCTCACCGGGAAACCTTCTTTATAAGCGTCGATGTTAACCTGCAAAACCACTCATATAGCAAGAGTGAGCACAACGGCTCAGCAAGACTTAACCGTCTCCCCTAAAGCATGTAACTCTACATGAAGGTAACTTAGACAATAAACAAGAAAGTTGCATAAAGACTCGCCTACACGTTCATCCTTAACTTTCAGATTTTAGCCTTCAGAGTAGTGACCTTGCGCCGAGCAACATTGGAAATCCACAATCAAACAAGAAACGCTTCATTCCAATGTTACTTGTCCCAAGGTGAAAAATCAACTTTAATTCCCTCTATCACTACTTCATCCATGGTTTTCATGCAATTCCAATTATGATAACAGCAATTAAAACTTGCAAACTGTTATCACACAACTTGCTTATTACGTCACAGCGCAGCGAGCAAGCGGTACTCATATCCGCGAGGGACGGTGATTCGAATCAAACACTTCTCGGATAACTCGACACATACACCTGCCTCTGAAGAACCAAATCTGGTGTCCTTTATTACGTCGTATGTGGCAACCTTTCGCAGGACACCCGACTGTAGAACCGGTCGCGCCGTCTCAGGCTCATAGGTCTAATGAGACGATGTGTTATGCCTCTACAATCCAGTTAACCTGGTACATCGGTTTCCTGGGTCCCATATAGCAGTAAGCATCCGGTACACAACTCAATACTTGCTCAACAGGACCACACACGGCTCGGTCCTTAACCGACATAGGCAGAGCTACTCGACCAAGACCTCGTCTTGTCTCTGCCTAACCCTCCTGCCCGGTCTCATCTTTGGAAACATAAACTTTAGTTTGCCTCTTTCAACCACACCCGTGTGATCCCAAACTATAGCTCGCGAGGAGATTGCAACTACTCGACTTCTAAAGGATGTCATAAGCTATTTAGCATGGCAATATTCTACAGCGGTGACACTTTTCTACCCTTGACTCCACGGTTCATTTGGTCATGCATTTGGAGTATAAAACATACTTGACTTAATGCACATACAAACTCTAACCATAGTAGTGAACAATGTAAAAACTTTATAAACAACTTAAATGCAAACCGGAGCTTGCCATGGTTTTGCAGGTGACTAGGTATATATTCAGTTAATGAAGACCACATGAGGCTTGATCACTCACTTTCCTCCCTCTTTGATCTCCACTTCGATTGCTTCACAATCTTCTTCATAGATGCTACACGTTATGAATATGTATATGTGTTTAATTATAAAGCTTTTGCTATTGAGTTCTAAGGACTATTTTAAAACCAGAACTCTGTTTAAGAATTTAAAATGACACTGGTGCTAGCGGTTAGGTTTGGATTAAGTAAAGTGATCAAGTGCTAAGTGCTTTTCATCCCTTGTGTTTTGATCACCTGAAGAGGTTGAACAGAACAGTGGTGATCCAGAGCTCCAATGGAGCTGAAAATTTTCATGTGAGTTCCTTGTCACAAGAAAGTCATCTGGACCAAAATTTAGCCCTTTTCCTTGAGTGGTTTATTCAGAACAATTCTTTAAGCAATTAAGCAAAAAGGAATTAATTCTGAGGTAACTTACATGTTCATGTCAAACTGAGTGAACTACAACCTCAATTATAGTTCATAGATCCTGCATGAATTTTTCTAGGATTTCTGGAGCTAATAATAGCCCAGGACTGAATTTCCAAGTTTTGGAAATTCTCTGAAATTGTTTATGTATTCATTTGAACACAGAAACTTGAAATCTGAATTCTCCCAAACAAATTAACTGCAAATGATATGAAATTTTTACAGGAGTTCAATGTCATCCTAAATATTATCCTGCGAAATTTTGAGGATTTTTGGATGAACCAAACTCCCTCAAAAATTCTTTTGCTGAACAGTTTTAAAGAATTTTACAGAATTAAATGTTGACTTTCATACAAATTGGGGTTGCATGTTTGGATAGAGTTTTTCAACCTGAATCCAAACCAATTTGAATAACTAAATTTGGAGCTTCCTAGCAAAACTTATGATGTTCTAAAGTTTGGGGAAAATCTGGAATTCAAATCAACCGGGAAGATTTTAATCTCTGACTGTGTCTGAAAAAGATGTTGACACGTGGCCCAGCCCTGTCATCTCCTACCTCCCGCCTCCCGCGCCGGCCCGCCGCCGAGCTCGCCGGAGAGCTCGCCGGGATGGGGTTCCGGTGCTCCGAACTCTCTGATTTTCACCGCCACTACATATTTTCGTGCGTGGAACACGTTTCCGGCCTTCCCACGGACCGAGGATGGCCGGAAACCTACGCGCTACTGCGACCATGGCTGTGGCATGTCCGGCGACGTAGCTAGGGCCCGGTGATGCACCAAACACTTCGCCGTTTGCTCGTACAGCACCACTGCTCTGAGAAGAACATGGATCTACCCACTGATCGCACTGAAACTCGTTGGAAATAGGGCCTCACCGTCAGGCTAGGTCAAAATCCCGTAAATTTCAAAAATCTCGATGAACCGTGGCTCTGCTCGACGGTTCTCGGTGGTTCTTGATCGTCTGAGCTCGCACGGACGTCTAGTACTGGGTTTCTAGGTTGGATAATGAGTGGTTCATCGTTTGAGAAGAATTTTCCGAGTTTCTCCCCGCGGTTCATGTCAGCGGAAAAAAGTAAAATTCCGGCGAGCACAGATCGTGACAAGCTGCCGGTTTTGCGGTGAAGCAAAAAGAGGTCTAGGCGAACCTTTTTTCTATTGAAGCTCGGTGGGAGATGCACTGTGGTGACCGGGCGACGAGTTCTTGTCGCGGCGGCTTCACACGGCGATGTGGAGGAAAACGAGCTCGACACCAAGGTTCCCGTGGATCTAGTGCTTGGTTCTTGCTTCGAGCACATTGAGGGAGGTCCGGCGACTCTGTGGTTGAGCTCAGATCGGTGTGAAACTCGTAGCTACGGCCGGGCATCGGTGAACCAAGTGTGTTTCTCCGTGCGGTCGTGAGCGCAGCACGTAGGTCGCGTGAGGAGGAGGAACAGGCCCCGAGGTCGGTTTGTTGGGTGAAAAGGTCCCGGATTGAGCCGATAAGAGCAATGAAACCGAGCCCTGAGCTGCTCTGGAGCTTGCGGCGATGTTTCCTAGGTGGCGCGCGCTGTTCAGTAACTTTGAGTGAAAAAACAGAGGACCCTGGGTGACTTCAGTAGCAAGTCAGCACATCTCAATGACAAATGGGCCCCAGGAGGCAGTCCCTCCTTATCCCTCAGAAGATCTCCAAAATTTGGCAAATGCTGGAAATCAATTATGGAAAATTCAACTCTCAGTTGTATTTGGATAATTGGTCAAGTTTCATCCAAATTCAAATATGTATTTGATTTCTTTGCAAATTTAAGTCGTTTTGGGAAATGGGTAGCAAAACCTTTCGAAAATTCATTAGACTTTGCATACCCACTAATTTGGACCTAAGGAATTCAAATATATAATCTGATTTTTGGTTTGGCTGCTGCAAATGAGCTTTTTAACACAACAGTTTGCAAATTTCTATTGTGGTTCCCTCATTTAAATTTGAGTTGAACATCTAGTTCACAAATCTGAATTTAAACTTTCCATTGCACATGAGACTCCAAATATGTTGTTTTAATCCACATAGGCTCCAATCATGCAAGTAACCAATAGCTTGTTTAGAAGAGCACTCATGTATATTGTCATATGTGGAAAAGTTTAAACAAGTCCCATTTCTTGAATTTGAACTCAACTTTATTCACATCTCAAGCTTTCCATTTACAAGTTTTTGGGACTTTTACACTTGATGCTGGCTTCGTAACCATTGTTGTACGAGAACTCGGCCAACGGTAAGTGATCATCCCAATTCTTACCGTGGTTGATAGCTCAAGCTCGTAGCATATCTTTTAAAATATGATTACCCGCTCGGTTTGCCCATCCGTCTGCGGGTGGTACGGTGAACTACGGATCAGCTTCGTCCCCAAAGCAGCATGTAACTGTTCCCAAAAACGAGACAAAAATAAAGAGCCTCGATCCAAGATGATAGTGCGGGGTACACCGTATAAGCACAAGATCTGTGAGATGTACAATTCAGCATACATCTTGGCGTTGTAGTTGGTGTTGACCGGGATAAAATGGGCAACTTTGGTGAGCCGGTCGACAATCACCCACACTGAATCATGCTTCTGAAATATGGTGGGTAAACCGACGATGAAGTCCATACTCACATCCTCCCACTTCCAGGCAGGAACGCCTAGTGGTTGTAGCAGTCCCAGTTTCTTCATGCGGTCCGCTTTCACCCTCTGGCATGTATCATACTGGAACATGTATTTTGCGATCTCCCGCTTCATCTGTGTCTACCAAAAATTGCTTCTGAATTCCTGATAAATCTTGTCGTTGCCCGGGTGAATAGAAAACTTTGATAAGTGAGCCTCATCCTTCCGCAACTCCAGGTTACAGGGTATGATGATCCGGTCCTTGAACCATAGGATGCCGTCTCCGTCTTTTCGGAAACACTTCAGCTCCCCACTGTCTACACGTCTCCGAAAATGCGAGATGCCCTTATCATGTTTCTGAGCTGCCGCTATCTGTTCACGGATGGTGGGGATAAGAGCTAGGTTGTAGAGAGCTCCATGTGGAATTACATGCAATGGTGGCTCGCTCTCTTCCAACGATGTGATGGTCAGATTATTAATGTGTGACTTGCGACTCAGCGCATCGGCCACTATGTTTGCCTTGCCAGGGTGATAATAGATCTCTATTTCATAATCCTTTATCAACTCCAACCATCTTCGCTGGCTCATGTTCAGCTCCTTCTTAGTGAATATGTACTTGATGCTTTTGTGGTCGGTATATAAATGTACGAGGTTACCGAGTAGGTAGTGCCTCCACATTTTAAGTGCGAGTACCACGGCAGCGAGTTCTAAGTCATGAGTTGGATAATTTTTTTCATGGTTCCTGAGCTGCCATGATCCATACGTGACCACCCTTCGGTCTTGCATCAGCACACATCCGAGCCCAATGCCGGATGCATCGCAGTACACATCGAACAGTTTTGTTGTGTCTGGTTGCACCAAAACCGGTGCTGATGTTAGGTACTTTACTAATGCCTTGAATTCTGCTTCACATGCTTGACTCCAAACATAATTGGTAGCCTTCTTCAGCAGCTCTGTCATAGGCTTGGCAATCTTCGAGAAGTTTGGAATGAACCTCCGATAATATCCCGCGAGTCCAAGGAAACTCCGTACCTCATGAACCGACATCGGGGACTTCCAATTCAGCACTTGTGTGATCTTACTCGGATCTACAGCGATGCCCTCCGCTGAGATAATATGCCCGAGAAAAGGCACTTGCGATATCCATAATTCGCACTTGCTGAATTTCGTGTATGTTCCCGCAGCCTTTGCAAGACTATACGCAGATGCTTCGCGTGTTCTTCCTCCGACCTGGAATATACCAATATGTCGTCGATGAAGACCACGACAAACTTGTCCAGCTCCGGCATGAATACTGAGTTCATCAAGTACATGAAATGAGCTGGAGCGTTGGTGAGGCCGAAGGACATGACCAGGTACTCATATAGTCCGTACCTTGTCGAGAAAGCTGTCTTCGGTATATCCTCAGCCCGTATCTTAATCTGATGGTACCTGGATCTTAAGTCCATTTTGGAAAAGATATTTGCTTCGACCAACTGATCAAACAACATGTCGATCCGTGGAAATGGGTACTTGTTCTTGATGGTTACGGTGTTTAGTGGACGATAGTCCATGCAAAGCCGTAACGTTTCATCCTTCTTCTTCACAAATAATGCCGAACAGCCCCATGGCGAGGAGCTCGGCCTAATAAACCCCTTCTCCAGTAGGTCCGTCAACTGAGTTTTTAATCCCGCTAACTCCTTTGGCGCCATCTTGTACGGCCTTCGGGATATTGGAATAGTTCCTGGTGCAAGTTCAATCTTGAACTCCACCTCTCGGTCGGGCGGTATACACTTGGAAGTTTGATTTCTAGACTGTCCAGAAATAATGAGTGTGACTTGTGCATTTCTGGGTGTAGATGCACGACTCGGAGGACGGTGCCTAAAACAGCGCCGTGGCGAGTTAACCACGACATCCCTTGAATGATATCGACCTTTTGTCCCTCTAAATCTATGAGAGACGCAGGGTATACTCTATCCCCTAAGCATAATGGCGCTTTCGACACCATCATGCTTGCTGAAATTTTCCCATCCGGTGAACAGATCAAGTAAGGACTTTTGGTGGGTAGTATTTGTAAGCCGTGTTTAGCAATAAAAGCATGGATAATGAAACTATGCATGGCGCCTGAGTCAAATAAACTATAACGGGATGCTGATGGAGTTGGAATATACCCGCAAGGATTGGCTCTCCCTCCGGCACGTCCTCTATGGCGAGTTGGTGGATGGTGCCGGGCTTAGGATTTGCCCGCCTCGCATTAATGGGTTTTCGTGGCTGATTACTCCACGGAAACTATGGTGCCACTCCGCCCCCTTGCCTCTTGGGGCAGTTGTTGGCGAAGTGCCATTGGCAACCGCATTTGTAGCAAGGTTTACGTCTGACCGTTCTTGGGGGATGAAAGCCCGACATGCGCTGCTGTGGTGCAAACGCACGCGGCATCGTCCGCTGCTGTTGTTGTTGCTGCGGAGGTAGTGCTGGTAATGCCTGTCGGAACGCCGGTGGAGAATATGGCCGACTGCGGAATTGCATCGGTCGCTGTGGTGGTTGCCAGCGTTGACCCGATGGTGAGCGATACACCATCCGGACCATGTAAAAGCCCAAGAGAAGGGACTTGCAAAAGTGATCAATTGCATCACCTCACAACACCACAGCTCATCTTGTGGATGTCTTGTGAACATTTGTGAAGAGCTAGTAACCACCATCAAAAGGGTGCTTAGAGGGGAAGCCCTAACTTCCAAAAAGTGGGATTGCTACACATGAACATGAAAGGTTGAGCTCACCCCTAGACATTATATATTCTTGGGAAGGCTCAGGCCAAATTTCATGCAAATCCAACACTTTTTGAGGTACTTTAGGAGACAATTCAAAAAGGGGCCAATTTGAATGCAAATTTAAATTGCAGCAACTTTCATCACTTGAATTCAAAAGTTGACTTCATATTCAAACTCAGCATATTTTTCTGAGTTATCCCACCAATTTTCATCCCCATTGGAATTTATCTTGTCAGGAGCTAAATTTGCTAACAATGACTTGGAGGCTAAGTCTCTCATTCAATTGTTGGTAGCTGAGATCTTTTCAGTGAAATCAAAAATGAAAAATAGAAAAGGAATTAGAGGGGAGAGGGACCCACTGATCAGTGACTAGACACGGGGTGAAACCGACTCAAACCAGGCGATGTAGCGCGGGCGGCCGACGCCGGCTCGCATAGGCCGCCAGCAGCGCTCGGGACTTCCACCTCACGGTGAAAAATTTCGGCTCAAAGGCCAGCACACCGAGCTGCTTCACCCTTCTTTCTGTTCCCGAGCGAAAACGAGCACGTCCCGAGCTATTCTCCCATTTCCGCGCAAGAACTCGTCGCCGCTTCCTCTGACCACTGGTGACCGGCCGATTCTGGCGGTTTCATGTGCCGTCCACAGAGAAGAAAAGGTGCGCTTACTTGTGCTGAAGCTGTAGGAGGAAACCGTGCGCCACTTCAGGCGGTGTAGAGCAAGAATTTCTGGTTTTCTTCCTTGGAGCGTGTTAGGGTTAGAGTCCGGTCGACGACAAAATTTATTGCACAGAAGCAACCGTCGGTTAAGCTATAGCTCACACACGCTCTAGAACACCTAGCGCACCTCCTCGATCAAGTAGCAACCAGTTCCATGCACTAGGACCCTAGTTCTGTCAGAATTTCAGCCCGGCGGCTGAAAACAGGGCACCTTACCGGTGAGGTCGTAGTTGCAGCCATTTTCACGGGGATCAGTGCTCATATCCGTGATCCGCATGTGTCAGTGGAGCTCCCCGAGCTAACCGCGTCGAAAAAGGTGTAGAGAACACTGAGTGCGACGTCGCCGATGAGCTTCCTGCCGCTGTCACCGTCGCGAGCACTGTTCCGGCCATCTCCGACCTCCGTTGAGGGCACCACCGTGTTCCCCAGGACGAAATATGCACAGGCGGTGAGTTTCATCAAAGATCGGGCAGCAGAACGCCCGGTGGCGAGCTCTCCGGCGAAGGGGGTGGCGGGGAGCCGCAGGAGCGCGAGGTAGACGAAGCCCCCCGGGTCTCACGTGTCAGCCTCGGGTTAAACAGCGCCGGATCTGCTGTGGCACCGAGATCCCGTGCAACTGCGAGGAAGACTCTGCAGACCCCCATGTGGGTTAGCTGAGGTGCTGACACGTAGCCTGGGGACCCCACCCGCCAGTTTAAACTTTATTTGAATTTTCAGATTTGTTTCAAACTTCAAATGCATGTAACTTCTGCCAGGAAGCTCCAAATTCAGTAAACCAAATTTTGCTGAACTCAGCTTTTTGAGTACTTTCCAGCAATACCAATTTCAGCTCATGAAACTTAAAAGTTTTCCAGAATTAAATCCCTAAATTTAAACTGTTAGGAAATTTATCTGGAGAACTACTTTATGAAAAATTCTGAAATTTGGCTGGGAGGTTCATTGAAACATCCTGGAGTCACAGTAAAGTTTTCAGACCCATCCAAGTTCATTTAGTCCCCCTAATGGTGTGATTAACTGAACTGCCCTGAGAAATAGAAAAATGTACAGAAACATTTTCCAGATTTTCTCAAATCTTGTTTAGGGCATAACTTCCTCTAGAATTCTTCAAATGACATGAAACCATTTCCATTAGAACAATCTCTAATTCTAGTTTCCATAAAGTAATGGTTGGAACCATGAAAAACCCTGGAATTCCTTAGAGGCTCTAATATTGACCAAATAGGATTTTATTTGTACAAAGCTCACATGAACTTTGTTTCAAATGAAACTTGGTCAAGACTATGGTTAGGACCGTACCAAGCCACCATAAAAATTTCAGAACCAAAGGGGAGGGCTAGCTAGAGTTATAGTAATTACTTATTCAGTTCTAAACATTGCATTTGAATTGACGTATAGTATCTCGTTGACGTGTAGTCGCTGAAGGCGAGGAAACTCCGGAAGTACTCGACTTCCTTCTTCCAGATGAAGCCCTAACCCCTGAACAGCAGCAACAAGGCAAGCCCCGGTTTGCGTTAACCTCTTTTCAAAGTTTTTCTTTATGTATACTTAGTATGAGGAATATGAATGTGCATTAGGTGTAGGGTGGATGAAACCCAAGTGCATAAACAGTTTTTCCTATAAAAGTGAGGGTAGTGTCTAAGTCCTCGATTAGACAGGCTATGCTTAATGATTCATAGAACTTCAATACAAGTTGAGTAGTTGGAATCTACTCGCGAGTTAGGCTTCGGATACACGGGATTGGTTCGAGTGATGTGAGATCACTTTAGTAATGAAAAATGAGACTACGCAGGGACTAGGGCGCAGCAAGAGGAAGTCTTGTGTGCGCAGCCCTGTCCCTGTCGATTGAGGATCGATCCGTGTGCAGCCCTGCTGAACAAGTATTGAATGTACCGAAGGCATATCGGATATATGGGCCCCGATAAACCGATGTAACCTAAACCTCCGGACGTCGAGGCATAGCACACCGATTTATAGGTGTAGGTTGAGGGCAGCAAGGTGGAAATCTGCTAATGAGCATAGTGAGATGCTCCGTGTAGGGAACCTCCTGTCCGTTTCGGTGCGACTGGTTCGACGTTAGGGCTGTTGGGTGAAAGGTTGTTCCGTCCGACATCGAGTGAGCATGCTGTGCAGCTCCACGGTTGGGCGTACGTGATGTGCTCCTTGGGTATCCCTGCAGGTGTATATCGAGTCGATTCACCGTCCCTCGCGGTGACGAGTACCGCTTGTTCACTGCGTCGTAACGTAGATAAATTATGGAATGTTATGATTCAATTCTGCTGATATGTATAATTGTATGGCTACATGTGTGCCACCAGATATTGCTTACTAAATTTCAATTCCATGAACTATTAATTTGTGGCTAAAAGATGATCTAAGGACGAACTGGTAGGCGTGTCAGTTTGCTGCAATTTTACCGTCCCATGTTCGTTGTACACTATATGTAGATTTTCATGCCTAGGTGAGTTGGTTAAGTCTTGTTGAGCCATCGTGCTCATGGTTGCTGCTTAAGTTTTTTCAGGTGAGGGGCATCCCACGGACTCGGGTTACGAGTCCACCGGCGAGGGCTACCCTCCGTCGGGGACCATGGCTGAGTGGGAGCCATACACGCCGCGCTAAGCTGAGGAGTGCAACTAGTGTGGGTTTCCCTAGGGCTGGGCAACCGACTTTTGCTAGATAAACGGGCGTGAGTTGTACAAATTTAACTTCTGCTGTGTAATATAAACACTAGTTTGTAACTGAGTAGTACTTCTTTGTACAGTTCAGTTGGTTTTCTATGTAATACAATGTATCCTTATGATGTGTGCTGTCGGGTGTCGCATCGTGCGGCACCACCCTCTGTGATCCTGGATGAGCGGATTCCGGTCCGCCACAGGCTGGTATCAGAGCCGCATTAGGGATAGCACCTTATTTAAGGACTGTATTACGGGAAAACTTATATTTACGGTGAGGATTCGGTAGTTTGCCTAAGTAAGGACTATATTAGAATAGTTACTTAAAGTGGCAAGACTAACATATGTGTTATAATTCTGAAGTTTAATTATGTAATGACGCACCTACGCTCCTGTAAGGATGGTAAGGAACGCCACCGAAAGCGGTTCAATTTCGGTTAGCTCCCCTGACGAGGAACGTGGTTCAGGGATTGGTCACACAGCATGGTGTTAGACGTCAATATGGACCTCTTGGACTCTTCGTGTTCCTGAGTTCATATGAAACGCTGATCCCTAGCGTGCATTAGGCAAGTAAGTGGAGACCCCATCGCGTGGTCAGTAACGTGAGAGTGTGTTCGTCTGGAAATAGCCCAGTGTAAAAGTCCCAAAAATATGCATACAAAGAAACTCTTGTTTGCACAAAGATGGTTTCATATGTTTGAAAAATGGGATTTGTTAAATCTTTTTTTCACATGTGATAACACACATGAGATTTTTCATCAGACAAGTTCAAACATTTATTTGAAGACTTGGAACCCAAGAGGGATCTAAAACCAAAGTGGGAAGTTCCAATATGTGTGAGAAAGCTAAAGCCATATTTTGGAACAACTTGTTCTACTAAAAATTTCAAATGAGAGTAACACAATGATTTTCAAACTGTTGTGTTAAAAGTCTCATTTGCAGCAGCCGAATCAAAGATCGGATTTCATATTTGAATTCCTTAGGTCCAAATTAGGGGGTAGGCAAAGTCTCATGAATTTTTGAAGATGTTTGCTATCCATTTTCCAAATGGACTTAAATTTGCAATGAATTCAAATATACATTTGAATTTGGATGGAATTTGTCTAACTATCCAGATGCAGCTCAGATTTTAACTCCAAACACTTGAATTGGTCACTTGCCAAGTTTTGGAGATATTTTGAGGGATGAGGAGGGACTGCCTGTGGGCCCCACATATCATAGGGCCAAGTAGACATACACCTTAAGTTTTTCCCCTCTGTCTCTCACTCAACCGAGGGATTACTCCCGAGCAACACCAGCTGCTTCGCGCCACCTCCCGGGAGCCACCTCCTGCTCCTCTCTCTTGCGCTGGCAACTGGGCAGCAGTTCACCCACCTCCTCAACGTGATCCACTCCCCACACAGCTGATCCAAACGCGTTTGCTTCCTCCTCACGAACAGAACCCGCACAGAGCTCTGTTCTCACCACCGGCGCCGCTCCTCAATTCTTCCACCACCCACCGGTGTCCGAGCGACCTTTGCTCGAGCCGTCAACACAAAAAGGAAGCTCCTACATGTGCACGAGTTGTTCCCCCGCTCAGCTCCAACGCTAGGGGTTTCTGTTGGCTGCAAATTGAAGATCAGCAAGGAGCACCGAGGTGCAAACGGCGGAGCCGCAACCGGCTCACCGTGGGCAGCTCGCCACGGCCGTTTTACCATCCCTTCTCTACACGAAAAAGGTGCGCCATACTCCCTAGCTTGTGTAGCTGCAAACCATATAGTGATTGATCAACCGGGTGAGGAGAATTTCCAGGTTTTCCAAAACATAGTGTATTCGGGTAGAGCTCGGTCTACCCCGAAATTCATGTTACTCGGTGAGCTACTGGGCGAGCCAACTTGCAAGCACCTTCCTCACATCCTAGCGCTCCTTCTCCACCAAGAATCAAACTAAATGATCAAGAAATGACCGTGTTCTTGCTGTTTTTCCGGCCACCATGGAAAAACATCTCGGGTCACCGTGGAGCTCGATGTTTCCGGCCTTTTCACGAGGTTGGGCGGCCATTTTCGACACCCTCAAGCTCCCACGGTGCTCTCAGAGCAATTCCCGACCGTTTTGATGCGGTGTAGAAGATTTCCAACCACACCGGAACCCTAACAGCCACTGCCGCCGTCGGGCACCCTGTTCCGGTGATCTACGGCCGCCGGCGACACCCTAGATGGGTTCAGCGCCACAAATTAAGGGAGAGCAGCGAGTTTGAGATCGGGGGATGGCCGGGAAGGCTGTTCCGGCGAAGCTCACCGGAGGGTGCCGCCGCACCCTCTGTTTGGCGCGAGGAAGAAGACGATCAGCCAGGTGGGACCCACTAGCAGGCATTTAAACATTTAGGATTTCCAGTTTTCAGTTCAACCTTTGAAGAGCCACAACATGGTGTAGGAATGTCCAAAAATTGTGAAACAAAATTTTTTGTATTCCTCTCGGAGTGTACTATCCAGGGGTACAGCCCAATATTTATGGAAATCCCTGGTTTTGGCTCATTAATTCATATAAGGAAAATTTTGTAGGAATTTTTCCAGGAGTTCTGTTTATTGAAAAATTCCCAAATTTGGGAAGAAGATTCTTCCAAAAATACATGAACTCCAGTAAAATTTTCAGAGGCATTGGACCTAATTTGCTAGGCCAAATGTGGTGTTAATTTCTTACGTCTCTAAAAATTGGAAAAATAGAACAGAGTTCAATTTCAGATTTTTTCCCCAAACTTTAGAACCTCATAACTTTTGTTAGGAAGCTCCAAATTTAGTGATTCAAATTGGGTTGGATTCATATTGAATAGCTCTATCCAGATATGCAACCGAATTTGTATGGAACCCAGTATTTAATTCTGGAAAATTCTTTAACTCTTTTCAGCAAAAGAATTTTTGAGGGAGTTTGGTTTATCCAAAAACCCTCAAATTTTGCCAGCATATTCCCCAGGCTGTTAGTGAAATCCTGTAAAAAGTTCAGATCATTTAGAGTTTATTTGTTTAGGGCAATTCAGATTTGAAGTTGCTGTGTTCAAATGAGTACAGAAACAATTTCAGAAAATTTCCAAAACTTGAAAATTCAGTCCTAGGAAATTCTTAGCTCCAAAAATCCTAGGAAAATTCATGCATACTCCCTGAGCTATGTTTGAAAGTGTAGTTCACTTGAATTTTCATTAAGGTGCAATTTTATTCAGAATTAATTCCTTTTTGCCTAAATTCTTAGGGAATTATTCTGATTGATCTATTCATTGAAAAAATCCAAATATTGGTCCAGATGACTTTCTTGTGACAAGGAACTCACAAGAAAATTTCCAGCTCCATTGGAGCCCTGGATCAGTCATGTTCTGTTCAACTTCATTAGGTGACCATCACCCAAGTGATGAACCCCACTTATCACTGGATCATAATACATTAACCCAAACCCAAACCACTAGCACCAGTGTTATTTTAAATTCCTAAACAGAGTTCCAGTTTTAAACTTGTCTTTAGAACTTGTTAGCAAAATCTTTACAAATAAATCTATATGCATATTCATTGTGTGTAGCATCTACGTGAAGAATTTGAAGTCATCGGAGTGGAGATTAAGGAAGGAGGAAAGCAATTGATCGAGCCAAGTGGTCTTCACTAACTGAACTTCATATATATAATACCCTGCAAAACAAAGGCAAGCCCCGGTTTGCATAAAAATTTACAAGTTTTTATTTGTATTCACTTTATAGTGTCTAGCATTTTGTTTATTGCATTAAGTCTAGGAGGTATGACACTCCAAATGCATGACCCAGAAAACCCTGGAGTATAATGTATGGTAGGTTAACACTTGATTATAACTGCTGATCTCAAGTCAACAAAAGTGGATTAAAAGAAGCAAAACTCGAGTGGGCAGTTTCCTAGTCGTGAACCGGGATTAAGGGGGATCAATCGGAAGAGTTAGAAATTGATCCTTATAGTTGGGAATGGAGACCGGGCAGTGGATGGAAGGCTCGAGGATTTGGTCCTGTGAACCTAGTCTATGCCTGAGTCGATTAAGTCCCGTTCTCGTGTGCGGCCCGCTGGACAAGTTTGAGATGTGTACCGGATGCATACTGGCTATATGTGACCCAGGAAACCGATGTAACATGTTAACCTGGGTATCGAGGCATACCTCACCTTCTGATGCCGATGCTGAAAGGATAGAGAAGTCGGCTCTACGAGGGTTTGCCGTAGAGAGACCCAATCCCAGTCGGAGGGACCGGTTCGACATTTGGGTGTCATGTGAAAGGTTGCCACGTACGACGTCAGTGATGGTTTCTGTGTGCAACGTCGAGTACGGGTGTATGTGTCGTGTCAGCCGGGTGTTTTTGATTGCAATCACCATCGCTCGCGGTAGTGAGCATACTTGTACACTGAGTCGTGACGTAGTAATAAACTGGGAAAAACCTTAATATGCTTCGTGAGTAATCCTCATAATGGAGATGAGGAATGATCAACACTTCACTAAATTTATTTTCCACCTTGGGCTAGTAGCGTCGAGGCAAAGCGTTTCTTGTTTTATTGTGGAGTCTCGACGTTAATAGCGCAAGGTCCATATGAGTCCAGGGTAGCTTACTAAAGTTACTTTCACCTCGGGCAAGGGACATCGAGATAAAGCGTTTCTTGTATGATTCTGGAGTCTCGATGTAAATTGCGCAAGGGCTATAAAAGTTGCTTAAAACTAGAAGTAAGGACTCTCCTTTAGCTCAAGAGCATCGTTTGTGCAAACTGCTATATTCAGCCCTCTATTTTCAGCATGTAGAGTTTCATGACTAGGGTGACGGTTAAGTCTTGCTTTGCTTCGTGCTCACGGATACTGCATAAGTTGTTTTGCAGGTAATAACTGTACGCTGATATGTACGGGTGTCCGATGAGACTCGGAACTCTCCGAGTGGTGAACTCATGGCAACCCCTGCCGCTGCTATTGTGATAGTGTTGCTAGCGAGAAGGGTCCGCGGGCTGGACACCTTCTCTGTTGCTTAGCATAGGTATGAGACGTGAGTTGTAATAGTCTTCCACTGTAGATTATTGTGAGAAGTATTTGTAAAACTTACACTTTGTAAGCTTCCACATGATTTATGTAATATGATGCTTTATTATGTGTGCTGTTGGGTGCCGCATCACACGGCACCACCCAATGCGATTCCCGGGCGAGCGGCACGGCCCCGTGATCAGGACCGGGCCCTCACACCCAGGAGGACATACACAGCGCTTGCCATCGGTGTGCCCTGCAGGGCAGTAGGTGGTATCTGTTGGAGTGATAAAATTCCCAACCGTGACGACCCGTTGGCGCTCTACTCGGGTTCCCCGTCGTGTGGTGTCAAAACACGATCACATACCTTGAGACGTGGCTTAACTCGAGGACGGCCATATGGCAATGATACGGGCGTTTATATTTACTTTCAAATATGGACCTGCCTGAAATGGAAACAACCATTGAGTGTATCATTATCGTGTGGTCTTCTGCAGGTACTAACCACGTATGTATCCCGTGTAGTAAACGTGTGCGAGAGACCATTTAGTGCCACACTTGAGACGTATATGCCGGTATAATCCGTTTAGGATTTTCTTTTTGTGAGGAACGTAGTACCGGCATATCATAGACATGTGCATGAAAGATAATGATAACAGGGAACGAAAATCACTAAGTTTCAACATGTAGGACCCTGGTTGGGTAGAAAAATGTATTAGTGGACCAGTGTAGCTCCAAGGGATTGAAAAACAGAGTGCTCTATTTTGGGTAGCAAGTTGACTGAAATTTGACAGAGCATAAATCACAGATTATTTAGCCAATGGAGGTGTGGGATACAGTTCTGGAAATGTGTGTAAGTACTCTACCACTTTGTTGTAGACTCCCAGAGCTGAATCGCATCTTAAGCTGGCCGAAATTTCAGAGGATTGTGAACTGTCCAAAACCAGGAAAGATTTAAACTACGATCTGGATTGTTCTATTTTTCAAGCATAACTTCCTGTAGAAAAATCTAAAATTTTCATATAATACATATTTGGAAAGGGTAGGAGATTTGTTACATCTTTGTAGTTCAAAGTTTCTGAAATTTCAGCACAGAACTCAGTGGAAACCAGAGTTGAAAACAGCAACTTCCAAAGGAGGTGCTGTTGAAATTCTTCCAGAAATTCTGTTGACATTGAATTACCATAACTTTTAAACCAGAGCTGATCTGAGGGTAAATAAATACTCGTTGGAAAGATACTGAAGTTAAATTTAACTTTGGTATTCAGCTTGAGTCATAAAAATTCCAGAACCAGATAAAAATCTGGGATATGTAGAAACTGGTCATTCTGATAGAGGAATGACAGTTGAACTCATTTGAGAGAGTGTTGTACCCTAGGGGGTTTAAGTACTTCCAATGGGGTAGAACATACTCATGAGTGGTTATCTTCAACTGGTGAAATATTTGAGTATATGTCCTACTCAAGTTTCTTTTGCTAGAGACCATGTTTGTGTCGTATTGAAGATAAAAGGGTAGTCTACGTGATGACAAAGCGATATTAACGTCTCGTAGTGACCAAACCTAGTTGAGATGAACTTCCAATGAGGAAGTCCATCAAGTTGGATTTAACTAGCTGGTACTTGGTCTGGTATTGGTGTAGCTTGTGCAAAGTTATTACATTATCTGTCTACGAGATGTATCGCATGCCTTATTGTCGTTATGTTTTACGCCTATTTTATTGGACTGCATGGAATAAGTTGGGGGACTGATGTTTATTGTCGTATGGTTGCAGATGGTTCGCACCCGGACCACGCATGAGATTGGTGGATCTAGCCAGCAGGGGGGTGATGACTCCCAGCCACCTGCCTACGACAGCACCTCGCAGCAACAACCACCACTGCCGCCTCCGCTTACGCTAGCGGATGTGATTGCGGCACTGTTGGGTGGTCATGAGGAGCAGACCAACCTGCTCCGCACGGTCGTGCAGAATACGTCCCAGGCGGGGGGGGGGGGGGGGGGCGTAAAGAGAGGGGGCCTCGTGAGCCCCGTGATATGACGTACTCGGACTTCATGAGTACGCACCCTCCGGTGTTCACTGAAGTAGCAGAACCCCTAGAGGCCGACAACTGGCTGCAGAAAATTGAGTCCAAATTCGGGCTGCTCCAATGTACGGAGCGGCGAAAGACTCTGTTCGCGGCGCAGAAGCTTCACGGTGCCGCTGGTGCGTGGTGGGCGAATTATGTCGCCTCACGTCCGGCTGGCCATGCCGTGGAGTGGGAAGAATTCCAGGAGGCGTTCCGCGCCTACCATATCCCTCCCGGGATAATGAAGCGGATGTTCCAAGAGTTCTTGGAGCTGAAGCAGGGCGGGAGGAGTGCCCACGACTACTCCCGTGCCTTCAACCATCTGGTTCAACATGCGCCGGATTACGTCTCCACCGAGGAGAAGAAGCGGGAGCACTTCTATCGGGGGTTACACCCCGAGATGAAGACGCATCTCGTCCAATGCAATCGCGGCATATTCAATGATCTAGTCAATGCCGCGATCATGCAAGAAGATGTTCAGTGGGAGTTGGCAGCTGAGCAGCAGAAGCGCAGCACTCTACCCAGCAGTGGGGTGGAGCTCCCCAGAAGTACCGCATGGTGTATCGGACACCATCTGGTCAGCAGTGGCATCCACCGGCGCGACCTCAACAGTTCGGGGGTCGTTCTTTCCAATCACCACCGTTCCGACCACGGATGCCACCACCGCGACTGCAACAGTAGCAGCAGACGACACCCCGGGCGTTTCCACTGCCACAACGCGCCCCGGGTTTCCGTCCACCGATCAGCGGAGGACCGCCTCGCTACACATGCTTTACGTGTGGCCAGGCGGGCCATTTCTCGAAGGACTGTCCCCAGGGGCAGCAGAGCAGCGGGCAAGCCCAGTTCCAGGCGGTGCTCGAGGCCGACCTCCGGTCAAGAAGGTTGGTCAGCGGACTGGGAGCGTTCGCAACATCGATAATGAGGACGCCCCAGAGGGAGACAACATGCTGGCGTGTACGTTCACTCTCAAAGACCAAGCAATCATCATTTTATTCGATTCTGTTGCAACCCACAGTTTCATAAGTGCATCTTATGTGGCTAAACATCAAATGCAAGTCTTCCCAACCGACTGCTCCTATGTGATCTGCTCACCGGGAGGGAAGATTTCAGCAAATATGATGATTCCAAAAGCACCTCTGTGCTTAGGAGGGAAGATATATCCCACCACCTTGATAATCCATACGGGACAAAAGATTGATGCAATCTTAGGGATGTCATGGTTACGCTACCATGGCGCTGTCCTGGACACTTGGGCATGGACGGTTCATTTGAATTCTCCATTCCACCATCTGCATTCCATGGTATTAGACAATCCAGTCCAGGAAGTTTCAGCAATTAATAATAATGAAGCTCTCAAGTTATAGGACATCCCCATAGTGCGGGAATATCCCGACGTGTTTCCGGATGATCTTCCGGGCATGCCTCCTGAGTGGGATGTCGAGTTCAAGATTGAGCGTGCACCTGGGACTACGCCCATATCACAGAGACCATACAAAATGGCTCCAAACGAGCTGGCTGAACTAAATGAACAGCTCAATGATCTGTTGAGCAAAGGTTTCATTAGGCCGAGTTCCTCGCCTTGGGGATGCTCGGCGCTGTTCATAAAGAAGAAGGATGGGACCTTGAGGTTGTGTGTGGACTACTGGCCGCTCAACACCGTCACCATCAAGAACAAATACCCACTGCCCCGGATTGACATCCTGTTTGATCAGCTTGTGGGTGCAAGTGTGTTCTCCAAGATACACCTTCGCTCTGGATATCATCAAATAAAAATCCGGGCGGAGGATATCCTGAAGACGGCCTTCTCGATGAGATATGGTTTATATGAATATATCGTCATGTCTTTTGGTCTCACCAATGCTCCGGCACATTTCCTGTATCTCATGAACTCGGTGTTCATGCCGGAGATGGACAAGTTCGTGGTGGTGTTCATTGATGATATCTTGGTTTACTCCAAGACAGAAGCAAAACACGCCGAACACTTGAGGATCATTCTTCAACGCCTAAGGGACCATAAGCTATATGCCAAGTTCAGCAAATGTGAGTTTTTGATGAGCCAAGTGCCATTTTTCAGGCATATCATCTCAGCGGAAGGCAGTGCGGTTGACCCAAGGAAAATCGAGCAAGTGCTGAAATGGAAAGCTCCCACTTTAGTCCATGAAGTCAGAAGCTTCCTCGGCTTAGCCGGATACTATCGGAGGTTCATTCCAAGCTTCTCCAAGCTTGCTAAGCCGATGAAAGAATTGCTGAAGAAAGGAACAAAATATGTTTGGAACACGGCGTGTGAAGGAGCATTCCAAGCATTAGTGAAGCACCTCACAACAGCCCCGGTCTTAGCTCAACTGGATACAACTAAGCCCTTCAACGTGTATTGTGATGCGTCCGGCAACGGGCTCGGCTGCGTGTTGATGCAGGAAGGACGTGTGGTCGCATATGGCTCACGCCAACTTCGGAACCATGAGCAGCACTATCCGACTCATGATCTTGAGCTTGCTGCTGTGGTTTTGGCATTAAAAATGTTGATGCACTATCTCCTGGGAAATTTGGTGCATCTCTACACCGACCACAAGAGCCCGAAGTATATTTTCACCCAGAAGGAGCTGAATATGAGGCAAAGGAGGTGGTTAGAACTAATCAAAGATTATGAGATTGAGATTCATTCCCACCCCGGCAAGGTGAATGTGGTTGCCGACGCGCTGAGTCGGAAATCACATGTCCATAACCTCACCATTACAACGGTGGAGGAGGAAGAGCCGAGTTTATACTTGGTTCCTTATGGATCGCTCTACAACCTTGCTATCATCCCTACTATTAGGGAGGACATCATTGCAGCTCAGAAAGTAAATAAGGTCATGGAACATCTCCGGAGATGGATAGACAACGGGGAAATCAAATGTTTCCAGAAAGATGATGATGGGACGCTGTGGTTCAATGACCGCATAGTCGTACCCCAGGATATGGAGCTAAGGATGAAGATTCTTCATGAAGCTCACTTGTCTAAATACTCCATTCATCCAGGCAGCAACAAAATGTACCAAGATTTGAAAAAGAAATTTTGGTGGACACAGATGAAGCGGGAAGTGGCTAAGTACATATCTTAGTGTGATACGTGTAGACAAGTGAAAGCTGATCATATGAGGAAATCAGGGCTGTTGCAACCCCTGAAAATCCCGGCATGGAAATGGGAAGATGTGAGCATGGATTTCATTGTGGGATTACCCCTGACTTGGGTGATCGTTGACCGATTAACCAAGTCGGCTCACTTCATTCCGGTGCATACACGTTACAGCGCCGGCAAGTATGTGGAGCTGTACATTGCGAAAATTCTATGCTTATATGGGGTACCCAAGACCATAGTCTCAGATCGAGGTCCATTATTTGTGTCTCGCTTTTGGGAGCAGTTACACGCTGCTTTGGGTACTAAGCTGATTAGAAGCTCCGCTTATCACCCTCAGACAGATGGGCAGACAGAGAGGGTGAACCAAGTACTAGAAGACATGTTGAGAGCGTGTGCCATCCACCACGGTAGAAACTGGGATGATCATCTACCGTTGGTGGAATTCTCGTACAATAACGGCTATCAAGCGAGTATCAAGATGGCACCATATGAGGCTCTCTATGGTCGTAAATGCCGCACCCCATTAAACTGGTGTGAGTCCGGTTGAAAGGGTCACATTCGGGGTTGATGTGGTGTACGACGCCGAAGAGCGCGTTCGGATGATTCAAGCCAACTTGAAGGCCGCTCAATCCCAGCAGAAAATCTACGCGGATAAGAGGCGTAGGCTGCTGCACTTTGACGTGGGGGAACACGTGTATCTCCGATGAAAGGCGTGCACCGGTTCGGCGTGAAGGGGAAACTCGCTCCGCGATTCATTGGACCCTATTCCATCATCGAGAAGTGTGGACCAGTGGTGTACAGACTGGAATTACCGGCATCTCTCGCCAGTGTTCACAACGTTTTCCATGTTTCACAACTGCGAAGATGTCTGAAGTATATGGCTACGGTTCCCACTGAAGACATCGGCGAGCTGCAACCGGATTTGACGTATGACGAATATCCTGTGGCAATTATTAATGAGAAGGCCCGGACCATGCGTAGAAGAACGCTGTGGTTCTACAAGGTACTGTGGAGTAACCACACCGCTGAAGAAGCGACGTGGGAGAGCGAGGAATTCCTTCGCTCAAACTACCCGGATTTCATGGCGTCCCATCATGGGTAATCTCTTCTTACATCGTCGTCTTTTCTTTTATAATCTCGGGACGAGATTCTTTTAAGGGGTGAGGGATGTAAAAGCCCAAGAGAAGGGACTTGCAAAAGTGATCAATTGCATCACCTCACAACACCACAGCTCATCTTGTGGATGTCTTGTGAACATTTGTGAAAAGCAAGTAACCACCATCAAAAGGGTGCTTAGAGGAGAAAGCCCTAACTTTCAAAAAGTGGGATTGCTACACATGAACATGAAAGGTTGAGCTCACCCCTAGACCTTATATATTCTTGGGAAGGCTCAGGCCAAATTTCATGCAAATCCAACACTTTTTGAGGTACTTTTGGAGACAATTCAAAAAGGGGCCAATTTGAATGAAAATTCAAATTGCAGCAACTTTCATCACTTGAATTCAAAAGTTGACTTCATATTCAAACTCAGCATATTTTTCTGAGTTATCCCACCAATTTTCATCCCCATTAGAATTTATCTTGTCGGGAGCTGAATTTGCATTATTCAAAAACTGAATTTGAATTTCAGTTCAAATATGTAGCAAATTTAGCCAGATCAGTTTCAAATTTAGGAAATGAAATTCAAACAATGACTTGGAGGCTAAGTCTCTCATTCAATTGTGGATAGCTGAGATCTTTTCAGTGAAAACAAAAACGAAAAACAGAAAAAGAACTAGTGGGGAGAGGGACCCACTGATCAGTGACTAGACACGGGGTGAAACCGACTCAAACCAGGCGACGTTGCGCGGGTGGCCGACGCAGGCTCGCAGAGGCCGCCAGCAGCGCTCGGGACTTCCACCTCACAGTGAAAAATTTCGGCTCAAAGGCCAGCACACCGAGCTGCTTCACCCTTCTTTCTGTTCCCGAGCGAAAACGAGCACGTCCCGAGCTATTCTCCCGTTTCCGCGCAAGAACTCGTCGCCGCTTCCTCTGATCATCGGTGACCGGCCAATTCCGGCGGTTTCACGCGCCGTCCACAGAGAAGAAAAGGTTCACTTACTTGTGCTGAAGCTGTAGGAGGAAACTGTGCGCCAGTTATGGCGGTGTAGAGCAAGAATTTCTGCTTTTCTTCCTCGGAGCATATTAGGGTTAGAGTCCGGTCGACGACAAAATTTGTTGCACAGAAGCAACCGCCGGTTAAGCTATAGCTCACACACGCTCAAAAACACCTAGCACACCTCCTCGATCTAGTAGCAACCAGTTCCATGCACTAGGACCCTAGTTCTGTCAGAATTTTGGCCCGGCGGCTGAAAACAGGACACCTCGGCGGTGAGGTCGTAATTGCGGCCGTTTTCACGGGGATCAGTGCTCATATCCGTGATCAGCAAGTGTCAGCGGAGCTCCCCGAGCAAACCGCGTCAAAAAAGGTGTCGAGAACACCGAGTGCGACGTCGCCGATAAGCTTCCAGCCGCTATCACCGTCGTGAGCACTGTTCCGGCCATCGCCGAGCTCCGTTGAGGGCACCACCGTGTTCCCCAGGCTGAAATATGCACAGGCGCGAGTTTCGTCCAAGGTCGGGCAGCAGAACGCCCGGCGGCGAGCTCTCTGGCGATGGTGGCGGCGGGGAGCCGCGGGAGCGCGAGGTAGACGAAGCCCCGCGGGTCCCACGTGTCAGCCTCGGGTTAAACAGCGCCGGATCTGCTGTGGCACCGGGATCCCGTGCGACTGCACGGAAGACTCTGCGGACCCCGTGTGGGTTAGCTGAGGTGCTGACACGTAGCCCGGGGACCCCACCTGCCAGTTTAAACTTTATTTGAATTTTCAGATTTGTTTCAAACTTCAAATGCACGTAACTTCTGTCAGGAAGCTCCAAATTCAGTAAACCAAATTTTGCTGAACTCAGCTTTTTGATTACTTTCTAGCAATACCAATTTCAGCTCATGAAACTTAATAGTTTTCCAGAGTTAAATCCCTAAAGTTTAAACTGTTAGGAATTTTATCTGGAGAACTACTTTATGAAAAATTCTGAAATTAAATTTGGCAGGGATGTTCAATGGAAAATACTGTAGTCACAGTAAAATTTTCAGACCCATCCAAGTTCATTTAGTCCCCCTAATTGTGTGATTAAGTGAACTGCCCTGAGAAAATAGAAAAATGTACATAAACATTTTCCAGATTTTCTAAAATCTTGTTTAGGGCATAACTTCCTCTAGAATTCTTCAAATGACATGAAACCAATTCCATTAGAACCATATCAAATTCTAGTTTCCAGAAACTAATGGTTGGAACCATGAAAAACCCTGGAATTCCTTAGAGGCTCTAATATTGACCAAATAGGCTTTTATTTGTTTCAAATGAAACTTGGTCATAACTCTGGTTAGGAACCTACCAAGCCACCATAAAAATTTCAGAACCAAAGGGGAGGGCTAGCTAGAGTTATAGTAATTACTTATTCAGTTCTAAACATTGCATTTGAATTGACATATAGTATCTCGTTGACGTGTAGTCGCTGAGGGCGAGGAAACTTTGGAAGTGCTCGACTTCCTTCTTCCGGATGAAGCCCTAACCCCTGACCAGCAGCAACAAGGCAAGCCCCGGTTTGCATTAACCTATTTTCAAAGTTTTGCTTTATTTATACTTAGTGTGAGGAATATGAACGTGCATTAGGTGTAGGATGGATGAAACCCAAGTGCATAAACAGTTTTTCCTATAAGAGTGAGGGTAGTGTCTAAGTCCTCGAGTAGACAGGCTATGCTTAATGATTCATAGAACTTCGATACAAGTCGAGTAGTTGGAATCTACTCGCGAGTTAGGCTTCGGACACTCGGGATTGGTTCGAGTGATGTGAGATCACTTTAGTAATGAAAAATGAGACTAGGCAGGGGCTAGGGCGCAGCAAGAGGAAGACTTGTGTGCGCAGCCCTGTCCGTGTCGATTGAGGATCGATCAGTGTGCGGCCCTGCTGAACAAGTATTGAACGTACCGAAGGTATATCGGATATATGGGCCCCGATAAACCGATGTAACCTAAACCTCCGGGCGTCGAGGCATAGCACACCGATTTATAGGTGTAGGTTGTGGGAAGCAAGGTGGAAATCTTCTAACGGGCATAGAGAGATGCTCCGTGTAGGGAACCTCCTGTCCATTTCGGTGCGACCGGTTCGACGTTTGGGCTGTTGGGTGAAAGGTTGTCCCGTACGACATCGAGTGAGCGTGCTGTGCAGCTCCACGGGTGGGAGTACGTGACATGCTCTTTGGGTATCCCTGCAGGTGTATATCGAGTCGATTCGCCGTCCATCGCGGTGACGAGTACTGCTTGTTCACTGCGTCGTAACGTAGATTAATTATGGAATGTTATGATTCAATTCTGCTGAAATGTATAATTGTATGGCTACATGTGTGCCACCAGATATTGCTTACTAAATTTCAATTCCACAAACTATTAATTGGAGGCTAAAAGATGATCTAAGGACGAACTGGTAGGCGTGTCCGTTTGCTGCAATTTTACCGTCCCGTGTTCGTTGTACACTACATGTAGAGTTTCATGCCTAGGTGAGTCGGTTAAGTCTTGTTGAGCCATCATGCTCATGGTTGTTGCTTAAGTGTTTTTCAGGTGAGGAGCATCCCACGGACTCGGGTTACGAGTCCACCGGCAAGGGCTACCCTCCGTCGGGGACCACGGCTGAGTGGGAGCCATACACAGGGCTGGGCAACCAACTTTTGCTAGATAGACGGGCGTGATTTGTACAAATTTAACTTCCTCTGTGTAATATAAACACTAGTTTGTAACTGGGTAGTGTACTACTTTGTACAGTTCAGTTGGTTTTCTATGTAATACAATGTATCCTTATGATGTGTGCTGCCGGGTGTCGCATCGTGCGGCACCACCCTCTGCGATCCTGGATGAGCGGATTCCAGTCCGCCACAGACCACCTCCCTCTCCGCTGCTCTGTAGCGCGCTTCGCTTCTTCTCTGCTGCCGCTAACTCCTTACCGGAGTTCTCTTGAACAATCGCAGCATCAATAATGTCATTGAGGCCGCCGCGATTGAACATAGCCATTTTGTCTTTCAGGAGCAGATTAAGCACCTGGTAAAAGTGATCCCGCCGCTTCTCGTCAGTATCAGCGTGATATCAAGCGTAGAGCGCGAGATCGTTGAACGCCCTGGAGTACTCCAGCGCGTTCTTGCTGCCTTGCTGCAAATGGAGGAATTCTTGTGTCTTCCTCTTCATCAGACCTGGCGGTATGTCATAGGCCATGAAGGCCGTCCGGAACTCCGCCCAGGTCAGCACTCGCTCAGTGGGTTGTAAGGCATAGAAATTTTGCCCACCTAGCGCTCGCGGACCCTTGAAGCTGCTGGGCCGT
This sequence comes from Neostapfia colusana, assembly GCA_030760725.1. NCBI lineage: Eukaryota > Viridiplantae > Streptophyta > Magnoliopsida > Poales > Poaceae > Neostapfia > Neostapfia colusana. The sequence continues at coordinate 65,889,485 of JASWHV010000012.1, read as the reverse complement.
GAACTGAGTCTTGCGCTGCTCATCACCATTGTGCGGAGGAAGTTGTCCGCATCGAGGGGTTCATCCACCCTTGAGAATACCAGGGGATGAGTAACCAGAAAATCTGAGTAGGAGCTTTGTTGATGCTCCTCTCATTCTTGACGCCTCTCTGGTCGAGACGTATTCGCAATAAGAGTTTGCAGCAGCTCTGTATGCTGCTGATGTGAGCCAGCCATGGTTGCAACAATGTCAGCCAATGTAACTGTTGGCGGTGCGGTGGTGGTTGTTGCTGTTGCTGCTGTTGCTGTCCCGAGGAAGTCCCGGGAGGCTGTTGGGAGGCCTCTCCCCCCTGACTGGACCCACCAATCTCAGTGTTGGCGCGTGTACAAGTCATTCTGAAATTCAAAATAGCAGCGATCAGCACATGTCATTCTTAAAATTCCATATTAAAACAGTAGGTATTGCAGTGACACATGGATAAACTTGCACAACATTCACATATATTGATAAAGCATAAACTTTATACAACATACATTATTCTTGGATCCCCAAGAAGTCGTGCTCATGCCGTCACTACCTATACACATTCTACTGTCTACACGACATGTCACCGATTACAAAAGTTTCTACACACCACCCTCGCTGCCCTACTTGGCAACAGTAACTCACTACTTGGAGTAGAACTCGACCTCCTGTGGGTCGTCCTCCTCCGCTACCTATGCTGGTGGCTCAGGGTCCATGACCTCCTCTTCTGGTTCAGGTTCCCACATCGCTGGGATACTCAAAACCACGGGTACGGCACCTACCATAGGTAGGCCCACTACCGGAGGCATGACGTCTTGTAACGCATGCACCTCGTCCATTTCCTGGTTGTAGTCCTCTTCCCAGCCCTGCTCCTCCTAAATAGAGTCATCACGCTCTTGAGTGATGACCTCATTTTTCTGGGTCAAGGCCTGTACTTGCTGCTGCAAGGCCATGATGTCGACACAGCTTTTCTTCTTCGCCTTCTTCAGACGACGCAACTGATTGTGTTGTACGTTGAGTCAGTTTATCGTTGGAAGGAGAACATTACGGAGTGCGCTGTGAGAACTCTCAAAATGATCTCGGTGGCTGGTGCTCTCCTTGAGCTCCACGGCAAGTTGAGCTGTATGGACAGCTTGGCTATCCATCACGGTCTTCCCTGCCATAAACTGGAGGCTGAGGTTCGCCTCCGCGGGGTTGTACATTGGGAAACTCGGATCAGTTGCCGTAACGTACCTCTCCCTCCACACATGATTAGCTCGCTCCTCCACCGGGACAAGAGCGTATGGAGTGCCCTCCATAGCTCTCATGTGTAGCTGACAGAAACACTACATGGTGTCGCGGGCTGCCAACTGCCACATCTCTTCCGGTTCTCTACCTCTCACCGTAACGGTGAACGGTGCCCAACCGGGTGGCGTAGGTCCTGCAGGAACTTTGACATGGATGGTCCATGTCTTGTTCCCCACCTCGCGTTCTTCCTTTGTGAGGTACAGCAGCGTCTCCACATATCCGAAATATTGAAGCATTAGCTTCAACAGTTCCGGATAACCGCTGCGTTGAGAACAGTGGGATACCACCCACCAGTTCTCCAGTTGTTTATCCGCTGTTATCTGTAGAAACATAATTGAAAAAGGTCAAATATTTATTTCAACAGTAAATCATTAATTTATAACATCAAACATGTCATTGAACTCATAAAACTTGGAAACACAATTCAAACATAGAACAAATTTTATTGCTGGCCTGCTGCCCAAACTGACCGCCCTAACCAGTTTCCCTTTCGACCTGTTTAGGCCATGATAAATGCAAAACCAGTTCTAGAGTTCAACATCAAAGTTAAATCTAACTTCAATAGCTTTCCAGAATATATTTGTTTGCCCTCAGATCAATCCTGGTTCAAAAGTTATGAGATGTCAAAGTTGACAGAATATCTGGAGGAGATTGGACAGCACCTCCCTGCTTGAGGTACTGATTTGATCCAAGAATTCCAGTTAATTCTTCATCGAATTTGACAAAACTTTCTGTTAAAAAGTTGTAACTTACCTCATGGGATTTTCAGAACTCCCTCATTTTCTATTTTTGGATTTTAATTCACGAAGTTATGCTCAATTTACAGAGAGTAACATAGAGTATTTGCTCTGCCCTGTTGTCTGAACAGTTTCAACTCTACTGCATTTTTCGACTGGTTAAGGAATGAAACACCTATGTACATCCATAGAAAAGTTGTAAATATCTTCCAAAGATTTCCATAAATGTATTATATGACCTCAACCTCGAAGGAGCATAACCTCTAATCTCTGTTTAACTTCAGCCTTATTTCAGCTGAAAACAGGGGACTCTGTCCTTAATATCCTATAAGCTGCAAACTTGTTAACTTTGAATATCCTGATTAAGGGAAGAAGTTAAGTCACAGTTTTAGTGCTCTAGATCAAAACCTTGAACTTTTACAATGATGTTGATCATTTACTGGGGTGTGACGTCAAAGCGTCACCAGTTCATGTCGGTACTACGTTCCACACAAAGAAAAACCTATACCGGATTTAGCCGGCTTCGTTAGTTCACTGGCACTAAAACGTCTCTCGCACATCTGTGCTACTCGTCTACTGATTCGTGTTCAGACTACCTGCAAGTAAATCACACAATTGTCAGGTTCAGCTGCACACCGAACCCGGTCCCAATACAGTCCATTCAACCGTCCGTCATCACCCGCACAGTTGTTCTCAAGCCAAACACGCCTTGAGCTACGTGTTCACGTTACTATCCACGTGACAGGGTCTCACATACTTGCCTGTAGCACGCCAGGGAAGGGCATTGCTCGAATACCCGAAACGACATGCAGAGTCGTAGAGGATACTAAAGCTGGCCGGGTTATGTAAGGGCCTCAGTTTTTGACACACATTTGCAGTGTTCATCACCACACCACACACCTCATTTGAGGAAGAATGATGAACACAAATGAAGAGCAAGTAACAATTATCAACATGCTCATTAGAGAACAAACTTACACATTGCAAAAGTGGTATTTCCCACATGTGATATAGATGGGCTGGACATATGAAAACTCCTACACTTTGCTAAGGATGTCCATGCCAAATTTCACCCAAATTTAAAACCTTTTTGAGGTCAGTTTGGGTATAGTTAGGAAGAGGGCAGTTTGAAACCATATTCAAATTCAAACTGTTTTTATCCCATGAATTTAAAAGTGGAAGGCATATTCTTACTCAGCATATTTTTGTGAGCTCACACACCAATTTTCACTCCATTTGGAGTTGATCTTGACATGAGCTAAGGGGGAGAAATTCAAACTTTATTTGAATTTCAAACTGAACTTGTGCTGAAATTCATTCAAACCAAACCTCATTTGAACTTGGATCAATTCAAATGGCTCATGGGTGAATAATTTGAATTGCCAAGGGTAGTATGGGGTTCACTGTTTACAACAGTGATTAGGAGTAAATTTCAGAGGTTAAAATGGGGGGTGGGACCCACATGTCAGCCTCTACTTCAACACAAACCGACTGAAACACAGCTCAATCGGTTCCCGGGTGCAGTGTGCGCGCGCCACCGAGGGGGGCAACCGGCGCCAGCTCCTGCTGCGCGCCCCAAGGCAGAGACCAGTCGCCGGGCTACTTATTCCCTCCCCGGCGTGCTTCAGTCGCCCATTCCCCGAGCTGCCGACGTGCACGACCTGTTCTTCCACTGCCATCGCCGCCGCCCGAGCTCACGTTTGATCAAGCCCGATCACTCGCGAGCACCGCCTCCTCCACAGCAAAACGGCACCAAGAGATCGTGAGCAACCTCCTAGACCCCGTGTTGTCCAGTGAGCAAGCGTCCTCGAGCTGTACGAGCCATTTCTCCGGCGAGCCGAACATCGCCGCCGATCGGGCTCTCGTGGACAGCACAACCCAGCCGCTGTCACGTCCTCTTCTATACACAAGAAAGGTGCGTGATTGTATGTAGATGGAGTAGCCGAAAGCCGTTTGGCGGTTGATCAAACCTCGCCCGAGAATTTCCAAGTTTACTCGTGATCAGTTCATAAGGACCGAGCTCACTTTCGGGTGAAATTCGTGCTCCGTACACGAGGGTTGGGCAAGCTCGTTCTCTAGTAGCGTCTACGCGCGATAGCACCCATGCCCGAACTGGAATCAGAGGAAACCGTCGAGAATCGGCCATGATATGGCCGTTTTCCCCGCCGCCATGGCTGAACACCTCGGCTCACCGTCGAGAGCCTAGTTGCCGGTATTTCTAGCTTCCACCCAGCCCTGGTTCGTGTTTCCCATGCTCTACTGATGCTCTCCGACCGATTCCCGGTTGATTTGGTGCACGGGAGAGCGGGACCGACCTCACCGGAACCCTAGCAGGTGCTGTCACCGGTGCGCACGGGTTTCCGGTCATCGCCGGCGGCCGGCGACCCCACCAGCGAGTCCAGGGGGTCAGTAAAAGGGCAGGCGGCGAGTTTCGGGCCGGGGGGTGGCCGGGAACTCAGTTCCGGCGAGGGTCGCCTGAGATCGCCGCCGCCGCGCAGTTGGCGCGAGGAGGGAGACGACGCACTGTGTGCGGGGCCCACAAGCCAGAGTTTAAACTTTTTCCCGAATTTCAGTTTCAGTTCAAACTTCAAAGCCTTATAACTTTGGCTAGAAAGCTCTAAACTGAGTGAACAAAATTTTGCTAGATTCAGCTCTCTGAGTACTGTCCAGAAAATCAAGTTTCACTTCATGAAATTCCTTATTTCCCCAGAATTAATTCCTCAAAGTTTAAACTGTTAGGAATTTTAACTGGAGAATCCTTTGGTGGAAAATCCTGAAATTTCGCTGAGATGTTCACCAAAATATCCTTGAACTACCATAAAAATTTCAGATCCATTTGAGCTCATTTAATCCACCTAATGGTGTGATTAGTGAAACTGTTCCAGAGAAAATAGAAAATGTTCAGAAACATTTTCAGAATTTTCTCTGAAATTGTTTAGCTCATATCTTTAGTTAGAGACTTCCAAATTAAGTGAGACCAACTCCATTAGAACCCTCTAAAAATCTAGTTTTCAGAAAGTCATAGTTTGTTTCATGAAAATTCTTAGAACACCCTAAGAGTTCCAATTAAGGTCAAGGACATAATTAATTGTGGAGGGCTCAAATGAGCTTTGCTGCGATTAAAACTTGACCAAGTCTCTGTTTAGGTTGTAACCAAGCCACAGTAAAAGTTTCACAGTCATTTGGTCTGTCTAGCAAGGGTTATAGACTTCACAACTTCAAAGTTAATACAAATGCATTTAAATTGATACATATATTGCTCTTATCATGTAGTCGCTAAGGTCGAGGAGGAACCCGAAGTCCTAGACTTCGTAACTCCGGAGGAGCAGCTAGCCTACGACCAAGAGCAGCAAGGCAAGCTCCGGTTTGCATTAACCTTTTTACAAATTTTATTGTTTTGAGCACATACTTGTTTCCTTTGTTCTGTGCATTAGAGTCTTGTTTGGAAATCCAACTGCATAGCCAAGAAAACCACGGGTTGGGTTTAGGATTGCAAACCCCGTTAGCTACTGCAATGCTAAGGTAGAGTAGGATTCGGTACAAGTCGAGTAGTTGGAACTAGTCGCGAGAATAGGCTAGAGGCACATTGCTCGGGTAGAGATAGCACATGATACATATGGCAAGAAAATGAGGCCGAGCGGAGAGTAAGGGCAGCAGGACTTTGGGGCCTGTACGCTGTAGCTCCGCTTGTGTCGATTGAGGACCGAGCTGTGTGCGGGCCTGTTGAACAAGCTAGAACAGTACCGAAGACCTACCGGCTATATGGGAACCGGGAAACTGATGTAACTCGGGTAGCTGGGTATTGAGGCATTGCCTGTCATTCAGAGGGTAGGTTGAGAGCTCGAGGTGTAAATCGGCTGGCGGCACGGAGATGCGCGTGCAGAGACCTCTTGCTCGGGACGATGGGACCGGTTCAATATTTGGCTGACGAGTGAAAGGTAGTCGCGTACGGCGTCCGTGATGGTTGTTGTAGGCAACGTCGAGTACGGGCGTACGTGACGGGTTGTTCGGGTAACCCTGCAGGTGTATATCGATTATAATCGCCGTCCCTCGCGGTCAGTAAGTACCACTTGTTCACTGTACCGTGACGTAGAAAGAACAGGCTAGTTACATGTTAAAATGCTGCTGATTGAAAGATGGACTTTGCTCGTTAATGGTTTGTTGTAGTTTAGAGCTAACTAAAGTTCCTTTGAACTTTGGGCAAAGTACATGAGAGAAATGCGTTTCTTGTTTGATTGCGGCCCTCTCATGTGCCTTAGCGTAAGGTTCTCCACAACCTGCTGCTAAAACTTGAAAGTAAGGTTCTACTAATTAGGCGAGTCCTTGCAAATGATGTTTACCTCATGTAACCCATTACCCTCATGTAGAAGTTCCATGTTTAGGTGAGACGGGTCAGACTTGCTGAGCCTTCGTGCTCACTGCTTGTGTTTGAAGCTTTTGCAGGGTTCTATGAGGAAGGGACTCCTGAAGAGGAGACGTAACCCCAGGAGGGGAACCCCGTCGAGTGGGAGTCGTGCGCGCCGCAGAGTTAGTGTGCGTGTGTGTGCTAGCAAGGACACGTTCGAGGGCTGAACGTGACTTGATGCGTAGTCTACGCCCGCGAGTGTGGACTAAACGTATTTTGATGTAAACAGGTTCATAAAACTGTTTATGTAATAAACTTCCGCTTCCGCTTTGTACCTTTGACGTGTGTTATACGGTGCTGTGCAACGCAGCACCCCTCAGCGTGATCCTGGCTCGACAGGACCAATTGGGGTCGTGTCAGCGTTGGTATCAGAGCTCGCTTGAGGTTTAACACAGTACAAATGCCTTCTTTTTCAAAAATCCAGTGAGGAACGAGTTAGTAGCCCGTATAAGGATGTTATTAGTATATAGAAAGTGGCATATTAACCTATTTGTTATGTCGGAAAATCGTGTATCTCGGGACGTTTATGTCTTGAGGGGTGCACGTAAGCGCTGTCCACCAGTGCGCACAAGCTGAAGGGTGGAGCCCCACGGGTGGCAGGTAACCCGACCCGCTTTGATATCCTCTACGACTCTTCATGTCGTTTGGGATATTCGAGCAACGTCTGTCCCTGGCGTGCGTGGTGCAACTTGGGAGACCCCGTCACGTGGTCTAAAACGTGAACACGTAACTCAAGGCGTGGTTGGCTTGAGAACATCCGGGCGAGTGATGACGGCCGGGTGTACAAACTGTATGGATTTCGGGCTCGGTGTGCAGCCGAGTCTGATGATAGTTTGAGTTTCTGCAGGTAGACTGACCACGAAACGGTAGACGTGTAGCATCCGTGTGCATGTGACGAGTAGTGCCACTGAACTAACGAAGCCGGCTAAGTCCGGTATAGGTTTTTCCTTTGTGAGGACGTAGTACCGACATAATCTGGTGACGCATCGACGTCACACCCAACTAAATGAGCAACTTCATTTAAAAACTTGAAGGTTTTGATCCAAAGTAGTAAAACTTGATGTAACTCCTTCCCTTGAACAAAATATTCAAAGTTAACAAGTTTTCAACTTATAGGATGTTAAGGACAGAGCACTCTGTTTTCAGCTGAATCAAGGCTGAAGTTAATCAGAGGTTAGAGGTTGAGTTCTTTCGAGGTTGGGGTCGTATGATACATTTCTGGAAACCGTTGGAAGAGCTTTACATCTCTTCTGTTGAGGTCCAGCGGTGTTTCATCCCTTAACCACTCGAAAAGTGCAGTAGAGTTGAAACTGTCCAGAAAACAGGACAGAGCAAAGACTCTCTGTAAACTCTCGGTAAATTAAGCATAACTTCCTGCATAAAAATCCAAAAATAGAAAATGAGGTAGTTCTAGAAAGCTTATGAGATGGGTTACAACTTTGTGACAGAAAGTTTTGTCAGATTAGGAACAGAAGTAACTGAGATTTTTGGATCAAATCAGTACCTAAAGCAGGGAGGTGCTGTCCAATTGTTCCCAGAAATTCTGTTAACTTTGACATCTCATAACTTTTGAACCAGGACAGATCTTAGGCCAAGCAAATACTGGCTGGAAAGCTATTGAAGTTATATTAAACTTTGATGTTGAGCTCCAGAAGTGGTTTTGCCTTTAACATGGCCTAAATCAGGTTGATGTGGAAACTGGTCAAGGCTGTCATGGGAACAGCAGATCAGCAGTCAAATTTGTTTAAAAATTTGAACTATGTTTCCAAGTGTTATGAGTTCAATGGCATATCTTATGTTATAACTCAATGGTTTACTGTTTAAATAAATATTTGACATTTCTCAAATATATTTTTACAGATGGCAGCAGATAAACAGTTGGAGAACGGGTGGGTAGTTTCCCACTGTTCTGACCGTAGCGGCTACCCGGAAGCATTGTGGCTAATGCTCCAATATTTCGGGTACAACCAGATGCCGCCATACGTCGCCAAGGAAGAAGGCGAAGAGGGGAACAAGACGTGGACGATCCATGTCGAGGTTTCTGCAGGACCTACGCCACCCGGTTGGGTGCCATTCACCGTCACGGTGAGAGGAAGACAACCGGAAGGGATGTGGCAAGTGGCAGCCCGCGACACTATGTCACGTTTCTGCCAACTGCACGTGCAGGCTATGGAGGGCACTCCATACGCACTCGTTCCGGTGGAGGGACGAGCTCAGCATGTGTGGGAAGAGAGGTACCTGGAGGCAACAGACCCGAGTTGCCCAAGGTACAACCCCGCGGAGGCAAATCTCAGCCTCCAAATGAGGGCGGGAAACGCTGTGATGGACAGCCAGGCTGTTCATACGGAGCATCTCGCCACCAAGCTCAAGGAGAGCACAAGCCCTGGAGATCATTTCGAAAGTGCTCACAGCGCACTCCGCAATGTGCTCCTTCCGACGATCAAGCGACTGAATGAACAACACAATCAGTTGCGTCGTCTGAAGAAGGCAAAGAAGAAGAGCCGTGTTGACATCGCGGCGTTGCAAGAGCTGGTGCAGACCCTAACCCAGCAGAATGAGGACCTTGATCAAGAGCGGGACGATGCTATCAAGGAAGGCCAAGGCTGGGAAGAAGACTACAACCAAGCTATGGACGAGATGCATGCCTTGCAGGACCTCGTGCCCCCGGTATTGGGCGTACCGATAGTCTTGGGTCTTCCAGCCATGGGAGAACCCAGAATGGGAGAAGAGGTGGTAGACCCCGAGCCACCAGCAGAGGTACCGGAGGAGGACGACCCACAGGAGGTCGAGTTCTACTCCGAGTAGGGGGTTACGGTTGCCAAGTAGGGCAGCTAGGGTAGCGTAACCCAACTTTTGTAATCGGTGACATGTCGTGTAAACAGTAGCGTATGTATAGGTAGTGACGACATGAGCACGACTTCTCGGAGATCCAAGAATAATGTATCTTGTATAAAGTTTCTGCTTTATCAATATATGTGAATGTTGTGCAAATTAATCATGTGTCACTTCAATACCTACTGTTGCTTATGGAATTTTAAGTAAGACATGTGCTAATCGCTGCTATTTTGAATTTCAGAATGACACGTACTCGTGCCGACCCTGACGTTGGGGGTACCAGTCAAGGGGGAGAGACCTCCCAACCACCTCCCGAGGACTCCTCAGGACAGCAGCAGCAACAGCAACAGCAAACACCGCCACCGCCACTGCCAACGGTTACATTGGCCGACATTGTCGCGGCAATGGCGGGCTCGCATCAGCAGCACACAGAGTTGCTGCAGACTCTCATCGCCAATACGTCTCGCCCAGAGAGACGTCAAGATCATGAGGAGCGCCAACAGAGCTCCTACTCCGACTTCCTGGCGACCAATCCCCCTGTATTCTCAAGGCGGATGAACCACTTGACGCGGACAACTGGCTCCGCGCCATAGAGATGAAGTTCGGGCTGCTCCAAATCAGCGAGCAGCGCAAGACTCAGTTCGTGGTCCAGCAGCTCCAAGGATCCGCGAGCGCGTGGTGGGCCAACTTCTGTGCTTCACAACCCACCGACCGAGTGATGACCTGGGCGGAGTTCCGGACGGCCTTCAGGGCCTATCATATACCGCCAGGTCTGATGAAGAGGAAGACGCAGGAGTTCCTACACCTGCAACAAGGGAGCCGGAACGCGCTGGAATATTCCAGGGCGTTCAACGATCTCGCGCTCTACGCGTCGTATCACGCAGATACGGACGAGAAGCGGCGGGACCACTTTTACCAGGGGCTTAACCCGCTCCTGAAGGACAAGTTGGCGATGTTCAATCGCGGCAGCCTCAACGACATCATTGATGCTGCGATTGTTCAGGAGGACTCCGGCAAGGAGTTGGCGGCGGCAGAGCGAAAGCGAAGCGCGCCGCAGAGCAGCGGAGAAGGAGGCGGTCCTTCTCAGAAGTTTCGGATGGTGAATCGCCCACCATCAGGTCCACGCTGGCAGCCACCACAGCGGTCGATGCCGTTCCGCAGTCGGCCGTACTCTTCACCGGCATTCCGGCCGGCACTGCCAGCACCACCGCAACCACAACAGCAGCAACGGGCAATGCCGCGTGCGTTTGCACCTCCGCAACGCATGCCGGGCTTTCGTCCACCAAGTACTCCACCAGCAGCGGCCACATGTTACAAGTGTGGTCGTCCAGGACACTTCACGAGCAGTTGCCCGGAGAGGCAAGGCGGCGGAGTGGCACCACAGTTTCCGGGGAGGAATCAACCCCGGAACCCTACTAATGCGCGGCGGGCAAACCCTAGGCCCGGCACTGTCCACCAACTTGCCATTGAGGACGTGCCAGAGGGCGAGCCAATCCTTGCGGGTATGTTCCAACTCCACCAGCATCCCGCTATAGTACTGCTTGATTCAGGCGCCACGCATAATTTTATTAGCCAAGCTTTCATTGCTAAACACAGTTTGCCAATACTACCCACCGATAGTCCATATTTAATTTGTTCACCGGGTGGGAAGATTTCAGCAAGCGTAATGGTCTCCAAAGCACCATTATGCTTAGCGGGTAGAGTGTACCCCTCGTCTCTCATTATCTTAGAGGGACAGAAGGTCGATGTCATCCTAGGGATGTCGTGGTTAACCCGCCACGGCGCTGTTTTAGACACCGTCCTTCGAGTCGTGCACTTAAACTCAGAGGTGCACGGTTCTCACTCATTATTTCTGGACAGTCCAGAAATAAAACTTTCAAGTGTCTATCAGTCCACAACTATGAGATTGGAAGACATTCCAGTGGTCCGAGAGTTCCCTGATGTATTCCCGGATGATTTACCGGGAATGCCACCCGATAGAGAGGTGGAGTTCAAGATTGAACTCGCACCAGGAACCATGCCAATATCCCGAAGGCCGTACAAGATGGCACCCAAGGAGTTGGCTGAACCGAAGACTCAGCTCACGGACCTTCTGGAGAAGGATTTTATTAGGCCGAGCTCCTCCCCATGGGGCTGTTCGGCATTATTTGTCAAAAAGAAGGATGAGACGTTGCGGCTTTGCGTGGACTACCGTCCATTAAATGCCGTAACCATCAAGAACAAGTACCCGTTGCTATGAATCGACATGTTGTTTGATCAGTTGGTCGAATCAAAGATCTTTTCCAAGATGGATTTAAGATCCGGGTACCATCAGATTAAGATAAGGGCTGAGGACATTACGAAGACGGCTTTCTCGACGAGGTACGGACTTTATGAATACCTGGTCATGTCCTTCGGCCTCACCAATGCTCCAGCTCACTTCATGTACTTAATGAACTCGGTGTTCATGCCGGAGCTGGACAAGTTTGTCGTGGTCTTCATCGACGACATCCTGGTATATTCCAAGTCGGAGGAAGATCACAAGAAACATCTGCGTATAGTCTTGCAACGGCTGCGGGATCACAAGTTATACGCAAAATTCAGCAAATGCGAGTTTTGGATATCGCAAGTGCCTTTCCTCGGGCATATCATCTCAGCGGAGGGTATCGCTGTGGACCCGAGCAAGATCACGCAAGTGCTGAATTGGAAATCCCCGAGGACTGTTCATGAGGTACGGAGTTTCCTCGGACTCGCGGGATATTATCGGAGGTTCATTCCGAACTTCTCGAAGATTGCCAAGCCAATGACAGAGCTGCTGAAGAAGGCTACTAAATATGTTTGGAGTCCAGCATGTGAAGCAGCATTCAAGGCTTTAGTCAAGCACCTGACATCAGCACCGGTTTTGGCGCAGCCAGACAGAACAAAACCGTTCGATCTGTACTGCGATGCATCCGGCATTGGGCTTGGGTGTGTTCTGATGCAAGACCGAAGGGTGGTCGCATATGGATCACGGCAGCTTAGGAACCATAAGCAAAATTATCCAACTCACGACTTGGAGCTCGCTGCCGTGGTACTTGCACTGAAGATGTGGAGGCACTACCTACTCGGTAACCTCGTACACTTATATACCGACCACAAAGCCTCAAGTACATATTCACTCAGAAGGAGCTGAACATGAGGCAACGAAGATGGTTAGAACTGATAAAGGATTACGAGATAGAGATCCATTATCATCCGGGCAAGGCAAACGATGTGGCAGATGCGCTAAGCCGCAAGTCACACGTCAATAATCTAACCATCACACCGTTGGAAGAGAGCGAACCACCACTCCATGTGATTCCACACGGAGCTCTCTACAACCTAGCTTTGATCCCCACCATCCGTGAAGAGATAGCGGCAGCCCAGAAGAATGACAAGGGCATGTCGCATTTGCGGAGACGTATAGACAGTGGGGAGTTGAAATGTTTCCGGAAGGACGGAGACGGCGTCCTATGGTTCAAAGACCGGATTGTCGTACCCCGAAACCCGGAACTACGGAAGAAGATCTTTGATGAGGCTCACTTATCAAAGTTTTCTATTCACCCCGGCAGCAACAAAATGTATCAAGAACTCAGAAGAAAGTTTTGGTGGACACGGATGAAGCGCGAGGTTGCAAAATATGTGTCCGAGTGTGATACATGTCGAAGGGTGAAGGCAGATCATATGCGGAAACCGGGACTGCTACAACCACTGGGCATTCCTGCCTAGAAGTGGGAGGACGTGAGCATGGACTTCATCGTCGGTTTACCCACCACCTTGCAGAAACATGATTCTGTGTGGGTGATTGTCAATCGGCTCACCAAAGTTGCCCATTTCATCCCGGTTAATACCAACTACAACGCCAAGAAGTACGCTGAACTGTACATCTCACGGATCCTATGCTTATACGGCGTACCCCGTACTATCATTTCGGATCGGGGCACTTTATTTGTGTCCCGTTTTTGGGAGCAGCTGCACGCTGCCTTGGGGACGAAGCTGATCCGTAGTTCAGCCTACCACCCGCAGACGGATGGGCAAACGGAGCGGGTAAATCAAATCCTAGAAGACATGCTACGAGCTTGCGCTATCAACCACGGCAAGAATTGGGATGATCACTTGCCGTTAGCCGAGTTCTCGTACAACAATGGGTACCAAGCCAGCATCAAGATGGCGCCCTACGAGGCGCTATACGGAAGAAAATGCCACACACTATTGAACTGGTGTGAGTCTGGCGAAAGGGTTACCTTCAGGATTGACCTTGTCAACAACGCGGAAGAAAAGGTTCGATTAATTCAAGCGAACCTAAAAGCCGCTCAATCCCGACAGAAACAGTATGAGGACCGGAGAAGGCGCCCGTTACAATTCGAAGTTGGAGATCACGTATATCTACGGGTGTCTCCAATGAAGGGCGTGAACAGATTTGGGGTGAGAGGAAAGTTGGCACCCCGATTCATCGGTCCATTTCAGATTACCGAAAGATGTGGATCAGTGGCATACCGGCTGAAGTTACCAGAAGCACTTTCCGGTGTGCACGACGTCTTTCACGTTTCCCAGCTGAGGAAATGTCTCAAGCTATCAACTACCGTTCAGCTGGAAGACATTGAAGAACTGCAACCGGATCTCACCTATCGGGAGGAACCGGTGCAGATTATTGATGAAAAGGCCCGAACCACACGCAACCGTACGTTGTGGTTCTACAAGGTTCTATGGAGTAATCACTCCATGGACGAAGCGACATGGGAGAGCGAAGAATTCCTTCGCACTAACTACCCTGACTTTTTCACGTCACATATCCGGTAATTTTCCACCGTCCTCTCTCTCATTTTCACCTTATAATCTCGGGACGAGATTCTTTTAAGGGGGGAGGAATGTAAGGGCCTCAGTTTTTGACACACATTTGCAGTGTTCATCACCACACCACACACCTCATTTGAGGAAGAATGATGAACACAAATGAAGAGCATGTAACAATTATCAACATGCTCATTAGAGAACAAACTTACACATTGCAAAAGTGGTATTTCCCACATGTGATATAGATGGGCTGGACATATGAAAACTCCTACACTTTGCTAAGGATGTCCATGCCAAATTTCACCCAAATTTATAACCTTTTTGAGGTCAGTTTGGGTATAGTTAGGAAGAGGGCAGTTTGAAACCATATTCAAATTCAAACTGTTTTTATCCCATGAATTTAAAAGTGGAAGGCATATTCTTACTCAGCATATTTTTGTGATCTCACACACCAATTTTCACTCCATTTGGAGTTGATCTTGACATGAGCAAAGGGGGAGAAATTCAAACTTTATTTGAATTTCAAACTGAACTTGTGCTGAAATTCATTCAAACCAAACCTCATTTGAACTTGGATCAATTCAAATGGCTCATGGGTGAATAATTTGAATTGCCAAGGGTAGTATGGGGTTCACTGTTTACAACAGTGATTAGGAGTAAATTTCAGAGGTTAAAATGGGGGGTGGGACCCACATGTCAGCCTCTACTTCAACACAAACCGACTGAAACACAGCTCAATCGGTTCCCGGGTGCAGTGTGCGCGCGCCACCGAGGGGGGCAGCCGGCGCCAGCTCCTGCTGCGCGCCCCAAGCCGGAGACCAGTCGCCGGGCTACTTATTCCCTCCCCGGCGTGCTTCAGTCGCCCATTCCCCGAGCTGCCGACGTGCACGACCTGTTCTTCCACTGCCATCGCCGCTGCCCGAGCTCACGTTTGATCAAGCCCGATCACTCGCGAGCACCGCCTCCTCCACAGCAAAACGGCACCAAGAGATCGTGAGCAACCTCCTAGACCCCGTGTTGTCCAGTGAGCAAGCGTCCTCGAGCTGTACGAGCCATTTCTCCGGCGAGCCGAACATCGCCGCCGATCGGGCTCTCGTGGACAGCACAACCCAGCCGCTGTCACGTCCTCTTCTCTACACAAGAAAGGTGCGTGATTGTATGTAGATGGAGTAGCCGAAAGCCGTTTGGCGGTTGATCCAACCTCGGCCGAGAATTTCCAAGTTTACTTGTGATCAGTTCATAAGGACCAAGCTCACTTTCGGGTGAAATTCGTGCTCCATACACGAGGGTTGGGCAAGCTCGTTCTCTAGTAGCGTCTACGCGCGATAGCGCCCATGCCCGAACTGGAATCAGAGGAAACCGTCGAGAATCGGCCATGATATGGCCGTTTTCCCCGCCGCCATGGCTGAACACCTCGGCTTACCGTCGAGAGCCTAGTTGCCGGTATTTCTAGCTTCCACCCAGCCCTGGTTCGTGTTTCCCATGCTCTACTGATGCTCTCCGACCAATTCCCGGTCGATTTGGTGCACGTAAGAGCGGGACCGACGTCACCGGAACCCTAGCAGGTGCTGTCACCGGTGCGCACGGGTTTCCGGTCATCGCCGGCGGCCGGCGACCCCACCAGCGAGTCCAGGGGGTCAGTAAAAGGGCAGGCGGCGAGTTTCGGGCGGGGGGATGGCCGGGAACTCAGTTCCGGCGAGGGTCGCCGGAGATCGCCGCCGCCGTGCAGTTGGCGCGAGGAGGGAGACGACGCACTGTGTGCGGGGCCCACAAGCCAGAGTTTAAACTTTTTCCCGAATTTCAGTTTCAGTTCAAACTTCAAAGCCTTATAACTTTGGCTAGAAAGCTCCAAACTGAGTGAACCAAATTTTGCTGGATTCAGCTCTCTGAGTACTTTCCAGAAAATCAAGTTTCACTTCATGAAATTCCTTATTTCCCCAGAATTAATTCCTCAAAGTTTAAACTGTTAGGAATTTTAACTGGAGAATCCTTTGGAGGAAAATCCTGAAATTTTGCTGAGATGTTCAACAAAATATCCTTGGACTACCATAAAAATTTCAGATCCATTTGAGTTCATTTAATCCACCTAATGGTGTGATTAGTGAAACTGTTCCTGAGAAAATAGAAAATGTTCAGAAACATTTTCAGAATTTTCTCTGAAATTGTTTAGCTCATATCTTTAGTTAGAGACTTCCAAATTGAGTGAGACCAACTCCATTAGAACTCTCTAAAAATCTAGTTTTCAGAAAGTCATAGTTTGTTTCATGAAAATTCCTAGAACACCCTAAGAGTTCCAATTAAGGTCAAGGACATAATTAATTGTGGAGGGCTCAAATGAGCTTTGCTGCGATTAAAACTTGACCAAGTCTCTGTTTAGGTTGTAACCAAGCCACAGTAAAAGTTTCACAGTCATTTGGTCTGTCTAGCAAGGGTTATAGACTTCACAAGTTCAAAGTTAATACAAATGCATTTAAATTGATACATATATTGCTCTTATCATGTAGTCGCTAAGGTCGAGGAGGAACCCGAAGTCCTAGACTTCGTAACTCTGGAGGAGCAGCTAGCCTACGACCAAGAGCAGAAAGGCAAGCTCCGGTTTGCATTAACCTTTTTACAAATTTTATTGTTTTGAGCACATACTTGTTTCCTTTGTTCTGTGCATTAGAGTCTTGTTTGGAAATCCAACTGCATAGCCAAGAAAACCACGGGTTGGGTTTAGGATTGCAAACCCCGTTAGCTACTGCAATGCTAAGGTAGAGTAGGATTCGGTACAAGTCGAGTAGTTGGAACTACTCGCGAGAATAGGCTAGAGGCACATTGCTCGGGTAGAGATAGCACATGATACATATGGCAAGAAAATGAGACCGAGCGGAAAGTAAGGGCAGCAGGACTTTGGGGCCTGTATGCTGTAGCTACGCTTGTGTCGATTGAGGACCGAGCCGTGTGCGGGCCTGTTGAACAAGCTAGAACAGTACCGAAGACCTACCGGCTATATGGGAACCGGGAAACTGGTGTAACTCGGGTAGCTGGGTATTGAGGCATTGCCCGTCGTTCAGAGGGTAGGTTGAGAGCTCGAGGTGTAAATCGGCTGGCGGCACGGAGATGCGCGTGCAGAGACCTCTTGCTCGGGACGATGGGACCGGTTCAATATTTGGCTGACGAGTGAAAGGTAGTCGCGTACGGCGTCCGTGATGGTTGTTGTAGGCAACGTCGAGTACGGGCGTACGTGACGGGTTGTTCGGGTAACCCTGCAGGTGTAAATCGATTATAATCGCCGTCCCTCGCGGTCAGTGAGTACCACTTGTTCACTGTACCGTGACGTAGAAAGAACAGGCTAGTTACATGTTAAAATGCTGCTGATTGAAAGATGGACTTTGCTCGTTAATGGTTTGTTGTAGTTTAGAGCTAACTAAAGTTCCTTTCAACTTTGGGCAAAGTACATGAGAGAAATGCGTTTCTTGTTTGATTGCGGCTCTCTCATGTGCCTTAGCGTAAGGTTCTCCACAACCTGCTGCTAAAACTTGAAAGTAAGGTTCTACTAATTAGGCGAGTCCTTGCAAATGATGTTTACCTCATGTAACCCATTACCCTCATGTAGAAGTTCCATGTTTAGGTGAGACGGGTCAGACTTGCTGAGCCTTCGTGCTCACTGCTTGTGTTTGAAGCTTTTTCAGGGTTCTATGAGGAAGGGACTCCCGAAGAGGAGACGGAACCCCAGGAGGGGAACCCCGTCGAGTGGGAGTCGTGCACGCCGCAGAGTTAGTGTGCGTGTGTGTGCTAGCAAGGACACGTTCGAGGGCTGAACGTGACTTGATGCGTAGTCTACGCCCGCGAGTGTGGACTAAACGTATTTTGATGTAAACAGGTTCATAAAACTGTTTATGTAATAAACTTCCGCTTCCGCTTTGTACCTTTGACGTGTGTTATACGGTGCTGTGCAACGCAGCAACCCTCAGCGTGATCCTGGCTCGACAGGACCAATTGGGGTCGTGTCAGGTTACCTGCCACCCGTGAGGCTCCACCCTTTAGCTTGTGCACACTGGTGGACAGCGCTTACATGCACCCTCCAAGACATATGACGTCCCGAGATGCATGGTTTTCTGACATAAGCAATTAGGTTAGAATTGCCACTTGCTATACACTAATAATATCCTTATATTGTCTACTAACTCTTTCCTCTCCGAGTTTTTTAAATGATGACCTTTTTAAGTGAGACACCCGGTTCCGAAAAATGAACCAAGTGAATGCATATGTGTTCCAAGGATGTTCATCACACATACACATGTATTCCACAAACTGGATTCAGAATATAACCACGTACAAATAATGTTTAAGTACTTTATTACATCGACTCATTGTCTCACTCACGAATATCTAACTTATTATTGCAGCAGAAGCTCTAAACGACAGCGGAAAAATGACTAAAACAGCAGGCTCCAATCTTCAACTCCACAGGCATGTTGACGGTAGTGTGCACGCCTAGTACTCCACATGTTCTTCAAAGTACCCTTCTCCTGTAGCTGATGTATATGTGGGAATGCAAGGGTGAGTACACGTCGTACTCAGCAAGTGCAGGAAAAGTATGACATGTTGCTTACAACAAGGTAGGGAATAAAATGGCTCATTGCAGCAAGCAAATTTTATTTCTCAAACATGTAAAAACAGCAACTATTTCTAGATGAGTTAAATCCCAATATAACCAAGTAAATCAGCAATATTCTTTCATCATAATTCACCATTTATCAAGTCTCAACCAGCCAATAATCTTTCTCAAGTTCATCTCATACTCATAAATATTCAGAACCATCTCATTTTCATAAAACCGAAACCAAACTCATTTTCATTACTCATAACAGTCCCAAAACCAATCCCAATGACCATACAGTAACCATACCGAATAAACATCCCAAGTTTTTCATCTAATCATGGAAGTTGGTCAGGTGTTTGTGACTGGAAGCACGGCTACCATGATAGTTTTATGCTCTGCAGAGGTGGCACCACTTTACCCACAAGTTCATGATTTCGTCACCCGTTGGTGACTATAGAAACCTCCATTATAGCAGTACACAACCGTCGGTGTATGGCCAAGAGATCACAAAATAGCCTTTACAAAGGGGCTACTAGGATGTACGGACCCACTGAGGTTTCACCGTCAGGCTCAAATCTCCATTCTCCCACCCACGGGCACCCTCTTGTGCCATGCAGTTCCCAGGGCAGTCCCTCTCAACTCCCATTCCCCGCGCCATCCAAGGGTCCATAACAAGCTAGAAACACACCTAATTAACCAGCTAAGTCGTACCCATATTTGGCTTTGTGGTGGCACTGTTTTCCTGGCATGTGCTCGCATGAACCGGTTCTTAGATCTACGGCAAGCAAACCACCATTTCATTCTGCAACATCCACGAACCAAGCTCGCCTAGATCTCCACGACTCCATGCTTATTAATCATCATGTTTAATCTTATGAGTGCAGTAGCTAACCATGTTTTGTTTCAGCTTCCCGTATCTGGTAAATTAAGCGACGCAAAAGGGAAAACGACCATACCCGACTCATGAACTTTCCCGGCGACAAGGATGGTTAAAAGAACTAGTAAACTCCTATAAAAGGGTGTCCCACAAGTTGACACAAGCATACAACTTTTCGCAAGCAAAACAGTTTCAAAAACATGGGATCAATGTGGTCAAGGGGCACTTGCCTGCTCCCGTGGTTTGTGTTGCTCAAGCGTCTCGAAGTCTTGGTGCTGTAGCTCCTCGTAGACGGCCTCTTAAGCTTGTCCTTCTACTCATGACCACACACATACAAAATTTACAGCAATCAATCATCATGCACAAACTTTACTCAATATGCAATGGGGTAGATGAATGCAAATCCTATAGTGCAGTTTTATAAAATCAGTTTGTACGTGTTCTTGCATATTTTAATGGACTTTCACTGGATTTTATGATGAACAAGGTTGCTGGGATCAAGTGTGGACGTGGTGATGATCTTGACCCACTTTGTAGATCAATCTCACCGTCAAAAACCGACCAAAACTTGGTCTGTCCACACGCAAAAGTTTCTGCTCGAAGGGGGCGAAGAAAACGGGTGCGTAGAAAAAGCGGCGATGTCGTAACAGGGATAATTAAGACCTACCTCACTTTTTCCTTGTGGCAGGGCCTCCCTCCTAACAATGCAAGCAGCGGGGGATTTTTCTGCATAAAATTATGGTAGGCAGAACGTAGGGCTTCTTCTCCGGCGACGGCGAGGCGTGACGGGGCTCGACGGTGGGGCTCAACGGCGGCCAAACTCCGGCAAGGGGGGACTCGGCGACATGGGCAGAGGGGGGGAAGTCGGCGACTTGGGGCAGAGGGGGGCGCAAAAATGAATAGGGGGGTGTAAAAGCCCGAGAAAGTGACATGCAAAAAAATTGTTCATCACCTCACAACACCACAGCTCTTGTGTTGGATATCTCAAGAACACTTGTGAAGAGCAAGTAACCACCATCAAAAAGGTGATTAGAGGGGAAAGCCCTAACTTCAAAAAGTGGGATTTCTACACATAAACATGAAAGGTTGAGCTCACCCCTAGACCTTATATATTCTTGGGAAGGCTCAGGCCAAATTTCATGCAAATCCAATACTTTTTGACGCACTTTTGGAGGCATTTGCAAAAGGGGCCAATTTGAATGTAAATTCAAATTGCAGCCACTTTCATCACTTGAATTCAAAAGTTGACTTCATATTCAAACTCAGTATATTTTTCTGAGTTAGTCCACCAATTTTCATCCCCATAGGACTTCATCTTGTCGGGAGCTAAATTTGCATTAATCCAAAACTGAATTTGAATTTCAGTTCAAATGTGTAGCAAAATTAGCCAAACCAGTTTCAAATTGGGTAAATAAAATTCAAACCATGACTTTGGGGCTAAGTCTTTCATTCAATTGTGAGTAGCTGGGATCTTTTCAGTGAAAACAGAAATGAAAATCAGAAAAAGAATTAGAGGGGAGGGTCCCACTTGTCAGTAGCCTTAACACAGAAGCATTCTCGGCTTGATTTTTTCACTCGGCCGAGAGCGCGCACCGCCAGCTACCCACGTCGGTGCCCGACCGCCTTGCCTTTGCCACCTCCTGCTCGGTGGCTGAGGGCGTCGGGTGCAGCACTCGAGTAACACGCCAGGCCACGTGATTCCTCCCTCATCCTCTTCGTTCTGCCCCGCACACATCCGAAACGAAACACCTCGCCGACCGCTCTCCTCAGGTCCTCGGTGCACCGCCGATCTGAGCACTCTCGCGACCGACGATCAACAGCAAAGAGACGTGCCGGAGGCTGCTTGAACTCATGGTGAAAACCTTACCTTCTTTCATGCCCTGTAGGGAGAGAATTTCCATGTTTAGTCCTCGGTGTTCAAAGTACCGAGCGAGCCAAGAATCCAAAATTCATGGTGGTCGGTCAACCACCACGTAAACCAAGCTAAGAACATGTTCTACACGTCCCCAGGGCCACCTAGGACCAAAGACCATCAAAAACCATCGAGTTTTGGCGCAGCTATTCGAGTTTTTTGAGCATCCGCCGTTTTAGCCCTAGGTCGATGGTGAAGTCCTATCTCCGGCCGTTTCCATGGCAAAACGATTTCATTTTCATGCTCAGCATGCCACAGAAGAGCTATAGGAGCAAACCGTTCCCAAAATAAGGCCCTGAGTAGCCCGGACGACATCGCCGGAGTGGGGATTGCCGCAGTCACCGTCGCGAGCATGTTTCCCGCCATCGCCGAGCTTCGGTGAGTGCACCAATGTGTTCTCCGAGCAAAGTTGGGCACAGGTGGAAGAATCCGTCGAAGGTCATGCGGTGAAATGGCCGGCGGTTAGTTCTCCTGCGAAGAGCCGCCGCGGGGGTCGCGGGAGGTCGCGAGGTAGACGAAGGGAGCGCCGGGTCCACCGGTGAGTCCCTGTTCTCTCGCGGGGATCCACTTTGCGGCCGGGATCCGGTGCGCACAAAGGGTAAAACCCCATGGGTGGCGGTGTGGCTGCGATCTCAGTGGGCCAGTTTTAAAAGTGGGACCCACCACCAGAGTTTAAACATTTTGGGATTTTCCAGTTTAGTTCAAACTTCAAATGCATATAACTTTTGCTAGGAAGCTTCAAATTCGGTGTACTAAATTTTGTTGAATTCAACATTCTGAGTACTTTCCAGCAACACAAATTTCAGATCATAAAACTTAATGGTTTTCCAGAATTAAATCACTAAATATTAAACTGTGGGGAATTTTATCTGGCGAATTACCTTATGAAAAATTATGAAATTTGGCTGGGAGGTTCATTGGAAAATCCTTGAGTCACAGTAAAAGTTTCAGACCAATCCATGTCCATTTAGTCTCCCTAATGGTGTGATTAAGTGAACTGCCCTAAGAAAATAGAAAAAAATGTACAGAAACATTTTTCAGATTTTCTGAAATCTTGTTTAGGGCATAACTTCATCGAGCATTATTAAAATGACATGAAACCAATTCCATTACAACCATCTCAAATTCTAGTTCCAGAAAGTAATGGTTGGAGCCATGAAAAACCCTGGAATTCCTTAGCGGCTCTAATATTGACCAAATAGGATTTTATTTGTAGAAAGCTCAAATGAACTTTGTTTCAAATGAAACTTGGTCAAGGCTCTGGTTAGGACCCTACCAAGCCACCATAAAAATTTCAGAGCCAAAGGGGAGGGCTAGCTAGAGTTATAGTAATTACTTATTCAGTTCTCAACATTGCATTTAAATTTACATATAGCATATCGTTTGCGTGTAGTCGCTGAAGGCGAGGAGACCCCGGAAGTGCTCGACTTTATCCTTCCAGACAAAGCCCTAATAACTGACCAGCAGCAACAAGGCAAGCCCCAGTTTGCATTAACCCATTTTTCAAAGTTTTGCTTTATGTATGCTTAGTATGTGGTATGGATGTGCATTAGGTGTAGGATGGATGAAACCCAAGTGCATAACCAGAATTTTTCCTATAAGAGTGAGAGTAGTGTCTAAGTCCTCGAGTAGACAGGCTATGCTTCATGATTCATAGAACTTTGGTACAAGTCGAGTAGTTGGAATCTACTCGCGAGTTAGACTTGGGACACACGGGATTAGTTCGAGTGATGTGAGATCATTTTAGTAAGAAAATGAGACTAAGCATGGGCTAGGGCGCAGCAAGAGGAAGTCTTGTGTGCACGGACCTGTCCATGTCGATTGAGGACCGATCCGTGTGTGGCCCACACTGATCAAGTTTTAACATACCGAAGGCATATCGGATATATGGGCCCCGTTAAACAGATGTAACCTAAACCTCCGGGCGTCGAGGCATAGCACACAGATTTATAGGTGTAGCTTGAGTGCAGAAAGGTGGAAATCTGCTAATGGTCATAGAGAGATGCTCCATGTAGGGAACCTCCTGTCCATTTCGGTGCGACCGGTTCGACGTTTGGGCTGTTGGGTGAAAGGTTGTCCCGTACGACATCGAGTGAGCGTGCTGTGCAGGTCCACGGGTGGGCGTACGTGACGTGCTTTTCGGGTATCCCTGCATGTGTATATCGAGTCGATTCGCCATCCCTCACGGTGAAAAGTACCACTTGGTCACTGAGTCGTGACGTAGTTTAACATATGAAATGTGATGATTCAATATTGCTATTATGATGAAATTGTATTGCTACTTGTGTGCCACCAAATATTTCTTACTAAATTTCAGATTCATGAACTATTAAGTTGTGGCATAAAGATGAACTAAGGATGAACTTGTAGGCATGTCCATTTGCTGAAATTTACCATCCCATGTTTGTTGTACACCACATGTAGAGTTTCATGCCTAGGTGAGTCGGTTAAGTCTTGTTGATCCATCGTGCTCATGGTTGCTGCTTAAGTGTTTTTTAGGTGAAGAGTATCCCACGGACTCGGGTTACAAGTCCACCGGTGAGGGCTACCCTCCGTCAGGGACCACGGCTGAGTGGGAGCCGTACACTCCGCTCTGAGCTGAGGATTACAGCTAGTGTGGGTTGCCCTAGGGCTGGGCATCCAACTTTTGCTAGATAGGTGGCGTGAGTTATACAAACTTAGTTTCCTCTGTTGTAATATAAACACTAGTTTGTAACTGAAGTATTGTACTACTTTGTACATTTCAGTTGGTTTTCTATGTAATACAATGTTGTCCTTATGATGTGTGCTGTCGGGTGTCGCATCGTGCGGCACCTCCCTCTGTGATCCTGGATGAGAGGATCCTGGTCTGCCACAGGGGGCGGCTGGGGGTTTATATTTATAAGGGGGAAAATAAGAGAGTTCTAGGGGTGGAAGCAAATAGTCCTAGCAAGATGGTACTCAACCAAAGAGTCTTATGGGTGGAAACAAAGAGTCCTAAAAAGATGGGACTCAACCAAATAGTCCTAAAGGTTGAAACAAAGAGTCCTAAAGGTGGGGGATTTAACCAATAAGTCCTAATGTGGGGGATTTATCCAAAGAGTCCTCAAGGGTTGCGGCCAAGGGGTCTCCCCCCCCTAATTGGTGCGGTCAATTTGGAGGAAATTGTCCCCCAAATGTGGGGGAAATTCCCCCTAGGGGAATTTTGTGGAATTTGGAGAAAATCAGGAAAAATTGGGAAGATTTTGGGAATTTTAGGGAAGGGAGAAATTTGGGTTGGCTCAATTTAGCTATTTTATCTTCATTACTCTCCATTTCTATATTCCTTTCTCCATTTCTATATTCCTTTCTATATTTCTATATTCCTTTCTCCATTTAAATATTCCTTCCTCTATTTCTATGTTCCTTTCTCCATTTCTACATTCCTATCTGCATTTCTATGTTCCTTTCTCTATTTCTACATTCCTTTCTCCATTTCTACTTCTTTTTAAATGCTTCTCTACATGAAAAATGTATGCAATTCATGGTAGTGAAATTGAAGGTGTTACAAACCTACCCCCCTTAAAATGAATCTCGCTCTTGAGATTCGATAGAGTGGAGAAAAGTTGTGGGAATTCCGCCTTTAGATCTTCCTCACGTTCCCATGTAGTTTCAGCTTCCGTGTGATGACTCCATTATACCTTTCACCAACGGATTACTTTGTTTCTCGTGACCCTCTCCTTAACGTACAAGATTTTTACGGGGTGTTCCACGTAGGTCATATACTATTGAAGCTCTATCTCATCCATCGGTACTTGTTCTTTGTCACATCCGGTTTTTCCGAAGAACAACCAAGTGAATATCACATGTATGCCAGGATCATTTTCTCATACATGTGATGACAAATAGTGAAGCATCATTTATTACAAGCCAGGTGTCGAATATAAATAAGTCTTACATAGCAAATGTCTCGATGGACAATAATAAGTTCATCACAAGTAAGTAAACTAGCAGCGGAATAATTATTCTCGTGGGCTCCGTCACAGACGTTGCCCGGGGGACTCCATGAACATAGAAACCTTCTTCGAGTCCAAAGTATTGATCATTATACACCACCTCATTATCTTGACCTGAGCAGCAATATAAACCAACAAATATGCAAGGTTGAGTACCGATGGTACTCAGCAAGTGTGGGAAAGTTATGTCATGCACGGCTAGAGCAAGGAGAGGTTGAACTCATGGTTAAAGCACTACGCAATTAATACCTATCACCTTAGCTTATTAAGCACCTACATTACTGCATAGGTGGAATGATCCCAATTTCCCATCCCATCATCATAGTCAAATAACCATAACATCATTTCCAATGTTAAGCTCCCCGCTTAACATTCTTAACTTCCAAAACCATCCCTCCTCTAATCATGAATAAGTCCAAGCCGCTCTTGACCGTGAGCACGGCTGTCATGACAGTTTTGACTCTGCAGAGTTTGCACCACTGTACCCACATGTAGTGATTTCATCCCCCGTTGCCGGGTGGACTAAAAGAACCTCCATTATGCCAGTGGCTACGAACCACATTCACACTTCCCAGGTGTGTAGCCAGGAGATCACTACGAAGCCTTTACAAATGGATTTCCGACGAGCGTGGGCCCACTGAGGTTTCACCCCTAACAGCATATAAGAGGCTCCAGCCCTGCTGCAGTAGCCCCCTCTTGAGCCTTGCGGTTCATATGGTAGTCCAGCTGACACCTACTCCCCGCACCATCCAACACACCCATACTACGCCAGAGATACACCTAATTAATTGGCCAAGCTGCCCCATCTCAGCATGTGGTTGGCATGGTAAAGCAAGGTTACATGCTCCATGAACCGGTCCTTAGGATCCAGGAAAGTACTAAACACAAACCCGAGTCTCGTGCTCCCAGCACCAACCAATATCATCCAACATGCCTTGATCCCTACCTCTACATAACTCATAATATCTCATTCAAGATTAAAGTAACAAAGTTGATGATATCATATCCCACTTATCCCATTCTAAGCATGGCTAAGCATAAGTAATATGAATGAATGACAAAATAGAACAAAATCCCATCCCAAGCTGCAAGGAAAACAAGGTAATGCAATTCTAAGGAAACTTCCTAGCATGGGTTTCATATTTCAATTGACGATGCAAATAATTATATCTACACATCCTAGTATAGGAACAAAGTGGTCAAGGACACTTGCCTTCTTCTTGCTGCTCTGGGAATGGGTAGTCCTGATCTTGGAAAGGAAGAACATGCTCTGGAGCAGGTTCTACATCATACCATCACACATAGCAAAAGAAAACAACAATCCATAAGACATAGTTCACACTTCCACTTCATACAAACCGCACATTCCCATTTATGAAAGCCATTCCCATTCCTATGTGTTGTGGCTACTCTATGTGTGTTGATTTTTGGGCTTACATGCACTTTTAAACATGTGCATATGATTTCTAGTTTTGTATTCATATTTATGTTGCATACTATATATGAGTTTCCAATTTAAATAAATTAATTATATTCAATTGATACACCTTTTAGCTATCAAGTGTGCATGGAGGGTATTTTCCTACTCCAAATGTGTCTTCAGACCTTCTACCAACCCTAAACTGAATTCTTTGGATTTTGGAAACTTCATTTATCATTTTCTAGTTATTCATACCTAGCTTGCTATATTTTCAGATTTATTTCCTATGCCTAAATGTGAACTTTATTATGAAAATAGTAAGACACCTCATCTAAACAGAATAGGTTTTGGGTATAAAATATTAAATAATATATTTTTGAACTTCTGCTCTGTGTGAACTATTTTACATTTATTTTACTAATTTTCAGAATTATTCTCTACTTAAAAATGTGTCCCTATAACTAATAAATGTGAATAATCAATTAGACAGATTCATTTCAGCCAAAAAATCTATTTTTATCTCACTCCAAAGTTTTCCAAGTACTAGGAAAGTTTTTAATTTGAATTTACAATGTGTTTGTCCCATCTTTTAAATTTTAAATACTAAACATATATTCAAATTCCTAAATTTAGTATCATATAGGGTTAAAAAGTTAAACTCACCCCACTACTGGGTCTATTATATTATTTTATGAATTTCCAGGGGGCTAACTACACATAACAGAGGGGTTTTCCCTAATTTTTATTAAGTCCAGGGGCTAAAACTGATTTTTAAATGAATTTACATGATTTTCTGAAGTTCCAGGGGCTAGATCAGAAGTTTCTGGGGCTAGCTCATATTTTCCGAGAACCCCAGGGGGTTGCACGTAAGAATCCCGGCCTTTATAACGCGGGGCTGATGTGGACCGTCCGATTTAAAACAGACGGCCGAGATTATAACATTGAACCGGTACGCGGGGATTTAAATTCTACCGTGCGATTTAAACTAGACGGCGCACAAGCGGCCACGTCCCTCTGATCGAGGGCGGGCGGCGCTGCCCGGCGGCGCACGGCGGCGGGAGGCGGCGATCTCGCCGGAGAGTTTCGGATCTTCGTCAATTCTTCCTAGAACTGTGATTTTATGGCATAGATCGGTAGAGGGGAGGTCGGGGATCTCACCTCGGGGGTTTTCTTGAGCTCGGAGGTCCTGGAAAGCGGTCGGCGACGAGGTCCGAGGTGAATTCACGGCGAGGCTCGTCGGCGCTGTGTTTGAAGCGCAAACCACCGAGTTTTCTGCACCTGCGCGGTTCCCCGGAGGCGGTGGATCAAGATCAGCGCGTTAGATGAGAAATCCCGAGCGAAGATCGAGCGAAATTGACCGGAGTAACTCGGGTTCTCACCGGAAGGAAAAACGGCGGATCGTGGGGAAAAACGGGGAGATGTCGGGGTTTATATAGCCGGGGAAGGGCAGCGGGTTTGTTTAGATCGAGTTGGAGCCTTCTGGGACCGGGAGTCGGCCGGGAACGCGCGGTTTTCCGGTCGGTTACGATCGCGCGCGTGCGGGGAACAGTCCGGGGTCGGCCCGATCGGGAGCTCGGGGATGATAGGTGGGTTCCGCCTGTCTGCGAGAGGGGGCGCGGGAGCGCGGCTGCGGGCTGGCGCGGGGGTTGGGTGGGCCGGCTGGTGGGTTTCGGCCCACTAGCCGGGAAAGTTTATTTTCTCCTTTTTCTTTTTCTTTTTCATTTCTGTTTTGAGTTTAATTTGAATTCCAGTTTGAATTTGATTTTTTGCAACACATGCAATACGTCCAAAAATTTTTAAATTCCCCTCTCAACAGGATTTTGGGGTGTTACATTCTTCCGGTACTCTTAGGCATTTCTTGACCTGAGATACATGAAACACGTCGTGCACGTCGGAGAGGTGCGTCGGCAGCTCTAATTGATAGGCTACCTCTTCTCGCTTGCCCAAAATCTTGAACGGCCCGATGTAGCAAGGTGCTAACTTGCCTTTGACGTTGAACCTTCGTTGGCCTCATAAAGGCCACACTTTAAGATACACGAAGTCTCCTACTTCGAAGGTCAATCTTATTCGCCTATTGTCCACATAACCCTTTTGTCGTGACCGAGCGGCCTTCAAGTTTTCACGTATCGTTTGGACTTTCTTTTTGGCGTCTTGCAGCACTTCGGGTCTGAATAGTTTGCTTTCTCCAGTCTCATTCCAGAACAGCGGTGTCCTACACCGTCTACCATACAATGCTTTGAAGGGTGACATCTTCAAGCTGGCTTGCTAACTGTTGTTGTACGAGAATTCAGCATATGGAAAGATCTTATCCCAACTACGCTCATGTTTCAAGGCCCAAGCTCTCAACATGTCTTCCAAAATTTGATTTGTCCTTTCAGTTTCCCGTCGGTTTGCGGGTGATATGCGGAGCTGAAATCAATCGTCTACCCATGGCTTCATGCAGCTTCTCCCATAACCTAGAGGTAAATTGAGAACCTCAATCTGAAACTATCCTCTTCGGAACTCCATGAAGCACACAATTTGCTCCATGTACAGCTCGGCTAATTGCGCCACGGTGTACCTATTCCTAACAGGAATAAAGTGGGCTGTTTTTATTAATCGGTCCACGATAACCCAAATGGAGTCGTAGCCTGACTGAGTACTTGGCAATCCGACTATGAAATACATGCTGATGTCTTCTCACTTCCACTAGGGTACATTGAATGGCTGCAATAATCCGGCGGTTCTTTGATGTTCGGCCTTCACCCATTGGCACGTGTCGCATAAGGCAACACATTCAGCAATATCCCTTTTCATGCCATCCCACCATTAGCAAGTTTTCAGTTCCTTGTACATCTGGGGTGTATGGAATAAGGCGAGTCATGTGCCTCCTTTAGTATCATGTCACGGATGTGCTTCACGTTAGGCACATAAATCCTTTTCCCTAACCAAAGCGTGCTATTCTCGTCTTCCTTGAAATATTTCTCAATGCCTTGTCGGATTCTTTCCTTGATTTCCTCATCCATTGCATGGCCATCTCGTATCTCTTGTTCCATTGTTGAGTTCAGTTCGATCACCTCCATCTCGTTCAAGAACCCGAGATGTAACCGTTTGAACTCCTTACGCAGCTGGGGTGGCAGCTCCCGAACCGTGAGTTGGTGACATGCTCCCTTTCGGCTCAACGCATAAGCTACTACATTGGCCTTTCTGGGTTGATAGTTGATTCCAACATCATAATCCTTGATGAGTTCCAACCATCGACGTTGCCTCAAATTCAGATCCATTTGCGTGAATATATACTTGAGGCTTTTGTGATCCGTATAGATCTCACATCGGTGGCCAAGGATGTAATGCCTTCAAGTCTTCAAGGCATGTACCACGGCTGCAAGTTCCAGGTTGTGTGTGGGGTAATTAATCTCATGGTTCTTTAACTGCCTCGATGCATAGGTTGCCACTTGTCCTCCTTGCATGATCACACATCCAAGCCCTTGTCTTGATGCGTCACAATATATATCAAAACTCTTGCTTACATACGGCAATATCAAAATCGGCGCTGTTGTTAATCTCTTCTTTAGCTCCTCAAAGCTTTCTTGACATGCTGGTGTCTACTGAAATGCTTTCCCCTTCATCAGCAATTCCGTCATAGGCGTCGCTATTTTGGAGAAATCCTTGATGAGCGACGGTAATATCCAGCCATCCCAAGGAATCTCCAAATACCCCTCACATTTTGCGGTTGGTTCCACTTCAAAACATCTCTCACTTTTCCGGGATCAGCTGATACTCCTCCCTCGGAGATGATGTGGCCTAGGAATGATATCTCCATTAGCCATACTTGCTGAACTTAGCATACAATTGATTCTCTCACAGTTTCTGCAACGTCAACCTCAAGTGTTCTTCCTCGCTTTTTGAATACACCATGATATCGTCAATGAAAACCACGATGAACTTGTCCATGTACTCCATGAAGACCTTATTCATGAGGTACATAAAGTATGCTTGTGCATTTGTCAACCCAAATCACATAACGGTATTACTCATACGAACCATACCATGTTCTGAATGCAGTCTTGGGTATGTCGGAGGGCTTAATTTTCAGCTGGAATTGTCCCGACCGAAGATCAATCTTGGAGAAAATTCGGGCACCTTTCATTTGATCGAATTGGTATTCTATACGGGGCAGCGGGTATTTATTCTTGATTGTCACTTCGTTGAGAGACCTATAGTCCACACACATCCTTTGGGTTCCATCTTTCTTGTCCACGAAGAGAATGGGGGCTCCCCATGGTGACGAGCTTGGGCGTATAAAACCCTTATCTAGCTGCTCCGGAATTTTGTTTTTTGAGCTCCACTAATTCATTAGCAGACATCCTATGTGGCCTCTTTGCTATAGGTGCAGTTCCGGGTACTAAATCAATGGCAAATTCAATGTCCCGATCAGGTGGCATACCTGGAAGTTCTTCCGGGAACACATCTGAATATTTCTGAACCACCAGAATGCTTTCAATTGTCGCTTCTTCGATGCGGTTCAGCACTGCCTTCTCGGTTGCAGGTTGGGCTGTCTGGAACCCGATATGAGTACTGTGCTCACTCATCAAATGCACGATCCCCTGAGCACATTGAATCACTCTGTTGTGCTTTCTTAACCAATCCATTCCATGTATTATGTCAATCCCTTGGGAACCCAAGACAATAAGGTTAGCAAGAAAGTATACCCCCCTTATTTTAAGGCTTACTTTCGGATATACTATATTAGTCCTCATCTCTCCCCCGGGAGAACTAAACAACATAGTTTGTTTCATATGAGATATGTGCAGGTTATACTTGGCAACATACTTGGATGATATGAATGAATGCGATGCTCCGGAATCAAATAAAACAGTGGCTGGGTTGGAGTTGGCGAGAAACATACCAATCACGACGTCCTCAGCTTGTTGTGCTTCCTCAGCAGAGACGTGATTCACATTACCACGAGCATAGTTCTCCTGTTCATGGTTACCTTGCATAGCTCCTCCATTCAGCCATGGGTTCTACTTAGGTGCATTGCTCGGATGTCCAAGTCCTTTCTTCAGGCACTGACTTGCAAAGTGTCCCGCCTCTCTGCATGAAAAACATGCCTTGTTGCCCATAACAGCAGGAATGTTGGGGCCAGGCTGGTTTTGAGCATAGGCGCCCATGTTGGGACGGGGCGCAGGAGGCAAAAGCATACGAGGTGCTTGCATAACAGGACGTTGCTGCGGTGGCTGATTAGTGCGAGGTGGATTTGTAGGGTGAAAAGTAAAAGCGGATGAGCCATAATGTGGTGCAGCTGGTGGCATAAAATGGGGACATACATTGCTTCCTTGTGGCTGTCCTTGATATGGCATCTTCCTCTTGCCCTCTTGCTCAATGTCGCAGATCTTGCTCTCCACCCCGATAGCTTTGTCCACGAGATTTTGGAAATTTGCATAATCATTGTTGAGCAGCTGAACTTGAATCTCATTGTTCAATACTCTCATGAACAAGTATTGCTTTCTTCGATCCGAGTTGACATCTTCTGGAGCATACCTTGACAGCTGCTTGAAGTTGTTGAGGTACTCATTCACTCTCTTCCTTCCTTGGCGGAGACCTTCAAACTCTTGCCTTTTAAGCATCATGACTCCTGCAGGGACATAGTGAGAGCGGAAACCCTCCTTGAATTCAGCCCAAGTGATAGTCTCCTGGTTGACGTGAGCATTGCAAAGAGCGTCCCACCAATCAGCGGCTGCTCCCATAAGTTGGTGCGATGCGAAGACAACTTTCTCCCTATCATTGCACTGAACAATAGCAAGCTTATTTTCCATAGACTTCAGCCAATCATCATCCTCCATAGGATCATTGGCTTGTGCAAAAGTAGGCAGCCTAGTCCGCAAGAACTCTTCCAATCTGTTGTGAGCCGGGGGTGGTGGCGGTGGTGGGGGTGCAGGAACGGGGTTAGGATTGTTGTTGTTGTTGGCTTGCAGCTGTCCCAACGTTTGTATCATAGTTTGCATGAGCCGATTCAGCATAGTCATCAACCATTCAAGGTTGCTTGCATCAGCCCCAGGGTTGGCATTTTCAGCAACTTCAACATTACCATCCTCCTGTGGTTCGTTGTTACCACGAGTATTCCTCCTTTGGCGGTTGGAGTTTCCCCTCACCATCTGTGAGATAGTAGAGTAGAGTAGGAAATAGAAATTTTAGATTAATCCCCCCAACATATATGCATCAGGTGTATGAACTAAGTATCTTCTTTTTTTTTTTAATTTCAGCCTATATGAGGATGTGAACACGTGCCAAAGCATCTCACATATCTCCACTATGTGTGGATGTGGACATTCGCCGAAGCGTCCCACAACTCACACCAGCATACAAACACAATCAATCATCATAAAAATTTGTGCACACAATTTTATTTGACTTACTATGATCTAAACGTTCCTATTACAGCTTTATTCAATAGGAACCTAAACTTAATCGTGAGAACCGGTGCTGTTCTCGCCGTTTGACGGTGGTTGACCATAAATGGGCGCACGCCTTGGTGAGTCGGCAGTCCATGTAGGGATAGATGACGCTGTTTCTTCATTTGTTCCCGCATTGGAACGAGTCTCCTCTTGTTTTTCCAGCAAGTACAACTTCTTGTGGAGGTAACGGATCTTTTCTTGTGCGCTTGCATAGCGGTTTCCCAACTCCATGAGCAACCTCTGACGCTTATCAGCAGCTTGTTGGTTGGAAATAGCTCCTTCGTGAGGTCCAATGATCTCCCTTGTACCATTCTTACGATATGGGTGCAGCTCAAAAGAAGTGTTCTCAAGCTGCTCACGGAAGGCGTAGCACAGTCCCGTGAGTGCATCCCATGCAGCATCATCAATAGCTTCTGCCCTTGTATCTCTCCATGTTGGTGCGAAGTGCCGAGTGACAACACTAATGTTAGATAGGATGGTTACATCAGCCTTCCACTCTTCATGTCTGAGACGAGGGACTTTCTTAAGGAGATACTCCTGGTATAAGCTGCAGCAATCCAGAAATTCTTTGAGCTCGTTGGATATGTGTCCTCCTTCCATTCCGTTGGACCAGAATTCTTGAACTCAACGGTTGGCCCATTCATCACCTTCATTATTGGTTTCAGAAAGCAGTGGCTCCTCTTCGGATTCATCTCCTCCCGACATAGCTTCATGAGGCCCCACGGGGTGTAATCCCGCGTGAAAGTCCACCTGAGCTGTGTACCAATGCCGTTCGTCTGGATCATCTTCCATGTCATCTTCCAATGGTTCCACGTTTTCCAGATCCTCTAACTCATGCATAGATCTATTGACTTCAACTTCATCATGAGTTTCCATCTTCACCTCCTCCCAATATGGTCCATTGGACACCTCAATGGGGTTAAGTGCACTCCCAAGTGGTGGTGGACGAGTCCTTATACATGCGGTACTACTAATAAGCTGCGTCTATAGATAATACATGAGAAACATTAGAGAAGGACAAAATAATTCCAAAACTTCAGAAGCTATGAAGCAAGAAAACAGAAAGTGTGGCTGTCCAATAGAAAAGAACAAAAGAGGGGCTGAAAATAGCACTTTGCGGTGGCTGAATTGACAAGTAAAGTGCAGCAGCAAGCAATTTTTGAAAATGTTAGTTTAGAGGGGTGTGCCTATGTGTTTTACAGTGTCCATTCTATCTAGGCTTGCGTCCTACAGTCAACGTGGCTCTGATGCCAATTTGTGACATCCGGTTAAGAAAAATGAACCATGTGAATGCATATGTGTGCCCAGGATGTTCATCACACATACACATGTATTCCACAAACTGAATTCAGAATATAACCATGTATGAATAATGTTTAAGTACTTTATTACATCGACTCATTGTCTCACTCATGAGTATCTAACTTATTGTTGCAACGGAAGTCTCTAAACGACAGTGGAAAAATGACTAAAACAGCAGACTCCAATCTTCAACTCCACAGGCATGTTGACAGTAGTGTGCACGCCTGGTGCTCCACATGTTCTTCGAAGTACTGTTCTCCTCTAGCTGATGTATATGTGGGAATGCAAGGGTGAGTACATGTCGTACTCATCAAGGGTGGGAAAAGTATGACATGTAGCTTACAACAAGATAGGGAATAAAAAGGCTCATTGCAGCAAGCAAATTTTATTTCTCAAACATGGTAAAAACAGAAACTATTTCTAGATGAATTAAATCTCAATATAACCAAGTAAATCAGAAACATTCTTTCATCATAATTCACCATTTATCAAGTCTCAACCAGCCAATAATCTTTCTCAAGTTCATCTCATACTCATAAATATTCATAACCATCTCATTTTCATAAAACCGAAATCAAACTCATTTTCATTACTCATAACAGTCCCAAAACCAATCCCAATGACCATACCATAACCATACCGAATAAACATCCCATGTTTTGCCTCTAATCATGAAAGTTGGCCAGGTGCTTGTGACCGGAAGCACGGCTATCATGATAGTTTTACGCTCTGCAGATGTGGCACCACTTTACCCACAAGTTCGTGATTCCATCACCCGTCGGTGACTATAGAAACCTCCATTATACCAGTACAGAACCATTGGTATATGGCCAATATGTAAGGGCCTCAGTTTTTGAAACAAAATTGAAGTGTTCATCACCACACCACACACCTCATTTGAGGAAAGATGATGAACACAAATGAAGAGCAAGTAACCACCATCAACATGCTCATTAGAGAACAAACTCACATATTGCAAAAGTGGTATTTCCCACATGTGATATAGGTGGGATGGACATATGAAAAACTCCTACACATTGCTAAGAATGTCCATGTCAAGTTTCACCCAAATTCAAAACCTTTTTGAGGTCATTTTTGGGCATAGTTAGAAAGAGGGCAGTTTGAAACCATATTCCAATTTAAACTGTTTTTATCCCATGAATTCAAAAGTGGGAGGCATATTCTTATTCAGCACATTTTTGTGAGCTCACACCCCAATTTTCACTCCATTTGGAGTTGATCTTGACAGGAGCTAAGTGGGGGAAATTCAAACTTTATTTGAATTTCAAACTGAACTTGTGCTGGAATTCATTCAAATCAAACCCCATTTGAATTCTACTCAATTCAAATAGCTCATGGGTGAATAATTTGAATCACCATGGGTATTTTGGGACTCACTGTTTACAACAGTGATTAGGAGTAAATTTCAGAGGTTAAAATTGGCAGTGGGACCCACATGTCAGCCACTGAAGGAGATCAACCGAGTGGACTTTCAGCACTCGGGTCCCCGAGCTTCTTCTGAGAGCGCCACCGAGGGGAGGTCGCCGCGCCACCACCTGCTTGCCGCCCACGGTCGCTGAACCAACTCCCTGGGTCTTTATCTACCCGCCCGAGCGGTCACCGACGCCTCCCATCGCTGCCTCGCCGCACTTTTACTCAAAACACCGAAACACCTCGCCGGCCGAGCAAACCTTCGGTCCCTCATCGCCCGGCCGATCCAGTGACCCTCTCGGCGATCTGAGACCAGCACCGGGTGCGCCAAGCCATCTTCGACACCTTCGCATCGGTTCCAAATCCTGCGCAGCCTTCCCCGAGCTCCACCGCGGCGATCCTTGCCCTGCCGGTGCAGCTCGAGCCGCCGCTGCGGGAACCGCTAGTCCGGACACCACAGCCCACCGTTCACGGAGCTGTAAACAGCAAAGAGGTTCGCCTTCAACCCCTCTTTCTTTTCCGCAAGCTCCGGCGGCGTGACAAGCACTGCTCCGGCCGGA
This sequence comes from Neostapfia colusana, assembly GCA_030760725.1. NCBI lineage: Eukaryota > Viridiplantae > Streptophyta > Magnoliopsida > Poales > Poaceae > Neostapfia > Neostapfia colusana. Next base: position 65,852,926 of record JASWHV010000012.1, on the reverse strand, counting down.
ATTTCATATTTTCGCGACGGTGTGCAAAAGTGAGGTCGGTACTGATCCGAGAAATTCATAAACCACACTGCATCACTCATCCTCTCATGGAGAGGATCACTTCTAGTAGCCCGTGCGGATCCATAGGATCAAGAACCACGAAGAACCGTGGAAGGAAACCGCTATTCTTCGAGTTTTAGTAGAAATCCCGATTTCCGGCCTAGGTCGCACGGTGACAGCCCAACACAGCCCTTCCCGAGCTCCGTCGAGCTCATGTCGACCTTTCCTATGGTCCACTGATGCTCGACGACCCTTAGCTTGATCGGGGGAGGTGCTAGGGAGGGTGGACAACACGACCGAAGTTCGTCCGAGGTTGCGGCTCGTCGCCGATCAGGTGGCGGCCGTTGTCATGACAAGCTGACCCCAGAATCCTGTTCCCCAAGTGGAAATAGGCAGGGGCGGCCAGAATCGTGAAGTTTGGAGTTTTACAGAAGCCGGCGGCGAGCTCTCCGGCGAGGCTCCTCGGCGGCAGAGAGCGGGCGTCGGGAGGATGACGAAGGGGTGGACCCCAGCTGTCAGCTGGAGATATTTTAAATCGGGATCCGCTGCGGCCGGGATCTGGTGTGCTGGCGCGCAAATACCCTGTGAGGCCCGCTGTGCCGGACACCTCCGCGCTCGACACGTGTCCCCGCGGGCCCCCGAGAGTTTAAACTTTTTCCCCGATTTTCAGAATTCTTCCAAACTTCAAATCCCCATAACTTTGGCTAGAAAGCTCCAAAACAAAATTTTGTTGGATTCAGCTCTCTGAGCACTTTCCAGCAAATCAAGTTTCAACTCATGGAAACCCTTAATTCTCCAGAATTAATTCCTCAAATTTTAAACTGTTAGGAATTTTAACTGGAGAATCCTTTGGAGGAAAATCCGGAAATTTTGCTGGGATGTTCACCAAAATATCCTTGAACTACCATAAAAATTTCAGATCCATTTGATCTCATTTGTTCCACATAATGGTGTGATTAGTGAAACTGTTCCAGAGAAAATAGAAAATGTTCAGAAACATTTTCAGAATTTTCTCTGAAATTGTTTAGCTCATATCTTTAGCTAGGAACATTCAAATTAAGTGAGACCAACTCCATTAGAACCCTCTGAAAATCTAGTTTTCAGAAAGTCATAGTTTGTTTCATGAAAATCCTTAGAATACCCTAAAAGCCTTCAATTAAGGTCAAGTACATAATTAATTGTGGAGGGCTCAAATGAGCTTTGTTACAACTAAAACTTGACCAAGTCTCTTTTTAGGTTGTAACCAAGCCACAGTAAAAGTTTCACAGTCATTGGGTCTGTCTAGTGAGAGTTATAGACTTCACAAGTTCAAATTAATACATGTACCTCTCTTATCATGTAGTCGCTAAGGTCAAGGAGGAACCCGAAGTCCTAGACTTTGTTACTCCGGAGGAACAGCTAGCCTACGACCAAGAGCAGCAAGGCAAGCTCCGGTTTGCATTAACCTTTTACAAGCTTTATTGTTTTGAGCACATACTTGGTTACTTTATTCTTTGCATTAGAGTCTTGTCTGGAAACCCAACTGCATAGCCAAGAAAACCCTGGGTTGGGTTTAGGATTGCAAACCCTGTTAGCTACTGCAATGCTAAGATAGTGTAGGATTCGGTACAAGTCGAGTAGTTGGAACTACTCGCGAGCATAGGCTAGGGGCACTCGACTCGGGTAGTGATAGCACATGAAACACATGACAAGAAAATGAGACCAAGTGGAGGGTAAGGGCAGAAAGACTTTGGGGCCTGTGTGCTGCAGCTCCACTTGCGTCGATTGAGGACCGAGCCGTGTGCGGGCCTGTTGGACAAGCTAGAACAGTACCGAAGACCTACCGGCTATATGGGAACCGGGAAACCGATGTAACTCGGGTAGCTCGGCATTGAGGCATTGCCCGTCGTTCAGAGGGTAGGTTGAGAGTTTGAGGTGTAAATCGGCTGGCGGCACTGAGATGCGCGTGCAGAGACCTCTTGCTCGGGACGATGGGACCGGTTCAATATTTGGCTGACGGGTGAAAGGTGGTTGCGTACGGCGTCCGTGATGGTTGTTGTAGGCAACATCGAGTACGGGCGTACGTGACGGGTTATTCGGGTAACCCTGCAGGTGTAAATCGATTATAATCGCCGTCCCTCGCGGTCAGTGAGTACCACTTGTTCACTGTACCGTGACGTAGAAAGAACAGGCTAGTTACCTGTTAAAATGTTGCTGATTGAAAGATGGACTTGATTGCTAATGATTTGTTGTAGTTTAGATCTAACTAAAGTTCATTTCCACTTTGGGCAAAGTACATGAGAGAGATGCATTTCTTGTTTGATTGCGGCTCTCTCATGTGCCTTAGCGTAAGGTTCTCCACAACTTGCTGCTAAAACTTGAAAGTAAGGTTCTACTAATTAAGCGAGTCCCTGCAAATGATTTTCACCTCATGTAACGCACCATCCCTCATGTAGAAGTTCCATGTTTAGGTGAGACGGGTCAGACTTGCTGAGCCTTCGTGCTCACTGCTTGTGTTTGAAGCTTTTGCAGGGTTCTATGAGGAAGGGACTCCCGAGGAGGAGACGGAACCCCAGGAGGGGAACCCCGTCGAGTGGGAGTCGTACACGCCGCAGAGTTAGTGTGCCTTTGTGCTAGCAAGGACACGTTCAAGGGCTGAACGTGGACTTGATGCGTAGTCTACGCCCGCGAGTGTATACTAAACTTATTTTGATGTAAACATGTTCATAAACCTGTTTATGTAATAAAATTTCTGCTTCCGCTTTGTACCTTTGACGTGTGTTATACGGTGCTGTGCAACGCAGCACCCCTCAGCGTGATCCTGGCTCGACAGGACCTTGGGGTCGTGTCACAATAGATCACAAAATAGCTTTTACAAAGGGGCTACTAGGATGTACGGACCCACTGAGGTTTCACCGGCAGGCTCGAATCTCCATTCTCCCACCCACGGCCCCCTCTTGTGCCATGCAGTTCCCAGGGCAGTCCCTCTCGACTCTCATTCCCTGCGCCATCCAACGGTCCATAACAAGCTAGCAACACACCTAATTAGTCAGCTAAGCCGCACCCATATTTGGCCTTGTGGTGGCACTGTTTTCCTGGCATGTGCTCGCATGAACCGGTCCTTAGATATACGGGAAGCAAACCACCATAACATTCAGCAACATCCACGAACCAAGCTCGCCTAGATCTCCATGATTCCATGCTTATTAATCATCAAGTTCTCATCATGTTTAATCTTATGAGTGCAATAGCTAACCATGTTTTATTCCAGCTTCCCGTATCCGGTAAATTAAGCGATGCAAAAGGGAAAACGACCATACCCGACTCATCAACTTTCCCGAAGACAAGGATGGTTAACAAAACTAGTAAACTCCTATAAAAGGGTGTCCCATCAAGTTGACACGAGCATACAAGTTTTCACAAGCAAAACAGTTTCAAAAACATGGGATCAATATGGTCAAGGGGCACTTGCCTTGCTCCCGTGGTTCGTGTTGCTAAAGCGTCTCGAAGTCATGGTGCTGTAGCTCCTCGTAGACGGCCTCTTGATCTTGTCCTTCTACTCACGACCACGCACATACAAAATTTACAGCAATCAATCATCATGCACAAACTGTACTCAATATGCAATGGGGTAGATGAATGCAAATCATATAGTGTTGTTTTATAAGACCAGTGTGTACGTGTTCTTGCATGTTTTAATGGGATTTCATTGGGTTTTATGATGAACAAGGTTGCTGGGATCAAGTGTGGACGTGGTGATGATCTTGACCCACTTTGTAGATCAATCTCACCATCAAAAATCGACCAAAACATGGTCTGTCCACACGCAAAAGTTTCTGCTTGAAGGGGGCGAAGAAAACGGGTGCTTAGAAACAGCGGCGACGTCATAAGAGGGATAATTAAGACCAACCTCACTTTTTCCTTGTGGCAGGGCCTCCCTCCTAACAATGGCAGCAGCAGGGGATTTTTCTGCAGAGAATTATGGCAGGGCAGAACGTCTGGCTTCTTCTCCGGCGACGGCGAGGTGTGATGGGGCTCGACGGCGGCCAAACTCCGGCATGGTGGGGGGGGGGACTCGGCGACATGGGCAGAATGGGGGGGGGGCAAGTCGGCGACTTGGGGCAGAGGGGGCGGCCAAAAGGAATATGGGGGCGGCTGGGGGGTTATATTTATAAGGGGAAAAAGAGAGTTCTAGGGGTGGAAGCAAAGAGTCCTAGCAAGATGGGACTCAAGCAAAGAGTCCTAGGGGTGGAAACAAAGAGTCCTAGCAAGATGGGACTCGACCAAAGAGTCCTAAAGGTGGAAGCAAATAGTCCTAAAGGTGGGGGATTTAATCAAAGAGTCCTAAAGGTGGAGGATAGGGTTTCCCCCCGTCAAGGGCTGCGGCCAAGGGGTCTCCCCCCTAATTGGTGCGGCCAATTTGGGGTAAAATTCCCCCCAAATGTGGGGGAAATTCCCCCTCGCGGAATTTTGGGGAATTTGGAGGAAATCAGGAAAAATTGGGAAGAATTTGGGAAATTTTTGGGAAGGGGGAAATTTGGGGAAAATTTGGGTTGGCTCAATTTAGCTATTTTATTTGCATTACTCTCCATTTATATATTCGTTTCTCCATTTCTATATTCCTTTCTCTATTTCTATATTCCTTCCTCCATTTCTATGTTCCTTTCTCCATTTCTACATTCCTTTCTCCATTTCTATGTTCCTTTCTCCATTTCTACTTCTTTTATAATTCTTCTCTACGTGAAAAATGTATTCAATGCATGGTAGTGAAATTGAGGGTGTTACAAACCTATCCCCTTAAAATGAATCTTGCCCTCGATATTCGATAGAGTGGAGAAAAGATGGGGGAATTCCGCCTTGGGATATTCCTCAAGTTCCCATGTAGTTTCGGCTTCCGTGTGATGGCTCCATTGTACCTTGCACAAACGGATTACTTTGTTTCTCGTGACCCTCTCCTTCATGTACAAGATTTTGACGGGGTGTTCCATGTAGGTCAGATCCTATTGAAGCTCTAGCTCATCCATCGGTACTTGTTCTTCCGGTACTCTTAGGCATTTCTTGAGCTGAGATACGTGAAACACGTCGTGCACGTCGGAGAGGTGCGTCGGCAGCTCTAATTTATAGGCTACCTCTCCTCGCTTTCCCAAAATCTTGAATGGCCTGATGTAGCAAGGTGCTAACTTGCCTTTGACGTTGAACCTTCGTTGGCCTCGGATAGGCGACACTTTAAGATACACGAAGTCTCCCACTTCGAAGGTCAATCTTCTTCGCCTATTGTCCGCATATCCCTTTTGTCGTGACCGAGCGGCCTTCAAGTTTTCACATATCGTTTGGACTTGCTTTTTAGCTTCTTGCAGCACTTCGGGTCTGATTACTTGGTTTCTCCAGTCTCATTCCAGAACAGCGGTGTCCTACACCGTCTATCATACAATGCTTCGAAGGGTGACATCTTCAAACTGGCTTGGTAACTGTTGTTGTACGAGAATTCAGCAAATGGCAAGTCTTATCCCAACTAAGCCCATGTTTCTAGGTGCAAGTTCTCAACAAGTCTTCAAAAATTTTATTTGTCCTTTCAGTTTGCCCGTCGGTTTGCGGGTGATATGCGGATCTGAAATTCAATCATGTACCCATGGCTTCATGCAGCTTCTTCCAGAACCTACAGGTAAATTGAGAACCTCGATCTGAAACTATCCTCTTCGGAACTCCTTGAAGACACACGATTTGCTCCATGTACAGCTCGGCTAATTGCGCCACGGTGTACCTAGTCCTAACAGGAATAAAGTGGGCTGTTTTCGTTATCGGTCCACGATAACCTAAATGGAGTCGTAGCCTGACTAAGTATGTGGCAATCCGACTATGAAATCCATGCTGATGTCTTCCCACTTCCACTCTGGTACATTGAATGGCTGCAATAATCCGGCGGGTCTTCGTTGTTCGGCCTTCACCAGTTGGCACGTGTCGCATAAGGCAACATATTCAGCAATATCCCTTTTCATGCCGTCCCACCAATAGCATGTTTTCAGGTCCTTGTACATCTTTGTACAGCCGGGGTGTACGGAATAAGGTGAGTCATGTGCCTCCTTTTGTATCATGTCGCGGATGTGCTTCATGTTAGGCACACAAATCCTTTTTCCTAACCAAAGAGTGCTATTCTCATCTTCCGTGAAATCTTTCTCTATGCCTTCTCGGATTCTTTCCTTGATTTCCTCATCCGTTGCTTGGCTGTATCGTATCTCTTGTTCCAGCGTTGAGTTCAGTTCGATCACCTCCATCTCGTTCAAGAGCCCGAGATGTAACTGTTCGAACTCCTTACGCAGGTCGGGTGGCAGCTCCCGAACCGTGAGTTGGTGACATGCTCCCTTTTGGCTCAACGCATAAGCTACTACATTGGCCTTTCAGGGTGATAGTTGATTCCAACATCATAATCCTTGACGAGTTCCAACCATCGACGTTGCCTCAAATTCAGATCCATTTGCATGAATATATACTTGAGGCTTTTGTGATCCGTATAGATCTCACATCGGTGGCCAAGGATATAATGCCTCCAAATCTTCAAGACATGTACCACGGCTGCAAGTTCCAGGTCGTGTGTGGGGTAATTCAGCTCATGTTTCTTTAATTGCCTCAATGCATAAGCTACCACTTGTCCTCCTTGCATGAGCACACATCCAAGCCCTTGTCTTGATGCGTCACAATATATATCAAAAGTCTTGCTTACGTCCGGCAATATCAAAACTGACGCTGTTGTTAATCTCTTCATTAGCTCCTCAAAGCTTTCTTGACACGCTGGTGTCCACTGAAATGCTTTTCCCCTTCATCAGCAGTTCCTTCATAGGCTTTGCTATTTTGGAGAAATCCTTGATGAACCAGCGGTAATATCCAGCCATCCCAAGGAAACTCCGAATATCCTTCACATTCTGTGGTTGGTTCCACTTCAAAACATCTCTCACTTTTCCGGGATCAACTGATACTCCTCCCTCGGAGATGATGTGTCCTAGGAATGATATCTCTTTTAGCCAAAATTGACACTTGCTGAACTTAGCATACAATTGATGCTCTCGCAGTTTCTGCAACGTCAACCTCAACTGTTCTTCATGTTCTTCCTTGCTTTTTGAATACACCATGATATCGTTGATGAAAACTAAGATGAACTTACCCAAGTACTCCATCAAGACCTTATTCATGAGATACATAAATTATGCGGGTGTGTTTGTCAACCCAAATGACATAACGATATACTCATACGAACCATACCGTGATGTAAATGCAGTCTTGGGTATGTCGAAGGGCTTAATCTTCAGCTGGAAGTATCCTGACCGAAGATCAATCTTAGAGAAAATTTGGGCACCTTTCATTTGATCGAATAGGTCCTCTATACGGGGCAGCTGGTATTTATTCTTTATTGTCACTTCGTTGAGAGACCTATAGTCCACACTCATCCTTTGGGTTCCATCTTTCTTGTCCACGAAGAGCACGGGGGCTCCTCACGGTGACAAGCTTGGGCATATAAAACCCTTATCTAGCTGCTCCTGAATTTGTTTCTTGAGCTCCACTAATTCATTAGCAGGTATCCTATATGGCCTCTTCGCTATAGGTGCAGTTCCGGATACTAAATCAATGGCAAATTCAATGTACCAGTTGTAAGGGCCTCAGTTTTAACAACCATTTGCAGTGTTCATCACCACACCACACACCTCATTTGAGCAAGAATGATGAACACAAATGAAGAGCAAGTAACAATTATCAACATGCTCATTAGAGAACAAACTCACACATTGCAAGAGTGGTATTTCCCACATGTGATATAGATGGGCTGGGCATATAAAAACTCCTACACTTTGCTAAGGATGTCCATGCCAAGTTTCACCCAAATTCAAAACCTTTTTGAGGTCATTTTGGGAATAGATAGGAGGAGGGCAGTTTGAAACCATATTCAAATTCAAACTGTTTTCACCCACTGAATTTAAAAGTGGAAGGCATATTCTTGCTCAGCACATTTTTGTGAGCTCACACACCAATTTTCACTCCATTTGGAGTTGATCTTGACATGAGCTAAGGGGGGGAAATTCAAACATTATTTGAATTTCAAACTGAACTTGTGCTGAAATTCATTCAAACCAAACCTCATTTGAACTTTGATCAATTCAAATGGCTCTTGGGTGAATAATTTGAATTGCCAAGGGTAGAATAGGGTTCACTGTTTACCACAGCTGTTAGGAGTAGATTTCAGAGGTTAAAAGAGGAGTGGGACCCACATGTCAGCCTCTGCCTCAAAACAAACCGACTGAACCACAGTTCAGTCGGTTCCCGGCTGCTGTGCGCGCGCGCCACCGAAGGGGGCAGCCGGCGCCAGCTCCTGCTGCGCGCCCCAAGCCGGAGACCAGCCGACCGGGCTATTTATTCCCTCCCCGGCGTGCTTCAGTCGCCATTCCCCGAGCTGCCGACGTGCGCGACCTGTTTTTTTTCCACTGCCATCGCCGGCGCTCGAGTTCCCGCTCGATCAAGCCGATCGCAGCTCCCTCCTTCCACTCCAGGGTCCCAGCAAGGTACTAGAGACCTTCCTCCATCCTCCCTATGGCTAGAAGTCGATTGAAACCGAGTGATATCGGCTGTGCCGAACGATAAAGATCGGAACTGGAAACCGCCGCACCTCGGGCTCTCGTGGACAGCCCAACCTGGGCGTTGTCACGCCCGACCCAAGGCACCCTTGGACGCGCAGGTGACTGGTGCTGCTCACCCCCGAGCCACAGCTCGAGTGGTTGCTCACCGGCGGCGAAATTCCATTTTTCCCCTTTCTGTGTGCAGAACGGCCTTCGGGTACGATTCTGTTTAATTCGTGCTCTAGAAAGGATTAGAGGGCCTCAGGCCACTCCCACACGAGCTAGACACGGTGACGCACAAGTTGCCTTCACAACTCTGGGCCGGAGAACCTCTGTGCCCGGCGTAATTCAAGGTCTACTAATGGCGGAACGAACGGGGGGTATCGGGCGCACGGTGAGGACCTATTTCGGGCCTTCCCCGAGCTGCCCCGAGTTCATGTCGACCTTCTCTGAGGTCCACTGATGCTCCCCGACCGATTTCCCAAGTAGCTGAGGTACTAGGAGAGTCAGCCGACATGGCCGAAGTCGTTCCGATATGGCGGCTCGTCGCCGACCATGCTCCGGCCGTTGTCATGAGCAGCTGACCCTCGGATCATGTTCCACAAGTAAAAGTAGGCAGGGGCGGCCAGAATCAAGAAGTTTGGAGCTGTACAGCAGCCAGCGGCGAGCTCTCCGGCGAGGTCCCTCGGCGGCGGGGCGCGGGTGTCGCGAGGTTGAAGAAGGGGGTGGACCCCAGCTGTCAGCGGCCGATATTTTGAATCAGGATCCGGCTGCGGCCGGGATCGGGTGTGCTGGCGCGCAAAAGCCTTGTGGGCCGCGGTGTGCTGTCGCTTCGGCGTGCGACGCGTGTCCCCTGGGCCCACGCGCGAGTTTAAACTTTTCCCCGATTTTCAGATTTCCTTCAAACTTCAAATCCTTATAACTTTGGCTAGAAAGCTCCAAATCGAGTGAACCAAATTTTGCTGGATTCAGCTCTCTGAGTACTTTCCAGAAAATCAAGTTTCACTTCATGAAATTCCTTAATTCTCCAGAATTAATTCCTTAAAATTTAAATTGTTAGGAATTTTAACTGGAGAATCCTTTGGAGGAAAATCCTGAAATTTTGCTGGGATGTTCACCAAAATATCCTTGAGCTACCAAAAAAATTTCAGATCCATTTGAGCTCATTTAGTCCACCTAATGGTGTGATTAGTAGAACTGTTCCAGAGAAAATAGAAAATGTTCAGAAACATTTTCAGAATTTTCTCTGAAATTGTTTAGCTCATATCTTTAGTTAGAGACTTCCAAATTAAGTGAGACCAACTCCATTAGAACCCTCTGAAAATCTAGTTTTCAGAAAGTCATAGTTTGTCTCATGAAAATCCCTAAAACACCCTAAGAGTTCCAATTAAGGTCAAGGACATAATTAATTGTGGAGGGCTCAAATGAGCTTTGCTGCAACTAAAACTTGACCAAGTCTTTGCTTAGGTTGTAACCAAGCCACAGTAAAAGTTTCACAGTCATTAGGTCTGTCTAGCAAGGGTTATAGACTTCACAACTTCAAGTTAATACAAATGCATTTAAATTAATACATACATTGTTCTTATCATGTAGTCGCTAAGGTCGAGGAGGAACCCGAAGTCCTAGACTTCGTTACTCCGGAGGAACAGCTAGCCTACGACCAAGAGCAGCAAGGCAAGCCCCGGTTTGCATTAACCTTTTTACAAATATTTATTGTTTTGAGCACATCTTTGAATATTGTTCTTTGCATTAGAGTCTTGATTGGAAACCCAACTGCACAGCCAAGAAAACCATGGGTTGGGTGTAGGATTGCAAACCCCGTTAGCTACTGCATTGCTAGGATAGAGTAGGATTCGGTACAAGTCGAGTAGTTGGAACTACTCGCGAGAATAGGCTAGAGGCACATTGCTCGGGTAGAGATAGCACATGATACACATGGCAAGAAAATGAGACCGAGCGGAGAGTAAGGGCAGCAGGACTTTGGGGCCTGTGTGCTGTAGCTCCGCTTGTGTCGATTGAGGACCGAGCCGTGTGCGGGCCTGTTGAACAAGCTAGAACAGTACCGAAGACCTACCGGCTATATGGGAACCGGGAAACTGATGTAACTCGGGTAGCTGGGTATTGAGGCATTGCCCGTCGTTCAGAGGGTAGGTTGAGAGCTCGAGGTGTAAATCAGCTGGCGGCACAGAGATGCGCGTGCAGGGACCTCTTGCTCGGGACGATGGGACCGGTTCAATATTTGGCTAACGGGTGAAAGGTAGTCGCGTACGGCGTCCGTGATGGTTGTTGTAGGCAACATCGAGTACGGGCGTACGTGACGGGTTGTTCGGGTAACCCTGCAGGTGTAAATCGATTATAATCGCCGTCCCTCGCGGTCAGTGAGTACCACTTGTTCACTGTACCGTGACGTAGAATGAACAGGCTAGTTACATGTTAAAATGTTGCTGATTGAAAGATGGACATTGATTGTTAATGATATGCTGTAGCTTAGAGCTAACTAAAGTTCTTTTCAACTTTGGGCAAAGTACATGAGAGAAATGCGTTTCTTGTTTGATTGCGGCTCTCTCATGTACCTTCGCGTAAGGTTCTCCACAACCTGCTGCTAAAACTTGAAAGTAAGGTTCTACTAATTAGGCGAGTCCTTGCAAATGATTTTTACCTCATGCAACCCATTACCCTCATGTAGAAGTTCCATGTTTAGGTGAGACGGGTCAGACTTGCTGAGCCTTCGTGCTCGCTGCTTGTGTTTGAAGCTTTTGCAGGGTTCTATGAGGAAGGGACTCCCGAAGAGGAGACGGAACCCCAGGAGGGGAACCCCGTCGAGTGGGAGTCGTGCACGCCGCAGAGTTAGTGTGCGTGTGTGCTAGCAAGGACACGTTCGAGGGCTGAACGTGCACTTGACGCTTAGTCTACGCCCGCGAGTGTGGACTAAACTTATTTTGATGTAAACATGTGCATAAACTTGTTTATGTAATAAAGCTTCCGCTTCCGCTTTGCACCTTTGACGTGTGTTATACGGTGCTGTGCAACGCAGCACCCCTCAGCGTGATCCTGGCTCGACAGGACCCAGTGGGGTCGTGTCAGCGTGGTATCAGAGCTCGCTTGAGGTTTAACACAGTACAAAGGTCTTCTTTTTCAAAAATCCAGTGAGGAACGAGTTAGTAGCCCGTATAAGGATGTTATTAGTATATATAAAGTGGCTTAGTAACCTAATTGTTATGTCGGAAAATCGTGCATCTCGGGACGTTCATGTCTTGGGGGGTGCACGTAAGCGCTGTCCACCAGTGCGCACAAGCTGAAGGGTGGAGCCCCACGGGTGGCAGGTAACTCGACCCGCTTTGATATCCTCTACGACTCTTCATGTCGTTTGGGGTATTCGAGCAACGTCTGTCTCTGGCGTGCGTGGTGCAACATGGGAGACCCCGTCACGTGGTCTGAAACGTGAACACGTAACTCAAGGCGTGTTTGGCTTGAGAACATCCGGGCGAGTGATGACGGCCGGGTGTACGAACCGTATGGCTTCCGGGCTCGGTGTGCAGCCGAGTCTGATGATTGTTTGAGTTTCTGCAGGTAGCCTTACCACGAAACGGTAGACGTGTAGTATCCGTGTGCGAGTGACGAGTAGTGCCACTGAACTAACGAAGCCGGCTAAGTCCGGTATAGGTTTTTCTTTGTGAGGACGTAGTACCGACATGATCTGGTGACGCATCGACGTCACACCCAACTAAATGAACAACTTCATTTAAAAATTTGAAGGTTTTGGTCCAAAGTAGTAAAACATGATGTAACTCCTTCCCTTATACAGGATATTCAAAGCTAATAAGTTTTCAACTTATAGGATGTTAAGGACAGAGCACTCTGTTTTCAGCTAAATCAAGGCTGAAGTTAATCAGAGGTTAGAGGTTGAGTTCTTTCGAGGTTGGGGTCGTATGATACATTTCTGGAAAGCTTTGGAAGAGCTTTACAACTTTTCTGTTGAGTTCCAGAGGTGTTTCATCCCTTAACCACTCGAAAAATGCAGCAGAGTTGAAACTGTCCAGAAAACAGGACAGAGCAAAGACTCTGTGTAGACTCTCTGTAAATTAAGCATAACTTCCTGCATAAAAATCCAAAAATTAGGAAATGAGGAAGTTCTGGAAAGCTTATGAGATGGGTTACAACTTTGTAACAGAAAGTTTTGTCAGATTAGAGACAGGATTAACTGGGATTCTTGGATCAAATCAGTACCTAAGGCAGGGAGGTGCTGTCCAATTGTTTCCAGAAATTCTGTTAACTTTGACATCTCATAACTTTTGAACCAGGACAGATCTTAGGCCAACCGAATACTTTCTGGAAAGCTATTGAAGTTAACTTTAACTTTGATGTTGAGATCCAGGACTGGTTTTGCTTTTAACCTGGCCTAAATCAGATTGATATGGAAACTGGTCAGGGCTGTCATGGTAACAGCAGATCAGCAGTCAAATTTGTTTAAAAATTTGAACTATGTTTCCAAGTGTTATGGGTTCAATGACATATCTTATGTTATAACTCAATGGTTTACTGTTTAAATAGATATTTGACATTTCTCAAATATATTTTTACAGATGGCAGCAGATAAACGGTTGGAGAACGGGTGGGTAGTTTCCCACTGTTCTGACCGTAGCGGCTACCCGGAAGCATTGTGGCAAATGCTCCAATATTTCAGGTATAACCAGATGCCGCAATACTTCGCCAAGGAAGAAGGCGAAGAGGGGAACAAGACGTGGACGATCCATGTCGAGGTTTCCGCAGGACCTACGCCACCCGGTTGGGTGCCATTCACCGTCACGGTGAGAGGAAGACAACCGGAAGGGATGTGGCAAGTGGCAGCCCGTGACACTATGTCACGTTTCTGCCAACTACACGTGCAGGCTATGGAGGGAACTCCATACGCACTCGTTCCGGTGGAGGGACGAGCTCAGCATGTGTGGGAAGAGAGGTACCTGGAGGCAACAGACCCGACTTGCCCAAGGTACAACCCCGCGGAGGCGAACCTTGGCCTCCAAATGAGGGCGGGAAACGCTGTGATGGACAGCCAAGCTGTTCATACGGAGCATCTCGCCACCAAGCTCAAGGAGAGCACAAGCCGCGGAGATCATTTCGAGAGTGCTCACAGCGCACTCCGCAATGTGCTCCTTCCGACGATCAAGCGACTGAATGAACAACACAATCAGTTGCGTCGTCTGAAGAAGGCAAAGAAGAAGAGCCGTGTTGACATCGCGGCGTTGCAAGAGCTGGTGCAGACCCTAACCCAGCAAAATGAGGACCTTGCTCAAGAGCGGGACGACGCTATTGAGGAAGGACAAGGCTGGGAATAGGACTACAATCAGGCTATGGACGAGGTGCATGCATTGCAGGACCTCGTGCCCCCGGTGTTAGGCATACCGGTGGTCTTGGGTCTTCCAGCAATGGGAGAACCCGGAATGGGAAAAGAGGTGGTAGATCCAGAGCCACCAGAAGAAGTACCGGAGGAGGACGACCCACAGGAGGTCGAGTTCTACTCCGAGTAAGGGGTTACGGTTGCCAAGTAGGACAGCTAGGGTAGCGTAACCCAACTTTTGTAATCAGCGACATGTCGTGTAGACAGTAGCGTATGTATAGGTAGTGACGACATGAGCACGACTTCTCGGAGATCCGAGAATAATGTATCTTGTATAAAGTTTATGCTTTATCAATATATGTGAATGTTGTGCAAGTTAATCGTGCGTCGCTTCAATACTTACTGCTGTTTATGGAATTTTGAGTAAGACATGTGCTAATTGCTGCTGTGTTGAATTTCAGAATGACGCGTACTCGTGCCAACCCTGATGTTGGAGGTACTAGCCAATGGGGAGAGACCTCCCAACCGCCTCCCGAGGACTCCTCGGGACAGCAGCAGCAACAGCAACAGCAAACGCCGCCACCGCCACTGCCAACGGTTACATTGGCCGACATTGTCGCGGCAATGGCGGGTTCACATCAGCAGCACACAGAGCTGCTGCAAACGTTAATTGCGAATACGTCTCGCCCAGAGAGACGTCAAGATCGTGAGGAGCGCCAACAGAGCTCCTACTCCGACTTCCTGGCGACTCATCCCCCTGTATTCTCAAGGGCGGATGAACCACTTGACGCGGACAACTGGCTCCGCGCCATAGAGATGAAGTTCGGGCTGCTCCAAATCAGCGAGCAGCGCAAGACTCAGTTCGCGGTCCAGCAGCTCCAAGGATCCGCGAGCGCGTGGTGGGCCAACTTCTGTGCTTCCCAGCCCACCGACCGAGTGATGACCTGGGCGGAGTTCCGGACGGCCTTCAGGGCCTATCATATACCGCCCGGTTTGATGAAGAGAAAGACGCAGGAATTCCTACACCTGCAACAAGGGAGCCGAAACGCGCTGGAATATTCCAGGGCGTTCAACGATCTCGCGCTCTACGCGTCGTATCACGCAGATACGGACGAGAAGCGGCGGGACCACTTTTACCAGGGGCTTAACCTGCTCCTGAAGGACAAGCTGCCGATGTTCAATCGCGGCAGCCTCAACGACATAATTGATGCTGCGATTGTTCTGGAGGACTCCGGCAAGGAGTTGGAGGCGGCAGAGCGAAAGCGAAGCGCGCCGCAGAGCAGCGGAGAAGGAGGTGGTCCTTCTCAGAAGTTTCGGATGGTGAATCGCCCACCATCAGGCCCACGCTGGCAACCACCACAGCGGTCGATGCCGTTCCGCGGTCGGCCGTGCTCTTCACCAGCATTCCGGCCAGCACTGCCAGCACCACCGCAACAACAACAGCAGCAGCGGGCGATGCCGCGTGCGTTTGCACCTCCGCAACGCATGCCGGGCTTTCGTCCACCGAGTACTCCACCAGCAGCGGCCACATGTTACAAGTGTGGTCGTCCAGGACACTTCGCGAGCAGTTGCCCGGAGAGGCAAGGCGGCGGAGTGGCACCACAGTTTCCGGGGAGGAATCAACCCCGGAACCCTACTAATGCGCGGCGGGCAAACCCTAGGCCCGGCACTGTCCACCAGCTTGCCATTGAGGACGTTCCGGAGGGCGAGCCAATCCTTGCGGGTATGTTCCAACTCCACCAGCATCCCGCTATAGTACTATTTGATTCAGGCGCCACGCATAATTTTATTAGCCAAGCTTTCATTGCTAAACACAGCTTGCCAATACTACCCACCGATAGTCCATATTTAATTTGTTCACCGGGTGGGAAGATTTCAGCAAGCGTAATGGTCTCCAAAGCACCATTATGCTTCGCGGGTAGAGTGTACCCCACGTCTCTCCTTATCTTAGAGGGACAGAAGGTCGATGTCATCCTAGGGATGTCGTGGTTAACCCGCCACGGCGCTGTTTTAGACACCGTCCTTCGAGTCGTGCACTTAAACTCAGAGGTGCACGGTTCTCACTCAATATTTCTGGACAGTCCAGAAATAAGACTTCCAAGTGTCTATCAAGCCACAACCATCAGGTTGGAAGACATTCCAGTTGTCCGAGAGTTCCCGGATGTATTCCCGGACGAATTGCCGGGGATGCCACCCGATAGAGAGGTGGAGTTCAAGATTGAACTTGCACCGGGAACCATGCCAATATCCCGAAGGCCGTACAAGATGGCGCCCAAGGAGTTGGCTGAACTGAAGACTCAGCTCACGGACCTTCTGGAGAAGGGTTTTATTAGGCCGAGCTCCTCGCCATGGGGCTGTTCGGCATTATTTGTCAAGAAGAAGGATGAAACGCTGCGGCTTTGCGTGGACTACCGTCCATTAAATGCCGTAACCATCAAGAACAAGTACCCGTTGCCACGGATCGACATGTTGTTTGATCAGTTGGTCGAAGCAAAGATCTTTTCCAAGATGGATTTAAGATCCGGGTACCATCAGATTAAGATAAGGGCGGAGGACATTCCAAAGACAGCTTTCTCGACAAGGTACGGACTTTATGAGTACCTGGTCATGTCCTTCGGCCTCACCAATGCTCCAGCTCACTTCATGTATTTAATGAACTCGGTGTTCATGCCGGAGCTGGACAAGTTTGTCGTGGTCTTCATCGACGACATCCTGGTATATTCCAAGTCAGAGGAAGATCACAAGAAACATCTGCGTATAGTCTTGCAACGGCTGCGGGATCACAAGTTATACGCAAAATTCAGCAAATGCGAGTTTTGGATATCGCAAGTGCCTTTCCTCGGGCATATCATCTCAGCAGAGGGTATCGCTGTGGACCCGAGCAAGATCACGCAAGTGCTGAATTGGAAATCCCCGAGAACTGTTCATGAGGTACGGAGTTTCCTCGGACTCGCGGGATATTATCGGAGGTTCATTCCGAACTTCTCGAAGATTGCCAAGCCAATGACAGAGCTGCTGAAGAAAGCTACCAAATATGTTTGGAGTCCGGCATGTGAAGCAGCATTCAAGGCTTTAGTCAAGCACCTGACATCAGCACCGGTTTTGGCGCAGCCAGACACAACAAAACCGTTCGATGTGTACTGCGATGCATCCGGCATTGGGCTCGGATGTGTGCTGATGCAAGACCGAAGAGTGGTCGCGTATGGATCACGGCAGCTTAGGAATCATGAGCAAAATTATCCAACTCACGACTTGGAGCTCGCTGCCGTGGTACTTGCACTGAAGATGTGGAGGCACTACCTACTCGGTAACCTCGTACATTTATATACCGACCACAAAAGCCTCAAGTACATATTCACTCAGAAAGAGCTGAACATGAGGCAACGAAGATGGTTAGAACTGATAAAGGATTACGAGATAGAGATCCATTATCATCCGGGCAAAGCAAACGTAGTGGCAGATGCGCTGAGCCGCAAGTCACACGTCAATAATCTGACCATCACACCGTTGGGAGAGAGCGAACCACCACTCCATGTGATTCCACACGGAGCTCTCTACAACCTAGCTTTGATCCCCACCATCCGTGAAGAGATAGCGGCAGCCCAGAAGAATGACAAGGGCATGTCACATTTACGGAGACGTGTAGACAGTGGGGAGTTGAAATGTTTCCGGAAGGACGGAGACGGCGTCCTATGGTTCAAGGACCGGATCGTCGTACCCCGAAAGCCGGAGTTAAGGAAGAAAATCTTTGATGAGGCTCACTTATCAAAGTTTTCTATTCACCCCGGCAGCAACAAGATGTATCAAGAACTCAGAAGCAAGTTTTGGTGGACACGGATGAAGCGAGAGACTGCCAAATACGTGTCCGAGTGTGATACATGTCGAAGGGTGAAGGCAGACCACATGCGGAAACCGGGACTGCTGCAACCACTGGGCATTCCTGCCTGGAAATGGGAGGACGTGAGCATGGATTTCGTCGTGGGTTTACCCACCACCTTACAGAAACATGATTCTGTGTGGGTGATCGTCGATCGGCTCACCAAAGTTGCCCATTTCATCCCAGTCAACACCAACTACAACGCCAAGAAGTACGCTGAACTGTACATCTCACGGATCCTATGCTTATACGGCGTACCCCGTACCATCATATCGGACCGGGGCACTTTATTTGTGTCCCGTTTTTGGGAGCAGCTACACGCTGCCTTGGGGACGAAGCTGATCCGTAGTTCAGCCTACCACCCGCAGACGGATGGTCAAACTGAGCGGGTAAATCAAATCCTAGAAGACATGCTACGAGCTTGCGCTATCGACCACGGCAAGAATTGGGATGATCACTTGCCGTTAGCCGAGTTCTCGTACAACAATGGGTACCAAGCCAGCATCAAGATGGCGCCCTACGAGGCGCTATACGGGAGAAAATGCCGCACACCACTGAACTGGTGTGAGTCTGGCGAGAGGGTTACCTTCGGGATTGACCTTGTCAACGACGCGGAAGAAAAGGTTCGACTGATTCAAGCGAACCTAAGAGCCGCTCAATCCCGACAGAAACAGTATGCGGACCGGAGGAGGCGCCCATTACAATTCGAAGTTGGAGATCACGTATACCTACGAGTATCTCCAATGAAGGGCATAAACAGATTTGGGGTGAGAGGAAAGTTGGCACCCCGATTCATCGGTCCATTCCAGATTACCGAAAGATGTGGATCAGTAGCATACCGGCTGAAACTACCAGAAGCACTTTCCGGTGTGCACGACGTCTTTCACATTTCCCAGCTGAGGAAGTGTCTCAAGCTATCAACTACCGTTCAGCTGGAAGACATTGAAGAACTGCAACCGGATCTCACCTATCGGGAGGAACCGGTGCAGATTATTGATGAAAAGGCCCGAACCACACGCAACCGTACGTTGTGGTTCTACAAAGTTCTGTGGAGTAACCACTCCATGGACGAAGCGACATGGGAGAGCGAAGAATTCCTTCGCACTAATTACCCCGACTTTTTCACGTTGCATATCCGGTAATTTTCCACCGTCCTCTCTCTCATTTTCACCTTATAATCTCGGGACGAGATTCTTTTAAGGGGGGAGGAATGTAAGGGCCTCAGTTTTAACAACCATTTGCAGTGTTCATCACCACACCACACACCTCATTTGAGCAAGAATGATGAACACAAATGAAGAGCAAGTAACAATTATCAACATGCTCATTAGAGAACAAACTCACACATTGCAAAAGTGGTATTTCCCACATGTGATATAGATGGGCTGGGCATATAAAAACTCCTACACTTTGCTAAGGATGTCCATGCCAAGTTTCACCCAAATTCAAAACCTTTTTGAGGTCATTTTGGGTATAGATAGGAGGAGGGCAGTTTGAAACCATATTCAAATTCAAACTGTTTTCACCCACTGAATTTAAAAGTGGAAGGCATATTCTTGCTCAGCACATTTTTGTGAGCTCACACACCAATTTTCACTACATTTGGAGTTGATCTTGACATGAGCTAAGGGGGGGAAATTCAAACTTTATTTGAATTTCAAACTGAACTTGTGCTGAAATTCATTCAAACCAAACCTCATTTGAACTTTGATCAATTCAAATGGCTCTTGGGTGAATAATTTGAATTGCCAAGGGTAGAATAGGGTTCACTGTTTACCACAGCTGTTAGGAGTAGATTTCAGAGGTTAAAAGAGGAGTGGGACCCACATGTCAGCCTCTGCCTCAAAACAAACCGACTGAACCACAGTTCTGTCGGTTCCCGGCTGCTGTGCGCGCGCGCCACCGAAGGGGGCAGCCGGCGCCAGCTCCTGCTGCGCGCCCCAAGCCGGAGACCAGCCGACCGGGCTATTTATTCCCTCCCCGGCGTGCTTCAGTCGCCATTCCCCGAGCTGCCGATGTGCGCGACCTGTTTTTTTTCCACTGCCATCGCCGGCGCTCGAGTTCCCGCTCGATCAAGCCGATCGCAGCTCCCTCCTTCCACTCCATGGTCCCAACAAGGTACTAGAGACCTTCCTCCATCCTCCCTATGGCTAGAAGTCGATTGAAACCGAGTGATATCGGCTGTGCCGAACGATAAAGATCGGAACTGGAAACCGCCGCACCTCGGGCTCTCGTGGACAGCCCAACCTGGGCGTTGTCATGCCCGACCCAAGGCACCCTTGGACGCGCAGGTGACCGGTGCTGCTCACCCCCGAGCCACAGCTCGAGTGGTTGCTCACCGGCGGCGAATTTCCATTTTTCCCCTTTCTGTGTGCAGAACGACCTTCGGGTACGATTCTGTTTAATTCGTGCTCTAGAAAGGATTAGAGGGCCTCAGGCCACTCCCACACGAGCTAGACACGGTGACGCACAAGTTGCCTTCACAACTCTGGGCCGGAGAACCTCTGTGCCCGGCGTAATTCAAGGTCTACTAATGGCGGAACGAACGGGGGGTATCGGGCGCACGGTGAGGACCTATTTCGGGCCTTCCCCGAGCTGCCCCGAGTTCATGTCGACCTTCTCTGAGGTCCACTGATGCTCCCCGACCGATTTCCCAAGTAGCTGAGGTACTAGGAGAGTCAGCCGACATGGCCGAAGTCGTTCCGATATGGCGGCTCGTCGCCGACCATGCTCCGGCCGTTGTCATGAGCAGCTGACCCTCGGATCATGTTCCCCAAGTAAAAGTAGGCAGGGGCGGCCAGAATCAAGAAGTTTGGAGCTGTACAGCAGCCAGCGGCGAGCTCTCCGGCGAGGTCCCTCGGCGGCGGGGCGCGGGTGTCGCGAGGTTGAAGAAGGGGGTGGACCCCAGCTGTCAGCGGCCGATATTTTGAATCGGGATCCGGCTGCGGCCGGGATCGGGTGTGCTGGCGCGCAAAAGCCTTGTGGGCCGTGGTGTGCTGTCGCTTCGGCGTGCGACGCGTGTCCCCTGGGCCCACGCGCGAGTTTAAACTTTTCCCCGATTTTCAGATTTCCTTCAAACTTCAAATCCTTATAACTTTGGCTAGAAAGCTCCAAATCGAGTGAACCAAATTTTGCTGGATTCAGCTCTCTGAGTAATTTCCAGAAAATCAAGTTTCACTTCATGAAATTCCTTAATTCTCCAGAATTAATTCCTTAAAATTTAAACTGTTAGGAATTTTAACTGGAGAATCCTTTGGAGGAAAATCCTGAAATTTTGCTGGGATGTTCACCAAAATATCCTTGAGCTACCATAAAAATTTCAGATCCATTTGAGCTCATTTAGTCCACCTAATGGTGTGATTAGTAAAACTGTTCCAGAGAAAATAGAAAATGTTCAGAAACATTTTCAGAATTTTCTCTGAAATTGTTTAGCTCATATCTTTAGTTAGAGACTTCCAAATTAAGTGAGACCAACTCCATTAGAACCCTCTGAAAATCTAGTTTTCAGAAAGTCATAGTTTGTCTCATGAAAATCCCTAAAACACCCTAAGAGTTCCAATTAAGGTCAAGGACATAATTAATTGTGGAGGGCTCAAATGAGCTTTGCTGCAACTAAAACTTGACCAAGTCTTTGCTTAGGTTGTAACCAAGCCACAGTAAAAGTTTCACAGTCATTAGGTCTGTCTAGCAAGGGTTATAGACTTCACAACTTCAAGTTAATACAAATGCATTTAAATTAATACATACATTGTTCTTATCATGTAGTCGCTAAGGTCGAGGAGGAACCCGAAGTCCTAGACTTCGTTACTCCGGAGGAACAGCTAGCCTACGACCAAGAGCAGCAAGGCAAGCCCCGGTTTGCATTAACCTTTTTACAAATATTTATTGTTTTGAGCACATCTTTGAATATTGTTCTTTGCATTAGAGTCTTGATTGGAAACCCAACTGCACAGCCAAGAAAACCATGGGTTGGGTGTAGGATTGCAAACCCCGTTAGCTACTGCATTGCTAGGATAGAGTAGGATTCGGTACAAGTCGAGTAGTTGGAACTACTCGCGAGAATAGGCTAGAGGCACATTGCTCGGGTAGAGATAGCACATGATACACATGGCAAGAAAATGAGACCGAGCGGAGAGTAAGGGCAGCAGGACTTTGGGGCCTGTGTGCTGTAGCTCCGCTTGTGTCGATTGAGGACCGAGACGTGTGCGGGCCTGTTGAACAAGCTAGAACAGTACCGAAGACCTACCGGCTATATGGGAACCGGGAAACTGATGTAACTCGGGTAGCTGGGTATTGAGGCATTGCCCGTCGTTCAGAGGGTAGGTTGAGAGCTCGAGGTGTAAATCAGCTGGCGGCACAGAGATGCGCGTGCAGGGACCTCTTGCTCGGGACGATGGGACCGGTTCAATATTTGGCTAACGGGTGAAAGGTAGTCGCGTACGGCGTCCGTGATGGTTGTTGTAGGCAACATCGAGTACGGGCGTACGTGACGGGTTGTTCGGGTAACCCTGCAGGTGTAAATCGATTATAATCGCCGTCCCTCGCGGTCAGTGAGTACCACTTGTTCACTGTACCGTGACGTAGAATGAACAGGCTAGTTACATGTTAAAATGTTGCTGATTGAAAGATGGACATTGATTGTTAATGATATGCTGTAGCTTAGAGCTAACTAAAGTTCTTTTCAACTTTGGGCAAAGTACATGAGAGAAATGCGTTTCTTGTTTGATTGCGGCTCTCTCATGTACCTTCGCGTAAGGTTCTCCACAACCTGCTGCTAAAACTTGAAAGTAAGGTTCTACTAATTAGGCGAGTCCTTGCAAATGATTTTTACCTCATGCAACCCATTACCCTCATGTAGAAGTTCCATGTTTAGGTGAGACGGGTCAGACTTGCTGAGCCTTCGTGCTCACTGCTTGTGTTTGAAGCTTTTGCAGGGTTCTATGAGGAAGGGACTCCCGAAGAGGAGACGGAACCCCAGGAGGGGAACCCCGTCGAGTGGGAGTCGTGCACGCCGCAGAGTTAGTGTGCGTGTGTGCTAGCAAGGACACGTTCGAGGGCTGAACGTGCACTTGACGCTTAGTCTACGCCCGCGAGTGTGGACTAAACTTATTTTGATGTAAACATGTGCATAAACTTGTTTATGTAATAAAGCTTCCGCTTCCGCTTTGCACCTTTGACGTGTGTTATACGGTGCTGTGCAACGCAGCACCCCTCAGCGTGATCCTGGCTCGACAGGACCCAGTGGGGTCGTGTCACCGGTCAGGTGTCATACCTGGAAGTTCTTCCGGGAACATATCTGAATATTATTGAACCACCGTAATGCTTTCAATTGTCGCTTCTTCGATGTGGTTCAGCACTGCCTTCTCGGTTGCAGGTTGTGCTGCCTCGAACTCGATACGAGTACCGTACTCACTCGTCAACTGAACGACCCTATGAGCACATTGAATCACATCGTTGTGCTTGTTTAACAAATCCATTCCAAGTATTATGTCAATCCCTTGGGAATCCAAGACAATAAGGTTGGCAAGAACGTATACCCCCTATTTTAAGGCTTACTTTCAGACATACTATATTAGTCCTCATCTCTCCACCAGGAGAATTAACCAACATAGTTTGTTTCATATGAGATATGGGCAGGTTATACTTGGCAACATACTTGGATGATATGAATGAATGCGATGCTCCGGAATCAAATAAAACAGTGCCTGGGTTGGAGTTGCCAAGAAACATACCAATCACGACGTCCTCAGCTTGTTGTGCTTCCTCAGCGGAGACGTGATTCACATTGCCACGAGCATAGTTCTGCTGTCCACGGTTGCCTTGCATAGCTCCTCCATTCGGCCTTGTGTTCTGCTTAGGTGCATTGCTCGGCTGTCCAAGGCCTTTCTTCTGGCACTGACTTGCAAAGTGTCCCGCCTCTCCGCATGAAAAACATGCCTTGTTGCCCATAACAGCAGGAATGTTTGTGTGAGTCTGGTTTTGAGCATAGGCGCCCATGTTGGGACGGGGCGTAGGAGGCAAAGGCATACAAGGTGCTTGCATAACAGGACGTTGCTGCGGTGGCTGATTATGGCGAGGTGGATTTGCAGGGCGAAAAGTAGAAGCAGACGAGCCATAATGTGGTGCAGCTGGTGGCATAAAACGGGGACATACATTGCTCCCTTGTGGCTGTCCTTGATATGGCATCTTCCTCTTGCCCTCTTACTCAATCTCGCGGATCTTGCTCTCCACCACAATAGCTTTGTCCACCAGCTTTTGGAAGTTTGCATAATCATTATTGAGCAGCCGAACTTGAATCTAATTGTTCAATCCTCTCATGAACAAGTATTGCTTTCTTTGATCCGAGTTGACATCATCTGGAACATACCTTGACAGCTGCGTGAACTTGTTGAGGTACTCATTCACGCTCTTACTTCCTTGGCGGAGACCTTCAAACTCTTGCCTTTTAAGCATCATGACTCCTGCAGGGACATAGTGAGAGCGGAAACCCTCCTTGAATTCAGCCCAAGTGATAGTCTCCTTGTTGACATGAGCATTGCAAAGAGCGTCCCACCAATTAGCGGCTTGTGAAATACCGAAAATTCTTGCAAGTGGAGCTGCAAATCACACCGAGAAAATGAGAGCGAATTTAAACTCTTGAATTTAAAGGTGTGAGCTCCAAATCTAAACTTAAACTTGCAAAAATTCCCAAACACGAAGATCTGGAGTTACCATTTGGTTCTCCACACATTCACGGGTAGCCCGGCAAATTTTCAGAGCATTTGAAAAGGATTTCTTATTTGTTGGAATTTAAATGGGAGAAAATTCATATTTGAATTTAAATCTCAGTTTCAATTTCCGACTTCACCGAAATTCAAATTTGAGTACATCGTTGTGTTGCTCACATTTCTTTTGACCTATCCTCCAAGTTTGATCAAATTTGGAGCTCATTTGCTATTTTAACCTTAACCGGAGGATAAGAGGGGAGAAATGGGGCCCACATGTCAGTAGACTTAACCCCCATTTCGCTCAGACCGCACGCGCGCGCCACCTCCGACATCCAGCGCCAACCGACTCGGTATAGCGCCACCTCCTGCTCAGGATGATCTGCCAAACGATAAGCACGTAGCTCCCAGCCCCGCGAACTGTTTCTCCTCTCCCACGGCTCACAGTCCTCTGCCTCGCACAGCCAAAGAACCTCACGTCGGCCGACTCTCTGCTCACTGGCACCCTGCTGCTAGAGACCTCTTCATGGCCGATGGTCTACATGGAAAATGAGAGCCCTCAGGTCTGCAAACCTACGGTGCAACCCACTTTTCCTTTCGTGCATCGTTGAGGATGAATTTCCCTGTTCTTTGCTTCGGTATACCTAGGACCGAGCCTCACCAATCTTCAAAATTCATCGTAGTCAATTCACCATCATGTGTGCCGAGCTACAAACATGATCTAGACACTCCCATGCTCCTCTAGGATAAAAAACCATCAAAAATCATCAAGATTTGGCGCTGTTCTTAGGGAATTTCGGGCCGGCACCAATTTTGGCCCTAGGTCGCCGATGAACTCTTGTTTGCAGCCATTTTTGAGATGATTTGAGCGCATGACGAGGCTTAGGGTTCCACAACGGTGCTGTAGGAAGAAAAAACAAGTTGTTTGAGCCATTTTAGTGCGAGCTAGAGGTCGCCGGAGTCATGGCCGCCGCTGCTGTCGTGGGGGTGCCATTCCAGTCACCACCGGCCGGATTTGACCCCACCATCAGGTTTTCCATCCCTCAAAACCCCCAGGCGGCCAGTATGGGGCCGGGAGACGGCCGGGAAGGGCCTTCTGGCGACCCTCGACCGGAGGGAGCCGCCACTGGTCCTGTCTTGCGCGAGGTTGAAGATGAGGGGTGACAGGTGGGGCCCACGGGCAGTGTTTAAACTTTTCCAGATTTTCCTAATTCGGTTCAAACTTTGGAGAGCCATAACTTTGTGTAGGAACCTTCAAAAATTGAGAAATAAATTTTGTTGGATTCCTCTCAGTATGTACTATCTAAGGGTGCATCGCAATTTTTATGAAAATCCCTAGATTTGGCTCATTAATTCATTTAAGGAAAACCTTGTAGGAATTTTTACAGGAGTTCTGTTTATTGGAAAATTCCCAAATTTGGGCAGGGCATTCTCAGAGGCATTGGACTTCATTTGCTTGGCCAAATGTTGATTCAATCTTGTATGTCTCTGAAAATTAGGAAAAATAACAGAAAGATTTTCAGCTTTTAGCTCCAACTTCTAAATTCCATATATTTGTATAGGAAGCTCCAAAAATGGTGAAACCAAGTCCTATGGACTCATGAGACTATCAAGTTTCTTAAAAACCACATTTGGAGCATGCCAAGACCCTAGAATTGGCATAGGAATTTAGAAAAGCCAAATAGATAAGGAAATTCCTTAGGCCACATCTTACATCAACTTTGTCTGAAATTTTGCAAGCGATACCTCTGTATGATCTATGGACCACTCTAAAAATTTCAGAGCAAGTTGAGATCATCTTCTCCAGTTTTCTGCCAATTATGTCCAGCTTCATATTTATGTCCGTTATATGGTCCTTTGAACTTTATTCCAAAACCTCCAATGCTAAAATGTTCTTTTCTCTGTTCCAGCACATAGCCAAACCCAAATCTCGATCCGTAGTTAATCTGAACTCTTCTCAAGTCATAAAAAACTTTTGTTTTATAATGTCTTTACTTGCAACATAAAGCTGTGCATATTCATGTCGGTAGGAAATACGACGAAGGAGGTCCACGAGCAACTTGACTCGGAGCAGCAAGTTGAAGATTAAATCATCGCCAAGATACTGACTATAAAGTAGAACTAAACCTGCAGCAACATAAGGCAAGCCCCGGTTTGCATTTAATAGCTTTTAAGTTACATTTTACTTTGTATCACTTTTATGGGTCTAGTATGTATTGTGCATTAGGTCAAGGTGATTGATACTCCAAATGCATGACCCACAAACCCTTGGACATAAATGGTAGAATAGGTTACCTTCGTGTAGTTTCGGCTAAGATTAAGTCGTATAGGATCCGGTACAAGTCGGGTATATGGAAGCTACTCGCGAGTTTAGGATGTTGGTTCAGCCGGGTATGATTCTAGAGAATGAAAGTTCTGGAATGGAAAATTAAACTGAGAAGAGAGTAGGAGCATCAGGACGTTGGGCCTGTGTTGCCGTAGCTCTGTTTGTGTCGGTTAAGGACCGATGCGTATGCTGCCCTACTGAGGAAGTTTGAACAGTACCGGATGCATACTGGAATTATGTGGGGACCACCCCGTGGTTCACCCACTCCAGGATCGCAGAGGGTGGTGCCGTGCGATGCGGCACCCAACAGCACACACGAAAAGATTAAAGAACAAAATACAACATTCATTTGATATAAAACAGCGGAAATCTTTTTACAAAACTTAATTATACAGCGGAAGTAATGTACATAACTACTCTCTAATCCTAACTAAGCAAAAGTGCAGCCGTCCAGCCCGGGGACGATACACACTAGCAACATGGAACCGGAGAATCACGGCAGCATGCAGGGCTCCAGCCCGTCCGTGTACCCCGATGGGGGCATCGCCTCGTCCTCAGAACCTTCCTCATAACTCTCACCTGCACACAGCTCAAAATATTGCAACCGTGAGCACGATGGCTCAGCAAGACTTAACCGACAATTCTAAGCATGGAACTCTACATGCAAGGATGTGTAAGATAGGAAAAGGGACTTGCGATAAAGATACGCCTACATGTTGATCCTTACTTTCACTTTTATAGCAATAGTTTCATATGCCTTAGGAAGCACTCACATCGGAAGTCCACAATCAAACAAGAAACGCTTTCCTCCGATGTGGTGAGGCCCAAAGTGGAAAGTAAACTTAATTCGCGCTACATCTACAGCAGACATGGTTTCCAAAACATTAATAATTCATCACAGCATATTATCATTCATCTGGCTTATTGTTCTTCTTACTACGTCACAGAACAGTGAACAAGCGGTACTCATAACCGCGAGGGATGGTGATTACAATCAGGAGACACCCGGACAACACGTTGGATACACCCACATTCAGAAGCGTGATTCCACACCCCTTCCTACTCTGTTGTATGCACCAACCTTTCAAAGGCAACCCAAATGCCGAACCGGTCCATCCGTAACGGGCAGGAGGTCCCCGCGTGGAGCGTGACTGTGCCCATCGGAAGATTTACACCTTGCTACCCTCAACCCACTCCTACTTACGGTTGGGTAAGCCTCGGAACCCAGGTTAACCAATTATATTGGTTTCCTGCTTATGTCAGTATGTCATCCGGTACTGTTCGATACTTGTTCATCAGGCCCCCAAACGACTCGGTCCTCAATCGACAGAAACAGGGCTATGCACGCGAGATCTCCGCTCACTGCTTCCTATCCCCCCCCCCCTCCTGGCTGGGTCTCATTTTCTCCACTCTTAAGCCAATTTCTATTCTGACCAAACCGTGTGATAAAACCTTACATCGCGAGTAGATTCCAACTACTCGACTTCTACCAAGATCCTAAGCATACTAGCAGGGCCTTGTCTACTCGTAGGGTCTGTAAGCTACCCAGCCCTTCGTAGGGTTTAAAAGGTTATGCAAGTGGAGTTTCAATCACCCTAACTCTAATGCAAGCATTCACCCTAGACATAAGTGATACAAATAAAGAATTTGCAAAAGTACTTAAATGCAAACCGGGGCTTGCCTGGTTGCGAGTCGGAGGAGAAGTTAGCTTCTGGTGGGAGGACGTCCAAGGGATCCGGTGCGTCCTCAACTTCGGTCACTAAATGAAATGTAACAAAATATATGTATAAGTATTAAGGACTTATAAGAAGTAAACTTCTATTCATAGTTACTGCTAGTTAGGATCCTTAATTGGCTTTGGGATTTTTACAGTGAAGACTAGACCTTCTAAGGATAATCTGAGCAAAATTTGGAGAAATGTCATTGCACAATGTAGTCTCCAAAATTCCTACAAGTACAAGGATTCTCTGAATTTTGAGCCCAAATCAGGAGCTTTGATATAGCTAACAATGGAATACCTTGTTAGGGAGGGTCTCCATGGTTCTAACAAAATTTGTTTCACCATTTTTTGATCTACCAACAGAGAGATATGAATTTTTAAAGTTGGATAGAAGTCCTGAAAAAGTTTCTGTTCAAATTTGAATTTCCAAATAAGGGCTGAACTTTGGAAGGCAATTTAGCCTAGCAAATAACTCCAATGAAGCCCAAATTTTTACTGGGGATCAGTAACTATGAAAAGGATTAGCTGCCCAAATTTGGGAATGTTTCATAAAGAATTGCTCCTGTAATAAATCTCTAAAGGATTTATTAAAAACAATTCTACAGAAATTCCTGGCCATTTTCGTAGCAAGCAATTTGTTCCTCTGTGAAGTACTCCTTATGTTGATTCCAACAAAATTGGTCTCACCCTTTTTGGAGTTTTCTAGACAAAGTTATGGGCTTGTAAAGATCAGCTAATTTCTGGAATTATTTGCCTAACAGAAACTTCAAATAATTGTGACCAGGCTGTAAGACCCTCATTTCTGGTTTCAGCATATATTCATGTTTTATGAAGAGAAAATATTTTAAGAGAAGTAGGAACAGAGAAAAATGTCAAAAAGATAGTCAATAAGAGCCGAATCCAGTTCACCGAGAGCGCCGAAGACAACTTACCGCGGCACGCTGGCCACATGGCGTGTTCGGAGCTCATCCCTGCAAAGTGGGAGAGGTCCGCCGCTAAACTGGCTACGTGGCAGGCTCGGGGCTCATCTCCGCAAAAGGGGGAGAGGTCCGACCCTGTGGGACACGTGTTGCCCGGAGCTAGCCTCTGCGGAAGAAGCAAAGGCATTTCCGCCGGACACATGTCACCTTCGGAGCTAGTAAACGCGGGAATCAGAGGACCAGTCGCGAGGGATACGTGTCGATGTCGGAGCTCACATCCGAGTGGTCCGGTTCTATCGGACACGTGTCGCCACCGGAGCTTATCTCCGGGAGGTCCGTCGCTGTTGGACATGTGTTAACCTCGGAGCTCGTCTCTGAGATGAAAGGAAAGTCTGGCGCTACTTGACACGTGGCATTCACGGAGCTCACCTCCGAAGAGAGGGTGGTCCGGAATGGATACGTGGCACATCTGGAGCTACCTCCGGAGAGAGAGGAAAGGTCCGGCACTGACACGTGGCGTGTACGGAGCCACCTCCGAATAAGAGAGGAGGTCCTGAACGCTAGGATACGTGGCGCTCGTGGAGCTCACCTCCGAAGGAGAGGGAGGTCTTGCTCGCTTGACACGCGGCATCACCGGAGCTCGTCTCTGCGGAAAAAGGAGAGACCAGGCCCGATGAACACGTGGAGCTTCCGGAGCTCATAACTGAGAAGGTAACGAGTTCTGGAGCGGTTTTGGATTCTGTACGGGTAGAAATATCGGTACGGAGAAGAAACCGACCCGGATTCCACAATGATACCGCACCAAATCGACTAGATATAAGATTAAGAATTGACAACAATCTGAATAGAACTCTTAAATCAAAGTCCAATCAGATTAGGACTCTTCTCTTCCCAATCAGATTAGAACCTCTGGCCGAAACCACGAACTTCTTTTCCAACTCCTCTGGCCGAGAAAGCCATCGCCGGAGTTCAGCAAAGAAGATCGCCGGAAGAGAGCCCAAGGATCTGAGAAGGACCCGACACCGAGGAGGACGTAAGGTAGGTCTCCAATACCACCTTACAACATCGTTGTGTTTGCTTTGCATCTGTTCTTCGATTCCTTTCGAACAGAAGCCTTCTCTTGGACAGATCACTTGTTGATCGGGTGGATCTAAAGACAATGTCATCGCCACGTCCACATCTCATCCGGACATCTCTGTTTTATCATAAAGC
Organism: Neostapfia colusana; assembly: GCA_030760725.1. Classification (NCBI taxonomy): domain Eukaryota; kingdom Viridiplantae; phylum Streptophyta; class Magnoliopsida; order Poales; family Poaceae; genus Neostapfia; species Neostapfia colusana. The sequence goes on along the minus strand of JASWHV010000012.1, from coordinate 65,822,211 downwards.
CATGCAAGAACACGAACAAAACCAATCCGATAAAGCTGATCACAGGATAGCATGCTATATGCATCATCGCATCTAGTTAAAGTTTATGCATGATATTGATTGTTATGAATTTTGTATGTGAGCGATCCTGTATAGCAGGAAAAGCTCAGGGAGTTGTTTACGACGAGCTGCAACAACAAGGTTTCGAGATCCAAGAGCAACCAGAACCGCAAGAACAAGGCAAGTGTTCCTTGACCATATTGATCCTATGTTCTGGGTAAAACTGTTTTGTTTTGCGAAAAGATGTGTGTGCTGAGTCAAACATGATGGGAAACACTTTTATAGGAGTTTACTGGCTTTGTTTAAACCACCCTTGTCGCCAGGGATGCTTACGAGTCGGGTATGGTTTTTACTTTTATGCTTCGCTGAGTCCATGGGATTGGGAAGCGAGATAGATGTGTCTAGCTAACTGCACTCATAATGATACTAAGGAAAATTGATATTAATAAACATGGATCGGAGGGAGATCTAGGCAAGCCTGGGTTTGTGAATGAGGTAGCATGAGATGGTGGTTTACTTGCCGTAGATCAAAGGACCGGTTCATGCATGCACATGCCAGGATAACAGTGTCACCACAAGGCCAAGTATGGGTGCGGCTTAGCTGAGTAATTAGGTAAGTTGCTAGATTGTTATGGACTGTGGAAGGCGCGGGGAATGGGAGTCGAGTGAGGACTGCCCTGGGAACTGCATGGCACAAGAGGGGGCCCGTGGGTGGGAGAATTGGAGATTCTAGCATGCCGGTGAAACCTTAGTGAGTCCATACATCTAGTAACCCCTTTGTAAAGGCTATTTTGTGATCTCTTGACCATACACCGACGGTTGTGTACTGGTATAATGGAGGTTCTGCAGTCGCCGACGGGTGACGAAATAAAAAACTTGTGGGTAAAGAGGTGCAAACTCTGCAGGGTTCTTAAAACTATCATGATAGCCGAGCTTACAGTCACGAGCGCCTGGCCAACTGCCATGATTAGTTGGGGTGGTTATTGGGATGGTTCTTGGTTATGGTTATTGATTATGGTTATGGTTTGGTTTTGGGACTGTTGAGGCCGGGTGACAAGATGGTTGCATGACTGTTGAGTCATGGCAACGAGATTGGTCTTGGTGTGAGATGAAGTTGTTTTATAAGGTGAAATGGTAGCGAATACAGGATGGTATTCGTGAGATGGTAGCGAATACGAGGAGGTATTCGTGAGCGAGAATGAGGTTGATTGATCACTGGTTATGAACATGACGGAGGGATGATTGGTATTTTAATACATGTTGGGATTACATTCACTTAAAGGTAAGTCGCTGTTTTATCATGCTTTTGATAAATAACTTTGCTTTTCTGCAAATGAGCCTTTCTATACCTACCTTGCTATGAGCTTCATATCATATTTTCCCGCACTTGCTGAGTACATCATTGTACTCAAACTTGCATCATTATTTCATCATCAGCAGCAGGAGAAGACTATTATGAGGACCAAATGGAGCATTAGGCGTGTGATCTGTTCTCAACCTTGCCTGTGGGGATGAGATAGAGATGAAGACCTTACTGCTTAGATTTGCTTCCGCATTAGTTAAATTGCTTCCGCATTAGAATAAAGACTTCCGCTGCATACAAAAAAAGACTCCCGCTGTGAGCATGAGTCCAAGATTCATGAGATATTGTAATAAACTCTGTTATTCGTGGTAATATATAATCTGAATTCAGTTTGTGGAACATATGTGTATGTGTGATGAACATCCTGGGCACACATATGCATTAGTTGTCGTTTCCGTGGTTTTCCACAGAATTGAGGGCGTCACAGATTGGTATCAGAGCCACGTGACAGTAGATTAAATGCCTAGATAGAAATCATAGATTGATATTAGAGCCACGGGTTAACAGTAGGTTACACACCTAAACAGGAATCACAGTTTGGTATTGGACACAGATTGGTAGCTAAGCCACGCTGACCCAAGGAAGCATCCTAGGATGCTTAGATTGGCCTTGAAACTAACTTGACATAGGAAACCAGTCTTGAATAGGAGTTGTGTGAGCCCTTGTAATGGTTGTTGTGATTATATGCCTAGTGTGAGTTGTGGGACGTCTCAAAAAGTTGTCCATATCCACACATAAGTAGGAAGAGGTGTGAGATGTTTCGGCACTTGTTCACATCCTCATATGGGCTAATATATATAGTCTAACCCACCTTGACGCATATAGGGGATCTACCTAATCTTCTAACCTTCTATTCTATTTCGTTCTCTCCCACAGATGGTGAGAGGAAACTCTGGCCGAAGGAACGCCCTTGACAACCAAGAGGATGGTCACGATGAAGTTCCTGTTAACCCCGGAGCTGGCGAGAACCACCTGGAACTGTTGATGGCCATGCAGAATCAACTTATGCAAACTATGATCCAAACTTTGGGTCAATTGCAGGCCAACAACAACAACCCTGTTCTGGCACCACCGCCACCACCACCGCCGGCTCATAACAGGTTGGGAGAGTTCATGAGGACTCGACCACCCACCTTTGCCCAAGCTAACGACCCCATGGAGGCCGACAACTGGTTGAAATCCATGGAGAAGAAGCTTGCCATAGTGCAGTGCAATGACCGAGAGAAGGTCCTCTTTGCGTCACACCAACTTACGGGAGCCACCGCCGCCGCTGACTGGTGGGATGCCCTAAGCAACGCTCATGTCGACCCGGAGACGATCACTTGGACTGAGTTCAAGGAAAGTTTCTGCTCTCATTACATCCCTGCTGGTGTAATGATGCTCAGGAGTTCGAAGGTCTCCGCCAAGTACAGAGAAGTGTGAATAAGTACCTCAACATGTTCACACAACTGTCCCGGTATGCCCCCGAAGATATCAACTCAGACCAGAGGAAGCAATATCTGTTCATGAGAGGGTTGAACAACGAGATCCAGGTTCATCTCCTCAACAATGACTACGCAAGCTTTCAAAAGCTGGTTGACAAGGCTATAGTGGTTGAAAACAAGATTCGAGAGATCAAGCGAGGGTGCAAGAGGAAGATGCCATACCAGCCTCAAGGGAGCAACGTACGACCTCGGTACATGCCCCCAGCTGCACCGCCGTATGGATCGACCACTCCTGCATACCGCCCTAGTCAGCCACCACAGCAATGACCCGTTGCACCAGCACCTCGTGTGCCCATGCCTCCTGTGCCCCGACCCAACATGGGCGCTACTGTTCAAAACCCCCGCCCCAACGTACCTGCTGCCGTAGGCAACAGGGCATGCTTTGCATGCGGGGAAATAGGACACTTCGCGAACCAGTGCACGAGGAGAGGCACTGGACAGCAAGGCAACGTGCCCAAACAGAACCCGCAACCGAATGGAGGGGACAATCAAGGGAACTGTGGACAGCAGAACTATGCTCGCGGCAACGTGAACCATGTCTCTGCTGAGGAAGAACAACAGGCTGAGGACGTCGTAATTGGTATGTTCCTTGCCAACTCCAACCCAGCCACCATCTTATTTGATTCTGGAGCATCGCATTCCTTCATATCATCCAAGTACGTTGCCAAGTATAATCTACCCATATCACACCTAAAATGTGCTATGTTAGTTAATTCTCCTGGAGAAGAGATGAGGACTAATATAGTATGTCCGCAAGTAAGCCTTAAAATAAGGGGGGTAGACTTCCTTGCCAACCTTATTTTCTTGGATTCCCAAGGGATTAACATAATACTCAGGATGGATTGGTTAAGCAAGCACAACGGGGTGATCCAATGTGCTGAAAGAAGCGTGCAGTTGACAAATGAGCACGACATCCGCGTCGAGTTTGAGTCAGCCCAACAAACCACTGAAAAGGCAATCTTGAACCACATTGAAGGAGCAACATTGGACAGCATTCCAGTGGTTCAAGAATTCCCGGACGTGTTTCCAGAAGAGCTTCCAGGTATGCCCCCTGATCGGGACATTGAGTTTGCCATTGATTTGATACCCGAAACTGCACCCATAGCCAAGAGACCCTATAGGATGCCTGTCAATGAACTGGTAGAACTCAAGAATCAAATTCAAGAGCAGTTGGAGAAGGGTTTTATACGTCCAAGCTCATCACCATGGGGAGCTCCTGTGCTCTTCGTAGACAAGAAGGATGGGACCCAAAGGATATGCGTGGACTATAGGTCTCTCAACGAGGTAACAATCAAGAACAAATACCCTCTGCCCCGTATAGAGGACCTGTTCAACCAAATGAAAGGAGCCCGAGTGTTCTCCAAGATTGATCTTCGGTCGGGATATTTCCAGTTGAAGATTAAGCCCTCCGATATATCCAAGACTGCCTTTCGAACACGGTATGGTTCGTATGAATATACCGTCATGTCTTTTGGGTTAACAAATGCACCCACATACTTCATGTACCTCATGAACAAGGTTTTCATGGAGTACATGGATAAGTTCGTCGTGGTTTTCATCGACGACATTATGGTGTATTCAAAAAGTGAGGAGGAGCATGAAGAACATTTGAAATTGACCTTGCAGAAAATGCGTGAGCTTCAATTGTATGCCAAGCTTAACAAGTGCCAATTTTGGCTAAAGTAAATATCGTTCCTAGGCCACATTATTTCCGAAGAAGGGGTATTGGTTGATCCTGGAAAAGTGAGAGATGTTCTGAAGTGGGACCAGCCGCAAAACGTGAGGGATATTCGGAGTTTTCTTGGGATGGCGGGATACTATCGAAGATTCATCAAAGACTTCTCTAAGATAGCAAAGCCTATGACGGAGTTGCTAACGAAAGGAAAAGCCTTTCGATGGACACCAGCGTGCCAAGAAAGTTCTGAGGAGCTCAAGAAAAGGCTAACCACAGCGCCGGTTTTGGTATTGCCGGACGTAAGCAAGAGCTTTGACGTATATTTTGACGCATCCAGACAGGGGCTCGGATGTGTGCTCATGCAAGAAGGACAAGTGGTAGCCTATGCCTCATGACAACTAAAGAAGCACGAGCTTAATTATCCTACACATGACTTAGAGCTAGCGGCAGTAGTGCATGCATTGAAAATTTGGAGACATTATATCCTTGGTCATCGATGTGAGATCTATACGGATCATAAAAGCCTCAAGTACATATTTACACAAACGGACTTGAATTTGAGGCAACGTCGATGGTTGGAACTCATCAAGGATTACGATGTTGGAATCAACTACCGCCCTGGGAAGGCCAATGTAGTAGCTGATGCATTGAGCCGGAAGGGAGCATGTCACCAACTCATAGTTCGGGAGCTACCACCCGAACTACGTAAGGAGTTCGAACGGTTACACCTCGGATTCTTGAACAACATGGAAATGATGCAAATCCACTCTTTATTGGAGCAAGAGATAAGAGATGGCCAGACAACGGATGAGGAGATCAAGGAGATCAAGGAAAGAATCCGACAAGGAATAGAGAAGGATTTCAAAGAAGATGAGAAGGGTACACTTTGGCTAGGAAGAATGGTTTGTGTTCCTAACATGAAGCACCTCTGCGATATGATATTGAAGGAGGCACATGATTCACGCTATTCCATACATCCCGGAAGTACCAAAATATACAAGGACTTGAAAACTTGTTATTGGTGGGATGGTATGAAAAGGGGCATGGCCGAATACGTTGCCCTATGTGACACATGCCAACGGGTGAAGGCCGAACATCAAAGACCCGCTGGACTGTTGCAACCCCTGAAAGTACCCGAATGGAAGTGGGAGGACATTAGTATGGATTTCATCGTCGGATTGCCATGTACTTAGTCGGGTTACGACTCCATCTGGATTATCGTGGACCGACTGACGAAAACAGCCCATTTTCTCCCTATAAGGGCCAAGTACAACGTTGCCAAACTAGCCGAGATGTACATGGAGCAGATCGTGTGCCGTCATGGAGTCCCGAAAAAGATAGTCTCAGATCGAGGTTCTCAGTTTACTTCTAGATTCTGGAGGAAGCTGCAGAAAGCTATGGGTACACGACTGGATTTTAGCTCCGCCTATCACCAACAAACCGATGGGCAAACCGAAAGGACAAACCAAATTTTGGAGGACATGTTGAGAGCTTGCGCCTTGAAATGTGGGCGTAGTTGGGATAGGAGTTTACCGTACGCCGAATTCTCTTATAACAACAGCTACCAAGCTAGCTTGAAGATGTCGCCTTTCGAAGCATTATACGATAGACGGTGTAGAACGCCGCTGTTCTGGAACGAAACCGGAGAGAACCAAGTGTTTGGACCCAAAGTGCTACAAGAAGCTGAAAAACAAGTCCAAACAATACGGGAGAACTTAAAGGCCTGTTCAGTCACGACAGAAAGGCTATGCGGATAATAGGCGAAGAAAGTTGACCTTCGAAGTAGGAGACTTCGTATATCTTAAGGTGTCGCCTATCCGAGGGCAACGACGTTTCAACGTCAAAGGCAAGTTAGCACCTCGCTACATCGAACCATTTAAGATTTTAGACAAGCAAGGAGAAGTAGCCTATCAAATAGAGCTCCCAACGTATCTCTCCAACGTACATGACGTGTTTCATGTATCCCAGCTCAAGAAGTGCTTGAGAGTACCAGAAGAACAAATACCAATGGAAGAGCTTGAACTTCAAGAAGACCTGACCTATACGGAGCACCCTGTCCGAATTTTGGACGTAAAGGAAAGGGTCACCAGGAACAAAGTGATCCGATGGTGCAAGGTACAATGGATCCATCACACCGAAGTTGAAGCCACATGGGAGCATGAAGAAGACATCAAGGCAGAATTTCCTCATGTATTCCCTACTAACGAATCTCGAGGACGAGACTCAATTTAAGGGGGGTAGATTTGTAACACCCTCATTTCTGGTTTCAGCATATATTCATGTATTATGAAGAGAAAATATTTTAAGAGAAGTAGGAACAGAGAAAAATGTCAAAAAGATAGCCAATAAGAGCCGAATCCAGTTCACCGAGAGCGCCGAAGACAACTTACCGCGGCCCGCTGGCCACATGGCGTGTTCGGAGCTCATCCCTGCGAAGTGGGAGAGGTCCGCCGCTAAACTGGCTACGTGGGAGGCTCGGGGCTCATCTCCGCAAAAGGGGGAGAGGTCCGACCCTGTGGGACACGTGTTGCCGGAGCTAGCCTCTGCGGAAGAAGCAAAGGCATTTCGGCCGGACACATGTCACCTTCGGAGCTAGTAAACGCGGGAATCAGAGGACCAGTCGCGCGGGATACGTGTCGATCTTGGAGCTCACCTCTGAGAGGTCCGGTTCTATCGAACACGTGTCGCCACCGGAGCTTATCTCCGGGAGGTCCATCGCTGTTGGACACATGTTAACCTCGGAGCTCGTCTCTGAGGTGAAAGGAAAGTCTGGCGCTACTTGACACGTGGCATTCACGGAGCTCACCTCCGAAGAGAGGGTGGTCCGGAATGGATACGTGGCACATCCGGAGCTACCTCCGGAGAGAGAGGAAAGGTCCAGCACTGACACGTGGCGTGTACGGAGCACCTCCGAATAAGAGAGGAGGTCTGGACCGCTAGGATACGTGGCGCACGCGGAGCTCACCTCCGAAGGAGAGGGAGGTCTTGCTCTCTTGACACGCGGCATCACCGGAGCTCGTCTGTGCGGAAAAAGGAGAGACCAGGCCCGATGAACACGTGGAGCTTCAGGAGCTCATCACCGAGAAGGTAACGAGTTCTGGAGTGGTTTTGGATTCTGTAGGGTAGAAATATCGGTACGGAGAAGAAACCGACCCGGATTCCACAATGATACCACACCAAATCGACTAGATATAAGATTAAGATTCGACGACAATCTGAATAGAACTCTTAAATCAAAGTCCAATCAGATTAGGACTCTTCTCTTCCCGATTATAAATAGAACCCAGAACCTCTAGTCGAAACCACGAACTTCTTTTCCAACTCCTAAGCCGACGACTTAGAGCCCTAGCCTCAACTCGCTGAGAGAGCCATCGCCGGAGTTCAGCAAAGAAGATCGCCGGAAGAGAGCCCAACGATCTGAGAAGGACCCGAGACCGAGGAGGACGTAAGGTAGGTCTCCAATACCATCTTACAACATCGTTGTGTTTGCTTTGCATCTGTTCTTCGATTCCTTTCGAACAGAAGCCTTCTCTTGGACAGATCACTTGTTGATCGGGTTGATCTAAGGACAAGGTCATCGCCACGTCCACATCTGATCCGAACATCTCTGTTTTATCATAAAGCCATGCAAGAACACGAACAAAACCGATCCGATAAAGCTGATCATAGGATAGGATGCATATGCATCATCGCATCTAGTTAAAGTTTGTGCATGATATTGATTGTTATGAATTTTGTATGTGTGCGATCCTGTATAGCAGGACAAGCTCAGGGAGCTGTTTACGACGAGCTGCAACAACAAGGTTTCGAGATCCAAGAGCAACCAGAACCGCAAGAACAAGGCAAGTTCTCCTTGACCATATTGATCCTATGTTCTGGGTAAAACTGTTTTGTTTTGCGAAAAGGTGTGTGTGCTGAGTCAAACATGATGGGAAACCCTTTTATAGGAGTTTACTAGCTTTGGTTAAACCACCCTTATCGCCAGGGATGTTTACGAGTCGGGTATGGTTTTTTACTTTTATGCTTCGCTGAGTCCATGGAATTGGGAAGCGAGATAGATGTGTCTAGCTAACTGCACTCATAATGATACTAAGCAAAATTGATGTTAATGAACATGGATCAGAGGGAGATCTAGGCAAGCCTGGGTTTGTGAATGAGGTAGCATGAGATGGTGGTTTACTTGCCGTAGATCTAAGGACCGGTGCATGCATGCACATGCCAGGATAACAGTGCCACCACAAGGCCAAGTATGGGTGCGGCTTAGCTGAGTAATTAGGTAAGTTGCTATATTGTTATGGACTGTGGAAGGCGCGGGGAATGGGAGTCGAGTGAGGACTGCCCTGGGAACTGCATGGCACAAGAGGGGGCCCGTGGGTGGGAGAATCGGAGATTCTAGCCTGCCGGTGAAACCTTAGTGAGTCCATACATCTAGTAACCCCTTTGTAAATTCTATTTTGTGATCTCTTGACCATACACCGACGGTTGTGTACTGGTATAATGGAGGTTCTGCAGTCGCCGACGGGTGACGAAATCAAAAACTTGTGGGTAAATAGGTGCAAACTCTGCAGGGTTCTTAAAACTATCATGATAGCCGAGCATACGGTCACGAGTGCCTGGCCAACTGCCATGATTAGTTGGGATGGTTATTGGGATGGTTCTTGGTTATGGTTATGGTTTGGTTTTGGGACTGTTGAGGCCGGGTGACAAGATGGTTGCATGACTGTTGAGTCATGGCAACGAAATTGGTCTCGGTGTGAGACGAAGTTGTTTTATAAGGTGAAATGGTAGCGAATACAGGATGGTATTCGTGAGATGGTAGCGAATACGAGGAGGTATTCGTGAGCGAGAATGAGGTTGATTGATGACTGGTTATGAACATGACGGAGGGATGATTGGTATTTTAATACATGTTGGGATTACATTCACTTAAAGACAAGTCGCTGTTTTATCGTGCTTTTGATAAATAACTTTGCTTTTCTGCAAATGAGCCTTTCTATACCTACCTTGCTATGAGCTTCATATCATATTTTCCTGCACTTGCTGAGTACATCATTGTCCTCAAACTTGCATCATTATTTCATCATCAGCAGCGGGAGAAGACTATTATGAAGACCAAATGGAGCATTAGGCGTGTGATCTGTTCTCAACCTTGCCTGTGGGGATGAGATAGAGATGAAGACCTTACTGATTAGATTTGCTTCCACATTAGTTAAATTGCTTCCGCATTAGAATAAAGACTTCCGCTGCATAGAAATAAAGACTTCCGCTGTTAGCATGAGTTCAAGACTCATGAGATATTGTAATAAACTCTGTTATTCGTGGTAATATATAATCTGAATACAGTTTGTGGAAAATATGTGTATGTGTGATGAACATCCTGGGCACACATATGCATTAGTTCTCGTTTCCGTGGTTTTCCACAGAATTGAGGGCGTCACACGTGCCCACTGTTTTAAACCGGACCAGTGGAATTGCAGCAACACCGGGGGCTACGGAGTTCACCCACGCACCCACAACCGATCCCGAGCCGCACCCCGACCCCGTGCCTAAACTCGTGGCACTAACAGGTGGTACAGGCCCCCACCTTCGTCTTCCTCGCGCCCGGGCAGCCCCCTCGCCGGAACGACGGCGGTACCTCGCCGGAACGGCTGCCCAGTGCCCTATACGGACCAAATCTCGACGCCTGGGCCCAAAACCTGACGAGGAACATGCTGGTAAGCTCGGTGGCGGCGCTAAATGGCCGGGAATACCTCCCCAACGGCGGCAGCGGCAAACTCCACTCCGGCGCCGTCGTTCTCGCGTGGAAGACGAGTATCACGGTTGAGGATATCACTGCAAGCACTAGGTTGATGTGAGGAGCACGTTTTTGCATCCAAAGATGGGTGAAAACTCGTGCAAAGTGTAGCTCGATGGTGCAGCTAGGGTTGTGCATCGGCGGCCGGAAAAACTCAGCCTACAGCTTCATTTCTCTATGGTTTCCGATGGTTCTTCGTCGAGGAGCTGCACTAGGTCGTGTAGAAGCATCGGGCCAAAGCAATTATACTATGGTTTTGTAAAAGCCCAGGAAAAGGGACTTGCAAAAACTTTTCATCACCTCACAACACCACAGTTTTGTTGTGGATAGCTTGTGAAAGTTTGTGAAGAGCAAGTAACCTCCATCAAAAGAGTGATTAGAGGGGAAAGCCTTCACTTTCACAAAGTAGGATTTCTACACATGAACATGAGAGGTTGAGCTCACCCTTCGGCTTAAAAAGTCTTGGGAAGGTTCAGGCCAAGTTTCATGTAATTCCAACACTTTTTGAGGCACTTTTGGAGGTATTTGAAAAAGAGGCCAATTTGAATGTAAATTCAAATTGCAGCAACTTTTATCACTTAAATTCAAAAGTTAGCTTCATATTCAAACTCAACACATTTTTCTGAGTTAGACCACCAATTTTCATCCCCATTGGAGTTCATCTTGTCGGGAGCTAAATTTGCAATAATTCAAAACTGAATTTGAATTTCAGTCTAAACATGAAGCAAATTTAACCCAACAAAGTTTAAATTTGAGAATTCAAATTCAAACCAAGACTTGGGGGCTAAGTCTCCCATTCAATGGAGAGTAGCTGGGATATTTACAGGGGAAATTGGAAAAAGAGGATTAGGGGGAGAATGGGCCCACAAGTCAGTGAAAGGGATGTGCAACACCGGACAGCGCTCTGTTTCTCGCCGAAGCAAACTCCCACCATGCGCCAATGAGCTGTTTTCCCGAACGCCACCTCCCGAGCGCCATCCCGTAGGGCACATTGACGAGGCGGTCACCCAGCGATATTTCCCTCCGGAACCGACTCCCGTCGTGGTCTTGACCGCTCCCGAACCCCTCGACGAAGAAACACCGCCGCACACCCGAAAACTGTCGGTGCTCCGGCGTCCTCCCGTCCCAGCATCTAGCGAGCGAGTTTGAGCTCACCCCGAGCTTCGCTGAGGCGTCCTCGACGTGATAGACACGATACCCCGGCGCCCCATCCATGGTAAACTGCCCCCGAGCTCTTTGTTTTCAGTTCACACCGGGTAGAGCCGCCGCGACCAAAAACTCCCAGCCCGGCCGCTAGGTTTGATTCCCCGTTAAGTTGAGCGGGCCAGGAGGTTCGCCTGGAAGTGTGCTCCCTGTACAACAACGCCGGCCGCATGCCATGAGGTGTGCTGGCCGGATTTCCAGTTCTTGCCGGGAGCATGCGATATAGCTCGGTTCGGGTAAATCGGCGAATTCGCCTCACACACCGAACCACTCCTCACCAGACCTGGAAACCTAGCTGTAGATGTTCGTGCGAGCACGTGGGATCAAGAACGAGGGAGAACCGTTGAGGAAACACGCAGTTCTCTGAGTTTTTCCAGTTTTCCCCGAAATCGCCCTAGGTCGCACGGTGAGCCCCTAGTTGCCAACGTTTCTTGCAGGATCAGAGCCCTGGACGTTAATCCCTAGGTCATGGCGATGCTGTAGGAGCTAACCGGAGCAAGGTTGGGACAGTACATTGCCCTACAGACGCCGCCGAAGTTACCACAGCTACTGTCGCCGTCGCGCCTAGGTTTCTGGCCATCCTCGATCCGAGGTAAGGCCGGCAACGTGTTCCTCACGCAAGAATGTGCAGTGGCAGTGAGAATCAGCAAGTTCCGAGGGCCGGAACCCCTTCCCGGCGAGAGCTCCGGCGAGCTCGGCGGCGGGGTCGCGTGGGTGGCTGGAGGAAGACGAAGGGGGGGAGGCCCCACTCATCAGCGGCTGGAGGTAAACGTGCGGGATTCTCTGTGTTCCAGGATCCAGTGTGGCTGCACGGGGAGGAGTCTGTGGCCCCGTGTGGCTCGGCTCCAGCAGTCGACACGTGTGCGATGGACCCACCCGCAGAATTTAAACATTTTTGGAAATTTCCAGTTTTAGTTCAAACATAAAATGAATAGAACTTTGGCTAGGAAACTCCAAATTCGATGAACCAAATTTTGCTGAACTCAGAATTCTGATTACTTTCCAGAAATACCAAATTCAGCCCATGAAACTTAATAGCTTTCCAGAATTAAATCCCTAAAATTTAAAATGTGGGGAATTTTATCTGGAGAACTACTTCATGAAAAATTCTGAAATTTGGCTGAGAGATTCAATGGAAAGTACTTGAGTCACAGTAAAATTTTCAGACTAATCCAATTTTATTTAGTCCCCCTAATTGGGTGATTAAATGAACTGCCCTGAGAAAATAGAAAAATGTACAGAAACATTTTTCAGATTTTCTCAAATCTTAATTAGGGCATAACTTTCAGTAGAATTCTTCAAATGACATGAAACCAATTCCATTAGAACCATCTTAAATTCTAGTTTCCAGAAAGTAATGGTTGGAGCCACGAAAACCCCTGGAATTACTTAGAGGCTCAAATATTGACCAAATGGGCTTTTATTTGTACAAGGTTCAAATGAACTTTGTTTCAAATGAAACTTGGTCAAGACTCTGGTTAGGATCCTACCAAGCCACCATAAAAATTACAGAACCAATGGGGAGGGTTAGCTAGAGTTATTAGTAATTATGTATTCAAGTTTACACATTGCATTTAAATTGACATGTAGTATTTCATTAAACGTGTAGTCGCTGAAGACGAAGAGACTCCGGATGTGCTGGACTTCCTCCTTCCGGAAGAAGAACTAACCCCTGACCAGCAGCAACAAGGCAAGCCCCGGTTTGCATTAACTCTTTTATCAAGTTTTGCTTTGTTCACATAATTAGGTTCATGTATGAATGTGCATTAGGTGTAGGATGAATGGAACCCCACTTGCATGACCAGAATTTTTCCATAAGAGTGAGGGTAGTGTCTAAGACCTCGAGTAGACAGGCTATCCTTAATGATTCATAGGACTTCGGTACAAGTCGGGTAGTTGGAATCTACTCGCGAGTTTAGGCTTGGAACACACGGGTTAGGTTGAGTGATGTGAGATCACTTCAGTAATGAAAATGAGACTAGGCAGGGGCTAGGGCGCAGCAAGAGGAAGTCTTGTGTGTGCAGCCCTGCCCATGTCGATTGAGGACCGTTCCGTGTGCGGCCCTGCTGAACAAGTATTGAACGTACCGAAGGCAAATCGGATATACGGGCCCCGATAAACCGATGTAGCCTAAACCTCCGGGCGTCGAGGCATAGCACACCGATTTATAGGTGTAGGTTGAGTGCAGCCAGGTGGAAATCTGCCAACGGGCATAAAGAGAGATGCTCCATGTGGGGAACCTCCTGCTCATTTCGGTGCGACCGGTTCGACGTTTGGGCTGTTGGGTGAAAGGTTGTCCCGTACGACATTGAGTGAGCGTGCTGTGCAGCTCCACGGGTGGGCGTACGTGACGTGCTCTTTGGGTTTCCCTGCAGGTGTATATCGAGTCGATTCGCCGTCCCTCGTGGTGATGAGTACCGCTTGTTCACTGCATCGTAACGTAGATAATTTATGGAATGTTATACTTCGATATGGCTGTTATGATGTAATTGTATTGCTACATGTGTGCCACCAAATATTACTTACTAAATTTCAGATTTCTGAACTGTTAACTTGTTGCTAAAAGGATGAATTAAGGATGAACTGTTAGGCGTGTCCATTTGCTGCAAGGTTACTATCCTATGTTCATTGCACACCTCATGTAGAGTTTCATGCCTAGGTGAGTCGGTTAAGTCTTGTTGAGCCATCGTGCTCACGGTTGCTGCTTAAGTGTTTTTCAGGTGAGGGGCCACCCACGGACTCGGAGTACGAGTCCACCGGCGAGGGTTACCCTCCGTCGGGGACCACGGCTGAGTGGGAGCCGTACACGCCACGCTGAGCTGAGGAGTGCAGCTAGTGTGGGTTGCCCTAGGGCTGGGCAACCGAATTTTGCCAGATAGGAGGGCGTGAGTTGTAGAAAAGTATACTTCCCCTGTGTAATAAATACAATGGTTTGTAACTGAATATTGTACCCTTTGTACAGTTCAGTTGTTTTTCCCATGTAATATATTGTGTTCTTATGACGTGTGCTGTCAGGTGTCGCATCAAGCGGAACCACCCTCTGCGATCCTGGATGAGCGGATCCCGGTCCGCCACAGGTTTCACCTTGGAGACGAATTTCAGGGTAGACGGTCGGCTGTTCTTTTGGTAGCTCGGCGTAAACGGTCCGCGATCGCTGCTGGAGAGGAACCGCAGCTGCCCCTAGCTTGGACAGTGGCACCCTGCACCGCCGGCGACCTTGTTCAACTGAAGAGACCCCTGGTCTAATGTAGCGAGAGCAGAGGAAACGGCGAGTTCGCATTCGGCGGCAAAAAACCGAGGAGGCGTGCATGTTCTCTTCTCTGAGGGAATGGATACGCACGAGCAGCCGTGTCTCTCGGCTTAGCTGCGACCGCACCAGCGACTCGGTGACTTCGGTGCCAAGCCAAGGTGTCACCGTGGCGCTGGGCATCACCGTGGCGGCTGCGGAGGGAACCGCGGAAAACCGACTTCGGCTCGGTGGACACTGAGCAGCTGACCCCACATGTCATTCTCTCTGTTTCCCCTCTTAACAATTCTGATCTTCTATTTCTGCCACCAACTTTTGTCCAAAAATTCTAGATTGTAAGGGCCTCAGTTTTTGACACTCATTTGCAGTGTTCATCACCACACCACACACCTCATTTGAGGAAGAATGATGAACACAAATAAAGAGCAAGTAACAATTATCAACATGCTCATTAGGGAACAAACTCACACATTGCAAAAGTGGTACTTCCCACATGTGATATAGATGGGCTGGACATATGAAAACTCCTACACTTTGCTAAGGATGTCCATGCCAAGTTCCACCCAAATTCAAAACCTTTTTGAGGTCAGTTTGGGTATAGTTAGGAAGAGGGCAGTTTGAAACCATATTCAAATTCAAACTGTTTTCACCCACTGAATTTAAAAGTGGAAGGCATATTCTTGCTCAGCACATTTTTGTGAGCTCACACACCAATTTTCACTCCATTTGGAGTTGATCTTGACATGAGCTAAGGGGGAGAAATTCAAACTTTATTTGAATTTCAAACTGCACTTGTGCTGAAATTCATTCAAACCAAACCTCATTTGAACTTTGATCAATTCAAATGGCTCTTGGGTGAATAATTTGAGTTGCCAAGGGTAGAATAGGGTTCACTGTTTACTACAGCTGTTAGGAATAAATTTCAGAGGTTAAAAGAGGAGTGGGACCCACATGTCAGCCTCAGCCTCAAAGCAAACCGACTGAACCACAGTTCAGTCGGTTCCCGGCTGTTGTGCGCGCGCGCCACCGAAGGGGCCGGCCGGCGCCAGCTCCTGCTGCGTGCCCCAAGCCGGAGGCCAGCCGGCCGAGCTATTTATTCCCTCCCCGGCGTGCCTCAGTCACCATTTCCCCGAGCTACCGACGTGCGCGACTGCTTTTTGCACTGCCATCGCCGCCGCTCGAGTTCCTGCTTGATCAAGCCGATCGCAGCTCCCTCTTTCCATTCCAAGGTCCCAGCAAGGTACTAGCAACCATCCTCCATCCTTCCCATTGATAGAAATCGATTGAAACCGAGTGATATCGGCTGTGCCGAAAGATCAAACTCGGAACTGGAAACCGCCGCACCTCGGGCTCTCGTGGACAGCCCAACCTGGGCGTTGTCACGCCCGAGCCAAGGCACCCTTGGACGCGCAAGTGATCGGTGCTGCTCATCCCCGAGCCACAGCTCGAGTGGTTGCTCACCGGCGGCGAATTTCCACTTTTCCCCTTTCTGTGTGCAGAACGACCCTCGGGTACGATTCTGTTTAATTCGTGCTCTAGAAAGGATTAGAGGGCCTCAGGCCACTCCCACACGAACTAGACACGGTGACGCACAAGTTGCCTTCACAACTCTGGGCCGGAGAACTTCTGTGCCCGGCGTAATTCAAGGTCTACTAATGGCGGAACGCACGGGGGGGTATCGGGCGCACGGTGAGGACCTATTTCGGGCCTTCCCCGAGCTGCCCCGAGTTCATGTCGACCTTCTCTGAGGTCCACTGATGCTCCCCGACCGATTTCCCAAGTAGCTGAGGCACTAGGAGCGTCAGCCGACATGGCCGAAGTCGTTCCGATATGGCGGCTCGTCGCCGACCATGCTCCGGCCGTTGTCATGAGCAGCTGACCCTCGGATCATGTTCCCCAAGTAAAAGTAGGCAGGGGCGGCCAGAATCAAGAAGTTTGAAGCTGTACAGCAGCCGGCGGCGAGCTCTCCGGCGAGGTCACTCGGCGGCGGAGCGCGGGTGTCGCGAGGTTGAAGAAGGGGGTGGACCCCAGCTGTCAGCGGCCGATATTTTGAATCGGGATCCGGCTGCGGCCGGGATCGGGTGTGCTGGCGCGCAAAAGCCTTGTGGGCCGCGGTGTGCTGTCGCTTCGGCGTGCGACGCGTGTCTCCTGGGCCCACGCGCGAGTTTAAACTTTTCCCCGATTTTCAGATTTCCTTCAAACTTCAAATCCTTATAACTTTGGCTAGAAAGCTCCAAATTGAGTGAACCAAATTTTGCTGGATTCAGCTCTTTGAGTACTTTCCAGAAAATCAAGTGTCACTTCATGAAATTCCTTAATTCTCCAGAATTAATTCCTTAAAGTTTAAACTGTTAGGAATTTTAACTGGAGAATCATTTGGAGGAAAATCCTGAAATTTTGCTGAGATGTTCACCAAAATATCCTTGAACTACCATAAAAATTTCAGATCCATTTGAGCTCATTTAGTCCACCTAATGGTGTGATTAGTAAAACTGTTCCAGAGAAAATAGAAAATGTTCAGAAACATTTTCAGAATTTTCTCTGAAATTGTTTAGCTCATATCTTTAGTTAGAGACTTCCAAATTAAGTGAGACCAATTCCATTAGAACCCTCTGAAAATCTAGTTTTCAGAAAGTCATAGTTTGTTTCATGAAAATACCTAGAACACCCTAAAAGCCTTTAATTAAGGTCAAGGACATAATTATTTGTGGAGGGCTCAAATGAGCTTTGCTGCAACTAAAACTTGACCAAGTCTCTGTTTAGGTTGTAACCAAGCCACAGTAAAAGTTTCACAGTCATTAGGTCTATCTAGTAAAGGTTATAGACTTCACAACTTCAAAGTTAATACAAAAGCATTTAATTAATACATACATTGTTCTTATCATGTAGTCGCTAAGGTCGAGGAGGAACCCGAAGTCCTAGACTTCGTTACTCCGGAGGAACAGCTAGCCTACGACCAAGAGCAGCAAGGCAAGCCCCGGTTTGCATTAACCATTTTATAAATTTTTATTGTTTTGAGCACATACTTGTTTTCTTTATGTTGTGCATCAGAGTCTTGTTTGGAAACCCCACTGCATAGCCAAGAAAACCATGGGTTGGGGTTTAGGATTGCAAACCCCGTTAGCCACTGCATTGCTAGGATAGAGTAGGATTCGGTACAAGTCGAGTAGTTGGAACTACTCGCGAGAATAGGCTAGAGGCACATTGCTCGGGTAGAGATAGCACATGATACACATGGCAAGAAAATGAGACCGAGCGGAGAGTAAGGGCAGCAGGACTTTGGGGCCTGTGTGCTGTAGCTCCGCTTGTGTCGATTGAGGACCGAGCCGTGTGCGGGCCTGTTGAACAAGCTAGAACAGTACCGAAGACCTACCGGCTATATGGGAACCGGGAAACTGATGTAACTCGGGTAGCTGGGTATTGAGGCATTGCCCGTCGTTCAGAGGGTAGGTTGAGAGCTCGAGGTGTAAATCAGCTGGCGGCACAGAGATGCGCGTGCAGGGACCTCTTGCTCGGGACGATGGGACCGGTTCAATATTTGGCTAACGGGTGAAAGGTAGTCGCGTACGGCGTCCGTGATGGTTGTTGTAGGCAACATCGAGTACGGGCGTACGTGACGGGTTGTTCGGGTAACCCTGCAGGTGTAAATCGATTATAATCGCCGTCCCTCGCGGTCAGTGAGTACCACTTGTTCACTGTACCGTGACGTAGAAAGAACAGGCTAGTTACATGTTAAAATGTTGCTGATTGAAAGTTGGATATTGATTGTTAATGATATGTTGTAGCTTAGTGCTAACTAAAGTTCTTTTCAACTTTGGGCAAAGTACATGAGAGAAATGCGTTTCTTGTTTGATTGCGGCTCTCTCATGTGCCTTAGCGTAAAGTTCTCCACAACCTGCTGCTAAAACTTGAAAGTAAGGTTCTACTAATTAGGCGAGTCCTTGCAAATGATTTTTACCTCATGCAACCCATCACCCTCATGTAGAAGTTTCATGTTTAGGTGAGACGGGTCAGACTTGCTGAGCCTTCGTGCTCACTGCTTGTGTTTGAAGCTTTTGCAGGGTTCTATGAGGAAGGGACTCCCGAAGAGGAGACGGAACCCCAGGAGGGGAACCCCGTCGAGTGGGAGTCGTGCACGCCGCAGAGTTAGTGTGCGAGTGTGCTAGCAAGGACACGTTCGAGGGCTGAACGTGCACTTGATGCTTAGTCTACGCCCGCGAGTGTGGACTAAACTTATTTTGATGTAAACATGTTAATAAACTTGTTTATGTAATAAAGCTTCCGCTTCCGCTTTGTACCTTTGACGTGTGTTATACGGTGTTGTGCAACGCAGCACCCCTCAGCGTGATCCTGGCTCGACAGGACCAGTGGGGTCGTGTCAGCGTGGTATCAGAGCTCGCTTGAGGTTTAACACAGTACAAAGGTCTTCTTTTTCAAAAATCCAGTGAGGAACGAGTTAGTAGCCCGTATAAGGATGTTATTAGTATATAGAAAGTGGCTTATTAACTTATTTGTTATGTCGGAAAATCGTGCATCTCGGGACGTTCATGTCTTGGGGGGTGCACGTAAGCGCTGTCCACCAGTGCGCACAAGCTGAAGGGTGGAGCCCCACGGGTGGCAGGTAACCCGACCCGCTTTGATATCCTCTACGACTCTTCATGTCGTTTGGGGTATTCGAGCAACGTCTGTCCCTGGCGTGCGTGGTGCAACATGGGAGACCCCGTCACGTGGTCTGAAACGTGAACACGTAACTCAAGGCGTGTTTGGCTTGAGAACATCCGGGCGAGTGATGACGGCCGGGTGTACAAACTGTATGGATTCCGGGCTCGGTGTGCAGCCGAGTCTGATGATTGGTTGAATTTCTGCAGGTAGCCTTACCACGAAACGGTAGACGTGTAGCATCCGTGTGCGAGTGACGAGTAGTGCCACTAAACTAACGAAGCCGGCTAAGTCCGGTATAGGTTTTTCTTTGTGAGGACGTAGTACCGACATGATCTGGTGACGCATCGACGTCACACCCAACTAAATGAACAACTTCATTTAAAAACTTGAAGGTTTTGATCCAAAGTAGTAAAACTTGATGTAACTCCTTCCCTTGCACAGGATATTCAAAGTTAATAAGTTTTCAACTTATAGGATGTTAAGGACAGAGCACTCTGTTTTCAGCTAAATCAAGGCTGAAGTTAATCAGAGGTTAGAGGTTGAGTTCTTTCGAGGTTGGGGTCGTATAATACATTTCTGGAAAGCTTTGGAGGAGCTTTACAACTTTTCTGTTGAGTTCCAGAGGTGTTTCATCCCTTAACCACTCGAAAAATGCAGTAGAGTTGAAACTGTCCAGAAAACAGGACGGAGCAAAGACTCTCTGTAGACTCTCTGTAAATTAAGCATAACTTCCTGCATAAAAATCCAAAAAATAGAAAATGAGGTGGTTCTGGGAAGCTTATGAGATGGGTTACAACTTTGTAACAGAAAGTTTTGTCAGATTAGGAACAGAATTAACTGGAATTCTTGGATCAAATCAGTACCTAAGGCAGGGAGGTGCTGTCCAATTGTTCCCAGAAATTCTGTTAACTTTGACATCTCATAACTTTTGAACCAGAGCAGATCTTAGGCCAACCAAATACTTTCTGGAAAGCTATTGAAGTTAACTTTAACTTTGATGTTGAGCTCCAGGACTGGTTTTGCTTTTAACCTGGCCTAAATCAGATTGATATGGAAACTGGTCAGGGCTGTCATGGGAACAGCAGATCAGCAGTCAAATTTGTTTAAAAATTTGAACTATGTTTCCAAGTGTTAAGGGTTCAATGACATATCTTATGTTATAACTCAATGGTTTACTGTTTAAATAAATATTTGACATTTCTCAAATATATTTTTACAGATGGCAGCAGATAAACGGTTGGAGAACGGGTGGGTAGTTTCCCACTGCTCTGACCGTAGCGGCTACCCGGGAGCATTGTGGCTAATGCTCCAATATTTCGGGTACAACCAGATGCCGCAATACTTCGCCAAGGAAGAAGGCGAAGAGGGGAACAAGACGTGGACGATCCATGTCGAGGTTCCTGCAGGGCCTACGCCACCCGGTTGGGTGCCATTCACCGTCACGGTGAGAGGAAGACAACCGGAAGGGATGTGGCAAGTGGCAGCCCGTGACACTATGTCACGTTTCTGCCAACTACACGTACAGGCTATGGAGGGAACTCCATACGCACTCGTTCCGGTGGAGGGACGAGCTCAGCATGTGTGGGAAGAGAGGTACCTAGAGGCAACAAACCCGAGTTGCCCAAGGTACAACCCCGCGGAGGCAAATCTCAGCCTCCAAATGAGGGCGGGAAACGCTGTGATGGACAGCCAAGCGGTTCATACGGAGCATCTCGCCACCAAGCTCAAGGAGAGCACAAGCCGTGGAGATCATTTTGAGAGTGCTCACAGTGCACTCCGCAATGTGCTCCTTCCGACGATCAAGCGACTGAATGAACAACACAATCAGTTGCGTCGTCTGAAGAAGGCAAAGAAGAAGAGCCGTGTTGACATTGCGGCGTTGCAAGAGCTGGTGCAGACCCTAACCCAGCAGAATGAGGACCTTGCTCAAGAGCGGGACGACGCTATTGAGGAAGGACAAGGCTGGGAAGAGGACTACAACCAGGCTATGGACGAGGTGCATGCATTGCAGGACCTCGTGCCCCCGGTATTGGGCGTACCGGTAGTCTTGGGTCTTCCAGCCATGGGAGAACCTGGAATGGGAGAAGAGGTGGTAGACCCCGAGCCACCAGCAGAGGTACCGGAGGAGGACGACCCACAGGAGGTCGAGTTCTACTCCGAGTAGGGGGTTACGGTTGCCAAGTAGGGCAGCTAGGGTAGCGTAACCCAACTTTTGTAATCGGTGACATGTCGTGTAGACAGTAGCGTATGTATAGGTAGTGACGACATGAGCACGACTTCTCGGAGATCCGAGAATAATGTATCTTGTATAAAGTTTATGCTTTATCAATATATGTGAATGTTGTGCAAGTTAATCATGCGTCGCTTCAATACTTACTCCTGTTTATGGAATTTTGAGTAAGACATGTGCTAATTGCTGCTGTGTTGAATTTCAGAATGACGCGTACTCGTGCCAACCCCGATGTTGGAGGTACTAGCCAAGGGGGAGAGACCTCCCAACCACCTCCCGAGGACTCCTCGGGACAGCAGCAGCAACAGCAACAGCAAACACCGCCACCGCCACTGCCAACGGTTACATTGGCCGACATTGTCGCGGCAATGGCGGGTTCACATCAGCAGCATACAGAGCTGCTGCAAACGTTAATTGCGAATACGTCTCGCCCAGAGAGACGTCAAGATCGTGAGGAGCGCCAACAGAGCTCCTACTCCGACTTCCTGGCAACTCATCCCCCTGTATTCTCAAGGGCGGATGAACCACTTGACGCGGACAACTGGCTCCGCGCCATAGAGATGAAGTTCGGGCTGCTCCAAATCAGCGAGCAGCGCAAGACTCAGTTCGCGGTCCAGCAGCTCCAAGGATCCGCGAGCGCGTGGTGGGCCAACTTTTGTGCTTCACAACCCACCGACCGAGTGATGACCTGGGCGGAGTTCCGGACGGCCTTCCGGGCCTATCATATACCGCCCGGTTTGATGAAGAGGAAGACGCAGGAATTCCTACACCTGCAACAAGGGAGCCGGAACGCGCTGGAGTACTCCAGAGCGTTCAACGATCTCGCACTCTACGCGTCGTATCACGCAGATACGGACGAGAAGCGGCGGGACCACTTTTACCAGGGGCTTAACCCGCTCCTGAAGGACAAGCTGGCGATGTTCAATCGCGGCAGCCTCAACGACATAATTGATGCTGCGATTGTTCAGGAAGACTCCGGCAAGGAGTTGGCGGCGGCAGAGCGAAAGCGAAGCGCGCCGCAGAGCAGCGGAGAAGGAGGCGGTCCTTCTCAGAAGTTTCGGATGGTGAATCGCCCACCATCAGGTCCGCGCTGGCAGCCACCACAGCGGTCGATGCCGTTCCGCGGTCGGCCGTATTCTTCACCGGCATTCCGGCCGGCACTGCCAGCACCACCGCAACAACAACAGCAGCAGCGGGCGATGCCGCGTGCGTTTGCACCTCCGCAACGCATGCCGGGCTTTCGTCCACCAAGTACTCCACCAGCAGCGGCCACATGTTACAAGTGTGGTCGTCCAGGACACTTCGCGAGCAGTTGCCCGGAGAGGCAAGGCGGCGGAGTGGTACCACAGTTTCCGGGGAGGAATCAACCCCGGAACCCTACTAATGCGCGGCGGGCAAACCCTAGGCCCGGTACTGTCCACCAGCTTGCCATTGAGGACGTGCCGGAGGGCGAGCCAATCCTTGCGGGTATGTTCCAACTCCACCAGCATCCCGCTATAGTACTATTTGATTCAGGCGCCACGCATAATTTTATTAGCCAAGCTTTCATTGCTAAACACAGCTTGCCAATACTACCCACCGATAGTCCATATTTAATTTGTTCACCGGGTGGGAAGATTTCAGCAAGCGTAATGGTCTCCAAAGCACCATTATGCTTAGCGGGTAGAGTGTACCCCACGTCTCTCATTATCTTAGAGGGACAGAAGGTCGATGTCATCCTATGGATGTCGTGGTTAACCCGCCACGGCGCTGTTTTAGACACCGTCCTCCGAGTCGTGCACTTAAACTCAGGAGTGCACGGTTCTCACTCATTATTTCTGGACAGTCCAGAAATAAAACTTCCAAGTGTCTATCAAGCCACAACCATCAGATTGGAAGACATTCCAGTGGTCCGAGAATTCCCTGATGTATTCCCGGATGATTTGCCGGGGATGCCACCCGATAGAGAGGTGGAGTTCAAGATTGAACTTGCACCGGGAACCATGCCAATATCCCGAAGGCCGTACAAGATGGCGCCCAAGGAGTTGGCTGAACTGAAGACTCAGCTCACGGACCTTCTGGAGAAGGGTTTTATTAGGCCGAGCTCCTCGCCATGGGGCTGTTCGGCATTATTTGCCAAAAAGAAGGATGAAACGTTGCGGCTTTGCGTGGACTACCGTCCATTAAATGCCGTAACCATCAAGAACAAGTACCCGTTGCCACGGATCGACATGTTGTTTGATCAGTTGGTCGAAGCAAAGGTCTTTTCCAAGATGGATTTAAGATCCGGGTACCATCAGATTAAGATCAGGGCTGAGGACATTCCAAAGACAGCTTTTTCGACAAGGTACGGACTTTATGAGTACCTGGTCATGTCCTTTGGCCTCACCAATGCTCCAGCTCACTTCATGTACTTAATGAACTCGGTGTTCATGCCGGAGCTGGACAAGTTTGTCGTGGTCTTCATCGACGACACCCTGGTATATTCCAAGTCGGAGGAAGATCACAAGAAACATCTGCGTATAGTCTTGCAACGGCTGCGGGATCACAAGTTATACGCAAAGTTCAGCAAATGCGAGTTTTGGATATCGCAAGTGCCTTTCCTCGGGCATATCATCTCAGCGGAGGGTATCGCTGTGGACCCGAGCAAAATCACGCAAGTGCTG
The DNA here is from genome assembly GCA_030760725.1 of Neostapfia colusana. Taxonomy (NCBI): domain Eukaryota; kingdom Viridiplantae; phylum Streptophyta; class Magnoliopsida; order Poales; family Poaceae; genus Neostapfia; species Neostapfia colusana. The sequence goes on along the minus strand of JASWHV010000012.1, from coordinate 65,797,869 downwards.
AATTGGAAATCCCCGAGAACTGTTCATGAGGTACGGAGTTTCCTCGGACTCGCGGGATATTATCGGAGGTTCATTCCGAACTTCTCGAAGATTGCCAGGCCAATGACAGAGCTGCTGAAGAAGGCTACCAAATATGTTTGGAGTCCAGCATGTGAATCAGCATTCAAGGCTTTAGTCAAGCACCTAACATCAGCACCGGTTTTGGCGCAGCCAGACACAACAAAACCGTTCGATGTGTACTGCGATGCATCCGGCATTGGGCTCGGATGTGTGCTGATGCAAGACCGAAGAGTGGTTGCGTATGGATCACGACAGCTTAGGAACCATGAGCAAAATTATCCAACTCACGATTTGGAGCTCGCTGCCGTGGTACTTGCACTGAAAATGTGGAGGCACTACCTACTCGGTAACCTCGTACATTTATATACCGACCACAAAAGCCTCAAGTACATCTTCACTCAGAAGGAGCTGAACATGAGGCAACGAAGATGGTTGGAACTGATAAAGGATTACGAGATAGAGATCCATTATCATCCGGGCAAGGCAAACGTTGTGGCAGACGCGCTAAGCCGCAAGTCACACGTTAATAATCTGACCATCACACCGTTGGAAGAGAGCGAACCACCACTACATGTGATTCCACATGGAGCTCTCTACAACCTAGCTTTGATCCCCACCATCCGTGAAGAGATAGCGGCAGCCCAGAAGAATGACAAGGGCATGTCACATTTGCGGAGACGTGTAGACAGTGGGGAGTTGAAATGTTTCCGGAAGGACGGAGACGGCGTCTTATGGTTCAAGGACCGGATCGTCGTACCCCGAAACCCGGAGTTACGGAAGAAAATCTTTGATGAGGCTCACTTATCAAAGTTTTCTATTCACCTCGGCAGCAACAAGATGTATCAAGAACTCAGAAGCAAGTTTTGGTGGACACGGATGAAGCGAGAGACTGCAAAATACGTGTCCGAGTGTGATACATGTCGACGGGTGAAGGCAGACCACATGCGGAAACCGGGACTGCTGCAACCACTGGGCATTCCTGCCTGGAAGTGGGAGGACGTGAGCATGGATTTCGTCGTCGGTTTACCCACCACCTTACAGAAACATGATTCTGTGTGGGTGATCGTCGATCGGCTCACCAAAGTTGCCCATTTCATCCCGGTCAACACCAACTACAACGCCAAGAAGTACGCTGAACTGTACATCTCACGGATCCTATGCTTATACGGCGTACCCCGTACCATCATATCGGACCGGGGCACTTTATTTGTGTCCCGTTTTTGGGAGCAGCTCCACGCTGCCTTGGGGACGAAGCTGATCCGTAGTTCAGCCTACCACCCGCAGACGGATGGGCAAACGGAGCGGGTAAATCAAATCCTAGAAGACATGCTACGAGCTTGCGCTATCGACCACGGCAAGAATTGGGATGATCACTTGCCATTAGCCGAGTTCTCGTACAACAATGGGTACCAAGCCAGCATCAAGATGGCGCCCTACGAGGCGCTATACGGCAGGGAATGCCGCACACCACTGAACTGGTGTGAATCTGGCGAGAGGGTTACCTTCGGGATTGACCTTGTCAACAACGCAGAAGAAAAGGTTCGACTGATTCAAGCGAACCTAAAAGCCGCTCAATCCCGACAGAAACAGTATGCGGACCGGAGAAGGCGTCCATTACAATTCGAAGCTGGAGACCACGTATATCTACGAGTGTCTCCAATGAAGGGCGTAAACAGATTTGGGGTGAGGGGAAAGTTGGCACCCCGATTCATCGGTCCATTCCAGATTACCGAAAGATGTGGATCGGTGGCATACCGGCTAAGATTACCAGAAGCACTTTCCGGTGTGCACGACGTCTTTCACATTTCCCAGCTGAGGAAGTGTCTCAAGCTATCAACTACCGTTCAGCTGGAAGACATTGAAGAACTGCAACCGGATCTCACCTATCGGGAGGAACCGGTGCAGATTATTGATGAAAAGGCCCGAACCACACGCAACCGTACGTTGTGGTTCTACAAGGTTCTGTGGAGTAATCACTCCATGGATGAAGCGACATGGGAGAGCGAAGAATTCCTTCGCACTAACTACCCCGACTTTCTCACGTCGCATATCCGGTAATTTTTCCACCGTCCTCTCTCTCATTTTCACCTTATAATCTCGGGACGAGATTCTTTTAAGGGGGGAGGAATGTAAGGGCCTCAGTTTTTGACACTCATTTGCAGTGTTCATCACCACACCACACACCTCATTTGAGGAAGAATGATGAACACAAATAAAGAGCAAGTAACAATTATCAACATGCTCATTAGGGAACAAACTCACACATTGCAAAAGTGGTACTTCCCACATGTGATATAGATGGGCTGGACATATGAAAACTCCTACACTTTGCTAAGGATGTCCATGCCAAGTTCCACCCAAATTCAAAACCTTTTTGAGGTCAGTTTGGGTATAGTTAGGAAGAGGGCAGTTTGAAACCATATTCAAATTCAAACTGTTTTCACCCACTGAATTTAAAAGTGGAAGGCATATTCTTGCTCAGCACATTTTTGTGAGCTCACACACCAATTTTCACTCCATTTGGAGTTGATCTTGACATGAGCTAAGGGGGAGAAATTCAAACTTTATTTGAATTTCAAACTGCACTTGTGCTGAAATTCATTCAAACCAAACCTCATTTGAACTTTGATCAATTCAAATGGCTCTTGGGTGAATAATTTGAGTTGCCAAGGGTAGAATAGGGTTCACTGTTTACTACAGCTGTTAGGAATAAATTTCAGAGGTTAAAAGAGGAGTGGGACCCACATGTCAGCCTCAGCCTCAAAGCAAACCGACTGAACCACAGTTCAGTCGGTTCCCGGCTGTTGTGCGCGCGCGCCACCGAAGGGGCCGGCCGGCGCCAGCTCCTGCTGCGTGCCCCAAGCCGGAGGCCAGCCGGCCGAGCTATTTATTCCCTCCCCGGCGTGCCTCAGTCACCATTTCCCCGAGCTACCGACGTGCGCGACTGCTTTTTGCACTGCCATCGCCGCCGCTCGAGTTCCTGCTTGATCAAGCCGATCGCAGCTCCCTCTTTCCATTCCAAGGTCCCAGCAAGGTACTAGCAACCATCCTCCATCCTTCCCATTGATAGAAATCGATTGAAACCGAGTGATATCGGCTGTGCCGAAAGATCAAACTCGGAACTGGAAACCGCCGCACCTCGGGCTCTCGTGGACAGCCCAACCTGGGCGTTGTCACGCCCGAGCCAAGGCACCCTTGGACGCGCAAGTGATCGGTGCTGCTCATCCCCGAGCCACAGCTCGAGTGGTTGCTCACCGGCGGCGAATTTCCACTTTTCCCCTTTCTGTGTGCAGAACGACCCTCGGGTACGATTCTGTTTAATTCGTGCTCTAGAAAGGATTAGAGGGCCTCAGGCCACTCCCACACGAACTAGACACGGTGACGCACAAGTTGCCTTCACAACTCTGGGCCGGAGAACTTCTGTGCCCGGCGTAATTCAAGGTCTACTAATGGCGGAACGCACGGGGGGTATCGGGCGCACGGTGAGGACCTATTTCGGGCCTTCCCCGAGCTGCCCCGAGTTCATGTCGACCTTCTCTGAGGTCCACTGATGCTCCCCGACCGATTTCCCAAGTAGCTGAGGCACTAGGAGCGTCAGCCGACATGGCCGAAGTCGTTCCGATATGGCGGCTCGTCGCCGACCATGCTCCGGCCGTTGTCATGAGCAGCTGACCCTCGGATCATGTTCCCCAAGTAAAAGTAGGCAGGGGCGGCCAGAATCAAGAAGTTTGAAGCTGTACAGCAGCCGGCGGCGAGCTCTCCGGCGAGGTCCCTCGGCGGCGGAGCGCGGGTGTCGCGAGGTTGAAGAAGGGGGTGGACCCCAGCTGTCAGCGGCCGATATTTTGAATCGGGATCCGGCTGCGGCCGGGATCGGGTGTGCTGGCGCGCAAAAGCCTTGTGGGCCGCGGTGTGCTGTCGCTTCGGCGTGCGACGCGTGTCTCCTGGGCCCACGCGCGAGTTTAAACTTTTCCCCGATTTTCAGATTTCCTTCAAACTTCAAATCCTTATAACTTTGGCTAGAAAGCTCCAAATTGAGTGAACCAAATTTTGCTGGATTCAGCTCTTTGAGTACTTTCCAGAAAATCAAGTGTCACTTCATGAAATTCCTTAATTCTCCAGAATTAATTCCTTAAAGTTTAAACTGTTAGGAATTTTAACTGGAGAATCATTTGGAGGAAAATCCTGAAATTTTGCTGAGATGTTCACCAAAATATCCTTGAACTACCATAAAAATTTCAGATCCATTTGAGCTCATTTAGTCCACCTAATGGTGTGATTAGTAAAACTGTTCCAGAGAAAATAGAAAATGTTCAGAAACATTTTCAGAATTTTCTCTGAAATTGTTTAGCTCATATCTTTAGTTAGAGACTTCCAAATTAAGTGAGACCAATTCCATTAGAACCCTCTGAAAATCTAGTTTTCAGAAAGTCATAGTTTGTTTCATGAAAATACCTAGAACACCCTAAAAGCCTTTAATTAAGGTCAAGGACATAATTATTTGTGGAAGGCTCAAATGAGCTTTGCTGCAACTAAAACTTGACCAAGTCTCTGTTTAGGTTGTAACCAAGCCACAGTAAAAGTTTCACAGTCATTAGGTCTATCTAGTAAAGGTTATAGACTTCACAACTTCAAAGTTAATACAAAAGCATTTAATTAATACATACATTGTTCTTATCATGTAGTCGCTAAGGTCGAGGAGGAACCCGAAGTCCTAGACTTCGTTACTCCGGAGGAACAGCTAGCCTACGACCAAGAGCAGCAAGGCAAGCCCCGGTTTGCATTAACCATTTTATAAATTTTTATTGTTTTGAGCACATACTTGTTTTCTTTATGTTGTGCATCAGAGTCTTGTTTGGAAACCCCACTGCATAGCCAAGAAAACCATGGGTTGGGGTTTAGGATTGCAAACCCCGTTAGCCACTGCATTGCTAGGATAGAGTAGGATTCGGTACAAGTCGAGTAGTTGGAACTACTCGCGAGAATAGGCTAGAGGCACATTGCTCGGGTAGAGATAGCACATGATACACATGGCAAGAAAATGAGACCGAGCGGAGAGTAAGGGCAGCAGGACTTTGGGGCCTGTGTGCTGTAGCTCCGCTTGTGTCGATTGAGGACCGAGCCGTGTGCGGGCCTGTTGAACAAGCTAGAACAGTACCGAAGACCTACCGGCTATATGGGAACCGGGAAACTGATGTAACTCGGGTAGCTGGGTATTGAGGCATTGCCCGTCGTTCAGAGGGTAGGTTGAGAGCTCGAGGTGTAAATCAGCTGGCGGCACAGAGATGCGCGTGCAGGGACCTCTTGCTCGGGACGATGGGACCGGTTCAATATTTGGCTAACGGGTGAAAGGTAGTCGCGTACGGCGTCCGTGATGGTTGTTGTAGGCAACATCGAGTACGGGCGTACGTGACGGGTTGTTCGGGTAACCCTGCAGGTGTAAATCGATTATAATCGCCGTCCCTCGCGGTCAGTGAGTACCACTTGTTCACTGTACCGTGACGTAGAAAGAACAGGCTAGTTACATGTTAAAATGTTGCTGATTGAAAGTTGGATATTGATTGTTAATGATATGTTGTAGCTTAGTGCTAACTAAAGTTCTTTTCAACTTTGGGCAAAGTACATGAGAGAAATGCGTTTCTTGTTTGATTGCGGCTCTCTCATGTGCCTTAGCGTAAAGTTCTCCACAACCTGCTGCTAAAACTTGAAAGTAAGGTTCTACTAATTAGGCGAGTCCTTGCAAATGATTTTTACCTCATGCAACCCATCACCCTCATGTAGAAGTTTCATGTTTAGGTGAGACGGGTCAGACTTGCTGAGCCTTCGTGCTCACTGCTTGTGTTTGAAGCTTTTGCAGGGTTCTATGAGGAAGGGACTCCCGAAGAGGAGACGGAACCCCAGGAGGGGAACCCCGTCGAGTGGGAGTCGTGCACGCCGCAGAGTTAGTGTGCGAGTGTGCTAGCAAGGACACGTTCGAGGGCTGAACGTGCACTTGATGCTTAGTCTACGCCCGCGAGTGTGGACTAAACTTATTTTGATGTAAACATGTTAATAAACTTGTTTATGTAATAAAGCTTCCGCTTCCGCTTTGTACCTTTGACGTGTGTTATACGGTGTTGTGCAACGCAGCACCCCTCAGCGTGATCCTGGCTCGACAGGACCAGTGGGGTCGTGTCATAGATATTTGCAGGGAAGCAAAATTAAATATGTAGAGTTCAAATTTTGACATCAATGCTGCATTTGATCAAGTTCGGTTCAAGTTCCAAATTCAATTTTGAATTATAAGGGTTTTTGGTGTCACCCTAAATTTAAATAGCAAACCCACTCCAAAGTTTCTCACCTTTGGCATGGCTGCTACTTCAAATGTGGAGAACACATTTGTGGACCCAAATTTGCAAATTGAGGAAATTGAAATTTGAAACTGAATTTGAAATTCAGATTAGAGGGCTTCTTCTTTTAGTTCCAAACAAATATTTAAAACTCCTCCAATTGAGCTGAAATTTGGAAGATTAAATATTTGAAAGATGAAGACCCAAGTTATGAATTTAGACCTCCATGTTTGAAAGTTTTGGGGAGTTTGAATCCTCACTTTGAACCTACACCATTATAATTCAAAGTTTTAATTCCCCTAATTTTTCATAAGTGTACATGAGCTGAATTTTTCTTGCTACCACTTTTTGGGGATTTTACATCCCTCCCCCCTTAAAAAAGAATCTCGTCCCAAGATTCCAAAAGAAATGAATAGTGGGGAAAACTTTACCGGGTATACGATGATAGCAAGTCCGGATAATAAGTTCGTAGATAGTCCTTGCTATCCCATGTCGCCTAATCAGCGGTATGGTTACTCCACAAGACCTTGTAGAACCATAAGGTCTGGTTTCTTGTGGCCCGAGTCTTTTAATCAATAATCCGGATTGGATACTCCGTGTACGTGAGGTCCGGTTGAAGAACTTCTATGTCTTCAGTGCGGATTTCAGCAGAGGGTTTGAGGCACTTCCTCAGCTGAGAGATATGGAAGACGGTGTGAATTCCTGCGAGCGACGCCGGTAAATCCAAGCTATAGGCCACGGGTCCGCATCTTTCAATGACGGTGAACGGACCATTGAACCGCGGCGCAAGTTTACCCTTCACTCCGAAACGTGTGACTCCCTTCATCGGAGACACACGAAAATAAACATGGTCCCCGATGTCAATGTGGAGAGGGCGGCGCCTTTTGTCCGCATAGCTCTTCTGGCGAGATTTAGCAGCCTTGAGATTGGCTTGTATTACTCGCACTCGTTCTTCAGCTTCATTTACAAGTTCAATGCCGTAGATAACTCGCTCGCCGGACACGCACCAGTTGAGAGGTGTGCGGCATTTCCGGCCATAGAGAGCCTCATACGGCACGATCTTGATGCTAGCTTGATGGCCATTGTTGTAAGAAAACTCCGTCAACGGCAAGTGATCGTCCCAATTCTTGCCATGGCGGATGGCACAAGCGCGTAGCATGTCTTCCAGAACTTGATTCACCCGTTCAGTTTGACCATCCGTCGGCGGGTGATACGCGGAACGTCGGATCAGTTTGGTCCCCAATGATGCGTGCAGCTGTTCCCAGAATCGAGTAACGAACAGCGCACCATGATCTGAAATAATGGAGCGGGGAACACCATACAAGCAAAAGATTCTTGCAATATAAAGCTCCACATATTTCTTGGCCACGTAGCCCGTATATATGGGAATAAAATGTGCCGACTTGGTTAGTCAATCGACTATCAACCAAATCGAATCATGGTTGTGGGAGGTGAGAGGTAACCCGACTATGAAGTCCATTCTGATATCCTCCCATTGCCAAGCCGGAATGTTCAATGGCTGCAACTGTCCGGCTTTATGCATATGGTCGGCTTTCACTCGCCGACACGTATCACATTCGGATATATACTTTGCGATTTCTCTTTTCATCTGTGTCCACCAAAACCTGGTCTTGAGATCTTGGTACATCTTGTTGCTGCCCGGATGAATAGAATACTTGGACAAATGCTCTTTGTCCAAGATTTTCTTCCGAAGCTTCATGTCACGGGGTACCACTATACGGTCTTTAAACCATAGTGTACCATTATCATCTCTTTGGAAGCATTTCATTTCGCCATTCTTCATCCTTCTTCGAATGTGCGACATTCCCACGTCTTTCTTCTGCGCTTCCATAATCTCCTCTCGTATTGTAGGGATGAGGGCAAGACTATACAATGCCCCATATGGAACCAAGTACATACTCAGCTCCTCCTCTTCAAGTGGGGTGATGGACAGACTGTTGACGTGGTATTTGCGGCTTAAGACATCGGCACCTACGTTTGCTTTACCAGGATGGTAGTGAATCTCGATCTCATAGTCTTTGATCAGTTCTAGCCATCTCCGTTGCCGCATATTCAACTCCTTTTGAGTGAATATATATTTAAGACTTTTGTGGTCAGTGTAGAGGTGCACTATGTTCCCAAGTAAATAGTGCCTCGACATTTTCAAGGCTAATACCACAGCAGCAAGCTCGAGACCATGAGTCGGGTAGTGCTGCTCGTGGTTACGAAGTTGACATGATCCATAGGTGACCACTCTTCCTCCTTGCATCAATACACAGCCAAGCCCGATACCGGACGCATCACAATATACGTCGAAGGGCTTGGTTGTATCCGGTTGAGCTAACAATGGGGCTGCTGTAAGATGCTTCACTAATGCTTGGAAAGCTTCTTCACAAACTGTGTTTCAAACATATTTGATCCTCTTCTTCAACAGTTCAGTCATCGGCTTAGCAAGCTTAGAGAAATTCGGTATGAATCTCCGATAATACCCTGCTAACCCAAGGAAACTCCGGACTTCGTGGACTGATGTGGGGGATTTCCATTTTATTACTTGTTCGATTTTGCTTGGATCAACTGCAATGCCTTCTGCAGAAATAATATGACCAAGAAATGGCACTTGGCTGATCCAAAACTCGCACTTGCTGAACTTGGCATAGAGCTTATGGTCTCGCAATCGTAGAAGCACGATATGCATGTGTTTGGCGTATTCTTCTTTGGACTTCGAGTAGACCAAGATGTCGTCTATGAACACCACCACAAACTTGTCCAACTCCAGCATGAACACTGAGTTCGTGACATACATGAAGTGTGTCGGGGCTTTGGTGAGACCAAACGACATGACGAGGTATTCATACAACCCATATCTCGTCGAGAAGGCCGTCTTTGGAATATCTTCCGCTCGGATCTTGATTTGATGATATCCGGAGTGAAGATCCATCTTTGAAATTACACTCGCACCCACAATTTGATCGAATAATATATCGATGCTGGGCAGTGGATATTTATTCTTGATGGTGACGGCGTTGAGAGGTTGGTAGTCCACACACAACCTCAAGGTTTCATCCTTCTTCTTAACAAACAGCGCTGAGCATCCCCAAGGCGAGGAACTCGGTCGAATGAAACCCTTCTTCATTAAATCATTGTGCTGCTCCTTTAATTCAGCTAGCTCATTCCGAGCCATCTTGTACGGTCTCCGCGATATCAGCGTCGTTCCGGGTACGAGTTCAATCTTGAACTCAACATCTCTTTTGGCATGCCCGGAAGATCATCCGGAAAGACATCCGGGTATTCACGGACCACACGAATATCTACATGTTTTGTGGCTTCCGTGTTATATGTGGATGGAGCTTCTTGAACCGAACGGTCAAGAATAAGAACATGTGGTTCATGAAGTGGAGAGTTTAAACGAACCACACGTGGAATGATGTCAAGAACAGCACCATGGCGATGCAGCCATGACATTCCTAGAATGACATCAAGTTTCTGACTCTCTAACATGATTAGAGAAGTCGGATATAGCTTCCCACCCAGTTGTAATGGTGCTCTATAGACCATCCTATCAGCTGTTATTTTCCCACCCGGAGAACATATCAAGTATGAACTATTTGTGGGAATGATAGGTAATTGATATTTAATAACATAAGACCGACTTATGAAATTATGAGTGGCACCAGAGCCAAAAAGTATGACTACGGGATGATCTAAGTAAGAAAACGTACCCGCGAGGACGGGTTCGCCTTCTGGCACGTCTTCGATAGCTAAGTGGTGGACGTTGCCGGGTTTTGGTGCTGGTTTCTTGGGCTGATTAACAGGCTGATTAGCACCCTGATACGGCGCTGCACCCCTGCCCTGTCGCGGCTCGGGGCAGTCCCCGAAATATGCCCGACATGGCCACACGTGAAGCACGTGTAAGGTGTCGGGGTCCCTCCGACTTGAGGACAGAATCCCAGTGCACACTGTTGAAACTGAGGCGCACGCGGGACCAACCTTTGCTGCTGCTGTTGCTGTGGTAGATACGTCGGTCGGAAGCCCGGCGCATTATATTGCCGACCGCGAAGCAGAGGCGGTCGCGCCGGTGGCTGCCTTCTCTGACTGGATGGTGAGTGATACACCACACGGTATTTTCGTGGCGTCTCACCACTGCTGCTCTTCAGCATGCTGCGTTTCCTCTTATCAGAACCGCACTCGCGCTGAGCATTCTCTTGTAAAATCGCGGCATTAACGAGGTCGATGAAGGTGCCGCGGTTGCTTTGGGCGAGATGGACCTTCATCTTGGAATTCAGGCCCCGGAAGAACGTGTTGCGCTTGTCATCTTCCGTTCCAACAAATCCTGGTGCATACTGCGCCAGTCGGTTGAATGACCTGGAGTACTCATGAGCACTCCTCTCGCCTTGTCTTAGCGCCAGGAATTCCTGGAGCTTCCTTTCCATAACCCCGAGAGGTATGTGATAGGCGCGGAACGCCTCCCAGAACTCCGTCCATGTGACGGCATGGCCAGCCGGTAAGGAGGCGGTGTTGTTCGCACACCAGGTACCGGCTTCTCCTTGAAGCTGTTGCGCTGCATACAGCGCCTTCTGGTGTTCGGTGCATCGTAGCAGCCCGAACTTCGCCTCCAGAGTGCGGATAAAGCTGTCCGCCTCCAAAGGCTCTTCGGCCTCCGTGAAGACCGGTGGATGGGTCGCCAAAAAGTCTGAATATGACCTTTGTTGGGGCTGGCATTGCCCATTATCTGGGCGTCCTCCCTGATGGGACGCATTCTGCTGGACTAGCACCCGCAGCAACTCAGTTTGCTCGTCGCGCGAGCCGAGCACTGCGGCGAGAACCTCCGCAAGATTTCTTAGATGTTCTGGCGGTGGAGGAGGTGGTTGCTGCTGCGTCGTGGTTTGCTCCGGAGGTGGAGACTCATAACCACGAACCTGACTCGGACCTCCCTCCTCTTGCGTAGAACACGTATCCACCATTCTGCATTCATACCATTCAAATGATCAGCACATGTTGGTTTATTTCATCCAGTCTATACAATAGTAGTGCGAGAATGGAATAAATAATATGCATAACAGTCACACATATGGATAAAATATAAACTTTATACAACATATACATCCCTGGACCTTGTCACAAGATCAAGTTCCAAAGTATTGAACTTTAGGGAATAAAAGTTCATTTCGACCATCGTGGGTCGCCACGGGATGTTAAGTGTGTTAGCATGTCTAATCTCTCGCTATTGTACTGGACCCAAACATGTATCCGCTCGAAATGATATGTCGAATGCATAAACTTTTTGACTCCAACTCGCTGTTTTACAACAGCCACTGGACATCGAATTGTGAAATTAAGTGTTTTGGTTGAAACACGTCAACATGGTGTTCACTGTCCAGCTTCTGGTCCAGCTGACCAGTCTGGATAATTCAACAGTTTTGACCACCTTGAAAGCAAAGTCTGTACTAGAGTGCAACAACAGAGTTGTAGTAGACTCAACAAGGAATCCAGATTGTATTTAATTGCCTCCATGGCCTTCCTAGTTTGTGAGTTATGACTCCTACAAGTTGACAGAATTTTCATAGGAATTTTGACAGCATCTCCTTTGCAGGTGGCTGTTTTATTCACAAAATTCCAACTAATCCTGTCCTCAATCTTGGCAGACACTGAACTACAAAGTTGTAGCCCCTTTTCTATACTTTCTAATGATGTCTTGATTGACCCTTAGAAACTTTTCTACAGAAAGTTGTGGTTGAAATACAGAAAATTCCAGAGAGCATTCTGGTCTGCCCTGTTTCCGGACAGTGTATACTCATCTGACATTTTCATCCGTTTGGAGGGAGATTTTGTTCTGAAGCTCTACAGCAAATTTGTAGAGGACTTCAAAACCTTTATATAATGGTATCCCACACCTCCATTGGTTCAACCAATCCTATTTTGTGCCCTGTTTAATTTCAGCAAAGTTTCTGCCAAAAACAGGGGAGGTTGTTCCTAAGTCCTTGAAATTGAATCTATACTCACAATTGACTCTTAGTTCAATATAGGAGTTTACTAACCCCTAAATGGAATCCTAAACTTCATTTTTGACTCTTTTCTTTGAAAATATACTTTTAAGCAGTCTCGGTACTATGTTTCCTCACCAAAGAAAAATACTAAGCCGGTATTCCGGCATATACGTGTCAAATGGTGGAACTAAAGACGTCCCTCACAAACGGTTAATAAACGTCATGGACTAAGTGGTTAATGTACCTGCATAAGAACACACAATAATGGTGCACACAAAGGTTTTTGACATTTCAGGCAGTTCCATATCATAGTAAAAACATACGGTCCGTATCATTGCCATATGGATCGTCCTTGAGTCAAGCCACGTCTCAAGGTACATGGTCATGTTTTCACACCACACGACAGGGAACGCGAGTAGAGCGTGAACGGGTCATCACAGTTGGGAATTTTATCAACCCAACGGATACCACCTACTGCCTCATGACCGTTGAGGCACGCCAATGGCGAGCGCTGCATATGGCCCTTTGAACATGGAACATTCAAGAGTTGTATACTATCGTGTTGCTTACCACACGATGGGGCATTCTCATTTTGCCTAAAGCATGCTGCAGATCAGCGTTTTCATATGCTCTCAGAACCATTGAGAGGTTCAAAGACTCATATTAACTACCATGCCAAGCCACGGTATATCCTTCATACTATTACTCGTATAGTGAGTTACCGCAATTGATCCGTCTGCGGTGGCGTACTTTACCTCTTACCTGACGTCGGAGCATCCTTACATAATGTATAACACATAAGTTAGCTTTTTCCACCATAATATCTACTACTATCATACACCTTATGTGGGCATAGTGACTAATCCTCACTCGACTACTTCTAAGTTTTCAAAATAAGCTCTTTTCGAGCGTGCTATTCCCAATGCGGCTCTGATACCATGCCTGTGGGGACCACCCATGGTTCACCCACTCCAGGATCGCAGAGGGTGGTGCCGTGCAATGCGGCACCCAACAGCAAACACGAAAAGATTAAAGAACAACATACAACTTTTATTTGATATAAAACAGCCATAGTCTTTTTATAAAACTTAATTATACACCGGAAGTAAAGTACATAACTACTATCTAATCCTAACTAAGCAAAAGTGCAGCCGTCCAGCACAGGGACACTACACACTAGCAACATGGAACCGGAGAATCATGGCGGCGTGCAGGGCTCCAGCTCGGCCGTGTACCCCGACGGGGGCATCGCCTCGTCCTCGGAACCTTCCTCATAACACTCACCTGCACACAGCTTAAAATATTGCAACCGTGAGCACGATGGCTCAGCAAGACTTAACCGACAACCCTAAGCATGGAACTCTACATGCAAAAATGTGCAAGACACGCCTACATGTTGATCCTTACTTTCAGTTTTAGAGCAATAGTTTCATATGCCTTAGGCAGGACTCACATCGGACGCCCACAATGAAACAAGAAACACTTTCCCCCGATGTGGTGAGGCCCAAAGTGGAAAGTAAACTTAATTAGCGCTACATCTACAGCATACATGGTTTCCAAAACATTAATAATTCATCACAGCATATTATCATTCATCTGGCTTACTGTTCTTCTTACTACGTCACAGAACAGTGAACAAGTGGTACTCAAATAACCGCGAGGGACGGTGATTGCAATCAGGAGACACTCAGACAACACGTTGCATACACCCACTTTCAGAAGCGTGATTCCACACCCCTTCCTACTCTGTTGTATGCACCAACCTTTAAAAGGCAACCCAAATGACGAACCGGTCCATCCGTAACGGGCAGGAGGTCCCAGCATGGAGCGTGACTGTGCCCACCGGCATATTTACACCTTGATACCCTCAACCTACTCCTATTTATGGTTGGGTAAGCCTCGGCAACCAGGTTAACCAATTACATCGGTTTCCTGCTTATGTCAGTATGCCATCCGGTACTGTTCGATACTTGTTCATCAGGCCCGCACACAACTTGGTCCTCAATCGACACCAACAGGGCTATGCACGTGAGACCTCCGCTCACTGCTTCCTATCCCTCCCCCCCCCCCCCCCCCCCCCCGCTGGGTCTCATTTTCTTCACTCTTAAGCCATTTTCTATTCTGAACAAACCGTGTGATAAAACCTTACCTCGCGAGTAGATTCCTACCGAGATCCTAAACATATTAGCAGGGCCTTGTCTACTCGTCAGGTCTGTAAGCTACCCAACCCTTCATAGCATTTAAAAGGTTATGCAATTGGGGTTTTAATCACCCTAACTCTAATGCAAGCATTCACCCTAGACATCAGTGATACAAATAAAGAATTTGCAAAAGTACTTAAATGCAAACCGGGGCTTGCCTGGTTGCAAGTCAGAGGAGAAGTTAGCTTCTGGGGGGGGGGACGTCCAAGGGATCCGGTGCATCCTCAACTTCGGTTACTAAATGAAATGTAACAAAATATATGTATAAGTATTAAGGACTTATAAGAAGTAAACTTCTATTCATAGCTACTTCTATTTAGGATCCTTAATTGGCTTTGGGATTTTTACAGTGAAGAATAGACCTTCTAAGAATGATCTGAGCAAAATTTGGAGAAATGTCATTGCACAATGTAGTCTCCAAGATTCTTACAAGTACAAGGATTCTCTGAATTTTGAGCCCAAATCAGGAGCTTTGACATAGATAACAATGGAAGATCTGATTAGGGTAAGTCTCCATGGTTCCAACAAAATTTGTTTCACCATTTTTGGAGCTACCAACAGAGAGATATGAATTTTTGAAGTTGGATAGAAGTCCTGAAAAAGATTCTGTTTAAATTTGAATTTACAAATAAGGGCTGAACTTTGGAAGGCAATTTAGCCTAGCAAATGAACTCCAATGAAGCCCAAATATTTACTGGGGATCAGTAATTATGAAAAGGATTAGCTTCCCAAATTTGGGAATGTTTCAGAAAGATTTGCTCCTGTAATCAATCTCTAAAAGATTTACTTAAAACAATTCTAAAGAAACTCCTGGGCATTTTCATAGCAAGCAATTTGTTCCTCTGTGAAGTCCCCCTTATGAGGATCCCAACAGAATTGGTCTCACCCTTTTGGAGTTTTCTACACAAAGTTATGGGCTTGTAAACATCAGCTAATTTCTGAAATTATTTGCCTAACAGAAACTTTAAATAATTGTGACCAGGCCCACTGTTTTAAAACGGACCAGTGGAATTGCGGAAACACCGGGGGCTACGGAGTTCACCCACGCAGCCACAACCGATCCCGAGACAGACCCCGATCCCGCACCTAAACTCGTTCCACTGACAGGTGGGACAGGCCCCCACCTTCGTCTTCCTCGCGCCGGGCAGCCCCCTGGCCGGAACGACGACGGTACATCGCCGGAACGGCTGCCCAGTGCTCTATACAGCCTAAATCTCGCCGCCTGGGCCCAAAACCCGATCAGGAACACGCTGGTAAGCTCGGTGGCGGCGCTAAATAGCCGGGAATACCTCCCCGATGGCGGCAGCGGCAAACTCCACCCCGGCGTCGTCGTTCTCGCATGGAATACGAGTATCCCTGTTGAGGAGATCACAACAAGCACCAGAGTGATGTGAGGAGCACGTTTTTGCATCCAAAGATGGGTGAAAACTCGTGCAAAGTGTAGCTCGACGGTGATGCTAGGGTTGTGCGTCGGCGTCCGGAAAAACTCAGCCTACAGCTTCATTTCTCTATGGTTTCCGATGGTTCTTCGTCGAGGAGCTGCGCTAGGTCGTGTAGAAGCATCGGGCCAAAGCAATTAGACTATGGTTTCACCTTGGAGACAAATTTCGGGGTAGACGGTCAGCCGTTCTTTCGGTAGCTTGGCGTAAACGGTCCGCGATCGCCGCTGGAGAGGAACCGCAGCTGCCCATTGCTTGGACAGTGGCACCCTGCACCGCCGGTGACCTTGTTCAACCGAATAAACCCCCGGGCTAACGCAGCGAGAGCAGAGGAAACGGTGAGTTCACGTTCGGCAGTGAAAAACATAGGAGGCGTGCGCGTTCTCTTCTCTGAGGGAATGGATACACACGAGCAGCCGTGTCTCTCGGCTTAGCTGGGACCGCATCAGCGACTCGGTGACTTCGGCACCAAACCCATGCGTTGCCGTGGCACTCGGCATCGCCGTGGTGGATGTGGAGGGAACCGGGAAAACCGACTTCGGCTCGGTGGACACTGAGTAGCTGACCCCACATGTCATTCTCTCTGTTTCCCCTCTTAAGAATTCTGATCTTCTATTTCTGCCACCAACTTTTGTCCAAAAATTCTAGATATTTGCAGGGAAGCCAAATTAAATATGTAGAGTTTGAATTTTGACATCAATGCTGCATTTGATCAAGTTCGGTTCAAGTTCCAAATTCGAATTTGAATTCTAAGGGTTTTTGGTGTCACCCTAAATTTAAATAGCAAACCCACGCCAAAGTTTCTCACCTTTGGCATGGTTGCTACTTCAAATGTGGAGAACACATTTGTGGACCCAAATTTGCAAATTGAGGAAATTGAAATTTGAAACCGAATTTGGAATTCAGATTAGAGGGCTTCTTATTTTAATCCCAAACAAATATTTAAAACTCCTCCAAATGAGCTGAAATTTGGAAGGTTGAATATTTGAAAGATGAAGACCCAAGTTATGAATTTAGATCTCCATGTTTGAAAATTTTGGGAAGTTTGAATCCTCACTTTGAACCTACACAGTTATAATTCAAAGTTTTAATTCCCCTCATTTTTCCTAAGTGTACATGAGCTGAATTTTTCTTGCTACCACTTTTTGGGGATTTTACAAATTATGGGGTCCAAGTAACCGATGTAACTCGGGTACTCTCATGTCGAAACTTGCCGTCCTTTGGGGGTTGGTGTCAGAGGTGGAAACCCGCTAGCGGAGCAACTTCGACGTGTTCCGGGTAGTGCCCCTTCGGATGGGTCGGCAGAACTGGTTCGGCATTGGAGTGATCGGTGAAAGGTTGCTTCATACAACGTAAGAAAGAGCTCCTGTGTGAGTCTTTTGAGGTGGGTGTATGTGTCGTGTATTCCGGGTGTGTCCTGATTCGAATCACCGCCCCTCGTGGTTATATGAGTGCCACATGTTCACTGTGTTGTGACGTAGTAACAACTTCTAGATGAAGTGAAATGAATCATTGCTGTCATGAAGTTCTTAAGTTCATTGTATTGCAAACCATGTATGTTATAGTGTAGAGCTCACTAAGTTTGTCTTCCACTTTGGGCATCACCACATCGGAGGAAAGCATTTCTTGTTTTATTGTGGACTTCCGATGTGAGGGCTGCCTAAGGCATAATAATCTGCTGCTATTAAATTGAAAGTAAGGATTAACATGTAGGCGTGTCATTATTGCATCATATTTTTCCTATGTTAGTAATCCCTGCATGTAGAGTTTCATGGTTAGGAGTGTCGGTTAAGTCTTGCTGAGCCATCGTGCTCACGGTTGCATTATTAGTGTTTGCAGGTTATAAAATTTGCTATGAAGATGGTTGTTCGGTGAGCCATCAGGGACTCACCGGAAACCCTGCCGCGGCACTCATCTTTGTGGAAGCTAGTAAGAAGCGTCCGTGGGCTGGACGTCTTCTCTTTTGCATAGTTAGGACCGAGAGAAAGTGTGTATGTATATTCCGCTGCGTGAACCCTGTGGTACAATATTTTGTAAATGACATTATCTTGAAAAATAAAAGACTTTGTACTTTATGGTTCTTTTCATGTATGCTGTTTGGTGCCGCATCGCACGGCACCACCCAATGTGTATCCTGGAGTGTGGATCCTGGAAGGGGTTCCCCACACGGCTGCTCCCATGAGTTGGTGCGATGCGAAGAGAAATTTCTCCCGATCATTGCACTGAACAATAGCAAGCTTCTTTTCCATAGACTTCAGCCAATCATCATCCTCCATAGGATCATTGGCTTGTGCAAAAGTAGGTGTCCTAGTCCTCATGAACTCTCCCAATCTGTTGTGAGCCGGCGGTGGTGGCGGTGGCGGCGGTGGGGGTGCAGGAACGGGGTTAGGATTGTTGTTGGCTTGCATCTGTCCCAACGTTTGTATCATAGTTTGCATGAGCTGATTCTGCATATCCATCAACCATTCAAGGTTGCTTGCATCAGCCCTGGGGTTGGCATTTTCAGGAACTTCAACATTACCATCCTCCTGTGGTTCGTTGTTACCATGAGCGTTCCTCCTTTGGTGGATGGTGTTTTCCCTCACCATCTGTGAGAGAGTAGAGTAGAGTAGGAAATATAAATTTTAGATTGATCCCCCCAGCTACATGCATCAAGGTGTATGAACTAAGTATCTTCTTTTTTATTTTTAAATTTCAGCCTATATGAGGATGTGAACACTTGCCGAAGCATCTCACATCTCTCCACTATGTGTGGATGTGGACATTCGTCGAAGCGTCCCATAACTCACACCGGAACACAAACACAAGCAATCATCATAAAAATTTCTGCACACCACATTATTTGACTTACTACGATCTAAACGTTCCTATTACAGCTTTATTCAATGGGAATCTAAACTTAATCGTGAGAACCGGTGCTGTTCTCGCCGTTTGACGGTGGTGGTCCATACATGGGCGCACGCCATGGTGAGTCGTCAGTCCATGTAGGGATATATGACGCTGTTGCTTCAGTTGTTCCCGCGTTGGCACGAGTCTCCTCTTGTTTTTCCAGCAAATACACCTTCTTGCGGAGGTAACGGATCTCTTCTTGTGCGCTTGCATAGAAGTTTCCCAACTCCACGAGCAACCTCTGAGACTTATCAGCAGCTTGTGGGTTGGAAAGAGCTCCTTCATGGGGTCCAATGATCTCCCTTGTACCACTCTTCCGTTACGGGTGCAGCTCAAAAGTAGTGTTCTCAAGCTGCTCATGGAAGGCATAGCACAGTCCTGTGAGTGCATCCAATGCAGCATCATCAATAACTTCTGCCCTTGTATCTCTCCATGTTGGTCCGAAGTGCCGAGTGACAATCCTACCGTTAGATAGTATGGTTGCTTCAGCCTTCCACTCTTCATGTCCGAGATGAGGGACTTCCGTAAGGAGATACACCGGGTATAAGCTGCAGCAATTGAGAAATTCTTTGAGCTCCTTGGATATGTGTCCTCCTTCCATTCGGTTGGACCGGAATTCTTGAACTGAACATTGGCCCGTTCATCACCTTCATTATTGGTTTCAGCAAGGGGTGGCTCCTCTTTGGATTCATCTCCTCCTGACATAGCTTCATGAGGCTCCATCGGGTGTAATCCCGCGTGAAAGTCCTCCTGAGGTGCGTACCAATGCCATTTTTGTGGATCATCTTCCATGTCATCTACGAATGGTTCCATCTCTTCCGGGTCCTCTTCCTCATGCATAGAGCTATTGACTTCATTTTCATCATGAGTTTCCATCTTCACCTCCTCCCAATATTGTCCATCGGACACCCCAATGGGGTTAAGTGCACTCCCAAGTGGTGGTGGACAAGTACTTATACGTGCTGTGCTCCTAATCACCGGCATCTATAAATAATACATGAGAAACTTTAGAGAAAGAGAAAATAACTCCAAAACTTCAGAAGCTATGAAGCAAGAAAAAAAGAAAGTGTGGCTGTCAACAAGAAAAGAAGAAAAGAGGGCCTGAAAATAGCACTTTGCAGTGGCTGAATTGACAAGTAAAGTGCAGCAGCAAGCAACTTTCGAAAATATTAGTTTAGAGGGGTGTGCCTATTTGTTTTAGAGTGTCCATTCTATCTAGACTTGCGTCCTACGGTCAACGTGGCTCTGATGCCAATTTGTGACAGCCGGTTCCAAAAAATGAACCAAGTGAATGCATATGTGTGCTCAGGATGTTCATCATACATACACATGTATTCCACAAACTTAATTCAGAATATAACCAAGTACGAATAATATTTAAGTACTTTATTACATCGACTCATTGTCTCACTCATTAACATCTAACTTATTCTTGCAGCGGAAGTCTCTAAACGACAGCGGAAAAATGACTAAAACAGCAGACTCCAATCTTCAACTCCACAGGCATGTTGTTGGTAGTGTGCATGCCTAGTACTCCACATGTTCTTCAAAGTACTGTTCTCCTATAGCTGATGTATATGTGGGAATTCAAGGGTGAGTACATGTCGTACTCAGCAAGTGTGGGAAAAGTATAACATGTAGCTTACAACAAGGTAGGGAATAAAAAGGCTCATTGCAGCAAACAAATTTTATTTCTCAAACATGGTAAAAACAGCAACTATTTCTAGATGAGTTAAATCCCAATATAACCAAGTAAATAAGCAACATTCTTTTATTATAATTCATCATTTATCAAGTCTCAACCAGCCAATAATCATTCTCAAGTTCATCTCATACTCATAAATATTCATAACCTTTACATTTTCATAAAACCGAGACCAAACTCATTTTCATAACTCAAAACAGTCTCAAAACCAATCCCAATCCCAATGACCATACCATAACCATACCTAATAAATATCCCAAGTTTTGCCTCTAATCATGGAAGATGGCCAGGTGCTTGTGACCGGGAGCACGGCTATAATGATAGTTTTACGCTCTACAGATGTGGCACCACATTACCCAAAAGTTCGTGATTTCGTCACCCGTCAGCGACTATAGAAACCTCTATTATACCAGTACACAACCGTCGGTGTATGGCCAAGAGATCACAAAATAGCCTTTACAAAGAGGCTACTAGGATGTACGGACCCACTGAGGTTTCACCGACAGGTTCGAATCTCCATTCTCCCACCCACGTGCCCTCTATTGTGCCATGCATTTCCTATGGCGTCCCTCTCGACTCCCATTCCCCGAGCCATCCTACGGTCCATAACAAGCTAGCAACACACCTAATTAGTCAGCTAAGCCACACACATATTTGGCCTTGTGGTGGCACTGTTTTCCTGGCATGTGCTCGCATGAACCGGTCCTTAGATCTACGGCAAGCAAACCACCATATCATTCAGCAATATCCACGAACCAAGCTCGCCTAAATCTCCATGATTCCATGCTTATTAATCATCAAGTTCTCATCATGTTTAATCTTATGAGTGCAGTATCTAGCCATGTTTTATTTCAGCTTCCCGTATCCGCTAAATTAAGCGATGCAAAAGGGAAAACGACCATACCTGACTCATCAGCTTACCCGGCAACAAGGATGGTTAAAAAACTGGTAAACTCCTATAATAGGGTGTCTCATCAAGTTGACACAAGCATACAAGTTTTCGCAAGCAAAACAGTTTCAAAAACATGGATCAATATGGTCAAGGGGCACTTGCCTTGCTCCCGTGGTTTGTGTTGCAAAAGCGTCTTGAAGTCTTGGTTCTGTAGCTCCTTGTAGACGGCCTATTGAGCTTGTCCTTCTACTCACGACCACGCGCAAACAAAATTTACATCAATGAATCATCATGCACAAACTTTACTCAATATGCAGTGGGGTAGATAAATGCAAATCCTATAGTGCAGTTTATAAAACCAGTTTGTACGTGTTCTTGCATGTTTTAATGGGCTTTCATTGGGTTTTATGATGAACAAGGTTGCTATGATCAAGTGTGGACATGATGATGATCTTGACCCACTTTGTAGATCAATCTCACCGTCAAAAATCGATCAAAACATGGTCTGTCCACACGCAAAAGTTTCTGGTCGAAGGGGGCGAAGAAAATGGGTGCGTAGAAACAGTGACGACATCGTAAGAGGGATAATGAAGACTTACCTCACTTTTTCCTTGTGGCAGGGCCTTCCTCCTAACAATGGCAGCAGCGGGGGATTTTTCTGCGGAGAATTATGGTATGGCAGAACGTTGGGCTTCTTCTCCAGCGACGGCCTGACGGGGCTTGACGGAGGCCAATCTCCGCCACGGGGGGGGTGAGGGGGTGGGGGGGGGACTCGTCGACATAGGCTGAAGGGGGTGGCAAGTCAGCGACTTGGTGCAGAGGGGGTGGTCATAAGGAATAGGGGCGGCGGCTGGGGGTTATATTTATAAGGGGGAAAAAGAGAGTTCTAGGGGCGGAAGCAAAGAGTCCTAGCAAGATGGGACTCAACAAAAGAGTCCTAGGGGTGGAAACAAAGAGTCCTAGCATGATGTGACTTAATCAAAGAGTCCTAAAGGTGGAAACGAATAGTCCTAAAAGTTGGGGATAGCGTTTCCCCCCTCAAGGGCTGCGGCCAAGGGGTCTCACCCGTAATTGGTGCGGCCAATTTGGGGTAAAATTCCCCCCAAATGTGGGGGAAATTCCCCCTCAGGGAATTTTAGAGAATTTGGAGAAAATCAGGAAAAATTGGGAATAATTTGGGAAATTTTGGGAAGGGGAAATTTGGGTTGGCTCAATTTAGCTATTTTATTTTCATTACTCTCCATTTCTGTATTCCTTTCTCTATTTTTATATTCCCTTCTCCATTTCTATGTTCCTTTATCCATTTCTATATTCCCTCCTCCATATCTATGTTCCTTTCTCCATTTCTACATTCCTTTCTCCATTTTCTATGTTCTTTTCTCCATTTCTACATTCGTTTCTCCATTTCTACTTCTTTTTAAATGCTTCTATACATGAAAAATGTATGCAATGCATGGTAATGAAATTGAGGGTGTTAAATTAAGTGCGTTAAACCTCAAGGGAGCTCTGATACCACGCTGCGAGGGCCACACCGGCCTCGACTAGCTTGGATCACGCTCAGGGGTGCTGCGTTGCACAGCACCAATTAACACACATAAAATGTACAAAGCAGAAGCAAAAGTTTTATTACAATGAACTGTTTTTTAACATGTTTACATCCAAAATAAGTCAAGTCTACACTCACGGGCGTAGACTAAGCAAAAGAGTCCACGTTCAGCCTGTGAACATGTTCCCACTAGCACGCACACACACTAACACGGCGGCATGCACCACTCCCATTTGACGGGGTTGCCCTCTTGGGGGTCCGTCTCCTCCTCAGGAGTTTCCTTCTCATAACACCCTGCAAAAACTTCAAACACAAGCAGTGAGCAGGATGTCTCAGCAAGACTCACCCGTCTTTCCTATACATGAAACTCTAGATGCTGGGTTTGAATTGTGTAATGGAATTTAAGTTGCAAAGGACACACCTAAATAGTTGTACCTTACTTTCAAATTTTAGCCCAGGTTGTGGAAGAACCTCGTGCTAAGGCACATAAGAGAGCTGCAATCAAACAAGAAACGCATTTCTCTCATGTGCTCTGCCCAAGGATAAAAGTAGCTTTAATTCGCTCTAAGCTACCACAGATCATTAGCAACCAAGGTATAGCTTTCAATCAGCAACTTTTTAACATGACTCTAGCTTTTTCTTTCTACATCACGGTACAGTGAACAAGTGGTACTCACTGACCGCGAGGGGTGGCGATTATAATCGATTTACACCTGGAGGGTTACCCGACTAACCCGTCATGTACGCCCGTACTCGATGTTGCCTACAGCGACCATCACGGACGTCGTACAGAACCACCTTTTATCCATCAGCCAAATGTTGAACCGGTCCTATCGTCCCGAGCAAGAGGTCTCTACGCGCGCATATGCCATGCCGCTAGCCGATTTACACCTCAAGCTCTCAATCTACCCTCTGGACGACAAGCAATGCCTCAACACCTAGCTACACGAATTACATCGGTTTCCCGGTTCCCATATATCTGGTAGGTCTTTGGTACTGTTCTAGCTTGTTCAACAGGCCCACACATGGCTCGGTCCTCAATCGACACAAGCGGAGTTATGGCACCAAGGCCCCAACGTCCTGCTGCCCTTACTCTCCGCTCGGTCTTATTTTTCTTGCCATGTGTTCCATTTTCTATATCTAACCGGGTGGTGTGCCTCTAGCCTATTCTCGCGAGCAGTTCCAACTACTTGACTTGTACCGAATCCTATACTATCTTAGCATTGCAGTGGCTACTCGAGGTTTAAAACTTAAGCCCAAAACCAGGGATTTCTCGGCTATGCATTTGGGTTTTCAAACAAGACTCTAATGCATAAGTAAACTTTATATTCAATGTAAGTTCTCAAAACAATAATGTTTATAAAAGGCTAATGCAAACCGGAACTTGCCTTGCTGCTGCTGGTCGTAGGCTAGCTGTTCTTCCGGAGTTATGAAGTCTAAAACTTCTGGCTCCTCCTCAACCTTAGTGACTATATGAGACAAATATACGTATATGTCAATTTAGATGCATATGAGTTTGGAGTTAAATTTATTAAGACTACAAGTACTGCTAGACATGTCCAATGACTCTGAATTTTTTACTGCGGTTTGAATACAACCTAAACAGAGACTTGGCCAAATTTCATTTGCAGCAAAGCCCATTTGAGTCCTCTACAAATAAATATGTATTTGACCTTAATTAAAGCTCTTAGGGTGTTCTAGGGATTTTTATGGAGCAAGCCATGACTTTCTAGAAACTAGATTTTCCAGATGGTTCTAATGGAATTGGTTTCACCTAATTTGAAGATTCCTAGGAAAATATATAAGCTAAACAAGTTCAAAGAAAATCTGAAAAATGTTTCTGGATATTTTTCATTTTCTCTGAAACAGTTTTATTAATCACATCATTAGGTGGATCAAATGAGCTCAAATGGATCTGAAATTTTTATGGTAGCTCAGGGATATTCGGATGAATATCCTGGACAAATTTCAGAATTTTCCACTATAGGGTTCTCCAGTTAAAATTCTGAACAGTTTAAAGTTTGAAGAATTAATTATGGGGAAATAAAGGTTTTCATGAAGTGAAACTTGATTTGTTGGAAAGTACTCAGGGATCTGAATCCAACAAAATTTGGTTCACCAAAACTGGAGCTTCCTAGCCAAAGTTATGAATTTATAAAGTTGGAGCTAAATTCAGGATTATTTTCCAACAGGAATTCACTTCCCGTGCTGCCTGAGCCACTGACAGCGGGGCCCGCCACTTTGTTTAATTTAAATGCGGCATGCACGCTCAGTACAGAGGCTGACCGCTGGGACCCGCCGGCTTCGTCTTCCTCCCGACCCCCCGGCTGTACCGCGGTGGCGCACTCCGGCGAAGCTCGCCGCCGGCCGATTCCTTGCGCCAAGCTTCACGAGACTCACCGCTAGGGCCTAGTCCGACATGAGGAACACGTTGGTGAGGTCGGCAGTGATCACCGGTGACCGGAAAAATAGCCCCCGATGGTACACCGAGGCGGAGCAACTCCTGCAATGTGTAGTGAGCTCGGGAAAACCCCAAATGCTCAACCGTCTTCTCCTACAGCACTGGGAGAACTCGGAAATAAAGGATATGAGCTTAGCCAACAGTGGAAATGGCCGCAACACCGACCTTACCGACGACCCGAGGCACTTTTTCCATGGCGGCATGAAAAACGGATAGAACTTGGTCCATTATTGATGGTTTTGTTCAGTTCTTCTTCGAGGTGGCGCACTAGTACGTGTACAAGCTATGTGCAAGCCGGCTTGGTCATTGGGGAATCGTGTAACCTGAATTTGGGTTTAAACCGAGCTCTGCTAATTTGCTCTAGGTATCGGGGATTTTGGAAATTCTCTACACACAGTCGATCATTTGCTATACGTATTGCAGCTACACCATCTAGGGAGTATAGCACACCTTTCTTGTGTAGCAAGTGGAAGACGACAACGGCTGTGGCGCTCTGTCCACGGCGACCCCAAGTGGAGTTCCACTGGTGCTCACGAGAGCTCAGTGGAAATCCTCAATATGCCGCCAACCACCACAAGGAAACCCTGGTGTGAAGTGGTAGCACGCTGGAGCATGAGATGGCCATCGTTTTTGCTGTGGAGAGCTTGCTCAATCGATGCTTGGTTGCGGTGTGTGATAAGAACAGAAACATTTTTCAGCTTTTGGCAAAATCTTGTAAATTCCATATCTCCATGTAGGAAACTCTAAAAATGGTGAAACCAAATCCTATGGACTCTTAATACTCCCAAGATTCTGAAAAGCCTAAATTTGAGCCTGCCAAAAACTTAGAATTTCCTTGGGAAGTTGAGGAAGCCAAATAGCTAAGGAAATTCTCTAGACCATATCCGACATCAGCTTTGTATGAACTTTTGCAAGCCATACCTATGTATGATCTATGGACTAGAGTAAAAATTTCAGAACAAAGTGAAGTAATATTCTCCAGTTTTCTGCTGTTTCTTTCCAGCTTCATACTTATGTCTATTATATAGATCCTTTGAACTTTACTCCAAAAACTTCTACTCTCAAACTAAATTTTCCTCTGTTTCTGTACACAGCAGAGCTCACCACTCATCTCTATGTGGTCTGAACCATTCTTGAGTCATAAAACCTTTTGTTTTATAATTCTCTTACTTGCATTATAAATTTGTGCATATTCATATCGGTAGGAAACACGACGAAGGAGTTCGATGAGGCAATATACTCAGAGCAGCAAGTTGAGGCTTTACTAAGCTACTGACTTTTAATTAAGATCAAACCTGAAACGATAGAAGGCAAGCCCCGGTTTGCATTAAGCAGCTTTTAGATATATTTTACATTGTATCACTTTCATTGGTCTAGTATGTATTGTGCATTAGGTCAAGGGTGATTGACACTCCAATTGCATGACCCACAAATCCTTGGAGTGGAAGGGTACCATAGGTTACCATCGTGTAGTTTCTGCTAGGCTTAAGTTGTATAGAAATCGGTACACGTCGGGTAGCTGGAAGCTACTGGCGAGGCTAAGAATTTGGTTCATAGGGGTATGATTCTAGAGAATGATATTGCTGGAATTGAAAATGAGACGAGCAGAGAGTAGGAGCAGCAGGTTGTTGGCCTTGTGTTGCCGTAGCTCTGCTTGTGTCGGTTAAGGACCGATGCGTATGCTGCCTTGATAGCAAGATTGAACAGTACCAGATGCATAATGGATATTATGTGGTCCAGAAAACCGATGTTACTCGGGCACCCTCGTGTCGAAACTTATACCACCTTCATTTGGGGGTTGGTGTGAGAGGTGTAAACCCACTAGCAGAGCAACTTCGACGTGTTCCATGTGGTGGCCCTTCTGATGGGTCGGTAGAGCTGGTTCGGTATTGGGATGACGGGTGAAAGGTTGCTACATATGACGTGTGTGAAGTAGTCAGTACGGTGCTTTCGATCGACCATATGTGTCATGTGTTCCGGGTGTGTCTTGATTCGAATCACCATTCCTCGTGGTTATGGAGTACCATTTGTTCACTAAGTTGTGACATAGTAAGTATTTCCATATGAATTGATATGAATCATTGCTGTTCTGAAATTCATAAGTCCATTGTATTGCAACCATGTATGCTATAGACGTAGAGCTCACTAAATTTATTATCCACTTTGGGGAAAACAACATCGGAATGAAGCGTTTCTTGTTTGATTGTGGATTTCTGATGTTGGGAGGCTCAGGGAATATGAAATTGCTTCTGTAAAACTGCTAATAAGGATGTACTTTTAGGCGAGTCTGTAATGCAATAGCTGATGTCCTACTTTATAAAATCCTGCATATAGAGTTCTTATTTAGGGTAGACGTTTAAGCCTTGCTGAGCTTTTGAGCTCACGGTTGCAATATTTGAGTTGTGTGCATATTGTATTAGTGTTGCTATGAAGACGGTTGTTCGGTGGGACATTGGACCCACGGGTCGTATAACTCACCGGAAACCTGGCCGCTGCCTACACTCTTTTTGAAGCTAGTAAGAAGTGTCTGCGGGCTAGACGTCTTCTCTTTTGTGTAGCTAGGATCGAGAGTGCGTGTTTATGTATATTCCACTGCGTGTACCTTCGAGGTACATTATGTTGAGAAATAAAGGACTTTGTATGTTTATGGATTCTATTCATGTATGCTGTTGGTTGCCACATCGAACGGCACCACCCAATGCGATTTCTGGAGTGTGGACACGGAGGGGTTCCCCACATCAGGCCTACGAGAGCCGCCGCAGGCATAAGCCACTACTACAAAAACCACTATCAAAGATGCCTCGTTTTCCAGACCCAGGCGGTCCGTAAAAAAATGTGCCTGTGATGTCGAATGAATTAATAGCCGACTGTGATGAATAAATATCACAGACGACTCGCAACGTCAAACCGCCTGTGTAAACATATCAATTTTCACAGGCGGATCATGGAGTAGGAGCCGCCTGCAATATTGGCCATTAACAAAGGCGGCTGAAGCGACCGGGAGTAGAAGCCGCGTGCAATATTGGACATTATTACCGAGGGGAACGTGCCGTTGAATTAAATTCGAGGCCACATTAGTACATGCAGCTGAAACGACCGGGAGTAGGGAGTTGCCTGTAATATTGGCCATTAATACCAAGGGGAACAGAACGCGCCTTTGACACCAATTCGAAGCCACCAAACGTCGTGGCCCGGAATACATCAACCACATTTAGCATCAAACAAAAATGCAACAAACAATTTGATAATCGATAACAAACATTCATCATCAAACACACATTCATTAAAAATTAAATTTTTACAAACAACAAACGATCGCCTAGTCCTCTGGTCACGGAGAAACCCCACACATGTCGGCGATCACCTCCACCAACTTCCTGCTGCCTTCCACCCCAAGCACCTCACCGACCGTCTCCCGCATCGCGTCAAGACGACCGGCCACTGCGCTTAACATGAATAGGTAGTGGGCTATGGTGCCCATTCCAGTACATTCTGGAAGGCGACCATGACCCAGAAGAACCATGGCATCAGATGTACTGTTAAATACATCCTTAGCCATCTGCAGGCGCAACGGTGATAGGTTGTCGTCCGCCTGTGCCCTGTGGACAACCAAACTCTGCTCTAGGAAAATGACTTTCCTAAGCAGGTGCACTCTCTCTTCGGCCCAGAAAGGCGACGGAGGTGCGATTGGAGCCGGGTACGAAGGTGCCGTTGGAACCGAGGACGGAGGCACGACGATTGGAGAGCATGCTCGGGAGCGCTTCATCGGTGGTGCCATTTATACTAGCGCTACGGTGCGGCGAGGAAGATGAAGACTCGAGGGAAGAGGAAGACTATGATGATGGTGCAGACTGCAGAGAAGGGGAAGGTGCAAGTTATAACAGTGCGGAGAAGGGGAGGTCGGATCGCTTCGAATTCTATGCGTGAATGGCAACGACTGCACGATACAGGCGGACCATAGAGTAGGAGTCGCTTGCAATATTGGTCATTAATACAGGCGGCAGAAGCGACCGGCTGTGTGCGCCTTACCTTTTCGCTTACCGCGCGTGCAAGGGGAACATGCCACACGCGCAATACATGCGTCCTTAGAGTTACACGGGCGGATAATCATATGTTACAAACCGTCTGTGATGAACATTCTTCACAGGCGGACAACCGTAGATAAAGAACCACCTGCGATAAAGATTCTTCATGGGCGGATACTCTTTACATTACAAATCGCCTTTGATAAAGATTCTTCATAGGCCGCTAGTCGTAGGTATAGAACCGCCTGCGAAAATTGTAGCATGCACCAGTCAATAAAAGTTCTAGCAACAAAATATGTCTCGCATTGTAGCATGGATTACAGGACCCCAAAATGTCAAGTTTTGCAAATGCATCATCTCCTACACAACTTTCCTTCTCTCCAAAAGCTCTAGTATCCATCAGTCAGTTTCATGGATCGGCTTCGAGCCACTGCTCCCAGCAGCATCTGCTTCTGGCTGGTTAATGTACGTGGAGCTTGATGGAGGAAGTGACACACCCCTGGCTTGAGCCTTTGGAGCCCCTCCAACCGGAAGCTCGGTGATGACAGGTCTCGGAAGTGGTGATCTCGTGCCAGGGATTGTCACACCGGCCAGGGGCTGCCTCTTGTGCACGTTGTTCAAAATATTTTCAGAGGCGGTCTTTACTTGAAGGAAAAACAGAGGAAAATTATATACGCACACGAACAGAGGAAAAACAGAGCTCACACTACACATAGAGATGAAGCAGCACTCAACCGGCCATGGCTTCAAGCGCAGTGTATTTCACTGTTGATGTCTACGGCCAACTCAAAGCCAATATTTCAGTGTATGACTTTTGTTAATTTTTTAAAGCATTCCAACATGTCAAAATCCAAATATTAAAAGAGAAAATTTGTCAAATTAAAATATTAAAACTTCATTACAATATTACAAATATATAAAATATATATCATACATTTTTTCCAGCATTGACATCTTCTCGCATATAGGGTTTCAAATCCGTTTTAATGCTTCTTTCTACGTGCTTCATGTTGTCTGGATCGGTGAAAAGGTACATATCTTAATATTGATTATATTCCTCTTCATTATCTCCCACATTCTCAACCACAACAATATTTTTCTTTCCAGAAACAACTACACGCATCTTCTTAGTTCCTGGATCCTATACATAAAAAACTTGTGCAACACGATCGGCGAGAACCCACAGATCATCTTTATAACCCACTTTGTTCAAGTCTACCAGTGTCAGCCCGTAGTTGTTAACTTTCGCACCATCAGGATGTTTGACCCATTGGCACTTAAACACATGCATTTGTATTCTTTCTCCATAATCGAGTTCCCATATTTCCTCTATGAACCCGAAGTATGTGGTCTTCTACCCTTGTGGATCATAAGCCTCTATATGAACACCACTATTTTGTCCAACACTCTTACCTTATTTTTCCTTAGTGTAAAATGTGTAATCATTGATGTCATATGCTTGCCATGATGTTGCCAAAGCAGATGGGCCAGAAGCTAACTTCTTCATTGTTGCCTCTTCATCAGAGTCTCCATATGGTATATTTTTGTCCATGAACCATTCAGTGAAACGTCTTCTGTGCTCTTTCATGATCCAGTCATCTGTGAGGCCTTGGTTTTTTCTGCGAAGCTCAATTTAATGTTCCTCGATGTACGACTCAGCTATTGCAAGCTGTTGTAGTACACCAAAATGTACACGGTGTACTAATTTGTAATCCTAAATGATAAAAGTTTTCTTACGCACTTTGCCTCTCCCACATAGTCTACCCTCATGTACTGGTATAGGCACACCTATCGGCTTTCCCTCTTTGATCTAATCAGCACAACCCTCAATCACTTCTTCAGTAGTGTATCCTTCCATAATTGAACCCTCTAGGTGAGCACGTGTGACACCCGGTTCTGAAAATGAACCAAGTGAATGCATATGTGTGACCATGACGTTCATCACACATACACATGTATTACACAAACTGAAATTCAGAATATAACCACATACAAATAATGTTTAAGTACTTTATTACATTGACTCAATGTCTCACTCATGAATGTCTGACTTATTTAGCAGCGGAAGACTCTAAACGACAGCGAAAAATCACTAAAGACGATGGGGCTCCACTCCGACTCCACAGGCATGTTAACGGTAGTGCGCAGGCCTAGTACTCCACCTATTCCTCGAAGTACTCTTCTCCTGTTGTTGAAGTATATGTGGGAACGCAAGGGTGAGTACATGTCGTACTCAGAAAGTGCGGGAAAAGTATGACATGTAGCTTACAACGAGGTAGGGAATAAAAAAGTTCATTGCAACAAGCAAATTTTATTTCACAAACATGGTAAAAACAGCAACTAAGTCTATGTGGAGTTAAATCCCATCATAACCAAGTAATTCAGCAACATTCTCTCGTCATAATTCACCATTTATCAAGTCTCAACCAGCCATTACTCATTCTCAAGTTCATATCATACTCATAATAAAAATGTATTCATATATTCGAATCCATGGTTATGTTCATGATCACAACCAGTCCCAAAACCAATCCCAATGACCATACCCAAATATGCATCCCAAGTTTTGCCTCTAATAATACAAGTTGGCCCGGTGCTTGTAAACGGAAGCACGGCTATCATGATAATTTTACACTCTGCAGAGGTGGCACCACTTTACCCACAAGTTTGTGATTTCGTCACCCTCGGCGACTAGAAAGGACCTCCATTATACCAGTCCATGACCATCGGTGTATGGCCAAGAGATCACAAAATAGCCTTTACAAAGGGTGATAGGAGGACAAGTCCCGATCTTCTGAGAGGTAGGGTAAACTTGATTGGGTGGAGATCTCGACGTTGATGATCCAAGGATCCGAACGAACGAAACCCCACAATCACTACACCACTGCTCCGTTGGTTATCACCCGTGTCACACAAATGACCTCGCCACGAAGGCTTATCCCTGCAAGCGCAATCAAGAACACAAGCAAGAACAGAGAAGTTGCAATCAAAACTGAATTGATCACGAATTTGCGGTCTCACAACCGATGATCGGCGACACTGCTCAATGACAGATTGTAACTAAGCAAAACCCCCTGTTTGTGACGGCGACTAGGGGGTATAGAGGTGGAGGACGACCAGGGGGGTGCTGGGGTCGTGACCTAATACTAAGACACGTACATAATGGAGTTGGACTCGATACAAGGCCCAATGGCCCAACTAGGTGATGCAACACCTGGACAGACTCTAAACTTTATATTGTTTCGAAGTTTCCCGTCGACTCCGAAGGAATTTTGATGTGGGGCCAGTTCCATTGGAAAGTTTATCCTCTCAGCTTTGCGTTCATATGTAGAACGTCAAAAACAGAGTCCATATGCCTCATGTGCATCCATTTTGAGGTGGACTGCTCCTGTGCCCGAGTTGGACTCGAGTTTGAGTTGGGCTCGGTTTCTAACTTCTTGTTGGCGTATTTTCTGGTCCTCCACGCCTCCAAACCCCTCTCCATGTATCTCCATGTCCTCTCCATGGTTCCTAATCATAATTAATCCATTAGGTAGCAACATACTCTCAAAATTCACATATAAAAAAATTGTTCAGGAACGAGCTCACCTCTAAATTCAATTGTCATGCTCGAGCTCTAGTAATTGGACCTTGCATGTCTACCATGTGAGTGTTGTGTATATCTGCAGGAGTGATGTCCACATCATCCTTCCCCTCTTGCATTGTAGTCGTCCTCGACTCAAGCTCATCTTCTTCTCCCATGTATGGCTTCAAATCTGAAATGTTAAATGTGGGACTAACCCCAAACTCGGTAGGCAACTCAAGTTTATATGCATTGTCATTTATCTTCTCAAGAACCTTAAAAGGTCCAGCAGCACGTGGCATGAGTTTGGACTTTCTCAAATCCGGGAACCTATCATTTCTCAAATGAACCCACACCAAATCACCGGGTTCCAATTTTACCTCCTTCCTACCTTTACTAGCAGCAATGTGATACTTTTCATTCATTTTTTCAATTTGTAACTTAGTAGTTTCATGCAACTTAAGAATAAATTCAGAACGTTGTGTAGCATCTAAGTTCACAATTTCAGTATGTGGTAAAGGTAGCAAATCATTTGGAGCACGAGGACTGAAACCATAGACTACCATAAACGGACTTAGCTTGGTTGTGGAGTGAATAGACCTGTTATAAGCAAACTCAATATGTGGCAAACACTCCTCCCACAACCTCAAATTGTCTTTCAAAACAGCCCGCAACATAGTAGATAAGGTACGATTAACTACCTCCGTTTGCCATCAGTTTGTGGATGAAATGTAGTAGAAAACAGCAACTTTGTTCCCAATTTATACCATAAAGTTCTCCAAAAGTGACTCAAAAACTTAGCATCCCTATCAGAAACAATAGTATTGGGAACACCATGCAAACGCACAACCTCATTAAAGAACAAATCAGCAACATGTGAAGCATTATCGGTCTTGTGGCAGGGTATAAAATGAGCCATTTTAGAGAAACGATCAACAACCACAAAGACACTATCCCTCCCCCTCTTTGTTCTAGGCAATCCTAAAACAAAGTCAATAGAAATATCCTCCCAAGGTGCACTAGGAACCGGAAGAGGCATATAAAGACCATGTGGGTTAAGTCGAGACTTAGCTTTGTTGCATGTCGTGCAACGTGAAACGTAGCGCTCCACATCATGCCTCATTCGTGGCCAAAAGAAGTGAGCGACCAGCACATCCTCTGTTTTTTTAACACCAAAATGTCCCATCAAACCACCTCCATGCGCTTCCTGCAACAACAAAAGACGAACGGAGCTAGCTGGAACACACAGCTTGTTAGCACGGTAGAGAAGGCCTTCACGCAGCATGAATTTTTGCCATGTTCTTCCCTCTCTACAATTTTCAAAGGCATCTTTGAAGTCCAAATCAGTAGCATATAACCTCTTTATGGTTTCCAAACCAAAGATTTGATGAGAAAGTTGGGACAGCATGGTATAACGTCTAGATAAAGCATCGGCAATCACATTGTCTTTCCCTTTCTTATGTTTAATGATGTAAGGAAATGATTCTATGAGCTCAATCCATTTAGCATGACGTTTGTTCAGATTAGCTTGTCCTTTAAGATACTTCAAAGACTCATGATCTGAATGTATGACAAATTCTTTAGACCATAGGTAATGTTGCCAAGTTTGCAAGACACGCACTAAAGCATAAAGTTCTTTGTCATATGTAGAATAATTCAGCGAAGGCCCATGCAATTTTTCACTAAAGAAGGCGACAGGTTTACCTCCTTGAATTAGCACTCCTCCAATGCCAATGCCGCTCGCGTCACATTCAAGCTCGAAGGTCTTCTCAAAATCAGGAAGTTGCATCAATGGTCCTTGTGTGAGCTTCGACTTGAGAACATCAAAAGCTTGTTGTTGTGCTGGTCCCCATCGAAACGGCACCCCATGCTTTGTCAACTCGTGGAGAGGTGCTGCAATTGTGCTGAAATCCCGCACGAAAAGCTGGTAGAAACCTGCGAGACCAAGAAAACTACGAACCTGTGTGACCGTAGTCGGAAGTGGCCAGCTCGTGATGGCAACAATCTTTGCCTCGTCCACCTCAATGCCCTGCGAAGTAACAACATACCCAAGAAAAGACACATGATCAGTGCAAAAGGTGCACTTCTCAAGGTTACCATATAAACGTGCATCGCGCAAGACATTAAAAACAGCACGCAAATGTTCAAGATGCTCATCATATGACTTGCTGTAAATAAGGATATCATCAAAGTAAACCACCACAAATTTACCAATGAAAGAACGTAAAACCTCATTCACCAACCTCATGAAAGTGCTGGGCGCATTAGTTAAACCATATGGCATGACTAACCATTCATAAAGTCCGAATTTAGTTTTAAAAGCAGTTTTCCATTCATCACCTAAAGCCATACGAATCTGATGATACCCACTACCCAAATCAATCTTGGAGAAAATAACAGAATCACTCAACTCATCAAGCATGTCATCCAATCTAGGAATAGGATAGCGATAACGAATGGTAATGTTATTGATGGCTCTACAATCAACACACATGCGCCAAGTGCCATCTTTTTTTGGAACTAAAAGAACAGGAACAGAACAAGGACTAAGACTCACGAATGTACCCGCGGTCCAGAAGATCTTGGACTTGTCGCTGAATTTCCTTAGTCTCGTCGGGGTTGGTCCTGTAGGCAGCACAGTTTGGCAAGCTCGCCCCTGGAACAAAATCAATCTTGTGCTCAATGCCTCGCACAGGTGGTAATCCAGAGGGTATCTCTGATGGAAAAACATCCATATATTCCTGCAAAAGGTTGGCAACAACAGGTGGCAAGACAATGGATGTATCCTCAATGGAATATAAAGCATGTTTGCACACTAAAGCATAGCAAGTTCCATTAGAGGCATATAAATCATCAAGATCAGATTTAGTTGCAAGCAAAATAGGATTTTTCAACTTAATAGGTTGCTGAATTTCAGAATTGAAAAGACCCTTTTGCTTAGCGTTATTTTTTTCTCCTGCTCAAATTGTACAATTTCAGTGGGACTCATAGGAAGCAACACAATTTTCTTGCCCTTATGCATGAGAGTATACTTATTAGATCGACCATGGTGAATAGCATCAGTATCAAACTCCCAAGGACGTCCCAACAAAAGAGAACAAGCATCCATAGGTACCACATCAAAATCAGCAAAATCATGATAAGAACCAATGGAAAAATGTATCCTTGCTGTTTGTGTTACCTTAACCTTACCATTGTTGTTAAACCATTGAATGTGATAAGGGTGGGGATGCTCCCATGTGGTCAATCCAAGCTTCTTGACCACCTCAACATTCACCATATTGTTGCAGCTACCACCATCAATGATGGTATGCACACGGCAGTCCTTGACAATGAGAAACATGTTGAAAAGGTTGTGATGTTGGCGGTTGTCGTCGTCTCGAACCGTGGCACTCAAAGCTCGCTGCACAATCAAAGTCCTATAGTTGTTTGTTGCAGTTGTACCAAGAACCTCCTCATAACCATCATCCAAACTTGAAATGTTAGTTGCAATAATATTTTCATCTTCAATATCAGAAGCACTAACATACCCACCATCAGCAGTGGCAATGATCGCCTGTTTGCTGGGGCAATCTCGTTGCATATGGCCAAGTCCCTGGCAGCGGTGGCACTTGATGTCGGAGCTGCGACTTGTCGAAGTGTTGGGTGCAGCCGCCTTTGCTGCAACACCTGGAGGCATATGGGACTTGCTGTTATCTTGTCCCCGTGATGTAGAAGGTGCGATGCTGCTGCGTACAACACCCGTGGAAGGTGGTCTAGAAGCACGTACGCTTGAGGAGGGCGCTGCTTTGGATGGCACCGGAAATTGTCGTGGCGTGAAGGTGTTGTTCCGCCGCTGCTATTGGCGACCCTGCACTTCTTTTTCTGCTAACATAGCAAGTTGAAATAAACGTTGAATAGAATGATCTTCCTTGTAGTCAACTATGTCCTGGATGTCACGCTGCAAGCCCCCATAAAACCTAACAATTTGGTCTTCCTGATCCTCAACTACCCCACAATGAAGCATATCTTTCTGCAACTCTTGGCAGTACTCTTGGACAGTCATGTCACCCTGATCAAAGCGTTGCAATTTCTTAAGAAGGTCACGTCTATATGAAGGAGGAACAAACCTAGCGTGCATCTCTTTTTTTAACGCAGCCCATGTCTGTGGTGCATTACGTGTATTGACAAGTTCTTTCCACCAAATTATAGCAAAATCTTTAAACTCACTAGTGGCTTGTCTAACTCTATGTCGCTCAGGAACAAGATGAGAGCTAAATTTTTATTCTACCGTCATCTCCCAATCCAAGTAAGTCTCAGCATCATAAGATCCATAAAATGTTGGAATAGAAAACTTAATCTTAGCATAAGGATCATTATCTTGTTCAGGAGCATGAGGACAAGGTCTACCTCCCATACCTTAACGATTTCGTCGAGGGCGACGGCGCTGCTGTGCATCAACCTCATGGTTATTGAAGTCATCCTCCGTGTCGTAGTGAGCATGTGCATCACCATCAAGGATGATAGAGGGTGTAGCTTGTTGGGGAAGACGAGTCTCCATCTCGTCCAACCGTGTGGTCAGACCAGCAACACTTGTATGGAGCCTCTGAAAGGTGGCTGTTGTAGAGGTCTGGTAATTGTTGAAAGCTTCGGTCATTGCCCGCATCATGTCCTTTAGTTCCATATGGGACACACCCTCATCATCATCCGGAGGTTTAGAACCAGAGGTCTTATCCATAGGCTTCTTTCCTGTCATTGTTAGTACAAAACAGAAACGAAGACAAAAAGATCATGAAGAACCCTATTACTACGCTCTCCGAAGTGGGTGGAAAATCGATCAGTAAGATGCGTCTTACCCCGCTCTTACAAGTTTCTTACCAGCACTACAGGTGGCCAACGGTGACCGGTGTGAAGCAAGCAGAGAGTGGGTGTGATTGCAAAGGTTACCTGTTCTGCTCGAGAGAAGGTGGAGCTTGGAAGGCTCAAATGCAGTATATGTATGTGGCACACAAGTTAGTAACAGATAGCAATGCTGAATAAGTGTCTGAAGAATTTCACCTAGTTGCTGGCCTAAGAATGTATTAGAACAGTTGTGGCAACAAGCAAGTACAAGGATGAATAATGATGAACAACAAGGATAATATCAGCAAGTATCCAGCACTCACACAGAAATAGCACAACTAGAAAACCTCTTAGCCTCCTGTTTTTGTCTTGAAACACTAGTAGAAATCAAAATCTTTTTTTTTCTCTTTATTTTTTTGATATTTTTTCTCAACCAGGGGCACAAGAATAGAAACAGCACTAAGTATTAGCTCAAACTGATGAAAGATGAGATCGGCACAAATTCAGGAGCGATTGGAAAAAACTAGTGCTGGAACTTCGGAGTTCAAAACAAGGGCCTTCTTAATTTTTTTATTTTTTTTGAAAATGCCGTATGTGGACTTTTTCGTGACCTTTCTGGGAAAAAAATGCGCCTCAATTGAAGTTACGAGCGAAAAGTTATGCCCGTTTTAAGGAGGATACCCCGAATCAGGTTTTGGTGGTGGTGGAAACTGCAACAGAAACAAATCGGTGGATGGAATTTTTTTGTAGATTGGTTTTTTGTAGATGGCAGCGGATGGAAGAAACAAAACTGAACCAAAACAAATCTAAACCAGCAACCAGACTCAACCTAGGACACGAACTCAGAACTACGGACTCCGAAACTAAATTGTGCAAAAAGTTGAGCGGGGGTTGTAGGTCAGGGAAACTAAAATTTTTTTGTGGCTTTTTGTAGACGATAGGACTGAAACAAAATAAATCTAAAGGGCACACAAGTATACCTCATGGTGAACCTTGAAATCTGATACCAATTGATAGGAGGATGAGTCCCGATCTTCCGAGAGGTAGGGTAAATTTGATTGGGTGGAGATCTCGACGTTGATGATCCACTGCTCCGAACGAACGAAACCCCGCAATCACTACACCACTGCTCCGTTGGTTATCACCCGTGTCACACGAATGACCTCGCCACGGAGGCTTATCCCTGTAAGTGCAATCAAGAACACAAGCAAGAACAGAGAAGTTGCAATCAAAACTGAATTGATCACGAATTTGGGGTCTCACAACCGATGATCGGCGACACTGTTCAATGACAGATTGTAACTAAGCAAAACCTCCTGTTTGTGACGGCGGCTAGGGGGTATAAAGGAGGTGGCGAATGACCAGGGGGGTGTTGGGGTCGTGACCTAACCCTAAGACACGTACATAATGGAGTTGGACTCGATACAAGGCCCAATTGCCCAACTAGGTGATGCAACACCCTGACAGACTCTAAACTTTATATTATTTCGAAGATTCCCGTCGAATCCCAGTGAATTTTGACGTGGGTACAGTTCCATTGGAAAGATTATCCTCTCAGCTTTCCGTGCATATGTAGAACGTCAAAAACGGAGTCCGTATGCCACCTGTGCATCCATTTTAAGTTGGACTGCTCCTGGGCCCGAGTTGGACTCGAGTTTGAGTTGGTCTCGGTCTCTAACTTCTTGTTGCCGTATTTTCTGGTCCTACACGCCTCCAAACCCCTCTCCATGTATCTCCATGTCCTCTCCATGGTTCCTAATCATAATTAATCCATTAGGTAGCAACATACTCTCAAAATTCATATATAAAGAATTGTTCAGGAACGAGCTCACCTCTAAATTCAATTGTCGTGCTCGACCTCTAGTAATTGGACCTTGCATGTCTACCATGTGAGTGTTGTGTATATATGCAGGAGTGATGTCCACATCAAAGGGGCTACTAGAATGCATGGACCCACTGAGGTTTCACCGGCAGGCTCGAATCTCCATTCTCCCACCAACGGGCCCCCTCTTGCGCCATGCAGTTCTCAGGGCAGTCCTCCTCGACTCCCATTCCCCTCGCCATCAAACGGTTCATAACAAGCTAGCAACACACCTAATTAGTCAGCTAAGCCGCATCCATATTTTGCCTTGTGGTGGCACTTTTTTCCTAGCATGTGCTCGCATGAACCGGTCCTTAGATCTACGGCAAGCAAACCACCATCTCATTCAGCAACATCCACGAACCAATCTCCCCAAAATCTCCCTGATTCAATGCTCATTGACATCAGCATGTTCTCATTATCTTTATTCTCATGAGTGCAGTAGCTTAAGAGTTTAATTTCAGCTTCCCGTATACCGTAAATTAAGCGAAGCAAAAAGGAAAAAACAACCATACCCGACTCATCAACTTTCCCGGTGACAAGGATGGTTAACAAAACTAGTAAACTCCTATAAAATGGTGTCCCATCAAGTTGACACAAGCATACGAGTTTTCACAAACAAAACAGTTCAAAAACTTCGGTTCAATATGGTCAAGGGGCACTTGCCTTGCTCCCGTGGTTCGTGTTGCTCAAGCATGTCGAAGTCTTGGTGCTGTATGTAAGGGCCTAAGTTTTTGCACACATCCAAAGTGTTCATCACACCACACACACCTCTTTTGAGGGAACTTTATGAACATCTTTGAAGGGCAAGTAAACACCATCAACATGGTCATTAGAGAATAAACTCACAAAATGCAAAAGTGGCATTTCCCACATGCATCATATAAGGGCTGACCATATGGAAAACTCCAACACCTTGCTAGGAATGCTCATGCAAAAATTCAACCAAATCCAAAACCTTTTTGAGGTATTTTTGGGTATAACTAGAAAGAGGCTAGTTTGAACGCAAATTCAAATTCAAACTTCTTTTAGCCCATAAATTCAATAGTGGTATTCATATTCACACTCAGCACATTTTTGTGAGCTCACACACCAATTTTCACCCCACTTGGAGTTGATCTTAACATGAGCTAATTTTAGCAAATTCAAACTCAATTTAAATTTCAAACTGCACATGTGCTGAAAATAGATTCAAACACTTTACAGTTTGAATTCTATCAAGTTCAAATGGGCATTTGGTAGATAATTCAAATTCTAAAGGGCATTAGTGGGATTACTGTTTGGAGCAGTGGGAGGAAGTTAATTTCAGAGGTTAAAATGGGAGTGGGTCCCACATGTCATCCTCAATAGCAAATTCAACCGACTGAGGCGCCGTGCTCTCTTTCTCGGGCTGCAGCCGAGCACGCCACCGAACGGCAATTGGCACCAGCTCCTGCTGCGTTTCCCTGCACTGGAGACCAGCTGCCCGACGTCTTATCCCTCCCCGACGTGCTCTGTTCGCTCACAACCCGAGTCCGCAGCGAGTTCGCCCTCCCTCACACCGAGCTCCACCGAAAGCACGCCGCCCTCTTGGTTCCGCTCGGGAGCAGGCCGATCACTTGCGAACACGGCCTTCCCAGTAGCAAAATGGCGTCGTGGACTTGTGAGCAACATCCTCGACGTCTTGTTGTCCCGTGACCAATCTCCCTCGAGCTAACCGAGCGTTTTTCCGGCGACCCGAGCGTTGCCGCCAATCGGTGCTCTCGCGGACAGCTCGGCACAGCCATCCTCGCGTCTACTTCTCTAAACAAGAAAGGTGCATCCCTGCGTGTGGAAGGTGTAGCCGAAAGCCGTTTGGCATATGATAAACCATAGGTAGAGAATTTCCAAATATACCAAAAGCTAGTTCACATGGGCCGAGCTCACCTTCGACTGAAATTCGGACTCCATGCACTCTGGCTTAGTCGAGCCTGTTGGCCAGTAGGTTCTACACATGCTAGCGCTCATGCTGGAGGAAGAAGCAAGGAAAACCATTGAGGATCGGCCGTGATATAGCTGTTTTCCTCGCCGCCGTTGCAAAGTACCTCGGCTCACCGTCGAGGGTATGGTTGCCGGCGTTTCTAGCTTCCACAAGGTCTTGTTTCATGTTCCTCGTGCTCCACTGATGCTCTCTGAGCTATTTCCAATCGATTTGGAGCACTGTTGTGCGAGACCAATCTCGCCGGAACCCTAGGTTCCGCTGTTATAGGTGCACACGGGTTTCTGGTGATCGTCGGCGGTCGGCGAGCCCACAGATGAGTTCACGAGGTCGGAAAACGGGGAGGCGGCAAGTTTCGGGCCAAGGGGTGGCCGGGAACTCGGTTCCGGTGAGGCTCGCCGGAAGGCGCCGCCGGGGGATTCCGTTGGCGTGAGGTTGAAGAAGATCCGCGCTGTGGGACCCTTTGGCAGGAGTTTAAACATTTCCCCGATTTTCAGATTTAGTTCAAACTTCAAACCAACATAACTTTGGCTAGGAAACTCCAAATTGAGTGAACCAAATTTTTTTGGATTCAGCTCTCTGAGTACTTTCCAACAAATCAAGTTTCACTTTATGAAATGACGGGGCCCGGTCCCGCTCACGGGGCCGTGCCGCTCGCCCGGGAATCGCATTGGGTGGTGCCATGTTATGCGGCACCCAATAGAGCACATATAAGGAAAACTGTATTACATAAATCAAAGAGGAAGCTTACAAATGTTATTTGTAAATAATATACATAAATTAGCTACAGCAGATGTCTAAAAACAGCTCACATCGAATAACTAAGAAGCACTTGAGAAGAGGTCCAGCCCGCGGACTCCTCTTGCTAGGGACACGAAGACATTGCAGCAGCTAGCTTCTCCATGTGTTACCGACTCAGAAGTTTTTAAGTCTCACCGGACAACCTTCTTTATAGCATCGTGTTAACCTGCAAAACCACTCATATAGCAAGA
Source organism: Neostapfia colusana (assembly GCA_030760725.1). Classification (NCBI taxonomy): domain Eukaryota; kingdom Viridiplantae; phylum Streptophyta; class Magnoliopsida; order Poales; family Poaceae; genus Neostapfia; species Neostapfia colusana. The sequence continues at coordinate 65,755,148 of JASWHV010000012.1, read as the reverse complement.
GTGAGCACAAAGGCTCAGCAAGACTTAACCGTCTCTCCTATGCATGCAACTCTACATGAAAGTAACCTAAGACTTAAACATGTAAGTTGACAAAAAGACTCGCCTATGAGTACATCCTTAACTTTCAGATTTTAGCCATAATAGTAGTGACCTTGCGCCCAGCAACATTGGAACTCCACAATCAAATAAGAAACACTTCATTCCAATGTTACTTGTCCCGAGGTGGAAAAAAACTTTAGTTCGCTCTATCTCTACTTAAAACAGGGTTTTCATGCAATTTACAATAACCATAGCAGCAATTAAAACTTTGCAAACTGTTTCCACACAAGTTGATTACTACGTCACAACATGGGAGCAAACGGTTCTCAATAACCGCGAGGGATGGTGATTCGAATCAAACACTGCCCGGACAGTTCGACACATACGCCCACCTATGAAGACCCAAATCTGGCGTCCTTCATTACGTCGTATGTGGCAACCTTTCGCAGTACACTCGACTGTAGAACTGGTCACGCCATCTCGGGCTCATAGGTCTAACGAGATGATGTGGTATGCCTCTACAATCCAGTTAACCTGGTACATCGGTTTCCTGGGTCCCATATAGCAGTAAGCATCCGGTACACAACTCAATACTTGCTCCTGGATGCGGCACACACATCGGTCCTTAACCGACACAGGCAGAGCTACTCGACAAGACGAGGCCTAACCCTCCTGCCCGGTCTTATCTTTAGAAATATAAAGTTTAGTTTACCTCTTTTCCAACTATACCCATGTAATCCTGACTATAACTTGCGAGTAGATTCCGTCTACTCGACTTCTAACGGATGTCCTAAGCTATTTAGCAGGCATTATTCTACAGCGGTGACCCTTTTCTACCCTTAACTCCAGGGTTCATTTGGTCATGCATTTGGAGTGTAAAACATCCTTGACCTAATGCACATACAAACTCTAAACCATAATTGTGAACAAAGTAAAAACTTTATAAATAACTTAAATGCAAACCGGAGCTTGCCTTGGTTTTGCAGGTGACTAAAGTCAGAACATTGTGAAGTTAGTTGCTGATGACTTGAAGCTTAATCCCTGCCCTTCTTGTTCCTTGATATAAGCTTTGCTTCTCCTCCACTTTTCCACGTTTACTCACTACACGTTATGAATATGCATATATGTTTAATTGTAAAACTTTTGCTAACAAGTTCTAAAGACAAATTTAAAACTGGAACTCTGTATAAGAATTTAATGGTGCTAGACATATGTGTTTGGGTTTAAGTACTATGATCAAGTGATAAGTGTGTTTCATCACTTGTGTCTTGATCACCTAGTGGTGTTGAACATAACAGTTCTGATCCAGCGCTCCAATGGAGCTGAAATTTTTCATGTGAGTTCCTTGTCACAAGAAAGTGCTGTGGACCATAATCTAGAATTTTTCAGAGATTAGATCACTCAGAACAATTCCCTAGGAATTTAGGCAAAAAGGAATTAATTCTGAATAAACTTGCACTTTCATGCAAATTCAAGTTAACCACAATTTCAAACATATCTCAGTGAGCATGCATGAATTTTCCTTGTATTTTTGGAACTAAGGATTTCCTAGAACTGAATTTCCAAATTTTCGAAATTCTCTGGAATTGTTTCTGTATTCATTTGAACACAGAAGCTTAAAATCAGAATTACCCTAACTAAATCAACTCCAAATTAGCTGAAACTTTTACAGGAGTGTCCTAACATCCTAAGGAATATTCTGGCAAAATGTGAGGATTTTTGGATGAACCAAACTCCCTCTAAAATTCTTTTACTGAAAAGTTTTAAAGAATTTTACGGAATTAAATAATGATTCTCATACAAATTGGGTTGCTTATTTGGATAGAGTTTTTCAATAGGAATCCAACCTAATTTGAATCACTAAAATTGGAGCTCCCTAGCACAAGTTATGAGGTTCTAAAGTTTGAACTGAATTTGGGAATTCAAATAAACCGGGAAATGTTCGAACTCTGACCGTGGGTCCCGGGTACACGTGTCAACCGGTGAAACCAAGCCATACGGGGCCACAGAACCTTTCCTGCACAGCCACAAGGGATCCCGGAGCCGCAGCAGATCAGCAATTTTAAACTTTCGTCACTGACATGCGGGACCCGCCCGACCTTCTTCGTCCTCGGGCTGTTTCCTCTTCCGCGCTGCCCCCTCGCCGGAATCCCACCGGAGCTCGCCGGAGTCGGCTTCCCAGACGCCTCTCGGCTCGGTACTCACCGCCTGGGGGTTTCCAGCTACGAGAAAGCCATTGGTGCGGTGCTCTCGGGCTGCCGGTATCCGGAAGTAGGCCAGGGACGTGTGGCGGCATTCGGTGAAGCTCGGCGCCGTCGCCTGGCCCTTATAGCCCAGCAAAAGCTCGACCGAACCGCTCAAAAGAACCAGTGGATGATGGGCTAGTCCACCATGGCCTCAACATGGCTCAGAAACGGCGGCAATCCGGTTGTCACTGTGCGCCCGTGCGTCCCCACCATGGCCGCCTATTGGAAAGCTTGAAATGGGCCACTGACATGGGGTTTCAAGCTAGGGTCGTGAAGGGGATTGGGTCGCCATCGAGTCTAGATCATTTGTGCATGATTTGGTGAACTCTAAGTGCGAATTAAGCGCGAATTTTTTAGAGATCTTTAACAGAGGATCCGTGGTCGTGCTCCGGAGGAAAAACTTCGAATTCGGCTGCTAGGGATCACAGCTTGAGCTGAGCTCCGGAAAGAAGCACCACGGTGGTAAAGTGCACCTCTGAGCGTCGTTGCTTGAGCGTGAAACCCATGGTGGTGAGCTGCCCACGTGAGCTTGCTCGTCGGTTTCTCACGGCCTGCCGCAACAACCCTTGTTCTAGGGTGGAGAACGCCGGGAGCTGCGGTCTGTCGCGCTGAGGAGGTGTAGGGCGACTAGGTTTTGCTGTTTTTCAGCTCGGGAAGGTGGTCTGAGCGAGTTTCTGCTGGCTTTTGATCGGAGCAGAGAGGCGGCGGCAGAAGACTGTCGGGGGGCTCGGTGTGGCAGTTTTGTGAACGAACAGAGTGCTTCGTGAGCGGATGAGGGCGCGAGTGGAACGCCAAGCAGGTCACCAGCGCGAGAAGTTTTCATGAGGAGGTGACTTCCACGGGGTCTCGGTTGGTAGCGCGGTTGCGGCTTGCAACGGCTCGGTCCGAGCTCGTGTGTGAACAGTGAAACAGAGAGCTGAGACTTAGGTAGTAAGTCATCCCCCTCTCAATGACAATGGGGCCCCACTCATTTCCTCTCTCAAATATCTCCAAATTTTGGCACATTGCAAACTTCAGCTATGAGGAACTCAAATTCAAAAGCCATTTGGCAATTTGACAAGTTTTGCCTCAGTTTCAAATTTGAATTCAAATTTCAATGAAATTCACAAGTCTCTTTGATATACATATCAAAGCACCTCCAAATTTTCTCAAAATTTGCCTTCCTCATAATTTGGACCTGAAGAATTCAAATATGCCATCTGATTTTTGAGTTGGCCATTGCAAATACAAATTCTTAAACAACAGTTTGAATTTCCTTTTTGGAAATGGCCTTCTTTTCCTTGAAGTGAACCCTTTAGTTCAAACTGAATTTAAAGTCCTCTTGCACATGCCAACAATTATATGATTAAACAAAAGTTTTTGCAAGCACCATTTCTTGGATTTAAACTCAACTTTATTCATCACTAAAGTTTTCCATTTACAAGTTTTGGGACTTTTACATTCCTCCCCCCTTAAAAAGAATCTCGCCCCGAGATTCATGATTAAGAACAACGTGGGGAGGACGACTGTCGAACATAAGCCTCTAATAACTCTGGATGATTGCATTGTAAATATTCCTCGCTTTCCCATGTAGCTTCATCGGACGTGTGATTTTCCCATAGCACCTTTAAAACTCGAGCGTCCAGTTTCTGGTCTCGCAAGTCTTTTCTTCAATTATCCGGGTTGGATGCTCAACATAAGTGAGGTCCGTCTTCAAATCTGCTATGCCTTCCATGAGATTCTACATTGGAACTTTCAAACACTTCCGCAACTGAGATATGTGGAAGACATTATGAAGTCCGGCTAAGGCTGCCGGTAGCTCCAAACGGTATGCCACGGGTCCACATCTTTCAATGATGACAAAGGGACCGATAAAACGCGGAGCTAATTTTCCTTTCACTCCGAACCGGTGAGTGGCCTTCATAGGAGATACGCGGAGGTATACATGGTCCCCAACATGGAAGTCCAAGGGACACGTCTCCTATCCGCGTAGCTCTTTTGTCTGGACTGAGCATTTTTAAGATTTGCTTGAATAAGCCTTACCCGCTCTTCTGCTTCATTTACGATTTCAATCCCGTAAATAACTCTCTAGCTGGATTCACACAAGTTCAACGGTGTGCGGCACTTTCGGCCGTAGAGAGCTTCATAAGGTGCCATTTTTATGCTCGTTTGATAACCGTTGTTATACGAGAACTCCGCCAATGGTAAGTGATCATCCCAGCTCTTACCGTGGTGGATGGAACACACCCTTAGCATATCTTCAAGGATTTGATTCACCCTCTCAGTTTGCCCATCGGGTTGACGGTGATACGCGGAGGTTCGAATCAATTTGGTTCCCAAGGATGCGTGTAGCTGTTCCCAGAAGCAGGATACGAACAGCGATCCTCTGTCGGAGACAATGGTACGGGGAACTCCATGTAAGCACACGATTCGTGCTATGTACAACTCTGCATACTTTTTGGCGTTGTATTTGGTATGCACCGGAATGAAACGTGCTGATTTGGTTAATCGGTCAACGACTACCCAAATCGAATCATGGTGGTGGGAGGTCATCGGCAACCTGACGATGAAGTCCATACTCAAGTCTTGCCACTTCCATGCAGGTATTTGTAGTGGTTGCAGCAGGCCCGACTTCTTCACATGGTCGGCCTTAACTCTTCGACACGTATCACATTCTGAAACGTATTTTGCAACTTAACGTTTCATACGTGTCCACCAAAACTTCTTCCAGAAGTCTTGGTACATTTTATTGCTGCCCGGATGAATAGAAAATTCGGATAAGTGAGGCTCATCCAAAATTTTCTTCCGCAGCCTCATATCACGGGGTACGACTATCCGGTCCTTGAACCATAAGGTATCTTCATCATCTAACCGGAAACATTTCAACTCCCCGTTCTTCAACCTCCTTTTGATATGAGCCATTCCCTTGTCTTTCTTTTGAGCTTTCATAACCTCCTCTCTTATTGTGGGTATGAGATCTAGATTATGTAGAGCTCCATATGGAACCAAGTAGAGACTTGGTTCTTCCACTTATATCGGCGTAATGGTCAGGTTATGAACATGAGACTTCCGGCTGAGTGCATCGGCAACCACATTTGCCTTGCCAAGATGATAATGAATTTCAATCTCGTAGTCTTTGATCAGCTCCAACCATCGCCGTTGTCGCATATTCAACTCCTTTTGAGTGAATATGTACTTCGATCTTTTGTGGTCGGTGTAGAGATGAACCAGATTTCCAAATAGGTAATGTCTCCACATCTTCAAAGCTAGCACCACAGCAGCAAGCTTGAGATCATGAATTGGATAATGTTGTTCATGATTCCATAATTGCCGTGATCCATATGCGACCACGCGTCCTCCTTGCATGAGTACACAACCAAGTCCGATGCCGGATGCATCACAATAAACATCAAATGGCTTGGTCATATCCGGTTGATCTAAAACCGGTGCTGTTGTGAAGTGTTTACCAATGCTTGAAAAGCTTCGTCACATGGCTTGATCCAATCATATTTGATGCCCTTTTTCAGTAGCTCCGTCAATGGTTTGGAGATTTTTGAGAAGCCCGGGATGAACCTCCGATAATATCCTGCCAAACCCAAGAAGATACGAACCTCATGGACTGATGTTGGAGACTTCCATTGCAGCATTTGTTCAATCTTACTTGGATCAACAGCAATGCCTTCCACTGAAATAATATGTCCAAGAAACTGCACTTGGTTGATCTAGAATTCACATTTACTAAACTTTGCATAGAGCTTGTGATCTCTCAAGCGTTGGAGCACAATATGCAAATGTTTAGCGTGTCCCTCTTCTGATTTGGAATAGACCAAGATGTCGTCGATGAATACCACGACGAACTGTTCTAGCTCTGGCATAAAAAATAAGTTCATAAGATACATAAAGTGAGCCGGAGCATTGGTCAATCCAAATGACATGACAAGATACTCATAGAGTCCATATCTTGTCAAGAATGCTGTTTTCGGGGCATCTTCCACTCAAATCTTGATTTGATGATATCCCGACCTTAAGTACATCTCTGAGAAGACTTTAGCACCCACTAGCTCATTGAAGAGAATATCAATTCTTGGTAGTGGATACTTGTTCTTTATCGTCACAGCATTTAACGGATGATAATTGATGCATAGCCTCAGCGTCTCGTCTTTCTTCCTCACAAATAAAGCCGAGCAACCCGATGGTGATGAACTTGGACGAATAAACCCCTTGTCCATCAGATCTTTGAGTTGCTTCTTCAGTTCAGCTAATTCATTCGGAGCCATTTTGTATGGTCTCCGAGAGATCGGTGTGGTTTCCGGTATCAACTCTATTTTGAATTCCACCTCGCGCTCAGGTGGTAAGCCTGGAAGGTCTTTGGGAAACACACCTGGATATTCACGGACTACCGGAATGTCTTCTTACTTGCAGGCTTCGGCATTACATACTTCCGGATCTTTGGAAACCGCTTTGCCGAGATACAATGTTTGACGCCCGTGAAGTGGAGAGTCCAAGTGAATACTCCTGTTCTCGATGTCCAGCACAGCCTAATGGAAGGTCAACCATGATATTCCCAATATGGAATTGATTCCTTGGTCTTCGAGAATAATGAGGGTGGTAGGATATATTTTCCCACCCAAGCAAAGTGCTGCTCGAGAAACAACTTCTCTAGTCGATATGTCTCCACCTGGCGAATGAATAAGGTAAGAACCTTTTGTGATAGTTGTGTAGATTTGATCCCGGATCACTGTCGCCTGCTAATGAAGTTATGTGTTGCACCAGATTCAAATAAAATGACAACCGGCTTGTCGTTTAAGGTGAACCTGCCAGCAAGAACAGGTCCTCCCTTTGGCAGATCATCGACTGACACATAATTAACTGTCCCCACATTGGACATGGCTTTTCTTTGCTGTCCAAGATCACTCTTTGGAACTGAACACGCAGACATAATTTTGCTGCTTGGTTCAGTTGCTTCATTGATGTTGAGTTCATTGTCAATATGAAGTGGACACCACTCGGTTCAGCTGAGAAATCACCGGGATCATCTTCAACATCTTGAGGGAAATAACATTCTGGTGCACCTTGTTGATACTGAGGTGCATGGGAAATAAGTTACTGCTGCGGTGGAGGTGAATAAAACCTCTGGGGAGTAGAAGAGTCGTCGTACTCCCAGAATGACTGCACCCTTTGTGGAACCTCTCGACTGGAAGGTGAACGGATTACCAATTGATAGTTTTGAGGCAGATGATTGCATTCATCATGTGATGAGTCCCTCTCCCTATTTTCTTTAAGGTAGAGATTGGAATAATATTCCTGAGTGATAGCACAGCTAACAAACTCATCAAAATTCTCTTGGCTAACTTGAGCCAACTCACATCGCAGCCTAGCAGTCAGTCCTCGATAAAAATAATAACCCCTCATGGATGGTGATTTCACATAATCAGGGACATATTGAGCTAAGCGATTGAATTCCTTCGCATACTCAATAACACTCGTTTCTCCTTGTTTTAGATTCCAGAATTAATCCAGACTTGTTTGCATTACGCCCACAGAAACGAAACGAGCACGAAATGCATCCTGGAACTCAGCCCACGTGACACGATGCCCTGCTAGTTGGATAGCAAGGTATTCTGCCCACCATGCTCCAGCAAAGCCGTGAAGCTGCTGAGCGGCAAATAGAGTCTTCTGTAATTCATCGCATTGAATCAACCCAAACTTGGACTCAATGACATGTAACTAGTGATTTTCTTCACAATGGTCAGCCGCTTCGGAGAATACCGGCGGTTGTGTCGCCAAGAAATCCAGATAAGTGCTCGGGGTTGGCATGTGATGCTGAGCTTCTCTATTTATGCCTAGCTTAACTAGAGTTTGGAGAGTTTCATTCATCTTCGCCATGATTTCTGCCAATCTGGTTGGCGATGGCTCTTGTGATGAAGTCGAGTTATTCCCACCTCGACTTGAACCTCTAAGCTCCATTTGAGAGTGTGCGCGTACCATACTGCACGAAATAAAATTTTGAGTTAATCAAAATTCCATCTCATTAGTGAGTAAATATAATTAAAACATGAACATGTCATGAACTTTATTAAAGCATAACCACATTTATGTTTAAACAAATCTTAAGTATGCTAAACTAATCAGCTGGACTACCCTGACCAGTTCACACAAACTCCAAAATTTACTCAAGTTAACTACAGATTCATGACTTGAGTACTATACCAAAGTTTTAGTAAACTTCAGTATATTTCCAACGAGTACTTATATGCCTCTAGATCATCTTTGGATCAAAAGTTATGATTGCTCAAAGATGAAAGAATTCCTGGATAAGATTTGCCGGCATCTCCTTTGTATGTGGCTACTTTATCACAGTTGTATATGAAAATACAATAAGAATCTGAGCAAACTCTGAACTACAATAATGTTGCACGTCTCATAAGTTTTCCAACGGTGTATCATAGGTTCCTTAAGTATTTTTCTACAGGAAGTTATGGCTAAAAAACAGAAAGGTCCAGAGAGGTTTTTGCTACTGTCCTGGTTCTGAACAGTTTGCCTTCAACTGGACTTTTCACCAACTTAACGTGTGATTTTGCTCTGGATGTCTACAAATAAGTTGTAGAGCACTTGAAAATATTTTCATAACTGTATCATAAACCTCAATTGGTTAAATATACTCAGAGTTATGCTCTGTTAAATTCCAGCAAAAATTCCTGCCAGAAGCAGAACACTCTGTTTTTGAAAACCTTGACGCCTAATCATGCTCTCATTTGAATCTTAGCTCAAAATAAGAGTTTAGTAACTTATATTTATTTTAAACTTCCATTTTTTAGTTGAAAGTTAGTTCATGAATCATTTCTTCATAGGGAATAGGTTATTAAGTGTAGTACGGTGTCAATGCACCGTAAGAAACATGTCGGCACTATGTTGCCTCACCAAAAGAAAAATCTTAACCGGATTATACCGGCATATACATATTATCAGTGGCACTAATACGGTATCTCGCACACATGTACTACATGGGATACGTATGTGGTTAGTACCTGCAGAAGAACACTCAATAGTGGTGCACTCAAAGGTTGTTTTCATTTCAGGCAGTTCCATATTTGAAAGTAAAAACATACGCCCGTATCATTTCCATACGGCCGTCCTTGAGTTAAGCCACGTCTCAAGGTATGTGATCGTGTTTTTACACCACACGACGGGGAACCTGAGTATATCATGAACGGGTCATCACGGTTGGGAATGTTATCAACCCAACAGATACCACCTACTGCCCTGCAGGGCACGCCGCTGGCAAGCGCTGCGTATGTCCCCCGGGGCTATTTCCAGACGAACATACTATCACGTTACTGACCACATGATGGGGTCTCCACTTACTTGCCTAATGCATGCTAGGGATCAGCGTTTCATATGAACTCAGGAACATGAAGAGTCCAAGAGTTTCATATTGACGTCTCACACCAAGCTGTGAGACCTATCCCTGAACCACATTCCTCATCAGGGGAGCTAACCGAAATTGAACCGCTTTCGGTGGCGTTCCTTACCATGCTTACCTGAGCGTAGGTGCGTCATTACATAATCAAAAATTTAGAATTATGACAAGTATGTTAATACTGCGACTTTAAGTAACTATACTACTATAGTCCTTATGTGGGCCTAATACCGTTTCCTCACCGTATCCTAAATTTTTGTCGTAATACAATCCTTATTCCGTGCGCTATTACCAATGCGGCTCTGATACAATGCTGACGGGCCCGGTCCCGCTCACGGGGCCGTACCGCTTGCTCGGGAATCGCATTGGGTGGTGCCGTGTTATGCGGCACCCAACAGCACACATATAAGGAAAACTGTATTACATAAATCAAAGCGGAAGCTTACAAATATTATTTGTAAATAATTTACATAAATTAGCTACAGCAGAAGTCTAAAAACAGCTCACATCGAATAACTAAGAAGCACTCGAGAAGAGGTCCAGCCCGCGGACTCCTCTCGCTAGCGACACGAAGACATTGCAGCGGCTAGGTTCTCCATGTGTTACCGACACGGAAGTTTTCAAGTCTCACCGGACAACCTTCTTTATAGTGTCGTGTTAACCTGCAAAATCATTCATATAGCAAGAGTGAGCACAAAGGCTCAGCAAGACTTAACCGTCTCTCCTAAGCATGCAACTCTACATGAAAGTAACCTAAGACTTAAACATGTAAGTTGCCAAAAAGACTCGCCTATGAGTACATCCTTAACTTTCAGATTTTAGCCATAATAGTAGTGACCTTGCGCCCAGCAACATTGGAACTCCACAATCAAACAAGAAACGCTTCATTCCAATGTTACTTGACCCAAGGTGGAAAATAACTTTATTTTGCTCTATCTCTACTTCAAACAGTGTTTTCATGCAATTTACAATAATCATAGCAGCAATTAAAACTTTGCAAACTGTTTCCACACAAGTTGATTACTACGTCACAACATGGGAGCAAGCGGTACTCAGTAACCACGAGGGACGGTGATTCAAATCAAACACTGCCCGGATAGCTCGACACATGCGCCCACCTATGAAGACCCAAATCTGGTGTCCTTCATTACGTCGTATGTGGCAACCTTTCGCAGGACACTCGATTGTAGAACCGGTCACGCCGTCTCGGGCTCATAGGTCTAACGAGACGATGTGGTATGCCTATACAATCCAGTTAACCTGATACATCGGTTTCCTGGGTCCCATATAGCAGTAAGCATCCGGTACACAACTCAATACTTGCTCCTGGATGCAGCACACGCATCGGTCCTTAACCGACACAGGCAGAGCTACTTGAACAAGACCTCGTCTTGTCGCTGCCTAACCCTCCTGCCCGGTCTCATCTTTAGAAATATAAACTTTAGTTTGCCTCTTTTCCAACTACACCCATGTAATCCGGACTATAACTCGCGAGTAGATTCCGTCTACTCGACTTCTACCGGATGTCCTAAGCTATTTAGCACGGCATTATTCTACAGCAGTGACCCTTTTCTACCCTTAACTCCAGGATTCATTTGGTCATGCATTTGGAGTGTAAAACATCCTTGAGCTAATGCACATACAAACTCTAAACCATAATTGTGAATAAAGTAAAAACTTTATAAATAACTTAAATGCAAACCGGAGTTTGCCTTGGTTTTGCAGGTGACCAAAGTCAGAAAATTGTGAAGTTAGTTGCTGATGACTTGAAGCTTAATTCCTGCCCTTCTTGTTCCTTGATCCAAGCTTTGCTTATCCTCCACTTTTTCACGTTTACTCACTACACGTTATGAATATGCATATATGTTTAATTGTAAAACTTTTGCTAACAAGTTCTAAAGACAAGTTTAAAACTGGAACTCTGTTTAAGATTTTAAAATGACACTGGTGCTAGAGATTTGGGTTTGGGTTTAAGTACTATGATCAAGTGATAAGTGTGTTTCATCACTTGTGTGTTGATCACCTAGTGGGGTTGAACAGAACAGTACTGATCCAGGGCTCCAATGGAGCTGAAATTTTTCATGTGCGTTCCTTGTCACAAGAAAGTACTCTGGACCAAAATTTAGAATTTTTCAATCAGTAGATCACTCAGAACAATTCCCTAAGAATTTAGACAAAAAGGAATTAATTCTGAATAAACTTGCACTTTCATGCAAATTTAAGTGAACCACAATTTCAAACATATCTCAGTGAGCATGCATGAAGTTTCCTAGGATTTTTGGAACTAAGGATTTCCTAGAACTGAATTTCCAAATTTTGGAAATTCTCTGGAATTGTTTCTGTATTCATTTGAACACAGAAGCTTAAAATCCGAATTACCCTAACTAAATAAACTCCAAATTAGCTGAAACTTTTACAGGAGTTTCCTAACATCCTAAAGAATATTCTGGCAGAATTTGATGATTTTTGGATGAACCAAATTCCCTCTAAAATTCTTTTGCTGAAAATCTTTAAAGAAGTTTCCAGAATTAAATATTGATTTTCATACAAATTGGGTTGAATATTTGGATAGAGTTTTTCGATATGAATCCAGCCCAATTTGAATCACTAAATTTGGAGCTCCCTCGCACATGTTATGAGGTTCTAAAGTTTGAACTGAATTTGGGAATTCAAATAAACCGGGAAATGTTCAAACTCTGACCCTGGGTCCCGGGTACACGTGTCAACCGGTGAAACCAAGCCACACGGGGCCACAGAACCTTTCCCGCGCAGCCACAAGGGATCCCAGAGCCGCAGCAGATCAGCAATTTTAAACTTTCATCACTGACACGCGGGACCCTCCCGACCTTCTTCCTCCTCGGGCTGTTTCCTCTCCCGCGCTGCCCCCTCGCCGGTATCCCACCGGAGCTCGACGGAGTCGGCTTCCCGGTCGCTCTCGGCTCGGTACTCACCGCCTGGGGGTTTCCAGCTACGAGAAAGCCATTGGTGCGGTGCTCTCGGGCTGCCGGTGACCGGAAGTAGGCCGGCGACGTGCAGCGGCATTTCAGTGAAGCTCAGCTCCGTCGCCCGGCCCTTATAGCCCGCCAAAAGCTCGACCGAACCACTCAAAAGCACCAGTGTAGGATGGGCTAGTCCGGCATGGCCTCAACATGTCTCGGAAACGGCGGTAATCCGGTTGTCACCGTGCGCCCGCGCGTCCCCGCCATGGCCGCCGATTGGAAAGCTTGAAATGGGCCACTGACACCGGGTTTCAAGCTAGGGTTGTGAAGGGGATTGGGTCGTCATCAAGTCTAGATCATTTGTGCATGATTTGGTGAACTCTAAGTGTGAATTAAGCACGAATTTTAGATATCTTTACCAGAGGGTCCGTGGTCGTGCTCCGGAGGAAAAACTTCGAATTCGGCCGCTAGGGATCACCGCTTGAGCTGAGCTCCGGGAAGAAGCACCACGGTGGTACAGCGCACCTCTTAGCGTCGTTGCTTGAGCGTGAAACCCACGGTGGTGAGCTGCCCACGTAAGCTTGCTCGTCGGTTTTTCACGGCCTGCCGCAACAACACTTGTTCTAGGGTGGAGAACACCGGGAGCTGCGGTCTGTCGCGCTGAGGAGGTGTAGGGAAACTAGGTTTTGCTGTTTTGATCGGAGGAGAGAGGCGGCGGCAGAAGACTGTTGGGGCGCTTGATGTGGCAGTTTTGTGAACGAACAGAGTGCTTCGTGAGCGGATGAGGGCGCGAGTGGAACGGCGAGCAGGTCGCCAGCGCGAGAAGTTTTCACGAGGAGGTGGCTTCCACGGGGTCTCGGTCGGAAGCGCGGTGGCGGCTTGCAACGGCTCGGTCCGAGCTCGTGTGTGAACCGAAAAACAGAGAGCTGAGACTTAGGTAGTAAGTTATCCCCCTCTTAATGACAATGGGGCCCCACTCACTTCCTCTCTGAAATATCACCAAATTTTGGCACATTGCAAACTTCAGCTATGAGGAACTCAAATTCAAAAGCCATTTGGCAATTTGACAAGTTTTGCCTCAGTTTCAAATTTGAATTCAAATTTCAATGAAATTCACAAGTCTCTTTGATATACATATCAAAGCACCTCCAAATTTTCTCAAAATTTTCCCTTCCTCATAATTTGGACCTGAAGAATTCAAATATGCCATCTGATTTCTGAGTTGGCCATTGCAAATACATATTCATAAAAAACAGTTTGAATTTCCTTTTTGGAAATGGCCTTCTTTTCCTTGAAGTGAACCCTTTAGTTCAAACTGAATTTAAAGTCCTCTTGCACATGCCAACAATTATATGATTAAACAAAAGTTTTTGCAAGTCCCATTTCTTGGATTTAAACTCAACTTTAGTTATCACTAAAGTTTTCCATTTACAAGTTTTGGGACTTTTACATGAAAATCCTTATTTCTCTAGAATTAATTCTTCAAAGTTTAAACTGATTAGAATTTTAACTGGAGAACCCTTTGGAGGAAAATTCTGAAATTTGGCCAGGATGTTCACCAAAATATCCCTGAGTTACCATGAAAATTGCAGATCCATTTGAGCTCATTTGGTCCATCTAATGGTGTGATTAATAAAACTGTTCCAGAGAAAATGAAAAATGTTCAGAAACATTTTTCAGAAATTCTATGAACTTGTTTAGCTCATATCTTTGGCTAGGAACCTTCAAATTAAGTAAAACCAACTCAATTAGAACCCTCTCAAAATCTAGTTTTCAGAAAGTCATGGCTTGCTCCATGAAAATCCCTAGAACACCCTAAGAGCTCCAATTAAGGCCAAGTACATAATTATTTGTAGGGAGCTCAAATGAGCTGTGCTGCAAATGAAACTTGGTCAAGTCTCTGTTTAGGTTGTATCCAAACCATAGTAAAATTTGCATAGTCATTGAGCCTATCTAGTAAGACTTATAGTCTTCACAAATTCAACTTCAATCAAATGCATTTAAATTGATACATGTATGTATTATCTCATGTAGTCGCTAAGGTTGAGGAGGATCCTGAAGTCTTAGACTTCATTACTCCTGAGGAGCAGCTAGCCCACGACCAAGAGCAGCAAGGCAAGCTCTGGTTTGCATTAACCATTTTTACAAATTTTACTGTTTTGGAAACATACTTTGAGCACCCACTTCAATTTTGCATTAGAGTCTTGTTTGAAAACCCAAATGCATAGCCAAGAAAACCTTGGGTTGGGCTTAGATTTTTAAACCTTGTTTAGCTACTGCAATGCTAAGATAGTGTAGGATTCGGTACAAGTCGAGTAGTTGGAACTACTCACGAGAATAGGCTAGAGGCACACTACTCGGGTAAAGGTAGCAAATGAAACACATGGCAAGAAAAATGAGACCGAGCGGAGAGTAAGGGCAGCAGGATGCTGGGGCCTGAGTGCCATAGCTCCGCTTGTGTTGATTGAGGACCGAGCCGTGTGCGGGCCTGTTGAACAAGCTAGAACAGTACCAAAGACCTACCGGATATATGGGATCCGGGAAACCGATGTAACTCGGGTAGCTGGGTGTTGAGGCATAGCTGGTCGTTCAGAGGGTAGGTTGAGAGCTTGAGGTGTAAATCGGCTGGCAGCACTGCGGATGCACGCGCAGAGACCTCTTGCTCGGGACGATTGGACCGGTTCAACATTTGGCAGACGGGTGAAAGGTGGTCGCGTACAACATCCGTAATGATTGCTGTAGGCAACATCGAGTACTGGTGTACGTAACGGGTTATTCAGGTAACCCTGCAGGTGTAAATTGATTATAATGGCCGTCCCTCACGGTCAGTGAGTACCACTTGTTCACTGTACCGTGACGTAGAAAGAAAGGCTAGATACATGTTAAAAGATTGCTGATTTGAAAGCTGTACATTGATTGTTAATGACTTGCTGTAGTTTAGAGATAATTAAAGTTCTTTTCGACCTTGGGCAAAGTACATGAGAGAAATGTGTTTCTTGTTTGATTGTGGCTCTCTCATGTGCCTTAGCGTGATGTTCTCCACAACCTGCTGCTAAAACTTGAAAGTAAGGTTCAAATAATTAGGCGAGTCCTTTGCAACTTATTTACCTCATGTACCCTAAAACCCTTCATGTAGAAGTTTCATGTATAGGAGGGACGGGTCAGACTTGCTGAGCCATCGTGCTTACTGCTTGTGTTTGAAGCTTTTGCAGGGGTTTATGAGGAAGGGACTCCCGAGGAGGAGACGTAACCCCAAGAGTGAAACCCCGTCGATTGGGAGTCGTGCACGCCGCCGTGTTAGTGTGTGTGTGTGTGTGTGTGTGTGTGTGTGTGTGTGCTAGCGGGGACGTTCACGGGCTGAACGTGAACTCGATGCGTAGTCTATGCCCGTGAGTGTAGACTGAGCTTATTTTGTTGTAAAAATGCTCATAAACTGGTTTATGTAATAAAACTTTGCTTCCGCTTTGTATCTTTGATGTGCGTTATCCGGTGTTGCGCAACGCAGCACCATTCAGCGTGATCCTGGCTCGACGAGGCTGTGGGGCCGCGTCACTGTAGCTCCTCGTAGACGGCCTGTTGAGCTTGTCCTTCTACTCACGACCACGCACATAGAAAATTTACAGCAATCAATTATCATCCACAAACTTTACTCAAAATGCAATGAGGTGAATGAATGCAATTCTTATGGTGCAGTTTTATAAAACCAGTTTGCACGTGTTCTTGCATGTTTTAGTAGTCTTCCATGGGGTTTTATGATGAACAAGATTGCTGGGATTAAATGTGGACGTGGTGATGATCTTGACACAAGGTGTAGATCAATTCCACCGTCAGAAATTGACCAAAACATGGTCTGTCCACACGCAGAAGTTTCTCCTCGAAGGGGGTGAAGAAAACGGGTGTGTAGAAACAGCGGTGACGTCGTAAGAGGGGTAACGAATACCTACCTCACTTCTTCCTTGCGGCAAGGCCTCTCTCCTAGTAATTGCATCAGCGGAGGATTTTCTGTGGAGAACTATGGGGCTGTGAGTAGGGCATAACGTCGGGGCTTCTTCTCCGGCAACGGCGAGGCGTGACGGAGCTCGACGGCGTCTAAATTCCGGCAAGAGAGGGAGTAGGCGACTTGGCAGCAAGGTTATGTCTTGGCAACAGGGGGGCGGCGGCCAAAAAAAAAAGAAGAAGGGGTGGGATGCTAGGGGGGAGTTATATTTATAAGGGGGGAAATGAGTCCTAGAGGTGGGGGAACAAAAGAGTCCTAGAGGTCGGGGACTATCAAAAAAGTCCTAGATGTGGGGAACTAACAAAAGAGTTCTAGAGGTGGGGGACTAACAAAAGAGTCCTAGAGGTGGGGGACTAATAAAAGACTCCTAGAGGTGGGGGACTAGGGTTCCCCCCTAATGTGCTGCGGCCAAGGGGGTGGGGCCCAATTAGGGTCCCCCCTAATTTGGGGCGGCCATTTTGGGGGAAAATTCCCCCTAGGGAAATTTTTGCGGTTGGGGAGAAATCAGGAAAATTGGGAAAAATTTGGAAAGATTTGGGAAGGGGGAAATTTGGGGAAAAATTGGGGTTGCCCAATTTGGCTATTTTAGTTATTTTATTTGCTTCTATATTACTCTCTTTATTTCTTCCTCTTTAAATGCTTTTCTATATGAAAAATGTATGAAATACATGGTAGTGATATTGAGGGTGTTACAAACCTACCCCCTTAAAATGAATCTCGCCCACGAGATTCGATAGAGTGGAGAAAAGATGAGGGAATTCCGCCTTGAGATCTTCCTCACATTCCCATGTAGTTTCGGCTTTCATGTGATGGCTCCATTGTATCTTGCACCAATGGATTACTTTGTTCCTTGTGACCCTTTCCTTTATGTCCAAGATTTTGATGGGGTGTTCCGCGTAGGTCAGATCCTCTTGAAGCTCTAGCTCATCCATCGATACTTGTTCTTCTGGTACTCTTAGGCATTTCTAGAGCTGAGATACGTGAAACACGTCGTGCACGTCAGACAGGTGTGTCGGCAGCTCTAGTTGATAGGCTACTTCTCCTCACTTGCCCAATATCTTGAATGGCCCGATGTAGCGAGGTGCTAACTTGCTTTTGACATTGAACCGTCGTTGGCCTCGGATAGGAGACACTTTAAGATACACGAAGTCTCCGACTTCGAAGGTCAGTTTTCTTTGCCTATTGTCCGCATAGACTTTTTGTCGTGACTGAGCGGCCTTCAAGTTTTCACGTATTGTTTGGACTTGCTTTTTGGCGTCTTGAAGTCCAAATACTTGGCTTTCTCCGGTCTCATTCTAGAACAGCGGTATTCTACACCGTCTACCATACAATGCTTAGAAAGGTGACATCTTCAAGCTGGCTTGGTAACTGTTGTTGTACGAGAATTTGTCATACGACAAGCTCCTATCCCAACTACGCCCATGTTTGAAGGCACAAGCTCTCAACATGTCTTCCAAAATTTGATTTGTTGTCTCAGTTTGCCCGCCCGTTTGCGGGTGATATGTGGAGCTGAAATTCAATCGTGTACCCCTGGCTTCATGCAGCTTCTTCGAGAACCTAGAGGTAAATTGAGAACCTCAATCTGAAACTATCCTCTTCGGAACTCCATGACGACACACGATTTGCTCCATATACAGCTTGGCTAATTGTGCGATGGTGTACTTGGTTCTAGCAGGAAGGAAGTGGGATGTTTTCGTCAATCGGTCCATGACAACCCAAATAGAGTCGTAACCGGACTGGGTACATGGCAATCCGACAATGAAATCCATGCTGATCTTCCCCCTTCCACTCGGGTACTTTCTATGGCTGTAATAGTCCATCGGGTCTTTGATGTTCGGCTTTCACTCGTTGGCACGTGTCGCATAAGGTGACATATTCAGCGATATCTCTTTTCATACCATCCCACCAATAGAATGTTTTCAGGTCCTTGTACATCTTTGTACAGCCGGGTGTATGGAATAAGGTGAGTCATGTGCCTCCTTTAGTATCGTGTCACAGATGTGCTTCACGTTAGGCACACAAATCCTTTTCCCTAACCAAAGCGTGCAATTCTCGTCTTCTTTGAAGTCCTTTTCTATCCCTCGTCGGATTATTTCCTTGATTTCCTCATCCGTTGCTTGGCCATCTTGTATCTCTTGTTCCAGCGTTGAGTTTAGTTCGATCACCTCCATCTCATTCAAGAACCCTAGATGTAACTGTTTGAACTCGTTATGCAGTTCGGGTGGCAGCTCACAAACCGTGAGTTGGTGACATGTTCCTTCTCGGCACAATGCATCAGCTACTACATTAGCCTTTCCAGGGTGATAGTTGATTCAAACATCATAATCCTTTATGAGTTCCAACCATCAACGTTGCCTCAAATTCAGATCCATTTGCGTGAATATATACTTAAGGCTTTTGTGATCCGTATAGATCTCACATCGGTGGCCAAGGATATAATGCCTCCAAATCTTCAAGGCATGTACCACGGCTGCAAGTTCCAGGTCATGTGTAGGGTAGTTCAGCTCATGTTTCTTTAGTTGCCTTGATGCATAGGCTACCACTTTGCCTCCATGCATGAGCACACATCCAAGCCCTTGTCTTGATGCGTAACAATATATATCAAAACTCTTGCTCACGTCCGGCAATACTAAAACCGGCGCTGTTCTTAGTCTGTTCTTTTGCTCCTTAAAACTGTCTTGACACGCTTGTGTCCACTGAAATGTTTTCCCTTTCATCAGAAACTCAGTCATAAGCTTCGCTATTTTTGAGAAATCCTTGATGAACTGGTGTATGATGTGGCCTAGGAACGATATCTCCTTTAGCCAAAACTGACACTTGCTGAACTTAGCATACAATTGATGCTCTCGCAGTTTCTGCAATGTCAATCTCAAGTGTTCGTCATGTTCTTCCTCGCTTTTTGAATACACAATGATGTCGTCGATGAAAACCACGACGAACTTGTCTAAGTGCTCCATGAAGACCTTATTCATGAGGTACATGAAGTATGCGGGTGCATTCGTCAACCCAAATGACATAACGGTATATTCATACAATCCATACCGTGTTCTAAATGCAGTCTTGGGTATGTCGGAGGGCTTAATCTTCAGCTGGAAGTACCCCAACTGAAGATCAATTTTAGAGAAAATCCGGGCACCTTTCATTTGATCGAATATGTCCTCTATGCAGGGCAGCGGGTACTTATTTTTGATCGTCACTTTGTTGAGAGACCTATAGTCCACACACATCCTTTGAGTTCCATCTTTCTTGTCTACGAAGAGCACGGGGGGCTCCACACGGTGACGAGCTTGGGCGTATAAAACCCTTCTCTAGCTGCTCCTGAATTTGCTTCTTGATCTCCACTAATTCATTAGCAGGCATCCTATATGGCCTCTTTGCTATAGGTGCAGTTCCGGGTACTAAATCAATGGCAAATTCAATGTCCCGGTTCAGGTAGCATACCTGGATGTTCTTCCGGGAACACATCTGAATATTCTCGAACCACCGGAATGCTTTCCAATGTCGCTTCTTCAATGTGGTTCAGGACTTCTTTCTCCGTTGTAGGTTGGGCTGCCTTGAACTCAATACGAGTACCGTGCTGACTCGTCAACTGCACGATCCTCTGAGCACATTGAAACACTCCGTTGTACTTGCTTAACCAGTTCATTCCATGTATTATGTCAATCCCTTGGCAATCCAAGACAATAAGGTTGGCAAGAAAGTATAACCCCCTTATTTTAAGGCTCACTTTTGGACATACTATATTAGTCCTCATCTCTCCACCGGGATAATTAACCAACATAGTTTGTTTCATGTGGGATATGGGCAGGTTATACTTGGCAACATACTTGGATGAGATGAATGAATGCGATGCTCCGGAATCAAATAAAACAGTGGCTGGGTTGGAGTTGATGAGAAACATACCAATCACGTTGTCCTCAGCTTGTTGTGCTTCCTCAGCGGAGACGTGATTCACATTGCCACTAGCATAGTTCTGCTGTCCACGGTTACCTTACATAGCTCCTCCATTCAGCCGTGGGTTCTGTTTAGGTGCGTTGCTCAGCTGTCCAAGGCCTTTCTTCGGGCACTGACATGCAAAGTGTCTCGCCTCTCTGCATGAAAAACAAACTGTAGGATCGAAGTACACATGTAAAGCTACCAGAGGGGGGGTGAATGGTAGATAAAAACTTTTCAGCAGAAGCAACAAAACACCGCTCAGCAGAAAACTGATCTGTTAAAGAAACCGTGTGTGCGACTAATATAAACGTGTTCAACTGTGACAAAACTAGTATAGATTGTAGAGAATCAAGTCACGAAGACGTCACAACAATAATCATGAAAATCCGACGAGAGAAACTCAAGTTCAGATCGAAAGATCGAACAAAGGTCAATCTGTCCTACGCGAGAAAAATAGTTCTGGAATACTGCAAAGAAACTTGTGTAGATCAGAAAACAAAAATTCAATGACCGTGAAATTTTCACAGATGATAGATAATCAAGTTTTGAAGACAACCCAAAAAGAATCACATCAATTAGATCTGTAAAACTCGAGTTATGATAAAACCACCGAAGCAAGGTAGGTCTGAACAGAAACTCAACGAGAAAAACTTGTCCGAAACAAGTCGGACGAACAAGGCACAAAAGTTTCTTTAGAATAAGAATTTTATTTATCAAAACATAAGAGGAACAGCCCCAAAGTCGTGCTATCCATGAGCCTTTGCCTCCCTTGCTTATATAACCAGCTCTATGGCCAATCCAATTCAAACTAGTACTCCTACTCCTACTTGGATTCAAACTGTAACTTTCCAATACTGCTCAAGACTGTTCTATACGTAGATAGAAGCAATCTTAAGACTTTCAAACACCTTAGGAACGTCCCAAACATTCATAAAACAACTCTACTTCATGCCTAACATGAAATCCTGTTATAACCAACTCGAAACTTTCCATAAACAAACCATAACCGCCTCAGCCGCAGCCTGAGCGCAAAATCCAGCCGGTTGAACCTTTTCAACCATATCTCCACTTCCATATCTCTTCACCACGCCTTGGAACCATGTTGCCATGTCCATGCACTCCTTGCACACCTGCAAACATCTTTCAACGACGTCCAAGATACCTTCATATGCATTGTTCTTGATTCAAACATACTGCGCAACCTCCTGATCAACTCAACCACAATTCCTCCCGAACTTGGTTGTTGAACCTCATATTCTCCCTAAGACTAGTTCAATGGATCCCGTCACCAGCCATGTCTTGAACTCAAGCAACACCTGCACATGAATAAACAACCATACTTCCGAGCACAAGTCCTCGACTTCACTCTCGTTAGTTCCGAAACTACAACATCTTACGTGAGCACCTCACATAAGCATGTTGTAAACCATAGCAAAATGATATCAGCCATAACCACCAAAACACACCAAAAACTTAGTAAAATAATACTAAGCAAACTTTCCATAAGAGTAAAGCAAGTTCAAAACATTGCAAGTTAAAAGCAGAACCATTGTAATCAAGCTCCGAACCTTACTAAAGCTAACCGGACCTTGAACCGGTGCTTACCAAAGCTAGTTGGACCCAGCGCCGGAGCTTACTAAAGCTTAGTCGGACCTAGCATTGAACTTACCAAAGCTAGTCGGACCTAGCACCGGAGCTAGCAAAAACAAGTCGGACCTAGCCAAAATAAGTCAGACCTAGACAAAGCAAGTCGGACCTTGCCGGAGCTACCCAAAACAAGTCGGACCTATCGTCGGACCTGGTAGGAGCTCGGACCTAGAGTCGGACCTTGTTAAAAAGGTGTTTTGGTAGTATTCAAAACTTTTATCGTCAAAGCCAATGTATTCAGCACACATAGGTCTCACAATATCCCCCTTGATGAATGCATTGGCAACACTACTTAAAATCCGAACATTGGCTTATTCACATGAAAAGTTTTGAAAACAATTTCTCCCACTTTGTAAATCATAAATAAAATAAGAAGAAAAACAAAAATACCAAAAATTCTCCCCCTGAGAAGAATCGTGCCAAAACACTTGTGAATGTGTGCAATGTGTGATCAATTTCTCCCCCTTTGACAATGTATTCAGCAAGGTACAAAAGAGAAATTTTAATTTGTTATGAGCACATTATAACATATACATATAATACAAAGCTCATCCAAATCATACTATCAAGTAACTTACACTATCACATCAATGAGTTACATAAAGTAGTGTAAGCCATGCTAGAGATCAAGTGTAATTTTCAATTTAAGTAAGTCATGATCTCACAAACTTAACTATTTCAAGACCTGAAAGCATGACACTTGTTGCTGCATTTTATTTATCATTTAAAGCACAAATTTTGAACTTTTGACATTTGCAAGAGATTATATGCAGCATCAGCCTTATTCTATCCAACCAAGCGAAGCCTATGTCATTTGACAGTCAGAATCTTAAGGACATGGTTTTAGTCATACACAACTCCTTTCAAGTTCATATCTAAGTGCAATGATAAGCCATCTCAAAAGAAGAAGTGCGATGCATGCATATTCTCTTGATCTTTTCTCATTTTTTTATATGAACATAAAAACTCAACATGTGAGTTGATTACTTGATTAATTCTTTATGATTAAAAGCACTTGTGAGCATGCAACAAGTTCAAAACAGCAAGAAAGTTCGACCATGACCAGATTTAGTGTAAGTAATTATTCCAATTATTAGACATGGTAAAAACTACAAAATGTATAACACGAGTAATGTAGTAAGAACTTTCAGCATGAAAAAAGAATCACAAAGTCATATATGCATGAAATACTATGCTTATATTATTTTAATCTCAGATTCACACATAGACTTCCCACGTTTCAAAATTCTCCCTCAATTTAAGACATGAGGATGCATAACCCCTATTTCACTACGAATGTAATAAAAACGAGTGAAATCCAAAGGTTTTGTAAAAATGTCAGCCAATTATTGTTCGATATCTACATGGTGAAGCACAATGTTCCCTTTCTTGACATTATCACGGAGAAAGTGATACCTAATGTCAATGTGCTTAGTTCTCGAATGTTGCACGGGATTTTTAGCATTGCAAATGGCACTAGTGTTATCACAAAACAGTGGAACACTATCTAGATCAACCCCATAGTCCTTAAGTGTTTGAACAATCCAAAGAATCTGTGGGCAAGCACTAGCAGCAGCTACATATTCAGATTCGCCTGTGGATTGTGCAACTGAACTTTGTTTTCTAGAGGACCAGGCAACAAGTGAATTACCAAGAAAATGACAAGCACCAGAAGTACTTTTCCTATGAATCCTACAACCCCTAAAATCAGCATCGGAAAAAGCTTTCAAAGTAACGGTTCAGGAAGAAGGAAGAAAAATGCCAAATTCTTGAGTTCCATGTAAGTACCTGATGATCCTTTTGACGGCTTGACGATGTGAAGCACGTGGGGAGGCTTGAAACCATGCACAAAGACATACGCTGAATTGTATGTCCGGTCTTGATGCCGTGAGATACAAAAGTGATCCGATCATGCTTCTATATTCTTTTTGATCAACGGGATCACAATCTTCATCAAGTTCAAGTGTTGTTGCTGTTCCCATTGGTGTCCGAAGAGGCTTGCTTTTGTCCATGTTGAAGCGCCTTAGGAGATCTTTTGTATACTTTGTATGATGCACAAATGTACCCTCCTTGGTTTGCTTGATTTGCAGCACCAAAAAGTACGTGAGTTCTCCCATCATACTCATGTCAAATTCTGAACTCATCATAGCTGAAAACTTGGACACAAGATCATGAGAAGCACAACCAAAGATAATATCATCCACATACACTTGAACGAATAATGAGTCATTGCCATGCTTAAGCACAAAAAGAGTTTTATCAACCTTGCCCATGGTAAACCCCTTTTTAAGTAAGAATGTTTTTAACCTATCATACCATGCTCTAGGGGCTTCTTTGAGACAGTACAAGGCTTTGGACAGTTTGTAAACATGATTAGGAAAATTTGGATTTTCAAAACCAGGTGGTTGTTTGACATAAACCTCCTCATCTATGTAGCCAATAAGAAAAGCACTTTTAACATCCATTTGATATAGCTTAAAACCTTTAGATGCAGCAAAAGCTAACAAAATTCTTATGGCTTCTAATCTAGCAACAGGAGCAAAAGTTTCATCAAAATCTAGACCTTCAACTTGTGTGAAACCTTGAGCAACCAACCTAGCTTTATTCCTAACCACAACCCCATCCTCACTTTGTTTATTTTTAAACACCCATTTAGTTCCAATTAAAGTGTGACCTTGAGGTGGAGGTACAAGTTTCCAAACATTATTTCTTTCAAAATTTTCTAACTCTTCTTGCATGGCAATAATCCAAGATTCATTAGTGAGTGCATGTAATATATCTTTGGGTTCAAAAAAAGCAACAAAAGTAGAATGAGCATGAGAATTGGGGTCGAAAAACCTGGATCTTGTAACTCGTTCATGCAAGCTTCCAATAATTTGTTGTGGAGGATGACTTTTGAGAATCCGGAGGGGAGTGGACACTTCACAAGCTTCTTCTTATTCATGTTCATCACAAATAGATTATCTTGAGACATGAGGAGGATCTGGACCAGCAATGGTGGTCGTCGGTGCAGGCTGTGAATCAAGATCAGGAGCTGGAACAATGTCATTAGCTGCTGAATTTTCGGGCAGCAGCACCACTTCTTCCTCTTCTTCAATGAAAATACTCTCCCCCTGTGGATATGGATCCGGACCTGCAATATTTGAACTAGTACCTGGGCTGGCTTCATAAAAAGAAACCTCACAAGTCTCCACAATTTTGTTAGTATCAAGTAAAAGCACACGGTAGCCTCTAGTATGAGATGGATAACCAAGAAACATGCCATCAACAGACCTAGCTTCAAATTTATCAAGATTACCATGTTTATTAACAAAGCATTTGCAACCAAAGACCCTAAAGTGTGTGACACTAGGCCTATGTCCAAACCTCAGCTCATATGGTGTTTTACCTAGCTTAGCACGCAAGAAAACACGATTTGAGACATAACAAGCGGTTGCAATTGCATCAGCCCAAAATTTCCTAGGAGTTTGATATTCATCAAGCATAGTCCTAGCCATCTCAACTAAGGTTCTGTTCTTTCTCTCTACAACACCGTTTTGTTGAGGTATATATGGTGAAGAAAATTGATGATCTATTGCATTTTCAGCACAAAAGTGATCAACTGATTGATTTTTAAAATTGGTTCCATTATCACTTCTAATTGCTCTTAAAGATCCTGGGTGATCAATTGATAATCTAAGAAATAAAGTTCTAAAGTGACCAAAAGCTTCATTCTTAGATGCCGTAAAGTAAACCCAAGAGTATCTAGAATAGTCATCAACAATCACAAGAACATACCATTTACCTCCGAAGGATTGAACACGTGAAGGTCCTATGGTGTCAAGGTGTAAAAGTTGACCCGGTTCAGTTGGCATGGTCATTGTGAGAGGGGCATGTGAACCTGCAACCATCTTATCATGTCTACAAGAAGAGCACACAATTTCTTTGTCCCCTTTAAGCTTAGGCAGCCCACGTATGCGATCAAGAGCACTAACACGGGTGAGATGATCAAAGCCTACATGACTAAGTCTACGATTCCAAAAATATAAATCTTTGGAATCATTTGCAACTAGACATCTATGCTTAGAGGAAGTCATATCAAAATCAGCTTTAAAAACTCTTCCAAACTGAGACATGTTAAAAATAAGCTCACTGTTTGAACCTACAACTTTGCAGCAGTTTTTATTGAAAATAATTTCCAGATTTTCATCTAGCAATTGTGAAACAGAAAGCAAGTTGTATTTCAAAATTTTGACAAGTGCCACATCCTTCAAAGTGTAGTGATCATTTACTCTAACCGAACCCTTAGCAATTATAGGAGTTGAAGAATTATTGGCAAAAGTAACATTCTCTACACGTGACACAAAAGAGAGAGAGGAGAACCATTCTTTGTTACCGGTCATGTGGTGTGAGCAACCTGAATCCACAATCCAAATGTTCTCCTTCCTCAAGCGTGTAACCTACATAGAAGCACAATACGTCGATGACTCAATACTGGGGTTAGTTAAAAGGCATTTAGGAATCCATTACTGAGTCACACGACGTCCAGCAGGAATAACATGAGAAATCTGAGATAAAACAGCAGGTTTATGAGTCAAAGTTTGAGATTTTTTGTTCTTAACTACTGACCTATGAGGTGTTACTTGTGTAGCACGAAAATCAGTAGCTCCGGAGGCAAAAACAGAAGGTCCGGAGGCAAAAATTGAAGCTCCGGAGGCAAAAACTGAAGCTCCGGAGGTAAACTCTGAATATTTCTCACTCATAACAGCAGGTTGCATGTTCCTTACATTCGGTTTAGTATGTGCAGCAAATTTTGCATGAGAGTTATAAGATATAGCTTGCATTCTTTCCTTTTTATGTTGTTTAGCTAGTCTATAACAAAATTCTATGACATGACCATCTCTACCACAATAGGTACAATGAAATTTAACTTTGTGTTCCTGTCTAGATGAGCATGCAGTATGCTTATTTGAACCCGAATGTGACAACACTCCTGCAGATTTAAAAACCACTTCTTTTTGTTTAGGAACTGTTTAAATCAAACCACTTCCTAATGATTTTACAATTTTAGGTGGATGTTCCTTAGCATGAGCATGTGAATCAAAACCTAAACCAGTTTTATCATTGCAAGACTTGGAAGAATTAAGAAGCAAATTAGGTTCTTATTCCCATTACAAAACCGATCTAATGTCATATGCATGTTATCAAGTTTATTTGATAGATCAAGGCAATTTTCACATGAAGTTTTTCATTTTAATTTGCAATTGGAACAATATTTAACTTCATGAGAATGTAAAGCATTGTTCAATATATAAATTTCTTTCATAGCATCTTGTAGTTTCTTATCAAGATCATCGCAAGTAGAACAATGCAAATCAATTGAAGAACAACAAGCATCTTTCAAGTTTTTATCATTAAATGCAGCAAGCTTTTTGTTCTTTTCGATTTCAAGTTCAAGTTTATCAAGTGTGGAGGTGTGTGCACTTCTTAGAGAGGACAATTGTTCATATATTAAATCACATGAGGAACAAGAATCATCACTAGGAATCAAGGATTTTAAACGATTAATTTCAGATTCTAGTGACTCAATTTTAACAGGATTGTCCCTAAGTTTTTTGTCCTTTCTCTTAACAATAATAGTGGCACGAGAAATAGCATCACACATTTCTTTGCAAGTAGGACATACCTTTTGGTTGTCACTATTGTGTTCTGCATCTTCCGTACTTGATTTTGATTTGCCCGCCATGAAGCACAAGTTTGTCAGATCATCTTCATCTTCATCACTTCCAATGTCTACATCACTCGAGCCAAATTATTGAAGTGCGGTGATGAAAATGTTTATTAGTTTGCGTCCTGTAAAACCCTTCTTTTTCTTGTTGGTGTTGCCAAAAGAGGACTTGACTTTATTCTACTTTTCATCACGGTTAGAAGGACCTGAAAGGTTAGGGCAATCTGTACGAAAGTGTCCTGGCTTACCACATTCAAAGCATCATTGAGGTCCGGAGCTTCCTCTCCTTCTAGTTCTCACATTTTGCAATGCTTTTGAGAACCTAGTAAAAAGAAGTACTAGCTCCTCCTCTGGAAACTCCTCAATCTGTTCCAAGGTTAGTGAAGACAGCAACGCAAGTGTATTGCTAGATGATTGGCCAGAGCTTGGCATATCACGTTGTGAGACAAATGCAATAGTCTTATTTGGGTTCTTACGTGATATAATGTCAATTTTATGAGTTTTTAGCTTAGAATAAAGCACATCTAATGTAAGAGTACTCATGACAGTGGATTCACGTACGGATTTACTTTCATCTCCCAAATTGACATGTCTAATGCACTTAGTAATTGCCTAGCATTTTCAGCATCTGAAAAATTAACATTGACGCTACGCAAGTTGCTGAAAATTTTATTAAAGCGAGCAAAGAGGTCATAAATGGACTCACCGGGTTGCATCTCAAAGCGCATGTTTTCTTTCTTGAGCATATCCTGTCTTACCTCGTTGATCGTGTTGGATCCTTCATGGTAGTCACAAAGTGCTCTCCACACATCGTATGCCAATCGGAGGTGTGCAACACGGTCGAAGTCGCTCCGAGTTAGTCCTTGTATGATCAAGTTCCGAGCCCTGTTGTTGTTGTCGACATCTCTCATGTTTGTAGCTGTGACTTGATCGTTTGAAGGCACATTGTAAGGCTTGTACACCTTTTCCAATATTGCAAAGCCTTGCTCCTGGATGAAAGCTTCCATGCGTGCCTTCCAAACCTGAAAATCAATACCACTAAACACACAAGGTTTGGCGGAGTATTTCTCCATTATGATTAGTCAAAACACGTGCAAATCACAAAGATTAGAGCAACCTGGCTCTGATACCAATTGTATGATCGAAGTACACGTGTAAAGCTACCAGAGAGGGGGTGAATGGTAGATAAAAACTTTTCAGCGGAAGCAACAAAACACCCCTCAGCAGAAAACCGATCTGCTGAAGAAACCGTGTGTGCGACAAATCTAAACGTGTTCAACTGTGACAAAACTAGTATAGATTGTAGGGAATCAAGTCACGAAGACGTCACAACAAGAATCATGAAAATCAGTTGAGAGAAACTCAAGTTACGATCGAAAGATCGAACAAAGGTCAATCTGTCCTATGCGATAAAAACAGTTCTGGAATACTGCAAAGAAACTCGTGTAGATCAGAAACCACAAATTCAATGACAATGAAATTTTCACAGATGATAGATAATCCAGTTTTGAAGACAACCCAAAAATAATCACATCAATTGGATCTGTAAAACTCGAGTTATGATAAAACCACCGAAGCAAGGTAGTGCTGAACAGAAACTCGACGAGAAAAACTTGTCTGAAACATGTCGGACGAACAAGGCACAAAAGTTCCTTTAGAATACGAATTTTATTTAACAAAACACAAGAGGAACAGCCCCAAAGTCGTGCTATCCACCAGCATTGGCCTCCCTAGCTTATATAACCAGCTCTATGGCCAATCCAATTCAAACTAGGACTCCTACTCCTACTTCGATTCAAACTGTAACTTTCCAATACTGCTCAAAACTCTTCTATACGCAGATAGAAGCAATCTTAAGACTTCCAAGCACCATAGGAACGTCCCAAACATTATTAAAACAACTCTACTTCATGCCTAACACGAAATCCTGTTATAACCAACTCGAAACTTTCCATAAACAAACCATAACCGCCTCAGCCGCAGCCTGAGCGCAAAATCCAGCCGCTTGAACCTTTTAAACCATATCTCCACTTCCATATCTCTTCACCACGCCTTAGAACCATATTGCCACGTCCATTCACTCCTTGCACACGTGCAAACATCTTCCAACGACCTCTAAGATACCTTCATATGCATTTTTCTTGATTCAAACCTACTGCGCAACCTCCCGATCAACTCAACCACAATTGCTCCCGAACTTGGTTGTTGAACCTCATCTTCTCCCTAAGACTAGTTCAATGGATCCCGTCACCAGCCATGTCTTGAACTGAAGCAACACCTGCACATGAACAAACAACCAATACTTCCGAGCACAAGTCCTCGACTTGACTCTCGTTAGTTCCAAAACTACGACATCTTACGTGAGCACCTCACATAAGCATGTTGTAAACCATAGCAAAATGATATCAGCCATAACCACCAAAACACACCAAAAACTTAGTAAAACAATACTAAGCAAACTTTCCATAAGAGTAAAGCAAGTTCGAAACATTGCAAGTTAAAAGCAGAACCATTGCAATCAAGCTCCGAACCTTACCAAAGCTAACTGGAGCTTAAACCGGAGCTTAACAAAGCTAGTCGGACCCAACGCCGGAGCTTACTAAAGCTTAGTCGTACCTAGCATGGAACTTACCAAAGCTAGTCGGACCTAGCACCGGAGCTAGCAAAAACAAATCGGACCTAGCCAAAATAAGTCAGACCTAGACAAAGCAAGTCGGACCTTACGTCGGACCTTGCCGGAGATACCCAAAATAAGTCGGACCTGTCGTCGGACCTTGCAGGAGCTCGGACCTAGAGTCGGACCTTGTTAAAAAGGTGTTTTGGTAGTATTTAAAACTTTTATTTTCAAAGCCAATGTATTCAGCACACATAGGTCTCACACATACCTTGTTGCCTATAACAGAAGGAATGTTGGGGCGAGGCTGGTTTTGAGCATAGGCACCCATGATGGGACGGGGCACAGGAGGCATAGGCATACGAGGTGCTTGCATAACAGTACATTGCTGTGGTGGCTGATTAGGGCGAGGTGGATTTGCAGGGTGGAAAGTAGAAGCAGACGAGCCATAGTGTGGTGCAGCTGGTGGCATAAAACGGGGACAAACATTACTTCCTTGTGGCTGTCCTTGATACGGCATCTTCCTCTTGCCTTCGTGTTCAATCTCGTGGATCTTACTCCCCACCGCGATAGCTTTGTCTACGAGCTTTTGTAAGTTTCCATATTCATGGTTGAGCAGCTGAACTTGAATTTCATTGTTTAATCCTCTCATGAACAAGTATTGCTTTCTTTGATCCGAGTTGACATCTTCTAGAGAATACCTTGACAGCTGCATGAACTTGTTGAGGTACTCATTCACGCTCTTCCTTTCTTGACGGAGACCTTCAAACTCTTGCCTTTTAAGAATCATGACTCCTGCAGGGACATAGTGATAGCGGAACCCTTCTTGAATTCAGCCAAGTGATAGTCTCCTGGTTGACATGAGCATTGCAAAGAGTGTCCCAACAATCAGCGGCTGCTTCCATAAGTTAGTGTGATGCGAAGAGAACTTTCTCCCGATCATTTCACTGAACAATAGCAAGCTTCTTTTCCATAGACTTCAGCCAATCATCAGCCTCCATAGGATCATTGTCTTGTGCAAAAGTAGGCAGCCTAGTCCTCATGAACTTCCCAATCTGTTGTGAGCCTGTGGTGGTGGCGGTGGCAGCGGTGGGGGTGCCGGAACGGGGTTAGTATTGTTGTTGTTGTTGGCCTGCAGCTGTCCCAACGTTTGTATCATAATTTTCATGAGCTGGGTCTGCATAGACATCAACCATTCAAGAACTTCAACATTGCCATCATCTTGTGGTTCGTTGTTACCACGATCGTTCCTCCATTGGTGGTTGGAGTTTTACCCACCATCTGTGTGAGATAGAATAGAGTAGGAAATAGACACTTAGATTGATCCCCCCAACTATTTGCATCTAGGTGTATGAACTAAGTGTCTTCTTTTATTAATTTCAGCCTATATGAGGATGTGAACACATTCCGAAGCATCTCACATCTCTCCACTATGTGTGAATGTGGACATTCGCCGAAGCATCCTACAACTCACACCAGCACACAAACAAAAGCAATCATCAATAAATTCTGCACACCACTCTTATTTCATCCTACTACGATCTAACCGTTCCTATTACATCTTATTCAATGGGAAACCTAAACATAATCGTGATAACCGGTGCTGTCCTCGCTGTGTGACGGGGTTTTTTGCTTAATTTCGTGGGCACCCGGCCCACGAAAATAACCCGTCGAAAATAAAGTTAATTTCGTCGGCGGCTCACGAAAATAAGGTTAATTTCGTCGGCCACAAAAAGCCCACAAAAATATTTATTTTCGTGGGCCAGAAAACAGCCCACGAAAATAATGTACTTTTTTTTCGTGGGCCACCTTATGGCCCACAAAAAAATAGTCCTGTTATTTTCGTGGGCCGCACTATTTTCGTGGGCCAGAGTGCGGCCCACGAAAATAAAGTCCTGTTATTTTCGTGGGCT
Organism: Neostapfia colusana; assembly: GCA_030760725.1. Taxonomy (NCBI): domain Eukaryota; kingdom Viridiplantae; phylum Streptophyta; class Magnoliopsida; order Poales; family Poaceae; genus Neostapfia; species Neostapfia colusana. Next base: position 65,722,711 of record JASWHV010000012.1, on the reverse strand, counting down.
ATAGTGTGGCCCACGAAAATACTGCTTCGTTATTTTCGTGGGCCTTCTTATGGGCCCACAAAAATAGTGTTGCCCTATTTTCGTGGGCCTCTCAGTGGCCCACGAAAGTAATATTGTACTATTTTCATGGGCCACTTCTGGCTCACGAAATTACATTTGACACTGAATAAAATGTTACATATTATTTAGTTCGAAGCACATCAGACACATAAAATAACAAATCAAACACACATAACACAGAACACGTAATAACAAATGCAACAAACTCAAGATTTCTGAAATGCATTACGTCGTCGAAACAGTATTATATTCTCCGTTACATTGTACACATACAATATAACATAAACGAACATATGTCACATTTTTCATACAACCATATTGTCAAAGCAACTCATATCACATGGCCACATTTGCTTTCCAACAAACCAACAAAATTGCTCCGACACCATTTTCCTCGCCGTTTCGCCGTTTTTCTATATGAAAAAAAAGTGAAGTATATGACTAATAGATTGAAAGAAAAAGGAACAACATATTTGATGATATGCCTTATTATACACGGGCTCCATTTTAAATTAAGATACATAATATATAATGCATATGAAAACACAAAACTTACCTAATTGCTACCACCGGGTGCGAAGAACTGATCGACAAAGTCGTCCCCTCCACCCTGTCCTCCTGAAGAAGATGCTCGCAAATTTGTAACGGGGGGACTATGAAAGTTTTGTGCCCTTGAGGATGATCCCTAAATAAACAATAATACATGTTACAAGTATACTAACAGTTTATAAAAATGAAAGTGAACATAACAATAATATGTACCTGTGTTCCAATGGGAAAAGGTTGTGGAGGCACCGGTAGCGGTGAAGACATAGGTAGCTGCGGAGGCTGCGGTAGCGGTGGCATAGCGGCGGGCAGGCCAAGTTGAGAAAAGTATCCCTAAAATCATTTTGAAATATTTAGTTTCATTCTACTATAAATATGCATACATCTCTTGTTAAATAAAAATATTTGAAATATTATATTAATGTACCTGCATCGATTGTTGCCACGCTGCCAGATTCGAGAAGTAGTCATTTTGTGCTTTTATAAACTCTTCTTGTCGTTTCATACGGTCTTCTTGTAGTCTCAAGTGGTCTCTCAATGCAGCCTGCTCCTCCTCCATTTGTTTTAGCCTGGACTCATTTCCTGTATTAGTTCGCCGAGAAGAACTTTGTCCGCTCTGTGTTGACCGTGACTGCGAGAGAACCACATCGGTGTTCATTACACCGTTGAACATCGAATACCTGCAATAGTGATATGTCGTAACTAGTGACATCTGGAAAAATTAAAGTATGTAAATATATAAGTATAGAAGAGGTAAGTTAACCTCCCGTGACGCTTTCCTCCACCGGATTCATATAAAGCTACTACGTCGACGTCTTCCTTTCTCCAATTGTAATCATCTCCATGACGTCGAACCATCTCTTCACCATATTTCTCCTACATAAAAACTAATTATAAAAATACTATACAACAATTATATTGATTAATAATTACTTTTACTTATAAGACATACTAAGTTCTGAGTTGCGGATGGAGTGCACAACTACTGTCATCTGTGCCCCTATGCCCTCTTATATAAGCATCAATGAAAGAGGGTTCCTCACCACTTTGAGCAGCCTATACAGATATGTTATAACTATAGTTACGTAAAAGTTAATATTATAATACTAAATTGTAAATCTACTAAACTAACCATCCGTTTCGAGAGACGAATATGACCATCTCCACCGTAACGATGGAGAACTTCACCACCGGACTCACGGTTGATTCTCTTAGATTTAGATTTGTCTCGATACTCACTCGATGCCCAATAAGCACATAATGAATAATAAGCATCAGTACACTTAACCATCCAAGGAATCATTACCTGACGATATTGATCGTCCTCGAGATAATTTTTTGAAGCCCCCATTTTCTTGTTCATCATTTGTCCATGCTTCTCCTTGTAGTATAAGCATACAACTGTGATCCGAGCATTAGACATCATATCATTCACGACTTTACGTGCCGCTTTGTGGAAGACTTTGTGTGCTCTAGACTCGAGAGCAGCGTCATGATCATCGGGCAAATGATATCGTTCCTATAAAAAATATAGTACTTTTATTACTAAAAATATAATAGACATAATTATAGTGCAGTGTAGTAAAAACATACCCTAAAATCATGCTAGACAGCCCCTGCCACATTCTCATGCACAGTATGTGGAGCAATCCTATAGTGCTCCCAATGTATTGCAGGTTTCTCTTCACCTTTAATATTCACAAGCCCTGGATAATGATGGCGGCATATAGCACCCAACACTGCATTAGGCTGCCGACGATGTTCTCGTCCATTCCAATCCAGGTCATCCCATTGCCTAAAAGTTAATTTATCAACATATAATATTTATTGAAAATTTTATATTTATAATTCAATACTGAGTTTATATTTACTTACCAGTCACTGACAGGAGTAATCCGTAATCGCTGTTGTGGAGGCACGGCCAACGGAAGAGTGTTTGAAGACCGATACCTGAATGATTGGGTCAACTCTCCCATATCGGTGTCATCCCCCTCGTCCTCCTCAGCTTCATCATCAACATCGGCTCTTACCCCTTGTTGTTGTTCATGCCCCGCAGAAAGTCCTTCCCCTTGATCCTCTTGACACTCCTCAGTACCCTCCTCCTGGATCTCCTGCTCCACCTGAAATTATATAAATTAGGTTTCATAATATGATATGAGTAAATATAAAAAAATATTAATAAATGAACCTGTTCATTAGCTTGTTCCATGCATCTTCTAAATGCCTCTCGTCTACTATTGTTTGAGGCAGTGCCTTGGAAAAGAGAGTCTTGATTACGTGAAGAGGTAGCAGACTGACTCCCACTTTTGTTTGAGGAGCCAAACAGCCCCTTAGCTATATTCTTAAGACCACGTGGCATCCTGTTGAAAATAATTGTAGAGATAAATACTTAATGATACATACAAAAGTAATGGAAATTAATTCAATTGTATATCAATCAATTACTTGATTAAAATTCATCATGATCCGATATTCCTTCGGTAACATGTCGAACAACTTTCTTCTTCTGTCTCATCTTAACTTTTTTAGTGCTAGGTCTCTTTCTTTTAACCAGTACTGCATCTTCTACCCCATTATCTTCAACGTCACCAACTAATATATCAAGTCCTAAACCATTATCTATGTTAAAAGATGGTAGTATATCATCCTCTTGGTACACTTCTTCCTGTTCTTCTTGATAACCAGCATCACCAGGTGGATATAACCGTTCTCGTGGATTAACTTTGTAGACGACCCACCAAGCACTCAACTTTGGACAAGGATACGGTAGGTAGTAAACCAACTCAACTTGATGAGCAAGAACATAATTATCGCATCCACGAAGTCTATTTTCATGTTTTACCTCTACTATACCAAATTCATCCTGCCGTGTTCCTCTGTTATTATCAAACCAGTCACAGTGGAAAAAAGTAACTCTAAGATCTTTAGAGCCACCAAATTTAAATTCCACAATATTTTGAATAATCCCATAATAGTTAGTTTCATGCCCCTGTGCATCACATGCTCTAGTTACAACTCCACTATTTGTCGTGGCTGCAAGGGGATGTTTTGCTTCAAATTTAACCGAACGAAATCGGAACCCATTTACGTCGTAACGACCAAAACTCCTTGCTGTTATGGTTCCTTGAGAAAGTTGTCGTAGGTCTTCATGAACATTAGCATCAACCATGCACTGAGAATTAAATAAAAATATAAGTTTTACGAATCAACTTAGAGACGATAAAAGTAACATGTAATAAGAGAATGTTACATGCTTCCAAAACCAATTGACGAAGTTAGGACCACCATTAAGGCCATCACGACGCATTTTATCTAATTGTTTGCTTGTTGATTGACGCATATACTTCCAAAATTGTTTGTCAAACTCACTACATAGTGTAAAATATTAATACATTAGAACATCTATCATGTAAAATGTGAGAAAACATTATGTGTTACCTCGAGGTAATTAGAATAAAAAACACTTACACAAAATATTGAGCCATCTCTTCGATATTTGTATACATGTATAACATGCATGAATTCCATTCTTCTTCTGAAACCACGTGTCTACTGCTGCCACCAACCGCTTTTCCTTTCCATGAAAAAATACTTAATTTTCCCGCAGGAGTTCCTTCATCTATGTTATACCGTGTTGTAGGAGCGTATACATTATGTTCCTCTGCAAAGAATGTACTTGAAAAATATGCTACCTCTTTCAGAGCAAATGCTTCTGCAATGCACCCTTCTACTCTTGCTTTATTCAAAACCATTGCTCGTAGTTTCTTTAGTGTCCTTTCAATATGGTACATCCATCGATATTGTACGGGGCCACAAACTTTAGCTTCGTAAGGTAAATGCACAAGTAGATGTTGCATTACATTCATAAATCCTGGCGGGAATATCTTTTCCATTTTGCATATGAGTAAAGGTATTTCTTTCTCAAGTTTTTCCATCATTTGAACTATAATTTCTTTAGCACATAGTTGTCTATAAAAGAAACTAAGTTCCACAAGTACTCTCCACACATCCTGATGCACATATCCACGGAACATTACTGGAAGAAGTCTTTCCATCATTATATGATAATCATGGCTTTTAAGATTATTTAGTACCCAATTTTCAAGATTTGTTGTGCGTCTCAACCCAGCACAGTAACCGTCAGGAAACTTCAATTGTTGCAACCATTTTAGAACTTCTTTCCTTTCACTAACTTTAAGACAAAATGGAGCACGTGGCAATCTCTGTTTTCCACTACCATCCTGTCTGACTTCTAGAGTCGGACGATTACAAATATCTGCTAAATCTTTTCGAGCCTTCAAGTTATCTTTTGTCTTTTTAAAATTGAAACATGTGCTAATTATGCTTTCCGCTACATTGCGTTTCTGGTGCATCACATCAATGTTGTGTAGCAATAACAATGACTTAGCATAAGGTAGATCCCATAAGCCACATATATGAGTCCAATTGTGCTCCTGACCAAAACCAACAAACCCATCATCTGTAGGGATAAGTTGACTGAGCCATGCAGCAATCTCAGCACTAGTCAAACGTTTCGGCGGACCCTTTGTTACAATAGTATCCTTTTGAAATGTATTAACTTGCTTTCGAAATGGGTGATTTGCTGGAAGAAATCATCGGTGACAATCAAAAAAACACAGTTTGCCCCCATAAGTAAGTCTAAAACAATCAGAGTCTGATCCAAAAATAGGACAACAAAGTTTCCCGTGTGTGCTCCATCCTGAAAAAACACCATATGCAGGAAAATCATGAATGGACCACAAGTATGCTGCTCGTAAGTTGAATTTCTGTTTTTTGTAGGTATCATACGCTTCTACTCCGATCCACAATTCTTTTAACTCCTCAATCAATGGTTGAAGAAAAACACCTAAACATTTTCCTGGGTGTTTACGACCGGGAATTATTAGAGACAAGAACATGTATTCATATTTCATACACATAGCTGGTGGAAGGTTGTATGGTATAGCAAAAACCGGCCAACATGAGTACGAGGCAGAAGATGTGTTGAATGGTGTGAAGCCATAGGTGGCCAATCCAATACGAACATTTCTAGCATCTTCTGCAAAGTACTCATCAAAAGAGTCCAACGCCTTCCAAGCCTGAGCATCAGATGGGTGTGTCATTACTCCCGTTGTTTCGCGCACACCTTCCTTATGCCACCGCATGTGTCTCGCAGTTGATTTAGATAGAAACAACCGTTTCAATCTAGGTGAAAGAGGCATATAACGAAGTTGTTTAACCACCACTTTAATCTTCACCAATTCACCGTCCTCATTTGTGGCCTCAATGTATCGAGATTCTTTACAAACTGAGCATTGTGTCAAATTTGCATTCTTCTTCCAGAAAATCATACAATTGTTAGGGCAACAATCAATTTTTTCATACTTCATTCCAAGGCCTGACAACATTTTCTTTGCCTGGTACATGTCTCTTGGCAACTTATGATTAATCGGAAGAATGTCTGCTATCAAATACATAAGATCATCGTAGCACTTGTTCGATAAGTTGTACTTTGATTTTATAGACATGAGACGAGTAACGGTCGAAAGGACAAACACTTTAGTGTGATCATGCAACTGTTCATGTGATGCTGAGAGAATTCTATAGAACTCTTGAACTTTAGGTCCAGGAATTTCTTCAGATGTATCTGCACCACGATCACGATCTAATGCTTCAACCATGTCTTCTATTCTGTCCTCGTTATCACCATCTATATTATCAACATCAACATTACTATGATATAACTCGCCATGCTCATACCATGTTTCATAACCTGGCATAAAACCAAATCGACAGAGGTCTCATTCCATGTCAAACTTTTCCTAGCATAAAACGTTACGACACTTGTTGCACGGACATTTCACAAAACGGTTGGTCGATAAAGAGAAAGCCCGACTGATAAATGCCTTAGTATTGATGGCCCATTCATTTGAAGACGCAGCATTCTTCCGCCAACCATCATACATCCATCGTCTATCACCCCCCATGTTCTAGACTATATAATATAATAATATATAAGTCATAAATATGTATGTTGCAACTATAAGATCGTAGAAACAAATTATTATTTAATTACATTCACTTTACATCTATTGGAAGGGATAGGTCCTAAACCCACCAAAGAATAACCGAGAGGGCGTGCTTATAACGAGACACGGGGTACAAATCCAGACGAAATTTCGGCAGCATAACCCCGTTGTTCTCCAACTACACGCCCGATAATGGTGCAGCGGAGAACATTAGGGTTATGCTGTCGATATTTCGTCCGAATCTATACCCCGCGTCCCGTCATAAACACACCTCTCGGTCACTCCGAGGCTGTCCAAAAAGGGACAATTCCGAACCTACACGCCTCGCATGCGTAACGCATGTGAGATGAGTCGGTCCGAAACGGGTGACGCATATTGTATAGGTTACGTGAATATTACTTTTTAGAGTGATTTATAAGAGAGAGGTAAGAACGAGAGATAGGAGGAAAGAACGATGAAGAGATAGTGAATAGGGTCAGCCGTTCTAAGTTACTCTCCACCGGGTCCCGTTAGTGATAACTTTTAAACGGTCCAACTCTTGAGCCATAAATGGGTTGTGCCGGGCTAAGCCGGCCCGAAACTCGTTTATTTACATTCCGCTATAAAAAACTATCTCTAAAACACACATTACAAATGGAACTTCTAAGAACGCTATGTAATATTTATAAACTACTAATTACTTTTCTTGCATAGATTGATATGGTACATGAACTATCATAATAGCTATTAAATAAAAGCATAACACATAAATTAAAATATACACGTTAATTAGCATAATGAAAAATTAAATTATATTATAGTGAAATTATATTATAGCGTTATCTCTAAACGAGTAATGAAACTACGAAAAATTAAGGTCATATATTTTACTTGATCCTAAGACTAATTATCGAAACTACAATAATTTAAGATATTACTTTTGTACGTAGGATGAATTCGGTGTAGTTGCACCGGTGGAGAAAGCGGTCGGCACAACCCGAACTTTAGCTGCATGATTTTTCGCTATGCGTTAATTCACACATAATTGAACATTGCTTATATATATGATATCTAAACAGAAAATGTGGCTATAGGCGAGCGAGTTCAGCTCTATGATCTGAGCTACTCGTTCCACGCCTTCTTCGCTAACAAATTTTATGTCACGCGCCATGCGAGCACGTCATGCCGCTGACAAGCATGCTAATGCAAACAAAACTCAGACACATATGATGCAAAGTATTGTAAATACTCGACTAAATGCAAATATAATAGATAAATACAACTACCTGATAGCTTGTTCCGATCGCGTGGCGATCCGGGCAGAGCACATGAAAAAAGCGGCTCAACAGACTGGGGGTTGCAGCGCCGGCCCGGTCGATGCTGGGCTGCACAGCGGAGAGAGCGGCAGCACGCGCAATGAAAGTTGCGGCCCGGGCAGCCGGGGAAGAGGCGACCGGAGGTGCAGCGACCACCGAGACGACCGGGAACAACTCGGTTGTAGCTGCAGCACCTGTAGAGGCGCCGGCGAACGCACTGTTGGAGACGCGGGCGAAGCACGTGGAACAGTAGCACGTGGACGTGGGCTAGCGACGGCAGCACTGCAACCGGCGACGAGCGGGGCGGCGGCGGAAGCAGACGGCGACGGAAGGGCTGGCGGCGCGCGGCTCGGTCTGCTCGGTCTCGCGCGACAGAGAGAAAAGAAACCGATCTCTAAACCTATAAAGACTTATTTTCGTGTGCTTCAATGCCTGGCCGACGAAAATACAGGCCTTGATTTGGGTGACGATCGGTACCAGCAGTATCTTCGTGTGCATCAGCGCATGGCCGACGAAAACAAACATATTTTCGTGTGCCTGACAGACACGGCCGACGAAAAAAGATGTATTTTCGTGTGCCTTGCAGCCTCGGCCGACGAAAATGCTTTCCTTGATGTGCGTGCCTGTCGGTGCCTGTATTTTCGTGTGCCCCTTGGCCGACGAAAATGGTTTCCTTGATGTGCGTGCCTGTCGGTGGACTATTATTTCGTGTGCTATGCCGCCCTGGCCGACGAAAGTAGCTTTATTTTCGTGTGCTCAGCATACGTGGCCGACGAAAATGATACCTTAATTTGCGTGCCGGTCCGTAGCCTCAACATTTTCGTGTGCCACGACAAGCCGACGAAATTATATGAATCATTTTCGTGAGCTAGGTCTTAGGCCGACGAAAGTACAGTGGAACCGGTTTTAATTTCGTGTGCCTGCTCCAGGACCCACGAAATTGAGCTTTATTTCGTGTGCTAGTAAGAGAGCACACGAAATTAAAATGTAATTTCGTGTGCCTAGTGTCCAACCCACAAAATTAAGGCTTATTTTCGTGCGCCAGTTAGTAGCGCACGAAAATAAGTTTAATTTCGTGAGGGCCCACGAAAATATATTTAGCCCACGAAAATTTTTCGTTTTCCTGTAGTGGGTCCATACATGGGCGCACGCAATGGTGAGTCGGCGGTCCATGTAGGGAGAGATGACGCTGGTGCTCTATTTGCCCCCGCGTTGGCATGAGTTTCCTCTTGTTTTTCCGGCAAGTACAGCTTCGTGCGGAGGTAACAGATCGCTTCTTGTGCGCTTGCAGAGCGGTTTCCTAACTCCACGAGCAACCTCTGAGACTTATCAGCAGCTTGTGGGTTGGAAATAGCTCCATCATGGGGTCCAATGATCTCCCTTGTACCACTCTAACGATACGGGTGCAGTCTAAAAGTAGTGTTCTCATGCTGCTCACGGAAGGTGTAGCACAGTCCGGTGACTGCATCCCATGCAGCATCATCAATAGCTTTCGCCCTTGTAGCTCTCCATGTGGGTGTGAAGTGCTGAGTGACAACCCTACCGTTAGATAGGATGGTTATTTCAGCCTTCCACTCTTCATGTCCGAGACGAGGGACTTTCTTGAGGAGATACTCCGGGTATAGGCTCCAGCAACCCAGAAACTCTTTAAGCTCCTTGGATATGTGTCCTCCTTCCATCCCGTCGGAACAAAATTCTTGATCTGAATGGTTGGCCCATTCATCACCTTCATTCTCGGCCCTAGCAGGGGGTGGCTCCTATTCGGATCCATCTCCTTCTGATATAGCTTCATGAGGCTCCACGGGGTGTAAGCCCGCGTGAAACTCCTCCTGAGGTGCGTACCAATGTTGTTCTTGTGGATCATCTTCCATTTCTTCTTCGTTTGGTTCCACCTCTGACGGATCCTCTTCCTCATGCATAGAGCTACTGACTTCATCTTCATCATGAGGTTCCATCTTCACCTCCTCCCAATACGGTCCATCGGACACTTAAATGGGTTAACTGCCACTACAGGAAAACGGCATATTTCGTGGGACCTAAACCCACGAAAATATGGTGAAAACCGATGAAAATAATTATTTTTGTGGGGTTTTGGCTTATTTTTGTCGGCCCGAGGATCACAAAAATAACTAGTCGAAAATAATTTTTTTTCGTCAGCCAAAAAGGATCCACTAAAATAACCATTTTTATGGGCCACATTTTAGCCCACAAAAATAACCCACGAAAATAATGTTAGGTTATTTTCGTGGGCCAAAATGTGGCTCACAAAAATAACCTAACCTTATCTTCGTGGGCTAGAAGATGGCCCACAAAAATAACTTAACTCTATTTCCGTGGGTCACATTTTGGCCCACGAAAATAGTTTTAGTTTATTTTCATGGGCCAGCATAAGACCCTCGAAAATAATGTTGCCCTATTTTCGTGGGCCACATTTTGGCCCACGAAAATTATGTGGCACTATTTTCATGGGCCACATTATGGCCCAAGAAAATAATATGGCACTATTTTCGTGGGCCACATTGTGGCCGATGAAAATACATGAAATTACAGTACAATATACATGCTTATTGTTCATTTCGGAGCACATAAACAGAATAAAAATAATCACTGAAACATACAATACACCCTTCATAACAAATGTAACAAACATAGATGACAAACGGTATCATTGTCCATACAAACACATAGATATCACATGTCCATACAATTACATAGATATCACATGTCCATACAATTACATAGATACCACATGTCCATAAAAATACATAGATTAGAAAACATATATGACAAACGGTATCACTGTATAATCAAGTACGTAGCCACATTAAGTTTTCAAATAAAAAGCAACATCATATTTGTCCTTTCTATGGCTTATTATAAACGAGCTCCATTTGAAAATAAGATAAATAAGATGTGATACAAATGAAAACATGAAACTTTGAAGGATTATTTTAAAAGTTATGATTAACTTACCTAATTGCTACCACCGAGAGCAAAGAATTGATCGACACAGTCGTCCCCTTCACCCTGTCCTCCTGAAGAAGATGCTCGCAAATTTGTAACAAGAGGACTTTGATAGTTTTGTGCCCTTGAGGATGATCCCTAGATAAACAATAATACATGTTACAAGTATACTAACAGTTTATAAAAATGAAAGAGAACATAATGATAATGTACACCCGTGTTCCAACGGGAAGAGGCTGTGCAGGCACAAGTAGTGGTGAAGACATAGGTAGTTGTGGAGGCTGCGGTAGCGGTGGTATGGCGGCAGGTAGTCTATGCTGAGAAAAGCATCCCTAAAATCATTTTGAAATGTTTTGCTTCATTCTACTATAAATATACATGCATCTCTTGTTTAACATAGATATTCGAACTCTTATATTAATGTACCTGCATCGCTTGTTGCCACGTTGCCAGATTCGAGAAGTAATCATTTTGTGCTTTTATAAACTCATCCTGCGTTTCATGCGGTCTTTTTTTTAGCCTCAAGGGGTCTCTCAATGCAGTCTGCTCCTCCTCCATTTATTTTAACCTAGACTCATTTCCTGTATGAGTACGCCGAGAAGAACTCTGTCCGCTCTGTGTTGACCGTGAATGCGAGAGAACCACATCAGTGTTCATGACACCATTGAACATCGAATACCTGCCATAATGATATGTCATAATTATAAGGTGACACTTAGAAAAATTGGAGTATGTGAATATATGCATATAAGAGGAGTATGTTCACCTCCCGTGACGCTTTCCACCACCGGATTCATATAAAGCTACTACGTCGACGTCTTCCTTTCACCAATTGTAATCATCTCCATGACGTCAAACCATATCTTCACCATATTTCTCCTACATAAAAACAAATTATAAAGCTACTATACAACAATTGTATTGTTTAATAATTACTTTTACTTATATGACATATCAAGTTCTGAGTGGCTGTTCGAGTGCACAATTGACTGTCATCCGTTCTCCTATGCCCTCTTATATAAGCATCAACGAAAGATGGCTCCTCACCACTTTGAGCAGCCTGTATAGACATTTGTACTAAATTGTAAATGTACTAAACTGACCATCCTTTTCGAGAGATGAATATGACCATCTCCACCATAACAATGGAGAACTTCACCATCGGACTCATGGTTGATTCTCTTGGAGTTAGATTTCTCTCGATACTCAATGCCTAATAAGTACATAATGAATAATAAGCATCATCTCACTTAACCATCCAAGGAATCATTACCTGACGGTATTGATCATCCTGTAGATAAAATTTTGAACCTCCCATTTTCTTGTTTATCATCTGTCCAAGCATCTCTTTGAAGTACAAGCACACAGTTGTGATCCGATCACTGGACATCGTATCATTCACAACTTTACATGCAGCTTTGTGGAAGACTTTGTGTGCTCTAGACTCGAGAGCAGCGTCATGATCATCAAGCAATCGATATCGTTCCTATAGAAAACATAGAATTTGTATTACAAAAAATATAATGGACATGATTATAGTGCAGTGTAGTGAAGGCATACCCAAAAATTATGCCAGACAGCCCCTGCCACATTCTCATGCACAGCACGTGGAGCAATCCTATAGTGCTCCCAATGTATTGCAGGTTTCTCTTCACCTTTAATGTTCACAAGACCTGGATAATGATGATGACATATAGTACCCAACACTGCATTAGGCTACCTACGATGTCGTTGTCCATCCCAATCCAGGTGATCCCATTGCCTACAAGTCAATTTAACAACATATAATATTTATCGATATATTCTATCTACAATTCATAACTGAGTTTTATATTTACTTACCAGTCACCGATAGGAGTGATCCGTAATCTCTGTTCTGGAGGCACAACCAGCGAGAGAGTGTTCGAAGACCGATATCTGAATGATTGTGGCAACTCTCCCGTATCGGTATCATCCCCCTCGTCCTCCTCGGCTTCCTCATCAGCATAGGCTCTTAACCCTTGTTGTTCCTGCCCCGCAGAAAGTCCTTCCCCTTGATCTTCTTGACACTCCTCATGACCCTCCTCCTAGATCTCCTGCTCCACCTGAAATTAGATAAGTTAGGTTTCACAATATGATATATGGGTAAATACAATAAAATTAAAAATACATGAACCTGTTCATTAGCATGTTCCATGCATCTTCTAAATGCCTCTCGTCTACTATTGTTTGAAGCGCTGCCTTGAAAAAGAGATTCTTCACTACATGAAGAGCTAGCAGACCGACTCCCACTCTTGCTTGAGGAGCCAAAGAGCCTCTTTGCTATATTCTTAAGACCACGTGGCATCCTGTTGAAAAAAATGGTCATAGATAATTACATAATGATACAAACAAAAGTAATGAAAATAAATTCAAATGTAATATAAATTAATTATATGATTAAAATTCATCATGATCCGATATTCCTTTGGTAACATGTCGACCAACTTTCTTCTTCTGTCTCACGTTAACTTTTTTAGTGTTAGGTCTCTTTCTTTTAACCACTACTACCTCTTCTCCCCCATTGTCTTCAACGTCACCAACTAATGTATCAAGACCTAAACCATTATATATATATATATATATATATATATATATATATATTAAAAGATGGTAGAATATCACCCTCTTGGTACACTTCATCCTGTTCTTGATAACCAGCATCACCAGGGGCATATAACCGTTCTCGTAGATTAACGTTATACACGACCCACCAAGCACTCAACTTTGGACAAGTATATGGTAGGTAGTAAACCAACTCAACTTGGTGAGCAAAAACATAACTATCGTATCCACAAAGTCTATTTTCATGTTTTAGCTCTACTATACCAATTTCATCCTGTCGTGTTCCCCTGTTATTATCAAACAAGTCACAGTGGAAAAAAGTAACTCTAAGATCTTTGGAACCACCAAATTTAAACACCACAATGTTTTGAATAATCCCATAATAGTTAGTTTAATGCCCCTATGCATCACATGCTCTAGTTACAACTACACTATTTGTCGTGGCTGCAAGGGGATGTTTTACTTCAAATTGGGCCGAACGAAATCAGAACCCATTTACATCGTAACGACCAAAACTCCTTGCTGTTATGGTTCCTTGAGAAAGTTGTCGTAGGTCTTCATGAACATTAGCATCGATCATGCACTATGAATTGAATAAAAATATTAGTTTTACTAATCAGATTAACTTGGAGGTGATAAAAGTAACATGTAATAAGAGAATGTTACATGCTTCCAAAACCAATTGACGAAGTTAGGACCCTCCATGAAGACCATCACGACACATTTTATCTAATTGTTTGCTTGTTGGTTGACGCGTATACTTCCAAATTGTTTGTCGAACTCGCTACATAATGCAAATATTAGTACATTAGAACATCTCTCATGTAAAATGTGAGAAAAACATTAGGTGTTACTTCACGGTAATTTGAAAAAAAACACTTACACAAAATATTGAGCCATCTCTTCAATGTTTGTATACATGTATAACATACATGAATTCCATTCTTCTTCTGAAACCACATGCCTACTGCTGCCACCAACCGTTTTTCCTTTCCACGAAAAAATACTTAAATTTCCTGTAGGAGTTTCTTCATCTATGTGGTACTGTGTTGTGGGAGCATACACATTATGTTCCTCTGCAAAGAATATACTTGAGAAGTATGCTACCTCTTTCAGAGGAAATGCTTCTGCAATACACCATTCTACTCTTGCTTTGTTCAAAACCATTACTCGTAGTTTCTTTAGTGTCCTTTCAAGGTTGCAAATCCATCGATATTGTATGGAGCCACAAACTTTAGCTTCGTAAGGCAAATGCCCACGTAGATGTTGCATTACAATCATAAATTCTGTCGGGAATATCTTTTCCATTTTGCATATGAGTGAAAGTATTTCTTTCTCCAGTTTTTCCATCATTTGAACTGTAATTTTTTAGCACATAATTATCTATAAAAGAAACTAAGTTCCGCAATTACTCTCCACACATCCTGATGCACATATCCTTGGAACATTACTAGAAGAAGTCCTTCCGTCATTATATGATAATCGTGGCTTTTAAGATTATTTAATACCCAATTTTCAAGATCTTTCGTGCACCTCAACTCAGCACAGTAACCGTCAGGAAACTTCAGTTGTTGCAACAATTTTAGAACTTCTTTCCTTCGACTAACTTTAAGGTAAAATGGAGCATGTGGCAATCTCTCTTTCCACTACCATCCTGTATGACTTCTAGAGTCGGACGATTACAAATATCTGCCAAATCTTTTCGAGCCTTCAAATTATCTTTTGTCTTTTTAAAATTGAAACATGTGCTAATTATTCTTTCTGCTACATTGCGTTCCTGGTGCATCACATCAATGTTGTGTTGCAATAATAATGACTTAGCGTAAGGAAGTTCCTATAAGCCACATATATATAAGTCCAATTGTGCTCCTGACCAAAACCAACAAACCCATCATCTGTAGTGACAAGTTGACTGAGCCATGCAACAATCTCAGTATGAGCCAAACGTTTCGGCGGACCCTTTGTTACAATAGTATCATTTCGAAATGTATTAACTTGCCTTTGAAATGGGTGATTTGCTAGTAGAAGTCGTTGGTGGCAATAAAAAAACTCACTTTGTCCCCATGAGCAAGTCTAAAACAATCAGAGTCCGACCCACAAATAGGACAACATAGTTTGCCGTGTGTGCTCCATCTTGAAAAAACACCGTATGCAGGAAAATCATGAATGGACCACAAGTATGATGCTCGCAAGTTGAATTTCTATATTTTTGTAGGTATCATACGCTTCTACTCCGATCCACAATTCTTTTAATTCCTCAATCAATGGTTGAAGAAAAACACCTAAACGTTTTCCTGGATGTTTACGACCGGGAATGATTAGAGACAAGAACATGTATTCATATTTCATACACATAGCTGTTGGAAGGTTTTATGGTATAGAAAAATCCGGCCAACATGAGTACGAGGCAGAAGATGTGTTGAATGGTGTGAAACCATCGGTGGCCAAACCAATACGAACATTTCTAGCATCTTCAGCAATGTACTCATCAAAAGAGTTCCAACCCCTTCCAAGCCTGAGAATAAGATGGGTGTGTCATTACTCCCTTTGTTTCGCGCACACCTTCCTTATGCCACCGCATGTGTCTTGCAGTTGATTTAGATAGAAACAACCGTTTCAACCTAGGTGCAAGAGGCATGTAATGAAGTTGTTTCACTACAACTTTTGTCTTCACCAATTTACCGTCCTCATTTGTGGCCTCAATGTATCAAGATTCTTTACAAACCGAGCATTGTGTCAGATTTGCATTCTCCTTCCAGAAAAGTATACAATTGTTAGCACAACAATCAATTTTTTTCACACTTCATACCAAGGCCTGACAACAATTTCTTTGACTGGTACATGTCTCTTGGCAACTTATGATTCATTGGAAGAATGTCTGATATCAAATCCATAAGATCATCATAGCACTTATTGAACAAATTGTACTTTGATTTTATAGACATGAGACGAGTAACAGTCGAAAAGACAGACACTTTAGTGTGATCATGCAACTGTTCCTGTGACGCTGAGAGAATTCGATAGAACTCTTGAAATCCAGGCCCAGGAATTTCTTCAGATGTATCTGCACCACAATCACGATCTAGTGCTTCAACCATGTCTTCCATTCCGTCCTCTGTAAAGGCCCCAAAAATGTGAATACAAAGAAACTCATGTTTGCACAAAGTCGGTTTCAGATGTATGAAAAATTGGGACTTGTTAAAACCTTTTTAGCTTGTGATAATACACATGAGAGATTTCTTTTCACAAGTTCAAATATTTATTTGAAAACTTGGAATCCAAAAGTAGTTGAAACCAAGGTGGGAAGTTCCCATATGTGTGAGAAACCTAAATTCAGATTTTGGAACAAGTTTCTTCAACTCAAAATTGAAATGAGGGCAACGCAATGAAATTCAAACTGTTGTGCTAAAATTCTCATTTGCAACAGCCAAATTTAAAATCAGATTTCATATTTGAATTCCTTAGGTCCAAAATAGTGGGTATGCAAAGTTTCATGAATTTTTGAAATGTTTTGAAACTCATTTTTCAAAATGGACTTTAAAGTGCAAAGAATTCAAATATCCATTTGAATTTGGATGAAACTTGCCCAATTTCCCAAATGCACATCGGAATTTGAATTCCCAAAATTGAATTCCATCATATGCAAATTTTGGGAGATATTTTGGAGAGGGATAAGAAGGGGCTGGGAGCCACATGTCATTGGGGATGTTCAGTGTGGAAAAGATCTTCAATTATAGTGCAAAGTCTCTGTTTCTCCTCTCTCACTCGGGCAGAGCCGTAGCCTCACTGCTCGACACCGAGCCACGCCGAGAACCGCCTCTCCTCTGCCGTGTATGTGGGCTGGCGAGCTGCTTTCCCCATTCTCATTACCTCAGTCATGCTCTTGTTCCCCACAGAACCGAGACACTGAGGCTCTTCTCTTCCTCGCGCAAGAGAGCCTTGCCGCTGCTCGTTCGATCGCTCGGCCACCGCCAAGCTCGCGTGCAAGCTTCGACTGAGCAGAAAATCCGCACCCTAGAAACCTCCACGACCTCCTCAAACCTTCACCGAGTGAGCTCCTCCCCAATAAACCGAGAAAACAACTTCTCCCGCGGCGGCCGAAAGCAAAAAGCGGTGAGGTGCTCTCGTGGACAGCCTCACCTGAAGCTTTTCACCACCAAAAAAGGGCACCTCTGGACGTGAAAGACCTTCTGACAGCTCACCTACGAAGCTTGAGCCGAAAGGTTGATTGTCGACGGCGAATTTCGCAGTTTTCTTCTGGCCGGTGCAAAGTCACCTTCGGGTAAGGAACTTTGAAATTCCTGTTTGATTCTGGTTTAGAGTCCACGAAACTTCACACATAGGAACTAGACTCGATGGCGCATAAGTTTGCTCCACAAAACCTAGCATGAAACCTACTGTGCACGGCGTATTTCCAATCTTCCCGACGGCGGCTATAGCAGGATGATTCGGGCGCACGATGATACCTGATTTGGAGCCTTTTCCGAGCCTTTTCACGATGCCGAGCTTCTCCAGCATCCACCGGTGCTCTAGGGCTTGGAAACTGAAGCTTGGAGGGCTTAGGGCGTCGGGGTAACGTCGCCGAACTTCCACCTAGCCGCTGCACCGTTGCGAGGTAGTTTGGGGGCTTCGCCAGTCCAGGGAAATCATCCCATCATGTTCCTCACATGTTTCTAGGGCCTAGCGGTGAGTGGCAGATCAAGAGATGGCCGGGAAGTTGAAAACCGGCGAGCTCGGCGGCGCTATCGCGCGGGGGCGGGAGGTATACGAAGGAGCTGCCAGCCCCACATGTCAGTCACTCGGGAAGAAGAGGCCGGATACTCTGTGGCGTCGGATCACACTGTGGCAAAGCGGGAAATAAATCTGTGGCCCGTGTGTCTTCATTCCAGCGAGTGACACGTGGTTCCCTGGTCCCACAAACAGGATTTAAACTTTTCTATCGATTTAATTGCATATTCAGATTTCCTTCAATCTTTAGAAGGCCATAACTTTTGCTAGTCAACTCCAAATTTAGTCATTCAAATTGGGTTAAATCCGGATTGGAAAACTCTATCCAAATATGCAATCCAATTTGTATGAAAGTCATTATTCAATTCTGGAAAAATTCTTAAAACTTTCCAGCAAAAGAATTTTAGAGGGAGTTTGGTTTATCCAAAAATCCTCAACTTTTGCCATAATATTCTTTCAGGTTCTATTGAACTCCTGTAAACATTTCAGCTCATTTTGAGTTCATTGATTGGGAGAATTCAGGTTTTAGGTTGCTGTATTCAAATGAATACAGAAACATTTTCAGAGAATTTCCAAAACTTGGAAATTCAGTTCTGGGCAATTATTAGCTCCAAAAATCCTAGGAAAATTCATGCAGGCTCTATGAACTATAATTGAAACTTTAGTTCACTAAGTTTGACATGAACATGGGTGTTACCGCAGAATTAATTCCTCATTGCTTAATTGATTAGAGAATTGTTCTGAATAAATCACTCAATAAAAAGTGCTAATTTTTGGTCCAGATGACTTTCTTGTGACAAGGAACTCACATGAAATATGTCAGCTCCATTAGAGCTCTGGATCACCACTGTCCTGTGTAATCTGTTTTGGTGATCAACACACAAGTGATGAAAAGCACTTAACACTTGATCATAGTGCTTAAACCAAACCCAAACCATTAGCACCAGTGTAACAGAGTTCCAGCTTTTAAACTTATCATTAGAGCTTTAGCAAAAGCTTTACAATTAAATACATATGCATATTCATATCGTGTAGCATCTACGTGAGAACGTGTGAAGGAATTGAAGTGAAGATCAAGGAGGGAGGAAAGCAAGTGATCAAGCCTCAAGTGATCTTCACTAACTGTTTATATTAGTCACCTGCAAAACAGGCAAGCCCCGGTTTGCATTTGAACAGTTTTATAAAGTATTCAATTTCTAGAGATCATAGCTTTGAATCCTTTGATTGCATTAAGTCTAGTTGATACTGAAAACCCCAGTTGCATGACCAGAACTACCTAAGAGAGAGAGGGTAGAATAGCACCTTCTCGAGTGGATTTGGCTACGCTAAATGTTAGTAGGAAAGGTCCGGTATAAGTCGAGTAGTTGCAATCTACTCGTGAGTTTAGGGCTGGTTTATTTGGACCGGGTCAAGAATAGAAACAGTGAGAAAAGTTCAAACTTAAGAAATGGAGACAGGGTAGGGAGGTTTAGATGCAGCAGGCTGCGGACCGTGCGTGTATAGCCCTGCCTGTGTCGGTTAAGGCCCGTCCGTGCTTGGCCCTATTGGACAAGTTTGAGTAGTGTACCGGGCGCATACTGTCTATATGGGACCTAGAAAACCGATGTACCTCGGGAGATCCACATTGGAACTTTTCTAACTGTCTTAGGTTTTCGGCGTCAGGGTAGCAGAGGTAACTCGCTCAAGAACATATAACTGCGGATATGTACCTTGAGGGAGCTTGCGTACTCAGGGCAGTTAGACCACATCCTGTGTGGAAGATCTTGGGAATGGTGGCCGCGTACAACGTCAGTCGAGGTTGCTGCCGGCAACTCGGAGTACGGGTGTACGTGTCATGTAGTCCCGGCGTGTACGGATTCGAGTCACCGTCGCTCGCGGTCATGAGCATACTTGCCCACTGCATTTTGACGTAGTAACAACTGAATGGTTTCTTTTGAACTTGATAAGGCTGTGATTTAAGTTGTATTGGAACCATGCTTGCATTAGATATAGTGCTCATTAAACTTTACTTCACTTTGTGAAAGAAGCATCGCAACAAAGCGTTTCTTGTTTTATTATGGAGTTTCGATGCTGTTCAGCTCAAAGTCTTTACAATAAGGATTAAAAATATGAAAGTTAAGGATTAACATTAGGCGAGTCCTTTATGCAAATTCAGCTGTCCTTATTCAATCCGTCATGCATGTAGAGTTTCTTGTTTAGGAGAGACGGAACAGTTTTGCTGAGCCTATGTGCTCACGCTTGCTATATGAGTGATTTTGCATGTTAACATCGATGCTAAGAAGAAGGTTGTCCGGTGAGACTCGGAGACTTCCGAGTCGTTTAACACATGGAGAACCCAGCCGCTGCTGTTATCTTTGTGTTGCTAGTGATTGGAGTCCTTGGGCTGGACCTCTTCTCTAATGCTCTTTAGTTATTCGACGTGAGCCATTTATAGACTTCCGTTGTAGCTACTTTATGTAAACTATTTGCAACGAAAAACTTGTAAGCTTCCGCTATTGTTTTATGTAATACATTGTTCCTCATATGTGTGCCATTGGGTGCCGCACAACACGGCACCACCCAATGTGATTCCCAGGCGAGTGGCACAACCCCGTGATTGAACGGGCGGTGTGGTCCTTCTCAGCGTGGTATCAGAGCCTCATTGGTAATAGCGCACAGATTAAGGATTGTATTGTGACAAAAATCTAGGTTACGGTGAGTATACGGTACTAGGCCCACACAAGGACTACTATTTGCCTAATATGAAGGTGGCAACCTAACTTATTTGCTATGTCGGAAAATCGTGCATCTCAGGATGTTTTATGTCTTGGGGGGTGCACGTAAGCGCTGTCCACCAGTGCACACAAGCTGAAGGGTGGAGCCCCACGGGTGGCAGGTAACCCGTCCCGCTTTAGTATCATCTACGACTCTTCATGTCGTTTTGGGTACTCGAGCAATGCCCTTCCCTGAAATGCTACGGGCAAGTATGGGAGACCGCGTCATGTGGTTAGTAACGTGAACACGTAGCTCAATGCGTGTTTGGCTTGAGAACACCCGTGCGAGTAATGACGGACGGGTGTACGAATGTATTGGGACCGGGTTTGGTGTGCAGCAGGACCTGACGATTGTGTGTGACTAATGCAGGTTTAACCACGAAACCGTAGTATAAGTAGATTACGTTTTTGAGTGACTGTCTTATTGCCACCAATGATACGATTATGCCGGTATAATCCGGTTAGGATTTTTCTTTTGTGAGGCTACGTAGTACCGACATGCTTCTTACGGTGCATCAACGCCGTACTGAACTCAATAACCTATTCCCTATGAAGAAATGACTCATGAACTAACTTCCAACTAAAAATAGTTTGAAACAAATATTAGTTACTGAACTCTTATTTGGAGCTAAGATTCAAATGAGAGGATGATTAGGCTTCATAGATTTCAAAAAAAGAGTGCTCTGTTTTGGCAGAAATTCTTGCTGGACTTTAAAAGAGCATAACTCTGAGTAGTTTTACCCAATTAAGGTGTATGATACGGTTATGGAAAGATTTTCAAGTGCTCTACAACTTATTTGTATACATCCAGAGCAAATCACAAGTTAAGTTGGTAGAAAGTTCAGAGGAAGGTAAACTGTCCAGAACCAGGACAGCAGCAAAACCTCTCTGGACCTTTCTGTTTTTAAGCCATAACTTTCTGTAGAAAAATTATTAAGGAGCCTATGTTACACCGTTGGAAAGGTTATGAAATTTGCAACATTATTTTAGTTCAAAGTTTGATCAGATTCTTATTGTATTTGCATATACAACTGTGATAAAATCAGCCACATACAAAGTAGATGCTGGCAAAATTTATCCAGGAATTCTGTCAACTTTGGAAAATCATAACTCTTGATCCAGAAATGATCTGGAGGCATATGAGTACTGTTGGAAATATACTGAAGTTAAATTTAACTTTGGTATTCAACGTGAGTTATGAAAATGCTTTTAACTAGATCAAAATCTGGAGATAGTGCATAAAGGTCTGTTCTATACAGATAGGCTGGACAGCTATGCCTACTCTAAGGAGTTGTGTAAACATTGATTTTGTTACTGCTTTCATAAAGTTTTTACATATTCATGTTTTCATTAGTCTCACACACTGTTGAGTTCATGTTTAAATCATCTCAAATATATTTTTGCAGTATGGTTCGTACTCGTTGTAAGAGTAAGGCCGGGAGTTCTCGCCGAGGCGGTGATGCTTCTATTCCACCATCATAACCACCATCCACGGGATGGATGGATCTTATGACGCAGATTGTCGAGTCTAACCAGGAGAACACTAGGCTACTCCAAGAAGCGACTCAAGAGAACACACGCTTACTCCAAGCCTTGGTACAGCAGGGCATACTCCAGAAAACGCAACAAGTCGTTCCACCTCAGAACGCTTATCTGGATTTCTTAGCGACTCAACCGCCAATTTTTACTGAAGCCACCGAACCTGTGGAAGCAGATCAATGGCTTCGTGTCATGGAGTCTAAATTCGGAGTATTCGAGAGTGACGAAGTTCCGAAGACAATGTTTGCCGCTCAGCAACTCCATGGATCCGCTAGAAACTGGTGGGTTGACCATCTTGCCACCATTCTGGAGGGCCATCAAGTAACATGGAGTGAATTCTGTGAAGCTTTTTGTACTCGTCACATACCACTAGGTATTGTCAAGGAAAAGTGGGAAGAATTTTTGGGCTTGAAGCAAGGGGACATGAGTGTCCTTGAGTATGTCAGAAGGTTTAACCTTTTTGCCCAATATGCTCCTGAATATGTGGCGAAAGAAGAGGCATGGTGTGACTTATTCTTCCATGGCCTGAGTGCCATATTACAGGAGAAGTTGGATGTGCACAACAACGGCAGTTACACCGACATGGTCGATGCGGCTCTCATCCAAGAGAAGCCGACACTCGAGTGGAGAGCAGAGAAGAGAAAAATGAGTGAGATCGAGCAGGTCAGCACAAGTTATGTGCCTCAGAAGTACCATTTGGTGCATCAAGCGCTATCCAGTGAAAGATGGAGGCCACTTGTATAATCAACTCCTCAGAGGTTGATTGCTGGTCAAGTACCACAACTTGCACCACCTCCACAGCAGCAGCAGCAGATGGTGGTTTGTTCTCCATCGCTGCAGCCACGTGTACTTACCATCCAACCGCAAGTCAACGAAGAACCGGAGAGACATCCGTGTTTCACTTGTTGGCAGATGGGCCATTATGCTAGGCATTGTCCCGAAGGAATTCAAGGCTGTGGGTCATCATATTTACAATATTCCGACCCGTACCTAAATCTGCAGAAAGGAGGGCAGACATGGGGGCAGTATTCACTATACAGTGATTGAGGATGTTCCGGAAGGAGAAGCCGCTTTAGCAGGGATGTTTTCTCTGAATCAGCTACCGGTTTTAATTCTCTTTGATTCCGGTGCCACACACAGTTTCATTAGCCAATCTTTTGTGGCTCAACATCAGCTCCAAACAGTTTATACAAAGAGGCAATACCTCATATCTTCGCCCGAGGGCAGCAGTACCGCAAGCCAGGTTGTCTCCCGAGCACCTCTTTGTTTGGGGGGTAGAGTATACCCCACGACTCTCATTATTCTTGAGGGTCTGAAGATCGATATTATTTTGGGAATGTCATGGTTTAATTACCACAAGGCGGTTCTTAACATCAGCTCTAGGACCGTTGAGCTCAACTCCCCACAGCACGGTCTTCAAATATTAATTCTGGGTGCCAGACAGCAACAGATTGCAACAGTGAACCACGCGGAAGCTGTGAAGATAGAGGACATTCCGGTGGTACATGAGTATCTGGATGTGTTTCCCGATGATTTACCTGGCATGCCGCCCGAGCGAGATGTAGAGTTCAGGATTGAACTTATACCAGGAACAACACCGATATCACGAAGGCCGTACAAGCTGGCACCCAATGAACTGGCAGAATTGAAGACACAACTGAATGACCTAATGAGCAAGGGCTTTATACGACCGAGTTCGTCACCTTTGGGTTGTTCAGCATTGTTTGTCAAGAAGAAGGATGAAACACTACGGCTTTGTGTTGATTATTGTCCTCTTAACACAGTGATCATCAAGAACAAGTATCCACTACCTCACATTGATATGCTCTTCGATCAATTAGTGGGTGTGAAAGTATTTTCAAAGATGGATCTTCAGTCCGGATTTCATCAGATTAAAATCCAGGCAGAAGATATTCTATAGACGGCATTCTCAACGAGATACGGGCTATATGAGTATCTTGTTATGTATTTTGGTTTGACCAATGCCCCGGCACACTGACACGACCCCACGGCCTTGTCGAGCCAGGATCACACTGAGGGGTGCTACGTTGCACAGCACCGGATAACGCACATCAAAGATACAATGCGGAAGCAAAGTTTTATTACATAAACAGGTTCGTGAACATTTGTACAACAAAATACGTTCAGTCTACACTCACGGGCGTAGACTACGCATCGAGTTCACGTTCAGCCCGTGAACGTGTCCCCGCTAGCACACACGCACACTAACATGGCGGCGTGCACGACTTCCACTCGACGGGGTTCCCCTCCTGGGTTTCCGTCTCCTCCTCGGGAGTCCCTTCCTCATAGAACCCTGCAAAAGCTTCAAACACAAGCATTGAGCACGATGGCTCAGCAAGACTGACCCATCTCTCCTATACATGAAACTTCTACATGAAGGGATTTAGGTTACATGAGGAAAAATAAGTTGCAAGGGACTCGCCTAATTAGTGGAACCTTACTTTCAAGTTTTAGCAGCAGATTGTGGAGAACCTTACACTAAGGCACATGAGAGATCCGCAATCAAACAAGAAACACATTTCTCTCATGTACTTTGCCCAAAGTTGAAAAGAACTTTAATTACCTCTAAACTACAACAAGACATTAACAATTAAAGCATATCTTTCAAATCAGCAAACTTTTAAAATGTATCAAGCCTGTTATTTCCACGTCATGGTACAGTGAACAAGTGGTACTCACTGACTGTGAGGGACGGCGATTATCATCGATTTACACCTGCAGGGTTACCCGAATAACCCGTCACGTACGCCCGTACTCGATGTTGCCTACAGCAACCATCACGGACGTCGTACGCAACCACCTTTTACCCGTCAGCCAAATATTGAACCGGTCCTATCATCCTGAGCAAGAGGTCTCTACACGCGCATCCACAATGCCGCAAGCCGATTTACACCTCGAGCTCTCAACCTACCCTCTGAACGACAGGCAATGCCTCAATACTCAGCTACCCGAGTTACATCGGTTTCCCGGTTCCAATATAGCCGGTAGGTCTTCGGTACTGTTCTAGCTTGTTCAATAGGCCCGCACACGGCTCGGTCCTCAATCGACCCAAGCGGAGATATAGCACCCAGTCCCCAAAGTCCTGCTGCCCTTACTCTCGGTTCGGTCTCATTTTTCTTGCCATATGTTTCATTTTCTATCTTTTACCCGAGTCGAGTGCCTCTAGCCTATCCTCGCAAGTAGTGCCAACTACTCGACTTGTACCGAATCCTACACTATCTAAGCATTGCAGTAGCTAAATGGTGTTTTCAATCCTAATCCCAACCCATGGTTTTCTTGGCTATGCATTTGGGTTTCAATCAAGACTCTAATGCAAGAAGTAATTGGTGCTCCAAGTAAGTTCTCAAAACATAAAAATTTGTAAAAATGGTTAATGCAAACCGGAGCTTCCTATGCTGCTCTTGATCGTAGGCTAGCTGCTCTTCCGGAGTGACGAAGTCTAAGACTTCGGGTTCCTCCTCAACCTTAGCGACTACATGAGAAATCAAGTATATGTATCAATTTTAAGGCATTTGAATTTAATTTAAACTTGTGAAGACTATAAGTCTTACTAGACAGACCCAATGACTCTGAAATTTTTACGGTGGTTTGGTTACAACCTAAACAGATATTTGGCCAAGTTTTATTTGCAGCAAAGCTCATTTGAGCTCTCCACAAATAATTATGTACTTGACTTTAATGGAGCAAGCCATGACTTTCTGGAAACTAGATTTTCATAGGGTTCTAATGGAGTTGGTCTCACTTAATTTGAAGGTCCCTAGCTAAATATATGGGCTAAACAATTTCAGAGAAATTCTGAAAATGTTTCTGGACATTTTATATTTTCTCTGGAACTTAGGTGGATCAAATAAGCTCAAATGAATCTGAAATTTTTATGGTAGCTCAGAGATATTTTGGTGAACATCCCAGCAAAATTTCAGACTTTTCCTTCAAAGGGTTCTCCAGTTAAAATTCTAAACATTTTAAATTTAAAGAATTAATTCTGGCGAAATAAGGATTTTCATGAAGTGATACTTGATTTCCTGGAAAGTAATAAGAGAGCTGAATAGAACAAAATTTGGTTCACTCAATTCGAAGTTTCCTAGCCAAAGTTATGTGGGTTTGAATTTTGAACTAAATCTCAAAATCAGGAAAAAGTTTAAACCGCTGCGCGTGGGACCGGGGCTATGTGTCAACTTCTCAGCTGTAAAAGCCCAAGAAAAGGGACATGCAAAAACTTTTCTTCACCTCACAACACCACAGTTTTTATTGTGGATATCTTAGGAAATATTGTGAAGAGCAAGTAACCTCCATCAAGAGAGTGATTAGAGGGGAAAGCCTTCAGTTTCACAAAGGGGGATTTGTACACATGAACATGAGATGTTGAGCTCACCCTAGAACTGAAAATGTCTTGGGAAGGTTCAGGCCAAATTTCATGCAAATCCAACCCTTTTTGAGACACTTTTGGAGGTATTTGAAAAAGGGGCCAATTTGAATGTAAATTCAAATTGCAACAACTTCCATCACTCAAATTCAAAAGTTAGCTTCATATTCAAAGTCAGCACATTTTTATGAGTTAGCCCACCAATTTTCATCCCCATTGGAGTTCATCTTGTCGGGAGCCAAATTTGAAATAATTCAAAACTGAATTTGAAATTCAGTTTAAATATGAAGCAAATTGGACCAACCAAATTTCAAAATGGAGAACTCAAATTTGAACCAAAACTTGGGGGCTAAGTCTCACATTAAATTGTGAGTAGCTGGTGGGATATTCAGAAAAAACAGAAAAGAAATATTAGAGAAAAGGAGAGAAGGGGAGGCCCACATGTCAGTTGCACATACAAGAGTTCAGTCGGTTGCTGCAGCCGGCCTCTGCTTCGCGCGCAAGGCACGGGAGAGGCGGTGAGCCACCGAGGCATCGCACGGCCACCTCACGGTGCCAAAACGTGGCTCAAAGGCCAGCGCACAGCCCACGCCGCCCTTTCTCCTGTTTCCCGGACGAGAACAACCCCCACCCGATCTCTTTCCTCGGTTCCGCGCAAGAACAGAACGTCGACCGCCGTTGATCCCCGGCGTCCGATAGCTAGAGCCCGTCCCGCGCCCGGCGAGCTATACGAAAAAGGTCCTCTACAAGGTGCGTGACACGCTAGTGCCGACCTTTCCTCCTCTGGTCCGTCGTCGGGGTAGTATTTGGCCGTTTACTCTTTCGGTGTTCAAAATACCGAAGGTTGCAAAACAAGGAAATTCGGGGTAGATAGTTCACCACCAGGGATTCTGAGCTACGCACACGTTCTACACCCTTCCACGACCCCTAGGACCAAAAACCAGCAAGAACCATGGGGTAGGGTTACGGTTCTTCAAAGTTTTCTGAACACAGCCGATATCGGGCCTAGGTCACCGGTGAGGTCGTAGTTCCAGCCGTTTTCACGGGGATCGGTGCCCATGTCCGTGACCAGCAGGTGTCGGCAGAGCTCCCCGAGCAAACCGCATCGAAAAAGGTGCTGGGGATGCCGAGTTTGACATCGCCGGTGAGCTCCCGGCCGCTGTTACCGGCGGGAGCACTGTTCCGGCCGTTGTCACGCTCTGGTGAGGGCAACACCGTGTTCCCCAGGCCGAGATAGGCACAGGCGGCGAGAATCAACAAGTTCCGAGGGCCGGAACTCCTCTCCGGTGAGAGCTCCGGCGAGCTCGGTGGCGGGGTCGCGCGAGTGGCTGGAGGAAGACGAAGGAGGGGAGGCCCCACTCGTCAGCGACTGGAGGTAAACGTGCGGGATTCTCTGTGGTCCCGGATCCAGTGCGGCCGCGCGGGAAGGAGTCTGTGGCCCCGTGTCGCTCGGCTCCCGCGATCGACACGTGTGCGATGGACCCACCCACAGGATTTAAACATTTTTGGAATTTCCAGTTTTAGTTCAAACTTCAAATGAATAGAACTTTGGCTAGGAAACTCCAAATTCGATGAACCAAATTTTGCTGAACTCAGAATTCCAAGTACTTTCCAGCAATACCAAATTCAGCTCATGAAAGTGAATAGTTTTCCAGATTTAAATCCCTAAAGTTTAAACTGTTGGGAATTTTATCTGGCGAACTACTTTATGAAAAATTCTGAAATTTGGCTGAGAGGTTCATTTGTAAATCCCTGAATCACAGTAAAATTTTCATACTCATCCAAGTTAATTAATTACCCTAATTGGGTGATTAGGAGAACTGCCCTGAGAAAATAGAAAAATGTACAGAAACATTTTTCAGATTTTCTCAAATATTAATTAGGACATAACTATCAGTAGAATTCTTCAAATGACATGAAACCAATTCTATTAGAACCATCTTAAATCCTAGTTTCCAGAAAGTAATGGTTGGAGCCATGAAATCCCCTGGAATTATTTAGAGGCTCAAATATTGACCAAATGTGCTTTTATTTGTAAAAGGTTCAGATGAACTTTGTTTCAAATGAAACTTGGTCAAGACTCTGGTTAGGACCCTACCAAGCCACCATAAAAATTTCAGAACCAAAGGGGACGGCTAGCTAGAGTTATTAGTAGTTAAGTATTCAAGTTTACACATTGCAGTTAAATTGACATGTCGTATTTCATTAAACGTGTAGTCGCTGAAGAAGAGACTCCGGAAGTGCTGGACTTCCTCCTTCTGCAAGAAGAACTAACCCCTGACCAGCAGCAACAACGCAAGCCCCGGTTTGCATTAACTGTTTTATCAAGTTTTGCTTTGTTCACATAATTAGGGTGATGTATGAATGTGCATTAGGTGTAGGATGAATGGAACTCCACTTGCATAACCATAAATTTTCCATAACAGTGAGGGTAGTGTCTAATACCTCGCGTAGACAAGCTATGCTTAATGTTTCATAGGACTTCGGTACAAGTCGAGTAGTTGGAATCTACTCGCGAGATAGGCTTGGGACACACGGGTTTGGTTGAGTGATGTGAGATCACTTTAGTAATGAACATGAGACTAGGCAGGGGCTAGGGCGCAACAAGAGGAAGTCTTGTGTGCGCAGCCCTGTCCGTGTCGATTGAGGATCGATCCATGTGCGGCCCACGCTGATCAAGTTTGAACGTACCGAAGGCATATCGGATATATGGGCCCCGATAAACCGATGTAGCCTAAACCTCCGGGCGTCGAGGCATAACGCACCGATTTATAGGTGTAGGCTGAGGGCAGCAAGGTGGAAATCTGCCAATGGGCATAGAGAGATGCTCCGTGTGGGGAACCTCCTGCTCGTTTCGGTGCGACCGGTTCGACATTTGGGCTGTTGGGTGAAATGTTGTCCCGTACGACATCGAGTGAGCATGCTGTGCAGCTCCACGGATGGGCGTACGTGACTTGCTCTTTGGGTTTCCCTGCAGGTGTATATCGAGTCGATTCGCCGTCCCTCGCGGTGAAGAGTACCACTTGGTCACTGAGTCGTGACGTAGGCTAATGTATGAAATTTGATGATTCGATATTGCTGATTGATATAATTGCATTGCTACATGTGTGCCACCAAATATTTCTTACTAAATTTCAGATTCACGAACTGATAACTTGTTGCTAAACGATGAACTAAGGATGAACTTGTAGGCGTGTCCTTTTGCTGCAATATTACTATCCTATGTCATTGTACACCTCATGTAGAGTTTCATGCTTAGGCGAGTCGGTTTAGCCTTGTTGAGCGATCGTGCTCACGGTTGTTGCTTAAGTGTTTTTCAGGTGAGGAACCACCCACGGACTCGGAGTACGAGTCCACCGGCGAGGGTTACCCTCCATCGGGGACTACAGCTGAGTGGGAGCCGTACACGCCGCGCTGAGCTGAGACGTGCAGCTAGTGTGGGTTGCCCTAGGGCTGGGCAACCGACTTTTGCTAGATAGGCGGGCGTGAGTTGTAGAATAATAGACTTCTGCTGTGTAAGAAAGACAATAGTTTGTAACTGAGTATTGTACCTGTTTGTACAGTTCAGTTTGTTTTCCCATGTAATATAATGTGTCCTTATGACGTGTGCTGTCGGGTGTCGCATCGCGCGGCACCATCCTCTGCGATCCTGGATGAGAGGATCCCGGTCCGCCACAGCCTGGTATCAGAGCTGCATTGGGGATCGCACAGTACTTAAGGACTGTATTATGGGAAAACTTAGGATTACGGTGAGGAATCGGTAGTTTGCCCAAGTAAGGACTATACTAGCATAGTTACTTAAAGCGGCAAAGACTAACCTATGCGTTATAATTCTGAATTTCAATTATGTAACGACGCACCTACGCTCTGGTAAGATTGGTAAGGAACGCTACCGAAAGCGGTTCAATTTCGGTTAGCTCCCCCTGACGAGGAACGTGGTTCAGGGATAGGTCTCACAGCTTGGTGTGAGACGTCAATATAAAACTCTTAGACTCTTCATATTCCTGAGCTCATATGAAACGCTGATCCCTAGCGTGCATTAGGCAAGTAAGTGGAGACCACATCGCGTGGTCAGTAACGCGAGGGTGTGTTCTTCTAGGAATAGCCCAGGAGGACATACGCAGCGCTTGCCATCGGCGCGCCCTGCAGGGCAGTAGGTGGTATCTGTTGGGTTGATAACATTCCCAACCGTGACGACCCGTTCGTGACATACTCGGGTTTCCCATCGTGTGGTGTTGAAACACGATCACGTACCTTGAGACGTGACCTAACTCAAGGACGGCCGTATGGAAATGATACGGGCGTTTGTATTTACTTTTAAATAAAATCCTACCTGAAATGAAAAACCATTGAGTGCACCATTATTGTGTGGTTTTCTGCAGGTACTAACCACGTATGTGACACGACCCCAAAGGTCTTGTCGAGCCAGGATCACGCTGAGGGGTGCTGCGTTGCACAGCACCGGATAACACACGTCAAAGGTACAAAGCGGAAGCAAAATTTTATTACATAAACGGGTTTATGAACATGTTTACAGCAAAATATGTCCAGTCTACACTCACGGGCGTAGACTACGCATCAAGTTCACGTTCAGCCCTTGAACGTGTCCTTGCTAGCACACACACACACTAACTCTGCGGCGTGCATGACTCCCACTCGACGGGGTTCCCCTCCTGGGGTTCCGTCTCCTCTTCGGGAGTCCCTTCCTCATAGAACCCTTCAAAAGCTTCAAACACAAGCAGTAAGCACGAAGGCTCAGCAAGTCTGACCCGTCTCACCTAAACATGGAACTTCAACATGAGGGGTGATGGGTACATGAGGTGAAATTATTTGCAAAGGACTCGCCTAATTAGTAGAACCTTACTTTCAAGGTTTAGCAGCAGGTTGTGGAGAACCTTACGCTAAGGCACATGAGAGAGCCACAATCAAACAAGAAACGCATTTCTCTCATGTACTTTGCCCAAAGTCGAAAAGAACTTTAGTTAGCTCTAGACTATAGCAAATCATTAACAATCAAGTCCATCTTTCAATCAGCAACATTTTAACAT
Source organism: Neostapfia colusana (assembly GCA_030760725.1). NCBI lineage: Eukaryota > Viridiplantae > Streptophyta > Magnoliopsida > Poales > Poaceae > Neostapfia > Neostapfia colusana. The sequence continues at coordinate 65,690,782 of JASWHV010000012.1, read as the reverse complement.
GCAACTAGCCTGTTCTTTCTACGTCACGGTACAATGAACAAGTGGTACTCACTGATCGCGAGGGACGGCGATTATAATCGATTTACACCTGCAGGGTTACCCGAACAACCCGTCACGTACGCCCGTACTCGATGTTGCCTACAACAACCATCACGGACGCCGTACGTGTAAAAGTCCCAAAAATGTGTATGAATAAAAACTAAAGTTTGAGTTCATATGTGTGGGAAAGACATGAAAAATGGGACTTGCTAAAACTTTTCTTCATGCAAGGTAATACATGGATGAACATCCAACATGAGGTTCACCTTTTTACTTAAAAGTGTTGGACCAATAAGGAGTTAAATACCTCTTTGCATGTGAGTTTAAAATTCAGATTTGAAAATTCAAAGTTCACACATGAGGTGGTCAAGGACTTTGAATAAAAATGCAGCCATATAGATGGCATCATAGGGAGGAGTTTGCTCACCAACTTTCCATTTGTAGGGTGGGCTTAAAAGAGAACTAAAATAGAAGAAATTGCAAATTATAAACCAAATTTAGGTTTAGTCTTGCAAATTCAAACTGAATTTGAAGAATTCAAATTCTAGCCCACCTTTTTAAAACTTAGCATTTTGGGGAGTGAAAAGATCAGCTTGAGACGATATTTGGTGAAGAAATGGGGAGTGGGACCCACAGGTCATAGAGCTAAAGGAGGAGACTTACTCCCTAAGTTTTGCTCTCGGTGGGAACTTTTCCCGAGCAGCTCGCGAGCGCCACCGAGCAGCTTGCCGGCGACAGCTCCTGCTGCCGGTCTCCACGCGCTGGCGCCCTGGGGTCGGTCCTGGCCTCGCCCCCAACGTGATCACGTGCCCCCCCCGGCCGAAGCAAGGCACAATTGCTTTCTTCTCCTCGCAAACAAACCGAGAGCCAAGCACCTCACCGGCGCTGCTCCACTGCTCCCTGTCTCCGGGCCAGCCCAGTGCCTCTCCGGCAGGCTCAAGAGGCCACAGAGGTGCGCCAGTTGGTACTGATCCTCATCCCGTCATCCTCCTGCTCTCCCCCGACGCCGGCTCGCCGGAATTCGATTTTTGGCACCGGCGCACGTATAGAACAGACCGTGTTCAATTCGTGAAATTCTCCCAAACCGATTGATCATACCTCCTACAATTCAAACCATAGCAACTAGATGCCCTAGCGCCCTCCCACGCCAAAAACCAAAGAAAACCGACCCTCCGATGCCCTGGGCGACGCGAAATCGTCGCCGGCGGCCAAAACTGCCATGGTCCACGGTGACGACTAGGTTGCAGCCACTTTCTGCACGAATTGATCTCCGTTCCATGTTCCTAGAACCATAGGGATGCTGTAAGACATCGTAGCTCGCCGGGAGATGCCTTGGACACGCTGGAACGCGTCCATGTCGAGCTCCCGAGCCGCCCCGCCGGTGCCGACCCACCTACAGCCGTTTTCACGTGGGGAAACCTTGCCTGGCAGCTGCGCCACGTTCTCAGGAGCATGTAGAGCGAAACCGGAGCTCATTTGGTGGAGAAATGAGAAAGAATGAGCCATGCCAAGTTTTCTGCCGGTGTGCACCGCGGGCTCTGGCGGGAGGTTGAAGAAGCACCTGACCCGTGGGCCCCACGTGCGACTGTGCTGTTTAAAATCAAACAGAGAGTTGTGCAAACTTGTAAAATGCATAACTTGGTGTAGGAAGTTCCAAAAATAGTGAGATAAATTTTGTTGGATTCCTCTAAGAGAGTACTATCCAGAGGTACAACCCAATAATTATGAAAACCCCTGGTTTTGGCTCATTAATTCATAGAAGGAAAAGCTTGTGGGAATTTTTCCAGGAGTTCTATGTATTGGAAAATCCCCAAATTTGGGCAGGAGAGTCTTCCAAAAATACATGAAATCCAGTAAAATGTTCAGAAGCATTGGACCTCATTTGCTTGGCCAAATGTGGTGTTAATTCCTTATGTCTCTGAAAATGGGAAAATAAACAAAGGTCAATTTCAGAATTTTTCCCCAAACTTTAGAACCTCATAACTCTTGCTAGGAATCCCCAAATTTAGTGATTCAAATTGGGTTGGATTCATATTGAATAGATCTGTCCAAATCTACAACCCAACTTGTACGAAACGAATTATTTTGTTCTGGAAAATTCTTGGAACGTTTTCTGAAAATGAATTATTGAGGGAGTTTAGTTTACCCAAAAATACCCAAATTTGGCCAGAATATTCTTTAGCATATTGTTGACCTAATAGCTAATTTTCAGCTCATTTGAAGATCATTTGAGTAGGAATTTGCTAAAAACAATCTGCTGTGTTCATAAGAGTCCAGAAACATTTTCAGAAAATGTTTCCCACTTCAAAAATCTGTTCTGAGCACTCCATAGCTCCAAAAATCATAGGAAAATTTAGGCAAGCTCTCTGGGACATCCTTGGAATTGTAGTTCACTTAGTTGGGCCTGAAAATGCACATTACTACAGAATTAATTCTGTTGAGTACAAATGCTTAAAGAATTGTTCTGGGAGAACTACCCAAGTAAAAGGGCTGAATTTAGGATCAGATGACTGTCATGTGATCAAGAACTCACATGTAAATATTCAGCCCAAGATGAGTCCTGGAACTCCATGTTATTATTCTCCATACTTGTGTATATGTGGGAATACATAAGAGATGTTGTGAGAATTATGGGGAGGACACAATATGACTCCACATTAGCTGCAATTTGGCAAGCTAAATCCTTAGGTAGTATAGAACCTGCTGTAAAAGTTGTGAGGCCATTGGAGTTCTTGTTCTTCAGTTGCACTCAAATCCTTTCAGCTTATCTATTATGTTCATTACGGAACATGATTAGTGTATAGCTAAAGCCTTTAGGACAAATTAGTTTATTTCTGTTCTTTGCACAATAGAGGTAAACCAAGCCATGCTTGGCTTTTCCACACAACCTCTGTTACTAAGAGATTAGTTCTTTAACTTCTTTCCATTACATTCTATAAAACATGTGCATATGCATCTCAATAGGAACCACAACGAAGGGGACTCAAAGGAGTGATTCATCGAAGTGGATCAAGCTCCAGAGAGTCAAGGGTGGATCTGCAAGGATACAAACTGCTTATATACGACTACCCTGCAAAACAGGCAAGCTCCGGTTTGCATTTAACAGCTGTTAAGTTTTTGTTTTGTATTCACTTTCAGTCAGGATATGAATCATGCATTAGGTCTAGTGTTTCATACTCCTCTTGCATAGCCAAATGACCCATGGAGCATTGGGTAGGTGTCTTTCACCATGTAGAACTGCCATGCTTAAGTACGGTTCAGTAGAAGTCGAGTGGTGAGATGCTACTCGCATTTTCAGGAACAACAGGGGCATACGGGATTGGTTCGTAATTGAATTAGCAAGTTAATGTTAAGACCGGAAGGTTGTAGGAGCAGCAGGACATAGGGGCCTGGGTGCTGTAGACCTGTCCGTGTCGGTCAAGGACCGATCCGTATGTGGCCCTGTTGAACAAGTTTGAGTTGTGTACCGGACTCATGCTGGCTATATGGGACCCAGTAAACCGATGTACCTCGGGAAGCTGTCGTTGGGATTTTTCGGGTCGCCTCAGGCAGACGGCCGGTGTGCAGTATGTGGGGAATATTCTCATGACATCTCATGTCGGAAGGTGCACCATGAGAGTAGCTACTGTACATGGCAACTTGATCGATTCAGCGGGGGTGAAATGGGGGAAAGGCTGCCACGTACGACGTCAGTGATGGTTGTTGTAGGCAACGTCGAGTACGGGCGTACGTGTCGTGTAGTCCGGGTGTTATTGATTCGAATCACCGTCGCTCGCGGAATGGACCGAGCATACATGTTCTCACAGTCGTGACGTAGTAAGAACTTACATGAGAAAGGAACTAATCATTTTGATGTGAAGTATTATCCTACCTTTGTATTGGATCTTGATGCATAGGCTAGTGCAAACTCGATTCTTTTATGCCATGAGCAATTTACATCGGGGGAAAGCGTTTCTTGTTTGATTGTGGACCCCCGATGTGGCATGCCCAAGGTTACTTAAAATGCTGCAATTAATACCTGAAAGTAAGGATTCACTTTTAGGCGAGTTTAATTATGCTTATGCCATCCTATGTTAGGTTCATCACCTCGCTTAGAGTTTCATGTTTAGGGTGACGGTTAAGTCTTGCTGAGCGTTATGCTCACGGATGCTATCCGAGTTGTTTTGCAGGTAATTGACTCGATGCTTATGAGAAGGGATGCCGATGAGACTCGGGAACCTCCGAGTGCTAATTCTAAGAGCATCCTCGCCGCTGCAGATTGTCTTCGTGTTGCTAGTAAGAAACGTCCGCGGGCTAGACCGTTTCTTTGTTGCTAGTTTAGATAGGAGTCGTGAGAGTGATAGTCTTCCGCTGTAGTTTACTCTGAAATAACTATTTGTAAAACATTCTTGTACGCTTCCGCTAAACTATTTATGTAATATGATGTGTTTCTGCAACCCGTGTGCTGTTGGGTGCCGCATAACACGGCACCACCCGACGAGGTCCCGTGGGGCCGTCTCAGCGTGGTATCAGAGCTGTTACAGTATGCAACCACCTTTCACCCATCAGCCAAATATTGAACCGGTCCCATCGCCCCGAGCAAGAGGTCTCTGCACGCGCATCTCAGTGCCGCCAGCCGATTTACACCTCGAGCTCTCAACCTACCCTCTGAACGACGGGCAATGCCTCAATACCCAGCTACCCGAGTTACATCGGTTTCCCGGTTCCCATATAGCCGGTAGGTCTTCGGTACTGTTCTAGCTTGTTCAACAGGCCCTCACACGGCTCAGTCCTCAATCGACACAAGCGGAGCTACAGCACACAGGCTCCAAAGTCCTGCTGCCCTTACCCTCCGCTTGGTCTCATTTTCTTGCCATGTGTTTCATGTGCTATCACTACCCGAGTCGAGTGCCTCTAGCCTATGCTCGTGAGTAGTTCCAACTACTCGACTTGTACCGAATCCTACACTATCTTAGCATTGCAGTAGCTAACGGGGTTTGCAATCCTAAACCCAACCCAGGGTTTTCTTGGTTATGCATTTGGGTTTCCACACAAGACTCTAATGCAAAGAATAAGGTATTCAAGTATGTGCTCAAAACAGTAAAAATTTGTAAAAAGGTTAATGCAAACCGGAGCTTGCCTTGCTTCTCTTGGTCGTAGGCTAGCTGTTCCTCCGGAGTAACGAAGTCTAAGACTTCGGGTTCCTCCTCGACCTTAGCGACTACATGATAGAAGCAATACATGTATTAATTTAAATGCAGTTGTATTAACTTTTAACTTGTGGGGTCCAACTCTTACTAGACAGACCCAATGACTGTGAAACTTTTACTGGGGCTTGGTTACAACTTAAACAGAGACTTGGTCAAGTTTTAGTTGCAGTAAAGCTCATTTGAGCCCTCCACAAGTAATTATGTCCTTGACTTTAATTAAAGCTTTTAGGGTGTTCTAAGGATTTTCATGAAACAAACTATGACTTTCTGAAAACTAGATTTTCAGAGGGTCCTAATGGAATTGGTCTCACTTAATTTGGAGGTTTCTAACTAAAGATATGAGCTAAACAATTTCAGAGAAAATTCTGAAAATGTTTCTGAACATTTTCTATTTTCTTTGGAACAGTTCCACTAATCACACCATTAGGTGGATCAAATGAGCTCAAATGGATCTTAAAGTTTTATGGTAGTTCAGGGATATTTTGGTGAACATCCCAGCCAAATTTCAGAATTTTCCTCCAAAGGATTCTCCAGTTAAAATTCCAAAGAGTTTAAATTTTGAGGAATTAATTCTGGAGAAATAAGGAATTTCATGAAGTGAAACTTGATTTGCTGGAAAGTACTCAGAGAGCTGAATCTAGCAAAATTTGGTTCACTCAATTTGGAATTTTCTAGCCAAAGTTATGAGGATTTGAAGTTTAGAAGAATTCTGAAAATCAGGGAAAAAGTTTGAACTCTCGGGGGCCCGCGGGGACACGTGTCGAGCGCGGAGGTGTCCGGCACACCGGAGCTCACGGGGTATTTGCGCGCCAGCACAGCCGATCCCGGCCACACCCGATCCCGATTTAACTTCTTCAGCCGCTGACACGTGGGCCAGCCAGCTTCGTCTTCCTCCCGCCGTTCTCTCGCGCCCGCGCCGCCGATCTCGCCGGAGCAGATTCGGAGCTCACCGGCTCGCCGCTGCCGGACCTCCCATGGGCTGAAACTCGCCGCCAGGGGGTTGTCGACGTCGAGGAACACGTCGGTGGTATCAGGTTGGGCTGGGGTGACCGGAAATAGCCCGGCGACGTGCCGCGGCCTCGGTTGAGGTTCGGCGCCGTCGACCGTGGGTTCTAACCTGCCAACACGAAGAACAAACGGTCCTACAGTATCAGTGTACCTCTAGAAAGCTCGACAAGGTGTCAAAAGGGTTCAGGGATGGCGGCAAGTCGGTCAGCACCGTGTGACCGATCGTGCCCACCATGACCGCCGTCGATCGAGCTCGAATTTCGTCACTCCTAGACAGTTTCACGCCACGGATGCAGAAAAGAACTTGATCGCCGGCTAGTGCAGCGTTTATGTGCAAGATTTGATAACCTCCGAAAGATCATAGAGCGAGATTTAAAGAAACCGTACCGGAAGCTCGGTTTACGGTCGCCGGAGCAAAAACTGGAAATTCTCTGTGGATTCTTCACGGTTTGCTTCCAAAAATGGAGGAGAGCAGCACGGTGGTCGCGCGCTCCTGTTGCCTCTCTTGCTGGACCGTGAAAACACCTGTGGAATGCTGTCCACGGGCGCTTGACCTTCGGCTGTGGTTGAGTCGCCGCTGTGGTGATCGCTCTCGGGCAAAGGAGGTCGGAGCTCGGGGTTTCTGGCGTTGGGGAGGTGGAGTGCGACCTCAGGTGGCCGTCTAGCAGCTCAGGGAGGGAGAAGGCGAGCTGGTTTCGTGGTTCTTAGATCGAGCAGAGAGGCGGCAGGTTGGTGGCTCGGTGATCACGGGAGAGGAGGAAATGATCGGTGCCTGCCCCCGTGGAGCGCCTTAAGAGGGCCCTGGAACCGCCCTTGGGCTCGCGTGTGGGCGCGGGAAGCAGCTGGTGGCGCTGCTGCTCCTCGGTGGCGAGCGCAGCTGCTCCCGAGTGTGGAGTCGGCAGCCACTCGGTGGAAGTTCCCACCGAGACTCTGACTTTGGGTGCAAGTTTCTCCTTCTTCCCTCTATGACATGTGGGTCCCACCCGGGGTTTTAACCTCTGAAATTTACTCCTAATCACTGTAGTAAACAGTGAGCCCCATAATACCCCTGGTGATTCAAATTATTCACCTATGAGCCATTTGAATTGAGTAGAATTCAAATTAGGTTTGGTTTGAATGAATTTCAGCACATGTTCAGTTTTGAATTCAAATAAAGTTTGAATTTGTCCCACTTAGCTCATGTCAAGATCAACTCCAAATGGAGTGAAAATTGGTGTCTGGGCTCACAAAAATGTGCTGAGTAAGAATATGCCTCCCACTTTTAAATTCATGGGATAAAAACAGTTTGAATTTGAACATGGTTTCAAACTGCCCTTTTTCTAGCTATACCCAAAATGACCTCAAAAAGGTCTTGAATTTGGGTGAAACTTGGCATGGACATCCTTAGCAATGTGTAGGAGTTTTCATATGTCCAGCCCACCTATATCATATGTGGAAAATACCACTTTTGCAATGTGTGAGTTTGTTCTCTAACGAGTATGTTGATGGTGGTTACTTGCTCTTCATTTGTGTTCATCATCTTTCCTCAAATGAGGTGTGTGTGTATGGTGATGAACACTTCAATTATGTGTCAAAAACTGAGGCCCTTACATTCCTCCCCCCTTAAAAGAATCTCGTCCCGAGATTATAAGGTGAAAATGAGAGAGAGGACGGTGGAAAATTATCGGATATGCGACGTGAAAAAGTCAGGGTAGTTAGCGCGAAGAAATTCTTCGCTCTCCCATGTCGCTTCGTCCATGGAGTGATTACTCCATAGAACCTTGTAGAACCACAACGTACGGTTGTGTGTGGTTCGGGCCTTTTCATCGATAATCTGCACCGCTTCCTCCTGATAGGTGAGATCCGGTTGCAGTTCTTCTATATCTTCCAGCTGAACGGTAGTTGATGGCTTGAGACACTTCCTCAGATGGGCAATGTGAAAGACGTCGTGCACACCAGAAAGTGCTTCTGGTAATTTCAGCCGGTATGCCACTGATCCACATCTTTCGGTAATCTGGAATGGACCGATGAATCGGGGTGCCAACTTTCCTCTAACCCCAAATCTGTTTACACACTTCATTGGAGACACCCGTAGATATACGTGATCTCCAACTTCGAATTGTAATGGGCGCCTTCTCCGGTCCGCATACTGTTTCTGACAGGATTGAGCGGCTTTTAGGTTCGCCTCAATCAGCCGAACCTTCTCTTCCGCGTTGTTGACAAGGTCAATCCCGAAGGTAACCCTTTCGCCAGACTCACACCAGTTCAATGGTGTGCGGCATTTTCTTCCGTATAGCGCCTCGTAGGGCGCCATCATGATGCTGGCTTGGTACCCATTGTTGTAGGAGAACTCGGCTAACGGCAAGTGATCATCTCAATTCTTGCCGTGGTTGATAGCGCAAGCTCGTAGCATGTCTTCTAAGATCTGATTTACCCGCTCGGTTTGCCCATCCGTCTGCGGGTGGTATGCTGAACTACGGATCAGCTTCGTCCCCAAGGCAGCGTGCAGCTGCTCCCAAAAACGGGACACAAATAAAGTGCCCCGGTCTGATATGATGGTACGGGGTACGCCGTATAAGCATAGGACCCGTGAGATGTACAGTTCAGCGTACTTCTTGGCATTGTAGGTGGTGTTGACCGGGATGAAATGGGCAACTTTGGTGAGCCGATCGACGATCACCCACACAGAATCATGTTTCTGCAAGGTGGTGGGTAAACCGACGATGAAGTCCATGCTCACATCCTCCCATTTCCAGGCAGGAATGCCCAGTGGTTGCAGCAGTCCCGGTTTCCGCATGTGGTCTGCCTTCACCCTTCGACATGTATCACACTCGGACACGTATTTTGCAGTCTCTCACATCATCCGTGTCCACCAAAACTTGCTTCTGAGTTCTTGATACATCTTGTTGCTGCCAGGGTGAATAGAGAACTTTGACAAGTGAGCCTCATCAAAGATTTTCTTTCGTAATTCCGGGTTACGCGGTACGACGATCCTGTCCTTGAACCATAGGACGCCGTCTCCGTCCTTCCGGAAACATTTTAGCTCCCCACTGTCTACACGTCTCCGCAAATGTGACATGCCCTTGTCATTCTTCTGGGCTGCCGCTATCTCTTCACGGATGGTGGGGATCAAAGCTAGGTTGCAGAGAGCTCCGTGTGGAATCACATGTAGTGGTAGTCCGCTCTCTTCCAACGGTGTGATGGTCAGATTATTCACGTGTGACTTGCGGCTCAGCGCATCTGCCACTACGTTTGCCTTGCCCGGATGATAATGGATCTCTATTTCTTAATCCTTTATCAGTTCTAACCATCTTCGTTGCCTCATGTTCAGCTCTTTCTGAGTGAATATGTACTTGAGGCTTTTGTGATCGGTATATAAATGTACGAGGTTACCGAGTAGGTAGTGCCTCCACATTTTCAGTGCAAGTACCACGGCAGCGAGCTCCAAGTCGTGAGTTGGATAATTTTGCTCATGGTTTCTAAGCTGCCGTGATCCATACGTGACCACTCTTCGGTCTTGCATCAGCACACATCCGAGCCCAATGCCGGATGCATCGCAGTACACATCGAACGGTTTTGTTGTGTCTGGCTGCGCCAAAACCGGTGCTGATGTCAGGTGCTTGACTAAAGCCTTGAATGCTGCTTCACATGCTGGACTCCAAACATATTTGGTAGCCTTCTTCAGCAGCTCTGTCATAGGCTTGGCAATCTTCGAGAAGTTTGGAATGAACCTCCGATAATATCCCACGAGTCCGAGGAAACTCCATACCTCGTGAACAGTTCTTGGGGATTTCCAATTCAGCACTTGAGTGATCTTGCTCGGGTCCACAGCGATACCCTCCGCTGAGATGATATTCCCGAGAAAAGGCACTTGCGATATCCAGAACTCACATTTGCTGAATTTCGCGTATAACTTGTGATCCCGCAGCCGTTGCAAGACTATACGCAGATGCTTCTTCTGCTCTTCCTCCGACTTGGAATATACCAGGATGTCGTCAATGAAGACCACGACAAACTTGTCCAGCTCCGGCATAAATACCGAGTTCATCAAGTACATGAAGTGAGCTGGAGCATTGGTGAGGCCGAAGGACATGACCAGGTACTCATAAAGTCCATACCTCGTTGAGAAAGCCGTCTTCGGAATGTCCTCAGCCCTTATCTTAATCTGATGGTACCCGGATCTTAAATCCATCTTGGGAAAGATCTTTGCTTCGACCAACTGGTCAAACAACATGTCGATCCGTGGCAACGGGTACATGTTCTTGATGGTTACGGCATTTAGTGGACGATAGTCCACGCAAAGCCGCAACGTCTCATCCTTCTTCTTGACAAATAATGCTGAGCAGCCCCATGGCGAGGAGCTCGGCCTAATAAAACCCTTCTCCAGGAGGTCCGTGAGCTGAGTCTTCAGTTCAGCCAATTCCTTGGGCGCCATCTTGTACGGCCCTCAGGATATTGGAATGGTTCCCGGTGCAAGTTCAATCTTGAACTCCACCTCTCTATCGGGTGGCATCCCCGGCAAATCATCCGGGAATACGTCAGGGAACTCTAGGACCACTGGAATATCTTCCAATCTGATGGCTGTGGCTTGATAGACACTTGGAAGTTTTATTTCTGGACTGTCCAGAAATAATGAGTGAGAACCGTGCACCTCTGAGTTTATGTGCACGACTCAAAGGACGGTGTCTAAAACAGTGTCGTGGCGGGTTAACCACGACATCCCTAGGATGACATCGACCTTCTGTCCCTCTAAGATAATGAGAGACATTTGGTACACTCTACCCGTTAAGCATAATGGTGCTTTGGAAACCATTACGCTTGCTGAAATCTTCCCACCCGGTGAACATATTAAATATGGACTATCGGTGGGTAGTATTGGCAAGCTGTGTTTAGCAATGAAAGCTTGGCAAATAAAATTATGTGTGGCGCCTGAATCAAACAGTACTATAGCGGGACGCTGGTGGAGTTGGAACATACCCGCAAGGATTGGCTCGCCCTCCGGCACGTCCTCTATGGCAAGCTGGTGGACGGTGCCGGGCCTAGGGTTTGCCCGCCGCGCATTAGTAGGGTTCCGGGGTTGATTCCTCCCCGGAAACTGCGGTGCCACTCCGCCGCCTTGCCTCTCCGGGCAACTGCTCGTGACGTGTCCTGGACGACCACACATGTAACATGTGGCCGCTGCAGGTGGAGTGCTCATGGGATGAAAGCCCGGCATGCGTTGCTGAGGTGCATACGCACGCGGCATCGCCCGCTGCTGCTGTTGTTGCGGAGTTGGTGCTGGCCGTGCCGGCCTGAATGCCGGTGAAGAATACGGCCGACTGCGGAACGGCATCGACCGCTGTGGTGGCTGCCAGCGTGGACCTGATGGTGGGCGATTCACCATCCGAAACTTCTGAGAAGGACCGCCTCCTTCTCCGCTGCTTTGCAGGCGCGCTTCGCTTTCTCTCCGCCGCTGCTAACTCCTTTCCGGAGTCCTCCTGAACAATCGCAGCATCAATGATGTCGTTGAGGCTGCCGCGATTGAACATCGCCAAGTTGTCCTTCAGGAGCGGGTTAAGCCCCTGGTAAAAGTGGTCCCACCGCTTCTCGTCAGTATCTGCGTGATATGACGCGTAAAGCGCGAGATCGTTGAACGCCCTGGAGTATTCCAGCGCGTTCCGGCTCCCTTGTTGCAGGTGTAAGAACTCCTACGTCTTCCTTTTCATCAAACCTAGCGGTATATGATAGGCCCTGAAAGCCGTTCGGAACTCCGTCCAGGTCATCACTCGGTCGGCGGGCTGTGAAGCACAGAAGTTGGCCCACCACGCGCTCGCGGATCCTTGGAGCTGCTGGACCGCGAACTGAGTCCTGCGCTGCTCACTTATCTGGAGCAGCCCGAACTTCATCTCTATGGCGCGGAGCCAGTTGTCCGCGTCAAGAGGTTCATCCGCCCTTGATAATACAGGGGGATGAGTCGCCAGGAAATCGGAGTAGGAGCTCTGTTGACGCTCCTCACGGTCTTGACGTCTCTCTGGGCGAGACGTATTGGCAATTAGAGTCTGCAGCAACTCCGTGTGCTGCTGATGTGAACCCGCCATTGCCGCGACGATGTCGGCCAGTGTAACCGTTGGCAGTGGCGGTGGCGGTGTTTGCTGTTGCTGTTGCTGCTGCTGTCCCGAGGAGTCCTCGGGAGGTGGTTGGGAGGTCTCTCCCCATTGACTGGTACCCCCAACGTCAGGGTTGGCACGAGTACGCGTCATACTGAAATTCGAAACAGCAGCGATTAGCACATGTCTTACTTAAAATTCCATATGCAACAGTAGGTATTGAAGTGACACATGATTAATTTGCACAACATTCACATATATTGATAAAGCATAAACTTTATACAAGATACATTATTCTCGGGTCTCCGAGAAGTCATGCTCATGTCGTCACTACTTGTATATACGCTACTGTCTACACGACATGTTACCGATTACAAAATTTGGGCTACACTACCCTGGCTGCCCTACATGGCAACTGTAACCCCCTACTTGGAGTAGAACTCGACCTCCTGTGGGTCGTCCTCCTCCGGTACCTTTGCTGGTGGCTCTGGATCTACCACCTCTTCTCCCATCCTGGGTTCTCCCATTGCTGGAAGGCCGAAGACCACCGGTACGCTCAACACCGGAGGTACGAGGTCCTGCAATGCATGCACCTCGTCCATGGCTTGGTTGTAATCTTCTTCCCAGCGTTGCCCTTCCTCAATAGCGTCGTCTCGCTCTTGAGCAAGGTCCTCGTTCTGCTGCGTCAGATTCTGTACCAGTTCTTGCAATGCCGCGATGTCAACACGGCTCTTCTTCTTTGCCTTCTTCAGACGACGCAACTGATTGTGTTGTTCATTCAGTCGCTTGATCGTCGGAAGGAGCACATTGCGGAGTGCGCTGTGAGCACTCTCGAAGTGGTCTCCACGGCTGGTGCTCTCCTTGAGCTTTGTGGCGAAATGCTCCGTATGAACAGCTTGGCTGTCCATCACGGCGTTTCCCGCCCTCATTTGGAGGCTGAGATTTGCCTCCGCGGGGTTGTACCTTGGGCAACTCGGGTCCGTTGCCCCCAGGTACCTCTCTTCCCACACATGCTGAGCCTGTCCCTCCACTGGAACGAGCGCGTATGGAGTGCCCTCCAAAGCCTGTACGTGTAGTTGGCAGAAACGTGACATGGTGTCACGGGCTGCCACTTGCCACATCCCTTCCGGTTGTCTTCCTCTCACCGTGATGGTGAACGGCACCCAACCGGGTGGTGTAGGTCCTGCAGGGACTTCGACATAGATCATCCACGTCTTGTTCCCCACTTCACCTTCTTCTTTGGCGAAGTATTGCGGCATCTGGTTGTACCCGAAATATTGTAGCATTTGCCACAATGCTTCCGGGTAGCCGCTATGGTGAGAACAGTGGGACACCACCCACCCGTTCTCCAACTGTTTATCTGCTGTCATCTGTAAAAATATATTTGAGAAATGTAAAATATTTATTTAAACAGTAAACAACTGAGTTATAACGTAAGACATGTCATTGAACCCATAAAACTTGGAAACATAGTTCAAATTTTAAACAAATTTGACTGCTGATCTGCTGTTCCCATGACAGCCCTGACCAGTTTCAATTTCAACCTGATTTAGGCCATGTTAAAAGCAAAACTAGTTCTGGAGCCCAACATCAAAGTTAAAGCTAACTTCAATAGATTTCCAGAAAGTATTTGCTTGGCCAAAAATCTGTCTTGGTTCAAAAGTTATGAGATGTCAAAGTTAACAGAATTTCTGGAGAAAATTGGACAGCACCTCCCTGCTTTAGGTACTGATTTCATCCAAGAATTCCAGTTAATTCTGTTCTTAATCCGACAAAACTTTCTGTTACAAAGTTGTAACCCATCTCATAAGCTTTCCAGAACTACCACATTTTCTATTTTTTTAGATTTTTATGCAGGAAGTTATGCTCAATTTACAGAGAGTTTACAGAGAGTCTTTGCCCTGCCCTGTTTTCTAGACAGTTTCAACTCTACTGCATTTTTCGATTGGTTAAGGGATGAAACACCTCTGGACCTCAACAGAAGAGTTGTAAAGCTCTTCCAAAGCTTTCAGGAAATGTATCATATGACCCCAACCTCGAAAGAACTCAACCTCTAACCTCTGATTAACTTCAGCCATAATTCAGCTGAAAACAGAGTACTCTGTCCTTAACAAGCTATAAGTTGAAAACTTGTTAACTTTGAATATTCGGTTCAGGGGAAGGAGTTACATCAAGTTTTACTACTTTATATCAAAACCTTCAAGTTTTTAAATGAAGTTGTTCATTTAATGGGGTGTGACGTCGATGCATCACCAGATTATGTCGGTACTACGTCCTCATAAAGAAAAACCTATACCGGACTTAGCCGGCTTCGTTAATTCACTGGCACTAAACGTCACTCGCACACGGATACTACACGTCTACCATTCCGTGGTCAGGCTACCTGCAGAAACTCAAGCAATCGTCAGACTCGGCTGCACACCGAGCCTGGAATCCATACAGTTCGTACATCCGGCCGTCATCACTCGCCCGGATGTTCTCAAGCCAAACACGCCTTGAGTTACGTGTTCACGTTTTAGACCACGTGACGGGGTCTCCCAAATTGCACCACACACGCCAGGGACAGACGTTGCTCGAACTCCCCAAAAGACATGAAGAGTCGTAGAGGATATCAAAGCGGGTCGGGTTACCTGCCACCCGTGGGGCTCAACACTTCAGCTTGTGCGCACTGGTGGACAGCGCTTACGTGTACCCCCCAAGACATAAACGTCCCGAGATACACGATTTTTCCGACATAAACAAATAGGTTAATATGCCACTTTCTATATGCTAATAACATCCTTATACGGGCTACTAACTCGTTCCTCACTGGATTTTTGAAAAAGATGACCTTTGTAGTGCGTTAAACCTCAAGCGAGCTCTGATACCAGCGCTGACACGACCCCAAAGGTCTTGTCGAGCCAGGATCACGCTGAGGGGTGCTGCGTTGCACAGCACCGGATAACACACGTCAAAGGTACAAAGCGGAAGCGAAATTTTATTACATAAACGGGTTTATGAACATGTTTACAGCAAAATATGTCCAGTCTACACTCACGGGCGTAGACTACGCATCAAGTTCACGTTCAGCCCTTGAACGTGTCCATGCTAGCACACACACACACTAACTCTGCGGCGTGCACGACTCCCACTCGACGGGGTTCCCCTCCTGGGGTTCCGTCTCCTCTTCGGGAGTCCCTTCCTCATAGAACCCTGCAAAAGCTTCAAACACAAGCAGTGAGCACGAAGGCTCAGCAAGTCTGACCCGTCTCACCTAAACATGGAACTTCTACATGAGGGGTGATGGGTACAAGAGGTGAAATCATTTGCAAAGGACTCGCCTAATTAGTAGAACCTTACTTTCAAGTTTTAGCAGCAGGTTGTGGAGAACCTTACGCTATGGCACATGAGAGAGCCGCAATCAAACAAGAAACGCATTTCTCTCATGTACTTTGCCCAAAGTTGAAAAGAACTTTAGTTAGCTCTAGACTATAGCAAATCATTAACAATCAAGTCCATCTTTCAATCAGCAACATTTTAACATGCAACTAGCATGTTCTTTCTACGTCACGGTACAGTGAACAAGTGGTACTCACTGACCGCGAGGGACGGTGATTATAATCGATTTACACCTGCAGGGTTACCCGAACAACCCGTCACGTACGCCCGTACTCGATGTTACTTACAACAACCATCACGGACGCTGTACGCAACCACCTTTCGCCCGTCAGCCAAATATTGAACCGGTCCCATCGTCCTGAGCAAGATGTCTCTGCATGCGCATCTCAGTGCCACCAGCCGATTTACACCTCGTGCTCTCAACCTACCCTCTGAACGACGGGCAATTCCTCAATACCCAGCTACCCAAGTTACATCGGTTTCCCGGTTCCCATATAGCCGGTAGGTCTTCGGTACTGTTCTAGCTTGTTCGACAGGCCCGCACACGGTTCGGTCCTCAATCGACAAAATCGGAGCTACAGCACACAGGCCCCAAAGTCCTGCTGCCCTTACCCTCCGCTTGGTCTCATTTTCTTGCCATGTGTTTCATGTGCTATCACTACCCGAGTCGAGTGCCTCTAGCCTATGCTCGCAGTAGTTCCAACTACTCGACTTGTACCGAATCCTACACTATCTTAGTATTGCAGTAGCTAACGGGGTTTGCAATCCTAAACCCAACCCAGGGTTTTCTTGGTTATGCAATTGGGTTTCCATACAAGACTCTAATGCAAAGAATAAGGTATTCAAGTATGTGCTCAAAACAGTAAAAGTTTGTAAAAAGGTTAATGCAAACTGGAGCTTGCCTTGCTGCTCTTGGTCGTAGGCTAGCTGTTCCTCCGGAGTAACGAAGTCTAAGACTTCGGGTTCCTCCTCGACCTTAGCGACTAAATGATAGAAGCAATACATGTATTAATTTAAATGCAGTTGTATTAACTTTTAACTTGTGAGGTCAAACTCTTACTAGACAGACGCTATGACTGTGAAACTATTACTGGGGCTTGGTTACAACCTAAACAGAGACTTGGTCAAGTTTTAGTTGCAGTAAAGCTCATTTGAGCCCTCCACAAGTAATTATGTCCTTGACCTTAATTGAAGCTTTTAGGGTGTTCTAAGTATTTTCATGAAACAAACTATGACTTTCTGAAAACTAGATTTTCAGAGGGTCCTAATGGAATTGGTCTCACTTAATTTGGAGGGTCCTAACTAAAGATATGAGCTAAACAATTTCAGGGAAAATTCTGAAAATGTTTCTGAACATTTTCTATTTTCTTTGGAACAGTTCCACTAATCACACCATTAGGTGGATCAAATGAGCTCAAATGGAGTTTAAATTTTTATGGTGGTTCAGGGATATTTTGGTGAACATCCCAGACAAATTTCAGAATTTTCCTCCAAAGGATTCTCCAGTTAAAATTCCAAACAGTTTAAAATTTGAGGAATTAATTCTGGAGAAATAAGGAATTTCATGAAGTGAAACTTAATTTGTTGGAAAGTACTCAGATAGCTGAATCTAGCAAAATTTGGTTCACTCAATTTGGAGCTTTCTAGCCAAAGTTATGAGGATTTGAAGTTTGGAAGAATTCTGAAAATCGAGGAAAAAGTTTGAACTCTCGGGGGCCCACGGGGACACGTGTCGAGCGCGGAGGTGTCCAGCACACCGGAGCTCACAGGGTATTTGCGCGCCAGCACAGCCGATCCCGGCCACACCCGATCCCGATTTAAATTCTTCAGCCGCTGACACGTGGGCCAGCCGGCTTCGTCTTCCTCCCGCCGTTCTCTCGCGCCCGCGCCGCCGACCTCGCCGGAGCAGATTCGGAGCTCGCCGGCTCGCCGCTGCCAGACCTCCCATGGGCTGAAACTCGCCGCCAGGGGGTTGTCAACGTCGAGGAACACGTCGGTGGTGTCAGGTTGGGCTGGGGGTGACTGGAAATAGCCCGGCGACGTGCCGCGGCCTCGGTTGAGGTTCAGCGCCGTCGACCGTGGGTTCTAACCTGCCAACACCTCGAACAAACGGTCCTGCAGCATCAGTGTACCTCTAGGAAGCTCGACAAGGTGTCAATTCAGGGATGGCGGCAAGTCGGTCGGCACCGTGTGACCGATCGTGCCCGCCATGACCGCCCTCGATCGAGCTCGAATTTCCTCACTCCTAGAAGTTTCACGCCACGGATGCAGAAAAGAACTTGATCGCCGGCTAGTCCAGCGTTTATGTGCAAGATTTGATAACCTCCGAAAGATCATTGAGCGAGAATTTAAAGAAACCGTACCGGAAGCTCGGTTTACGGTCGCCGGAGCAAAAACTGGAAATTCTCTGTGGATTCTTCACGGTTTGCTTCCAAACATGGAGGAGAGCAGCACGGTGGTCGCGCGCTCCTGTTGCCTCTATTGCTGGACCGTGAAAACGCCTGTGGAATGCTGTCCACGGGCGCTTGACCTTCGGCTGTGGTTGAGTCGCCGCTGTGGCGATCGCTCTCGGGCAAAGGAGGTCGGAGCTCAGGGTTTCTGGCGTTAGGGAGGTGGAGTGCGACCTCAGGTGGCCGTCTAGCAGCTCGGGGAGGGAGAAGGCGAGCTGGTTTCCCGGTTCTCTGATCGAGCAGAGAGGCGGCAGGTTGGTGGCTCGGTGATCACGGAAGAGGAGGAAATGATTGGTGCCTGCCCCCGTGGAGCGCCTTAATAGGGCCCTGGAACTGCCCTTGGGCTCGCCTGTGGGCGCGGGAAGCAGCAGGTGGCGCTGCTGCTCCTCGGTGGCGAGCGCAGCTGCTCCCGAGCGTGGAGTCGGCAGCCGCTCGGTGGAAGTTCCCACCGAGACTCTGACTTTGGGTGCAAGTTTCTCCTTCTTCCCTCTATGACATGTGGGTCCCACCCGGGGTTTTAATCTCTGAAATTTACTCCTAATCACTGTAGTAAACAGTGAGCCCCATAATACCCCTGGTGATTCAAATTATTCACCCATGAGCCATTTGAATTGAGTAGAATTCAAATTGGGTTTGGTTTGAATGAATTTCAGCACAAGTTTAGTTTTGAATTCAAATAAAGTTTGAATTTGTCCCACTTAGCTCATGTCAAGATCAACTCCAAATGGAGTGAAAATTGGTGTGTGGGCTCACAAAAATGTGCTGAGTAAGAATATGCCTCCCACTTTTAAATTCATGGGATAAAAACAGTTTGAATTTGAACATGGTTTCAAACTGCCCTCTTTCTAGCTATACCCAAAATGACATCAAAAAGGTTTTGAATTTGGGTGAAACTTGGCATGGACATCCTTAGCAATGTGTAGGAGTTTTCATATGTCCAGCCCACCTATATCACATGTGGGAAATACATCTTTTGCAATGTGTGAGTTTGTTCTCTAATGAGTATGTTGATGGTGGTTACTTGCTCTTCATTTGTGTTCATCATCTTTCCTCAAATTAGGTGTGTGTGTATGGTGATGAACACTTCAATTATGTGTCAAAAACTGAGGCCCTTACAGTATGTATCCGTGTAGTAAACGTGTGCGAGAGACCATTTAGTGCCACACTTGGGACGTATATGCCGGTATAATCCGGTTAGGATTTTCTTTTGTGAGGAACGTAGTACCGAGATATCATAGGCATATGCATGCAAAATAATGATAACTAGGAATTAATAACAATAGGTTCAACATTTAGGACCCTGGTTGGGTATAAGAATGGGATAGTGGAGCAGGATAGCCAAAGGGATGAAAAACAGAGTGCTCTGTTTTGGGCATCAAGTTTGCTGATCTTCTACAGGGCATAACTCACAGGTCTTTTAGCCCAGGGAGGTGTGGTATATAGTTATGGAAAGGTATTTAAGTACCCTACAACTTTGTTGTAGACTTCCAGAGCTGAAACACAACTTAAGATGGCTTAAATCCCAGAGGAATGTAAACTGTCCAGAACCAGGACAGAGTAAAACATTCTCTGAACTTTTCTGTTTTTCAAACATAACTCCCAATAGAAAAACCTAAAAATTTTCATATGTTACATTTGTAGAAAGGGTAGAAGAAGTGTTACATCCTTGCAATTCAAAGTTTCTGAAATTTCAGCACAGAATTCAGTGGAAATCAGAGTTGAAAACAGCAACTTCCCCAAAGGAGGTGCTGTTGAAATTCTTCCAGGAATTCTGTTGACTTTGAATGACCATGACTTTTTAACCCGAGCTGATCTGAGGGCAAATAAGTACTCGTTGGAAAGGTACTGAAGTTAACTTTATCTTTGGTATTCAACTCGAGTCATGAAAATACCCAGAACCAGATCAAAATCTTGGATATGTAGAAACTGGTCATCCTGGCAGAGGCATGACAGTTGAACTCATGGGAGAGATTGTTGTACCCTAGAAGTGGTTTAAAGTACTGCCAATGGGGTAGAACATACTCATGAGAACTTGTCTTCATCTAGTGAAAGATTTGAGTGTAGGTCTCACTCAAGTGTCTTTTACTAGAGACCATGTTTGTGTCGTATTGAAGATAAAAGGGGGGTATACGTGTTGACAACGCGATAGTAACGTCTCGTAGTGACCAAACCTAGTTGTGGTGAGCTTCCAAAGAGGAGGTTCATCAAGTTGTATTAAACTAGCTTGTATTTGGTCTGGTAATGTTGTAGCTTGTGCAAAGTTATTACATTATCTACATACGAGATGTATCGCATGTTCTATTGTCATTATGTTGTTACGCCTATTGTTATTGGACTGCATGCAACATGTTGCGGGACTGATGTTTATTGTCATATGGTTGCAGATCGTTCGCACTAGGACCACGCACGAGGTTGGTGGGTCTAGCCAGCAGGGAGGCGATGACTCCCAGCCACCAGCCTACGACAGCACCCCGCAGCAGCAGCCACCACCGCCGCCTCCGCTTACTCTAGCGGATGTGATAGCGGGCACTGGTGGGAGGTCGTGAGGAGCAGACTGACCTGCTCCGCACGATCGTGCAGAATACGTCCCAGGTGGGGGGACGTCAAGATAGAGGGCCTCGTGAGCCCCGGGAAGTGTCGTACTCGGATTTCATGAGTACGCACCCTCCAGTATTCACCGAAGCTGAAGAACCACTGGAGGCTGACAACTGGCTGCGGACCATCGAGTCCAAGTTCGGGCTGCTCCAATATACAGTGCGGCAGAAGACTCTGTTCGCAGCGCAGCAACTTCACGGTGCCGCTGGTGCATGGTGGGCGAATTATGTCGCCTCACGTCCGGCTGGCCATACCGTGGAATGGGAGGAATTCCGGGAGGCGTTCCGCGCCTATCATATTCCTCCTGGAATAATGAAGAGGAAGTTCCAAGAATTTTTGGAACTGAAGCAGGGCGGGAGGAGTGCCCATGACTACTCCCGTGCCTTCAACCATCTGGCGCAATATGCGTCAGACTACATCTCCACCGAGAAGAAAAAGCGGGAGCACTTCTATCAGGGGTTACACGCCGAAATGAAGACGCATCTCGTGCAATGGAATCGCGGCACCTTCAATGACCTAGTCAATGCCACGATCATGCAAGAGGATGCTCAGCGGGAGTTGGCAGCTGAGCAGCGGAAGCGCAGCGCTCCACCCAGTGGTGGGAGTGGCGCTCCTCAAAAGTACCGTATGGTGTATCGGTCACCATCCGGACAGCAGTGGCATCCACCGGCGCGACCTCAACGGTTCGTGGGACGATCTTTTCAGTCACTTCCGTTCTGTCCGCCGATGCCACCACCCAGACAGCAGCAGCAGCAGACGGCACCCCGGGCGTTTCCACCACCACAACGCGCCCCGGGTTTCCGCCCACCGATCAGCGGGGGACCGTGCCGTTTCTCCTGCTTCACATGTGGCCAGGCGGGCCACTTCGCGAAGGACTGTCCACAGGGGCAGCAGAGCAGCGGGCAAGCCCAGTTCCAGGGCGGTGCTCGAGGCTGACTTCCGGTGAAGAAGGTTGGTCAGCGGACTGGGGGTGTCCGCAACCTCGACAATGAGGACGCCCCAGAGGGAGACAACGTGCTGGCGGGTACGTTCACTCTCAACCATCAAGCCATCATAATATTGTTCGATTCTGGTGCAACCCACAACTTCATAAGTGCATCATATGTGGTTAAGCATCAGCTGGAAGCCTTTCCAACCGAGTGTTCTTATATGATCTGCTCACCGGGAGGAAAGATTTCAGCAACTATGATGGTTCCAAAAGAACCACTGTGCTTAGGTGGGAAGATATATTCCACCACTATGTTTATCCTTGAGGGGCAGAAGATTGATGCAATCTTGGGAATGTCATGGCTAAGTTACCATGGCTCTGTCCTTGAAACCCTATCTCGGACGGTTCACCTCAACTCCCCATTACACCGTCCACAGTCCCTCCTATTAGATAATCCAGTCAGAGAGGTTTCAGCGATCAACAATACTGAAGCCCTCAAGTTAGAGGACATCCCCGTAGTCCGGGAGTACCCCGACGTGTTCCCGGATGATCTTCCGGGCATGCCACCTGAGCGGGACGTCGAGTTCAAGATTGAACATGCACCCGGGACTACGCCCATATCACGGAGACCATACAAAATGGCTCCAAATGAGCTGGCTGAACTGAAAGAACAGCTCAATGATCTGTTGAGCAAGGGTTTCATTAGGCCGAGTTCCTCGCTTTGGGGATGCTCGGCGCTGTTTGTAAAGAAGAAGGATGAAACCCTGAGGCTGTGTGTGGATTACCGGCCGCTCAACGCCGTCACCATCAAGAATAAGTACCCACTGCCCCGCATCGACATATTGTTTGATCAACTTCTGGGTGCAGGTGTGTTCTCCAAGATGGACATTCGTTCTGGATATCATCAGATCAAGATCCAGGCGCGGGATATCCCGAAGACAGCGTTCTCGACGAGATACGTCTTATACGAATATCTCGTCATGTCTTTTGGTGTCACAAACGCTCCAGCCCATTTCATGTATCTCATGAACTCGGTGTTCATGCCGGAGCTGGACAAGTTCATGGTAGTGTTCATTGACGATATCCTGGTTTACTCCAAGACAGAAGCCGAACATGCCGAACATTTGCAGGTCGTTGTTCAACGAATGCGAGACCACAAGATCTACGCCAAGTTCAGCAAGTGTGAGTTTTGGATCAGCCAAGTGCCATTCTTGGGACATATCATCTCCGCAAGAAGGAATTGCAGTTGGCCCAAGAAAGATAGAGCAAGTGCTGAAATGGAAAGCTCCCACTTCAGTTCATGAAGTCAGAAGCTTCCTCGGGTTAGCGGGATACTATAGGAGATTCATTCCAACCTTCTCCAAGCTCGCTAAGCCAATGACAGAATTGCTGAAGAAGGGAAAGAAATATGTTTGGAACACGGCGTGTGAAGGAGCGTTCCAAGCATTGGTGAAGCATCTCAGCAAAGCCCCGGTCTTAGCTCAGCCGGATACAACAAAGCCCTTCAACGTGTATTGTGACGCGTCCGGTATTGGGCTCCGCTGCGTGTTGATGCAGGAAAGACGTGTGGTCGCCTATGGCTCACGCCAACTTCGGAACCATAAGCAGCATTATCCCACTCATGATCTTGAGCTTGCTGCAGTGGTCTTGGCGCTAAAAATGTGGAGGCACTATCTCCTGGGGAATCTGGTGCATCTCTACACCGACCACAAGAGCTTGAAATATATTTTCACCCAGAAGGAGATGAACATGAGGCAAAGGAGGTGGTTAGAACTGAATAAAGATTATGAAATTGAGATTCATTACCACCCCGGCAAGGCAATTGTGGTTGCCGACGCACTGAGTCGGAAATCACACATCCATCACCTCACCATTACACCGGTGGAGGAGGAAGAGCTGAGTTTATACTTGGTTCCTTATGGGTCGCTTTACAAACTTGCCCTCATACCTACTATTAGGGAGGACATCATTGCAGCTCAGAAAACTGATAAAGGCATGGCACATCTCCGGAGACGGATAGACAATGGGGAGATCAAATGTTTCCGGAAGGATGATGAGGGGAAGCTATGGTTCAATGACCGCATAGTCGTGCCCCGGGATATGGAGCTGAGGAAGAAGATCCTCGACGAAGCCCACTTGTCTAAATACTCCATTCATCCGGGAAGCAACAAAATGTACCAAGATTTGAAAAAGAAATTTTGGTGGACACGGATGAAGCGGGAGGTAGCAAAGTACTTATCCGAGTGCGATACATGTAGACGAGTGAAGGCTGATCACATGAGGAAATCAGAGCTGCTGCAACCCCTGAAGATTCCGGCATGGAAATGGGAAGATGTGAACATGGATTTCATTGTGGGATTACCCTTAACATCCAACAAACATGATTCCATTTGAGTGAAGTCAGCTCACTTCATCCCCGTGCATACACATTTCCATGCCAACAGATATGCGGAGTTATATATCGCCAGGATCCTATGCTTACATGGCATACCTAAGACCATAGTTTCAGATCGAGGTGAATTATTTGTGTCTCGCTTTTGGGAGCAGTTACACGATGCATTGGGTACTAAGCTGATCAGAAGCTCAGCTTACCACCCTCAGACAGATGGCCAGACGGAGAGGGTGAATCAAGTTCTGGAAGACATGTTGAGAGCATGTGCCATCCACCATGGTAGAAACTGGGATGATCAACTACCATTGGTGGAATTCTCGTACAACAATGGCTATCAGGCGAGTATCAAGATGGCACCCTAGGAAGCTCTCTACGGTCGCAAATGCCACACCCCATTAAATTGGTCCGAGTCCGGTGAAAGGTTCACATTCGGGGTTGATGTGGTGAACGACGCCGAAGAGCGCGTTCGGACGATTCAAGCTAACTTGAAGGCCGCTCAATCCCGGCAGAAGAGCTACGCGGATAAGAGGCGTAGACCATTGCACTTTGACGTCGGTGAACACGTGTACCTCCGTGTGTCTTCGATGAAGGGCGTGCACCGGTTCGTCGTCAAGGGGAAGCTCGCTCCTCATTTCATTGGACCCTATGCTATCACCGAGAAGTGTGGACCAGCAGCGTATAGACTGGAGCTACTGGCATCCCTTGCTGGTGTCCATGATGTTTTCCATGTTTTGCAACTGCGAAAATGTTTAAAGCATACAGCTGCTGTCCCTACCGAAGACATCGGCGAGCTGAAACTGGATTTAACATATGATGAGTATCCGGTGGCAATTCTTGATGAAAAAGCCAGAACCACGCGTAGCAGAACGTTGTGGTTCTACAAAATACTCTGGAGCAACCACACCGCCGAAGAAGCGACGTGGGAGAGTGAGGAATTCCTTCGCTCCAATTACCCGGAGTTCATGGCGTCTCAACACGGGTAAGTGCCTATTACATCACTATCTCTTCTTTTGTAATCTT
The DNA here is from genome assembly GCA_030760725.1 of Neostapfia colusana. Classification (NCBI taxonomy): domain Eukaryota; kingdom Viridiplantae; phylum Streptophyta; class Magnoliopsida; order Poales; family Poaceae; genus Neostapfia; species Neostapfia colusana. The sequence continues at coordinate 65,665,718 of JASWHV010000012.1, read as the reverse complement.
GGGACGAGATTCTTTTAAGGGGGGAGGGATGTAAAAGCCCAAGAAAAGGGACTTGCAAAAAGTTTTCTTCACCTCACAACACCACAGTTTTTATTGTGGATATCTTAGGAAATATTGTGAAGAGCAAGTAACCACCATCAAAAGAGTGATTTGAGGGGAAAGCCTTCAGTTTCACAAAGGGGGATTTGTACACATGAACATGAGAGGTTGAGCTCACCCCTAGAACTGAAAAAGTCTTGTGAAGGTTCAGGCCAAATTTCATGCAAATCCAACCCTTTTTTAGGCACTTTTGGTGGTATTTGAAAAAGGGGCAATTTGAATGTAAATTCAAATTGCAACAACTTCCATCACTCAAATTCAAAAGTTAGCTTCATATTCAAACTCAGCACATTTTTCTGAGTTAGCCCACCAATTTTCATCCCCATTGAATTTCATCTTGTCGGGAGCCAAATTTGCAATAATTCAAAACTGAATTTGAAATTCAGTTTAAATATGAAGCAAATTCGACCAACCAAATTTCAAAATGGAGAACTCAAATTTGAACCAAAACATGGGGGCTAAGGCTCACATTAAATTGTGAGTAGCTGGTGGGATATTCAGCAAAAACAGAAAAGAAATATTAGAGAAAAGGAGAGAAGGGGAGGCCCACATGTCAGTTGCACATACAAGAGTTCAGTCGGTTGCTGCAGCCGGCCTCTGCTTCGCACGCAAGGCACGGGAGAGGCGGCGAGCCACCGAGGCATCGCACGTCCACCTCACGGTGCCAAAACCGTGGCTCAAAGGCCAGCGCACAGCCCACGCCGCCCTTTCTCCTGTTTCCCGGACGAGAACAACCCCCACCCGATCTCTTTCCTCGGTTCCGCGCAAGAACAGAACGCCGACCGCCGTTGATCCCTGGCGTCCGAGAGCTAGAGCCCGTCCCACGCCCGGCGAGCTATACGAAAGAGGTCCTCTACAAGGTGCATGACACGCTAGTGCCGACCGTTCCTCCTCTCGTCCGTCATCGGGGTAGTATTTGGCCGTTTACTCTTTCGGTGTTCAAAATACCGAAGATTGCAAAACGAGTAAATTCGGGGTAGATAGTTCACCACCAGGGATTCCGAGCTACACACACGTTCTACACCCTTCCACGACCCCTAGGACCAAAAACCAGCAAGAACCATGGGCTAGGGTTAGGGTTCTTCGAAGTTTTCTGAACACGGCCGATATCTGGCCTAGGTCACCGGTGAGGTCGTAGTTGCAGCCGTTTTCATGGGGATCGGTGCCCATGTCCGTGACCAGCAGGTGTCAGCGGAGCTCCCCAAGCAAACCGCATCGAAAAAGGTGCAGGGGATGCCGAGTTCGACATCGCCGGTGAGCTCCCGGCCGCTGTTACCGACGGGAGCACTGTTCCCGCCGTTGTCACACTCTGGTGAGGGCAACACCGTGTTCCCCAGGCCGAGATAGGCACAGGCGGCGAGAATCAGCAAGTTCCAAGGGCCGCAACCCCTTTCCGGCGAGAGCTCCGGCAAGCTCGGCGGCGGGGTCGCGCGGGTGGCTGGAGGAAAACGAAGGGGGGGGAGGCCCCACTCGTCAGCGACTGGAGGTAAACGTGCGGGATTCTCTGTGGTCCCGGATCCAGTGCGGCCGCGGGGGAAGGAGTCTGTGGCCCCGTGTGGCTCGGCTCCCGCGATCGATACGTGTGCGATGGACCCACCCGCAGGATTTAAACATGTAAAATCCCCAAAAGTGGTAGCAAGAAAATTCTGCTCATGTGCACTTATGAAAAATGAGGAGAATTAAAACTTTGAATTATAATGGGGTAAGTTCAAAGTGAGGGTTTAGACTTCCCAAAACTTCCAAACATGGAGATCTAAATTCATAACTTGGATCTTCATAGTCCAAATATTCAACCTTCCAAATTTCAGCTCATTTGGAGGAGTTTTCATATTTGTTTGGGATTAAAAGGAGAAGCCCTCTAATCTGAATTTCAAATTCAGTTTCAAATTCCAATTCCCTCAATTTGAAAATTGGGTTTCACAAATGTGTTCTCCACCTTTTAATAAGCAGCCATGCCAAAAATTGGAAATTTTGGAACTGGTTTGCTATATTTTTGAGGCAATACAAAGTGGAGAATTCAAACTCATTTTCAAATTTAAATGACCAAACTACATTCAAATTCTACACCAGAGTTCAAACCATTTGAATTCTGCGAATTCAAACTATGACTTGGGGTTGAAGTAAAGCTTTTAATGTTGAGTTGCTGATGAAAAATACCAGGGAAATTTGACTAAACAAAGGGGGAGGTGGGTCCCTACTGTCAGCCAGACACAGCAAATGAACCGACCCTGTTTTCCTCCTCGGCTGTACACCGCGCGCCACCGATCGACGGCTGCCTCCACCGAGATGCTTCCTCGCTGGCCCCAAGGTCAAGTCGGTGCGCGTGGGCGATCAGGGCTGCAGTGCACTTCTATTTCTCCTCTCTGCCGTTATCCGTAGCCTCCTCAGTTTCTCTGCCCGAGCGCCGACCAGGACCGTGAGCTACCTCGCCGCTCGGTTCCTTCTGATCAACCACCGCCCTCCGAGCTCAGGTGATCGAGCCCCAAACCGCAAAAAGAAGCGCAAGAGAGTGCTTCAACCTCCACCTTTCTTTTCCCTAAGCTTCCTAGCTCGTGCTACGCGCAATCCAGAGATTGGCGCCGGCGATCGGAGGTACTCTGCGGAACTCCGTTCGGTTCACCGTGGACAGCGCGCTACAGCGAGCTTCACCGCCCCTTCCCTGCACAAGAAAGGTGCGTCGTTGTCCATAGATCGTGTTACCGAAAGCCTCAGGATGATTGATCAACCGAGTAGTGAGAATTTCGGGTTTCACCAAACCCTAGTTCATAGCAACACTTCTCGGTTTACAATCAAATTCTTTGTGTTGCGATAGCTAGAGCTCATACTGGTCTAGGAGAAGCTTTGTTAGATCCCTGCGCCCCTTCTCGCTCAAACGGTGCAGGAAACCATCAGGAACTGAAGGAGTTCTTCGAGTTTTTGTCGCCGCCGGAGTTTTGCGGGCTCAGGTTGCCGGTGAGGTCCCATCTCCGGTGAGTTTTAGGGAGAGCGAGCTATGGGTCGAGGATGTCCATGGGACACTGGTGCTTTTGGAGCCAACCCTAGCCCGAAAGACCCACTGTTGAGGGAGAGCGAGGTCGCCGAAGTAAGATTCGACATGGTCGCCGGTGCAAGCACCTTTCCGGCCATTGTCATCGGCTCCCGACCCCACCATCGTGTTCAGCACGGTGTAGAACTCACAGGCGGCGAGTTTGACGAAGTTTGGACAACAGGAATCCCGTCCCGGCGAGCCTCGCCGGCGTGCGCCGCCGCGGAAGGCGCGGGCAGCGCGAGGAAGACGAAGGAGGGCCGGTCCCACCGGTCAGCCTCCGGGTTCGCGCGAGGATCGGTTTGTGGTGCCGGATCTGGTGCGGCTGCGCGGGAATAACCCCGTAGCCCCCGGTGTTGCAAAAATCTGACTGGTCCGAATTAAACCAGTGGGCCCAGCCCAATTATTTGAAGTTTCTATTAGAGAAATAATTCCAGGAATTAGCTGATCTTTACAAGGCCATAACTTTGTGTAGAAAACTCCAAAAAGAGTGAGACCAATTTTGTTGGGTTCCTCATGAGGAGTGCTTCACAGAGCAACCAAATTTTGACTATGAAAATGCCCAGGAATTTCTGTAGAATTATTTTTAGTAAATCCTTTAGGGATTTATTACAGGAGCAATTCTTTATGAAATATTCCCAAATTTGGGTAGCAAATCCTCTCCATAGATACTGATCTCCAGTAAAAATTTGGGCTTCATTGGATGTCATTTGCTAGGTCAAATTACCTTCTCAAGTTCAGCCTTTATTTGAAAATTCAAATTTAAACAGAAGCTTTTCCAGAACTCCTGTCTAAGTTCAAAAATTCATATCTCTCTGATGGTAGCTCCAAAAATGGTGAAACAAATTTCGTTAGAACCATGGAGACTTACCCCAATCAGATCTTCCACCATTAGCTATGTCAAAGCTCCTGAATTGGGCTCAAAATTTAGAGAAGCATTGTACTTGTAGGAATTTTAAAGACTACATTGTGCAATGACATGTCTCCAAATTTGACTCAAGTCATCCTTAGAAAATCTAGTATCCACTGTAAAAATCCCAAAGCCAATTAAGGATTTTAAATAGCAATAGCTATGAATAGAAGTCCAATTCTTATAAATCCTTAATACTTATACATGTATTTTATTACATTTCATGATAGTGACCGAAGTTGAGGATACGCCAGAGCCTTTGGACGTCCTGCCACCGGAAGCTGACTTTCCGTTTAACTCGCAACCAGGCAAGCCCCGGTTTGCACTTAAGTACCTTTTATAAAGTTTTTATTTGTATCATTTATGTCTAGGGTGAATGTTTGCATTAGAGTTAGGGTGATTGAAACCCCACTTGCATAGCCTCTTTAAATCCTATAAAGGGTTGGGTAGTTTACAAACCGACGAGTAGAGAATGCCATGCTAATGTATAGGATCTCGGTAGAAGTCGAGTGGTTGGAAGCTACTCGCAAGATAGTACTTATCACACGGGAAGAAAAGAGGTAGATAATGGCTCAAGTTATGAAAATGAGACCCAGCAGGGGGGAATAGGAAGCAGTGAGCAGAGGTCTCACGTGCGTAGCCCTGTTGGTGTCGGTTGAGGACCGTCCGTGTGCGGCCCTGCTGGACAAGTATCGAACAGTACCGGATGCATACTGGCATATGGGAACCAGGAAACCGATGTAATTGGTTAACCTGGGTGTCGAGGCTTACCCAACCGTAAATAGGAGTGGGTTGAGGGTAGCAAGGTGTAAATCTGCCGGTGGGCACAGTCACGCTCCACGCGGGGACCTCCTACCTGTTACGGATGGACCGGTTCGGCACTTGGGTTGCCTTTGAAAGGTTGTTGCATACAACAGAGTAGGAAGGGGTGTGGAATCACGCTTCTGAAAATGGGTGTATGTGACGTGTTATCCGGGTGTGTCTTAATTGCAATCACCGTCCCTCGCGGTTATTTGAGTACCCGCTTGTTCACTGCGCTGTGACGTAGTAAGAAGTGAAATAAGCCAACTGAAAATGCTGTATTGATCTTAATGTCTTGAATACCTTGATTGTTGTAGATATAGAGCTAATTAAGTTTACATTCCACTTTGGGCATCTCCACATCGAGGGAAAGCGTTTCTTGTTTGATTGTGGACTTCCGATGTGAGGGTTGCTTAAGGCACATGAATCTGCTGCTATTAAACTGAAAGTAAGGACCAACTTATAGGCGTGTCTTTATTGCAAAAATCCTTTCCTATCTTACATACCCTTGCACGTAGAGTTCCATGCCTAGGGTTGACGGTTAAGACTTGCTGAGCCTTCGTGCTCACGGTTGCAATATTTGAGCTGTGTGCAGGTGAGAGGTATGAGGAAGGCTCCGAGGACGAGGCGATGCCCCCGTCGGGGTACACGGCCGAGCTGGAGCCATGCACGCCGCCGTGATTCTCCGGTTCCATGCTGCTAGTGTGTAGCGTCCCCGGGCTGGACGGCTGCACTTTTGCATAGCTAGGATGAGAGGCCTTATATGTTTATTACTTCCGCTGTATGAATAGATTTTGTAAAAAGACTTCCGCTGTTTTATATCAAATAAAAGTTTGTACGTTATCCTTTATTCCTTTCGTGAGTGCTGTTGGGTGCCGCATCGCACGGCACCACCCTATGCGATCCTGGAGTGGGTGAACCACGGGGTGGTCCCCCACAGACGTGGTATCAGAGCCGCATTGGGAATAGCACGCTCGAAAAGAGCTTATTTTGAATACCTAGAAGTAGTCGAGTGAGGATTAGTCATTAAGCCCACATAAGGTCTATGATAGTACTAGTTATGATGGTGGAAAGCTAACTTATATGTTATACATTCTGTAACGACGCTCCGACGTCAGGTAAGAGGTAAGGTACGCCACCGTAGGCGGATCAATTACGGTAACTCGCCATACGAGTAATAGTACGGAAGGTTATACCGTGGCTTGGCACGGTAGTTAATATGAGTCTCTGAACCTCTCCATGGTTCTGAGAGCATATGAAAACGCTGATCTCCAGCGTGCTTTAGGCAAAAGTGAGAATACCCCATCGTGTGGTAAGAAACACGATAGTATGCAACTCTTGAACGTTCAATGTTCAAAGGGCCATACGCAGCGCTCGCCATCGGCGTGCCTCAACGGTCATGAGGCAGTAGGTGGTATCCGTTGGGTTGATAAAATTCCCAACCGTGACGACCCGTTCGCGCTCTACTCGGGTTCCCCGTCGTGTGGTGTGAAAACACGACCATGTACCTTGAGACGTGGCTTGACTCAAGGATGATCCGTATGGCAATGATACGGACCATATGTTTTTACTACGATATGGAACTGCCTGAAATGTCAAAAACCTTTGTGTGCACCATTATTGTGTGTTCTTCTGCAGGTACATTAACCACGTTAGTGCATGACGTGTAGAAACCGTTTGTGAGTGACGACTTTAGTTCCACCATTTGACACGTATATGCCGGAATACCGGTTTAGGATTTTTCTTTGGTGAGGAAACGTAGTACCGACTGTATAAAAGTTTATTTTCGAAGAAAAGAGTCAAAATGAAGTTTAGGATTTCATTTAGGGGTTAGTAAACTCCTATATTGATCTAAGAGTCAATTGGGAGTATAGGCTCAATTCCAAAAGCTTAGGTACAATCCCCCCTGTTTTTGGCAGAAATTTTTGCTGAACTTGAACAGGGCATAACTTGGGATTGGTTGAACCAATGGAGGTGTGGGATACCCGTCTGGAAAGGTTTTGAAGTCCTCTACAATTTTTCTGTAGAGTTCCAGAACAAAATCTCCCTCCAATGGGATGAAAATCTAAGATGAGTAGGTACTGTCCAGAAACAGGGCAGACCAAATGCTCTCCGGAATTTTCTGTATTTCAACCAAAACACTTAGTTTCACAGTTTGACGTCCAGTGGCTGTTGTAAAACAGCGAGTTAGAGTCGAAGGGTTTATGCATTTGACATATCACTTCGAGTTAGTACATGTTTGGGTCCAATACAATAGCGAGGAATTACGCATGCTAACACACTTAACATCCCGTTGTGACCCCGATGGTCGAAATGAACTTTTAAACCCCTGAAGTTCAATACTTTGGAACTCGATCATGGGACATGGTCCAGGGATGTATATGTTGCATAAAGTTTATACTTTATCCATATGTTGTTTGTTATGCGCATTGTCTACGCCATTCTCGTATCACTATTGTATAGACTGGATGAAATAAACCAACATGTGCTGATCGTTTGAATGATGTGAATGCAGAATGGTGCGGACACGTTCAACGCAAGAGGAGGGAGGTCCGAGTCAAGTTCATGGTGATGAGTCTCCACCTCCGGAGCAGACCACGACGCAGCAGCAACCACCCCCTCCACCGCCAGAACTTCCAAGGAATCTTGCAGAGGTTCTCGCCGCAGTGCTCGGCTCGCGCGATGAGCAGACCGAGTTACTGCGGATGTTGGTGCAGCAAAATGCGTCCCATCAGGGAGGGCGCCAAGACAATGGGCAACGCCAGCCCCAACAAAGCTCGTATTCAGAATTCATGGCGACCCATCCACCGGTCTTCACGGAGGCCGAAGAACCTTTGGAGGCGGACAGCTTTATCCGCACTCTGGAGGCAAAGTTCGGGCTGCTACGATGCACCGAACATCAGAAGGCGCTGTACGCAGCGCAACAGCTTCAAGGAGAAGCCGGTACCTGGTGGGCGAACTACACCGCCTCCTTACCGGCTGGCCATGCCGTCACATGGACGGAGTTCCGGGAGGCGTTCCGCGCCTATCACATACCTCCCGGTGTGATCGAGATGAAGCTCCAGGAGTTCCTGGCGCTACGGCAAGGCGAGAGGAGTGCTCATGAGTACTCCAGGTTATTCAACCGGCTGGCGCAGTATGCGCCAGGATTTGTGGGCACGGAAGATAACAAGCGCAATGCGTTCTTCCGGGGCCTGAACTCCAAGATGAAGGTCCATCTCGCCCAGAGCAATCGCGGCACATTCAACGACCTAGTTAATGCCGCGATTCTACAGGAGAATGCTCAGCGCGAGCGCGGTTCTGACAAGAGGAAACGCAGCACGCTGACGAGCAGCAGTGGTGGAACGCCACAGAAATACCGTGTGGTATATCGTTCACCATCCGGTCAGAGATGGCAGCCACCGGCGCGACCGCCTCAGTTTCGCGGCCGGCAATATAATGCGCCAGGCTTTCGACCGACGTATCCACCACAGCAACAGTAGCAGCAAAGGATGGTCCCGCGTGCGCCCCAGTTTCAACAGCGTGCACCGGGATTCCGTCCTCAAGTCGGCGGGACCCCGACACCTTACACGTGCTACACGTGTGGTCGTGTCGGGCACATTTCAAGAGACTGCCCCGAGCCGCGACAGGGCAGGGGTGCAGCACCATATCAGGGTGCTAATCAGCCCCGCAACCAGCCCAAGAAACCAGCACCAAGACCCGGCAATGTCCACCACTTAGCCATCGAAGACGTGCCGGAAGGCGAACCCGTCCTCGCGGGTACGTTCTCTTACCTAGATCATCCCGTAGTCATACTTTTTGACTCCGGTGCCACCCATAATTTCATAAGTCAGTCTTATGTTATTAAATATCAACTGCCTATCATTCCCACAAATAATTCATATTTGATATGTTCTCCGGGTGGGAAAATAACAGCTGATAGAATGGTTTATAGAGCACCATTACAGTTGGGTGGGAATCTATATCCGACTTCTCTAATCATATTAGAGAGTCAAAAACTTGATGTCATTTTAGGAATGTCATGGCTACGTCGCCATGGTGCTGTTCTTGACATCATTCCACGTGTGGTTCGTTTAAACTCTCCACTTCATGAACCACATGTTCTTATTCTTGACCATTCGGTTCAAGAAACCCCAGCCACATATAACACGGAAGCCACGAAACTTGAGGATATTCGTGTGGTCCGTGAATACCCGGATGTCTTTCCGGATGATCTTCCGGGCATGCCACCTGAAAGAGATGTCGAGTTCAAGATTGAACTCGTACCTGGGACGACACCAATCTCACGGAGACCATATAAGATGGCTCCAAATGAGCTGGCTGAACTAAAGGAGCATCTCAACAATTTGATGAGGAAGGGTTTCATTCGACCGAGTTCCTCGCCATGGGGATGCTCGGCGCTGTTTGTGAAGAAAAAGGATGAAACCTTGAGGTTGTGTGTGGACTACCGACCTCTCAACGCCGTCACCATCAAGAATAAATATCCACTGCCCCGCATCGATATTCTCTTCGATCAACTTGTGGGTGCGAGTGTATTTTCCAAGATGGATCTTCGCTCAGGGTATCATCAAATCAAGATCCGTGCGGAAGATATTCCAAAGACGGCCTTCTCGACGAGATATGGGTTGTATGAATACCTCGTCATGTCCTTTGGTCTCACCAACGCCCCGGCACACATCATGTATCTCATGAACTCAGTGTTCATGCCGGAGTTGGACAAGTTTGTGGTGGTTTTCATAGACGCCATCTTAGTTTACTCTAAGACTGAAGAAGAACACGCCAAACACTTGCATATCGTACTTCAACGATTAAGAGACCATAAGCTTTATGCTAAGTTCAGCAAGTGCGAGTTTTGGATCAGCCAAGTGCCATTCCTTTGTCACATTATTTCTGCAGAAGGCATTGCAGTTGATCCAAGCAAAATTGAACAAGTGCTGAAATGGAAGTCCCCCACATCAGTCCATGAAGTCAGGAGTTTCCTCGGGTTAGCAGGATATTATCGGAGATTCATACCAAATTTCTCCAAGCTTGCTAAGCCGATGACTGAACTGTTGAAAAAGGGGATCAAATATGTTTGGGGCTCAGCTTGTGAAGAAGCTTTCCAAGCATTAGTGAAGCATCTTACAACAGCCCCGGTGTTAACTCAACCGGATACAACCAAGCCCTTTGACGTATATTGTGATGCGTCTGGCATCGGGCTTGGCTGTGTATTGATGCAAGGAGGAAGAGTGGTCGCCTATGGCTCACGTCAACTTCGTAACCACGAGCAGCACTATCCGACTCATGATCTTGAGCTCGCTGCTGTGGTATTGGCCTTGAAGATGTGGAGGAACTATTTGCTTGGGAACTTAGTGCACCTCTACACCGACCACAAAAGTCTGAAATATATATTCACTCAAAAGGAGTTGAATATGCGGCAACGGAGATGGCTAGAACTGATCAAAGACTATGAGATCGAGATTCACTACCACCCCGGTAAGGCAAACGTGGTTGCCGATGCCTTAAGCCGCAAATCCCATGTCAACAATCTGTCCATCACCCCACTTGAAGAGGGGGAGCCGAGTCTGTACTTGGTTCCATACGGGGCATTACATAATCTTGCTCTCATCCCAACCATAAGAGAGGAGATTATGGAAGCTCAGCAGAAAGACATGGGGATGTCGCACATTCGGAGAAGGATGGAGAATGGCGAAATGAAATGCTTCCGAAGAGATGAACACGACACTCTATGGTTTAAAGACCGTATAGTGGTACCCCGTGACATGAAGCTTCGGAAGAAAATCTTGGACGAGGCTCATTTGTCCAAGTATTCTATTCATCCGGGCAGCAACAAGATGTACCAGGATCTGAAAACCAGGTTTTGGTGGACACGGATGAAGAGAGAGATCGCCAAATACGTATCCGAATGTGATACGTGTCGGCGTGTGAAGGCCGACCATATGCGTAAAGCCGGATAGCTGCAACCGTTGAACATTCCGGCGTGGAAGTGGGAAGATACCAGCATGGACTTCATTGTTGGTTTACCTCTCACGTCTCACAAGCATGACTCGATTTGGGTGATAGTCGATCGACTAACCAAGTCGGCTCATTTTATCCCCGTACATACAAAGTACGTGGCCAAGCAATATGCGGAGCTTTATATTGCAAGAATCTTATGCTTGCACGGTGTTCCCCGCTCCATTATTTCAGATCGCGGTGCGCTGTTTGTCTCTCGGTTTTGGGAACAGCTGCACGCATCATTGGGGACCAAACTGATCCGAAGCTCCGCGTATCACCCGCAGACAGATGGTCAAACTGAACGGGTGAATCAAGTGCTTGAAGACATGCTACGCACGTGTGCCATCCACCACGGCAAGAATTGGGACGATCATTTGCCGTTGGCGGAGTTTTCTTACAACAATGGCTATCAAGCTAGCATCAAGATGGCGCCGTATGAAGCTCTCTACGGCCGGAAATGCCGCACACCTCTCAACTGGTGCGAGTCCGGCGAGCGAGTCATCTACGGCATTGAACTTGTGAATGAAGCTGAAGAACGAGTGCGAGTAATACAAGCCAATCTCAAGGCTGCTCAATCTCGTCAGAAGAGCTATGCGGATAAGAGACGCCGTCCTCTCCACTTCGACATCGGGGACCATGTCTATGTCCGTGTGTCTCCAATGAAGGGAATTCACCGTTTTGGAATGAAGGGTAAACTTGCGCCGCGGTTCATTGGTCCGTTCGCCGTCATGGAAAGATGCGGACCCGTGGCCTATCGCCTGGAGTTACCAGCGTCTCTCGCAGGCATTCACAATGTCTTCCACATCTCTCAGCTGCGGAAGTGCCTCAAACCCTCAGCTGAAATCCGCACAGAAGACATAGAAGTTCTTCAACCGGACCTCACGTACACGGAGTATCCAATCCGGATCATCGATGAAAAGACTCGTGCCACAAGAAACCGGACCTTAGGGTTCTACAAGGTCTTGTGGAGTAACCATACCGCTGATGAGGCGACATGGGAAAGCGAGGATTATCTACGCACGTATTATCCGGACTTGCTATCATCCTATACCCGGTAAAGTTTTTCCACTTTGCTTTTCCTTTGGAATCTCGGGACGAGATTCTTTTTAAGGGGGGGGGGATGTAAAATCCCCAAAAGTGGTAGCAAGAAAATTCTGCTCATGTGCACTTATGAAAAATGAGGAGAATTAAAACTTTGAATTATAATGGGGTAAGTTCAAAGTGAGGGTTTAGACTTCCCAAAACTTCCAAACATGGAGATCTAAATTCATAACTTGGATCTTCATAGTCCAAATATTCAACCTTCCAAATTTCAGCTCATTTGGAGGAGTTTTCATATTTGTTTGGGATTAAAAGGAGAAGCCCTCTAATCTGAATTTCAAATTCAGTTTCAAATTCCAATTCCCTCAATTTGAAAATTGGGTTTCACAAATGTGTTCTCCACCTTTTAATAAGCAGCCATGACAAAAATTGGAAATTTTGGAACTGGTTTGCTATATTTTTGAGGCAATACAAAGTGGAGAATTCAAACTCATTTTCAAATTTAAATGACCAAACTACATTCAAATTCTACACCAGAGTTCAAACCATTTGAATTCTGCGAATTCAAACTATGACTTGGGGTTGAAGTAAAGCTTTTAATGTTGAGTTGCTGATGAAAAATATCAGGGAAATTTGACTAAACAAAGGGGGAGGTGGGTCCCTACTGTCAGCCAGACACAGCAAATGAACCAACCCTGTTTTCCTCCTCGGCTGTACACCGCGCGCCACCGATCGACGGCTGCCTCCACCGAGCTGCTTCCTCGCTGGCCCCAAGGTCAAGTCGGTGCGCGTGGGTGATCAGGGCTGCAGTGCACTTCTATTTCTCCTCTCTGCCGTTATCCGTAGCCTCCTCAGTTTCTCTGCCCGAGCGCCGACCAGGACCGTGAGCTACCTCGCCGCTCGGTTCCTTCTGATCAACCACCGCCCTCCGAGCTCGGGTGATCGAGCCCCAAACCGCAAAAAGAAGCGCAAGAGAGTGCTTCAACCTCCACCTTTCTTTTCCCTAAGCTTCCTAGCTCGTGCTACGTGCAAACCAGAGATTGGCGCCGGCGATCGGAGGTACTCTGCGGAACTCCGTTCGGTTCACCATGGACAGCGCGCTACAGCGAGCTTCACCGCCCCTTCCCTGCACAAGAAAGGTGCGTCGTTGTCCATAGATCGTGTTACCGAAAGCATCAGGATGATTGATCAACCGAGTAGTGAGAATTTCGGGTTTCACCAAACCCTAGTTCATAGCAACACTTCTCGGTTTACAATCAAATTCTTCGTGTTGCGATAGCTAGAGCTCATACTGGTCTAGGAGAAGCTTTGTTAGATCCCTGCGCCCCTTCTCGCTCAAACGGTGCCGGAAACCATCAGGAACTGAAGGAGTTCTTCGAGTTTTTGTCGCCGCCGGAGTTTTGCGGGCTCAGGTCGCCGGTGAGGTCCCATCTCCGGTGAGTTTTAGGGAGAGCGAGCTATGGGTCGAGGATGTCCATGGGACACTGGTGCTTTTGGAGCCAACCCTAGCCCGAAAGACCCACTGTTGAGGGAGAGCGAGGTCGCCGAAGTAAGATTCGACATGGTCGCCGGTACAAGCACCTTTCCGGCCATTGTCATCGGCTCCCGACCCCACCATCGTGTTCAGCACGGTGTAGAACTCACAGGCGGCGAGTTTGACGAAGTTTGGACAACAGGAATCCCGTCCCGGCGAGCCTCGCCGGCGTGCGCCGCCGCGGAAGGCGCGGGCAGCGCGAGGAAGACGAAGGAGGGCCGGTCCCACCGGTCAGCCTCCGGGTTCGCGCGAGGATCGGTTTGTGGCGCCAGATCTGGTGCGGCTGCGCGGGAATAACCCCGTAGCCCCCGGTGTTGCAAAAATCTGACTGGTCCGAATTAAACCAGTGGGCCCAGCCCAATTATTTGAAGTTTCTATTAGAGAAATAATTCCAGGAATTAGCTGATCTTTACAAGGCCATAACTTTGTGTAGAAAACTCCAAAAAGAGTGAGACCAATTTTGTTGGGTTCCTCATGAGGAGTGCTTCACAGAGCATCCAAATTTTGACTATGAAAATGCCCAGGAATTTCTGTAGAATTGTTTTTAGTAAATCCTTTAGGGATTTATTACAGGAGCAATTCTTTATGAAATATTCCCAAATTTGGGTAGCAAATCCTCTCCATAGATACTGATCTCCAGTAATAATTTGGGCTTCATTGGAGGTCATTTGCTAGGTCAAATTACCTTCTCAAGTTCAGCCTTTATTTGAAAATTCAAATTTAAACAGAAGCTTTTCCAGAACTCCTGTCTAAGTTCAAAAATTCATATCTCTCTGATGGTAGCTCCAAAAATGGTGAAACAAATTTCGTTAGAACCATGGAGACTTACCCCAATCAGATCTTCCACCATTAGCTATGTCAAAGCTCCTGAATTGGGCTCAAAATTTAGAGAAGCATTGTACTTGTAGGAATTTTAAAGACTACATTGTGCAATGACATGTCTCCAAATTTGACTCAAGTCATCCTTAGAGAATCTAGTATCCACTGTAAAAATCCCAAAGCCAATTAAGGATTTTAAATAGCAATAGCTATGAATAGAAGTCCAATTCTTATAAATCCTTAATACTTATACATGTATTTTATTACATTTCATGATAGTGACCGAAGTTGAGGATACGCCAGAGCCTTTGGACGTCCTGCCACCGGAAGCTGACTTTCCGTTTAACTCGCAACCAGGCAAGCCCCGGTTTGCACTTAAGTACCTTTTATAATGTTTTTATTTGTATCATTTATGTCTAGGGTGAATGTTTGCATTAGAGTTAGGGTGATTGAAACCCCACTTGCATAGCCTCTTTAAATCCTATAAAGGGTTGGGTAGTTTACAAACCGACGAGTAGAGAATGCCATGCTAATGTATAGGATCTCGGTAGAAGTCGAGTGGTTGGAAGCTACTCGCGAGATAGTACTTAT